>CM024170.1:9895865-11299567 GCA_013433145.1 Ascaris suum | reverse complement strand
GTCACATCTGTAAATATTATCTCTTTAATATCACTGATATTATTAATGGCAACGATCGTTATGGAACGATCAACAGTGCGAAAAATATTTTTATTCTTCGTTATTTTTCATATCGTTGTTCTCGTCTATGAATTTCTCGCACAAATTGGTGCACCACCTAATTATTGCTTCAGTGAGTTACTCGACCACTTTTTGATATCGTACAAAGTTGAATAAAGCTCCTTCTCAAAAAAAGCAGCGTTTTATTTAGTAAAGCGCTACTATAAGCCCCTCGTTCCTTTGAACACAGTTTTCTTCTCTCTCCATGCTCATCCCAGTCCACTTCACCCCAGTGGTAGCATTTAAAGTTGTAAGCATTGATTATTCAAGGTATGCAGTGTTTCCTATATCCGATATATTGGACGTCAACGAAAGATACTTCGTAAGCGATAAGTGCTTTTTTCTGTGCCATTCTCCACTCTAAACTCGGTCCGAAGTTATGATTTCTGATGTCTTTAAATACTGTCCATCCGTCAAAATCTGAATTATCTTGCTCCAGGTTTCTTCTCTCAGGTTTGTAGATGTGGTGCATGAGAGAAACTTAATGTGTAGCTTGAGCATGCTGCAATCCTGATTGCTTTGTAAACACGTCGACGAATATACTACTTGCATAGTTAAAGTTAACTCATCAACGAATATAAATCTAGTAGCTGGCTTTAACGTGCATAGCTAAAATTACCTACTAGATCGTCACTCCGATGTTATCATATCACTGAATATTTCATCCATTTGCAGAGACAATTATCACGCCAGAAAATGCACCATATCTCGCTTTATTTAACGGTGGTTATTTGGCGCGAAAAAATTTCGATTTAACACTTTTTCTATACTTCATCAACGTTATACTTTCGTTGATGCAATATGAATTGTTTAAAATTGAAGTGAGTCTTTATAAATGTATACACATCAAAATTGCCAAATGGATATTCTCTCCATGATGTCATTTTTAGTTCGCATCTTTTAAAAGAATTTTGAAATTATAAATGTAATCATTTATTGTATATTCAGTTTTCAGAATTTATGATTTATGACCGCTAAAATCAAACTTAGTTGAACTTATTATGAAATTGAATAATATTCTCGATTGATGCATATTTAAAATCCGTCGATTTATGTGATAATAAAACTTATTGCAAACGAGCAGAGATAATGATAAAACAATTCATTATCGAGGTTTGGTGTTTAAAAAAAAAGCTCTTACAGTCAGCAAACGACAAGAATTTTGGAGGTGGCTCGAACGATGGTGTCTTTGAGGATGTAGACGATGATGGGCAATCATCAAAAGTGAATCCCATTCGTAATTTTTACTCGCAAGATGCAAGGTAAATAATATCTATGAATGCTAATCAATCTATTTCATTTATTCATTTATTATTGCAATTATTCAATTACTGTTTTATTGTTCATATGATCGGTTGTTCATATGATCGGAAATTTCCTTTTGGAAAATATCTTTAAATAGTTGCTATTATTGTTTCTCTAAAAGAGAGTAGATTACAATAGCGTTAATAAACTAGCTATGTAACATTGAAAACAACACTTCATGAAAGGATGATGTCCTATGCTATTAAGCGAACATGCTGAAGTTACCTATTGCCTAAGATAATTCACTTTTCGAAAAAAAAGCTATTCCAAGCTGGTACATTTACCTCTTCGTGAAAGCAACATGTCTACATCCAATCAGATGTATAGAGTTTTACGCCTATTCACTTTCACAATTGTCAAGATGCAGATAGTAATATTGATGCAACCTACTGTATTCGGCATTCTATCGTTGAAATAGTTTATAAAAATCGATGTGAATCTGTTTTTACTTAGGTTGTTTTTGGACGATGTAAAGCAGTGTGTATTCTCTTATTACCATTGGCTGGTTCTATTGTTGGTCTTCTCGAACGGTATCCGTATGACAGCACCAGTATTCCTTTCAATCGGTCATATAATCTTCGCATTTCTCAATTTTTGGCGAGGCACCGATCTTTACTTATCTTCTCTTAGGATATTTCGTCGGAAATGGCGTGTTATCACTCTCTATTTGCTTGGATCTCTCTTCTTGCAAATCTCTGCACTTGTAAGTTGCTCATATTAAACGCCTCAATTAGGCGGAAATGCCGTGATATCGTTGTGTATATAAAAGAACATTTGTTCTTTAGAGAAATTCAATTTAATGGAGTACTAGATGTAGTTTCGTGAGGTTTAATAAGGACTTAAATCCATAAGAACTCAGGTTAGTAATTTTGATGGCTAACATAAGCAGAGAATGCACTGGTGGGAATGACCTAGAAATAAGTTTAATGATTTTTGAATCCGTAATAGAACATAGAGCAGGTATGGTGAAGACGAGAAAGTTTTGTTTTCTCATTGCTTTCAAATAGCCACTTGCAACAATTGAATTCTCCCATAGTTTCTTCATATTGAATATTATTTTCGTGTAAATTATTTACTTAGAACTTTATCAACTATTTTTTGAAAAATTCTCGACGATTATTATTCTTCATTTATTCTATTTAATGAATTTTGATTGAAAAATATTCGATTAGGATTAGGAAACTATCTTCTATAAATCATTCAATAGATCGTGTAAAAATACATCTTGCTAGATATGATAATTTATTCTAAAATCTTATAAAATATAAACAAATCTTTTATGCAGATTTCAAAAGCGATGTTGGATGAATTCGTTACAACAAAAAATGGTTATAAACGTTTAGTAGCAATATGTCGTATGCTTCATGTTTATTTTAAAAAACCTGGTGCAACTATTATTGATACAATGCGTAAGCGTAAAATTTCTCATAATTTTTGCAAACTTTATATGTTTATTATTCTTTAAAATATTTCAATTTAGTGCTTATATATCTCAAATACAGCGAAAATTTTATCAGATCTTTCGTCATATATCGAATGTGAGAAGATATATTTCGCAGTTTCTATAGAATACTTGTAAGTGTTGAAAAAAAAAGGCTAAAATTTCTAAATTGTTACG
The DNA here is from genome assembly GCA_013433145.1 of Ascaris suum. Classification (NCBI taxonomy): domain Eukaryota; kingdom Metazoa; phylum Nematoda; class Chromadorea; order Rhabditida; family Ascarididae; genus Ascaris; species Ascaris suum. The sequence continues at coordinate 11,296,545 of CM024170.1, read as the reverse complement.
AGGAGTTTTTTTTCCTACATGGTGAGTTAAGTTTTTTTTTGAAGATTTTAGGCAATATAGGAAATAAGTTTTTTTTTTTGATAAAGATATTCTTCAGCTATAACAATAAATGAATCCTTTTCAATAATGGTATACTAATTTATTCTTTCGGCTAAATCTATGAGTGAATCATTTTTTAACGGCGAGAATGATTGCTTCGTTTTTTTTTAGTGAGGAAATTTCTTTAAAGAATAAATCATTAATTAACGTTGTTTTAGAGCCATATAAGGATGCAGATGTTAGAGCATATTCTTTCGATGTTATAGTGTTCGCTGCACTATTACTACAATTGCGAATGATCGTATCGTGGTTAGTTATCGCTTACATCGATGTAACGACATTTGAGACATTTTGGGAATTAGAGAATAGTGAAAACAGTTTTTTTTTTTTGATATTCTTGTGAAGAGGATTCAGATTTCAAGAAATCATTATTATAAAGGTGTTTATTGTCGTCTATAGCGAAGGTATTAATTAGCTTTAATGAATATTATGATATGAAGGCGGCTGGACACTTATGCCATTTCAACACTTTCATGAATGAGAAATAACACAGTTTGGAGCAAAAATTGTGGATTCAAGAGAATATTCGAAGAAAGAACTTTCAAGAAGAAGGTGATTTCGAATAGAACGACGAAACTCGATATTTCCTTCTGGTCATTTTTAAATGTAATAGGTCGGTAGCGTTCCGATCCTACCATTCATCAATCATTTCAAGGATTTTTACTCTCTCTTTCGTTTGGCAATTAATTTTTGAACTTGATTTCCACTTCTTTCTATCTCATTTATTATCGTTCGCTTTTGCAAATTTCGAGATTTCTGCGATAGCTTGTTCTTACTCTATGAATCTTTCAATGATCCTTATTCTCTCTAAATTATTCGTTTGTAAATTATTTCAATTCTCTTGTGTGAAATCGATTATCATTTAAAAGTTTCCATTACCCATCGTAGTCTTAAACCATATCTGTAGGTCTTGTCATCACAATATGACGAACGATATAATCCGAAGTGATCACTAAAGTTCCAAACTTTTATTACAGGCATTTTCAACATACCGTGATTGATTTCCGAGCCGATCGGATCATCTGTTACAGGTTGCTAAACGTTCAATATTTTCAGAGTGTTTGTGATAAAATGTATGAAGATGAGATTCATCCTCACAATTTTCTCATATTTACTGATATATGTAAAATTTATCCGAATTTTTTTCACTTCATAGTTTGCGAACAAAAATTACGTCTTTTCAATGAATGCTTTTCATAGGACAATATCATTGAATTGTTCTTACATAACAGAAATTAAGGGATTTTCGACCATTTAAAGATTGCATTGAAAGCTGAAAAATTTCAGGGGCCAAATTCTCCATGATCAGCTATTATTTAAAGCGATGACATTTGCACAGCAGAAAGATCGTTTCCGAGTGGGTGAATTGAAACGACGGACTGCAATTGCCGGCAAAATGGATCTCCCCTTTGGAAGATTCCAAGTTCAGTGTAGGTTGCTTGTATCGATCGCTTATAGGCTGAGAAACGCAGCAAAGCATGTGCACTGTCTTAATTAATTATCCGGAGATGAGGTTTATTAGTGAGTTTAGCTAAAATGTCGGACTTTTGAGATCAGCCAATTGAAAGAAACTCACTAGCCCCAATTATCGCAGATTATCTTTTGCGAGTGTCAATTATGTTTGATCGGTTGATGCGTAGAGGTTTTGAAAAACTTCTAAAAGTAGAAACACTTCTAGCGCTTATATTTTCGAAAATGCGTCAGATCGTCTCTAAGAAACACGGAGGATTATCTGGCGCTTTAGTGCGGATCATTTAAAGAACTCTACTTCTAATCACCACTTCAATAATTTCACTCAAAAATCGTCGCTGCGATAAAGTTTGTGACTGTATCTCTTCAAGAAAAGGACTAATTTAAAGGATCATAGGTCGAAGTGCGTATCCTTATGCAGACTCTTTTTGTTGCTATTATCATACTATGATTATCAATTTCATGGCCAAGGACGAGAGTCCAATATTTTTTTCGACGTCTTGTTTAAATTTTTGTGATTTTTAGCTATTCGTGGTTGGAATAAAGGAATTTTCGATGCATCTGAAGAAGCGTATATCGCTGAATGTAAAACGTGCAGAAAACGAAAACCAAAAGTCGATTCGTATGTGTCACTTATTTTATAGATTATTATCTTCAACCCGCATATTTTTAAAAAAATATAAACTGTGAAAGAAAATCCAAAAAAAAACCACTGAAATTCTGGCAAATTAACGCAAACTTAGCTATACGGGACATAAACATTTTCGTTATTTTTGTATAATCAGTTCTCTGCAGATGGATTTTAGGTTCAATGAAGAAAATGGGCGTGCAAAAATGTCCATAAAACTTTTTCCTCCTTTCCCCAAAAAGTGGACGGCGTCTTGTCAGGATGTGATTGCAGCATCAGATCATCTGCCAGTTATGTGTGTAACGAGATCAACTGAACAATTTTGGATGAAATTCATGCTTCTCACTACAAAGACGGTAGTGAAAGCTGGAATAGATGAACAGAGCCTAGCTTCTCCATCTAGAGTTGAAAGACCATCCCAGATGTCGGTTGATTAATTCTTGCACGAACCGATAGCTCATACCGAAAACTTCACTCGGCTATTACAGATGACTTTCTTTACCTGCCTGCACTTTTAATGGCCTTTAAAGCCTATGGATGAGACGGTTCGAGGATGTTTTTGGGCTACTGTTATACTGGTAAATTCAGATGCCGATATACGGATTGGATTGGTCGTCAGTGCGCCTTAATTTCTACTCCAAATCACAAAATTCTCCCACTCTCGAATATTTTTGAATGTTCCGAATAACAGCGGAACATTATGATATATTGGAAATTTATTTTCAGTTTAAGTTCATTATAGGGAAACGGTTGAGTCGATTGCATCAGCGGTGATGACAAATGATGACAGTGAGTCGCCATATCCATCGGAACTCCATAATGCTTACAGGAAGATTCCAAAGGTATATAACGTTGGATATAACGTTCTATTATGGTACCTCATTGATAACCAATTTCGAATATACATAGAAAGAGCACACTATTGAATTTTGCATATGAAAAGGCGGATGTGTTTTTAGTAAAAATAAAAAATAAAAATGAAACTAAGTTGGATTTTTTTTTACAGCGAAGAAAGAAGCCATACGTTACGATAACGGAATTGATAGCAAAGGTGGCACTATGGTTAGGACGTTTATCACTTGATTATCGATATATCCGCTTCGTGGTTGACAACGAGAAAAGACTTCTTGCCGAACGACTTCCTAAAGTATATATTTTTTCAATTCTTGTGATTAAATCAATGCATGACAATTTTTTTTTTAGATTTCTCCATAAAATGATGATCAAAATGAGTGAAAATATTAACGAAATGATAAAATACGAAGCTTTTAAAAACTTGAGAATGAATTACAATAGGTAAACTTTTAGAGAAAGTTTACAAATGAATGAAAAAATTTTAGTAAAAAATAAAGATTTATGGCTTTAGTTTTTTTTTCACAGTTATATTTATCTCCTCGATGAAGATTTCGACGGCTTCATGATATTATCTCATCTTTGTTGGTATATTATTCTAATTTCACTTTTCATCTTAACGTGATGAAAAGTTACGACGGAATAGATAAGAGATTTTCGAATATAATATCTTTATTTTATAAGATAGCACATGAAATGTTTTACTAAAGTTGCGGTTAAGAATACGATTTGAAATAGAAGAATATTTGTGGGATTTTTTTCTTTGCTTATTTGATAATAAGGATTTCATTCTATGCAAATTTTTTTTACATAATTTGTGCTTGTTTGAAGGGTATGGGCAGTTCGGTATCCGAAAATTCAATTAATTTCCGTGGTTTGAACCTTGGGAAAGATGTTTGCCTCGTGAATCATGCACACGATATTTTGAAGTGAGTCTCTCAACATTATTAACCAATCGCATCATTGTTGCTTTTTTGCTTAGCACTTTACGTTTGATGAAGACTTACACTACAAGCTTTGATCATGTTTCAAATCTGTCGGCGATAAAATTCTGATTTGGCCCGAAATACTATTCATTAAAAAAACATCTCGTTCCGACTACTGATTCGTTAAAAATAATAATTCCCCAGGCTTAATGTAACGGAAAAAGTTGTCCGGCTAATGTACGATTACATGACGTTCATTTACAAGCTTGGGTATAAAACATTGGTATATGTGTACACAACTTCGGCACCAAAGACATTGGGGAGTTGATGGGACAGTGACATTTGCGCTCGCAATGAAGCTAGTAAGTATCCAGTGGGCTAATGTCCAGGCTCAGTTCTGCATCTAGACCTGGACTACTTTTTGATTAACGTTTCAGTAATAACTTGCATTTTAACAGCTTTTCTTATAGCACACTGTGTGCCAATTTTCGCTCGTCCATAAATTTTTGAAGGTGGAATTATTTATGAAGTGACATGTCATCTTTGCGTGCTAGCAATATTAGAAGAGGGTTTCCTGTATTTCCTTCAGCATCGAGTGCTCCAACTTGCACTTCTCATAGTTTGATCTTCATTTGCTCTTCGTCACTGCTGAATTCAATATATGGAAGTTTCCTATATTTACCTCTAGAATAAACCTATGAATAATTACGTTCAGGTACATGGATGAAGTGCATCGTCGTTGGCTTCATTTGCCAATACTATGGCGTTTAATCAGTGCACTGTCGTCAGTGTTTCTCTCGCACACCGCGTTCTTATGCTATTGTGCTATTACCGTGTTGCATGCACAAGCAGCTTGCCTTTTAACCTTACCCTTACCTCTCATAGTATTCTTTTGGGCTGCACTCAGTCCACGTCCATCACATACCTTATGGATGATCGTTATTTTCTACGTACAGGTTAGCCGATCAAATCACACAGTTCAGTGGTCAGAAGAAGTTGACAATATTCTTGCTCATTACTCTGTTTTATGTGTATTCCACGATGAAGTTTTTCGAGTATGTTCAAAGAGAGACGAAAGGAATGTTCCAAGAAACGCCGGAATAAGAGTGAAAAGAAACGTTCAAAGTAAGACTGAAAAGGAATGCTCAAAGGAAGACATAAATGGAATTTCAAAGCATAACTGGGAAACTCATCTAGGTAACATCGTACAAAAGCTCCATTTTGATGGTTTTATTTAATTGCAAAACCTTTTCATATTGAGTGGCCGCTTTATTCAAACGTTTCGTCGGAATCTGAGAAAAGTCTTATAGATGCAGTTAAATAGCACAGGTGTAAGAATGCGCAGTTGAACTGTAGAAATATATAGCATAGAGCGATAGATTTCTAAGCCATCTAATATAGCTGACACATCCATAGGAGCCGTGTGTGTACTTCCTGATTTCCGAATCGGCGAAAGAATACATTTTTCATTTGTCAGTAACAATGAACGCATGAAAAGCTTTCACAATCCATCAAATATTCCAGTAAAACTCGTTGATGAAGAGGGGATCGATCATTTTGGGCTTTCAGGTGATAATAATTGTAATGATGAATTTCAAATACAGTTTTTTGCCATGGACTTGCAATCAAGGATTACATTGTGCTGATTGGAATATGCGAAGAGTGAGTCGCTTCGTCGGTATTACTGATGAACCGATATCAGTGTTAATATTCTGTCTTCTTGTTTTCGCACTATTCACTCATAGATATTCGATGAGGGTAAGTTCGACTATGATTTGGTATTTATTTTTCGCTGAGTATCTCTTATAAGGTTTTAAAAAAGTTTCAAAGAGATTTGTGATGATATATAATAGACGATATACGAAAAATATTGGTGCAATACATTCAAGAATTTTTTCCTTCGGTTTTTGACATAAACATTATAATGATTGGAATATCGGATATCATCTGGCAGCTGTTCTATGTGATATTTTAAAAAAAAATCTATGCTGCTGAGAAAATTTTCAACTTTGCTGAAAAAACTTCAAAATATTTACGATTGGAGATCATAAATGTTATAATTGGAATTAAAAGATAGACGAAATCAATAGAATAATAGAAGAAGAACGTTATCAAAAGAGAACTATATTGCAGAGGAATGGTTCATGGTGGGGTTGCTATACACGAATTTTGCGACGAGAAGATAAAGGTAGTGTAATGATTGCAATTAAATACTTTCAAATAATCTTTTAAAATTCAATTCGAATTTGTTATGTAAAGTAAATTTGTAGAATTCGTATAAATAAAAATGCGATTCTCTTGAGCGCTTATAGAGAAATTATTGAATTTTATTTTTTTTATATGATAGTTATAAAAATATTTAGTGAAATTGTTTTGTAGAAATCTAACCGGTAGTGAAAGAAATTTGGACATTCATTGATGATAATTCTTTGTCGTATTATTTTTCAGTGGTCGAAATTTCTACGAGTGATTTTCCACGAGAAAATATTGTTCTTCACATCTTCTCTAAAGTTTATTTGTTGTTTCGAAATTGAAAATAGAAATGACAGTGTCATTGTTACAGATAAGCGTTGCTGGCTAGTCTCTATAGTGCAAGATGTCTTTAAACCTCGTTGTCCTTTACCAAGTGATTATTATCCGTGGATGGTCGTATCACATTTTGTCGCAATCGGCGTTCTTATTCTTCGTTTTTCGGATTTCGATACAGCAAAGCGGAATGTTTTCTCATTTGATGGCGATTTGAAATTGCCTGACTACTTTGTCGTCTTCTTCATGATATCAATCTGCGAGGTTTCCTTATCTGTTTTTTTTTACCGTCCTCGACATCATAGGAATGTTCAAATATGCTTATTAGTGGTTTATCAGTGTATATTATCGAATTTACTGGATAAAAAATCGAAGAGTTTTCCATCATTTGTGTATTAACGGTTATGGGATATCAGTAAAACATAAAAATGCATAAAAGTGGAAGCTGATCTTCAATTCACTGATCACTCCAATACTGCATAAGTTCACTTGTTGACCTCATGTGTCGAACCTTTCAGTGATGTATTCCATTCGGTATTCTTTCAACAGTAAGCGCTTTTCTAATGGTCACCTACTGCACTGAAACATTTAATCTACATTTGTTGCTGTGCTGTATGGCTAAGTCCACTAAACGATTCCACCTTGACAATTCTACCTGTGACGATTAATCCCCTCGTCCTCACCTCCCTCTAGATAGGTGTTTCTACTGTTAATTATTTTAGTTGATCGTTGATCGAATTCTACATTTACGAAGAGCTGCAAAGCTTAAATTCGTTTATTTGATCATCGAGACGCTTTCTACGCACGCGTTTGTTATTGTTGTTCTCGTCATAAGGCAAAAGTATGCACGATTATAGTTATTTATAATTTATAAATATTCTGGCCTATTCATTTATGAAAATTCGCCTCGAAACAACAATTAAAATACTGGATTGAGTTTATTATTTTCTTTGAAAATAGGATGTTATTCGTTCAACGTGCTGTAGTGAGTAACTCTGAAGACGTCTACCTGGAAATAACTTTCAAACATTTTGAGGTCAACTATCTGTTTTATCCTCCAAAATTAGTCATTGCTATTGATGAGCATATAGGACACTTTATCGCTTATGCGTTCTCTTTTTCTACAAGAGAAACTACGTTCTCTTGTGATAAAAGACGTATATCACTGCTTTTTATATGCGAGTTTTATTAATGCCAGTTGCTAATTTCTGAAGTCCGATCGATTTATGAGTTCCTGACTATGAGTGTGCGAGATTCGAGTGAAGCAAGCAATTTCTCATGTTTTCTGGCATTTACTATAATTCGATGCGGTTATTAGGTTTTTTTATTTCAAGATTTCTGAATTTCCCACCAAAATAAGCTTTGATTCTTTGCTTCCATTCTATGAATTGAACAGTTTTCAGGAAAATTTACTAGTTTTTATCAGTAAGTTGTTTTTTCCTTTGCAAAGATTGATGAGGCAATATTCAAAAACATATGGCTATGAATAGATGCAAGTTTTTTTTGACAGAGTATTAAGTGGTTTTATGCAATCGCTTATAATTAATGCCAATTCGTAATTTATCATTAAAACATGCACACTAAAATATCGCATCACAACGTATGTCGACAACGTGCCATATTATAAAAGCTCAACTTTATAATAGAATTATTTATTATAACATAGTCGCCGAGATAGCGTTCGGTAATTGCAACAAACATCTATTCAGAATGCCGACTGATTCTTTGAAAGGTTCTTATAGCAGCACATGACGTAGCAAAAAAACGAAAATTAAAAATTGACACAATAGTGCTGCAATCTTCTCTGCAACGGAAAGGTGGACTTTTCAGTGACCTGAATGATGTTCTTCAATATAGCAACATTGGTATTTTCTTTTGGTATTTGGCTCGATGTGTGCACATGCTCGCGTCTGCATTTCAAGTTCGAGATGGTTATCCACAATACATGTCCGGCCGTTCGATGCGTAGGAATAACCCGATTAGCTGGCTTCTTTATACTTTGTAAGTTCTAATTAAAGCGCATTTCAGTACGCCGTATTGCTTCCAGTAAAGCGCCTCCTGTGATGATCCTTTCGTCGTAAAATATGAAAATGATTTCTAGGGATACGTCGATTTTGTTTCTCGCCAAAATCATGGAAATCGAATCCCCGCCACAACAAAACCTTGAAATTTTTAAAGAGCTTATAGTTGCCTCCGTCTTCCTCGACTTTTTTGAAGGGCAATTTCATGATAACCACTTGAAGTGTAGACTGTAGATGTGGGCTAGTTGTTTTTGCTAACCAGGACTCCCAAGTGCATGAAATAGCCCCAGCCTTAATCGAATGCCTTTACATTTAAATCGTTTGCATTTCATGATATTTGTCGATCATTTTCTCATATATAGAAATATAATAATGTTAATTAGCTTTGGTTAAATATTAGGTAGATTTTGAAAGGTCGTCGAAGTAAAGGTGAGGATGTTTTCCGGGCTACACGAGGAAGTGAGATTGAAAACGGCTAACAAGATCGCTAGCAATAGTGTTTTATTAGCTAATAAATGTTTTTAAAGCATTTAATTCGTTTACAATCCGAATATATTGACATTTGAGGAGTTTCTTCGCCGTTCCGCTCTTTGAAGTATGCGTCGTTATCGACTGGACATTTACGGACACTTCTCTGGCACTCTTCAATTTCTACACTCTCGAAACTATCGATTTTTATCTTTATTTTATAAATGGACTACGGAAATATGAACTGGTAAAAATCTTTGGTTATTATTGATTATTGTGCAAAGTTGTGATTTTATTTTAAAATGTAACATCAAGTTCGATTAATTCTATCAGCCGCCGTAGGTGTAATCTATGTACCATTCGCCACTACTGTGAGTTTGAGCTAGTGCGGTCGGTTAAATTTTCCCATAAAATTTCCCCATGCTTCCCTGGGTAACAAAAAGTTCTAAGTTTGACATCTAAACGCATTGACCATAAGTTGTTCTCAGAGAAAATCTCATTCATATTCCCACCCGTACGTCCCACTCCTTCCCAAGCCTCTCCTCCCTATCAGTGCCCTCACTACATTGCACGCGCATTGACTTCGGAATATTTATTTACTGCGTTGAAGCAACATAAAATTGCTATGCTGAATGAGGTCATCATTTCCGGTGATGTTTTTTTTTAAAATTCATTCTCATTAAAGTGTTGAGTCATGACCAGATAGGCTGATCAGATGCTCAGCACAGGTTGATACCTCTTTCGCCTTGAAAACTCTTTGTAGATTTTGAAGAACAACCATTATCGTTCATTGCGATTACAATTTGTTCATTAATGTCGACACGTTGATATCATTTTAAGCGCAATTTCAGTTCTATGCGAAAAAGAGAGGTGAGAAGACAACCGCTTTTGTTAAAGTAGTGCTCGGTGGTGGCATTATTCTCGGCTTTCTCTTTATACTCGTTTGTCTTCTAATGTTTATCTCAGAAAATGTATGTTTCATCAAATATCTTTATATCACAATAAAATATTCGTTCTTATATTGCTTATTTAGTTGTTAAAAAATGGTTTATAAAAAATAATTAATTTTTCAAACTTTTCAACTCAGTATCGAATAATTTCATTTGAAATTTTATTGCTAAATGAAAGAATCGAAAAGAATTCGGAGTAATCTTTTAGTAACATTTCAAGACAATCTTGAGTATAATCGTTGAAGATTTTTATTGTGTCATAATTGCCTAAAAGAGGAATTGTTTTCAATGTGTTCCAAAATATAATTCATAAAACAGCACTAAAATATTGAAATATTTTTTGAATGTATGGATTTCATTTTTTTTTTTTTTTTGCATTAACCACTCAAATGGATTGCATATTAGGTGTTGCGAGCAATTTGAATTTTAAAATCTCAAATCCACTGCTTTCTAATGTGATTATTTTTGCTTTAAAATGAGAGAATTAATGTATATCGCATATCAAGAGATTTTATTTGGTTTTTTTTTCAGGCATTTGTTGCTATCTATTTACCACAGGAGATGGACTTTACGTTGAGATTAGCCGATCATCCAGTGCGTATTCTCGCTTCAGATTTTTATGGAAATGTAGATGAAGCGTAAAGCAGCATATAGATTGACATGTTATTTACTTTCAAATCGAAATGCCTAGTTGTCATCTTCGTATAAGTGCTGACCGTATGTAGCTCGATTAGGAGAACAAAAAGGAGCAGAAATTTTGTTAATTATTTATCAGTCAGCTAGCGATAGCTGACAATATTGTATGGTTGCAGTTCGATGAAAATAATGACCAAAGTATGCTATCATTCGCAACAACAATGCTCAAAAAGAATGAAAGAAATTGTCGGAAAGGTCATAGAACTATAAGGGCTTCAGAATAAGGTCGTTCCACTTCCTTGCCCCTTGCCCAACTCCGACAGCGTTTGAATGTAATTTATTCTAATACTCAGCTTGGAAGGTTGCAGAATTTTGATGTTATACGTGTATTGAAATCAATCTAATGGTTATCCACTTGCAGATTATCTATCAAGCGCACTTGCAAGAGTTGCTCACTATAAATGCGAGCGATTTCGAAAGGTTGAAAAATTTCTTTAGTGATGATCTTCGTTCTATGGCGTTACTCGAAGGTTGCGGTGAACGTTCGATGCTCGATGTACGTCTTCACTTGTCACTTCTTAAACTCTTGTGCTCTTTTATTGCTTATGTGCTAGTCATATAATTTCTATAGACACATAAGTACTTTGTATAGAACAAGATTAGAGTAATTTGAACTTCTAGGTAATATTATCATTAATCAATTCACAAGATTAGAGTAATTTGAATTTCTAGATAATATTATCATAAATAAGCATTTTTGTCATTTAGGACTGAGGCAGTTTGTTGAAATTTGAGCGCGATACTATAATAAGAAGCATTTAATAAGAAATATTATTCATATAACTTTAACAGTAGATTTTTCTTCGTTCCTCTATACTATTAATTCATATTTCCATACGAATCAACGACAATCCAATTATATCATCTAATTCGATAGCAGAGAAATTTTTTGCCATTTTATTTTCGACATGTGCACTAACTATAAATATAGTCCCCTAATGGTGTTCTAAAATGTTGTCCGATTCCATTGATTTCTGAGGAGGACGTTTGTTTTCTATAATTTTTTAGCGAAGCACAATTATCCATTCAGTTAAATATAATAACATTACAAGAGATTTGAAGAAAATCTCATGAAGTTATCGAATAATACTTCTAAGAAAGTGTCGTAATAAATAATTTTTTAGGTTCGTTTACCCAAAGAAAGTGCCTTATGGTATGTGCATCCTCATTGGGAAAATGAGCTGAAGAGACTTCTCAGAGATGAAAGACGTGAAATAAAGCTAAAGTCACGTTTAGCGCTGAAACGAATGCATGTGCGAGAGCAACTCGGTAAGTTTTGCTAAAAGGTGTTGCCTTAACACCTCTTGATTTCTAAAAAAAAATTTTTTTTTTCATCGAATCATTCGAATTTAATTTTCTAAGAAGATATTTTATAGAATCTTTTCTGCAAAAATCGGATATACAGACGATTGAGCATACCGGTGAATGGGATATGCAAATGAGTTGGAAAATGCGTCAAAAATTTGCTGAGGTTTGTTTTTTATACTGTAAAAATATGGACATATCAATATGGACCTATAATGAAGTTCACTCGATAGGCAGTTATAAATTCAAAGATCAACTACAGGAAAAATGAAACTACCATGGTATAGACATGATGAGACTGAAAAGAATTTTTTTTTTGTTTGGTAAATATATCTGTGCAAAATTTCAATGAATCATTCACTCTCGTTACCTTTTGCTTGTATACTACATATAAGCTATCATCGAATTGGATATACTCTACGCAATCTCAAAAACCATTTCATATGAACGCATCCTATGCTGTAGTGGTTTATAAAATATTATTTTGTACATTCTGATCTATAATAATTACCCATTATAAAGATATAATTACCCATTATATTCATTTAAGCTGCAACGTTTTGAATTTTATTACTTTGTATTTAGGCATGTAGGAGCTTAGTTCTAAGCACTCCTCTATGGACGTGATCCAGGATTAATGCATATAGATAGGATGAAATTATCTCTTTCAGCAACACTCTAAGATAGGTGTTATATCTAAAGTTAAGATTAATTAAGGTGCTCGATTCGAAAGATTGCAACGCATCACTTACAATCAATATCACGGAGATTATGCCACCATTATTAATGGTGCCAACAGAAGGTAATATTCGTGTCCCATTTCCTCTTTTTCAACGAAGGCACAGTTACGAGAGATTGCATTTTATCTACGAAACAAGGTAATATGAATCCATGAAATATTTTTCTTTGTTAACCTCATTACTGATTAATTCATTAAAATAAGCCTAGGTTTTAAACTATAGTGGCTTCATTAAATTTCTAATAATGAGTGGTGTAACAGCTGTTAATAGTTAATGCTTAATGAATCCAATATTCTGGCTTCATATGGCAGATTTTTTGCATCCTTTTGCAATCAGAAAAACCAACGTAACAAATCACTCACCAACTAGCACTGTACATCAGACAACGTACAACAACTAAGAAAGTATGGACGTGCACGCAACCAACTAGACGATATTTTATTCGAGCTCTTGGTGCCTTGCCACCTTAGGCATAAAGTCACATAATTGTGGTGTGAAACTTTATGACTTAAGTGTTGTGGTGTACTTTTTTTTATTGAAATTTAAATATCTGCGCTCACTTGATTTTTTCTGAAATCATTTGGATGATAATGAAACTTGTAAATGGTCAGCATTAAACGACGTTCGCTTCATTTATTTGAGAATAGCAATATTGGGAGAATTTCAGTTTGGTTGTGGCTAGTGATTGTATCTCATCAATACCGGGTCAATTTATTGCGCATACGATGTCGATCACTCGTACGGAATTAGAATCATCAGGGAAACCACGTGAAATAAATCTACGGCCACGTTTCGTGTTTTTTGTTGCTAAAGTACCTAGCGCTCTTACGAAGAAAGTTCTCAGAAGTTCAGTCTCGTAAGTTCTTAACTTTTTTTTGGGAAGAATTTCTATTGTTAGTTCTATTGATTGACAATGGCGTAGTAATATCAAAATATTCATATAAAACATCTCTAATCGTTAGCATTGCATCAAATGAGTACGGCGATTGCTATAGAAATCGTATTTGCAATATAAGTGAAATGAAATGAAATTGAAATCATACAAATAATTAATATCATTGTATAAAGTTTCACAAGAAAAGAGAATTTTATAGGTTTATTTCAAACTTTCTACGAATTAACGCAATAAACATCAGAGAGTATTCGAAATGTGCTGTATTATATCGTCTTTTTTCGAACAACGAAGTTTTTCTTTAGGAGTGTTGTTTCTTCCTTCGCCTCTCTCTCTGCATTTCTCTTTCGTTCTAGAATACCTCAAGTACCATTCATAGCCAATTTAAAACATTTTTATTTCCTCACTGAGAAAAACTTTATGAGTTATTTTGTTAACGTGGTGGGGAAGAGGCAAAGAAGATGTGGACTTAAAAAGAGACTACTAAGACATTTTATGGTTTCCTTTTTAAAGCTTTTAAGGATATTTATCATATTTGGAACTGCCATATTACGTTTTAGGGACACTACAGGAAGTGGCAAGAATATTTTATAAATATTTTCTCATAATGCTCGATGCTGTGATATCGCAAAATAATTTCAGATCATTCGTTGTACTCATCGTTATGGTGTTCTTATTGAGTGCAAAAATGAGGGATGTTCTTATGACGAAACCGTTCGCACTTCCGTTCAACGAAATCGGAGACCCCGGTCGACTTATACAACTTTGTGACGATATATTTTGTGGTATGCCAAGAGTGATTTCCTCTTTGCATTTCAGTCCATTTCCGTTTTTTTTAGGTATGGTGACATTTGTAGAGATAATGCCGACATAGTTAAGTGATTGTGATTTCCGTGATATTTTGTGAATACATAGAGAGGTGATGTAATATTTATGTAATGATCTAAGTATGAGAATGTTGCAGCGCGCGGAGCAAGACTTTACGATTTGGAACACGATTTATTCGGAAAATTGATCTATATACTCCGTTCTTCCGAAGCGTTAATTCAATATACTGTTTACAATATGACAAACTTGCGAAGATGAACGCAAAATTTTGATGTGTTGATGTTTATAAATTTTTTGATTTGAATATTGTGATTAAATCGGAAGAATATTTCACAATTAATCACAACGTCGTCAGCAATAGAATTTTAAATGTTTGATTTTATTAAGTGGAACAATGAGCGCTGGAAGATAGAAAAGATGAAGTAAACCGATAATTTATAGATCGGTCTGAAGGGGAAAGCTGGGAGAGGGGGGAGAGCTAAGGACATCAGAGTGAATAAAATTTTGTTAGAAGTTCTCGTTAGTGCCAAAATTTTTCAAAAATTTCAACCGTTTATATGAAATTTTAATTTTTTTTTTGTTCTTTATTAAGAGGAAAAACTAAGAGTGGCGGAATTTTTAAATCGTAGTATGGAAAATTTTACTGCTTGATAGTCTTATAGAAAGCTACAATATTCCAAAGTCGGGCGTTTTACGTCATTGGTGATTAAAAAAATGTGCGATCGTTCCTAAGGGGGAAGAGATTGCATTAAATAGAGTTTCAAACCTTTATGCTATAGCTGTCAAGAAGGACGACAGCACAACGTAGCGGCCAACCAGACACAAGACATGAAAGTCGATAAATTGAACCTTTTGGGTTCATCACGGATTTGCCAATTACAGACACATTGACCTAACATTTGTGCCATCTATCTGTTTTATCAATCACAATGAGTGCATATGATGAGGAACATAGAAATTATTACTGTAATCGTAAGCATTCATCTTGGCTAAAAATCAAACACTAAACAAGCGAGGGTCATTTGTATAACTATGGTAGAGCAACAATTTTTCTTATATAAGGGAGACATAGACAGCAAAAAACATCACTCCTGTATGTGTATTTGCGTACATGTGTGTGTGCGTGTATGTATTTGTTTTGATGCATTTGTATGAGTGAATGAGGGTGTCTGTACAGCTTGTGAACTGATTGATGGTTGTTTGCACTCCATTAGCCATCCTTTGATTTATGCTTAGTCTATGGCGGATTTTATTCAGAACTTTGTTTGGTAATGCGTCATTGTTCTTGATCTTAAATGTAAGATAATTCTAAATCTCTGCTCATTATACTAACCACATAATTACATCAATTAATCCATTTTCTATCCAACCGGGAAGTATTTAAGCCGAAGGTTTTATTGTTTATTCACTACGCTTTTTTTAATCGCTTTTGGTTGATATTACGTGCTCCTCCTTCGAGTCTCTTTTAACTTGGATTACTACGCCAGCCCACTTCTTCCTCATCTTTTTTGAATCCAGAAGTGTATCATGGATCATTCGTCTAATGATGAAAATCAAGTTGTATATTTATCTCGTTGAATGCATTTACGTTCTCTTTCCCATTTTTGTATTCTGAACGATTGCTGAAACACATTATCGTCGGCTATGAAGTTCTTATTTGTGATAGCGATGAAAAAAATTCAACGTGTCTTCGAAAATAATTTCCGTCTGACCTATCTAATGTGCTGTAAAAATTATTGCTCAAACATGGTGCATCGTTGTGCGCACAAACAATAGAGTACTTAAATCGAGTGTTCTCACAAATTCGATTAGTTATTCACTATTCACCTAACTTGCACTCAAATATTGGGGTATTTTTCCAGTGATATATTAGTTTCATGCTTAGATGTAACTGTATCCAGCTGAAAGTCGAGATTCCCATCGTTCATATCTTCAACGCTCAACGGGGGTTAACGCAGATTTAATGCGGTGCCATGCTTCATTTGGTATTTATGATAACCACTCGCCTCAGGGAGATAGGATTAGGAATTTTCGGAGCATTTGCAACCAAGAATAAAGCAAACGCTGAATTCAGCATATTCGAGAATCTCACAAAAACTTTCGGTGAATATATGAGAGCAGAAGTAAGATCCTTAGATTGCAGCCGATAGTTGCACGAATCCCGTTTTTTGTTTATCATCGAATGCAGAAACGCTGCTGCTGGGTCGTCTTATTCTTAACTACCTTCATCTACTTCACTTTTGATAAAATATTTGATGCGTGTTATCTGGAATGGAGAGTAATCACTGTAAGATAATATGGTATCACGGTGGGCAATAAAAATGAGTTTTGCTGCTTCACTAAACATTCTCTGATATATTTTTTTGATTCGCAAAATGATAACATCGAAGCTATTCTGCTAATGTTGTTGAACATTCACGTGATACAAAATTTGACTAGAGAGAATTGAGATGATCATAGGGCAGTCTCTAAGTCTGATAAAGGTCGTATTTGTTTCTGGATGTCTAGGTTAGAACCTGTGGAAATTCGGTTCGCCGCTGGAACTGGGTTCAGCATACAATCTCATAGGAATGGGTTATATCCAGTCCCGGTTTTGGTCGACCGAGCATTCTTTGCTCATGCGTAACGAGAAGAGGGATCAATCGTCATATGGTCACGGCTTCAGCCCAGTCTGCTTCTGATAGCAACCGTAATGGAGTCGGATTTAACCCGGGCTGCTGTTTTTGCCAGAATGGATGAAAACGGAGAAAGATCGGAGGTTAATGAGTATAGTATTTGGATTTTTGAAGGGCGATTGCGTGAAGTTTTTCCAGTATTAGTGAAGGAAGGAAGGGAGTATTATGGTCTGCTGGTGTGAAATTTCGGAGTGTTTTAGAAGCGGACGTCATTGAGACTCAAGAGGACAATGAAATCGAAAATAAGCTTAGATGCAGAGGGGTCAGATTAGTTACGTGCCTAATCTTCAGATGTTTTTATAAAATTGTAGTTTTAATATCATGAGGAAAGGTTTCCCAATCCTTAGGAGGTAATCGCTCGACTTCTTCTCATCGAATTTTTCGTCCGACTCTCAGCAGCAATAAATTGCTCGTCGATGCAATCCTCTCTCCGACCACAAATTCCTCTCTCCAACCACTCTAGTTTTTAAGTCGTTGAGGGATAGTAAGTGAGCACGTCATGTGATCCGCTTTGCCGAAAAGATAGACAAGTTGATTTAGAATAGAGAATGCGGGTGAGGTGTCGTCAGTTTGTGGTGAATCGTGTTCACGCAAATAGCATTTAGGATTGGTAACGATTGTCGTACGCATGTTGGTTGATGTTCATCGACGCGTATCCATCTATATGCCAATATCGTCAAAGAAAAGCACACAACTTATATTTGTGCTGTGGAAAACACCGAATATCGACCTTAAAGAAAAAATAATTTCTTTTTTTCCGTTCTTGCGTCCCATTTTGTTTTACTTGCATATACAAACTTTTTCGAGAGTATTTTCTTGTAAAAGTGGAAAGTGGTATGATACAGATGGAAAACCCATGTATTCGACAGGCAGTACGGCTAGGAGATCTGCTTTGCACAACTGGTAGAGCACTTTATACAGATTTCAACAAAAAAAGCTGCCTTTTCTTCACATCTGTTCTATGTGGCAAAGGTTCTGAAAACATTGAAGTTTTCTTGCAATGCCTTTTTTCAGTTGATTCATAATGCATAATGGATTACATATTATAACCTGTCATAAATATGGGGACTGCCACAATGCGATCATCATGGAACCTCCTTTATGAAGTATTTTTTTCTTCGTTCTTAAGAATTGCTACCTCTTATGCGCCCTCTTTCTCACTAATTTATGTCTTCTGTCCGATATGCGACCATCCTAAATCAATACTTACCACTTTGATCTGAGCAAAGGACTTCTAGGCGACATGTTGTGAAGTGCTTTATCCTCCTACATGAAACAATTAAGCATTAACCGGAGAGAAGCTCTACATTTGAAAAGAATTTCAATTTTTCACTATGCTCTAGGTGTGAACTTTCTCATCATGGAAAACGACTTCTGTCGAGGAAAGGCAAATATTCCAAACAAATTCGCTAGTTATAAAACAGAAGTGTTGATAGTGATCATCGATTTCCTTCGCGTAGACGATACCATAACGATAAACTATAGTACACATAAGATTCCTATTTAACAATGCACATTTCCAATTGATACTTTCTCAAGCATATTGAAAAAGGTGCAGGAATGAGTTCCTTTACCTAGATTGATAGTCCATGAGCCGGAAGAAAATGTTTAAAAATCAGAAAATTTGTCTTCGACCGTATGGAATTGGAAAATTAAAAAAGAATTCTCTAATTGTTTTGATTCACTTTTGACGGCCGTATATAATTCGCAAAAAAAAACTCTTAGGTTTATTAGTCTTATTTCTGATGCAAATTGGTAGCAATGTTGTTACGATTTGAACTATTGTTGTGAATATACAGACTTTTATTGGTAGCTAATTATTTTAATATATTCTATGATTTGAAAGTATTTCGCTCTCTGGAACCACTTCCATAATTACCAGTAAGGCACGTATATTATTTTCCTTTACAAGTATTGAAATTCGTGCATATCAACAACACTCAAAAATTCCCGCTTGTTTGTCATCTGCAAACTTTTAAAATGGCTTTTGCATCTTTTGGGCAGGACGAAGGGGAGGGGGGACTGCACTTCTTTTCGCTTTTTTTTTCAATTGAAATTCATAATAGTTTGGAAAAAAGAAACTGCGTGAAATATTCATAAAGAATTGTTCTGGAAATATGTCGCATTTTCGAAAGATAATATTCAGGTGTATCGCATTTTTAAGACTCTATTTTAGAAAGCATCGATGAAGACGATCTTTTCTATTGAGAATCGAGGTTCATCTTTTTTCGTAACTTGAGGCTTATAATCGAAACAAATGTTATTATTATTATTAGTATTGCCTGAAGTATTAGAACATATGCATTTAATCCAAATTTGTTTATCACAAAAGGTGTTTAAGGAAGATAGTGGGCGTTGTTTTGTGATGTTATGTGTGGAGCTGAGAGGGAATTCTGGGTGGAGCTGTCATGAAACGAGTTCTGCGCGGTACGCCTTGCCTATTGATGATTTAACTAGGTGCAACGCTAAATAGCGGTCTCGTCCCTTCTCTGCTACTCGAATAGGCTACTCTCATTCTTAAGTTGCATGCACCGACAACTAAAATCGGAAATACTATTTAAACGATATGAAGTAAATTATTTACAACTATGCTAGAAGCGTATTGCTGTTCACAACTGTTTGACGTTTTTATGCAGAAAATATTTGAAAATATCGTTGCTTGCTTTCAATTAGAATCTCTCATATAGAACTGGTCTGAATGAATATTTTATAGTCGCGCTTAGTTGTTTATCTTACTTCAACTCCTCAATAGTTATTGGAATAGCAAAAAACAATTAATAAATTTTTTTTACACTGCAAAAGAAATCATTATTTAATAATATTTAAAATATTTTTATTATTTGCCGAAAAAAAAAAATTCCTATTCTATTAATTGATAATCAACGAAATTTGAAAACTGAATTATTTAAAAAATATTGATTGCAAATATTTTCTCAAATAGTTTATTATTCCAACTATGAAATATGCAATGAATTATGAATGAAAAATTTATCACTTTTCAAAAAAAAAAAAGAAAAAATTCCTCTTCATCACTCACAAAATTCTAAAAGTTCCATTGAATTAATGTTTTATTACAGGTTTTTTTTTTCGGTAATATTCCTCGTTCATTCATATTGTCGAAATATTGTCTATGATAGTTTTTGTCGATATTTGAGGTGTATCTATCTATTCGCATTGGCAATTTCATGTTCGACGCTCCGCCAAGTGTTGTTTCGTTTATTCGTTGAGTGTCTATCCACCCACTCAA
Organism: Ascaris suum; assembly: GCA_013433145.1. Classification (NCBI taxonomy): domain Eukaryota; kingdom Metazoa; phylum Nematoda; class Chromadorea; order Rhabditida; family Ascarididae; genus Ascaris; species Ascaris suum. The sequence continues at coordinate 11,276,222 of CM024170.1, read as the reverse complement.
TATCGTTGGCGGTCTCGTTTTAAGGAATAGACCTCTATCAGTGACGAACTGAGCAATTTTAAATTAGGCCATTGCCCACTCAATGGTCACTTTCTAACGGGATGTGAATATTCATTATGTGCTTATATTTCCAATCAACGTTTTTTTTTACGGTGTGGACCAATTCTATGGATATTATAAATAGCAAATTTACGTTCTTTATACGAACAATTCTTCATAATAATATTCATTCAGTTTCTTTCTTCAGAGTTCAGCATGTTTGCTGCAAGGGGAGTTCAGCATGCAGAAGCAACTTTCTCCTATAATTCTAGAGGTATTCACAGTGTGTTGTTGCCTCAAAAAATGCAACACGTTCATAAATTTCTCCATCTTTGGTTATAGATTAATCGAGGTGATAAATATTTTTTTACGCATTTAATACGGCATTCTATGCCTAGTTAGGTGATGTCTAATATTTCTTGAGCAGCTAGTATACATTTCTTTTCATATTTATTTTTATTTTTATTTTTTATTAAAAATTAAAAATTACATCACTGCAATATTTAAGCAATATGATCAATAAGTGATCTTTTATCCAGAAATATGTGCTGAATTACACTTGATTCGAGCCCATGCCATTAACGAGTACATCTCAACTATATCGAAAGTCGACTTTATTTTTTTAAGTTTTTTCAATTCTCCATTTGTTTTTGCTATGTTTTTCTTTTCCAATTATTGCTTAAGTGATATGCTGCGCATTGCTATCGATGATATATGCAAATCGCTATAAGTTCCATGTATTTCTTAGATACGCTCATAAAGCTATTTGTAACAAATCGCTTAAATATATGCAAAACTTATCGATATGTTTTATTTTTCTTTTTTTTTTGAATAAAAATTTTCTCGTTTAATATCATTAGGCCACATCATCAGGTGCTTCATGTGTCTACAGTATATACTTCCATATTTTAAAATTGCCATTACTTTCACTTGATTTATTTCGCATTTAAAATTTCTTCTTAATTGCTGGCTTCACCTTATTCTCCTCATCTTCTTTTTTTTTTTTGCCATTCATGCAAAGATTGATTTCTATCTTCGAAAGAAATCACTCTCTCATTTTCTCGTCGTATTTAGCCTAGAACGTCGATGAAAATTTGACATGATAGAGATTCACCAGAGGAGTTTTCGATAGCTTTTCAAGACAGAATTGCAAAAATGGAATTCATCATTAACAACTGCGATAACTATCGGGTGAACTTCCGATCAAGTTGATAATGCTATGGTCAACGGTTGATCTAGTGCAGCCATTTTTGATACGACGTCTGATTTGAAGCTAGTGACTGAGGCGTTACTGATTTATTTGTGTTGTATAATTCTGTTCGAATTACTCTTTCGGAACGAAAATCCTTCAACTAATCCCCGTAATCGTTTCTCCCTAGGAAATATCCCGTATGCACATTGCATTTTATTTATAGTGCTCTTTGTCTTAAGCTGTTGAAAGCTGACCCTAACCAGTTAGCTGGCAGCTTTTATTAGCGCTTTAGCTAGCTCTCATCCATATTTAAATTATAAAAGATATTTAAGTGATAGTGGAACTAAATTATTGCAATATTGGGTGATAATAAAATATTTTTGCGTCACAACAAAACCTTTTATTCGAGTACAACAATTCGAATAGAAAAGAGAAATATTTATTCTTTTTAAAACACAACTTTAAAAAAAACTATTGGCCAAGTTTTTCAGCAAAGCTCAAAAATAATGTGTGAATATTATTGCACATAGTTTCAAAAGCTTTAATAAATCTTCCTTTGAAAATGCATTTCCTCACTCCAAAAAATCTGACTCATTCATGGGAAAAAGTTCTTGTAATTATCGTCGTAAGAGTAGGTCGTCATACAAGACTACTTGAGCGAGAAAATAGACGATTATTCTCACAAAATGTATAATTAATCATTCTGAATTATCAAAAACTTTCAACAAATAAAAGAGAAAGAGGGGATTAAATATGAAATATTTCATGAACCGATAGTATATCTCATCTATAAGCCAAATAAGGAAGTCAGGAAGTCACCGACTGCAGTGATTCGTCCGATTTGTCATTCTACCTTCGATGGATTATCTCATAGCAATGCGTCACTCAAGCGAAGATTTTATTAACGTTTATAAGCTAGCAGATGATCTTACTTTTACTAAGCTTTACTTAAATGCTTCGATTAGGAATTCATTGCATTGAAGAAAAATCTCATCTATGGCGTTTCTATTTTTCGTTTATTATTTATTAAATGCACCATTTACATCATAATAGCGAAACCGAAAAAGCGATAAACCAGAGCGGGATCGTATCAATGGCTAAGATCTGACACAATAAAACTTTTCACTCAAAAAATGCTATACAACCATTCAAAAATCCTTTTTGCTATTGCCATTTCAAAAATTTGTTAAACGTTTTGAAAAGAGCACACGTAGTTTCTCCATAAGTGCTTTTCCATTATCGTTTTTTTTTTCGATAGTTTTTCAACCGATCTTTACTTGAAAATCCATTATTTTTTACGATTTTGTCACCAATTAATCTTGAATTGCGATAAAATAAATAAGAATCCATTCTCTCACCCTCATTCATATTATTCTCAATTTGTGTCATATGAACTGAAGTCATTGCTTTTGAACCCTCTTAAACCGTCATGTTCTATAAATGTAGCTATGATGTGCTGAATATATTTTTAAAAAAGCATATACATCATTTCAATAGCACTTCTTTTTGTTTTCCTCAGTAACTTCAAGCAAATCCATCATCGTTACATTTGGCCAACATTTTGGAAAATGTTGCTCTACATTGAATTAATTCTATTTTTATAGATATGATGTTCGCTTTTCGGGGAAATACTCGAAGCGATTGCATTCGTAGGCGTCGTTTATTTGCAGTCTGATCACCTCTAGTGCACAGTTTAATACTTAATTATTGCTATAGTCTAATGCTACAGCAATAGGTTTCCATGAATGCAAAGCATAGAATAAAAATATTTGAAGTGGTGAACTCGATAAATTCGTTAACGAGGCTGCGCAAAGGGTCTTTTGCGAAACTGAAGTAAAACTCCTTCATAAATTCATTTGCTTAGTTTTCCAGAACCCTACCTGTCGTGAAACGCGTGCCAATATTTCATGTGCAATGCGCGACCAATCTGTTCAGTTTCCACTTATTTATTGAAAGGAATTTCTGGATGCGCCAGAATCGGGAGCAGTTATAGGCGGTCCCGGAATCTTGCCTCTCAGGGCAACATTCGCATCGTTCCTTGGTCGCCGACTGCTTGCGAAACAATGATATGCGCATTATGATCGGGTGGAGTCGAATTTCCTAGGCAAATAAAGTTCTGGGGGAATTTGACTATGGATTTGCCGATAATACGCCGGGATCACTCATCACTGCGTATCGCTGCACCAGGTCCCATCGAGGTGTTTCCTATATGCGCCTAACACAGTGATGCAGTTGTTTTTGAGAGTTATTTAATGGTGTTGACATGGAGCAATTCAAAGACAGGTTTATAGAAGATCGGGAAATCAGTTTGTACGATTTGCGGAAAACGATTTCGCATAATTGAGATCCGCAATTTTCAATATGCAGCGTACATTAACGTGTAACAACTCTCAAGTGCAAAAGACACTACCAAATATGAGGAGCATCCGTTGAAAGATGTCGTCTAATTCATGCTCTTGATTGGCCGTGAAAAGGAGAACATCGCAACGCCTTTTTTTTTGTTCGGCGGATGAATAGGCGAAATTTTCGAGCCACATATATGACGTATAATTTTCATACGGAATCGTAGTTTCAATGGTGAACAATTTTAAACTTATCGATATAGATTTCACTGTGAATTGTTTACCTTCAGCGAGAAAAAAAGATTTCATATATTTTTGAATACTCTATGGAATGTTGAGCTAAAGCAAAACCTTTTTCAATGCTGATTTCAAGTTTGAAAAGTTTTAGCATGACAGAAAAATCATTTCGAAACTTCTCAATCCTTGATTTCTGATATCTTATCTGCATCAACTCAAGCATTTCTTTTTCATTCTTTTCTGCTTCACTAAGCCGTATGCTCACTATTATAATTGAATTACACGATAATGTGCATTTACGTGTCTTACATATTGAATCAGAATATCTAATGAATTCACTCTCTTAGAAAATCGTCAACAATTTTCGCGACATTTCCTTTGAATGCATGGCTAATTTTTACTCATCGATTTAATGCAAAATGATTTGAGATATAATTTAATGCACAATCCTTCCTCCTTTTTTGTCATTTATATCTAGCACAACTTTTGTGGTACACCTATCTGCTTCAAATCTGTCAATTTCTATTCTCATACCTTATACCTATTGACTAATTTTGCGAACTCGATTTCGTTCGAGCGATCATCTTCTGCGCCCCCCCCCAACTTGACGATTTCTGTTCATAATACTATCTTTTTAAAATAAAGACCTCATGCTGAATGATACTAACGTCGAAGATTTACTCAGATGTTTTTTGTCCATACCCCCTCCCCCCTCCTCCCAATAAAAAAGTAACAGTATGCAAATTTAAAATTCAACTTATTTATTCACTAATTTCGGTCTAAATTCCATAACGAATTCAGTATATTCCGCTCTTCTGTTATTACTTCGAGCTCTATTCACAAGTAACGAGCATTTTTCATTTCATCTCAGACAACATACAATTACATTTATCTTTTTAAATGCTCGCTAAATATTTCAACGAGAACGATCAATTCGTTTCTAATATTTTTTTCTTTTGCTCATTTCTCTTTATATTTCGAATATCCTTAGAAAATTTTTATGCTATACATTTCATCATTTACTTTTATTTGCTTATTATTTTATATTTTTTAAAGGAGAGCAATAAACCTCGAGTAATTATAAGGTTAAATAGCTATTAATGAGCATTATGAATCAAAGTGATCGGCGTCGAGTAAAATTTCACTTTCGAACGTATTTCTCTCATGATGGGAACAAGTTTTATGTTTTCACAACTGGTAGGCGTCGATGTGCGTGTTCACAATTGAACCATCTTCTACGCAATTATTCTTTCTTATACTGAGACAAAAAAATTGCTTCGAGCATCTGGAGGAATTTTCATGGAAAAAAGCACCGCTTCCTTTCTTCATTTTATTGGCAGTAATTTGCATTTTAATGCACATCTACAAGTTTTCTCCACTTTTATAGATTTATAGTTCACATGATCATTGTGTTGGCTATTATTTTTGATTTCGATTTGCTCAAAAAAATGCAATAGAGAGCATTGATTTGTGCAGATGGAGGATTTCATATTGTTCAGTTGATAGAGGGGAGGCTGCAAATTATACCGACGATACGCGTTGCATACGATGAATTACGTAGACGGTAAGGATGTATAATTTTTCATACTTATGAGAGAAGGAGGGGAGGAATAGAATCGAATTTGATTTAGGCAATAATATTTATTTTTCATGCACAATGATTTATGAGATATATTAACCTTATCGAGTTGAGATTAGTAGCTCTTTCATGAATATCTATAATTAAATAATATCAAGTAATTCACTAGCATATATTGTTTCATTTGCCCGCTGTAATAAGAATGCATTTATTTGGCTAAACATTGCAGAATGACACCGATTTTCGTTTCTCAAATATTGAGAATCATTTCCGCATTTCGTAATTTAAAGACGGATTGGCAAATAATTTATAAAATGACTTGAAACATTAATAGTGGAGTGTGGAACTCGTTTATATCCTAAAATTCAATTAAAGTTCTATTGATTATGGAAAATATTTCACTAGAGATTTCAACGCAAATTCTCTTTCAATGTAAACGTCTTTAATTTCACTTCTGAACGCAACGTTTAATCGTTGTAATTTTGTTTATCTGACGATGATGTCTCATTAACCTAAAAATAAACGCATTTCTTCTATTTAAACGACCCTTTATCTAAATGAGATACCGTTTTTCTTTGCATTAATATCGGTAGTAGAGGTTAAACGAGGATGAATATTATGATGTATAAGGACTAAATAGGGATAGGTTGCGGCATTTTGTATTTGATTGAGCATTCCGTATAAACTGCAAATAGCTATTCTATAGGAATAGAGCGATTTTGTTCGTCGATCGAACGCTAGGATTATCAAGCGAAACGAGCGCATCATGTAATGCGATGGATGGATGGAGAGTATGTTGTTCCATTTTGCACTGCTGTAGTGCCACTTCTGTAGAGTGGGAAATGTGCTTTATTCGTTGAAATTTATTCTTTGAGCAATTTATTTTTGATATTTTCTTCGTTGTTATTCCACTGCTTGAGTTGATTACAAAAAAAAAAAATCACTATGAAGGTGTTGAAAATTGTATTCTCCAAATCCACTCCTATTCAGTGATTAGATGATAAAAAGCTAAAAGCAAATAGGATGCAGTGTTTCTGAAGGCCAGAAAATATTTCTACAGCTGTTTAATGTGATGATATTACGATCAATCTGTATAGTTAGAACAGCTATCGTAGTGCGCATCGTTGTGGTGAGAGGAACCGTTGATGATGTATATGCGTGATCTTTGCGTTAGAAGTATCAGCAATAAGCTATCACTTTTAATGAACACATTTCCTTAGACTGTAGGTTTTTCTGAATCATCACTGCAAATAGGTAGTATTGTATTCTTTTCTGCATCACTAGAAGGAATATCTATATCAGTCACTGTTGCATGAAAGGAATTTTTTTGTGATTAACAAACTTATGTTCAACTTTTTCTTTCTCTTAAAGCTAGCAGAAAAATAATTTAGCGCTCCTATGCATTTTCTGAATACCTCTTTTTTTTCTCTCCCCAACTATTGCTATCAAGTGAGAAGAAAAGTTTCTAAAATCCTCAATGAATTTTTTGAAGGAGATTTTTATATTGTGCAAACATGCATGACGTTTTTCTCGCTCAAATCCGCCAGTACAATTTTTCGTTTCTTGTAAAAATTTCTTCAAGAACATTGAAACGTAATTTCTAAGAAATTGAATCTTTGTTTAATCATTCGTCGCATGAATTTGATGAAAACGTTAAATACATCGCACTAAAATATGCAGAAAAAACACATCAATTTGTTCTGTTGTCGTATCGCATACTTCAAAAAGAGGTACATGCATTAGTACACTAGAATGAGCATGGTTGAAATGGAAACAGGCATATTTATTGAATATTTTCTTGCTTATTTTGTTAAGATTTTATTTTACGTCCTAAAGTTTCCATTATGAATGTTTATTGAATTTGTTCAACTATCCGAGTATTTACTGAGTAATTAGGTCAAGGTAAATGCAAAAATTATTATTTAAGTGAATATTTTCATTGGGAATTTTTCCCTCATAGTATTTATGTATACAATATTATACTGCTTTTCATATCGGCGTGGATGTATGCTTTCCGAAAGAATCCATTATTCAACGAAGAATTGAAATATGACCGTTTTAGAGCTGATCAATTAGAGGTGTTGGCACAAGAGGTCTACTAAGTTCAACTATTTCCACTCAATCTAGCCAAACATGTTCGAGTTCATCATTTAGCTTAAGCACAAGAAATATTCAAATGCAGAATATTGTATAATTTTGAAATTAATACACTAGACAGTTTTAAATCCTTTAAAAAGTAAGTATTCCAATTTTTGAGGAAATTGTGGAATTAGAAAGTTATTCTCAGATGGCTGGAAATAATTGAAATGAAAGCGGTTCTATCACACATCGAATAAATGATACAAAAGAGTTTTTGAAATGATTTTTCTATCTCAAGGAGGGCTAAATTTTTTCTACAAAAGCAAATAAAATAACACTTAAAAACCAAAAAGCCGAAAATAAAATATTAAACTGTGTTAAATTGGACCGTGTAAACGTCGCATAGGTTTGATTGTCCAATTTATTTGGAATATTTGAATGATGATTCAGTGCATAAACTAGTTTTACCGCAATTAATTTATTTTTATACGTCGCATGAAATATATGTTCGAATAGACAAATATGGCCATACCTGAGTGTTATTTACTGTGCTGTGATATTCAATTCTTGTGTGAGCTCGAATTTTGACACTTGGAATGATTAGGCATGCCATTCAAGTGCTGATAGTTGCTAAATTGGGGCTCGTTTCTGCTTTTATGAGATAAGGTGGCGTTGATGAGTTGAGGAACATTGAGCTCGAAATTAGATATGCCGCTCAATTGAGATTGAAGCTGATGAGTTCAGGAACTCCGCAGTTATGAAAAAATTCTTATAATGTCCTGCTGCTAAAACTGGGAAAATCCGACGATCAGATATTTCGAAATCAACTGATAGATTTGAATATTCCGTATTATTTGAAAAATGATATTGCAATGAAAGCATACTTAAAAAGGCGAATTACATAGCTGATGATGATATATGTGGTAATTTTGTGATGTAGATGCGAGCGAAAATAACATATAGTCGCACGGAAAGGAGCATTGCAGCAAAGGAGCTTGCTTGCCTACGCGTGAGCACTTCAAGTTTTGCGGAAACTTTACGACCTCTCAACTGCTTTTTTTCATTCACTCTCCATTTATGAGCCTATTAGGCTCTCATTAAATGGAATACATTTGATGCAAAACACATGTAATAGAATATATGCATTAAGCATTGTAGTTTTCTATCTGTATGCCTGTGTCTGTAGGTTAAACGAGAGACGCGATCTTTTCTGCAGTTTCACTCGCATGCTTGATGATCGCATATATTTGCACTTGATTCCCACAAAAATTTCGTTATTCTATGAATTTGGCAATGGAGAAGTAATGCCTCTAATAAAAAACGCTATATTCTTACATCATATTTTTCGCTTGTAATATGTATCATTCCTCATTCGTTTATTCGATTCTACGTTCTGAGCAGTCACATACTGCAAAATATAGATAGCCAATGGCATGGATTGTTGTTTTCAGGAGTGATTCTCGTTTGATGCCGCAAAGCAAATTACGGCTGCTGCTGCCGTTGGTGGCCGTTTTTTGCATTGGTTCTTCTGTGCTCGCCCAAGAAGACGCTTATGGTCTGTGTAGCATTCATTTTATTCTATCCTATTTTTCTTTTCTTATCCTTTACTTTTTTTAAAGCGTTTAAACATCATGAATTTATGAGATGATTTTTTTTTGTTATCTCAACAAAAAACCTATCGCCTCAGTAGAAATTCTTTATTCGAGGTAAGGATATTAGTACGTTTCGTAGAATAACAATTTTTAGAAAGTAAAAGTAATTGTAACTTTTTTTATTGAAAATATCTATCATAATTTCATTATTGCTAATAGTTTTTAGTATTTTCGGCTAAACTCTTTATAGAGCATGAAGCTTCAAGCGTCAGAGTTTTCATATGAAATTATATTGTTTACGAATGGTTTACTTTGAGGTGCACTGTTAGCTCATTGTTAGCCCGATTAAATAATAGACTCAATCTTAGTCAGATGTAATCAAATCTATAATTTTTAAACGATGAATGAAAAACAATGATTTTTTTTTCATAGGGATGATTATAGTGGATATATGCGTATATTTGAAATTCATTATTTTTCTCGAGAAAACTTCGAAATTGTGTTGAGAAATTTATTTTTCTTTGAAAGAATATAAAACGATTCATTTACGTTTGCCAATGTTTCACTCATCAAAAAATCAAGAATATCAATGATCGTTTTTTTTTTTGCCACACCTTCTTCCAGAACAGCACCAAAAACATACGATGAAAAAGTGAAAGAAGAAATTTGAAATTCTAACTTATTGAATTCTCAAATAAATTGCTATGCATCAAAATAATTTTTAAATGTGTGTGTTAAAAATTATGAAATCCTAAAATACTATAATTTCTCGATTTTTGAATTATATAATTTTATATTGTTTGAATCATAGTCGCGAATTACATTAGTTGCTTCAAAATTATTATTTTGATTGATGTCATTTTTGTAGGTGGTCGTTGGGAATGTAAAGTCAACGATCCTTTGTCTTGTGATCAGAAGAAGAGCGAGGTGTGCACTTTCAAAGATGGCGGCTATAGTTGTGAATGCCCCACTGGTGTTAGTCGGCTTCCGGACGGTCGTTGCATTCTGATCGATGAGTGTGGCGAACAACGTCTCAATGATTGCCATGAAAATGCCAGGTGTATCGATCAGGTGAACTGTTTTCTAGTTTCAAGGAGTGCGCTTATTGCAGTTGAGAAGATTCATCGATAGGAAAGGGGAAGAAAATCAGAATCAGCTTGAATCTGGCTTGTAAAATGATTTTCAAGTTTCGGTTGAAGCGGCTTTCATTCGAAGTTGTCCTAACTTCAATTTCGCTCCTTCATCAGCTCTCTCCTGTAATCATTTATGAAGGTCATGTGATCTAATAGCTGTATCTTATGGGAGCAAACTTTGACAATGGGCTTCTCTTAGAAGTCGTCGACTTCCAAAAAATGTTCAATAGAATTCTCTTCAACTGGTAAAGTGCTTCTTTCCGTTGCAGAAATTAATTCCTATATCGGAGTATAAATATAAATATTTAAAGAATTTCATAATGCTTTTGCTATTTATGTAATATTTTGATTAATCTTTTAGTTCATTTGCACACATTTATACTTCTACGACAAGCTGCTAGTATTATTTCCCCAGTTTGTTATCTTGCGATGTATTTCACTTAAACAGCTGACTTCCTGGTACTCTTACTTTTGTAATTGTACTATTGGATGTAAGGGCAAAATACAGAACGTCAGCAAGCTCGCTAGAGAAAGGACAGCAGCTCTGGTAACATTGTGAGGCAAAATTTCAGACTGAGGGGTATTTATGCGAATGTTTACCTGGATTTGCCGATGTATCCGAAGATCCTGTAAAGAAGCCTGGTCGGATTTGTCAACCGAAGGTTGATGAGTGTGCAGAACCTCAGAAATACGGCGTTGATTGTCCGGAGAATGCAGCATGTCAGGATACCGCCGACGGTTTTACATGTATCTGCAAACCTGGATTCACAGACATTAGCGCGCAATATTCATTGCTTCCGGGCAGAAAAGTAAACTTTTCTTTAAGTGAAATTTTTAATATTTATATGTTAGTATTTTTGAAAGCAAAATTGCTCGGAAAAGATAAATTTACTTGTATTTTTCTGAATTTTTATGCCTGCTCGAATTTCATTTTACAATTTTTTCAATCGGCGATTTATTTTGTTGTTCAGTAAAATTGCTCTTTGAACAACAGTCGCAATTGACTTTTTGTGAAAACTGCTTTGAAATAATCTCTTATGATGTTTCAACGATGCGAAATCCCACAATGAAATCTTTATGAGAATCAGTTGAATATGTCTTTGGAATACATACAATATTTGACTATTAAAAAATAACTTTCTACACGATCTTTTCTTAGTAAGCGGATCGATAAAGAAACACAAAAAAAAAATCCCAACATTTATGAGATGAGATGAACTCTGAATAGAGAATAAATGAGTGAATCGATCTTAATTTATCGAAAGGTGTTTCAATTCACATAAATATGCAATAGAAATTGCTTAACTGCATTCGTTTCATTTGAGATTTATTGAAATTTTCAATGATCGATGCATATTTTTTGTGTTATTTTGAAACTGATCGATCCATTAAGTGTGCATGAAGCGAACAAATTTTTCAATTTCATCCATTGTCGAATATTATGGCCGCAATAGAGCTTTTTTTTTGTTAAACTGCGAGTAGATACTAAGAAGGATGAAATGATGATTATCCCTCTTTCCATATAGTCATAGAGAAGTGTAAATTTATTCGTATAGAAGAAAGTGGAATGCTCTGGCGCTACCTCTAAGATATCATTTCTTAATTACAGAAATATATGAGCGTAAGAAATAGTCATTTCAGTTAGTTTATATGTTTGTTTAACAAAATAAGTTAACAGTGCTTGAGCTATTGAAGCGTTCCCTAGAATATTATTCCGGATTTATATTCGGAATACAGGATGTAAGCTTATAAACAGGATTAAACTTGGCATGTTGCCTAAATTGGAATTTCAGGCTTAGCGTTTATGATTCATAGCTTATTTCCCCCCCCCCCCCCATTTTTTTTCGCTTCCATTGCAGCAAAATTTTTTTGCTATTTCTACAAACATGAAATAGCTGATGTTGTTGTTATGAGTCAGATTAACGTTCAGCGGTCTAATATGTTTCGATTTAGTGTGTTGAAATCGTCAACGAATGCACTAATGGTGAGAATGACTGTTCGTCGAATGCGGATTGCATCGATCAGCCGGATGGGTGAATATATTCGCTGAAATTTTTTTTGTCACCTTTTAAGCAATCCGGCAAAAGCTTCAGAAATAGAGATATCCGCTTATATTATGATTTGTTGTATTCCTATTCGAATCCACTAGATGGTATACGTTACGAGGACAATTTTCAGGCATATTTGTTGACTGTGGAATATCCGGGAGTATTCCAAACAAGGAAAAATGTGTGAAAAACTTTAGATAAAACAACACAATGTGCAAATATTTTAAACGATAACATCGTCATTGACCGTTGCCCAACTTAAAATGTATCCGAAATTGAATATCAACAAACACTGGAAAGCCGAGAGCATTTTTGGACGCTTCGCATATTTTTCGCTCATTGAATTCTCGATAGGTTGTTAGACAATGTGTATGCAAAATATTACACTATTGAATGTGCAAATGGGAGGCGCTTTTTTTTCTTTCGTTTGAAGTCATACGCTTAAGATTTTTCACCATTGAAATGTTTATTTCTTGTGTTCATTAAAAAGTTGCAATTTTGGAATACATATTTTTTACTCAGTGGATTTTCCATTTTTATAGATACATCTATAAAATTTTATTCATTTATAGGTAAGTTAATATCTGCAAGAAAGAATATATTTGCAGATATGAACCTAAAGATAAAAAATAATGATTTATTGAAAAGCGATGATTGTGATTATTAGATTGGCATTGCATCATGCAGGCAATAGATATTTCCACAACGAACATAACGGATCATGAAATTTTGCTAATCAAGCGATGAGCAGTTAAATTATATCGTCTTACTTAGAAGAGGAAGTAAAATAATATTGAATCATAGCATTTGCAGGTATATTTGCAAATGTCGTCCAGGTTTCGTCGATACAAGTCCAAACGTAACGCATTATCCAGGTCGACAATGTAGCACTCCAAAAACTCTTGATTACTATGGTCTCAGTGAAGAAAATATTATGGTTAATTTTCGTCGTTTTTTTTTTCTTTTCATATACATTGATCCAAAATTAAAGAGAGATATTCAATAAAATTTATAGGTATATTTTTTTAAAAAATTTATGAAATAGTACATACGATTTGTATAGAAGAGATATTTTTAGAAATGTAAAAATGAGAACGTTATTGAGAGAAAATGAAATTGATTTATGCAAATGAGTGTTGCTTTCTTTTCTTTCCGGTATTGCACTAATGACAAGGTCGATATATATATATATATATATATATATATATATATATATATATATATATATATATTTTTCGTTACAAAGGGAAATTACCTCTAAAAATGGCTATTTAATAGAGATAATTGGAGGGGATTTTTCTTCTTTCAATATTTTTGTTTATTGAAACAATAGTGTAGGTAATTTTTTGTAATATTCAACGTTCGAATATTTGCTGAAAATATAGCGGCTAATAGAAATGAGTAAATTTTTTTTTTTTTTGCTCATACTAAACGATTGTTTACCGATCGTTCTATTCGATTTTTTGAGTATTAAATTTCCGAATATTATATATAAAAGTCGATAAATATTTATGGAATATTATTAGGATATTTCGGATTTCCGGTATGGAATATTCTTTTTCTCAAAAATAAATGATACAATTTCACCTTAGAAATGTTTAAATTTGTTCATTATATTAGTATATCAGCTTAGCTATCGGTTGAATTTGAATAAGTATAATTTCAAGACTTTAATAAAGATTGATTTTATATTGCATTTGATTTAGGTTTGATGTGGAAATTCTTTTCAATTTTATATGAAATCTTTTTCTTTAATGGATGCATTCTAAGTGAATTTACTCAATTTTTCTTTGAAATCAATTTTTCGCCCTTCAAAACTTCGTCTTTCGAAAGACGATCACGTTAAGAGAAGATGAGAGAAGAGTAGAAGAATGATTCACTAAGGTCATCGTCAAGTAGAAAAATGAATCCGCTATCAATTCACTATTCATTAATTCATTCGCTTTCTTGTTGTTTGGTTTTTCTTTCAAAAAAAAAAAGAAATGCTTTATTAAGGTAGAAATGAACTTTCACCTTAAAATTATTTCTCATTTTTCTTAGCACATTCAACGCATTTTCTCTATATTGTTGTTCACCTTGAATAGTGTAAATTGTAAAAATTCATTCATTTCAAATATTACACAAAAAGATGGAAAATTTTTTTTTTCGTCGAAATTAAATTTTTTATAATTATCAACGCTTCATTGAACATTTAAAAATAAATGGAAATTTGAAGAAAAAAAAATCCATTACTTTTAAGCTCATAAAAAAATTCAGCAGAAATAATTCAAGGTAAACATTAAATTTTTCTAATGTGTATCGAATTGAGGCGGCTAAAATACTCGAAAAATCACGTGCAAATGCACTTATTGCTAAAGATCGCAAAAATGCTATACATTATTTCTGCAAAAAAAAAGAGTAATAAATTCTTGTTAATAGTCAATATGCTTGACTTAAATTTGTAAAGAGCTGTTATTTGATTTAATTCAGAAATGATTAGATGATATTTATCGAATTGTAGATATACCTCTTAATGAATGTTGTATAAGTGATTTTAGATATTGGCCCATAATTGTTTTTGAGTTGTAAAAATTAGAAAAGCACTCGTCATTTGTATTTACACTTTTGTTGGAATATTGTTGGCAAATTTTTGTTTCTTTCCATGTTTAAAACATTTGCTTCCGGTTTGGAGGTGACTACGCAATGTTGGAATCAAAGTGAGTGAGGGAGGGGGAGAGGGAGAGAAGAGGACTGTTGTCGTTTACAGCATATGAGAGAAGTGGATGAAACCATAAATATTATGTGCTCGAAGATCGAGAGCAGTAAATTTTATTAGTTTTCGACTTTTGCATACAGTTATCCTCATCATTCATAAAAATATGCGTCTGTTAGATGAATCGCCTCACGCTTTCACGATTCCCTCATTAGACGTAAGCTATTCGTTGTTTAGAGCTCTTCGACGCCGATTGATGGACACTTGGTATGATAATAAAGTATTATTGCAGCCATCTGAATGTCATCCTATACATCAGCCAGTTTGTTCATTGAACGAAGTCTGCAGAAGATACCTCGAAGGACAGCATCGCTGTCGATGTGAGCATCCCGCCGTCATTGCTCACGATGGGAAGTGTCGAGGTGTGCTAGCATTCATTGCTTTATCAATTCAGTTGCCTAATATTTCTTTAGATTTTCATTAAAGGCGAGCGAGAAACTACAAAACTTTATTTACATGCTTTGAGGAATTTTTATCGATCGTAATCACTTCCACTTACTGTATAACCTTAAAAACAAAGTATATATATATATATATATATATATATATATATATATATATATATATATATATATATATATAATGAAGGTTTTAATTATGGTTATGAACGTAAAAGATCCTCTCTTTTCAAAAGCACAGGTATCAACTAAGAAGAAAGATATTTTCTTTTTGGATTATTTTCCTTTCTTTCGATCGGTTTGTTCTTCTTGAATATATATGCATAAAAGCAGAATTCAATCACCATTCAGCTAAAAACTAGCCAGTTATAGGCAACTTACTAGTACGTGAATGTTCGTCGTCTTTCTTCATGGAAACTTCTTCGAATGATTGATATTGTTTTATTTTCGGAACGAATGATCAAAAGATGAGATGCTTCGAACTTGTTTTAGACAAGAGAAAAAAGACGAAACAACATTTCTTTTCAACGAATTCATTTGCAGTGTTTAATCGTTGTGAACAACATCACGATTGTGACCGTTCAGCAATTTGCTCGAATACATTCGACAGCTATAAATGCCAGTGTAAACCTGGTTATCTGGATGTCTCTCCGGATCCGGTTCGATTACCTGGCAGGAAATGTCAACCATGTAAGCGGAAAGCATCTACGCAAATAGTAGTATTACTTTCAATCAATGACCATTTAAGCGATTGTCTCTGTAGAGTTTAAGATGCTATGAAGGAATCTTTGACTGGCGATAGATTTTCTGGAAAGAAATATAAGAAAAATACATGTTTGATACAGATAAGAGGGAAGAGAATGCTCATCGCACTTCAATTCTCCAATTCCCTATCGAAACAGAAAATTAAGACCGCTTTGAAATGAACCCCCAACGCAAGCCAACCAATACGTTCTTTGAAAGGTTCTTGTATAATAAAACCTAGCTGTTGTCGAATACATCTCAGTACTCCTATCTGTTCAAATACTGTTCTCTTAAGGAGGAGGAAGGGGGGGGGGGAGTGGCAGAAATTTAGTAGGAAACAGAATGAACGATGTGGAGTATAGTGTAGTGTTGACAGTGAACTTTATGCACAAATAAAACGCTCAAATGTACGGCAATATTCATTGCAGCATACATAAATTTACAGCAATAGATCGAAATTGCTTTCATTTTTATCGACTTATGCAAATGAACGACTGACACTTTTAATATCGCATATTTCTTGTTTTACAAATGCTCAAAATTAGCTCTTGCGATAAAACATTACTTTTGTTTTTACCACAAATTATTTTTTTCAATACTTTCTCCACTTATTTCATGAGTGTTCATCTGATGTGTTTCATAGTTATCCCAATTTTTATGAGCATATCTCAACGCATAATGAACTTTTTTTATCTCTTGTCAGCATCAGCTCATAGAAGCTACTCTTTTGTGTATGAAGCAAAGCAATTTTCGAGATCTTGTTCTGAGGTATCTGGTTTTGTGTTCAGCTCTTTACAAAGCGCATCGACCACAGAACGCATTTCCTAGCATATTTCTTGCACTATCCTTTCAAATAACGACCGAGAGCGTATATAGGTTGCGAGCTCCTCTTGTACACTTTTTCGTAAACCGGTTCTACAATCCATAAACCTTTAACGCATTTCGGAGGGTCTTTTAATTTGTGAACTTGTTTTATGAATTAATGATAAAGCAAAGAAGCATCAAATAATTGAATCCTTAATTGCCATTTCAATAGAGCATCAAAAAAAAAAAAATCCAACAGTGATTATTTCCTTTAAGATAATCAAATAAATTAAGCCGGAAAATATTTCGTTGAGAGAATTTTATGAGTTCTCTCTTCACTTTAAATGTGACTTCAATATTTAGCAGAAATTCAATTTGTTTCCTTAATGAGAAGAGAAAATATGCAAATCTTCTAAATATCATTAAAATATATGAGTTAAAATATTTTGCTAATGTAATTGATGATCGAACAACATAATTTATCGTTTTCCATAATTCATAAAATACTTTCATAAATTTTTTCTATCAGTGTCATATCGATATAAAGTGGGAAAACTCGTGAGATTCAACAAAAATGACGTTCATATATTCATTTGTCGCTTTTTTTTGTATCTTCTTTGCAGCTCGATCCATATTAAATCAAAAAAACTCATCGATTCTTTAGATTTACATAAATCATCGAGAAAATTTATGTGCGATTAATATATTCATATATAAGGTGGAATGAATGGTTTTTTTTTTTTTAAATTTAGTTAGTCAACGTTTGCAAAAGCAATAAAAATTTTAAACAGTGATGTCTAGGATGGATACCTTGACTACTAGGGCACTTAAATCATTGCAGTTTTTAGTATTCATAACTCGTTATTTGTAAGTAAACTGAAGAGATGTAATTTCAAATGATGTCGGTTATTCACTGCTTGTAGTGATCAATGAATGCGCTGATCGTACGGATGACTGTTCACCATATGCGACATGCGAGGATACACAAGATTCCTATTTGTGTAAATGCAATCATGGCTATACGGATGTTTCGTCTCGTTATGGGCTCAATCCAGGCAGAAAATGCGCCAAAGGTGAGTGCTTCATGCTAATTTATGTAGAATATAGCACTTTACCTCATTTGAATTCAAACATATTTCCGGTCTCTTCACCCGAATTTAACTCTAATAGGAAGATCAACATTCTGATAAGTTATGTTTCATAAAGGCCAATCAAAAATGAATAAGATGTTCGTTCGACTTCAGTGACCACTGGTCACAACATTATTTGGAAACGCTAATTGATAGCGTTTCGAAATGCATTAGGTTTGAACTGTAATGGATGGTGCCAACAGACGCTCTCAAAGATCATAATAACATTGCATATTCATGGAAGGTAACCTTTCATGCCGATATCAAGGTGTTTCTTGATTATTGAAATGTATGACTGAGGTTGACAACGATTTGCAGTCGAAGATCAATGTTCGGATAGAACACTGAATTCATGTGATGAGAATGCCGATTGTGTGATGCTACCTGATGGATATACATGCAAATGCTTCAATGGTTATGTTGACGTTTCGAGTAATGCAAACTTACCTCTTGGTAGGGTATGCACTCTACAAACCACATGGTATAAGTATTTAATTTTATGTTCCATTTCCTCGAATTCCTACTTTAAGAGATGATGAGAGATTCAAAAGTTTAACAGAACTATGAAGATTGTTGTAAATTCTAAGTGCTATAATTTTAAATTTTAAAGCTGCAAAATTTAACTAGCAAATAGAAAATTTTTTGCCGTCTCAAAGCTAACTGAATGAGAAGTAAAATCAGATTAATATTTAATTCAGCGGAAAAAAATGAATAATTCAATTTTTGTAGTGAATAGTGCTTTGCAATCCATTCAAATAGGTTATAAACGGTGCTAAAAGAAATGCTTTAAACAAGTATTCTATCAAATGAAGCGGAAGATATGTAGGATGGATTGTACGCCTCTACAATCCATTATTTCAATTATGATAAATGTCCATTACAAAAACAATGCGAAATACAAAGATTGGCAAAAATTTGATGCCAATCTATATTCGAGCACAGTTGCTAAATTCTAATTTGCCATCAAAAAAAAAATTGCACAGCGGGTGGTGATTTTTAATGAATTTTCGAGGCTGCCACATTTAATGAAACAATGATATGAAAGAGTGCCAACGGAATAATTATCAAGCTCATAAAAGATCACCTTGTGGAAAATTAATGACACGTAATGAATTTCTATCGAATCATTAAGTGAACACCATCAAATGAAAAACAACAGCATTGTGCAATTTGGCGGAAAATTGTCCTTTCAATGCCGATGCACTTTGTTATGCTTTGAAACTTGATAATTTAGTAAATGAAATTTTCGCATTTAAATTCTTTCTTTTCTGATCCGTTAGTCAAAAGTTTTATTCTTGTATAATGATATTATAACAGTGCTAAAAATTTCAGTCCCGCACAACCAACTGATCTCGTTTTTCTAATCGATGGTAGTGGTTCAATAGGATCCGATGTTTTCAGAGGAGAAGTAACGTCTATTTTTATTAAATACAGTCGTTTTTGGTGATATATGATACCAAAAATCTTTCATCACAAGCTCACATTATAGATTCTGAAGGCATTTACGAAACAAACGAATATTATTGTTTTGTGTAAGCCCTAGTGCTAAAGATTTTGAATATTTGCACTGTAGAAAAAAATTAGACTAGTTGAAAACTGCACGACTGGGTTTGTTTAAACGGATTCAGTGATGGAGTTTTAAGCATTTCAGAAGCGCAGTCAAGTATAATTTCCTACCACTTCGCATTACCTTTTCTTTTGTGTCCACAAAGGAAGAGATACGATGTATCATGCTCCTTAAAATCTTACGCCTATATGGCAAAACACTAGTAAAGCACTTCTAGTGCGAGACAATGCAAGGTCACATGAAGTAATTTTTTTATCACATATCACTCAACACTTAATCCTGTTTTTAGCTCAGCTTATCATTATCCTTATCATTATCTCGTTTCATCTTAATAGTTTGATTCGATCATAGTGGCGATCATTCCACGGTAGGTACTCACGCACTATTAGACCTGCTATGATTTCCGTTGACAGGCACATTCAATTTGTTCCGTTCTGACATATTCCTCCAGCTGTGAAAGCAATAGAATCCTCTCGTCAACGTATTTTTTCTACGAGAAAACTTTCAGGTTTTGAGATTCTTGAAAGAATTTGTTGAGTTATTCGATATTTCATCGGATCGGACGAGGGTTGCGGTCGTCCAATATTCGGATCGTATCCGACATGAATTCGATCTGAATCAATATTCGTCGATTCAAAATGTTGAAGATGCAATTGATAGAATTCAGTTCGCTTTTTTTTTTCAACAATTATTTTGAGGAGTTTATTTTCTATAAATAGTCAATTTGTTTATTCAGTATAATCATTGCAAATTCAAATATTCAGTTCATCGTTTTATTAAATGGCCATCATATTAAAGAATTCAATTATTTTAATCTCGAATATTCTATGAAGTAGTCGTTTATGCCAGTTTAATTTTAAACTGTTCTAAAAGAATGGCAAAAATTTTTCCACTATCGTTATAAACTGGTGGAGACAAAATCAAATCTCACAAAAATTTCTGCTTTTTAGTATATATGGACCAGTAATACTTGTTGCCTCATTTCATGCATTGACTACTGTTATGGTCTTATCCTTTTTCTTCGATTTTGTTTGCGCGCATGCGCGCGCGCGCAAAAAAAACAGTCAACCGATTTCAATTAAAAGTGAAAGTTTCATCAAATGTTTATAAAAACTATGAAAATAATTTATTTATTAAATTTGCATAATTAATCTTTCTGATATGCAAAAAAAATTTTTTTTTCCAGATATATGACAGGATTAACAAGAACGGGAGCAGCAATTGAACATGTAAGAAATGAAGCATTTAATGAGCGTCGTGGAGCACGTCCACTATCCGATAAAATCTCACGTGTAACTATTGTAATCACTGATGGTCGCTCACAGGATAACGTTTCATTACCAGCTCAACAAGCAAGACAACAACATATACAATTATTCGCTGTTGGTGTTACAAATCATGTTTTGGATTCGGAGCTCGAAACTATAGCTGGTAAATTACTACGGAGTATCTATTCTCATTTATTACCATGCTGAATTTGTGATGATTTCCTCTCATTACTTTTTTCACTAAAATATTTTTTAACTGCAATGGTAAGCTTAAGGTTAAAAGTGGCTATACTAGTAGGGATTTCATCATAGAGAAAAAAATTACACTTTTCACTGATGCAGTAAAATATAATTTTCTTATGTGTAATATATCATATATATAATGTGTATATATATATATATATATATATATATATATATATATATATATATATATATATATATATATATATATATATATATATATATATATATATATATAATATTAATCAGTGCAGAGAGTATGAGGAAATTTTTATTTTCTGAAGACAGCGTTCACAATCCTTCAGGTTTTCAGCCCCATTCCCAGTGCTTGTCTTTTAAAATCAGTTTAAGGCTTTTTCCTGTCGCACAAATTCTACTGTGATGCATCAAGATACGAGAGAGAGAGAGAAAAAAAAACGCCATAAACATTGCTGCAAATTGTTTCAACGGCGCAAGAGGTTTTTTTTTCGCAGGTGCAAGTTTTTCGAATATTTTTGTATTTTTAGACACTTTCATCGTTGTGATGACACAGCTGAATCATGCATCATCATGAGGGAATGTCGTAAACGATTACCGCTTTAATATCCGGTTTTCAATGAAAAAATATTGCAATCTTATGGAATACGCCTTTTTTCTCTTATAAATTTTTGTCCTTACTTTTTGAGAATTTCCAATAGACAATTATGAGAGAATTATTGAAGCGCTTTTCGAATTCCGGGAAGAAAAATTTTTTTCGAATTGCTATAATATTCAAAAAATTTTTTATTTTTATTTTTTCAAGAAGTGGAATATATTGCAAATGGAACCAACTACTGGAAATTAGAAAAAAATCTTTAATATGAGCAATACATTCACCATAATAAGGTATTCAAAATTTAGAGCAATGCCTTGATGAAATTTCGCTGCATTGCTGAAAAACTAAATATTTGGGGAAAATTCACTAACAGGTGCAAAGGATCGCTACTTCCATGTCACTGGTTTCAAGGATCTGAATGCTCGGCTAAGGAGTGCGATTCAGAAAGTCGCTTGCCCCGAGGGCAAACCAGCACCTCCAAAAGAGGGTAATTTTACATAACTCTGTGGTCAGTTTTAGCAGTCTAAGATCTAAGGCAAATGCATTAATTTTTTTTTATAGTCATAACTAGCAGTTTTCAAGGCCATTCCTGTATATACACAATAACGCATTCAATAGTTGGAGTCTAAAAATCTAACTTGATGCATTTTTCATTCATTATTTCCTTTTAATTATTCACTTATTTTATTTATTTAAGCCAGCTGGCAATTTGGAAAAGTGCGTTATGACGGCGTCGTATCCCTTCGCATGTATTTTCATGTATGTGTATGTATGCCCTCAGCCTTTCCGATAGTTTCAACTTAGAAGTCATTGAAGCTAGGTTTTTATGAAATTATGGGAAGATAACGTATATTATAGAATGACCTCTTATGGCGCATTTCATAGTGACCCGTCAACTCCGAAATGAATTGTAACGGTTTAAGCATGCCAAATACAGGCATACATTTTAGACCTGTAGGTTTTTCATTTCACTTTTATCGAATCATAGAAAAATGCAGGTTTTTTCGGAAGTTTAAACCAGTAATAGGGCAAGTGGAAATTTGAAAATGGCGTTCTGCTTACTTTTTTTTTCTTTAATTGATCGCTCATGTGAACAGGATACAAATATATAGTTAGAGATTTCTCTGGTAACTTTCTCCACCATTATTTTTTTGCTCATAACAATTGCATTTTCCTGAAACACCAAGCTGTTATTACTAGAAATATTTGAAAAGTAACTGAGCGAAATATTTTCATCGTGAATGTATTTTAGGACCCTGTGATCCGTCCACTCATCGTGGTTGTGATCGTTCGTTGAATCAAGTATGTCTTGCAAGAAATGGACAGTTCACTTGTGGATGTCCACCTGGTTTTCAGAAACATCCACTCACTCAGGTTAACAAATTTTCAAATATTTCTGTTTGAAATTCAAACGCTGATTGATAAGAAAAAGTTTGGAACGAGGTTGAATATTCCTCTCATATGCTTTTCTTTAGCTTTCTAATTTCTTGTTCTAGTGAAAATAAGCGCAAATGCCGTAATATTCAATCTAAATGGTGTGATTTATCATAGTTTGGAAATTACTCATTAAATTGATCTTATACAACGACTCACTGCTGTTTTTTGATATGTTCTTGAAGTATACTTGATGAAGTGACACAATAGGGTTGATTTTTTAGGTTTGCGGAGGTGAAATTTGCAATCCACAACTCGTCTCCTCATGCCCTCATCCTGATGTGTGCAAGCGGACTCCGTTCGGCAACTATCGATGCGCATGTTTGGACAATTATTGGAGAGATCCAAAAACAGGAGCATGCAGTGAGTTGTACGCGTTTGTATATACAAATTGCTTTAATTTCCCGATAAAGAAAAGAATATCACTGCAATGGGTATCGTAAAGACAATAGGGATTCTCTTGAAAAGAAATGTTCAGGAGGCAGATTTCGTGAAAGAATTTTCTACCCATTTTTATGCATTTATTGAGGGAAGTAGCGCCTATTAAAGTGTTGATCATAATTTATAAAATTGATTCAGGATGCTATTGTGAAAATTTTACTGCACAACAAGATTTCAAAAAAAAAAATTTTTTTTTTGCAGTTGTTTTTTTTTTGTTTTATGATTGCCAGTGTGATCTATAGCGCTAATGTGGTGTTCATATCCGCAATGCTACATCTTGCTGGCGGTGAAAAAAAAATAGCCTGTTTATCTGTGCCAATAAAGCCAATAAACAGCAGTATTACTGAGTTCTTCTACTTCCAGTCATTATTGCCGTTCAACTTGCTATGCGTCGAGTGTCGAATCAATAAGATTAAAGCTATCGAAGCTCTGAAATATGCAATCGAATAGGTTTTACGTTGAAAATTTTTATATTACAGCGATTATTTTTATTTTTAAAACTTGTTTGTAATTGTGCTATAATAAGATACTTGAGAAACTACTCATCCACCATCTATCGAGCCAGCATTGGAAGAATGTGATGAGACAAGACCTTGTGGTAAAAACGAGCAATGTGTTCCTTCGCGTTCCGGTGGTCACACCTGTCTATGCGCGTAAGTAACTCAATTTTTCTTATATTCTCTGAGAAAGGTGGGCAATTAAAAAGTTTTTATTAATTTTCCGCAAAAGCAGTTCTTCGTTTTCATCGCTAAATAGAATGCAATGGATTATTTATTATTAATTAAATAATGTTTTACAATTATTTATCATTTTTATGATCAGTACTTTTCTTAATGCTTTATCACTCACTAATCAGCGTACTCACGAAAGAATGAAAAGAAATTTTTGAACATGAACAAGCTGTGTTTTTAAGCGCGAAATGCTCGGCTTTCAGACCTGGTTTCGAACGGAACTATAGGAGTGATAAATGCCAGTTGCCTGGAACATGCGATCCATCGATTCCAGAATCTTGTGATCAACGAAAACGAGAGCAGTGTCTACCGAATGGAAATGGCGAATATACATGCCAATGTGGTGCCAACTATAGACGTCATCCAGTCACCGAGATATGTTGTATGTGTCTTTCGCTATGTTTACTTTTTCATGTCTAGCACAAGTCTACTAGCACAAGCATATATATCATCGAGTCCTTTCCCACAACGTATGTTTGTCTGAAATCATCCAGCGGGTTCTTTTTGATATGTTATACGCGCTACTTGAAAAAATTTCCTGTTCGATATAGGTGAAAATATCTTCATATGATGTTCATCATCCATTTATTCATCATTCTATAGCGTTCCCACTTCAAAGGGGAGGAGGGGGGGCGGGATGTTTATTTTGGAAGGATAATTCCTTTCATAAGGAAGGGGTCGGTGAAGGGTCTAGTTTCACAGTACTGGAAGTTTAATATTGCGTTGGAATCTTCGAAAAAATCGTTTAAGTTTCAAGTCAGAGCTTGACGTTTATAACGGTTTTTGTTTTCTTTTTCGACAAATTGAGATCGGCTACTTGAATTGGTTGATTAAGCGAGGGGTTTACAACGTCTGTGGATGAAAATTCATGATCTTGCATTGAGAAGTGGCTTCAAAGTTATGTCATAGCTTGTGCTTCATCAACGTAGTTGTAGTAGCAGTCCGACAAATTGTGCTGTGGCGATTTTTATTAATAAGCATGAAGATGAGGTTTTATTAAGCGTTTAACAGAAGTTGCATACTGATGTGGTAGAGTGAATCAGGGTGAATCATATTAGTCTGTTGCATATGATGCTATCAGAAATTATATAAAACGAATTGACGAGAGCAGATTTCAAGCAGTTTGGCTCATCTTACCGAATCGTACGATCTTTGCACTTCGTTGGCATTTTATATGCAAGCTAAAAGAAGGTAACGAAAGAGTTCTTGCAGTGATCGATGAATGTGCGACCGGCACTCATGACTGCGACCGAAATGCGAGGTGTATAGATACTGATGAAAGTTTTATCTGCACATGTCGTGAGGGATTCAATGACGAAAGTCCCGATCCATCCGAGAAACCGGGACGTGTTTGCACACAACGTGAGTTTGGACGTATTTCTTTTATCGACCATGAGACAAGAGAGCATACCTTGCTAACAGTTGAGATTTGTTGAAGGAGAACGGGTGGGGAACCGGAGGAGGGGAGATGGGAAGACTAGGCGAGAGTGAGAAGATGTAGAAGCCTAAAGATCGTTGGCATTTTTGCGTATAGAATATGTACTCATAAGTGGTCAAAAAAGATTCGGTTGCTCTAGAACGACGACGTACTATTAAGTAGCGTTTGCAAATATGGCGCAAGCAGAATTTTGTAGAGGTTATATCCTATGATTCAGCAAAAAATCAAGGTGCTATTCATTTGAAGCAGTAAGTTATTAAATAAGATAGAAATATTCAACGATATCTTGTGCGCAATTTTCGCCCTAAACATAGTAGCATAGTTCTTTTTCGAAAAAAAGAAAATCCCTCTCGAAGTTTTTTCACTCTCGTTCATAGCTATTGACCTTTTGCATGAGCAATTTCCGTAGTTTCGAATACCTTTAAATATTTCAATTGTGATTTTGCTTTACACAATGCAAGAAATGATACCGATATTTCGTCAGTGTACGAATCCATTTGATATAAATGCCATTTTAATTTTCACTATAGGCATCGTTTAATCTCAAAAAATTTTGTAATGTAAAATCAGTCGGCTGCCAAAGAAAAAATTTGATCGTTGGCGATCGTTGGCGATATGTATGCCCGGTTGTACGATAAGATCTTATTGCATCAGAATCTGACATTTCTTTACATTGCCGTTAATAATAGTTTGAGTATTTTAGCTGATATGATTATGGACGAACTTGAATAAAGATTAAATATTTTTGAAAATTTCGTTTTTTATAAAATCTCCGCTGTAAAATTTTAATTCAAACATGATATCTGCCTGAGTTTTGTCTTTTTTTTTCAGGAGTGGATGAATGTAGCGCTGGAACGCATAATTGTTCGGTTAATGCTGTTTGCATCAATCTTCCAGATGGTTTTATTTGTCGTTGCAAAGAAAACTATGTCGATTTTAGGTTTGCTTATATTCATCGAATATCGATTTAATTGATTTTGATTTATTGATTTTATTGATATTATCTTATTGACTTGTTTATTTAAGATATTGAATTCACTGATTGATTTATTGATTTATTGATTCCACACATTTCAATTATTAATCTCATACTGAGAATGCTTCGAATTTATCCTATGGTACAGTTCAGTTTTCTATTCCATTTTTCAGTTTGATGATTTCAGAGTCAGAGAAACATAATCTCATTTTAAGTTATCATTGTTTCGATCATAAAATTCCTTTAACCACGTAGCTCACTATCATTGTTATTCTATGACTATTTATGGTAACTTTTCCGTCAATTCTCCACTCAAAAAAAAAATTCAATTTTTGCCAAAATTTTTTTCTTCTTACAAGTGAATACTATTGTTTTATGTCTTCACGTTTGTTTTTTTTTCAGTCCAAATCCACTTCGCTTCGCCGGAACCGATTGTAGACCATTAGTGGACGAATGCGCAGATAAAACTTTGAACACATGCAGCGAGAATGCGATTTGCATTGATACACGAGAAAGTTATAAATGCCAATGTAAAGAAGGTTTTCTCGATCAGGATGAATTGCGAAATCCTGGAAGAATTTGTCAGAAAGGTCTCTTTTGGTGATTTCTTCAAGAGTCGCTTCAATGTGTTTTCGAAAGCGAATAATACCATTTTGTTCATTTCCTACACGATCATAACGGGAAGCAGCAGTCATCCTTTTTGCCTACAAGGAGGTGGGAGGGAATGGAGAATGCCCATTAGGATTGCATGAAGGTGGTCGAAATTAGAAAGTGGCAACTAAAGAAAGGCTTTACTTATCGATGATATCAACTGGTTCGTTACCTCACTGATGTGATTTTGAAGTAATTTAGATGACAGCTGTCACGCCTAAACAGGCAATTTCAAAAAGTTTACATTTTCTAACGTCATTTTACAGCAAAGCAATTGTGACAACTAAAAAATGTTTGCGAAGTATTATTGGTATTATTATTACCAGTAGAGGTTAATTATTGCTCCAAATAAGTAATGATGGAGATACTTTTCTGGTTATATTTTAGTTGTTGATTGACTCAAGAAATGAAGAGGAAATGAAGACTAATTAGCATCGAGAAAATTCCTCATTGAAAAAAAAGTTCAGAATTCGATAATATTCGATTAAAAAAAACAGTTATAACAATTTCAGTTAACCGACTTTGTTCGGAGGGTAGACATGATTGCGATCGAAATGCACGATGCATAGAACGAGGAGCAAATGCCTATGATTGTGTTTGTAGTGCTGGATTCCTCGATAAAAGTCCCGATCCCAATCAATCAGGTGGATATATTCGGATGTTTTTTTTAGTAATCGTTTTGAAATCGAGCACCGATCACCGCAAAGCGTTGAGTATAGCCTCACAGTAAACATTCCATTTATGGAAACAATTGACCAATTTTGCTTGTAGATGAACAATTTTTTCCAACTGAAAAAAGTGCACATATCGATGATCTGCAAATTTATAATTAAAATATTTCATTATTACGAATGACTTTGAAAATCGTTATATTCTTCTACGAAATTAGGCTATGAATGAAGCTGAAATACTCTTGAATGCTTCTAAGTGAACCAGAAGAGGTTTTTTTTGAAGCTTTTTGCTGGCTATATTCTATATTTTTTCCCCCATTTCATTTTACAATTACTATTTAGAGAACTAATCGTTGTAAATGGAGACCTCATAGGTGTCCTGCATATTCTTGAAAGAGTCATCATTTCTGCTGAAGTTCCTACATGCTAAATTAGTATTGTCGAATATTTCACTCAGCATTATTAAAGACGTTGATGCATTTAAGTTGATTAGCATAAAATTTCTTCACATTAATTGCCTTTCACTATCATTGAATGGTCATTTGTTTAATTAAGAATTCATTAATCGCATAACGAAAGACTATATATTTGAATATTTCAAACGCTAAAAACTTTCATAAAAACCAAAATCTAAAGAAGCAATAAATTTCACCATCTACGAGTGTTGAACTCTGTTGTTGCTTCTGATCTATTGATGCGCTTTAATTGTTGAGAAAAACGAACTATTTTATTCGAAATTATTCGATATCGGATCGATATTAAATATCTGAGAAGTAATTTATCACAAGAAACGGAATATTTGTAGGTCGATTATGCGTAGAGGAAGTGTGTTTGGATTCAAATAAGCATGATTGTCACGTTGCTGCGATCTGTACAGAAGTAGTTGGGCCTGAACGTTACAAATGTGCATGTCGCGATGGCTATGTTGATATGAACCCATCGAGGCCAGGTGACTTTATTCGTTTTTTTTTTATTTTTTGTAGTAAACAACATGATTTATTAGACAGTAATGAATGAGTGAATTTTTTAAGGGATTAGAATTGTAATTTATCAAGTCACCTACTGATTAGCATTGAAATAGTTTACTTTGTGAGCTAGCCTTGAGTCAGTGTCTTTTTTAATTGCAAAGTTTTGAGAATTTGATCTATTGAATTTGAGACTATTGCTTATTTGAACAAATCCTAATTAAAACTAGCACTGACAATAAAATTATGAGTTATAGGGGGGGGGGGGGAGGAAATTGTAAGTGCTTGACAGTTGAGTATCTCACTTATAAAAGTCTTTCCATGATGTAAAGTGAAAGTTATAAAGAACGTTTAACAGATTACGTTAATGTTTCGTATATGATATTTAGGTAGAGAGTGTAAAGAAGCATTGAATGAGTGCATGGATCATTCTCTAAATGACTGTGATCCGATTGCAACTTGTCAAGACCAACAAGAAGGATACACATGCACTTGTCCAATTGGAGCAAAGGATATTTCGCCAGATCTAAGCAAACCAGGCAGAAAGTGCTTAATTGTAAGTATTATCAGGCGAACAGGTTCCATGTGTTTTAGGATTATTTTTTAGTTAATGTAATATTTTCCACTATGGTAGCAATTTGATGCGGTCGTTACGTTCTGCCAAAAAAATAAAAAATGAAATTTTTGAAAGCAGAATTTATAAACCATTTCAATCGCTATAAATAGTTAATTATTCATTTATTTGTAAAGTGTTCTATGCTAGGAAAACATATTGATAAGTGTAGGTGAAAAGCATAGAAAGGAAATACAGCGGCAATAAAAATAAAACAAAAAAGCATAGGTGTACAATAATTAGCGGGCAGCGCACAGATTCTAAAGAGAACCCAAGGTGAAATTATAGTAAGGAATATAGTACTATAAAGTAATAGAAACGAGTAACGAGCAAAATGTTGTATGTTTGCAGTTGATCGATGAATGTCGCAATCCGCATCTAAATAACTGTAGTCGTTTTGCGGATTGTTTTGATCGTGAAGATGGCTATGAATGTAAATGCAAATCTGAATACCATGACAATAATCCATCACATCCGGGCACCGATTGTTCATTCAGTAAGTGGTGTTGTCTTATAATGAAATCATGTCAAGGAATTAAAATACGTTAACTAATTAGGTTATTCAAGAAAATTCGAAATTCAATTATGAATATTCAAATAACTTGGATAAATGTTTCATTTTCTTAAGCTATTCATGTCGACCGTCATTATGCCCAATAATAGGCGTTTATTTTTGCGAGGGAAATGTTTGTTGAAATATATTTCGATTAAGAGATATTTCTAATAGTGATAAATCGATAAAAGGGGCGCAACGCTCTTACAACTTGAAAATCGGCTCAGCAGATTTTCAATCGATTTAATTTGGATTGTAACTTTTATTTGAGAGAATACGATTAGTCGATTTATTTGTATTATCAAGTTGTTGTTTCACTATCAAATGATTTTTATCAATCGACTAAATGCGAAAACTAACTACATGTCTAAATGGGATCATTATTTCTTCGGTTAGCGCTGATTTACGAGAGAGCGGATAAGTCCATTCCATCATCGAAATACAAAAGGAGCATTTGCATTCAATGTTTTGCAAGAGGGAATTTGTTGCATTTAAAAGAATGCATATTTTTTCTTTCTAACGAGTTCATATCGTTGCTTTGACATTGCTGTAAAACATTAAAAAATTCTTGATATTCTTTTTCTATTTTTTTTTAATAAGCGAAAAATGGAAATGTCTTTTCTCCTAGATGTCATATAATAGTCACTTAGATTTTGTTCGAATGAGAGGAAATTCGATTGTTTTTATAATTACTCAAATATGAGGCTTATTTTTGTTCATTTTAAATATAAGAAAAATGGAGCGTCAAGCTAAAATAAACAACGACTAATCGAGTGCAGATTAACGTATAAATTGAGCAGTAGGTAATTCGATGATTCTCGTGAGTTATTTCCAGTTATCAACGAATGTGAATCAGACAATCTCAATGACTGCAGTAAGCACGCAAAATGTACGGATACTCAAGAAGGATATACTTGTGAATGCATCGCACCCTATAAAGATGAATTATCCTCGAAACCGGGCCGAGTTTGTCGGTATGTGCAATGTTTAATAAATTATTCAACGATAATTTAAATAGTTAGATCAATGATAAAAGGAAACATTTATTGTTTACGCCTAGAATGTTAGACGCATGAATATGACGACAATAGTGAAAACAAAAAATGAAAAATGAGCACAAAACTGGAATCTCGAGCTATCGATATCAAGGCGAATGCATCTGATGCTAACTAATCTAGGCATGTACTTTCACTTTTTATTGCATTCAAGCCATCAGTTCGTTAAACTTAATGTTGTTGAGCGCCTTGGACTTGAACTTGAAGGAGAGCAATTGGCAATTTTAATGCGAACAAATTTGTAATATCATTTCATAACTAGTATAATGTTGAAAAAGAATGTCAATATTAAGGAAATTATACGTCAGAAACTTCAATAAAACCCAACTAAATTTTCATCGAATTAGCAGTTTTACATATTGGAAAATGTTTATTTTTCCATCATTTTCGATGATACATTATTTAGATACAACGAATGCGAAGATCCGAAGATGAATGACTGCGATAAGAACGCAGAATGTTTGGATACAGATGACGGTTTTACTTGTCGTTGCAATACGGGCTTCTATGATGACGGTAATGACCCTCATAAACCTGGACGTGTCTGCATCGGTATTCATTATGATTTATCTGTTTCTCTTTTCTGGAAATTTTGATAGCATTTCAGTAAGACTTCTGTCGCATAACTTAGGTAAACTTATGCTCTATTTTGATGACGCTGTTGCGAGTTACTGATGTCTAATTAGTTTAGATACAAAAGTTGTGTTCCTAACGAACGCATCGATTTGAGGGGCTCTGTGAATGAGGTTTGATGCAAATGTCCGTAATTGTGGGAAGAGCTGAACTCTGGAGACTGCAGCTAGCTATTGTTAATTATTTTAAAATCTTGAGAACGTTCCTCAATTTTTATAGAACTGGTCATAGAGAAGCCACCAGAAGTGGAGAAGACAACACTGTCACCGAATTTGGCACCGTGCTCGTCAACATTCTGTCACCTCGATCTTGGGGAAGTATGCATCGGTGGAACACGTTGCGGATGCAGACCGAATCAGAATCGCGAAAGTAGTAGCGATAACTGCATAGATGTTGAAAAGGTTCATAGCCTTTCAAATTGCCGTCTATTTCCAAAATCGATTCAACTGAAAGAATGAATTTTGATGATTCGTTTAGCTGCCCATTTCATAGGTTGTAAGTACGGTCTAATTTTTTGTTTATTAGATTGCACTAAATATAAATATATAACATCTAATCGAAGCTGCTTTTTTCGATAAGTATCTTTAATTTATACCTGACAATTAAAAGTTTCTAATGAGTGGACGTTCTCAAAATTGCTATTAGTTACTGAATCGCTTGGTGAGATCGATAGCGAGTGATGAGTAGGAAATGAAATTGAACACTCAATAAATTCGATTTTCATTCAGACTCCAATCGAAATTCGAATTGTTGATCGTGATGGTGAAAAGTTAGTATATAGCAGTGATTATGGAAGTCCCAATTCGCCAAACTATGTGGATATCGTGGACGCTTTCAACAAAGGTTTGAGCGATTTAATAAAGGGGTCGACATTTGCGCCACAGTATGTAAACACAGACGTCAAATACATCACGAATCCGAAAGTGAAAAACAGGTGAACATTACTATAACTTATAACATTCTAACTATCAAGCGCGTATTGAATTAGACAAGAATTTTCTATACTAGAGGCAGAGTGATGTTGTTGAATTCGCTAGAAGAATGAAGATGGATTCGCTCATCAACTGAAACAACTTAGTAACTTCATTAAATTTTTTTATTAATTTATCCAGATATTCGCTTCAGAGCGCTAATAAAAACAAATGAGAAAATATGCCACAAAAGATGCCACAATAGAAAATATGCTTTTACATTCCATTCACTTTATCAACCATTTCAATAAGTTGGCAATGAAAAATCAAATCTATGGAATAATGCGTTCCGTTTAATTTTTTACACAATCGCATATTTATTTTATAGGAAGTTTATCATCATCACAGATTCTACAAATCATATAATTTAAAAAAAAAAAGAATTTATTTGTTGGATAACGATGAAATCACCGACATTAAAAAATGCTCGCAATAAATTTGTTGTTATGAGTTTTTTGATGCATCTTGGAAGGAATTATTAAATTTGCATGATTTTTTTAAAGCAATAAAACTAACGAAAAAAAATAAACATCTTACACTTTAATATATATTAATATTCCAAAAAGCGTTGTGTTCACTTAACGTAGAAGTAGAGTTTTATACGTTTCGCAAATCAACAAAAGCAAAATTTAATCCATTGAATAAAATTGACTTGAAATTCTTCAAAGTTTCTATCTCTTTCCTCTCCTACGTTTATTACGTTATGTAAATATATGAATACTAACGTTTTTATTAGGATCATATATCGTTTGTTCGGAATTCAGTATACAGCAGCAATAGCACAATTACAATTGCAACGTTGCTCATGCGAAGGCTTTTATGCATTAAGAAAAAAATAATTTTTTTTTCAGTTCCACTGAATTAAGATGGAAATTTAAATGTTTCGAAAAATTAGAGGGATTGAAAGTTGTACTGGCTAATGGAAGCAGAAAAGTGCTTTTTGAATTTCAACGTAAGTAAATGTTCTATGAGAAAGTCTGATGTGATAATTGGAGAACCGATATTCCACTTTGCAGTACTTGGGATAGCGGACTTTTATTCGTTGGAAGTGCAGATTTTAAATCACCAGTCGATAAATGTGAATTCTGGAATGAACTTCTTGCTGCAATCAAAACCAACAACTATCGCCTGGGGAATGGTCACCTCATGATTGCCGAGGATATCGACCAATTAGATCCATGCAGGTTGAACCATAAGTGAAATAGATTTCAGCTGGAATGTACAATACAGCCGTTACTCCTCAGATCAGTTTTCCTGAATTGTAGGATTCTCCGCTGTTCACTGCATTCTATGAACCTGTTAGGAAGTTTGGCTAAATTTCAATTGGCTATCAGAGCATTAGTGTACGATTTGAAACGATCAAATTTCCAATGAGTTCAACATTACCGTTCTGTACTATAGATGTTGATTGTGAAAATCTATTTTAAAGTTGAAATCGATTTACTTCGGCGATAAATCCAGTGAAATTTATGTCAATGTATTTTTATGTGTACAAGTAATGTGGCCAACTAAAAATGGGATTTTTCAAATCGGAAATGATCCTCATATTGAAAACTTCATCAAGAATCATCTAGTATGTATAAAGACAGAATCATCTAGTATGTATAGGCAAAGCCATTTCAAAATTTTAAAGCATTATGTGAATTCATGTATTCTATGCTTAAAAGGGTGCTATATGCATTTTACTTTCATTAGACTGTACCGCCTGTTCGTTTAGAAAAGAAGAGCAAAAAGGCAGTCCATGTGGCTCAACATTCTGTCGAGCAGATTTAGGCGAGGAATGTATCGCAGGAAGACTATGCGGTTGCCCAAATGGGCAAAAGAGGAATGGATCGGACGAGAAATGCAGACAGGTCATTTTTGCCTTCATAAATAAGACCTTTATATAAGTGGTGGATGAATACTTAAAGGCTTTTTTTGTCATTTGAAATGAGTAAAAAACGCGGCGCTCTTTGTATGAGGGAAATGATGCACGAACTTGAGCAAAGAGGAGGGAACGGGAATCGGAATGTAATGAATGCCTAAGGTTCATTCAGGAACTTACCAGGTGATTTTTTTGTTTTGTGGATCGGAACGCTTGCAAAATGTTCAGCCGATAGAGTTCGTAATCGTCGTGATTATTGGTCGATTTCAGCTCTACAAGTGTGTAAAAGTTCAACTCGCTGCTTTTACAGTATTATTGTATATTAGGAGTTTACAGGTGGAATCGTGGAATTTACCACTATGGGTGATTCGTGAGGGCAACAGATTATTAAATTACACAGATGAGCTTTCCAATCCACAAGATGAAGAGCACAAGAAACTTGTTGAAGCGTTCGAGAAGGGAATTGCTGAGAGTTATATACGGACACCACTTAAAAGTGGATTCGTCGTCGCTGAAGTTAACGATATTGCGAATCCGAACACCATCAATAAGGTTATTTATGAGAATTTCTATCGCATTCGTAATTCGCAGCATTGTGTGATTAATGAATCGCAAAGATTTGAATTCCTCTAGGCTTATTAAGAATTTCTTAAACAAAAGGGTTTTCGTTCTCGACATTAACTGAATGAAGAGGGTAATTGTAGGTCATGCTCACTT
This sequence comes from Ascaris suum, assembly GCA_013433145.1. NCBI lineage: Eukaryota > Metazoa > Nematoda > Chromadorea > Rhabditida > Ascarididae > Ascaris > Ascaris suum. The sequence continues at coordinate 11,240,788 of CM024170.1, read as the reverse complement.
TCTTATGCAAACAATGAATAAAAGAAGCATCGATCACGCTTTAAACGTCTAGTTTATAAATAGAACAAGACATAAAGGGGGAAAGAGGAAACGAGAGGGTGGAAGAGAGGGAGTGAACTTATCTGAAAGCTCTTCATTATGCGACACTAACTTTCTGAAGTCATAAGAGAGGCAGGATTTCTTTTATATTCTGTAGTTCTTACTTTATCATTACAACTTTATGCTATTTATCCGGGGCTATGCGCAATATGTATCAATGGTGAAGAGAAAACGGTGGAGGTATTTCCTAGTTGGTTATATAATTGAGCATTTAACTTCTATCTAAGTGTTGAATATCCCATTCGAGTAGATATCAATAACACAGTGATTAATGACTTAACATAAGAAATTGCAAATTCAGAAACGATATAAATAAAATATAAATTGCAGTATAATAGGATGTAAACAATAGAGAACTGATTGAAGAGGGAATGAAAGTGCGACTTTGATTAATATCGGTGCTAATATCGGTGAAGGAGGCTTCCATATCGGTGCTAGAATGCATCTTTCTTTTTACATCCCGTTTTAGAGGCCGTGTTGTACTTTGAAGCTGCTTCTTCCTATCTCATTCATCTTCAGTTTCTTACGACGAATAAAAAAAAGTGAGAAATAGTGGAAAAGAAATAGCAGCTGTCTTCGTTTGGTTGAACATTTTGATATAAGGGGTCACGAAGCCAGATTATTTGATAGAGGTTTGTCTTGGGTGTGCAATAAGAGAGTGCCGTATAAGAAATCGCTTGCGGTTCCACATTTAGAGATATTTTATAGGTATTTAATCACGAAATGAACGAAATGATAGAATTTGTAAGGGAATAATAAGGTAATTCCCGCATTCAGATATCGGTGAACCGAACATATGAGTTTAGCTCAGTCGTAATCATTTCCGTTTTCCATCAATGCAAGAAAGTTTTCAAGAATATTATCGATGGAATAAATATTGAAGTGGAGTTGGAGTTGGGTAAATATATTGATGGCAAAATGCTCAGAGAATAATGTATAATAGGTTATTTCAACGTGCAAAAAAAAAAAAAATTACCGAATTGAAGTTATAATGAAAAAGTTAAAATCGATTGATATCATAGAGGGTATTTTGATGTGATAGTAGTAACCGGTCGATCGAATTTCGAATCGTTTTTACCGCTGAAAATCAGGTTTTATCTTGTTTCGGTTTTTTCGTTTAAAATTGAGGTTCGGTTTCTACTCTTCTTCTATGAGAGGAAATCGGCGTGTCGCAATTCAACAGTCGAATTCGGTAATCAATCCTTCATTTAGGCTAATGAAAGGTGCACTAAGTTCATGATTTCATATGAATCACAGGTATAATTCCAAAGGTGTTTCATCCGAAATTGTGCGCATTTTACTCTCAAAATTTCTGCCAAAGTGCCGAAATTGAAGGAAAAAGTATTTAAAGTTTTCGCTACTATCTCTGTTTTTTTTTTCTCATTTATGCCTGAACACTTTGTTTGACGTACAGTTTTCTAGATGCTTTATCTTTGTAGTATTTAATAGCACAAATATGTCATCCGTATGATTCGCGCTCTTCACCTAACCTAACTTGATTTCTTCCGAAAACATATTTTGTAGAGGTAGAGGGTTAGAACGGCTAAAAGGCTATAAGTTTCACTGCTTCTTGCAGTAAAGTAGATTAATTGTACAATTTACTGTCAATATTAATGGTGATGTTTTCAGAGTTGGGACCGTGGTATTCTATACAATTTCACGGTAAATTTCGTGCGTGGTACAGTCAGCACACCGTCTAAAGTGTTCACTGACCTTGTTGATTATATCATTAAAAAGAACAACTATGAGGTTAGTTTTTAATCATTCTAACTAGTTCTACTAAATCGAAAACAATCAAAGCATGCGTCTTTTCATTATTCTCATAAAATGCGCAAAAAAAAGCATATTTGATGCATACGTTCGACGGATGAACTCTACGAGAGATGTGCTGCTAACAAAGCTTGCAATTGATATTGATATAGTGTTATCAATGAAAATTACATCACTAGAAGCATGTTTATTGCGCGTATCTAAAACGCCTAGCGCGATCTACTTGGAAATAAAGAGGAGAGCAGTGGAGATGTTCTTGAAATTGGGGCAGGTGGGAGGATGGAATGGGGAAGGCGGGAGGAGAGGGAGAAGGGAGAGGAATGAAGTCTTTACACCATAGATTTTACAAAGTCTATCTCTATGAACTTCCAGGTTGGTTCAAGTAAGCAATATATAAGTCCGGATCAAGCAAATCCTTTCGATGCGTGCTACAAAAATGAATGTCATCCAAAGGCGATCTGCAAAAGCCACGGCAGTGATCACACGTATGTGTTTTCAATGATCCATTAATTAGTTAGCTGATAGGTGATAAGAAGAAACGAAAATTGAATAACAGCATGCAGTTGATCACTTTCTTGTATTTTTATATATACTTCTCACCGGTGAATTGTGACGAATGTGAAAGAATTTTTATTGTGAATTTCGATATCATTGAGTAACAATCATTGAGAAATTTCTAGTTATAAGTGAAGTTTTTTTTGCTGACCGTTTTGCAATGAATTATAAATTTCTAGTTATAAGTATTTTCGTTTTACAATGAAATAGGCAAAAAATTTTTGAATCGGGTAATCGGAAGAAGTGGAGATGATTGACGCAAGTTCAGTAGTACTAATTCGACTGGTTGCGGCGCATTAAAGAATTCGGTAAGTATAGATTTTCAGTGTTATTTCGAAGGAAGTCTACGCTATTTATCAAATTCATCAAGCTTAAGATCTAATGGGAATGGTTTTTATTGAAACTTTACAAAAAAAAACATTTCAGCGTCTTTCTAACATTTCATTTCTCATTGTTCTAGCTATCACCTTCTAAGCTCTTAAATTAATCTAATGAAAGACATTATATTTGTTCATTGTGTTTACCAGAATTTCGTTGTCGTTGCTCAAAGAATAGGTCATTGCAGATGTGAGTGTCCATCAACATTCCGAGATTTGAATCCTTCGAATCCCGGTCATGATTGCCTCAGTTTAATTGGTGTAAACGAATGTGAGAAAGAGGAATGGAATGAATGTGACGTAAATGCACGTTGTATTGACGAGGATCGTTTATATAGGTAATGACAATTTACTTATTAAATATCGTAATGCCGTTTAATAAGATTTAATTTTACCTACTTATAATTAATGAAATTGAAAAATTTACTCGAAGATATGAGATCCTTTTTCTTGAGAAGAAAATTAGCGAGCTGCAGCTATCTGACTCTCGAATACTTCATTTTATCTTTGCATCCGAGCAATTAATAACGTTGTTATCCGAGCGACCGTGCGTATCGCAATGTTTCACCTTCTGGTCACGCTTTGCTGCTGCTTCCAGGCACTTAGAGTGGCACTCATTTATACCTGAAGTTCGTTCTTCAAGCTACATCCAACACCGCTCGCCGTTTGACATTTGTGATTTTCTATCAAGACGCGAAATTGAATGTTTTTTAGCTGTTAATAAAAATTCCTCTCAACAATTCATTTGCAATTAGCTGTTAACAACGTTGAATTTTTCTCTACCTCATAGATAAATATTCATAAATCTCTATCCAAATTTGAAGAAAACAGTGAACCGAGGTGAAATCGAAGTCGTTGCAATCATAAAATAAAGTTAAAATATTAATAAAGAATTTTTTATCGTTCAATTACGAATTATTTACGACCATAAATTACAGTCCTAGAATGCTATTGCCTAAAAAATAAAAGCCCATTTCGTCGTACGACTATTTATTTATTATCGGCCAAGTAATTAATAGCCATAATTGTTAGGTTGCTATTGAAACACAACTTTAATTTCAGATGTGAATGCATCAAGCCATACGTAAATGCAGCGCCGAAAGATAAACTTCCGGGTTCAGTTTGTCGACTCGATTATTGTTCAGACGTGAATTTCTGCCCCTCCAACACAACTTGCAAAAATGCTGAAGATCAGGTAAAACGATAAGCTTGCTGAACTTTTATAATTTGAGCAACTCACAGCACTTCTCATGCCTCAGACAGTTCACTTTCATTTGCCATTATTTCATAGCGTACCAACGCTTATGATATTCATTTGTTTTCGTTTCCCATGCATATGACATCAGTGATTTAATCCCGGGAATAGGAATACCGTGAGAGTAGCTTTGACCCTCCCCCTCTCGAAAGCTCAAAAAAATTTTTGAATTCAGGTGTCATCGCCAATGAGGGACCGATCCATCTCGAAAATTTAACGCTGTTCTCCAGGAATTACTAGGGATCACCGAACCGTCTACTAATGTTCCTCCTCGCTCCCTCTCCATCCAGCCTCAATATCTAACGGGGAATTTTTTGCAAACTTTGGCCTGCGAAATTTTAGGCTTCATTGGATGGTGCGCCTATTCAAGGAAGGAATTTGGTTTCGCGGAAGGCATTTTGCAACTTTCAGTGGATTGCTGCAGAAGTCGTTTTGCCTCCAACTCCCCCCCCCCCCCCCCCCGCCCTCCTCCATCCACCTCCCCTTATCCACAATAAATAATGGCATCGAGTCCACAGGTGCTCACACTCATTCTGATTTACTTAAGACCAGTAATTCATGTTATCAGGAAATACTTGCTATTACAGGCGGTGTGCACATGTTTACCGGGTTATATCGATATACGTAAAAGCGAACGTCGTCTTGAAGCAGGTTTCCCAAAAGAATCTTATTGCCTGAGGCCACAGGATGTCGACGAGTGCGCCCTGGGTCTACACAACTGCAGTGCGGCAGCTATTTGCACTGATTTACACATCGGCTATGAATGCGCTTGTGCCGAAGGGTAAATATTTTTCATGCTTCCCATAAGCTGTCAGTAATCTGATGCTGTTGAATTTAGATATAAAGTACACAGGAGAATAAGCATTTGCAGCTCTAAATTGACAAGAAATCACCATTTATGTTTAGTTGCAGGGTAAGCACTTCAACATATTTACTACTTCAGAGGAAGTCTTATACAACCCATAGGTTGACAAAGAAGCGTCAACTTTGAGAACTAATTGATTTGATCTGATAGTAGTATTTCAAAAAATGCCAGATTGTATGATATACGTGGGAAGTGATATTCAGCAGCAATATTATATGCTCATCGTCATAAAAATATAAAAATGCATATGAATAACAAATTTTGTTATAGAGAATTTTTACTCAATTCTGGTAACTTAAAAGTTTTGTTTAGGTATACCGATGGAAACCCATCACTACCTGGACGAGTATGTGCGGCATTGCTTTGTGGTCTATGCAATGGTCATGGCGATTGTGTGCATGATCCACTTACCAATAATATAACGTGTGCATGCGTTGAAGGATATAGCGGCCAATTTTGTGAACTTGCACCATCACGTGCATCAGCTATTCTTCTCATTATACTCGCACTACTCTTTCTTCTCCTTACGTTATGCTGTTGTCTCTATTTCTGCCTCAAAACAAGGTAAATTTGCATCAAACTCTCAAGTTGTTCTTTCAATTATTAAATTTACAATAATTTGAATTTTCCTCATATCCCATATGTATACGCAAAGAGTTGCCAAATTTGTACCTCATTTCTATATTTTCCATTTGGTTAATTTTTGGACCACAAATTTGCACATATGCTAATGAGCAAATTAGCATATATAAAATGTATGACAAAGTGCAGTTTTATCAAATGCTAAACAATGAAATGAGAGGAAGATAGTTATCGAAACGCTACAATCCATTTTCTAGAGTTATTGTAATGATTGCAGATGTTTCGGTGGTCGAGGATTGAGTGCAAGTAGCGTAAGTGGACGTGAGGAAATTCTCGGCTCCGATTATTACACAATTCCACGAGCAAAGTTGAAACATCGTGCAGTATGTTTTGCCTCATTCATTTAGACGAAATGTTTTAAATCTTTTTTTTTTCTGTTATCTATACTCTGAAAAAAAGTTTTCGTAGAAATAACTTCCGAAACATGGTATAAGCTAAATTCTAAACCTCCTCGATTCTTCTATCGATCATTTTATTAGCAGCGTTGTTGCCTGTGGTGACTTTTTTTCTGCAATATGCAATCGTTTTACGGCGTTGAATTCGCTGTATGCACACAGTTCATATAATAGCGAAAATTCTTCCTATAATCTTTTTTTTTTGGTTCATAAACTGCATTGGCGACGTATGTGGTGAATCTCTTTGACCTGTTAATGACATCTTATTTCCGTATAACACACTGACCTATTATTTAAATATTAAAATCGAAAATAATATGCAAGAGAAAACCAAAAATTATTGAGAGTGTTGAAAGAGCGAGTATTCTATTCTATTCTATACATCGTAAGCAATTTTACCATTTCGTTCACGTTATCTCAAGAACACTTCGCTCGATTCGGGTCGTTTTATCTTTAAAACGTTAGAAATTCCGTGCTTACGGGACCCATTGTTTTTGATGGATGTATTGCGCCTCTGGATTGAGGTATTCTGGATAGCATGGATTTTCCATAGCTAAACATTTTCCGATATCTTTTTGTGTGTTTGTCGCAATGTGTTTATGTTTTTTGCATTACATTTGCAATCATGTGGCGCATGTTGTCGCTATATGCCAGTGACGAAAAAAATGCTGAATATGAACATTTTTCCGGAAAATGTTGTGCCGTTCAAGCTCCAGGCAAATCCTTTGGAAGATCCATAAAGTGTTGGGGGTAACTTTTCCGTAACTTTGGAAATAGCCTTGCGCGACTAAATAGAAACAAATGTGAGAGACTCACAGAGACGATTTTATCCTCTTCTCGTAACACAAACTGCACGCGAAAGAGGGCAGGGGGTTAAAGGGGGGGGGGCGGCGGCCCCACTTGTGCATCACTCCGTCTTCGAATGATGTTAACTTTGTTATGGACGTTTAGAAAGGTTACAGGAATCTATTTAATGCAGAAGATCATAAGCTATTTTACCCTTTCGTTCACGTTATCGCGCCGAAGGTGCGAGTTCTTTACCCATATCTTCGTCACCTGTGTTTCCGAGCGCCGAAGGCGCGAGTCTGTTATCCATGTCTTCGTCTGTTGTCTTTCTGTGCACCGAAGGCGCGGGTCTGTTGTGTGTTACTTGGCCTACTGTCTTTCTGTGACTTTGTGAGTGATGTGGTCTGCGAGAAAAGATGCGGGGGCGTGGCCCAGCAGCACGTGCGTTGTTGTGCGCGTCCTTGATTTTTCCTATGTCATATCTCGACCCCCGAAGGATGAATTTTGACCCGGTTTTTTGCAAAATACTTCGCCTAAGATGTGGAAAAATGTGATACATGAGCATGTGTAACACGCGCTAGTAAAATGTCAGATGGAAGAGGGGGCACGAGGAGGTGCTGATGATGTGGACGCAATGGCGTTGGCCCGTCGTGGGCAACCTGAAGCCGATGCAGCCGCATTACAACGATATTTGGATGGAGGCGCTTCATTATCAAGTGGTTTGTTGCTATTGCTAATTCTGCTTAGCTGTCCATTTGTGATTATTTAACTATACAATCATCCTTCTCAGATTTAATGACGAAGAATTTCAGCAGAATTTTCATTGGTTTCCTGGCAAATATTTTGGAGATTGTAAATATCAAACAGGACATTGAAACTTTTGTACTCCTCTTTTGAGGTAAAGCGAATATTTTTTGATGAAAATGGAACTTTTTCGGATGTTTTCAAATAACTTTCAAACAAGCATGGGTTCATTGAATGTAACAGCCTCCAGTGAAACATTTAAAAACGCTTTTTAGTCGCTGTACTATTTTATATCTGCTTATTAGCGTTTTAATTTTCTTCGCACTCATAACTGAAAGTCTAAAATGCGAATTGAGCATGATTGATAAACAAATAAGCGGCTGTCTTCACAAAGCTTCTATTGAATCCAAATAAATCGTAGTTATACTGCAAACGTCAATAAATAAACGTTGTTGCTATAAGCATGAAAGCGTAAAGTTTTTTTGAATGGTAAATTTGAATTTTATCTCGTTCTTGAATGGTAAAAATCTTGTAGGATCCTCGATGGAGGAAGTAGAAAGGCGAATAATCACCGATGTTACTCGATCAGAGGTGAGAACAACGACCGTCCACGATGCTTATGGTGAGGGCACATCTGGCGCAACTGCCTATGGCATCAGCTCTGCCGCCACTGGTGGTGTTCCAGCCCATGAACATTCAGCACAGGTACTGGTGACAGTTTTCGCTTACACAGTTTATAGGAGGTGATTAATAAAGCCAAATCTCATTGCACTCAAAACAGTGTCATTTCGGCATTAATACCCATTCATTGCCCATTTTTGTGAATTTTTATGCAGGGACATTATTTTGATCATATTTTCGTGTTTATGCCTATCTGTCTTTTTGTCTGAATATTCCAACTCGCAAATCTCACAAAAATGAGTGCTGAGATCTTTGCATACAGTCTACCATCACCTATCTAACGATCACCTATCTCACCTATCTCTAGTTTTTTTCCCACCTATCTCTAGTTTTTTTCCCAATTGGTCGTCTTTTCTATGTGGTTATTTACACTCAGCGTAAGACAAAGATATTTGCAACGGATAAAATAAAATTTGCAAGCCAAATTTATTTAATCAGCAGTTGGGTGCACTCCTGAAACGACTTCTTCACTCAGGATTTGGATAGCTATGCGCTATCCATTCAGTGGACAAGCTATCCATTCAACTATTCGGGTAAAATTTATTTAGCTACTTGTTTATTAACTTACTTCGTATTCTATTTCAAAAACCTTTTGGATAAACTCTATTTAGTTATACGCGTTCAATTTAAACAAATACAACTATAAATATCGTTAGTTACACCGTCGTTTGTTTTCCGACTAGAAAAACTTCGACAACTTCTAAAGTCTACCTATTCATTTATTTTATAAGACTGTGATAGCTAATTAACCATATCCATACATTTGTTTTTATCTTTTATAAAATTTTTAAGTATTTAAAAAATCTGTCTACTAATTTGTTGTTCTTCAGTTTTGTTCTTCTCTTTCATAAAACCTCAAATTATGCGAATCATTTCGTTGTTTTTTATGAATAATCGAATAAACCTAATAGGTTGAATTGGGAAAGCACATGCCATGCCTTCCACTTATCCACTATTCTCACCAATGATGTTGGTAACTCATTTGCAACTACCTGCGTTTCCATCCGTCCATAGCTGACCTACTTATTCCTATAAGCGTTGCAAATGTAAATTTATGATAATATCTTATTTATGCAGTGCGCCTTTATGACTGTCTGCCGAGTCTGTCGGTAGTTTCAACTTGAAAACTATTTCGGCTGATATTACAGGATTTTTATGAGTACAGTCTTCGCCATTGAATCTGACGCTTCAATTTTTTCTAATAGAGGCGCATTTAGGCGATTAAAATTTGCAGATACATTAAACGAGCGTTGAGTCACGCTCATAAAACCGATCCGTTTGAAAAAAAAAATCCTTTATTAGATTCTTGCAGACGGCTGGAATGTTTGAAATTTGGGCAAATTATTGCACATATTTTATCGTTGTAAGCTATATAATAAAATCGGTCAATATGATGAACTCAATTGCAAGAACGCATATTGTACCTGCTTCTTTGATAAATCTGGCACACAATTCTCAACTAACTAAATCAATCAGACAACGTACAGCAGCTCTTACCTAACCTCAACGCACCTCCAAAATATCAACCCTATTGGAATTTCTTTCGATATGTCCTTGTACAATTCGATGCCAAAATTTTTTGTGTTATGAACCGAAGTTGATATTCTGATTCTCGATATGTCTTCCAGTTCTATAGGAGAGTTGCAGGATATATCAGTTTTGAATATTCATTGAAAGTCATGCATATGCAAAATCAACGTTACGATATAAAAATCTCAAAAAAAAAAGTGGAGAAGAGAGTCAAAGAACTTGGTTGCTTAGAAATAACAAAACGCGGTGATATTTTAACCTCGCCAAACAGCTCATACAAATTTTCTGTACAAATGCATTTTTTGATCCACCCGGCTGGCGTGAAATATAGCGTAATTGGTTGAAAAATGTTTGACACTATTTAATTGTCTTCTGTTGGCACTGTTTTCGAAGTGAATAGATCACTATGAAAATTGATGTAGGAGGTCAAACCACCAAATTTCATGAGCGTATCTTCGTAGTTCATAAGCGAAAGACAAACAAATGTTTGCAGAGATGCATAGCTGCCATAATATGTGTTGCGAATGCAAGTTTGCAAATCCCTCGGGAACAGCAAGCAGTTTTTCCTTAGAAATACTTTCGCACCGTCGGCAAAGTTACTTTTTTAATTACTTTTGCTAGTACAGGGAGTAATCACTTTGGGTCATTTGACCTATCTGGTATTGTTTTCAATTCTTGGATTTCATTTATGAGAAGGAATGACTTCAAATCGACGTTCTTCTTTCAAGGATTACTGCTTATATCTCAGCGATGGGTTCAAGTGTAGCATTCAGGAACCGCAATTCACTTGTGAACATTATGCTTCCCTCATCAAATGAAAAATGTGGATAGTTCTTAACAGCTAGTTTGTACTTGCGATATCAAAAAAAGCGTCTACATGGAAACGATTCATTCCTTGTTTCAGTTCTTTGTTCGTACTCCAGTCGAAACGGACGCAGAACAATATGCAACATCAACTGCTGATCATTTCATGCATACAGATGGTGGTTACTCAGGCGACTATCGTTCACAATCGCGGCAAATGGTACTTCTAACTTGTACTCTCAAAAAAAAAATTTTTTTTTTTGAGCATTCGTCGAATCGAATTCGCCAATTATCTTATGTAAGAAAATATAAGTTTAGTGATAGTAGAATGGTTGAAAACTTGGTTGGCTACCACTGTGAGCTCAGATGTTCAATTTAAGCTCTGTCGCTAATTCAAAACAAATTCCTAATCACCATAAATCGCATCAGCAACATCAATATATCAATTCATTATTTGCATTCATTTCCAATGTTCCAATCTTCGCTATTTCATTTCCATTTAATAGTTTTTGGGTCAAAATTTTTCATTAAATGTTTCACTTTTCTATTGATCTTTGCGTTCCGCATTAGTTAATATCCCATAGAGTCTTACCAATATTTCAATTCTTATAGTTTCATTAAATAGAATTATTATTATTGTTGTAGGGCGGCCAATACGGCGATGAGGACTACAGTGGAGGATCTGATGCTGGCGATGCTGTTTATGATCGAACTACAAGGGTTCGTTTTGTTTTATATTCTAGCACTTGATTTTATTGCTCATGAAATCAGCCTAATGTCCATAGAAAGCCTTCTTTATTACGAAATAAGAAATAATACAATTCAATGAGATTAAATATACTGAATGATATTGAGGAAGTAGTTTATTTTTGGTTACTGAGAATTCGCTTATTTCATATCATTCATGAAATTGGCCTAATAATATTTGAATTTGCTTAGTTTCCTACCGTATAAATTTCTAGGATTAAAAAATAGGAGCCCACTCTTGAAGAGAGTGATATCTTTGTGATTCTATATGCTTAACGCGGGTTTATCACCTTTCAAAATACCATTCAGCGAAGGCGATTTTTCATTTTCAAATTGAATTTCGACTTCATTGATAAATCGGATAAATCGAATTGTTCACAGAATTCTTTAACTCATACACTTTGATGTTTACTAATTCTTTGACTCATATGCAAGAACGAATTGAACGAGGGAATGTGATGAATGAAAAAAGTGCTCTTATTATGTTCAGGCTGCTAGCAAAATAGATACTTCTCATCTCCTAAGAGAGTTCGAAATCTCCAATCTATCAATAATACCTTCACGAAACAAGAGCGTAAGCATGCCTCAAGAGCCTAAACAATATCCTTTGATATTCGAATCATTTGTTCAGCTAGTTCCATGAATTAGAAACAAAAGTGCTTGGCGCTATATAGGTAAAGAAAACATTTGACTTCTTATGAGTTGACTAGTGCAAAAGGAAAATTCCAACTGGTATAAAGTGCAGGCGGATTCTTGACCGTTCCAAATATCCGCAATTCCTTTTTCGAGTTGATGGCATCAAATATGGAAAAAGAAATCAGCTGATGAGGTACATTATGTTTGCCACTTCGCGACTCTTGTTTCGATGATGTCAGACTCAAAACTGTCGCATTTTTATACAGACAGACACGACGGAGCAATAATGCACAAATTTACACAATTGCTTTAAAAAAATTCGATAAGTATTTCAGGTTACAACACATCGCGATTTTGTACCTGCAACGCGGGATCGAGGACCGAGCGAGCGCTTACGCAACGAATTTCAGACGACAACGACCTCACACGAAACGAATTACTTCTAAGTTGCTACCGTATGCGTGAATTTTCATCATCAACTTCCTCTGCCTTTAATATGCTCATCATTAATTTTTCACTGCATTTGCTAATAGCTCTAGTGTGCTAATTTCAATAATTCAACTATACTAACGCCTTTTCTTGGAAATCAATCCTATTCGTTTTGATCAATATGCTTTGTGCCATATTCAGTGAGCCATAATGTGTATGGCACAACAATCGCAATTTTGTCCCTCTTTAACAACTTACAAAGAGATTAACAGTATGTAAGTACTGAGTTATCGGATACGGTTAATGGTTGTATGGAATTTTTGCATTATTTCGATGATTTCATCTTTAACATATTTTTTGCCCGTAGTGCAAAATGATGCGATTTCATAAGTGGCATTGATTGTTGTGAAACGAACCTTCAAGCAATAATCACTGTGGACAAATAAGAACATAACCTGCCCCGTGATAGTGTTATAGTGCTTATCTTTGCCTTTCACTTGATACTGCCTATCAATTGATGGCATTTCTTCCAGCCGTCATTTGTTGCACTGATCAAAGTGGAGCGAGCTTGGAATTGTTCTTACTCTTCTATGTTGTGCGTACGTTCGATGAAACATTCTCGCTAATATTCGTGATATTTTTCGATGATAGATGTCGAGAATTGAATGGATGAAAACTTTCAAATTCAATAAGAGATTACGCGTGCTTGGCTTATTGCTTAAGATTTAATCTATTCCAGGGTTATGATTTCTGTGCCTTAAAAGTAAAATGTGGCAGAGATATAAGCAATAGGTGGGCACGCTCATTTCTTCGTTCATCGTGAGAAGGTTTCAGCCTTCCTACTTGAGGGCTGAAATTTTCGAACCGGCTTAACAACGATATTGGCGTATTCCGCAGTTGCTTTCTTATCGCCCATGAAATTATTGGCCAAACAACACGTTCTAACGAATCAGAGCGGATGGGAGCGAAGGGGCTATTCGATGTTCATTCAATATGGAAAGGAAAAGAGATGAAGGGGGGAGAAGGGGGAGGGCGGGGAGGGGGGGGGGAGGAGAGAAGCGGTCTTATGTTGTGAATAAGAACCACATCGATAGGTATATACACGATGCGAACTTATAGACGATGTGATGTTATCTCAGGCTTCACTAGTTATGACGGTATTGTGTTCTAGAGATTTCTCTAATCTCTAAGTTGTGAAATGCCGCCTTTCGTTTACTTTTGCAATGAACGATTTTTCCTCAGATTATTTTCTGTTGAACGTATCTGCTCGATTATCTTTTCAAATTTCATTCGCAATTGTGACCTTAATCTTTTTTTCATTTATATATTCTTTAAAAAATTGTTTTCAAATTGTGTTTTGACTGTCGGGTGCTATCGGACGCATTGCCAATAACTGCCCTAAATTGCCTTTGAAAAACTTCTTTTTAGAATCTTGTTATGCTTCATTTATATATATCTTTCTTAGATCGATTATAGTCTTTTAATTTCATATTCATTACTTTTGTTGTCAACCAATAAAATTTTTAAATCCTTATTGGAGATAAGAACGTTAATTCAACACTAAGTTGGCACTAAAGCATAAATGAGCATTATCGTATGTGAACGTATCGATTGTCGCCTATCACAATACCGAAAGCCTTTCATAACAAAATTTGTTACTCAGAACTAAAAAAAAGACATTTATGTGATCTACGTTGTATCTGGAAAAGACAAATTTACACATTTGATCTGTGGATATGCGTTACCCTTTAAAAATAAACTCGGAGATCAGAGGAATGCACCAATAAATTGAGATGTGTTCATGAAGTAATCGTTAGTGTTGCCGATCAAAACGATTTATCTGCTTTCCGAAGGTAGCCCCTAAGAGATGCTATATAGAGTATATATATGCTACCCACATAACCTATTGGCCATTTGCACCATTCTGTTAGTCGTTGTTTTTGGCGAATGATTGGTTATGTATTCGCGTTAATCGGCTCTAACATTTAGCGGAGTGTTGTAGCGATTTGCTCGTCGTTGCTTACTCGCAATGATATTAGCAAACACAGTCACCTCTCACTCAGAAGCATATTGGTGTGGTAAACAAATACGGCTGCTACAGAATTGATATAAGCTGATCCTTCAATATCTACCTGAGAGGCTTACATGGAATTATTGGAAGTATCTGAATCTTGTTTTGTCGGGATATTGGCTGGAATCAACTTTTATTAACATATATATGTTTTATCACACAATATTTCTAATCTGAAAAAAAACCATTGAAATCATAAGTAGTCTCTAAAATTGACCCTTGACCTTCTAAATTTAAACTAATGACCATAAATTTCGGAGGTCATTTTGATGACCATTATAATGCATCCAAAGTTGACCAGGAACTCTCGAGGCTACTGATTTGAACAGAAGAAATCATTGACCATCTATGCAATATTGAAATAATAGTAGAGAATTTCTTAATTGGTTAAATTTTTTAAAATAAGGTGAATTACAAATTTTTTGAAAGTAAGCTGCTGCATATAATATTTCGATTTAATTGCCTTCAAAGTCGACAAATGGATTCGACTTTTATTCTTGCAATTGTAGAAAATTTTTCGTATTTTCGCTTGCGGTTTGAGAAGAATTCACTAAATAAATTACACCTCATAAAATATAAAACTAATTAGTACGGCTCATGATGGTTGATATTAGTGGGTATACGAAAGCAGTAGGTATACTGAAGTACGCGATGAGAGCAAACCTCACATAAATCAGTACTTTTTCGTTGTGCATATTATAGATCATCGTTTCTTTTATAGCTGCACTAATAACATTGTGCTAACAGAGATGCATTGATTCTAATATCATACATGTAGGCAACAATCTCTGGAATATCTATTAATTATAATCGCTGAAATCGATTGTTCTATTTCTCTACTATAAAAGATTCATTCGAAATATTACTTTATTAACTTATAAGTAAATTTTAAGCAGTAGTAATTGACGGTTATTAAACACAATAACCTGCAATATTTGAGCATTTACGGCGCAATTGTCTTCCTTATGATGTATCAGATTCGTAGCACTGTACTAAACCCTTTTCGTTTTCTATTTCTGTTGCTAAAATTCTAGCAAAATCTTGGTTTTATGATGGAGTTAGTGAAACTCCGTCCTAAAACCAAGATTTTGCTAGAATCATAAGATGCTTTATGAGTTCGAACACATCGATCATTTTTTAAACCGAAAGTTATAAGCCTATCTATGCATCGGTTATCTTGACGAAATAATTCCTATTTTCGGCCTACAAAACTTATCGTTCCTTCCATTATTATAATTTAGAACTGTTTCCCATTTATGCTGCCGATGAGACCGGTATTTATTTGGAATTGACAGGTCATGAATCAGAGTGATATCCTCTCAGAAAGGAATGAATGACTTTTGGCGATGTCTTTCTGATTCATCATTGTCACGATCATGACTCATGAAGGCTTGCATCCGCATACCAACATTTGCATCGAGCAGTGCGAACGATGTAAGTGCTCACGATGTGCTTGAAGTGCCTTAACACTACCTTTTTATTACTCTTCACCAATCAATTCTATTGCCTTTACTAAGCATTTTGCTTGGGCACCGTCTGCCAGCAACAATTTATTACGACCTGATGAGCGCTTAAACTGAGAGGAAAATGAGTTCCTTTTAATGTTTTCTAAGTGAAAGAATCGTCTTTTCTATCGACGACAATACAAAGAAAGGATAGAGTGAACTTCTATTATGATGACGTATATAGAATGTGTAGGTGGGGAATAAAGACATAATAAATTCTCTATAAAGCACCGTAAATTATAAGATTTGATTTGAAACATTTGTCATGAATAGGCATTACCTATGAGAATAATATTAGATTACTTTATTTCCGGTAAAATTCATATTATTCTATTGCTCAACACCAACGTATTGGTTTCCATCTCAAATGTGAGCATTCTTTTTAACGAAAAACTTTGAGGTAAATTGTCTGATGACTTTTTTTCATCGCTACTCCATTCGTCCCATTTGCTCGAATTCCTTTCCCCCTCCCCCACTCTTTCAAGAAACCGCTCATCTCAGCCTATAAGTGGAAGAGAGATGCGTTGAAATCCTTTAGCGCAATACGTCGGTGCATCATAATATTCATCAAAAAACACCTTGAACACCACATTTCTTTGTAAGGACTTTTAAAGGGTAGGGGGACAGTGTTCAGTACACCAACACTGTCACTAGTACGCTGATGACCGCTGCACTGCGTTTCCTACACTATATTTTCCTAAACTAACATTTTGCGTTAGTTTCATGCAGTAAGAAGACAACATTTTTCTCAGAGCTATGTAATTCGTCTTTTTGATTTCACAACTTCCTGAAGTGCAATGAGAAAGCCATAGTGTTGGTAACAATACGTGCGAATACCACAAATGTACTGTGTTTGGGCGTTGTACTTTCCAATAGTTATTCCTTAGGCTATAGGATATCAGATCCAATTTTGCCGACCGTTATCATCAGCTGGCATTCTTATCACTTATCTTTCCCTTTTTCTATATATTGAGTTATTCTCGTAGCGAATGTTTAGTATCGTCTAGTATTTCACGAGTGGCGCTTATCTAAGTATAGTAGAAAGTTTTGTGGTTCGTCCGCTTACAAACATGTGTGCCGTATTATTTGTATAATCAATGTTCGTTTAGTGAACTGTGCTCTCCGCTTTTTGCATGTTGTTTATTCTTTTAAACCATTTGCATCCTCTTTTTGCGTAATCTCTACAATTCGTCGGTTACTGCATACCTCTCGTGAGTAGAAAGACTCTCTTACGAGTAAACAAGCAATTGTGTGTCTTCTTGCATTGTTTGCATAGTTTGACCGTCGCAGAAACGGAGGAGCCGGCTGGCTCACATGCTGTATTCTTTGTCTCACGTTGTTCCATCTACCTGAAGTATCGTTCGTATAACTCATCGATTTTTGGATAGTTTTATGCAGATTCTGAATCCTCTATGAGTCTCCCAAGTTATTCTATCTCCTCCGTCCGCCGTTTCGGCGACGATGAACGCGCATGCCTTTGAGTCAGAAAACGAGTACTCGGCATCCTATTCTTTTGGCGCTGATACACTTTTCGCTGTAATTGATTTCTTCATTTTCATTTTCTGAGTTCTTCAATTCGATTCTTTTAACACTATTCGCTCTCTAACGTTATATATGTGCTGCTGTTTGAGTCATGTTTTAGCATCAGAGATGTCTGTTGCGTTAAGGCGCTTAAAATGTTATTGTTCCTGTATGTATCGTTTTCTATAATTTACCTATTCACTTTCATTGTTATTCACGCTAACCAATTTTTCTACGATTTCCTAATTCGCAACGTATATATATATATATATATATATATATATATATATATATATATATATATATATATATATATATATATATATATATATATATATATATATATATATATATATATATATATATATATATATATATATATATAAATTTTACGCCTCATTCTGCATTTATTAGATACGTTGTTTTTATGATATAATAGAATTTTTAAGCCATTATTTTATATTTTCTAACTTACGAGATTCGAATACTCTTTATTTCATTGCCCTTTTATTTAAAAGCAAGCAAAACCATTTTATCTATATATGTCTGTGCTTTGAGCTTATATTGAACGGCACACTTGCATTATGTCATCACGATTACATTAAAGCTCTTCACGTTTTCTTTCGTGGCAATTCAATCAATTGCTGCAATGTTTTTTGAAAATTTCTTTGCACTGTCGTTCTTCTTCAACAATGTTTTTTGCCTTCATCGAGATATCTATTCTTGAATAATCCTTTATGAATGACATGGAGAAATTATAAATACTTATTTACGATGAGATTATTCTATTGTAATTTTATTTGTCGTAAAATCTATCAACAAATAAATTTCTATCTATAACTTCTTTCTTCATTAATTCGATAGTGATAAAAGCGTAGAAGACGAACCTGTATGGTTGGAAATAAATGTGCAACGCATACGTTCTTAGTGATAATATGATAAAGAATAAACGTGAAGGGCATATATTTTCTTACTGATAGTATGATAAGGAACATATGTGAAAGGCATATGTTCTTAATGGTAATATAATATATCGAAGGTATATATCTTTAGTAATATTATAATCCGTCGCAAATATGGAAAATATACATTCGTATTGCTACTATGATAATTGCAAAATGTTGAAGGTGTATTTCTTAGTCGTAATATAAGAGAGAACAAATATGTAAGGCATGTATACTTAATGATATGACTGAGGATAGGGGGAAAATCTAGTTGATAATTTTATTTGATTGTTTAGTGTTCGGCAGATCGCAACTATATTAAAAAGAATGCTTTCTCATTGCATAGAAGATTTTTTGCAGCAACAATGAAAAAAAAAAACACAAGAAAACTCTTCACTGCTTCATACTCATTTTCGGCATAGCCTACATTGTTAATTCAACAAATGAAATGTGTATTTAAGACAATATTTATATCGATATCTCCTTCCATGAACAAATTTTTATTGGCAAATATCATTAGAATTTTTTTCTCTTTTTGGAAGAAAGGATAGTTGGAAAAAAATTTTCATACTTTTTGAAAAAAAAAAATCTCCGTTTTCTATGCGGATAATCTACCAAATAAGGAAGAAAGGTGTTTTAAAATGTTCAAGAATTTATATTAAATTTGAAGTATTTATAAACTTCCACATTTTTATGATGTGGAATTTCAATTTTGATTAGTAAAGGATATGAAGAATTGCAAATATTACGAGAAAAGATGTGGAAATTTTTTTTTTTTACGAATTGAACATTTCTTTCAAAATTATTCATAAGAGATTTCTCAAACGTTTTGTTTTGAGGATATTTGCCTTTGTTGAGCGTTGCATACAATGTTGTCGATATTTATCGTTAATCAATGTGGGAACCAATTCCCCTTGGCTCGTCTAGTCGTCCAGATCGCCATGAGGATTTATATCGAGTTGCGATCGAGTGAACTGGGAGACAACACAGATATAAGGGGCGAGCAGTTTACACATTTATACAATAAGGTGAAAAACAGGAAGGCACACTAGGACAGCTTCAATTGCAGTCACGATCCTGCAGTAGAAATTCACGCTGCCATCGATCAGCTCGCGCACCTCAATGGCCGGCCACACGTAGGCCCACTCGACTTTAGGACCACTCTAGAAGTTGACATGAATACATGAGCATATCAACCCTATTTATATCCTCCCGATTCTGCTTCAGGTAGCCTCACAGTACATATTGAGCACTCGTTTGAATTGTCTATATGCTGTTGATCTTAGACTTACTTTGCATGGCGCCGCATTATTCCAACTTGATGTATAGCTGGCTGATCTACATCACATGAGAGGAATACGGTTTGACTGTTGGTTGTTAGATGATGAATAGCAGCAAACTTCACGTCATCATCATCTCCAGATATAACTTCTAAATACAGGATACGATTATAGGATGCATTATTTTTTTTCCGTAGAATTCATTACCTCAATGAATATTCTATGCAAAACTATTGTGAGTTTTTTTTTCCAATATACCTGAATTATTACTCTTCTTAGTGCGCAAAAATATGAACGTCTAAATTCCATGCCAATCGATATAAAGGTGATAGATGATCAATGACTTGTCGTTTTCCACACTGCGTTTAAATCATGACGTGTAAAGTCAACATCTGATGCTGAGTCTATATCGTCGGTCCTTTGCTTCACCGTTATTGAGAGTCTAACCGAGTCACTAAGAAACTCATCTCCGGCAACGCACTTCTCTGCCAGTATATACCTTTATGCTTCCTTTTGCACTAGACGTTACGCATCAGATATTATAGTTCGTTGCTTTCTATTTCTTTAGATTTCTTGAGCATAGATTTTTCTTTTATTTCTTATTTTAATTAATTTATTATGCTCGCCGATTTCATCGATCTTGGTTTTTTTGAATGATTTAGTAACCATTTTAGTGCAAAAATATTTATAAGTAAAAACAAAGATTTATGCTTGTTTTTATTACTTTTTCATGCCATTTTATGATGTACTATGTTTAATTGTTTTGAGATGTGCATTAAAGGCATAAAGTTCTCTTAGGACAACGTATCGTTGCTTATATTATCCATCAAATCACCCTAACCAATTGATTGGTGGATGTTTTGATATTGATATGAATCATTTCCACTTTGAATTTGTCTTCATAGATGATACTTCAATTCTTATTCTTCTTTCGCGATAATATTTTCCAGTTTTATTATCGATTCTCAGCAATATGTGATTTTCTAATCGGATACAATATTGATAATTGAATTCTGAATGTTTTTTTTTTAGCATATGTGGCTTCATGTTTTTTTAATTTAGCGCATCGGATATGCGCTCTGCGCTACAACTATTTTGTTTTCCTGAGAATTGATTAGTGCAATTTTTCTCGAAATATTATCACAATTGTGGAATTACTAACAATGGCGTGTAATCCATGTTGTTGTTGGAATGTGAAAGATGGAGCCGTTACGATTGGCATCTGGACAATGGTTTGTTCGTTTTGCATGCAATATGAATGCATCACTTAATTTTATTCATTTGCATAAATTTTCAAATTTTTGAGCTTGATCCTTCTTTTCGGGTATTTTTTTCCCAATCTTTCATTTTTTTTTCACTCTCCATTTTTTAGCTTTTAGAGTTGAAGTAGTTCCTTAATTGCTACCAATCTGATTTGCTATTGAATTCTTGAGCATCATAGGGCTCAAATAAACCAAATCGAAAAATTGACAACAAATGCTGCTAAAGTCGAGGTAATAGTTTATTGATGTGGGTTTAGAAGCAAAATGTCGATAAATTTTTATAACCTCAAATTAATTCGCCACAAAAAAAAAAGTTCAAAAATTCATTGAGTAAATTCGTTGTATCTATTCGTTTAGACATAATGCTATCATACGATATTTTTTAAATTTATGAGAAATCAATTGTGTATTGTTTAAAAAAAAATTAGGCTTCTAATCGTTAGGTAGTGTGTAATGCAATAAAGAAATAATACAATAAAGGTTTGCATGTTTTCAGTTAATTTCGTTTTGATAATTTCTTTTTTGCACTTTCATTTCAAAGTTTTCGCCCGATTGTGTTTTCAATAGTACACAATTTGTGTTACTTCTTATATTAAGGTGTATTCATTCGCGTCATTAATATTATTCGGCTGGCAATTCAGTGTTCTCAACAGTTGTCGTTCGGTTACAATGTCACAAGCGAATCTACAATGTGAATATTGGTGTCCATGTGTTGGTGCATCAAATGCACGAACAAGCGCACTTATTGAGGGTACTAATTTAGTGGAAGTAATTTTCTTCATGATTTTTAACTCAAAAATTTGACGAATATTTGTTGGAATAATTTATCTCTATTGTTTATCTATAAATTCCCTAAATTCATTATTATTGTTATGGCAAATTTTGAGCTTATTTCTTGAAATTAACCTAGCAGCGTTATTCTTATCAATCATCTAGCGCTAATTCAACTTTATCATTGATAAAGTTGATCTGAAAGCGCTTGCAAAGAAATATCCATTTATGACCTTTATAGAGCAAATGAACGAACCAACAAAAC
Source organism: Ascaris suum (assembly GCA_013433145.1). Lineage (NCBI taxonomy): Eukaryota > Metazoa > Nematoda > Chromadorea > Rhabditida > Ascarididae > Ascaris > Ascaris suum. The sequence goes on along the minus strand of CM024170.1, from coordinate 11,218,854 downwards.
TATGAAATGCTTGTTTTGAAAAGGATTAGAGAGCCGTGATGAGATTATGCGAAAATGAACGTTTATTTCATAGGTTTGTTTATGAAAGGAAAGGGAGGGGGGGGGGGGTGGAGGGAGGAGGGTGTCGATAAGCTAATCTTATGATGATTGGAGTTTCTGCTTTATGAAGCTAAATCTACACATGCATATTTCTTAGTATTCAAAGATGGAAATTAGAAATCGAAAATCAAACTGTGGGTACTTCAACTAGCCGCTTAACTTGCTTAAACTTGAACAGCTGGCTTAAACTCGAAGTTTTTTTTTTCTCTGCGCAACTGAGCTTCAATTGAAGACAATTGAAGCTTCAGTTGAAGCTTCAACTGAGCCTCGAAGTCTCTGCGCAATTGAAGACGGGTTTTTTTTTTTTGCTAGGAATTATCGATGTTAACGGTTTCTAGACATTCTTTATTGCTTGGCAATTTGGTCTTCTTTGATATCCGAACTCCAATTTAATATATGGAAGAAATCTACTTATATTCTTCTAAATTTCCATCCTAAACACTAAAATTCGTTAGTTGCACCACTCTTAATTCGATTGAGATAAAAAAGAATTTCGTAGAGAAAATTAATTATTAAATATATTAAATTCAAATATTAAACTCAAACATATTTCATCAATGGAATATTTCCATAGATTCCATAGCGATAAATTTTTCGCAAAAATTGGAATCTCACATTCATAACCGCTTTAATATTCAAATGATGAAACAGCTAGCAATCGTATCGCAAAGTATATGCTTACTTTGCTTTAATCTCTGATAATACTTGCACGAATGCGTTTTGCAATTTATTCCATTGTTGCACGTTCATAGTAGAAATTCCTATAAGGTTGCCTAAAAAAGAGCATTTTTTTTTGTTCTTATAACTATAGAAGCGTTATTGCGTATATGGTTGACCATAACGTCTTATAAATACTTGTGAAATTATTTCGTCGCAAATTTTTATCTCTGCATTAAAATAATAAATTTCAAATTTTTTTGTTTTCATATATGATCGTCTGTATTTTATAAGTGGATTGTGATTTTTGTATTCCATTCATCATGAGACACTGGATTGCCAGTCGAATACGCCAACGAAACGATAGAATATATTTGCGGTGGCGAGAGATGTGTTTTCATTTCATGCATCCTCCCTAAGAACACAAAATGGTCATTTAACACGAATGCTATTTTTATAACACAATTCTTTGTTAGAAAACCTATAAAATTCGTCTTTAATTTTATTGTATTTGCAAACGATATTTTCGTTCAATGAGAAAATATAAACAATGATACGAGGTTAGGTATCATTGCTTTAAAGGATTGCATGAATTTTTTTTTACTGGGAACATAACGAATTTTGCGATAAAATTTGCAACAAAATTAGACAAGAGCATTAAATAAAAAAGAAAAAAAATTTTTCGTTTGCAGATATTTTCTATCATACAGTTGGCGATATTCAGCTGGCAAACCTACGATATAAAATATCAAAGAAATCTGGCATCAAATTATCTTATACCAGCTTTCAATACATATGGAAGTTATGGAAGTGGTCCAACATATTATGAAAATTATTATGATAGCCCGTTAACACGTTTTTATACTGGTTCGTTTTTGTGAAAATATGAGAGCTCTTTCGAGAGCATAGTTTCGTTGTTTGAGACGTCTAAAAAAAAAAGTTTGCTTTATACAACGATGATGCAATCGCTTCTTATGAATTGGATTCAAAATTTTTTTGAATATAAGGTCATCACTTCGATCGTTGAAGTCTTCTTCCTAATATGAAGAAATTTTTTAATTGAACACAAAAATTCAAATATTTTTCCAACACTTTATATCATGCGTGATAATGTGACGCATGACACAGATCGTTGCTATTCAATAATTTGCATACATAAATCATACGAATTTATCCACATTTTGCAAATCCAATGATTATTTAGATCTAACAGTAGAAGCAACAGTGAGCAGTACCTATTAAATATTGATGCCAACTAAATAAGAAAAATGCGCATATTTGATTCTTAATTTCCATTAGAAAGATTTCTATTAGTAAAGAGCGCTAATTGCCAGCCGAATATGTGTTATACGTGAGATACACACCTGAATTGTGAATTTTATATTTGTATATGCATGTATGCATTAAAAAATTGCGCTTGATGTTTATGTAATGCGCATCGATGTTCAGATCTATTGTCTCTTTCAATTAACCATATACGGTTGGCAAATGGCCGCAATAAAATACGAGAAAGATCGTGCCGCAAATATTCTCTTACCTAATTATTACGAGTATGGTAGATTTGATATACCGTCCTATTATGAAAGATTTTGGCAAAGCGCCGAAGAACGATTTTATACGGGTTTGTGAGTGAATTTATCTCAAAATTTTTGCTCTATTATTGTTTAGCTATGTAACATTTTGACCGCTATGAAATCAATCCAACTATTTTTATTTTTTTTTGATTACAAGTGAATTTTAGCGTATTCGAAAGAGCAACAAAAATTTTTACACACACTTTTAAAGTAGATAATTGTTCGAGATTAGCGAATCTTCTAGAGAATACCATTTGGAGAATTCTTACCGGTTTTATGCCATCTCGAATGCGATGTTATCGATGCATACTCATAATTTCCATTTTGAAAGTTTAGTCATTTGAATGTGATCGAGTGCACTTTCGCTGTTACTCATTCACTTTAACATCTCGACGTGGGAAAATATATTAAAGTATATGGGCGTGAACGGCAATAACGAGTAAAACGTTAGCAAAGCTACAGTTTGGGAGGTCAGACATTTAATACGTAAAAGCAATAATAGTACCTGGACGGAAACCACTCAGCCACAGCTTAAAAGCTAAAGGAATGGATGCATTAAAGATATCGGCGGGAAGCAGATTCTAGGCTTGCACAACGCAAAACTGGAAACTGTGCAGAACATTATTTGTATTGCAACATTTTTTTTTTGGCAAGCTGAAACTGATATGCACGTCGACTACGGTGGTCAGCTGACATAACTCCAACGGTGGGATGTCGGAAAAGACGGGCACAATCTTGTAATAAATAATCAAGTCAAAGTAAAGCCTGCGACATTCCAACAATTCCCGATTAGAGGTTTTTGGCCTCGCAGTATAATTAGGCTAATATGGATCACGAGAAATTTTGCGGAAACAATGCGCGTGAAGCATTTCTGGACATTCTCTTACAAACTAATATCGGAAAGCAGATAACGTTTCCAGCTGAATTGTTCTCGGATTTGCTTCGAAGCAGATTAACAAAAACTAAGCTAATATATCTTTGAAAATTATATATCTGTTGCTGCAATGCTTGCTATATATTCCTGCTACCAGGTTTGTTTCTAAAAGGTGTATTTATTTTATTCTCAATATAAGTACCACCAGGTAACAACATGATTATACTTTTACCTTTAAATTACAAAAGTAGAAATATTTTAATAAACAAAAATAATATTTTATAGTCGTGAAGCACATAATTATAACCATTAGAGTAAATTCATAATGCTATTATTAAAATGAGATGCGTACATTTCAAGTTCCAATTGATTTACCTTTCAGGTTTATTTGTAATTCAAATACTTTGTCTTATATCTTCGTTTTTCCTTCTATTCGCTTCGGTGGCGTTAATGTATGGTGCTCATACGGTAGTTTTTTTTAATGATTACATTTTTGGTAATTGTTCTTTATGGTTTGCTTTTTTTGCGAATCCTCAAACTCAATTATTCTCCGTGCAAAGAGCGATCGTACTAAACGCTAATGCTTGAAACATTTATTAATAATCTCTTCGAAATATTTGAATAAGCAAGGAGAGAAATGTTGATTCACGGAAAATTTTGTCCCTAATCGCAGAAGTTTTCCATCATAAATCATTCAGAATTCTATCAATGAAAGTCGAAAATTTCACCAATTCAGATATTTACGAGTTCAGAATTTTTTAAATTCATCTTGAAATATTTCGATGCAAATATTTTTTTTATGGTGACATTCTATGTCATATTGTCTAGATTGCAGATCAAATCGTTTTTCGCACATTTATTTGTTATTTAAATAAATTCATGATCGTTTTATCTATTCCTCATTAATATTTGTATTTTTAGTATTCACGTTATTTGATCTGGCCATGGTTTCCATGTATGATTGCAAGTATATTAACATCATTGGCATATTGTATTATGTGGTGGACTGGCGATGTTCGTAGCTATTGGCTTATATTGACGATTCTTGAGCTTATCGGTGTTCTCATTAATGTAAGTGTAATTTCGTTTTATTTCTATTTTATTCTCATAACTATATAAAGTTTTATTTTAATTACTGTTTATGTTGTTTTATTTATCTAGCTGGGTATTTTAAACTTCAACTACATATAGATATAAAACTATAGTAAAAGGGAACCTTTGAAGGCATTCCGAATCTTTTTACGAGTTACGAATAGGGAATGGCTAATGCCTGAATACCTGTCCAGTTCTTATCTAATATTAACAGTATATTATGACAACTATTATTTGCATCCTATCTAATTAACTGCTATCTCTGTAGTATTTATCTTCAAATATGGGCAATACTAATCTTTTTGTTTCAGTGTTATTAATGCTAATTTTCCTTTAAAATGAAGAAACGAACGAATAGATTACAGCCAAATAATTTTACCAATGAAATGAATGCAATAACCTTGCGAGGCATAGGAAACTCATTTTAATGGACTCATCCGATCCCTCAGATGGTTATTTTATTTCATAGTTGCGAAACGATGCTCCACCGGTGGGGTAATTTATAAGGTTAACAAGGATTGCACTGTCGAGAAAATTTTCCACCAAGGAGGATGATATGACAGGGCTCTTTGCAACCGAGAAAATAAAATTTAGGCCACCGACTAGCAGCATTGCATAGCTCACCATTGGGACTCGGAAATAGAGTAAAGGAATCGTTTAGATCACACATGCAAGTACAGGTGCCCTATAAACAGGAATGAGGTGAAAAGTTTTGTTAGCAATAATATCAGGGCACAGCAATCCGCAATCGAAGTATCTCGGTGTAGCAGCAATTTCAACACATTTAAATACCTATTTGCAAGTACACCTACTCCACCTCCTTCATCCTTATTTATAATTATTCGATCGCAGCGAAATTATCAGCATCATTATCAAGTATATATATATATATATATATATATATATATATATATATATATATATATATATATATATATATATATATATATATATATATATATATATATATATATATATATATATATATATATATATATATATATATATATATATATATATATATATATATATATATATATATATATATATATATATATAGAATTGTTGCTGCATTTTCTCCGACGTTTCTTTATTTTGATGTTTTGTTACTTCAAAATAGATTGTTTACTTAAAAATAACAGATGGAAAAATGCAAGAATAGAATCAAGCACCAGTAATCTATTGCAGCTTTACTGCCTAACTGCTGTTCTAATATTCTATCGTCAATTGGTAGCGGATCGGAATTATTATGAGCGCAAGCAACGAGTGGATCACTACGATCAATATCCTGAAATGTACGACAAGTATAGAAAAGACAATTATTACTCCAATAATGAACAAGCTAACGGTGAGCGCTGATTAATTCCCTAAGTAATTGTTAAGTTTATTTTTTTGCATTCATTTGTTTCAATGAGAATATAAGAAAGAATCATATGAAGTTGTATGCAAATTTTTGCCGTTGTGATGTATTAATGTGCTATTTGACTGGTCGCCACTCACTTGAAATTTCCCTAATCGTGTTCAAGAAAAAAATAGATCGATATCCGTTTCTATTACTATTCTGTACTGGTCTATAATGCAAGATTATCACCGTCTCGAAAGAACAAGAGTTAATGCTATCAACGAACGAATTTTTTGTTTTGACTACAATTGTGTTCATTGAAATGTCTTACCTACTTCGAGTTGTTATATATCTACGTTAATGAAACGATCATTACATGGTAGTTCTCTGTCCTCCTCCTAAAATCAAGTTTTATTAATTAGCAGGTAAAGTTTTAAAGAAGTAATTTTGCACAATGAATCTTTCATAGGGCATTTTTTGCCTATCAGTTATAGTGAAGGGTATTTTCGGACGGCAGATCAATCGTCTATCTAACTAGCGAAAGAATAGCATTTTTATTATCGGCTCTGTAAAATACAGCTCACCGGATGAGATCTTTCGTACAATCAAATGAACGATGTACTTTTGTAGACTTGGACTATTCTATCCCACCTGCTTATCATAGAGGTGGTCAAACTCCTCCAATGGCTCGCGAGGAGTACCGTAGATTGTCTGACTACAATCAAGAACCACCTCCGGCGATACGCCCAAAATCACCTTATCGGGATCAGATCAACTATCCGGAAGATGACATGGTCTCGAATTGGGTGAAAGATCAGCAAACGATCGGTACGTGAAATTGCTGCAGATTTCTTCATTATTAGTTACAGCATGCATTCAGCTTTAGTGACTTTCCCTTTCTGGGCTTCATTTTCCCGAAAGGAATCTTGAGTGAGAGTTGTCCTTGACGGCTTATAGTTTGCTTATAAAAGTTTTTAAAAGAACCACTAATCGTCAGTTGTAGATTTTTTTTAAGATCGTGCTTAATTAAAAAATTTGTCGCAATTTTTTGCATAGGATTTGCAATATGGTTTCGGTAAATTCTTTCCATTGCATCTAGATACGGATTGTTCTTTTAGTACTTTTAAACATCGATAACCTCCTACGAGTTTGATGTGAAATATGATAGAGGAGATCACTTATGGTGCACTTTTATACCCATTAAACCATACAAATAGAGGGGCAGACAGATACGTAGCTGTACAAATGAGGTCGCGTTAGTGCTGTTCTTCAAAGAAAATCAATAAACGCTGTCAATAACGAATCATATGCAAAATAATCTGACAGTTTTAAATGTAAATGCGACATTTTTTTTTCATGTTTTATCATTCATTTGCAATTCGTGAGTGTGGTTGATTTGGTGAGAGGGATCGCAAGAGCACCTTTCCTGGCAGGCCGTCTGGCGCGATTCTTTTTGTTACACTTTGATAGTTTTAGGTCTCATTCCAGACCATGCGAATAGTGAACCAACGACACCTGTGAGGGAGCCGTTTGGCGAACCTATTCAGGTAATTTCCACTTATTTGTCCATGCGTGATTTCATTTATGAAGTGAGTTTGTTGGTTTCTCTGTGTTATTTTTTGCTATTCAAACATTTTTGATTACTGCTACAATGAAGTTGGGACCGTAAGGTTTTGTGATGACACATTTTTTCTCATTGAACCTAACAGCCTCTGTTTCGTTTCGTTCTAAGTTCTTCTGAATTAATAATGCATTCTCTGTTTTATGGTACTTATGAAAGCGGAATCTTAATTTGGATCAGTCTGCGGCGGATAATGAAGTTTTGATGATATCCTTGCTTTATTATAGTTAACAAAAATTCTTTCTGCTATCTGTTATGCTTCGTTAGTAAAATCCATTTGTGTTTCTTTTATGGTGAATGGTGACTAAAGACCGATGGATTTGTTTCGTCCATCATTGAGCTAGAAAATGATAGCTTGAAATATTCACTTAATTCATTCTCTCTTGATGTTTTTTTTAGCATTTCTTATTGTCGATAATCATTGCGGAAGGATTCATCTGTTCTCAGTATAAGATGGCAACAGTAGTATGATAATAGCATCTTTTATGCTACATCTTATGTTTATTCGATTAAAATAAGCTTTTGTTGTATATCTATTTATTAGCTCAATTTTAATTTTTGAGTTAAATTGAGAATAACTTTATTTATTAGCTTGAGTTGCTCCAAATTCATTCTTCAAATCAGCTTTTTTTTGCTACTATGTTGTTGCAGCACTCATTTTCTGTTCCATCGATGTATGCGGAAACTTCTGGTGCAACTTCATGCCATCATCATCACTGCCACAAACGACATCATCGGCATAGGTTCGTTCTAAGGCATTTAATGACGATCAGTTATCTATGATTTCAAATTTGCACAGCTCATGTTCATTAAATCATCTCCTCATTTCCTTACGAGTTGAAATCTTATAAAGCTGCGCGGAATTTAGGTCATTATGCTTCTTATTGGTTATTTTTAATAGGAGACTTCATCTTTAAGCAAAGATCTTATGCTATAAATGGCTATGATTGCAACACCTTACAATTATATGATGGCGAAGATGTTTACTATCACTTCTTATTTCTAATATTGGAATATCTTTTCAAATATATACCATTTCTTTGTCGATGACTATTGTTCTTCTTCATCAAGAATCCTTTGAAATTCGCTTTTATCGTTTATTTCTTAACCGGCTTCTCTTTTTATACGATATAGAATAAAGTTTCTAGATTCTTACGCCATTTTTTAATTGAGAAATTTATGTAGTACCTTAATGCAGTTAGTAATGCAAATTTATGGTATTAATCGGAAGTTATAATTTCCTCTGTTTTCCCAGATCATCGTCACGACATCGTCACGATGACAGCCACAACTATCGACGTGATTCTTCACGAAGGCATTCGAAACATAGACATCGCTCTTCATCGGCTGGATCACGTTCTCGACGATCCTGTAGTTCCGATTCATATTCCACTGAGTTCACCGGTATAATGCGAAATCTTCTTATAGAATTCCATGTCAGTTTTGCATGGCTGAGAAGACAGCGCCTAGAATAGCTCTTCTCGACGAAAAGATAGTCATAAATTGTCTTACTTCTTAAAGAATATTGGGATAAATTAGACAGAGTGAAGCAAATATTTGGGATGAACTATGGCAAGCGTTCATTATGTGCAACTCTCCGCTAACGTCGGAGCCTCATATGTGAATATCGTTTTCTCTTCGCTGCCACACCGGGGATATTGCGCTCATCCTTGCTTCCTGAGCCCTTGCATCGTTGGTCCTTCCCCCTCCCCCTCCCCCTTTTACCCAGAGCGTATCATATTGCAAAAAGTCACGTGGAGTTATTTAAACTGCAGCATTTCTTTTGTTTAGTTGTTGTGGGTCATCATTGTTGACCTCCAAATACTTCTGGTTGTTTGAATGAATGATTGGGGCGCCGATGACCGTGATGCTGCGGAAATTGGCATCAATCCTTTTTCATCATTGTGTATTTTTCCGCTTAAATGTGAAGTTGACCAAGAAATGATTCAGAAGAGCCACGCCATCATCGACGTCGCAGTCGTAGTTGTGAACGTTACAGTGATGAAAGCACGCCGATTAGTGATGACTCACGTGAACGGAGAAGGCAACGACGTAGAGAGGATCGTGGACGGGAGAGGGATAGAGAACGACGTAGGGGACCGCGACAGGTGAAAAGGGTCGACAAAGAACGTGAAGCGAAAAGGTCGGTCAAATTTTAAATTAATCCTCTTGATTTTACCGTACTCAGTCGAAATTTACGTCAATTACATTTGCTATAGATAATTCTAGAGAACAAATAGAACATTAGGGTTTTTTTACGTTATTTTTTTTTCAATGTTCCTGAAAGATATTTAAGTTGTTCATCCATAGAGATATCACTTTCTGTCTTTGACTCGGAAAGCCTTATATTTATGAGATTTTACCTGAATTGATTTTCTTTCGACGAAAAGGGGGATCCACTTCTTGCAAGATTTAGCAAAAAGATCTTCTATCCACAAAACTTGAAGAGGGAGACCTATATCTAGAAAAATACTATAGGTCATATGTTTTTAAATTTGAAGTTTTTTAGCATGTCCTCTTAGTTGTGTTTGCGTTGATTCGCTTATTTTTTTCTCTCATTTATGTAATATTTTGTGAGGATATTTTTATTGCCCAAATATGAGCGATTGTTGCGCATTCTGCTTTTTATTAAATATTCGTAGACGACATTCGCTTAATCTCAGTATAATTTGGAAAATTATAGCTATCGTCATAAACCTCGTCCCCTCTTCCCACTACCGTTTTGCCTCCTTCTCACTCCTGTCTTTTCACCCCTCCTTCAGCTCTCATTTACACTTGTTTTCAGTAGCAGCACCTGCTTTGTAATGACTTCTTGAGGCTGTCTCCAACGCGGTATTTCGTCGATCCAGGTCCAGTAAATCAGTGAGTCTATAGAAAATTTAATGGACAGTTTCTAGCTGAATGCATCAACCAGCTTTCGTCTAGTCGTTAGTATTCTATGGATGAACTCAAGCTGGAAGACTAAGTTCGCTTAGTTTTCTTCTCATTAGTGAATAACAAGAAATATTTACAGCTTAGCAGCGCCGATATTCGCAACGGAAAGGCCAGCGCCCACTTTGAATGGTCAGTGGCCTGCGGGTGGGACAGAAGGAGGAATCACCATTCCACAACACATAATTATCCCACCCTCAAGCGGCACAATCGGACCAGATGGTCGCATTCAACCTCAAACCTATCAAATAAACTCTGAAATAAGAATCTCTTACGATCAATATGGACGACCACTGCCTCCCCAAGCTGTAACTCCCAGCACGCCCACGCAGCCGCAAGTTCAGACCTCACCCTCCGCACATGTGTCTTCAGCATATCAACGGCGTGGACAGGTTTCTTTTGAAAGCAATTAATATCTGGTCGTGCTTCGTTTTGAATCCAGTTGTAGTATATTTCACTAGTGAACTAAAAAAATTTCAGCGAGGCTGTGTTTCAAGAATCTCGGCTGTTTGAGGTTCTTTGCAGCATCATAGCGATCCTTTATTTTTCTCGAATTTCTTCTGTTATAATGAGTCTTAAAATATGTTTTACTTCATTCTAATTGCATGATTTGCATGTTTTCTGGGTGGCAGTTGGTTTCTCAAAAGCTACAAATATGGCATAAGTGTATAGTATATCATTTGCAGAGATGTCATTAAAAGTGGCTCCTTAATATTCCTATCAAAAGTCCTACCATTGGTCCATGGTAAAGTTGAAATTAAGAAGTTGGGAAACATCATCTATGTGTCGGCGAAGATTGTTCTGTTATGCTGTTTTCTTATGATAATGGAGGCAAACGTTATTCTCGCTAGAGTCAATAGAAGTGTGAACCACAGTATGGAACCATACAGTAATAAAGGGAGTGAATTTGTTCAATGGAATTTATTGAGCTCTAATTTAACGTCAATCACAAACGAATGTCGACGGTTAACGTTCTAAGATTCTAAAGCATTTTCATGAAGATAAGTGGGAAAGCATGTCAGATAGACTGGCACGATGTGCGCTTTTCCGTTTTTCTCATTCCACCAACGAATTTCACGAAATGCTTGTAAATGTTCGAAATATCAGAACGGCCACTTTACGGAAGACAAGTTTTTTTTCTGACCCATTAGCGTACAGTGAGAATCTATCTGGTGCGTGGCACGTCTAAATTCTTCCCATCTAAATAATCTATAATCCCTCCGGAGTATAGAGTGCATTATAATATTACCGCCTTTATCATACTTCATATTGATCCATTCCGGAATGGATCATTGTGAAGTATAGTAAACAATTGGTTTCATCGGACAAGCAGACAAACAGACATGTATACAAGTATATGCACAAGTTCAACATTGCTGTAACGCTTATTTATAGAACTAATTATGAAGGCACATGAAAGAAATAGTTGCAACAGCATGAAACAGTATTTATCACCCTTGGCTTTACATATAATGATAAATTCATCACTTCTGATTATTTCATGCACAAATCTAGGAAGTGATCATTGAAACTATGAAACTGTTGATTTATTGAATGAACGAATGTTCTATGATTGTGCATGATATTTTGTTTTTGGAATACCGCAAATTTTTTCATTGATCGCTTCTAGTGGTTTTTTTTTATTTTTAGCCAATTTCAATCACATCTATCGTGTGAAACCTTGCTCGTTGATCTTCTCATCGTTTCTGCTTGCAATTGATGCTGTGATGTGCGTTTTTACTGTTTTTTTTTTCTGGTATTTTCTTTCCATTTCTACGTTCAAATGCTTTACCTTATTATACTCGGTCGTCGTCTCTTTAAGTGAATCAGTTCATATAAAATCGTAATTAGTGTAAAATAGTAAACAAGAACACCATATGGGAATGAAGAATTCCCCGAAAATTTTTTTACCTTAGCAGAAATATCATCTAATCTTTAGAGGGAATAAGGATATCGACATTAAATTATTGGGAAGTTTTGACATAAATATTCGTTAACTTCTCGATCGAGAATGTTCTTTTTGGTATAGAAACGTATAGATAAGGATGTGACCTTTCAGTATTTGATGTTAAGTTTAATGATAACGGTTGATATCTAAATGAAATATATTTTACTAAATTGATAGATATATCCAATCTATAGTTGCATTCAAATGATGATGTCCGACCGTTTAGAAAAGCGTTTGAAAATTGTTTTTTTTTTCTTGCACTAAATCTTCATCTCAGGTGTGCATTCGAAGTTATTTTTTTCATCAGTTGGAAAATTGAAATGAATAAAATATGACGTAAATGAAAAATTCCGTTTACACGATTGTGAAACCTAACTGAATCATTCTATGAGAGCTTCCGATTGTCAGCTTATCGCCGAATGTGATTTTATTTTCAGATGCTTTCAGCTGCTCATCTTGAAAGCGATCACGAAGCACCTGGACGAAAACCAACTTCACTATAGCTTATGAACAATGAATGATGCTGTTTAGTGCATTGTGGAAAACTTTAATGCATTTGAATCTAAAATTGTATATAAAGATTTCTATGGATGATTAAAGCGATATAAGTTGGGAAAAGCAGAAACGAATGTAAAAGTGAGATTTTATTAGGTTCGAATAGATTCATTAAGAAATTCGATTTGAAATAAGGTCTCTAAGAGGGGATATAATGATAGCGAGAGGATTGTATTCATTCGACACGAAAAATTTTTCAATATCTTTATATTTCATTTCTAAACGCTTAGCAAATTTCCATTTCATTAAAAAAAAAGTGGAAATTCGAAAAAGAAGTTTCCTATCGTTAATGATCGTTCCTTTCATAGTGTATTTTGAAACAATATAATACACAAGAAAAGATGAGGGCATTTTTAATAAATGATATTCCTTTGCGCTCGTCGTTATACATATGTATTACTTTTCTATGATTGTGACAATACGATCTTCACTACTTTTGTGCAATAATTATATTTTATAATATAAAGTGATTTTTTTTTTCGAATGCAAAACATCCGATTCATATTTTCTGCGTTTTGCTAACGGTAGTTGCTCCTCATAAATTCCTCCTAGAATCGCCTTCTATATTCAGCAAATCCATATGTGCGAACGCTATATTTCTGCTGCTAAAAGTAGCAAGTTCGAAATAATGTAAGTCTTGAAAGAGAAAACTGGAAATAAACGTTAGCATGCACTGCTAAGCATTCCAACATGAACTAAAACGTGATACATCAGCAGTTCCAATGTTACCTGAGTCTATAGCAAAGATCTGTGTTAATTTTCGCGTGAGATGAAAAGGGAATTAACATTCCGCTTTTGACGATCTTCATCTCAAATTCCTCTTGGTGTTCCTTTCTAAGATCTACACTGTATGAAATTTGTTCATTGCAGCGCCTCTTCTTCTGCAGTGCTCGATTAGCTTCGATGTCACAGATGGCTCATGAGATGGTCTTTCAGTGGTGAATTTACTTTCTCATAATAGCATTGAGTTCTATGGGGGACGGATCTTTTTGAATGGCACATATTGATTGCGACTAGCTTCCACACTGTATAAATCAGTGCAAATTTATTGTCCCACTCTATTCTTCTAGCAATCATGAAAATGACATTTTTTGTTGATTTATATGGAGTTCGTTTCCTGCAGCTAGTCTGAGGAATCTCTGACACAGGAATAGAACAACGAGAAGGCAACGATAATTGAGTTTTGAAACCCTTATGATTTGTGTCATTTGATTCACAAATTAGTGCTTTAGTGAGGCATTTTTTTGAAATGCTTGGCATATGTGATTTGTTGACGGCAGAAGGAGGAAAGGTAGGAGAGTGGAATGATCCATTCTTTAGAGAGCAGCTACTATATGTGCTTTTTAAATCATGCAAAGTCCACTGAAGGCTCATGCTATGACCTGTAGTGAACATATAACTAAATAAATGCAAAAATGAATATAATTATAAATGTAAATATACAAATATATATATATATATATATATATATATATATATATATATATATATATATATATATATATATATATATATATATATATATATATATATATATATATATATATATATATATAAAGTGCAATCGTATAAATAAGTAAATAAATGATTGAATAAATAAATAAAGATATGTATGTATATATCCAGCTATATGTACATATATTACAGGCACGATCCAGGCATCTATAAGAAATAGACAGATATTCAGATAGATGTATCTTAGATGTACATAATGTGTATTTATAATGCTATTTTATTTATTTATTCAGCTATGTATTCAAATTTATTTTCTAAAATATATTTAAATCACACCGTTCACTTGTTTATATCACGAAAGTATGATATTCATTTATTTATTTGTTTACATTCATATTTATATTTATATTTAGGTGTGCTATTGCACATATAGTGCCAATGATTGTGTGATTGTGTACCTGACAATCCTGTACTTCCAATTAGTTCCGGTTCGGGTGCACCGTCCAGATTTGTCAGTCCACTTCGGAAACAGTTCTCGACACATCAAGTTGCTCAAAAGTTTGCAGGCATTTTCAAAGGGCCGGATTTTCATCTTGCAGCGCTCAGCGTGCAAAATAATCGCTACGTTGCTGAGGATTTCTACAAATCAACTGAAATGGGGACACATTATTTCACACAGTTTGGTAGTTGCTGACAATTCATGAGACAGGTTGGTCTGAAAAACGGAACCGGAAAAGCGCAACCTGTGCCAGCTTCTCTAACATGGTTCCGCAACCGTTTCGTTTGAATGTTAGAGTGAGAAAATTATCCTACAACTACAATGTTGTACAATGGCGCACATCTGGAATATTTGATTAATTCTCTGGAACTATTCAAATTTTTTATCATCGTTTGTAGTTGCGAGGGCAAAATAATCAAATCCCTGATGATATCTGGCTATTTATGCCCAATTTGCCTTTAAAGATCGGTAGTGCTTCGAAGAATGGAGCTTATTTCGATGAGGATATGAGCTCTGATTAGCACTTAGCTTCTAAGAATTAAGAATTAGTGTTGACCTTCAATGGATTCTAATAACAGGTCGCGTTGCTTGTTGAAGCTTCTATTTGAGAAATACGGATCAGTCCCTATGGAAGAGTTGATTTGCATAAATGCACTGTTTTCACTAACGCGATCTAGAGACATATTTCTTCGAATATCCTTTAAGCGGTTGATTTACGCATACCTACGCCAAACATATTTAATGAGCCGCGTTTCACGTACTGCTATAGAAGAGATTAAGAAATTAATACGGTGTTTATCGTATTTTTCCTTCTATCTTATTTATTCCATCATAAAAAAGGTGGTGGGAGGTGGTGTATTACTTTAACATTCCATTATAAAATGTACTGCTTGAATTTGTTTTTCGATATCTTAGTGGGATACCTGTTTAATAATTACCAATGGACGCCTATACAACAATAATATCAATGAGAATATAATTCGTGAGTGTTGTTTTATTGCTATAACGCTTGTAAATGTCATCAATTCATTCTTCTTTCAACTCTATTTGAGCATGACGAATTAAAAACTTCTGCAATCATCATTTTCACGAAACTTGAATATTTCTAAATAGTCAACAATGAAAAAAAAGTTAGCGATTTTTATAGAATTCTTCAACAAATTCTTTGAGAAAAAAAAGAAGCATCGTTTAAAAAAAAAAAGAAAATTCTCTTACAAATAAACAAACATTCGATGAGTGGTCAAGATTATCTTCACAAAATATCTTCATGTTTACAAATGGCACCCGTTGTTTACAAATGGAAAAATATACATTCAATGAAATGAATATCTCACTTTGGAAAACATATAATGGAATGAATATATAAATTTAAAAAAATTTACAGATAATGGAATTTATAGATAAATTTCTTTGATTAATATTAATAACTTTAATTAACAACTTCCTAATACTTCTTGATATTTCCGGATAAACGAGAAGGGGGAAAAAAAAGAGTGAAAAAGTTTCCAAATAGAAAATCAACGAAGTTTTTTTCATGACAGAAAAATTCTACGAAGGAAAAATGCAACAAAATGGGAGTGGCAGTTAATAAAAAGAATTGATGCAAACTTTTTATACATATAGAATGTGTTGGGTGGAATTAAACTATATTAATAAGATGTGATTTTTTGCTTTTTGCTGAACGACAAAGAAGAACAAAATTCGCTGCAAGAACACATATGTTGTGTTTAGATTTAAAGCTTAATATCGATTATAAAGAAGCATAATGTTATGGTGACTTCTGCAGAGATTAGAGGTGCTTAAAGTTTGCGTCTTGAAATTATTGGTCATGAAATTATCGATCTTGAGATTATAGGTACTAAAATTGAGATAATAAAAATTTTGCTGAAAAATATCTTCGAAATTTTCTCGCCATAAGTTTCAGCAAAATATGGCGTATAGCCATGCAACAACCGCCATCATGTTCTGAGTGAATCTATTAAATGAATCTTTGTTTTTTTTTTACTGGAAATCACCACTGAGGTTAATATTCCACAAAAGTTATGGTACGTGTAGAAAATATTATTCAGGAATTTGAAAATGTTTCATATAATAAAAGATGTAACTATGGATCGTTTGATGGATTAAAGATATGTAGGATCATGTGCTATCATAAGCCTAACATTAACATCGTTTGACGAATGGAACGACTCGGAAAATGTTTGCAAAATGACCGCATCATCTACGGTCAGCGGAACGCTCTCATCTTCGTCGTTACAGAGCAATTCCGTTGACCTGTCCGGCATATTGTTCGATGATTTCGAAGCATGGTCCGGATGCAACCTTCCGTAGATATATTGTGGCAATGAATCATTTACATTTGATGATAACATCTGCGATTCGATATTCTGAAATTTCTTTTTTCAGCAATGCGAGGATGCAAATGAACGGAAGTGGAAGAGGAGAAACGACAGGAGGAGGAGTAAAAGAATGTGGGAATGAAGAAGAGCAACAGCGAACAACTCACTCAGTCTTATAATCAAATAAATTTTTGAAAAAGATTTATGCAAAATTCTCAACAAATATTTCATGGTCTTCATCTAGTAATACTAAGGGAAGTTCGAGTTGAATATCCTGTGCAGCGCGCGGTGAATACGTGCGCCCAGAGTCGTTGCGCCTTGTGCCACGAGCAATATGAACTGTCGTCGACAATATCTCGGCTCAGAATGGAGCAATATTGATACAATTTTGAGCGATCCATTTCACGTACCATGGGAAAAAAAAAATGTGATGCGTGAGAACAAGTATGCACGTGTGCCCAAGCCGAGCGTGTAGCGCTGTGCGTACTCTTTGATTGTCCTATATCATATCTCACTCAGCTCCGGATAAACGGATTATAATAAAGTTCTTTGAAATCGACTCCTTCGGATTGTGAAACGTGAATCATTGTAACATGCGATAGTTTAGCCATAGGAAATGACACGGTACAAGTGAAGTTCAAAATGAAAAGCAAGATGATCATACTTTTTTGAAACAAGTACCGTCTTCTACGTACTTGATCTTCTAACTCAAGAAGGATTAAAAAATCTTGCCCGGTACTTGAAGCTACTGACCCCCTCTCATTCCTCACCAAAGAATATTTCTAACATTTGTGTTCTCAGCTGAGAGACTATAATCTATTTCATGATGACGCAAAAGTGTGTTTCTTTCATAGCCATCAAGAAAAGTTTCAACACATCGATTCTCGAGAAAACTATCTATGAAGTCGTAACAATAATTGCGCTTCGATTAGTGTATTTGATCGTAAGCATAAATAACAGAGAGACGGATATTCAATGATTCTTCTAAAATTGATTTGACGGTCATCCTTTTGCACAATTTGATGAAATTTACCTCTGGTTCGTTAATCTAGGCAACTAATGTGAACAAAATATATGAAAACATCGAAATAATCCTTCTTGTTGGAAGTTTTTGGAAAATTACAATTATACGAGAACATCGAAAAATGTAGAAAAAAAATTGAAAATCCTCCTTACTGGAAAAAATTTATTATGGTAATGAGAAAAGTCACTGAATTGTTACTGGATTGATAATTCTTGTATTGAAAATTTCGTTATCTCTAATACGAATGGGACAGCAGCGACACGAAAAATGATCGCATCAAAGGGAAATAAATAGAGCGCAAATGAGCTTATTGGATGGATGCAAAAATGCAGCATATCATTCATTAGCCAACTCTGATGTGATTCTTCTACTTCTACTACATGTAAAGTTAGATGTTATGGAGATGGAAAAATTTTGTTTAAGACGTTGGATGAAAAATGCTGCAAGGTTTCATTATTTGAAGCCTCTTATTAATGATTGCACAACCAGTGAAGAAGCCTTTGAGGGCTTACAATCGGCGTCTTTGATTGAAGACGAAAATTTTTAAAGTCTGTAAAGCCGAGTTGAAAAATCACCGCCGAGGTTATTAAAGTACGATGCACTATTTTTTGCGAAGTTATACAACACTAAATTATGTGAAATTGTGGATATAGGATTTTTTTTTGAGATTCTCATCAGAACTCCTTTCCTAATAATTATGGTACCATCGATAATGAAAATAGGGAGGGTTCTCAACAAGATAGCTTTGGCAAAGAAAAATCTATCGCAAATTTTAATTCATCGTGGGAGGTCATAATGAGATCAGGTACTTCTCATGCACTGAAAAAAGCATTTTGTTTCCAAGCATTTTTGGAGTTGAGAGAACAACTTGAAATAGGATAAAGGGGACAATAGAAAATACCTATGGTATGGATTATATCCATAAAAACTTTGCAACTCTAGCCTCAGCCAACAAACCGACAAAAACATATGCATTTGCATAGACGCGTCGACGCTGGTATAATACACTTTTACAAACGAAATTTCCAGAAGAGCCGAACAACGACAACTACCCAAACGGTGTGTTCACACTATAAGAATGACCGGTTATATAAGCTCTGCATCATATAATTTGTTTTCATATAATATTGCAAAGTGATATTTGCACGGTGTACTATGACAGGATGATTGATGTTCTGCACATCGTGCGTTAAATAATTTCACTTAGGAGTTCTTGGAAGTTGGAGTTAGTGAACTCACTTGATAGATCGTTCAGCATAACTGCGAATGATTTATATGTATTATGTGCATCACAAAATCTGCATACAACAACCAGCTAGCTGGCATTTCACGATCGCCAAGGAAGTGGAAAGAACGCTGGTGCAATATGCGCTTAGGCATTTCGCACATTTGTTCAACCAGTTCCTTAAGTTACTATGAGATAGTTCTCAGTTTATGATGTTCGAATGAGGTAGAATAGTGCCTTCACACTCGAACTGATCAGATTGCTCGTACAAATCCGCAAATTCACATTTCAACATGCCCGGAAAAGAGTTGTCTTTATATGTTTCAATCAATGCTCTCTGCTAAAATTGGTTCCTTAAATTGTTTTTGATTCCTTTTGAAACCCCCCAAAAAAATGAAGTGACAGATGGTATATGAATACCTTGCGCTATCTTCAACCTTCGCAACTCTAACTTAAATAGTATTTGAGCCCAAATGCTGGATAGACAAAGAGACATAAACTATACACACACATAGACAAGATGTCGCCATAATGCGTTTTGCAAATCAAAAAAAAAATTCCATTTTAAAATATTTGAACGACTGTTCATCATTTCATACATGCTATTGTTTGCTGATTATTTATGAATGTAAGAAAGCGAGATTACGAAAGCATATATCGTTCCAATTCATTCCTGCAATAGCGCAAAAAAAAAATGCGCATATCGTATCAGTTTCTGTTGCAAGCTTCTCCATTTGTTTGATCATACCATTGATAGCGGCAAAAATTCAACTTTTAAACTTTGTAGTCCACTTAAATAAAGGTAACTCGCAAAGAACATGACGAGGGGTAGGTAGTGATGTGATCCTATGCTGTAGATTACGGTCGCCGGAGTTTAACGAACTTCTTCCTGGACTGGAAGTTGGAAATTCCCGAGAGAAATTCACACACAATCACGTTATTTAGGCGTTTTTTTTTGCAAATTTCTGCAAAAAATCACCTCAGTATTGGAGTGTACCTTTGATTATATCTACATCGAGCCTACTAAAACTTATCTCTGAAGGAAATTTGCTGTGGAATTTTGCAGATATTATTTTCAAGAAAAAAGTCGCCTTCATTCTATTCTCATTTGCATGCGAGCTCATTTATTAACTGTCCGATGAATTCGTTTGAACTTTTTGCTGCAAGGATATAACCTTTTGATTTGTTGTTTCACTTTACGTGATTTGTTGTTAGGAGTCTGGTAGGACATAACCTAACATAAACCGCACCGCTTTCAGGGGTCATATTTTGCGCCTCTTCGTAAGCTAGTTCGTTCATATTGCCGCGTTAGCCAAAAAAAAAAAACTGAAATCGACCAAACTATTTTATTCGTTTAAGACACAAAAAAAAACCAAAATCAAAATCCAAGCAATGAATCTTGATTGCGTAAAAGCTTTTTATAAAATATCAATTTTTTTCACTTCTCTTCCTATAGATTTCTCTATGGAACTAGATAAATCTCTTAGATAAATTTTCAACGGAATTTTTTTTTCGGCACTCGATTTCCTCACCTCATCATTTTCACTTTACGTGATTAACGTTAATGAAAGAGAGGTTAATAAAGCTGCCATTTACTTTCATACTTACAAATAACTTTATAATTTTGATCCAAATTTTCCAAGTATAAGCTTAAAATAACATCTACAAAATTAATAAAATTTTAAATAAATTTCCAAAATCAAAATATATAAAGGGCTTATGTGATTTGTTTCACATTATAGTCAAATTTTTTTTTCAATGGTGAAGATCAATTTTATTAAAAAATCATCTCAGTTATTTTCTATTTTATTATGATATCTTTCTAATCGAAAATATTATAAGTGCATCAATTAAGCGATATTTTCAATTTGTGTGATGAATTAAGCAAAAAATTCAACGCGCTAAGGATTAAACATAGCAATGATTTTAGAGGCAAAATTTCGCCACTATCATTCATTCATATGTTATAGCAATCGATTAAATTTCGATTGCCTATTGGAAATATCTTTATCGACCAACGCGTTCATCATGCATGAAATTTTTAGCCATTTTGCAGATGAATATCTGGCTTAACGAGGATGGTGCAGCACGTCAGAACTCTCCTCTTCAGCGGAACAACGATGAATCGACTCGTCAGTATCCGACGGGCAGGAGACGAGCCTAAGTCCTAACCTTAACGCTACCTTGCAACTTCACCTAAGCGGAAGTGGAAGCGATATGAAGAGACATTTATTCGTAATTAATGCTTTGTCGATTCAAGTAAATAAATCTGGCCTAACAGGGCATATTAGTTCGCCATGCAGCATTTTGATTGCTTTTGGAAAGAATTGCCTTTTCCTTTAAGGCAACTCGATCAGCTCCGACAAAATGAATAAATTTTTCTTTAGGACTAATAAGCATGAAACTTGCAAGCAGCAAGCGAATATTGCTCGAAATGCCTGCTATATCATTGTTTATCTATCACTCCCCTCTCTTTACCTCTATTCAAAAAATTTTCTTGAAATTTATGCAGAGAATATTAATCGCACTAAAAGAGAAGCGCAAAAAAACATTTCTTCCTCAATTTTTTATGCCTTTATATGCTGAATTTCAGGATTCTTTTGTTTTTGTGCAAAATTTTTGATATTTATTGCAGAAAATGATAGTCAGCAAATTTCGATCTCATTGCAGCATTTCGAAATTTGCGTCTTTTTTTCTAGAAGTTTTGCATCCAGTTTCGTAAAAAAAAACCTGCATGATTCATTCCTGAAATGTTTCATGAAAAATAATGAGGATGATTTTATTATTTTTTTTTGTTGAATGAATAAAGTGAATACCATTTTTGGTGGTGTACTCACAAGAGTATCTTTCCTTTCATATTTTCCAAATAATGAATTCGTTGTTGGATTTCCGTTTCCATTATTATAGATAGTTGTCGCAATTTCTGAGCGACGTCCCCTTACACGATGTTGAAGTTGTCCATTGAGTGCACCTTTAAAAAAAAAAAGAGTAGCGGTTACGAGAATTTTTAATAAAATTTTCTCATTTCTTTATGAAAAAATATGAGATGAGATTAAATTTGCATTAAAAATATCAAAATATAATCATTTAAATATAATTACCATTACTTCATTGAAAGTGAAATTTTTGAACATTTTTGAGAAATTTTTTGTTTTTTTTTTTTCAAAAGACTAATGCAATTTATTGATAGCATTTTAGGAGAGTCATTAATGCCACCCACAGACACAACGATAATTATCTCAGTTGAGAATTATATTAGAGGGAAATTTTTACACTTTCAACGAAGAAAAAAAAGTTTTTTTTTTTCGATGAATATTCGTCAACTTAAATCAAATAGAGAAATTTTAACGCATAGGAAAATTACGTACATCAATTTTGTATATAAACGAATAGATGCAATTTTCGGAATGAAAAATCTCATCATTCGAGTATTCAAGAAGCGGAAATAGAATATATCCTCGTCATATATTTTTAGAGAATTGTCGAAAATTGCTTGCTGTATTAAACAGCTGATAAATATGGAAGCATCCATCACTTCCAAATTGAACTTATGGAAAATATCATCAATAAAATAATTGGAATGGATAATGAAAAGATATGTATTATAACATATATATAATATATATATATATATATATATATATATATATATATATATATATATATATATATATATATATATATATATATATATATATATATATATATATATATATATATATATATATATATATATATATATATACTTCCGCCATTTAACATGCGCAATTCTTCGCAATTCAAATATATAATAAATTTATAAAGTGAATAAAAGTGTAAAAAATACTTATTGTGCATTATGAAGCAAACAGAGAAGTGTGATAGTCGTTTAGGGTTTTTTTGTGTGTGTATGTGAGAGAGAAAGAGGGAGGAAGAGAGAGAAAGAAAAAGAGAGAAAGTAGTGTATCAACACTCTCAAAAAATGTCGTATAAAATATTCCGCTAATCGATGATTTGTTCGAAAATTATAGCCTCAAAAAATGATTTATTGAGATATTTTTGTAATAGACAATTTTTAGCCTCAAAATGTGGACAAGAATGCATTTAAAAAAAAACTAAGATAGAAAGTATATGGAAAATTTCCACACGAATATATTGATATTGAAAAAAAAATTTTTTTTCTTTCTCGAAAGTCGGACATTTTGAGGCAAAATAATCCTATTTTTGCACAAACGAATAAATAACAATAATTTTCTTTTTCACATTAATGAACATACCATAAAGAATCCAATTAACCGCTGAATTTGTGAATGGTAGAGCATGAATGAAGTACATACAATAGACAAAAACCGGTGGTACACTACCACTTTGCTCTCCGGCATATTCCAAATAGACGGCGAATACGGTAGCGATCCAAAACGGTGTCCAACAAAGAAAATAGAAACATGCCACCGCTAATGTATATAACGATATTCGCATTAATGGAATATGTGATGACTATAAATTGAAAATAAATATTAATCTTTTTTTTTCGGATATATTAAATTCTATTTAAGTTAATTCTTTTTTATTTCTTTTTTTTTTATTAAATAATGCAAGCAAAAAAAAATTTCCAAAGGCTAATGCAAAATGGTCGTATAGTAACGTGAATATTCTATAAATTTTTTTTAAAAATTCAATTTTTTTTTTCAATATTTCAAAAATTATTAATTTCTTCGTAACCAAAAATCAACGCAAATAATTGCTTCATTCAATTTTTGAAATTTATTCGGCTTTTACTTTTTTTTAAAAAAATTTACTTTTTTTTAACATTAAATTTACTTTTTTTCTTTTATTTGAAGTGAAATCCTCCGACCGATCTCAAAAATTTGTTTTTATCATTGTTTTTTTTTTTGAAAGTTTTATTTTTCATCGTGACATATTTGTTAAAAAGTTTTAGTAGAATTAGAAATTTAAATAGATTTCGATAGAATTACTTTGAATTGTCGAGCATGTTGCCTCAATCGATTAAGAAGCTTCGAATAGAAGAAGGCGACAAGAAAAAGAGGAAAACAATAGCATAAAATACACTGATATACGGTGAACATCGTAAATACAACCGATGAAATATTAACCATTGTACATTTTTCGATACGCATTCGGGTCAACTTATATGGAGCTGTTTCCTGCAAAAAAAAAAACTTATAATTTTCAATTTTTCTCTTTGAAAATCTCAAAAAAAAAATTCAATATTTTTCAACTCAGTATTTAATATTCGGATGCCAGCGGCATCCGGCGATGTCGTATTTCTGATTAAAAAAAAAGCTCAGCGGACGATTTCCTCTAAGTACTCTCTGAACTAGTCTATGAGGTTGGGGATGTATGACAGCTGTAAAAACCACCGTAAGGTGGTGACAACTTCAGTAAGCACAGCGACATGCCCCCCGGCGAGAGCAAACGCTCATCTCTTTCCCCTCTACTTGAACGGGAAAAATGATCGAAAATATGGTACAGTAAAGCAAACGCCGTTCCCACTCTTCGTCATGGTCAATTTACTAGAGACGCCAATGGATGGGCCATCTTCCGGCCTGCCCCCCTCCCCCCACCCCTCTCCGCTGAATCATCCTACCGCTACCGTTGGGTAAAAGCTGCTGAAAGCACGCACTAATTGGAATGATGACCATGTAGAGAAATTACTGCTTGAAAAGAATCTGCTTCCTCTGCAGTTATATGTGGATGAGAAGAAGAGAGACCTTTTCGAAGAGAACCAACTCGCGAGCTGTGAAACTCCATAGCAATGGACAGAGTGTGACAAGAGCATATGCTGCCAGACCTGAAGTAACCTTTATGCCTTCATTTCCTTTCTGCTAAGATGCACTCCCCCCCCCCCCTCCTCCCCCCGCTCCCTTTCTTTTCCCTTCACCTTCCACTTTAGATAGTCGACCTCATTGCTTGCCTCTTAGATTCTTTACTGTTTGATTGTTTGTATGTTTAAGAGCGCTATGAAGTTTTCGAATGAGAATATTGCCACAGATATTTTTGTTATCTTGAAGCAATTATTGTAAACTTCTTTTAGCATAAATTCCGCAAAAAAATCTTAAATCAAAGAAGTGCGAACTCACGGTTATCTCGTTTAGAGCAAGTTCGTTCAAAGACAAAATCTCTTCACTGTGAATTACATTTCCCCACTCAATGAAGACATACAAAGCGTCATTAAATGAAGATAGGCTGATGAAATTTGGTATAAATGTGAATTAAATGCTTTGCAAATTACTGCTGTTTGTAGATCAATATGGTAATCTACTGAACGCAAACTAATGAAAATCTTCAAAAGTAGTTTTTTGATCTCTTACTAATCGACAGGTAAGAAGAAATAATCTTATATGAATGAAGCATTGCAAATGATCTAACCAATAAGAATGCAAATAGCAAGTTTCCTTGATCGTAACCATTTCTTTTGTGGATGACACACACCAGCATAGCGATCGAATGACATCGCTGTAAGTATAAGTGCCGATAGAATTTTGCCGAAGTTTTCAAGAACTGCGTGCAATTTGCATACCACCGTTCCGAACATCCAGAAGCCGAGAATCTAAACGAGAAAATTTGGTTCATTCAAAAATAATCTGCGTTCTTTTTTAATGAAAAAAATACGGTCGAACATTATTTTCGTTTCTTTTTCATTATAATTGCAGAATTGCAATCAAATAGAAAATCTCTTTTCACTTTTAGGTGGTAGAAACAATTATGAGGAGGATCAACTCATTTTTTTTAATATCACATACTTGTACATTCAATCAACGATTTATCTATCGACGGCGGAATAAGATAACAACACAAACGGATAATATATTTTCCAAGGATTTTGTAAATGGAAGCGATATAAACACATTAACACAAAGACAATTGATTTCCAAAGAATCAATCAACGACTCTCAATTTGCGAACACAACAGTTTAGTAAAACTAAATTTTTTTTTAAACGAAAATTAGTGCTCACTTGATCAATAACAGTGAATGGAAGCGATATACACACACCAAAATCCACACACGAAAGCACTATTACATATATGAGAGTATTGTCGAGTGTAGCACGCCTCGATCGTATCTGAAAAATATTCCCATTGAGGTTACAATAAAAAAAAACTACTTCTGCCTTGTATTTTCCATAGTTTCAATTATGATATATATGATGCGCGTCGACAACTACGCAAGCTATCAAGAAATATCGATTTGCAAACGACAATAATGATAGGATCATGACAGCACGAAAGCAAAGACCAATCGATAGCCGTATGATAATAAGATATATACGAACGTTAAAAATATTAATTGCTGTTTTCAGTATTACTTGTAATGTAGCACAGCAATTGCTCTAGTAAATATTTATTAAAATATGTTTCATGAAATAATAATTCATTGATAATATAACCATATCATTGATAAGATTGTTAGTAACGATTTTTCACTTCACAATTAGTAAAGCCGTCATATAGTTTAATTCTTCTCACAGCTCAGTTTATATGAAATTCAAACATGAAATGGATATTTTCTGCAGAGGTACGCGCAATTTTTTGCTCAATCATCAACGCCTTTCTTTCTTGATGAAGCATGGAAATATTTTAGTACATCTGTGATTATTGTTTTGCATCCTAACTGCGTTTTATTGCTATATCATTTCTTATATGGCATATTATGAGTCGAATAATATTTTAGAAAAGTTCTACACTATTCATCTCGCAAACCAATAAACTTATTCCTTATTATAAAGATAAATAAATTTTAAATATTGCTGTGCTAGTTACGTATTTTGACTCTATGCGAATACCACGCAGTATCTCAACCTCATCATTTCGTCAAATATCGTGATATTATTTGCAAATACACAACCTGAGGTTCTTAAGGGAAAATTTGAAAGGAAATGAGCATTCAAATGTACAGTATGATTTGTCTTAGAATTAACTTACCACATGATATATAGTCGTAAGGACCGCAGAATTACCGCATGTTCCAAGTAAGAATAACAGCATATAAGCGCCAGCCATAATAAGAACATGAAGATCCTCGTGATTAGGCGGTGGAAGTACATCAGTAATCTCGACTTTAGCACGTAAAGCAAGAATGAAGTGCTGAAGAAATAGCAGTTAAAAATCTCAAATTTCGTTTTTTTTTTCATCATTTCAGTTTCCTGTTTCAAGTTACATCCCCTCATGGAAATAGGATGATCGTCAAAAGTATTCAATTAAATTTAATGCGATAAAAGAATAGATTAAGTGGGAATGATAGTGAAAATACTAATACTAGCTCAAAAAAAAATATTCGATACTAAATGAATATGAATGAAAATATTAATTGATAGTAGTGTGTTGAATCATCTTATTCTCCCCCTCTATGAGTTATTTAGTCGTTTTTTTTTGCGTTTTTTTTTCACCTGCACATTCTTGAAATCAGTTAGATGTTCGCATTGAAATTACTAAAAAATTTCAGAGAATAGAAATATTTGAAGAGAAAAAAAAAGGATATTTAACAAGTGCTTATGAAACAATTCAACAAATAATATTGCTTCTAGAATGAAGTCGAATTTAAAGATGTAAATTGAATTCTCACTCTTTTCTCCTCATCGGTTGCGTTGATCCATTTTTGTTTAACGATACTATTCTCATCAAACGATGTTTCGGGAATAGAATCCATATGCTGGATTATAGAAGCACAGATTGTTGCCACTTTATAGATCGCGCACACAACTCAACTGTTCAGAATGAGAGTCTCAAGTCGTTGTGTAATCGCACATTGTGCTAGCGTCAAATCAACAGCACTCATATTAGTCTATAACTGTTTATCAATTAGATTTCATTTCTCACGGCAAAGTCCTTTTTAAAGATATATTTCGAACTAGACGTATTGTTTCGTAATAATCACGCATACTGGGTAGGTTTCTAAAGCGAATAATGAAGTCTATCCATCGAATAGGATGCTTACTTCCTTCCAAGCAGAAACCTAATTGAACAACATAGATCTTATTCGCTAGCTTTTATTTTAAACATCATCAAAGCTACTGAATTAGCCGACAACATATATGCTCAAATGAGGCATATTTTAAGAGACTTATAAGAACTTAAAAATACTTTGTAATGCAAGTAATGAATTCTTTAGTATTCCCTAAGATCTATAGTCGGGTAACCATTCGAAAACGTTATGATATGGGTCATAGAATCCATGAAAAGTAATTTTTCGTTAATTTTTTTGAGGTGGAACATATCATTCTATGAATTTTCATTGTTGCACTGGGAATAGTGCAAATTAAAACATAAAAATCCAAAACGATAAATTCCTGTTGATCTCTTTACGGTTGTTGCAAAAACTTAGAAAAATCGCATCAAAATTCTTTAGCAGCTAAAATTGACGGCCCTATAATATACTAAGATGATGGCTACTTTGATTTCAATTGAAAATTTTTGGAAGTGGCTTTTTTTATTGATGTTTAATTTTTGCATATTGCTATAATACAGACTCCTACCAAAATGCTCTCAATGAAGGCACTAAATAGAGAGTTAAACTTACATAATTACTAGGGAATTAGCTAGAAGTAATCTGCTGAGATGGGGTAAGTGCCACTAAGGAAGCATTTACATAGCAACTGTCGTGGCTTCAACCAACAAGGATTCTAACTGATCGAAAAATATTGTAAACCTTTTTTTCGAGCATAAGCTTCTCGAATCAATCATTTGTTGAGGTGGAGTGCATTTATGGTTGAACACCTAACTCTAATTCCACAAATTTTCTTACCACATAAAACATATCGATATTGCCAAGTTTTCAGTCGAATTTAAAATTGACTTTATGCGTTACACTTGTTATGTAAATATTGCAATAAAATTCTATGCAATAAAAATTCATATAAATTATCGTACGATAGAAAAGAGGGGGGGGGGGGGGAATATATTATTCAATCTTTTTCTTTGCCTATATTTACTAGCTATTAACTCAAAAAACATCGATAATTGTCCTAAAAAAATAATAAAATATTTCTTCATCACTCATTTTATTTTCTCAATTTCATCTGAACGACTATATGCTTCAATCGCTTCAAAATATTTAATCGTATTTGTTAATGGTATCAGTAAATTTTTAAATGCTTCCCGATACGCGATCATAGCTAACTTTATTTTATTCGATCAGCGAATAAAATGACGACTATATTGTAGAGAATAATTTCAGCAAAATGAAGTTAACACAATTTTCATATCGCTCTCATATGCCCCGCCTTGAAATTCAGGAAAATTTTCGCACACTAATTATCACCTTTTGAATTGTTGAGTTTTTCCTCTCATATATCGATATAAAAGCTCATTATAAATAAAAATGAGATGAGTAAAAAATTTCGACATTATATTAATTGTTAGTGAATTTAGCGACTTAGAAAAGAGTTGAGCGAAAGTGCAAAAAAAAAAAGTTCCATGCATGAAGAAATAAAAAAGCAGCGGCTTAATATTTCACTTTTTTTTCTCGCTAGATGTTAATAAATAAATTTGCAGACACTGTTTTTTTTAGGGCCAACGATGAAATATTCCCAGTAAATATCCCACATATGGAAAATTTTATAATCTTAAGCACAAAAGAAGTTCCTGGAATAATCAAAAAAAAAAATTATGCGAAGATTTTGTAGTTGTTTTGGTTTGTTGGGCATAAAATTATCGTGGAATTTTTCATCAAGGATTAGCAAACTGAAACACTTTGGGCACGACATTCATGAGACATATTGCAAGAAATTCACGTCAGCAACGAAATTAATCAGCTTTACGCTTTTTTTTTGTCGAAGGAGACGCCTAAGTGAAATGTGATGGAAAGAATGTTTAGAGATTAAACGGTAACTGCCAGAATGTGCTTCAATTTAGCACTTATTGGTACAACTTCCCCCTCCCACCACTCCTTTCCTCTTCCACCTCACTGATCGTAGGACTCTTTCAATGAATCTATCTTGCAGTTTCTAACTGACCCAGAATTAATGCGCTCTATCAAGCTGACTTATATCAGTTGAAGAGAAGCGTTGATTCTCACTTTTCAGTATTTGAAGAAATCATTTTAATGGGCGACTTCAGGAAAACATGGTAAATGCTGCGAGGTGGAACTGTAGTAGTTCTCTCCAAAAGAATTGCGTAAGGTATAAACACTAATTAGCGACGCACGTAACCCTTTCTTCCACCTTGAAATTATTCTAATTGGCGCATCTCATACGTTAGACTCCGCCACCCTCGTAGGCGCATAACTCTCGACAAAAAAAGGGCCTCAAATTGGCCAATGAGAGATGCTGAAGAAGGATGACATTTATAGATTAAGATAATATCATCGCAAGTATTCAAAAATCACATTTACATCAAATGGCCATGTCGAGGGTGACCAATAAATTGTAGACCGATTGCTTTCAGATAGAGCAAAATCTTTGCAAATGCCTTGAGGTAAGGGTTGGCGCGCATAAAAGGAGAGCACATCTGCTTACAGGAATCACTGTACATGAAGGTTTTCATGTGGCGCTTGCAAGGGTTGGTCCGGACCGTAGCGGTGCGAAGTTGGGCCGCAAAGCGGCTCAGGCGTGAGGAGTGTCTGGTGCTGGTTGCTGCTGCGATGGTACTAATTGTACCAAGGCTCTATCGGAGCGACGTCCCTTGCCGTCGTGTTTTCCCCTCCACCTTACTGTTGTCGGTTTTTTAGAGACTTAATAAAAATCTTAATTTCTTGTCTTGTTGGCAGATTATACAGCACCTGGTTGGCGCTCAAAAAAGAAGGAATTTGCGAATCATTCAGGGAGAAATTAAGGATAGGAGGCCAAAAGAGGGATCCTGCACCCTTGCGGGCCATAGTGATCGCAATGCACAAATTACTGTAACTAGGAGATTCTGGATTCCGAAAAATTCTTGATACCAGAAAAATTCTGGGAATTATATATGAAAAAGTAGGGAAAGGTCACACAAAAATGAAGAGTTGCGCTCATTATTTGAATGAAGAATATCAAATTTGCCAATTAAAATTGACGCAAATTTCATGAGAAATAAGGATACAAGCAAGATAGATCCCACATATATTTTCACAGTGTTATGCATTCATAAGATCAAAAAGATTATTTATTATTAATAAAATAAAATTTCAAGCATATTTTTCAATATTTATGTCTAAACAAGCGTTTTCGTCCCGTAAATAAGAAGCACCTCCACCGTAAAATATGTACAAATGCAATGAAATTTTCTTATTTATATGTCTCGCAAATATTTTATTATGTTGTATCGGATTAACAAATTTCTTTCGTCTGATGTTGAAAACCTAGAGAAAAAAAAAGCGAAAATAGTATGCATGAAGTATAGTGTAACAAATTTGATAAATGAATAAGAAAAATATTTTTATGCATTACATTTATACATTTAGCGAAATTGCCAAAATTGCCAAGATAAACTTTAGCGAAATTGCCAAAATTGCCAAAATAAAATTTTAGCGAAATTGCCAAATAATTAGCGAATAATTAGCGAAAATGCTAAATAATTGCCAAAATGCTAAATAATTAGCGAAAAAAATTGCCAAAAAGTGAAAGATAAATACATTTATACAAGATAAAAACTTCTTTAGAGTAGTGGAAAAATTGAAAATTATATATTCACTTTGTTCGATTAAAAAATATATTAGAACGTGATAAAGCTATAAGCAAATAAACCGTTTCATAATTGATGGAATAATAATTTGTATAGCAAATAGTTTACATTTCATTATTAATAATAAATCAAATAAATGTAAGAATTTTTTTTTCCAAAATATAACAGCTTTTCAACGAAATCAATCAGCTTATGTTCGTCGTATCGAAACGCTCTCATTAGCAACGGAATTTATCACTTATAAGCAACGAAATCATAATAATGAAATGAACGTTTTAGCAGCAATGATAAAGGATCGAATAAATGAGGCTATTTATTAACGTTTTATGCATTCAACGCATCAAAACGTAAATCAAACGTAAATACAAATTTAGAAGAGTACTTATAAAAGTAATAAATAGCGTAATGGTGAAGAAATTTATGTGGATGCCTATATAAATATAAAACATTGAACAAATGAGATTAAACATCGAATTTGGAGAAACGGCAAAATGAATTTAAAAAAAAACAATCAATTGCACTTTATTGAAGATGGATTTGTTCAAAATTGAGCACTATAAAATTAACGAGAAGATAATATTAGTGCGAGTTGAGAATTTACTTTCATAGTTGTTTGTAATTGGTTTCATATATTTAAAAAATTTTCAAATTTTTACGCGTTGAAATTCCAGATTTTTTAATGAAAAATATCAAACAAACATTGAATCTATTAGCAATTTCGAACAAGAATCGCAAAAGTGATAAAAATACGCTTTCAGTTAATCTTTCATGAAAAAAATCTTACTCTAACACAAGTGTTTTTCCTTGTCGACATGATTCCACTAATTGCTTCTTCCATCAGTAATACTAGTAATACTATTCATTGCCAGTACAATCATTTCTGACATCACTCTGATATGATCTTTCGCCGTAGAGTCTACACTTCGAGTCATTAACTGCTTTGCAGAGGAAATCCCAACATTCGCCAACTATAACTGCCGTTAATTTTTCTGAAAACTTCCATCATCTACTAGTTCAAACTTTGCCTTGATTAAGTAGTAAATAGAAAAGATATAAATGTTGTTGATTAAAAGATCTGACCGTAGAAATGCCGTCAACAAACAGAAAATCTCTAGAAAGAGCCGCAGAAATAAGGCGAGCCAAACTGTGTCAATAAAAGAAGAGAGATTCATCAAGCGATAGATATTCAAGGATGCCTGCCTTTCATTATTATAATCCATTATTGAAAATGAGTGGATTCGAATGCTTCAAGTAAACACAACTATTTGAAAGCTCAATCCCCATCAATTCCATGACGTTATTAAAATGAGGTTAAGCGTTCTTTTATAAAAAAACATAATGATATCTGCCAATGTTATCATTTTATTGCTAAGAGTTATTTTCAAAATAAGAATTTCGTTAAACTCTGAAGAAACTCATCTCAATTAACGTGAAGTGAATTATTAAAATGATTAGAATAATCTTTATTAGCTGATATAGTGATTGAAAAAAAAAAGGATTAAAAAACATCATTAAATAGCGGATGATTTTTTTTTTTTTGTAAATATTAAAATGCCCATTGTACGTGGTAAAACACACTTGTTTAACCTCGATAAAAAAAATGATTTAAAAATGAGGTAAGGAGGAGGAGAATGAGAGCAATCACGATGCCGAGTTCTTCTCACGTCATGTTTGCTGATAACAACGGTACTAAATTGGAAATTTCAACCATACTCAAGTGATAAATTTTCCTTTGCTTCTCATACGAAGCTTTAATGCTCGTAAGGATTATTGCTACTATTTCCATCCCCATTCCACCCCCTTTCATATCTTTACATCAATCGCGTACGTATTTGCTTCAAATTATTGGGTCAGTGTACGTTACCAAATCAATCAATGAAAATGTTTGAGCGTGATAAAATTGAAGTGATGGACAATACTGAGCGTTCCTATTGCCGTAAGTTATAAACTATTAAACGCAATGAGTAGGTCTACCAAATAAAGAGAGAACCTAATATGGTGTTTACAACATATGAATAATGAGGGTGGTAGCATTATTTGGTAACCGAAACCTTTGCATTTCTAACCAGGTGACGGCTATATGCACGTTCAATTCGTTTGCTGTATGGAGGGCAGTTATTTATGAAATTGTTGATCTCATCCACTCAGTTGTTGCATAAATTCATGATCGAATTGCACTGCCATTGCATAGGTTGTTTATTACAGATGTGTGTGGCATGCGAATATTGCTCCTTGAGTGCTGAACTAACCGGATATATGCCAAATTTGAGTGCGTTAATTGCATCCTTTATGAATGCTGTGAGATATTCTGGATATTGCGAATTTATATGCATGTGTGCGCGATGAATGCAATTGTGAGGTGCGGTGCACTCATATTCGATCGCCAAAAGCAACGATGACCACACTCGAATGTTTCAAGAATGCTTCCTCTCAAAAAGTTGAGCAGGGGTGGGGGGGGGGGGTGTGAATAGGCAGTGGAGGTAGGGAGAAAGAGGAAGATATGAGAGTGAAACTAGAAATAAATATACTTCGATATTCGATAACCGCGATTATGTGTATAGGAAAAAGATTAGGCAATAACTCTGCTCTCAAGGTGATCCATAGCAATAAAACTGCATATTATTAGAAATAATACGTTTGTCAATCGTTACAATCAAAAGAAAATTCGAGAGGAAAGTCTCCCGAATTAAGACTTGTGGAGGAGATGATAGGAAGATATTATTGAGACATCGAGCAAGTCGTTTCCTTGAAAAGTCTCTTATGGAGGAAAACTGGCTCAAATAAAAGCCAAAATAAGAGGATATACAACAAATACCAAAGCAGTATGGCATAGCTTTGTTTTCGTCATATTATGAGCGAATGTAAGCATGCGGCAATAATCTGTCGTTAGCGACAAATATTCCGATGAAAAATTTCTTAGCGGTATTCACGGCATTATACATTATTCCAGCTTTCTTTTCCTATTTCAACAGCTCTATTCTAAAAAACTATTAAATCAAGGTAGGGTTTCTATAAACTTCTTCTTTCGTAGTCACAGCGGAAAGTTAAAAAAAAAATTAGGAGGAAAAAACGCAACGGATCTAAATAAACGAAATTGGACGATATGTGGAGACGGTCAGATATGGCAGACGGATACTGAAAGATTAATCCTTGAGTGCGCAGTCAAATGTTATCAAAGATGCAATCAATGGCAGACATATGCAAATATATGTTTTAAGCAAACATTGAAGAATTTAAACGCTACAACATCGCATATTCACTAGGTATTTGAAAAGCGCGCCAGAAGAGACAGTATGATATGCGGTTTTTTGTGCTTCCACTACCATACCAGCCAGCTGCAAAAATTGTAAGCTTCAATATTTCAGCTGATCTAACTGAAATCATCGAAAAAACTTGCTTTTTGCGGTCTAAGCGATACAAGCGGATATCCGGTTGATGCACAATTCCTGCAGGTATTTGCGAACCGCGAATATCTATAACTCATCGCGAGTTGATGGGTCACAATAAAAACAATAAACGAGGTCAACCGATCGCACAAATCATGAACACCACGTTTTATAACATTGGCTCTAGACGTCCGTGCATTTCAACCATCGAACAGACAGACACATACATACGAATGTATAAGCGCAACGTTTATAAGTCCTTTGAAAACATAAGCTTATGACAACGTTTCAAAACATATGGATAAAAGCGCGCCAGGAGTAAATTCGAAAAGCTTTCCGTAGCGCGCTTAAACATTTAACCACTTTCGCGAGTTATCGATAAAAAATAAAATATGCAGGAAAGCGCTTTCGTATTTTAATCGATCGAGCCATTCATACAAAGTTGCATCAAAAAACATATTTTTGGGTTTTCCAATTGTTGTTGTGAAATGAAAATTCGGCCCATATAAAACACATGGGATTTTTTCGTTGCCTTTAAACATCTATATATCTCTGACCTCTTTTGAAGTTGACGGAACAATATGAAATATGATATAGGAGACCATCCTATAATATAGTGGTGCTGAAGATCACGCCATGATGAATATGATACTGGTAAGATTTGCTAGCTCTTGATTCTCAGTGGATCAGCACATATACACGCATACATACTCACAGACACGATATGAGATCACAATAATGAGTTTTTGCGAAGTAAACTAGAAAAAGTTAATAAAAGTGCTTTTAACAAATTCGGTCATAGTGCTCTAGACTTCATGGAAAATGACCAAAAAGTCATTTATTTCAACTTGAAGCTTTTTTTTAAAAACATTCAATAAAATATTATATGAATTGAGTGAATAGAATTTTTTTCTAGCACCACTGCAAAACAAAACAAAAAAAAACATTCATTAGTCGCCGATTGAGATTTTTCTCATGTAATTTAATTCACTTCTTAACTTTTTAATGGCGTCAACTGAGCTCTTTGCTTAAATTGTGCAAAAAATTCCTCGACAATTATTAGTAAGTAGAGTTTACAGTGAATTTCTAGTCAATAATATTTCCAGGAAAATTTTCCACTAGAAATTTTTGACAACTATTCCATATTTTAGAATTTACAACTGTACTTAAGTGTAACTAAAATGAGAAGGATTTCTTACGGATCATGTGACATATATTTCCTTCTTCGTCATTTTCAATTCTCCCTATGCGATATTTTTTCTTTGAGGAAGATGGAATGCAACGTAATCACAAGCGTTCTTCCACGAATAAAATTGAAAATCTGAATTCAAAAATACGCGATTAGAATGTGAATAAAAAAAATGCCAGAGTGATTTCTTCGTATGCTAAAACCAATGACGGGCTGATTTTCTGCAGAAGCCGCCGATGAATCTATGATGACCGATGATCTCAGTTCTTTTAGCTTGAATCGATAGTACTGAATGTATTTGCATATGAAAGAAGGTTCAAAAGAAAAAGTTTCCGTATTTTTGCTCGCTAGGAAAACCTAATTTGCTGTACGTATCATAATTTCAAGCAAGTATTAATTCTCAACTAGCTTCTTCATTAGTAGTGTATTCAATTTTCCGCTCGAGGAATATTGTGGTAATTCGTTTTTATGCGCATTCAATATTGCGCTATTAAATTTAAACATTCCACTAATGCAGCAATACAATAAAATAAACCACTCTCGCATCTCTGTTCCGCCTCATGAGTGAAAATAATTTCTTATAAGTGTTAAAATTTGCCGCATACGTTTGATTACGATAGATTAGCAAATAGGAATTTGGTGTTGATAAGATATAGGGATGGGGGAACAAAATATGAGGATATGAATATGTGCTTAGAAGTGAGAAATTGGAACGAAAAGTGATCGGATATTTCTGGAAATTCAATATGGAACACGTTGTGAAGATGAGAATACAATAGCAAATTCCCTCGGTAAAAAAGAACGACTATCATCAACAATATTTCCAGGTAATATGATGGAGTGATTACCATTTATGCCATCGTACCAAAAAAATATTACTTTTTTTTTCCAGCTGTCTTTTTATTTCTATTACGTGCAATGTTGTGTGCCACTAAATCTGAAACCATAAGTATAGTATAGATACAATGTAGTCTGATTTTTGAAGAATGCTATGAGTACAGCATTATATCAATTTTTAGGGAAAAGTGCAACTATATCATATCATCATCCCATTGCACTTACATCTAAAATATACATTCGCTTTTTCTGAATGCAGAATTCATGCGTTATTGAATTTCTCCAACGTCAGATTTAAGTGTTGGGTCTCGAAGTGTCTCGAACCATTGGTATTTGAAATGACTGAAGTATTTATTCAAAAGTTAGAGAGTTGAAACTTGCGCTTTACATCTTCTAGAACATCAATTGACGTACTGAATTATTTTACGTTCATCTCTTTGTTTTTTTTTTTTGTTATTTACCTATATGTTTATTTAATTTCTCTACATTTATCTCGCTTTCCTTTTTTTTTGTTTCGGTTTGAGCCCTGATCTGTCTGCTTCAATGGGAGGAATTCAACTGTGCAATGTCCTTAAAATCTTCGAAGTTTTTTTCGTTTTTCCAGTTCATGTTGTTGTGCATTACGCACCGTTAATTCATAATTCACGCATTGTGTACATCTCTACTAATGAGCGAATTCAGTTAAAGAGAGATGCATTTGCTTGGTCGTTCCTTTCATTCTATGGTTCACATAAATTATTGCTTTGAACGGTGACTTCTTATTCAGGAACTTACGGAAAACCAGATCTTTAAATGCAGGTGTATGAAAAGCTGACGGAAGTGAATATATTTAAGTTCGGTAAATGATACCTACATCTATTCGTTATTTCCTAAGTGTATTTTCCGGTTTTGACCTCGCAAGAGTGCTGTCGTCAGATCTCTGCAAAATGATCGATTTGCTATGTAGCAACGACGTAGAAATCGTTGTCCGTCGCACCTGATATAGCAATTTTGTGAAATGATTCAGAAAAACTAGAGCAGCTCGAAATGTGATGGGATGATCTGGCAGATCTAAACATCTAAAAATGCGACAAGAAGTTAAATATGAGCAGCTGGCGCAAAATAGTCGGCTGTCAGAAACAATCCATAAGGCTATATGCACAGCGAATATTGCCTGAAGAGAGTGGAGAAAGTCAGATAAAAGAGCTCTGGCTTGCGCTGGGAAGAAACACTAATATAAAGCTGCCAGCGCTGTCAAATGCGTCGAAGCTTCTTTCTTAGTGACGAATCTTGCGAGCATCCGCGATTCGGTCTCGCGAATTTCTGAAGCCGTTGCTCTGTTTTAGAAGGTTTCAAAGAGAAAGATCAAAAAGAGGATTCTAGGAGATACGTCGGTTTCAGCCTCCGTCAAGGTTGACATTTAGATCGGAAGATGTGTCAGGGATTCGTCCGTTGCAGCAACGATCCGTTACGTTGGAAATGGATCTCTCGGAAATGCGTTATTTGATTCGTAGGAATTTATCCGGACGACAAGGTGTACAGAGTGTAAAATCTTAAAATGCGTGGGCGTCGATGAATCGTTGATGTACAGAACGGCAACTGATGCTGGCGAAAACACGGTATGCGGTCTTAGAAGTAGCTACAAGGTGATGCGTGCCTTCAGTAAGGAAATAGTGAGCGCGAAGAGGAAACGACTGCAACCAGTTAAGGTGGCCGAAACGACGACAAATCTGCTGGTCTGGATGGCTGTACTTTTGAGTCCGATGACGTCGAAACGAATGATTTGGAAGAAATGGACAAATTAATAGGAGTTGATGTACATTTTCCGTAAAGAATCAGCTGCATAGCATACAGATTGCAAGTAGCGCTAGCAAACAGTCTGCATGCAGCCGATCTGAAGATAGGTGGATGCCGTGAAGAGAGTGATTTACAGGTGAGGATCATAAAAGGTTCAGAGAAACAAAAAACGAGGAAAAAACATCTTTTATGGCTCGTTGAAATGCTCTGTGCTCTACCATTGCGTTGAAGAAATGGCTGTTAAGTGTTTTCCATGAAAAATGTCATATGCTTCATATGAGCTACCGTCACGAATCTCGGAGGTGAGATTCTTTCCATTACAGATGGTGTTCGTGACTTTGGTATTATAACTGACTCTAACTTTCACTGGAGATTGCTATACCGCACTACTGCCGAAAAGTTATTGAAAATTGCAAAGTCTGTTCTCCTCACGTTACAGTGCAAATGTACTGAGCCACACCGAAATACTATCATCGCCTAATGCGGGACCGTTTTG
Source organism: Ascaris suum (assembly GCA_013433145.1). Classification (NCBI taxonomy): domain Eukaryota; kingdom Metazoa; phylum Nematoda; class Chromadorea; order Rhabditida; family Ascarididae; genus Ascaris; species Ascaris suum. The sequence continues at coordinate 11,179,340 of CM024170.1, read as the reverse complement.
GAATGCTGGTCTCCCGTTTGGTCTGTTTATTTGATTTCTGTTTTCTGCTAGAGAACGTTCATAACGCTTTGTCCGCATTGCCTTTCGCAAATGTGATCCATATCAGCCTAATTACATTAGCAAGCTAGAAATCTCTATCATGGAATCACTGGAATATCGCAAGCTTAATTTTGGCTTTATTCTATGTTTTTTCGTACAGCTTATCTGACATCTCGCTGCCTGAATATTTCAATTTGATCCTCGCCGTAGTTGATGTACGCATTAGTCTGAGACCAGCAAATTGATGTTGCAATACAAACAATGTTCTGGAAAGTTTTTAGTGCTGTGAGAATCTGAAATCTGCTTCATGCCGATATCTTTAATGCGCCCACGGCTTTGGCGTTTAAGCTGTAGCTGGGCTCATTTCAATCTAAGCACTGCTGTTGCTCATATATACCAAATGTCTATTCGTCTAAATTTAACTTTCTGAACATTTGCCTTTTTCTTACTTTCCACCCTTACAAAGTTTTGTATATTTTCCACTTCGGTACGTCAAAAAAAGACCCAAAATGAAAGAAGACATGGAGGTGTTTTGTAGAGGACTCTTAGACTGATAAGTTAATCCGCGTCGTCAATTTCACGCACATAGAAAATTCTATGTACAAAAGTACAGAACAGGTATTGAAATCTTTGGGCCAGAATGCTCGAAACAGCAGTAAATAGTGCATCAAATTTAGAAGCGCAATTAAAGCATAATTGCAGTACATTTGTTTCATGAAGAGGTGCTATAAATGCGGTAGTGGACCATTTTAAAGGAAGAAGGATAAGTGCAGTGTTATACAAGAACTTTTGGTACGATGGCATCATCGCTAATCAATAATTGAGCACAAGTTTCAGGCAGAATTAAACTGCACGCCAGTGATCTATTGCTTCCGAATCGCATAAATGCTGAGAAAATAAGCGGAAAAAAATTGCCAGTAGAGCTGGCACAATATGCGCTTTTGTGATTACGCTTATTACCTCAACCAATCGCACGGATTTCTGATAAATAATAAAATATACGCAATAGTGCACCGATATTTTAGTTCTTTCGAGTTCTAGAAAAGACTCCTTTTTTTTATAGTCTGAGTTATATAAAATTGCAATCCGATTGGTTGGAAATAGATGAAATTTTTAGGCGTTTCTTAATGTCTATAATTTTTTCTAAAGTTGATGGGATCAATTTTACTATTAGTGCAAGGAATTAATTCTATGCCGCATACTACACTAAACAAATTTCGCTGCTTTCACTTTAATGGTCGCTTAGTTAAAACTACCTGGACAAACATAAATATGCAGACAACCACATATATTTTTAGACGCTTAATGTTGGTAATAATAAACTTCGCGATTGCAACTTGTCATGATTGTATTATAAAAGAATAAATATTTTAGAAAAATGAACAATTTATTGATAATTATAATTTCAATGCAAGATAATAAAATGATAAATAAAAATGAAAATAATGGCCGCAATAAATGCTGAAGTGATCGGATTGAGGTTGAATTTAGCGCATTTATGTCTCAATTATTAGTTAAGCGTTCAATTTTCAATTAAAATTCGAGACGAAAAATATGAAGCATAAGCATTTCAATAATATGTAAATATCATCATAGACTATCGCTGATAAACAAGTCGGTCGCGATGACGCTTTCGTTTATTAATGAAAACAATTCACGCCTTCATTGCATTCATAATGAACGCTTATTATGAGGATTTATAAATAAAACTATAACACCGCATTATATAGAACAATCCTCATTTAATTCGGTTTCCTCACGATCATGACTATCTCAATCTCCTTCCCTCCCTCTCGTCCTCCTTTTCGCCTTCTTTCCTCTTTCCTCTGCAGTTTTATAGCTCTACTCTTCTCTCCTTTTCTCCCCCTCTCATTCTATCTTTCTCCTTCTCTTCTCCTTCTCTCTTCTTGTTTCTCTCTATCTCTTCCATCTCTTTTTTTTCTCCCTCTCATTTTCTTTCATTCCCTCTCTCGAACTTGTTAAAGTTGGCTTCATCGTTCAAGTTATGCTTTTTTATTCCATAGCAAAATTGCTCATCTGTCGTATGTTTTATTACTCTTTGCATAAGAGTGAAGTCCAGTTTTTTTGCCTGCAAGCATTTCGTTATTGGTCTCCTTTGATCTTCTGAAGTTCGACCTTCATCGACAGCAGAGCAAGATAAGTCAAGAATTAGACAATTTCTTGTTAGGGTTATCGAATGCATTGGCCCATAAATAATTATTGCCTATCCAGCCACGCTCAAGACTTATGCTTCAACAGAGGGCTGCACTAGCATACAACATAATTGGAGTGAATCTTAACTGAAACATTTAAGTGATTCAAACGTTTGTTTCAACTAAGGTTCTTAGAATTCCTCACTAATCTCCTTACTGAACGGCAGTGAAAAAACGTTCGCAGTTCGCTGAGAAACCGCGATCGAGTTGCCTTTGAAGAGTGGGGGATTTCTAAGAATAATACTCATATATACCTAGACGCTATCACAAGGCCATAAAGATTTTGTGGCTTTGTTGCTTTGAATAAGAAATAAAACCACAAAAGAAGTGGCACAATGCAATAGCGTATTTTCTGAAGACTTTCCCACGAAAAATTAACGATAGCGTTCTATAAAATGATGTAAAGAAACAATTCGTGCGAAACTTTGAACAATGCTTAACAGATAAAAATTATGCAATTATATCAACATGTGACTGCCTACTCAAACGTTACAACACTATGCTTGAAATGTACCAACAATATATCTGAGAAACCCCGCTAATCCTTGAAATTTCTTTTATAATTTCCATCTTTATTCCATTCAAGGTTCATTTTTTAAAAATTCCTCTAGGTCTTTTCGTTCGTATAAGTTTCTCTTTAAAGTTTTATCACAGCACGCAATGCATCGAACTTTATTCAGTGTTTAACCACTAAAAAAAAAAATCACCTCGCAAAATCCGATACCCTAAACATCCAAAAAGTATACAGAAAATCCTCAACCAATTCAAAACCCGTTTCTTCTTCTGAAACATTCTACTGAAACATAAATTCTATCAAACATAGAGAAATTAATAACATATTTCATAGCTGTAAAATAACCGCATAAGAAAAGTATATGTTGGGAAAAAGGCCGAAAACAGAAACTTTGCAGAAATTTGAGTGTCCAAATATACAAGAAATGCATCATCTATCAATGCAATGCATTCGCTAAACCAAATGAATTTACTATCTTCCCATAGCAAAACATTACTTAAAATAAATCGTCTCGCATGCGAAACGAATCTGCAAAGAGATGAATTTCTGCACCTGAACTTTTCTCGATTGCATTATTCAAATGTTCTAAGCGCAAAAGCTGAGGTGTCCAATTATGCTTGCGGATAATGAGATATATTCGCAATTATTTATAATTTCTCTAATATAATTTCTTGTTTATAATTTTTTAAATGAAAACCGAACCTATAATGGATAACATTGATATAATTTAATCACTCATGAATAAACATATATTTATACTATTAAAATATCTACAGAAGCAAAGGTATTTGAAAAACATGGAAAATATATATCAAAAATCAATCAATAAATTCCAACTCAGGCGTGTTATTTAAAATAAATGACAACGAACGTTGATAATTGACTTCTATAAACTTAAAGATACGACTATCCCTATAAAAATTGCAGGAATATTAGCTGAATTAAAATAAGAGATAAAAAAATATGATAATAAATTGCGTTTTCTATGCTCAGCTATAGAGAAGCTAACTATATTTTATTATTAATTTCGATGACAAAAGTTATACGCTCATTAGATGTATTTAAATGCATTCAAAATAGCGAATATTTAGCACAGTTCTTTTGCGTTTGCATATTAAACGGTTAGAATGGTAATGAGTGGGTAATGATATTTACATACTGTATCAGTGCGGAAGAAATCGAGAGTGAAACGAACGATGGAATTCAACAGATTGAAAAACTATCACTGCTTGTTATTCCGACGTTGTTCATGAGTGGAAAAGATTATTCGATTTATCACAGCTATGACTCTTGTGAGCAACATGTGAGCAAAATGAGCAACTTTCATTCGCTAGCGAATAAAATAAGCCAATTGTCATAAACAGCTGGAGCGAAAGTCCTCAAGCTTCTAAATTTTTGAGAGCTTTGGTCGATCATTGGAAGCGAAGAGAAACATAAAGAGTGAGAGAAGAAAAAAGATGACTTTACCGATATTTTAGACATATATTGTAATTTATATCGGAGTTATTGTAAAATACTCTTTTGTCTCTCTCTCTCTCTCAAAAAAAAAACCTGTTTCAAGAAATTTTATTTTGGCTCTATGGTATTTCCAACAAAATTGAAGTAACTTTTATACCTAGATTGTTTGCATTATGTGAATTTCCACTACGTTATGTGAATCGAACTTAACAATCAATTTCTCGGTTCAACATTCCACACAATTTAGATTATCACGGTTTTTAATGCTTATATTGGCAACAATAATTGATTAGAAAATTTGCGTCTACAAAAATGTAATTATAACTATCGCTAAGATATAGTACGTTTATGTGAATAGATATTTATGTAATGGGATATTTGCGCCATTGCTAAACGACATAACATTTAATAAGTGAACAATAAATACCATTAGCATAATGTATAAATAACTAATAAACTCCCTATTGTTTGAATTAGGAATAATTTTTCGATTGCAATCATATGAAATTCAATTAGTTGTTTCTAATCAAGCAATAAAGTCAAGAAGACTGGATTAGGAACAATGTTCATGGATATCGGCTCCTAATTATGACGCTCCCGGTATCTATTCATAGTGCTCGAATAGGACTCCCTAGCGCGTAATTCACCATGAAACCAGAGAATGGATCTGATTTCGAGCTTCGTGTGGATTTTTTGTAGATTTCCTCCTTCATATAGCAGAGGCTACATTCAAAATAGACTCTTTTTGCTTACATGCTCTATAGCCAGTACTTTAGAGCTCTACTTAAACTTTAGCTAAGGCATAAATGTCATCTTCCGCTTGTGTGCTTACTCACCGATCCAGCTGTTATTTGGGCTAACAAAAAAAGACAAATTTGAACTCAGTCTTGGACTTAGTTTCATGTTCATTTTGAGCTTTGAAACTCAGTTTCGGCACTGACTATTGACTTCTGCTAGGACACAAGCAGAATCCAAATTATAGAAGAGTCTACTCGACTTATTAAACCGAATAAAGTTGCTTTTTACTTTTTTACTTTTTACTCAAAATTGTTTTTACTTAATGAAAGCATGAGATGCCTGCATCATGGATATCGGCTCATAAATTGGGAACGAAAACGCACTGGAGAAAATGATAACAACTCCTGAAAGGATTTAGCGATATTTTATCAAAGAGAAATGAGAGAATCACTAAGCAATCAATAAGCTAACGAATCGAATGCGCCGAACACATTCACCATTGTCTGATGAAATAGAAAGTGGGACTTCGAAGAAACACGCAATGGAAAGTTGTTGCTCACGCAGTATTTATATTTTCCACATGAAAGTTCGCCCTAATTAAATTTTCTCGACAAGAAGATCGATCCTTTCATCATTATACATCACTGATATGCCTCCTGATTGGCTCTATCTATTTATATTCTTTTTTTGTATTATTCCTCTTCATATTCATCTATATTCCCATTCATATACCTATTCAAAAAACTGAATATATTAATTATTTGATACATGTAATCCAAGTTATAAGACTTTCAAACTACAGTCGAAAGTGGGACTTCGAAGAAATTTGAAACATGGCGCAATGGAATGACGAACAAGTGTGCTCTCGACCAGACATCAAAAGTCTGAAGTTCAGATCGGCGTTATTCTTTACTGACTTTGCTTCAATTTCTTTCGTTTTGCTAAAATTGTAATAGCAATCAAGATAGCTCATAATCTCATCGAAAAAAAGCCAATTTGCAATAATGTGATGCAAATATAGCATAAATATGCCCTCTGAATGCATAACAACGTTAGAAATCAGAAATAAAGAATTGTTCATTGGGAATGCCAACTGCAGAGAGTAATCGAACAATAATAGCAGCACATTGATAGAGGTATACCTTTTTTAATGCATAACATATGATCAGTATTCCGATATAAGAAAAAAATCTATGATCATATCTATTGCAATTTTTCATACAAGAATTATGGCCATATATTTCCAAAAAAGGTCGGCCGACGAGCTATTTAAAACACGTGGTAGCCAGAAATTCACATGGTTGTGAAAAACTAGAACAAAATAAACGAGTCACCGGAAATGATCCGGAATGCCAAACATCACAAGAAATTGTAAAATGAAACGCGGGCGAGCCAACTGACAGGATCGAAAGAGCACAGGATAAATATTGAGGGCAGAAAAAATCGGAGAAGTAGGAAGTTTTCAGTTTGCCGCTAAATAAAAGCTGCGATAATTCTCACTAATGAAATACTTTCTTAGACATCAGTTTGGCATTCAACGGCTATAAGGTTCGCCATGAAATCACTAATTGTTAAGCACAGCTAAAGAATGACGTCATTGCAAGCTGCATAATGACGTCATCGCTCAAAGTTCAGATTTTATGCTTTATGCTCCATGCAACAAACTTTAGTACGCAGCTATTGGAGATATCATTTTTCGAATCCTTTTTGTGAGATTTTCTTGAAAATGGCCATTCAAAAATTGTTAAATCTATCAAGCATTCTGAGATCATCGTATATCATTAGATACGCTCGATGCTAAAACATTTTACAAGAAGCTATACAAAAGTCTTATTTTTATATATTGCGCTTGAAACTATAAAACAATTGATAACTGTTTATTCTTATATTCAATCCATTTGAGCAAGAGCTTAAACGCGAAGAACAAGTCATATTTAAACTTGAAGCCGCTTTTGAATAAACGCACTTTTCTCTTCAGTGGAAATAACTTTTCTAGAATCTCTTTCTGGATTTTGCAAAAGGACATCCATTCATTAGCACTTATTGCTTTGTAAATACTTCATTATGCTATATATGAGTAAAAATCTTCATAGATATTAATATTTAGGTCATACAAAAATTGAGAGAAAATTTTAAAAAAAAGGAATCGATGAATAAAGACGGATTATTAAAGCGGATTTTCTGCGATGAATAAATGCAGGAAAATTTCTCATTTGCAGTGATATGCACAATTAGGCACATAAACGAATATAATGTTGATTGAAATTAAAAGCAATGATTTATTTGAATCTATTACGTTTTTCTAACATATACTAAGGCTACGATTAGATTACAATTGCGTTTACAAATAATCCCTCAACTCTTCACAACGACAAATATTTTCTCCTATTTGCTATAAAACATAGAAATTTGTTCTATAATTTAACGAATTTATCACTGCTCTCAATATTTCCATTAAGTAATAAAATATGTAAGCAATAATATCACTTGTACCAAACAATCCAAAAATATCTTTGCGCATTACGTTCAGGTGATGTGAAGAGGGTGGATGCACGCTCTTCTCATTATAAACGCTTACTGAAGGAATACTAAAGCGTAAGAAGAAGCATTGAAAATCTCGGAATTTGCACTCGAGTTCAATAAAGAATAATGCGAAATATGCAATAAGCACAAAATTAATATGCACATGAAATTTCATCACTGAAGTTTGGCAAAGAGAGAAAATCTACTCTCCTAAATCGTTTAATTCATTCATCCACTAATATTTTCTTATTGAGAGAAAAATTTCCACTATAATCGAATGCATGAGGCATTAATCTTTCATGCGATATACATGAATAAATATTTTAGAGAAGAAAGACGAATTTAATGAGTTGAATTTTTAAACATTGGTTTTTCTTTAATTTTAAGAATAATATAAATTCTATGGCATCTCAATATTGGCTCATAACGATCCAAAAAAAAAAACCATAGCAAAGTTATAAACTTAGCAACAATTAATTGCTGCAAGTAATAATAATAAGAAAGCGATACTTAATCAATTCATTTTTCATATAAAGCATTTTATAAAACTATTGAAATTTTTATTGATAATTGCAGCAATTCATTTTATCTCTGAATATTTGCATCGAAGGGTTATTAGTGTTTGACAGACAACAAAAAAAAAATCTTTTTTTGCCAATAACTGTAGCAAACGAATAGAATAGAAAAAAATACCTGTCTTTTGAAAAAAAAAAAAGAAAGAAAGAAAGAAATTCGAATGATTTGTTTAGCAGTATTTCTATACTCCTGACAAAAAACAAATAACTCAAAAAATTAAACCATGATAGTCGAATTGTCTCACTTAATTTCCATCAGTTAATTTTCGCATCGATCAATCCCTCACATTCAATCGTCACAAATTATAAGTTATAAATAAGGTGAAAGAAAATTTAATATTTAAAGAAAATTAGCAAAAAGTATTCTGCCGATTATTTTCGTTGTAAATTGGCGAAATTTCATTAGAAATTTCAAATAATGTAATGAATTTTTGATAATTATATTAGAAAAGGTATTTAAAAATATAGCATTTTTCTCATGTAATTGGATAATAGTTGAAATGATATGACATTTTTTTTTAGAAAATTTTGAAAATTTAGAATTATATATGTGAATAGCGTACGAAAATAATTTAGATGTAGTGATTGAAGCATGTTAGTATGATCAATCCAAAAAAAAAAACGCATTTACAAGTAGTAAGTATTTCATCGCATTATTGAATCATTCGACAAAAATTCAAGCGCAAAATAAAAATGCCTGAATATCATATGAGAATAAATAAAATAATCAGATATGCAGGTGGAATTTCTTTTTAAATAATACCCGTCAAAACCGTTAGACTTCTGTTTGCGGATTTGATATGCATATTTGTATATTTCGAATTTAGCACTCTATATTCATAGTACGAACAACGAACACAATACAATTACCGGATATGCTAGAAAGTTGCAGTGACCATATTAAGTTCTTTAATAGATGATGAGGAGAATAGAGGAGGAAGAAGAAGAGGGTAACAAAGGTAAGGACGAGAAGAAGGAGAACGAAGAATCCGAGAAGGTGATTACAAAAGAAGACGGAGAAAAAGTGAAAAGAATGATAATCACCGCATCATTTTTAAATATTTTCCACTTTCCATTTTTAATAATTCACTCTGTTGAATAAATAGAAATAAATGATTTATATTTAAGAACTTTCAAAAGAAATGAAATATGATGGTGAAAACATAAAATTACAATTAATATACAATGGAATTTTTACAATTATTTGTGTTCAATCGATTGCATAAATAATCAAACAACAATGCGAGGTTACATGAGAAATCTTTTCTAAGGGATCATATCGCTAATGAAATTCATCATAATTTTACTGTTTTATACTTATTTAAATCGAATCTCATTAAGATTGAAGGTGAATTTTTTTTTTCCTAATCAATTGAACATTCATGAAAGAGGCTCGATAGAGGAACAAATTCAACTTCGTAGAGTTCACTTTAGTGTTTAGAATATCTATTAAACTTCATCATTAAAGCTTGTTTTTTTTTAGTGAATTGAAACTATTGAACGAAAAGTGGATAGATAAATAGAGATAAACAAAAATATAAATGAAATTGTTACGATGAATTCTGTAAAATATTTTCACAAAAAGAAAAATGCAAAAACAAATAGCAATAAAAGCATTCGATTAAGATGTGTGCTATATCACATAAAATTACAACTGAGGAAAATATGAAAATCTCTCCATGTAGCGCTATATATGAATAGGAGTATTACATAATAGAGCTGTTTCAATGAAAATTTCTAGTCGTCGCACTCAGCTAAATCCCCATAGGGCAGTTCTGTGATTTTTATCAAATATGTATCAAGCAGATCATTGCATTGTTGCTATCTATTTCAAATAAAAATCGCACTAAGGAGTTGTTATATTTTCCTTCAGGAGATATTCTCTACGCAACAATCAATATCGTCATTTCGAAATAACCATTTAAAAAAATCTTCAAAGAATTAAATCCACTAAAGTGATTCGTAGCCAGTTGTAAATACACAAAAGTAAAAGTTTTTTTTCAATGTAGCTTCTTAGAAGAAAATGATACCCTGATAATTAATTTTCAAATGAAATCTATGCAATCGAATAGAAATTTTGAAGCAATTGATATACTTTCATTAATCAGACATATTAAATTTTTCAGCGTTTAGATATTTTTCTATAGCAGAAACTATATTTCAATAAGAAAGTATATTTCAAATAATTTTTGAGAGTCTCTTAACGGATCAATACTTCCATCAATTTGCATAAAGAAATCTTCGGTTTATTAGAATTCATTAATACCTCAATAAAAGCTATTTGAAATAATTCCTATTCTTATTGCTATAATTTACTCGTATTTCCAATATTTTCAATTGTAATAATTTAGAGGGATCATTAGTAAGTTGTCCATTTTTATGAAATTCTCATCTGAGATGAGAGATGAGTAATTAATATTTTTGCATAAAAATTTAAATGGCTAAATTTCTGAGATGATATAACTATTTTAGTATTTAAAACTTGCGATGAATATGTCTTTCTTCGATATTCTCTTATTTGTTCATAATTTATGCATTAGGAAGAATTTTAGCAATAAATAAAGTGTAGAATTCTTTATGGAACGCTCAATACGATATCGCTTCTTTCAATGGTGGACATCTTTACGCGTATATAATAGCAATTTTTATTCTGATGTCTAATGATTACATGAATAACTTTTTACATTCAATGTATTTTCATATACACCACATCAAATATGGCTATATTATGCATTGATAGCAATAAGAATGATATCAGACAAAGTTGTACTTGAGTAGAGAGTTTCCAAGATGTTCGGTTTCGATAAATAACTAAGGAAGATATTTTCGTTAATATTATAAGTGACAAGCGCCATCTCCAGAAAGAGAATCATACGTTAACTTTAGCTGAAGGATCTTATTTTTTGAGTGACCCTTCATAATGTAGGTTTTCAATAGACGGGAATGACCGTCTCTAACTTTGCTTCAACTTTTCCTGCTCCCGCTCCTCCCCCGCCTCTCGCCCCTCTACAGCTTACCCTTCTCGCAATCCTACTTCCTTATCTTCTCCCAGCTGTGACCTAAATCTTTGCTTCTAGCTTTGGCAGTCATCTCGACCCAAAAAATTTCTTACCGTATCGTCTATTGATGTTTTCAATAGTACAAAAAGCAAAATAATCGAAGATTTCACCGTAATCACTCTCACATTGAGTCCATAATTCTAGGAGGTGTTTACCATAAAGAATCGCAATAACATAAATCAAAGGTGCAACCAGATAATGTTGTTTTGAGTGAATCTTTGCTGTAAAATATTTCGCACATTAATCGAGAAAATTTATGCCAACGTACTATTTGTTAAGCTGCAATGATTTATAGCTGCAATGTCTCAAAATGCCATTAATATTTTCCTTTTTGAAAAAAAAAAAATTGTTCGGACGAATGGAGAGTGATGAAGATATGAGGTAGCCTACCTAGAACAGCTAATATTACTTGTGCTTTTATATTCTGCTTCTTCATCAATCGGTTTGATAAGCTTCCATCAAATTGTTGACAACAATGATTTTATATTTTTTTTGCTAAACCGAAAGTCTATGCAAATTTTCTATATTATATAATAAATTTTCACTCATTTTAGCGAGCAAGTTCTTATTTGTATATATATTCCTATTTGTCTATCTATTTATCCATCTAGAAACCTCAGCTTGAGAATAGCCGAAGATAAAATTACGAAATGTGGTGGAGATTTTTCTCTTCTATAGGATCACCCCTCATTATCATTCAAGTTAATCCATTACGAAAGTTTTATGTGAGCCGTTCAGCTAATAGACATTTGAACGCATTATTTCGTGCATTAATTATTTATTGATAATTTTTGCAGTGAGTTGATGGGATGATGAAAATGTAAAAATGTGCATCGTATCAGCACATACGCGCTTGATAAAATAACGTTGTCTATATATGAGAAGAATGGTACACGATTGAAGTGAAGCATAAAATTCGTGATGATATCGTTCTTTTTCAAAGACATTCGTCATATCGCTGAATGTAACATATTCCACACATTGTGTTTATGAGAGAACAAGCAGGTGCTGTATTCCATATTAGTGCTATCATCTTATCAGACGGCACCTTTATTAATTTTTTTTTGGAAGTATTGCATCAACTAAAGTTTTATTCAATTTTTAAGTTTTCATTGCTATCTAATGGTTTATCAGTATTTTATAGAGAATGAGAACGTATTTGTGCTTGTCTTCGTAGATTTATGTTTCCCCTCCGATTCAAGATAAACTTAACATGATCCATCGAACTGATATAACTTTGATAATCAGCATTTATAAAGCCCAAAATTTTAATTCCCTGTAAAAACAACTGCAGATTATTGATTTTACATTTACATTTGCAAAACATTCAGCTAACCTAGGAGCAATGCAAATTTTATTCGTTAAGTGTCAGAATGGCGTTAACAAAGGGATCGAAAAGCGAGAACCTCATTCATTTTGGTGCTCTAATAAAAACTCTTCTAAATATTTATAGCACTAAAAACGATGGAAAAATGATGCATAAAATAAAAATTCGCTTGACATTCTGCATTCCCACAATCTACTCAACCTCGAATCCCTCAAAGAAGGAAGATAGAGAAAGGGAATGGATTTAATTTCCTCCTCCGATCGCTTGTCATGAACGTTCTGGTCTTTCAAGATTTTCGATAGAATTTAAGGATTTCAAAAGATGGCAGATGCCAGCGTATATGCAATAAGTAGGCTTGTCCAGCACATATTTATAATTTCATCGCTTATTTATTTGGAAGTAAAAGAAGACTGAGCAGTTACATTTATTCTTATGAATATCAGATCTATAAAAGGGCGATAAAAGGCTCAATTTGAAAACTGTTTGCGCATTGCGGTCGACATGATGTACATTTTGCGTGAATGTGGGCAATAATATTGAAATAACAACAAAAGTGGAAAAATGTAATGAAAAATGAGTGAGGATGGGTTCGCTTTAAACCTGTCGAAAGGTTGATTGAGTCGACGTTCCTAAAATTACCTAGCAAATGGGTTCCATTTTGTGTAGAAACAGAAATTTTTTTGATTGACAAGTAAAAAATTTACTATTGGAAATATTCGTAAATGCGATTTATTCCACGAGCTTTACATGATTTCAATTAATAATACATAAGTGTAATATTTTAAAGAGCATAATCAAGAGAATATATTGGCGGCATAATCAATCAGAGATCGTTTTTCTTCTCAAGACAAATTGCTAGCAGATCGAAGATTTTGCTGATGATCACATATACGTCTCGATGATATATTAATCTCAATAAATCCTTCTCGTATAAATGTAATCGCTCGTAGCAATAATGAACAAGACAACATCGATTTAAATATTTCACTTTATTTTGTATTCTATGTGTTTTTGAAAAATGACTACTTCCGGTAGCTCAATCTGCATCTCCATCAACGAATTATCGACAACCTTTTCTATTTCCGCTCTAAGGAGAAAACATTCCCTCATTTATTTATCATTTTGATATGTGTTATTACTATAATAATTGGAGACGTGAACTCTTCAATTGTCACGATAAACCACGCTGAATTATTTCGTAGTGAAAATAGCTCATTAAACATGAAAAAAAAAATCTACGTTGAGTATAGAAGTGGCCACTTGCAATCAAAACAAATTGCTATAAATAGAGGAGCAAATATATTTTATCAACTATGAATTGATACTATTTACGGGGAAAATTTCCACTATCTATGAAGAAGTTTGACGTATATCATTTGCAAATTACTCATTTAAAATGAGCTCCTAAGAACAACTTCGATGCATATGCAATAAATAAGCGTTTGTCTGTGAACATTTAGGCATATGATGACGTCATTTATCTCAGATCATCTGTCTGAGATGATTTTAGCAAATATATTCAAATATCTATGGATATTTATATTCGCGAATATGTTTATGATAGCAATGAGAATTTAATTTGCAAAACATGTTTCATTGAATTTTTTTTTTCATTGCTAAAATTATTGCTATCAAATTTCGACGTTGTTTGGCAATTTTCTCATAGAAGCGAAATAAAACGACATACAAAAATGCCACAAATAGTATCATTAGAAGTAGAAATACTCAATGAAATTTTGCCAAAATTTTGATTAAAAAATCAAAAAAAAAAATTTATTATCTGTGAAATAGTGGAGTTTCATTCATTGTATGAATATATCCCAAAAATATATATTCAATTTAATGAATAGTTGCAAAATTCTTGCTCTAACATGCAGATATTTGAGAACAAATGCAACGCTTATAAAAAGAAAAAATTGATTCCACGCCAACTATTTGTTTGTAATCATTCACTCTGAATGAAGATGCCAACTCAGAGAGTCATCAAAAGCCTTTGGTGTCGAAAAAAAAAATTGAAGTTCTAGCTAATATTTGCTGCTCATCCTATCGTTGCTGTACGATCCAAAGTTAAGAAAATCGACGATTGCTAAACTCGTTTCTTTCATCGCTCTAGATAGATATTATTTCACTCCGTTAGTCGCCTTTACTTAGAATCTTCAATTTTACGGCGACTGCATTTGTTTAGTACAATGACGTTATCGATTTTCACACCATCGAAAGAAATTGTTCGCGTGGATAAATCCGAGAATGAGGAAAAGATTGAATTAAATGTTCGTCGTACAAAAAAAAAAATGAAAGTGCTATATGAACATCTATTGAATTTCTCAACAAAACTAATGAACGCTCGACGAGGATAACATTTAGGCGATTTTTAGAAAATAAATAAAAAGAACATAAATGGCATAAAATTCGTCGGTCTTTTATAAAACACTAAGGCAAGATGTCGCATATTATCATTAAATATTTGCGTAAGCATGTAATTTCATATATTACGGTGAATAAGCATTTGCTTGCATTATGTTACAAACTGTTGTACCCAGTGATCTATTACAGCTCTCCCTCCTCCTTCTCCGCTTCTCACTGCGTTAGTCACAATCACTGATAGCAACAGATTTACTGAATTCAATCTACTTTGCAGATTCCATATGTGTACCACTTAACAACAATGAACTTTGTTTGTTTCGTTTCGGTAAATTTATCAATAACGAGGAAGATTTTTATTGAATGAAAGCAGATCCACTTACTAAGTAAAGCACGTCGGTATCATAAAGCATATTCAATAAAAATATGGAAATTCTGACAGAAGTTCTTTTCCGCACTAAGGTTCAGTGATATTTGCTCTCTTTCAAAGAGTAATTCATCGATGAACAGTGAAACAATGTGTCGATCGATGTTTCAACTCATCAGCTAACGATTTTCATTTTGGGTTAATTTTCGCACCTAACGAAGGATATCCAAAAGCAGAAAGAAGAATCTAAATTATCGAACTTACCTCGAAAAATATGTCATATTAAATAAATTTTTGTAGGGAAGAAGCACGCAGAATGGAAATTTTGGTGACGTTAGTGGATTGGATCGAAGATGATCGTAGAGCCCTGCAATAAATTTTTGCTAGTCGTACTAAATTAACAACGGTAAATATGATTGCAATATCTGTTCATCGAGTAATATTATTTAATCAACTGAATGCAAAGATCAAAGAAACGCATAGCGAAGCATTTAAAACATATTCTCATGATTGTCGACATATGCAAAAAATTGCATTCTGCAATGAAAAAAAAATTAAATGTTTATGCAAATTTACACCTTGCAATCATATATGTTAGCTTATTATACTGAATGCAAAACAATTACATATTTAATGCACAGCAAGCGCATCAACGCTTCATTGGACATGAAGAGTCGAATAGATGCAATAGATGGGAGCGGAAAAAACAATTTGTTCGACAAGTGAATCCAGTCTTAATGAACATGGAGATTGTGCATTCATAATGATTACACGGTTGTGTGGATAAATTACACCGACTGTCACGCCAAACAAACCAAAGTTTAGGGGAAACTTTTTGAAACAACAAGTTAACCGTGCTTCGCAAAGAGATCCATCTATTTTTCCTCGGTTATTTCCTAAAGAATCGTAAAAATCATGTCGATATTTAATGAGAAGTATGGAATACCTAAATTTAATAATGAAAATTTTTGAGTGATTTTTTAGTGATGACGTCCGTCAAAGACATCGTGTCAGGAATTTTATATCATAATTGACCGTATGACGAAACGCTTTTATTCATACCTCTCAAATTGCCTCAGTGAGCAAATTTATTTTAGTGGGATACGAGGCACTAATTGCTAAATAACTAATAGCGAAAGCAAATATTTCTACGCATATTTCAGCGATATACTCGAACACAAAACAACTCGGTGTCTGAAGAAAGCATAATAACAGGAGAAACAAAACGTCTAGTATTAGATCGTTTCCGAAATTCCATATTTTAGAATTTAAAAAAAAAAATTCCACCTACTGCAGCGGAAAATTTTGTGTTTAGATATGGAAATTTCAAACTTTTCAAATGGTACAAAGGATATAAAATCAAATTTCAATAACGCTTAGCTTACAGTATGGATTGAAGGATTATCAATACCTTCAATATCCAATATTTCTTTGCGTTTATGTTCCCTTTGCCTTCAATATCTTAGTCTTCTATACTTGCATGGCCAACGAAATACTAAATATCAACAATGTGAACGACAGACTTCAATGAAAGTTGTATGACCTCCAGTATGTTTCCTCGCATATTCAATTTCGAGTACAAAGGAAAGACTGGAAAAAGAAAAACTACTTAGTATAAGATAAAGTGAATGTGCAACACCTCAGCGAATGCTAAGCAGAATGGTGAATTGCATATGTGCGCAAAAGGTTGGTTTGCGACGAGTCCATGAATAATGCAAGGGGCATCCAGCAACTCGCTCCTATATCCGCAATGTCTGCTTGCTCCTAAAAGCTGTTCCCCGATTTCGTTTCCACCGGAAGGCAACGAATAATAATTAATAATGAAAGATATTAAATCCATTTAATGGTAAAGTAGTCATCATAATATAAGTTGGAATGAAGAAGCACTTGGAGTAGGATACAAAGAGCGGTATTTTCATCGATCAACTTGCGAGCGTTCATCTTTGCTGTAAAAGATGGTCTAAAGTCCCGTATCGCAGGGGGTTGATAAATATCGACGTCGAAGGACATCCCTGAGACGTCACATCTGCAATGGTGATCATGAGCACCTCAATAGACTTAAATGAGAAAAATAATAGAACCTTTTTGCATTTATCCTCATGCGCACTGAAATAAATCAAAAGTGTTATGTAATCGATAACGACGTCTGTGAATTTTTTTTTCCTGTTATCCTATCAATTCCATCGATTGTGCATACTTACAGCAATATTTAACAATCACACGCAAATTATCGCGCTGTGTATACAATGCAATCTCAAACATCGATCCAATAAAAAGTTCTAAAACAGTATAGCAGAATGAAAAATTAAGGGATAGTGAAATGTTGATGAGATTATAAAGTGTTGCAACATAGAATGCTGTTTGCGATCACTGATTTCGTCACGACATCTAGCCACATCGAAAGGCGTAAAGAATCAGTGTGGTGCATATATTAACCATCAACAAAATGAATTTTTCATTAACGGTGCCCACGGGATGGAATAGAGAACAAAAGGAACAAGTGAAGAAATTAATTCATAAGATTAAAAAATCGAATACTTTTTTTTTTTAAATTTCCGAAACGTTTATTCACGTTGAAATAGCTTCAAAAAGAAGAAAGATTAGCGATCGCGAGAATAATCGCCTCAAAAATTTCAACGTTTCATTAACGACGAAGAATTTGCGTGAAAATTTTCATCGTTCATGATTTAATGTGCTTGAAAGCGTTTTTTTTTTTTGAAGAAAGTGACGTTAACAGACGATTTAGCTTATAAAAAAATAAGGAATTTTCATAGGGATTCATACTTATGCCAACTACATTCAAGCCGCTTCCACTGATCATTAACACTCCGATCAGTAGCTTTTTGATTATTTGCGAGCACATCACCAACATTCAACATTTCTACGTATCAGTATCTAATAAATCTATAATACTGAGGCGAAACAGTCAATCACGAAACCTAATATAAGTGAACAAGTGAAGAAGCTCGCTAGGGAATAGTTGAATACGCGTTGTTCAATCTATCCATGTGCCCACGCATTTTGAAGCTTATCAATTCATAATTAAACAAGCGGAATGAGATGCTCATACTTTATACGATCGAATCATTCGCGTAAATTTTCCTCACAAGAAAAGTGTTTCTACTGCTTAATCAGTGATTAATACAATCCCGCTGACTTAACAGAATGCATATAAGTTTTTTATCACCTCATTGCTTGTAATAGCTTTCCGTACTGTTAGATCAACATAAAATTTGATACAGGATAATATCTGGTAATTTACATAATATTACTTCAACTTCGTTGACTCTCAAATTAGCATGTCGAAGTAAATAGTAACAAATATATGCATAGAAGTGGCATTTTCAAACGAAAAATTGGAATTGTAAATTAACGAAGAAACACTGAAAATGAAAGCTTTTAATACGTTTGCATACTTCTTTAAACGCTATTCCATTTCATAGCGTTGAAATAGAGAAATAATTAAATAAGATATCTGTTAAGAAAATCTCTAAATTAGTCGACTTTATTTTCGCAGATTATTTATTCATCAATGATTTATTGTAACGATTATCCAACAAAATTGATGAACTTAAATATTGATGAATCTTCATCAAAAATGGTACTATTTAAAGAAAAATACTTGCTTAAATGAAAAGTGTCCGTGATTAGAAAACAAATGTTCGCCGAATATAGCTGAAGAGAGAATGTCACAGTACCCATTACGTTCTTTCACATTAAATCATATTTTAATAACGACCTTAAATTATCGTCCACAACTTTCTAAAGAAGCATTCCTCATGCCAAGTGTCCACTTAACCACATGAAGTGTTAGTTCAAATGGGTTACTCTCGTAAAGTGTATTTTTGGAATTTCAGGCTAATAAGTTAGATAGGGGGAAGACGATGGGGTGTAACTTGAGCGTTGAAAATAAACAACAGACGGGGTTCAATGCAATTATTGCCACTATGTTTGCAAAAAGAAATGATAGAGAAAGCGACCGTGGCCACTATAAAGAAGAGTGGTAGGCTGCCAAGACTGCATTCTATTCGTTCTGTTTAAAATGACCAATAGTCTCACTCGTAAGATCAAATAGATAAGCGAAAATAAAAATGCCAAACAGATATGCGAATACAACGAAAGGTTTCTATTTAATCAGCTATCATCGTTACTTAGAAGCGATAAATGCCCGCCACTTGTTAATAAAACTATATTTTGATCATAAAGCATAATTTTCTGCGAAATATTCTACAAGCACAAACTATACCGTTCGTGGGCCACAAGACACTAAACACTCATCTGATTCCATAAATAAAGTCTTTCACCTTTTTTATTCGTTCCTAAAACGACTCGAAATGACAAAACGAGAGATTCGAATGGCCGAAAGAAGAAAAGGGGAATTCATTTGTAGGTTTGTACTCATGTTATGATAAATTTGTTTTTAAATCAATCTCAAAATAACGGTTTTGATACTTCGAAGTGAAAACATTATGAGTCCAATGAAATAAGAAGAAACGAGAATTTTAAGTAAAAGTAAAGACTCCGGATGTCTCGATATTGCATTTTGCGGACAAAATCATCTTTATCCAATATGATTTAGCTGGAGAAATAAGATGAAATTCTTTACTTATCATTAGGAAATATTGCTCCATTCTGTATGAATCCGTTGTTTCAGTGTTTCTTAAGGAATTAGGTAGCTTCGTTTAGAAATTAAATGAAGCTTTGATTAGAAGTTTTTTTCTTTAAATATAACATCAAAGATAGGCAAGTTTTTGAGAGGATATAACATAATTGTTGAATTTTAAAATGTAATGACTCGAGAGTTCTTCATCTTTCTGTGGTAATGCTTCCGATTAAGCAGCAGGTTAAGCAGTATCAACTGAAAATAGGCCACTCAAAATTATTCTGTGATACTGTTTCAGAAATAACGTTTAATAATTTTAATTGCTTCGCAAACGACCTAATACGATCAATAGTAATTGAAGGTTGCATCACAAAGGAAACTATTACAGAGTCTGCTTTAAAAAAAAATGCGTGTTCTAACGTATCGATCGACAATATTTCTAAGGAAAGCAAAAAAAAAAAAGAAATTTGAAATACTTTTAATTTCCAACGAATAATTATTACACATATTTCTTCGAGAACTTACTTATCCCGAATATTTTGTGCAAGATGTCACTCTTTCATAAAGAGTGTTATGATGATGTACGATGCTTCAATCTGAAATCCGAACATAACAAAAAAAAAATTATCGTTGATTAATGCAGTCGAAGAACAATGCAATTACCCAATCTCAGTCTTTTTTGTTAGTGTCCACTTAGCAAATGACTGTTGTTATGAAGTGAAAATTATAAACGCTAAAGAGGTCTCGAAATATCGAAATATATAATGAAATATATAAACTGAATTAGTCTCAAAATAAATGTTAGAAATAATAAAGTAGGTGCAATTATTGCATATTTCTTTGCTATGTGCCATAGAGTGTATTGAAAACAATAAGATCATTTATATCAACATTTAATATTTTTTAATATCATGGAAAGAAAATGTTGAAAACTTAAATAAAAACATGCATAGTATTGAGGAAGAAATGTGAGCTTTGCGATAATATGTCATGTAAGAAATGAAACGGTTTTGGAAATTTCATGCGCTATCATGGAAATTTCTAAAGAAACAGGTTAGAGGTATACGGCTTCATCAACGAATATTACCAGAGAGTAATCAAAATGCAATTTCAATGAATGGTACTCAATCTCATATTCGTGAATGAGAAGCCACTACATGAGCGATGCGGCACAAAAAAATAGAACAGAGGACAATATGGGACGAAAACTGCTCAACATTACACGTATATCTAAGCGAAGAATGCATTAAGTATTCTAACATCAGTTGATACTACTACGCCATAAGAATCTTTAATTAAATCGAGTATAACACATTTTAGATCTATGAACTGCAGACTGCTCCTCCTCCGGGGGGGGGGGGGGGGAGAGGGTGGGAAGAATGGGAAGAGGGATAATGGGATGGAGGAGGATAATTTTGGTTTTTTGTTGGACGGCAATTTTCTCTGAGAAGCGAACGCTTAAGCATCAAATAACTAAACTAGTGTTTTTTTTTTCAAAAAATAGTGCTAGAAATATTAACACTCATAATGAAATGAATGAACGCTACGGTATAAAAGAAGTCGGATTACTCGTCAAAAGAAAACGCCCATTAGTGGCTAGCTCATTATCACTTCCAGAAAATTGCTCGTTGCTAAACGAGAAAAACGAATAGATTCTATGAATCATGAATCGAAAAAAAAAAGATATTGAAGGACAAAAAACGTCACTATTTTTTTCTGAGCAAAAAACGTCACTGAGCAAAAAAAAAACCTCGTCGAAATGAATGATGGCACTAGCTACTTTTAATGATGCAAAAACATGAATTCTTTTTTATAAAAATCTGAGGATATGAGCATCAATTAAATTTGGATATGAGCATCTGAGGATATGAGCAAAATCTGAGGATATGAGCATCAATTAAATTTGTGCAATTTTCACATCCAACCTTTATATAGCAGACGAAAGTTGAGAAAACTCCGAAACAATAGAATTCTTTTTATTACGAATAAATCTTGGAAAAGAGTTTCACACTTCATAACTATAATATAAAAGCGCATCATTTCAACATTTTTGTATCCGTTTAAAGTTGAGAATGGGTTCACTAAGTTGATTCACTATGTAGGAGAAAGTGTCATGATTCGTTTTATGGCATATATTGAGAGGATTTGTTATGCAAAAAAATATTTCAACTTTTCGAAAATCGCACGAAAATTATTCAACGCAATGCCCTCTACAAAGATTCTAGTAATAGAAGGCTTAATGCAAAGCAATATAATTGCAATCAACCGAATGCCTGATTTGTTCAAGTGGTTTGCACATTATCCACGACCGTATAGCATGTAAAATTTTTTTCAGTGCGACTGTCTTCTAAAAAACTGATCATGTTACAGCTCGACAAGAGTGTATCCAACAACAACAAACAACTACAAACAACAACAAATCCACTTCCTGTACCATGAATATGTGTTTAAATGTGACTCACAGAATTATTTTTCTAACTGCAATGAACAGCAATGCCCTCAGGCTATCATAATTTAACACAAGTATGATCAGAATAAGAGTACGACAACAATGGAACAACGTTTCGAATTGAATAATGAGCGTTATCAATAAGAATACATCTCATCTTCAAATAAAATCAATAAGATTTTATTTAGATGCAATAATAAGTAACGTCGCTAACTTGATCACTAAAACAATATTCTTCTACCATTTGAAGCAGCAATCGAGTTACGTTAACAATAACAGAATACTCAAAAATTCAAGAGAAACGAATAGAACGATACTTAAACAATCGGCGCATAAAACTTTCATTAATCTGTTAAACTATCAGTGAGTTATTCAGGTCCTCTTTGGTCGTCAAAACGACATTTCTCCTTTCTTCATAGCCCCCACATCTCTATGTACTCACTTCGAATTCTATTCGAAATCTTTTACATAGTTCGGTTATTTCTCTTCAGATAATTTAACCAACTAATGCAGATCGATTAAAATGACCTCTACCAAATTGCTCCATTTCTCACATAGCAGTTGAATTAACGGTCGCTTGAATGAACACTGTGAAAATAAGCTAATGATTGCAATGCCAACAGACATCAACAGATACACCTGGATATGATACGATCAAAGATATCTCGATAGGTACAATTGAAATATTTCAAAGTCAACAATGAAACAAACTGCAATATGCAAAAATATGAAAGCGATATAAAGATATGATTCTAGGTGTATAAAGATGTGATTCGAGATGAAGCGAAATGAGCTGAGGAATTGTAACATTAGAAGTAATGAAATGTTTCGAGGCTGAAATCTACTCTTTTCATTAGCATTATCTCATAACGTTACCGCATTCGTCTTTCTATATTTCAAAAATATTGACTCTAGTGGATATCAAGACAATCACATAGCATTGAAAAACTACATCCGGAAGGAATAGTACAAATTCAAGATAAATATAATTCACATAAGAATGAATAGAATAGTATTGATTCCAGAAATGCGATTTTTGGGAATGGATTTAATGTCTCCTGAATGAAATTAGTCCCGTAGCAGTTGTGAAAATAAGACGAAAATAAGAAAAAATTGAAGAAAAAACTGCCTCAAGTATAAATGATCGTTGTGTATTCTCACCAAATCATAGGCGAACTATACTTTAGTTTGACAGGAAACGAGAATCATTGAAGGAAAGCAATAAGATACAATAGAATATCATATTCTTCAGTAATACTCATCAAATAAATCAACAACTATATTCAATTATCATAGGCCTCACACTATAGCCTATGCATTAATTCCGCCGCCCTTACGCGTTCTATAGACACATTATGCCCATTAAAAAGTCGTTTGTTAAAGTGCTTCAAATTCTTTAGCATGACGTATTTTGAATACCTAAAATGTAAGTGAATCTACTCGCGTTATAGCAACAGCACTTACCCGTTAAGCGGCAACACGTCATGTTCAATAGACTTTAGGAAAGAGGACAAATATTCGAACAAATAGCATAAAGGGTCGGAAAAAAAGATGCTTTATCCGGCTAAAACTATACTAAATTTACTTCCTCAAAGTTGGGAATACACAAATTTTTGATCCCTATCATCTGTATTCTCCTTCCATCCCCTCCCCCTTCTCTTCCTTTCATTCTCTCTTCCTAATTTCCATTCAACAAAGAATTTTTCTTGCATAAAGAAGCCAATAAATAGTGTTCATTTACATATTACCTAAGGCTCGGCCACTTGAACAAAAAATTTAACACAATTGTTATTTGCTCGAAATCAATGCTGCCTAAGTGTGCATACAATTTGAAGGTAGATATCGTGATCATTGCCTAAATGCGACAACCAACTGATCTACGTACAACGTGATAGAAAATACAATTTCCATGAAACTTTTTTTTCTCATCTCTGATCGCAATTGTGAAATAAAATTTTAGTGGAACGCCTGCGAATAAAAAGGCTTTCTTCACAACAAATATGCTATTACGCGGTATTTGCTTTTGGATAACGAATGAGAAATTATACTACACAATGCACGGCCGGCGATAAAGTGCAGATATTGGTTGGTCGGTGATTGAGAAGAAGAATGAGATTTGCTTCGATTTTCTTCGGTAAATGGACTATAGAGTTGGAATGCACAGGTGCAGAACGCCTTCTTACAAATCATAATAAGTTATGAGGCAATGAGGCTGCAATTAAAAAAAAAAATTTGTCACAGCTAACAACTACGCAACATTCATAACACAAGCTCTACGATATGCCAATGCTAGCAAAAATCGAATAGGTCGACTGAAAGAAGAGTGCTGCTGTTAAATATGTTTCTGGTGTTTCTTTACTTATATTAGCGAAATATTTTTAGTACCAAAAGATTGCTTTCTTTAAAATATGTATTAAATTCAAAGAAGAAAAAATAAATATGAATGAAATATTTTTGAATACGCATAAACGGAATATCAACTGATTTGATGCACTCATTAAAGCATAAAGGTTATACGCCACATAGAAAAGGTTTAAAAAATGCTTAATAACTAGCCGGCTAGTTTTCACAAATGGTTTTTAAAAAATTTTCACCGCAATTAATCATAGCTTCTCAATATTTAACGAATAAAAAAACTTATGCGATAATAAGTCGATAATTTTAAGAGAGGCAGTAGGATAGTTTTGCAGAAGAAAAAAAAACTTATTCGAGCATATTTTCTCGAAAATCCTTAGAAAATTTTCATTTTTGTTGGCACTTTACGATTTTTTTTTTGTGGATTAAATCGTAACAATCTTCGGAAACGTTGAAAAAATATGATAGAATTTAAGCATTTCAAAAGATGGCAAATGCGAGCGTATATGCAATAAGTAGGCTTGTCCAGCACATATTTCTATTTATAAATATTTCACTGCTTATTTGTTCGGAAATAAAAGACTGAGCACTTAACTTTATTCTTATGACTATCAGAACTATATATGGCGATAGAAGACTTAGGTTGAGAACAAAGTGCATGATATATATTTTGCGTTGAAGCAACAACAAGAGTGGAAATATGTAATGAAAAATGATTGAGAATGGATTCGGTCTGAATTTGTCAAAGGTTTTTGGAAATTGGCCGATGTTTATAGAAATTGCCTAGCAAATTGTTCCATTCTATATAGAAATAGAAATTATTTGATAGCGAAGTAATAATGTGCTATTGAAAATATTCATGAATACGATTTACTCCACAATTTTAAACTGATTTCAATCAATATTCACAAAGTTTTCATATTTAGAGGAGTTGTTGCTCTACTGATTGCATCACTGATTCTTTGTAGAGATATAGAGCGATGGGGTTTTTTATGAGTTTATAATTTATATGATTTTGTGCTGAATACAAATGACGTTTTTACTGCTTTGGAAAAGGTAAGTATAGACAATCATGCGGTTGCGGGTGCATTATATTCTGACCGAGCAGTCTTACGTCGATTTAAACGCCAAATCATTCAAATAGTTACAGATTTTCTTAATGTTTTTCCATCCTGTGTTTTCCGTTTTTTCACCTTCGATTCAAGCGTTTTTACTTTACAGTCTTTTAATGTGATAAGGAGAGTATGAAAATGTTGCAAAATTTGCATGAAATACAATGTGGCAAAAATAATATAAAGTAACTAAGTGACATAAAATGCAAATGAACGTAAGAATTGATCGATAAACAAACAATTATTTGTGTTGCCTATACTATGAAAAATGTTTTTTTCGATGTATGCATAAACTGCTGTGAAAGAATAGGTGTAAACCTCATAGGTCTTGTTAAGTTAACATGTGCTTTTATAATTTTGCTAATTTCGCAGCGTTGTTCATTGTTTATGAAAAACTGAGACTTTCATGACAATAGCACATGTATGCCATAGATAGGGGCTTATTAAAAAGTAGCCATACATCTACTTGAATTGATAGCGAATTTTGCATAGAAACCTTCAAGTCGTAGAACGATTCGATCAATTCATTTCTATCATGCAAAAGCATCAATCGATTTATCATTTATCAACGTGCAACACCTAAAAATTAATTCAATTTTCAAAGGAAAAGCGCGTAGAAATGATGAACGTGGACTATGATCGTTGAAGCGATGATGTGCTTGCGATACGCTGCGAAATTACTACAGCAAGAAGCATCAATAATTCCAACTTCTACGACTGGAGCTACGATATCGTTTTATTTGAGTACCGTAAACTAGCAATAACTTTTTTGAAAAGTGCCAGTTAGCAGTAACTTTTTACATAATTTCGTACAACTAACTAACTCGGACAGAATAAATGCACATTTCAATGCGTCCAACAGAAAAAATTGTTAAAACGCTATATGCAGTGGCTGAGCAATTATGACCGTTTGAATGTAGCCACTATACAATAGAAAGCATGCAATTTCTCTACGAAATTTCTTCTAATTTAAAGCAGATGAAGGCGGAAATGATGTCGTGGTACTTCCTGGTTATTACTGTAATTATGCTGGAGAAAAAAAAATTTCAATGGAAGAAAAATGTCAACGCTATTATTTAAAATAATGCGAACGAAATTTCAAAACTGAAAGCTGATTAACGTATTTACCGTCTATCTGATACTCAAAAATTGCTGCACAAAAAAAAACAATCAAGTAAACAATCATAAATCTTGCTATAAATTCATAAATTTCGTGTGTATAGATCATGACAATTTGGAGCAAAACAGATGACTCAGAAATCATAAATTTAATATTCTTTTTTCAATACAAAAAAAAATCGCTAATAAAATATTTGCTATTATTTGTAGCATTTCACCTTCAGCATAACTATAATATACATCGTAATAGTAGAAATTTATTTTCTTTCAAAGATTTATTTGTGTTTCTTCTAGAGGATAAGAAAAGAATAAAAGTGAAAAAAATTTGCCGCAATAATTTCAAAAAAAATGAAGCCAACATCTACCTGACTGAAACATTGATTACTTTCAAAAATTCATAGTACTTTCATGGGAACACTTAAAAATAGATTCGAAAAATTTCAAAAATTTTTTGCAAAATTTTTAGTTTTTTTTTTCCGCGAACGTATATGTTTTTCAAATGTATAAATTTTTCTTGAATTTTTTTTTGTTTGGAAATGTTGGGAAAGTTTTTTTTCTCTGCTGAAAAATTACAAAAATTTTGAGTAAAATTTGAGTCTTTTAAAATCGCAATGATTTTTTGATTTATTGGCGTTGTTTTTTTTCCCCCCTCATAATGATTCGGTTTCATGAAATTCATTTTTAGTTTTACATCACTTTCAAAAGATCCAAATGAAGATTTGATGAATCACAAAGTAGCTAAAGAAGTATGCGAAAGACCGATCGATCCAATTATAAGATTTGAATATTATGACAAGAAATGTCATCAACATCCATCAGCCTTTTCCTTATAATTTCGTGTTCACTGACTATAGTAATGCTCAAGTTTTAAGTTGCAATTTCTTCATGAACTATGATAATAAGAAAAGACATTCTGCTAAGCTGATAGCATCGAACTGAGCATTAGATAGTTTTTAAATATATCATTGTTAAGAACCAAATTCTGTTTTAGTTGCTATGGTGACTGCGTTCTACGATTTCCTTAGTACAGGTCTGCAACTTGGTTTCCGTCCTCATAAGACGTTCACTGAATCAAAAATTGGAAGAGTATAAATCTCTCTAGTGTTCGACTTATTACGGATAAACTTGTTGGATATATCCTTGATGGATATACACTTGGTTGATTTTTTATGGATATAAAAACTACACTCAATGGTCATAACTTTGTGATTTGCATAGATATTCGATTCAGCGAGCAGTTATGTTGAAATATTTTCAGCATTGCCGATTTATGGATTCCGATGATAGAAATATAGTGTGTTTGCTTGAATAAGAGCAAAACTTTTCTATAATCTCAGATAGCATGCTTTATACAATATGAGATTGTATTTGAGGCATGCTTCAATGTTTTACTATACTCAAATGACGATTTGTCTCCGAGAACGCTGCTTTCATGCCGATTTTTCATCAAATATTGCAATTTATCAATTTCAAAGAAGCCTTTATCCATCATCAATCATTAAATATTCTCGTCAAAAACAGCAAATAAAGCAATAAATTGAAATTTTGATTAAAGATAAACAGGTGGAGTGTTTCGAAGAGAAATGCAACAGTTGAATTGTGCAAGTATAACAAACTTTGACATCGACAATATTATGCGACAAAATCATCGAATGACTTTTGAAATTTACCCTAATATCTTGCTTTTTTTTTGCTTCAATTATTGATCCAAAAAAAAAAATTATGCTCTTTGAAAAAAATAGAAGTTTTCTTAAAATTATTAAAAATATTATAATAAACAATAAAGGTATTAATTATTTTTGCTTAAGTAAAGAGGCGAATAAACTAATTCAAGCAATGAATGCGTTTGATGCTATATGAATGGTAGGCAGAAGTTTCGAAAAGAAACCTAATATACTTTAAGAGTGATATATATATTATGGGAATATTAATAGCTGAGATTACTGTCTATAATGATTGATAAATTCTTAGAATGAATATAAATTTAATAAATATATTTGATTAGTGTAAAATTTAAGGATATTTCTGCAGCAATGAGGCAAATAAAAGTAAGTTTAAGTTGTTACATTTGAAATTACAGTAGGAGAATGAAACGCAATTACAGTAAGAAAATTTTAGCCGAATATTGTGGATATAATTTTCAATTTCGATAGCAATTAACTACACTCAATTATCAATAAAATGAAATTTCTTCATATAAAAATAGAGAAAAAAAAAGACTAGGATGTAGGCGATTTTTTTTTTGTTTCTCATATATATGCAAAAAATTGATCAAAAATTCATTAATAGGAATACTTGTTAGTAAATTGCATAAATGGCAATGAGAGTGCAACCCGTTAATGAAATGCGCATCGTTGGTGAAACGCGTGCGATCACCAATTTAATTAGGCAAACGATCGCGCAAGGAACGTTTCACATCATCAACCCCTCGGGTATCAACTTCTAGACAGATGATAAATGTGAACGATACTTGCTCATCCATAAACTGCATTGCTTTTCGCTTGCTTATAGAATGCCGTTTTTTTTTTGATAATATTACCTCAATTTCTATTAAAGAAATAATTCGATAGATCAAAGAAAAAAAATTCCTTTTTGAATTTTTTTTTTCATCCACCTCGAGAATGCTTCTAAAGCGATCAATGAAAATCAATTCATCGAGTTCATTTGTCGATTAATAAACGTTTTTAAAACTATTCTTCGTATGTCTACTTTAATTTTCTATTTTAATTTGTCCAAATTTAAAAACATTCATCGCAAAAAAAAAATTAATTTCAGGACTTTTTCTGACATACTGGAATAATATCGACAGCTAAAAGAGTCCACATGGACGTTACTTGGCGGGTGTTAATAAATTGTGCATTGAGAAATACGCAATAAACAAAATTGATAAATTCTTTCAAAACAACACGAATAATAAGCGATAAATATGAGCAATAAACAATAGGCGATAAATAATATGAGCAATTATGAAACGCTTATGAAATTTAACTCTACGATACATATGATTATTCCATTTATTTGTGAACATATTCGATTGAAATGACGTCATGAGCAATCCCCACTAGTCGACGTGTCATTAATATTCTCGAATGATATTGACTTGACAAAACGCCAACTATTGCTAGATTCTAAGGGCAGCAAATAAGAGAGTACTAACGATTTATGCTCCCGATAATGATGTAAATATGATGAGGTCGTATTGAATTGTGGTGCTTTGTTTTTCAAAAGTTCCTCTCCTTCAAATATCAGATGGAAGAACAGAATAATATTCAAAATTAAGGAGTTTGTAACTTCATAAGTCACTTCTCTATGGATACTCTCAAAAGGAAAACATTTTCAACGTATCTAGAAAGGATGTTTCTATGCATTATGCAAAAAGATTTTTTGCCTATCTCAAATTATTCGCAACTTTAGCGAAAATTTTTTATACATAGATTTACTATCAGCTATTACTTTCGCTATGATCATTAAATAAATCGATTTTACTGTTATTGTGATAAATTACTTTCAAATCTGTAATGTTTTTTATTCGTTGCTTAATTTTTTCAATGTCTTTCTTCTTTATAAATTTCTAGAAAGTCTTGAATTAATTGTTCGAATTTGTTCAATTATAAGTTCACCAAAAGAAACAAAAATACAATTGAGAAATACGACATACAGCAGAAATTTCAAATTTTAGCAAATATCATTTGGGAGACTTTGATTCAGCATCATCCATAAAATAATATATTTGCATTCAACACGAAGTCGATCGAATTCAATAATGCCGTTAAATGAATATTGCAACAATTTAGCCTATATACCAATAAATATAAATCGCTAGAGAGATGATTATGTTGAAACTCATTTGGCAATATATTGCATGATCATATGAATTTACTGTAACTCGATTAAAATTGGCATCAACAATGAAAAAAAAAAAAGCTCAATGTATTCAATTACTCTATTCATTTAATGCATGCAAAAAAATTTTTAATAGCGATGAAATTTATTTCATTGATATACACGCTAAAAATGTACTAATTAAAATAGTTTTTGCGAGTGTATTTTAAAAAAACTATAAAACATCTCGAAATATGGAAATTTTTTAGCGCATTTTCTAAGCAATAAATTTCCGTAAGAATGTTTTTGCCATTTATTAACTGCTGAAAAAAAAAGGCGATTACAACGATGAATGTGTGTGAATTCTTTCGTCTTGATAGAAAATTCCGATAGAAAATTTATTCGTTTAGAAATTTTAAGTTCTATTCATCATAAATTGATTGAAGTCGTTGAGTGTTTCGTCTTATCAGTAATCAGCGATCATTAAAGCAGGAAACTTTGAGATTCATTAACCCATTCATCAAAACTATTCGATGCTCAACGAACGTCAAAGTTTCCTAATTAAAATTCAGGTATGCACCCAATATAAACGCTATTTGCATAACCTTTAATTAGGCCTTTAATAACAATTTTAGAGGCATATTAGATAGTTGGAGCAAGAAATTATCTTCGAATATATGTTGAGTTTGTTTTATCGATGACATAAATAGGAACCTCTTACTGATGATAACGTGTTAAAGTGGTCGTTGAGAGTAAGGAAAGCGGAGAAAGGAGGCCGCTAACTCTGCAGCCAGTGAAAGGCGTGTTCTAGTGGAGTTTTTTTTTCGTATTGAATGAATGATTCATTGCAAATGTCTGGATTTTTGAGGGTCAGAAAGAAATAGGCTATCACAGTGATCTAAATTAAGAGAATCTCTCGATGAAACGCTTAATATCAAATAAAGGAGAAAGGCAATAAAATATAGATGTAATAAATGACGCTAAACCCAAAAAAGAAAACTCGAAGCTCATTTCCTTATTTTCATCTTCGAGATGGGTTCCTAAGCTGGAGCGGTAGATGATCTTCGCCACAGCATCATCGACAGGGGCTAAGTAGCTTTCGACTGAAAGGGGAGAGGCATGCCTAGTTTGTGTACGAGGTGAACACCGACCAATTGTTCCTCGTCTGTTTTCTATACGAGGGCCATGTCTCTTTAATGGCGGTGTTTTCAGCTTTTCAGACGTCGAGGACATGTCGATGTTGCGCCAGCACTTGAATATAACTCGTCGTTGAACATCACTTCTGCTGAAATTTGTACCATCTTTTCTTTAATTTTATAAAAACTGAATGGCTATGAGAGGACGACCTACAGGAATATTGCTACGAGTGACCTTATAGGGCTGAATTATGTTGGACGCTATACTGTACATCTTGTGTCCACAGCGCTATTATCTGAGGGCAATCGGGCAGATTTTTGATTACAACTGCAGCAATAGGCGTTTTGCTGTGAAGTCTGGAAAAGGTTGTGCGCATTCATGCGTAGCCTTTTCGTTCGTGCGTAGTTTTTCGAAAATTGCTGCTCAACATCAATACAGCACGCTTGCATGAATAGACGCATTTCATATGCTCGAAATGGTTCTTCCTTGATAGAGCACCAAAACAACCTTAACGCATTGTTGATGCTATTCCTATAAAGCTTGCAGCAGATTCGGTTCATTGGGGGGGAATGGGAATTAGAAGAGGAGGAGGATTGTTGTTGAAATAATTGCATCGACTGAAAGCTAATTGCTACCCATTTTGATTTACTGAGAATACAACTGTTAGCGATGAATGATTTATTTTCATCACACGTAAATGGACGATTTGCTCTCAGCTTTATCTAATCAACAGCGATCAGTTGGAAATTTAGACATTTGTTATGAAGCATAACGTAAACATCCGCTAAATGCAACAGAAAACAGTTCGAAATTTGTCGACTTTGGAGAAAATTCATGTAAAACTTTAAAATTCCCAAGCTTCCGGCGTCATCTCTATTCAGACGACTGAGCCGGAAGCAATAAGTAGCAGGAACTTCTCGAAATCTGGAATGAATGTGCCGATATGTAATTTTTTTTGCTGAAGGGAAAACGGTTAGGTATGGACGCTTTGATACCTTAACAATGACGATGTGAGATAACCTGAGTCGTTTTTCAGCGAGAAAGACATAAGGTGGGTAGAAATAAGAGCAGCAGCTGTCAGCTGTCCACACTTATCTTTTCCCTGCATTTGCTAGATTGTAATTTATGAGTGATAATTTCATCATTTCGATTGCAAAACGTTTTCACTCTTTTCAGTGGTTTTTTAAGAGGGTGATCGGAGGGGTGTAGTTGCCACAAGGACAGTTCTTCGTTCACGATTAAAAAGAAATATTACCTCATTCGTACTTAGGCTCTCTGCATTCAATAATTGGTAATAATGCTCAGCAGCTAAAGCAGTAGATAAAATAATGGTGTTAGCTCTTCAAGCAATCCAAGACGTTACGTGAAGATATTTTCGATGTGGAACGACTGTTTAAATGTCACCTTTTTAGGCTAGTTGATAGTTGTGACCGATCGTTGTGTGATGGTCGTACTGAATACGTTCGACAACCTTCCTAAGTGATTGATGGGAATGGCAGTGCGACAACGTCAAGAATGGATGATCGTCTAGAAAAGGAGAGGTCATCCTTATGGTGTATAGCTTTCGGTGGTAATTTTTACTCCACATGAATATGAAATATGCATAGCAGAAGTAAAAAAAGAGAATTTAATTTGTTTATCGATTATTTTCTTACGTGATAAAAGTTTTTAAAAAAAGTTCCATTTGCTCACCATAATTTTTTACGGTATTGTTAAAAGAACTATTATTCCTTGCCAACAGTTCTTTTCTTTACACAGTGTTACATTCGAGAATAGAAGTTGCGGCAAACAATTTTAATGGAATGATTTCTCACTCTGACACACTCGGCCACAGTCTAAGAGTTGGCGAATAAAAGCCACAATATTTACGCTAAATGAAGGATTTGATTGTAATGACTGAGTGCTGCAGTCGAAATTATTAGTCGTTTGGTATTCAGTGGACCTAAAATTCACGCGGTGTAGCATATAAGGTTATCTGGAGTGGAATGACGAACATTCGTTGGTAGTTTTTTTCCAGAAACAGGCCGGACGCAACATTCCAGCGGGGACGAGTCGGACAACGACGCCAACGGGCCGATTTACTATGATGTTGGGCCACAAGAAGGGTCCATGAAGAGGTCGGTTAAGCGAGCTTTTGGAACGCGGTAAGCAAAAAGAGACCCGACCATTCTGAGTCCATTAGCCGCCAAGAGAATATGGTCGACCGGTGGAATCACGAAATGAACCGACGATTCCAACAAAAATCTCCACATTGGGAGTTTTTGTTTCTGACATTCTGCGATTCATGCAGATAGAAGTGCTTTTTTTTGTGAACACCGAACTTCACTAACTACTTGATGATTCGAATGACTGCACTGTTCTCTTCTATTGTTCCGAGATTTGATCGCCTAAGCGAAAATCTTTGCTGCTTGCACTCCAGGCAACCAGTGTGGCATTAGTTTTTGTTTTACGATTGAGTGTAATTATGCGAATTCGGAGAAAATAGTTGCAGCAAGATTCCTTTCTGTATTTTTCAAATGAATTCACAGCAACTTAGGGATACGACAAAACTTGATTTAATAAAGATGAGCATATTCTCCTCATTTTTAGAGCTTGATGGAAAAACATGTAGGAAGATGGAATTTTTCAGTTCAGCCGTTTTTTCCATACAAACTTTTGCATTGTGCTAAGTTGGTGTCCTCCTTGAATGTTGCACTTTGTCCTTGTATTTGCGTTCTTTTAATTTGGTAGAAACTTCGGCGGCAACTCTATTGTACAATCGCATAAATCGGATTTTTTTTTTGCCAGTAAAGTGGAGACCCATTTCGTATTTGTGACTATCATCTTTTGATGTGCAGGGTTTACATTCTGAACTTAATTTTTTATAATTTCGAAGAAATTTTCCACGATGTTTATGGGATATGTGGCAATGATTCATCATATCGGTGATGATACTGCGACATATACGGTTATATGGTGACGGCATAATGTGACACAGATGATGTTGATTTACCATATTGTTATATTATTCGTACTTTTAACAAGTTTGCAGGTCGTTAGCCTGCGCTTGCTGATAAAGAGTCCACTAATCTTCTCTCAGCTCCTACACTTCAAAGACACAACAATGTTACTAGAGATTATAAGTAAAAAAGAGAGGTGGAGAAGGAATGGCTTAAGCCTTCTTTTGTTGCAGCAGTTTACACACGCCTGCAAACGACATCTACTGGCTGCTACATCGTATATTTGGAGATATTGCTATGCCATCGACGACATTTAAATGGTGGTTTTCCCTGAGGTGCCTTGGCATTAGGAAGGAGGAACGGACGGAATGATGGATCTCGTGCATTAGCAGGCATTTCACTTATCATGCTTATGAGATTGCAACGAGTGCCACTTCGATTCGTTCGGCGACTTTTTTTTTGTGTTTGCGCTGTCGCTTTTATCTTTTATTAAACTCCTTATAGATCTATTTTTCCTTGATGTCTCTGTCCTCCCCACTATTTCATTCCTCTCTCTCCTATCGAACAATCTTTATGTTCCCCTTAAAAAATTGTTAGAGAATGAGATGAGGCAAAGAAAGTCGCAATTACACTACGTCGTATGCCGGTTCTGACGGAGAGGTGCGAAACTTAAGAAATTACTTTTTTGATGAAACTTCTCGATTCTGCGACCAAAGGGAATAGCGAAATGTTTCCAATGAAAACTTCAATTCTAAAATGTATTCTTCCTCTCATTGAAAATTTTTTCAGTAATTGTTTTCAATTTTTTTTCTTATTTCAAATTCTCTTCGTCGTTCTTTTTATTCGTTCAGCTTTTCAAAATTTTCTTCGCTAAAATATCAATGAAACTATTTTTTATTCCAGGAAATTTTACTTGTTGATAAGAGAATTTCCCGAGATGAAAATAGAATTCTGCTAAAATTCGAAATGTTTTTTTTTTGCAAATATTCTGTGGTTAAAACATTGTCGATTGCAATTTTGTTGCGAAACTTTTATCATTGATAAAATTGAAAACTTTAATTGCTAAATAAATGAGAATGGTATTATGTGATAAGAAAGTCGCATTCTTTTGCAAAGCTGCAATCATCAATACGTAAGTAAGTGCATCTCATTTCCTCAATATGCTCGTCGTTAACTCATTGCAAACGACCTTTTACTGCTTTCTTAAGAAATGCTCTCTTTCATTATAAATCTTGCTAATGCATAGAAATTGTTTTGCTTTTTCTCAGTTCTATTAATCGTATAAATTGAAAATATAAGCTGCATTAGTTGAATATGAATTCAAAATTCGGATTTTGAAACGAAAACAATTTAAAAATATGAATAAGTAATAAATGAAATAATTTTGATATATTTTTGAAATTTAGGAACTATTTAAAACGTTTAAAATCATTAAAAAAAAGCCAAATCTATTTCATCGTTAAATATATCTCATAGAATTTTTCTTGAATCGTTCTAAATAGCTTTAGCTACTTAGAACGATAATAATGGTCAAGGAGGATAGGAAAAAGAGAGAATGATCGAATTATTTTTTATTCTTATGTTCATATCAAATGATCAATTCAGTGGTTTTTTTCACCATTTTAAAGTATCGAAATAAAAAGTAATACATTGAGATAAGTTGTTGAGGAATAACTCAAGAGAGAAAAATCGACCACTTTATTGGAAATATTTGCACAATGAGGTAGCAACGTATATTCATTACATTCTCCCATAAAAAAAGAAACAAATCGTATTAAAGTCTCAATGAAAATATTACATAATGGTAGATGAGAATTTTTTCGCCATTACATTTGTACGCTGCATGAGTTCAAAAATGGGGCGTAGAAATAACAGCCGAGGTAGCAGTAAAGGTAAGTAGAAAATATAAATTACACTAAGAATAAAAATAACAACTACACTACTACAGAAAGATGTGTGAAGGTGACCTGTCGATAACGCACATATTGACATTAGAAACACACTATTTGCATAACAAACACAATTGATTTGAGATAAACTGAAAAATATTGACATGATTAGACTTTAGAAGCAACAGAATTAGTGTATTCGTCATTTTCTGCTTAACAGATAACAACCGAAAAAAAAATTCAACGAAAACTAAATCATATCATGTATCTTATTCTATACTATTCTATTCTTTTGATGAGTCAATTACAGACATTGGTGATTTTTAAAAAAAATGAAAAAAGAGTGTCAAGTAATTGTGATAATGTTACTGTTAATGTTAATGGTAACTGTTTAAAAGTAATTGTGATAATCTGTGGGCATCATGATCGATCGAGTTAATGAGCCTTTTTCAACGACGATCAAAGAAAATGCGCCATAACAACGTATATAAAATGCTTTTCGAATTCCCAAAAGCAAGTTTTTTTTTTTTTTTTGCAATAATTCTCTTTGAGATCTGATGAGGATTTCAACGAAGCGCTAACTAATATTTATAGATATAAAAATAAAAGCAATTTTCTCTCAAAAAAATATTTTTGTGAAAAAAACTTCAGAAAAAAAACCATTAACGCCGAAATTATCAGTCAATTTTCTATAGTAATGGGAAAAATGCCAAAAAAAAAAAACTCAAATCTATTGATGAAGAAAAAGAATCTATGAAAATAAATAAAATATGATATTTATGACTTCTAGA
Organism: Ascaris suum; assembly: GCA_013433145.1. NCBI lineage: Eukaryota > Metazoa > Nematoda > Chromadorea > Rhabditida > Ascarididae > Ascaris > Ascaris suum. The sequence continues at coordinate 11,141,950 of CM024170.1, read as the reverse complement.
AAATTATTTTACCATTATTTCAGCTTATTGCTATGTTTATTTTTTTTTAAAATGGACTAATATTAGGATTAACTATTGGCTCAGGACCACCTAAATCACCAACGTAACGTTCTTGTACAGATGGCTTCAAACCGCATGGCCGCAAAAATTCTTGTCCCCTTTCGTGGATCCATTTGTTGGCCACCCATTTGATACCAACCAAAACTGGACACGCTGCATGACGAGTTCTTAGATCACCTTCACCCGATCGATAAAGATTATACCAAAATAACGCACCGTTCTGGAAAAAAAAATCATCATTTTAATCAAGTGATTGGATCTATAAGATAGCGGGTAATCGGAAATACTACAATAACTATTTACCGAGAAAAGTCGCCAAAGACCGTATGAATACAAGGAGAATATCACTACTTTTATGGCTGCTATTTTATCCCACTTTTAACCTTGCAAAAAATTTCATTACTCCTTTATTACTTTTACACATCATTCAGATGTAAGCATTAGAGTGGAAGCACACATAATTGGTATGGTAAAGTGAGCGCTTTATAAAAACTTAATTCTGTGAGTTTTTGTTGAACATTTCGATTTCTTGAGTTTCCTATAATTTATTTAACTGCACCGAAATTATTTTCATTTATCAGTTTATCTACAACTTTATATGAGCATTTGGTCGGTTTTCAGCCGGCCACTAAAAGCAATATACTCGTAAACGTTACAGAATTACTTTGAATAACGATCGCTTTAAAGTGGGGATTTTAAAGTTGGGACGCTTAATTGGGATGTTAAAGCTTTCTAACGCTTACTGAATTCAATATTGCTTTGCAAGATTATTTACCTAAAGTTATTGGAAGAGAGACCTTTCAATTGTAAACGAAATGCACCGATCCTTTCCATGAAATTATTCTTAACGATGTTGGGCAACTTCAAATCCTTATGGATCGCCCATTGCACTCTTGATATGTGAAATAAAGGAAATGAAACAAAAATAGAAAATCATCACCTTCGATGGCATTACTGCGGTTCGCAGCTCAGTGAATACGGTACCACCACCGATTTCAGGTTCTGTTAGCTGAAAATTGTAACGTATAATTGCAGTGATCATCAAACTTTCTCGACAAGACTTTCAAACAACATAAATATACAAATGAAACATTTCAAGACCTCTTAAGCGATATTCTTTAATCCTTTGCCTTTAAAATTTGAGCAGTTTGATTCAGAAAAAAAGTCAAAAATAGAAAAAGGCACAGAGACAAATAATCTTACATAAAAGAGAACGGTTGCGAGTCTATTGCCTGTTCCAAGCGATTCGAATGCTTTTGGTTCTTCTTTCTGAAAGCAAAAAAATGCTGATTACTCACTGGGAAAATTTTTGAGCATTCATTTCCATCTGTAAATCTTTCATCATCCACTTTTTAACAAGTTAACTGTGGATCGCATTTTTGATCGCTATACTATATTTACAATAAATAACTCTACAGTACACTTTTGTGGATCATCACTGCTCATTCACATAAACGAGAAGCTTCCTCTCCTCAAACACATGCGCGCACTCAGGTATACTCGATATTGTTGTCCCCGTAAGGCCTATTCGCTGAAACGTCTTTACGGAAACGACGACAGTAAAGTGTATTGCTTTGCAACTCAGTAATGCATTGCAGTATTATGGGTCATTGCAACTCCTCGTTTGATTTGTATCCTCACAGACAACTTCGTCGCGTTTGTAAAAGCATACTATTCAATAAAATGTGATCTATATTGCCTACAGAAACATGGCATAATTTCCGAAAAGAAGATTTTTGTCTTATTATTATTACTGCAAATTGCAATCGACTTGTAGAGATCAAAAATCAAGCGGAAAATGGAAAATCAAGAAAGCATTAAAGATGTAAATGAGAGAAGGAAATTCTGCAAATTTCTATTTGAATAGAATTTCGATAACGCAATGCCTACGAAATCGGTTTACACCAGTGATATGCTTTACTTGCTAAAATGAAGTGGATGCTCGCCTAAGAATATAACCGAATAGATGAAAAAATACAGGAATTATTTGGGTGCAATTGATCGGAATAATCGTACTGCTATTATTTTACAGTAACAAATGGCATACTGTATACAAAATTCACCTATTGTTGATTCAAATATTGAGAGATGTTTGAGTTAAATATGCCAAAATGAAGAGCATCTAACATGATAAACGTGAACTCCAAAAATATTGCTGCCTTTATTTGATGACGATAAACGATTAACTCATATGATACTTTTCTGCTCAAATAAATATCAAAAAAAGAATTTGAGATTTTCGATTTTAGTAATAAATTTATAAATTAAAATTAAAATTTTAGGACACTATCGTGGAAAAATTAATTGTAGAACAACACAACAATAACTAGTGCAGTGCCAGTAAAAACTCTCGAATTATTTCGCCTAAAATTCATATCCTATAAATAAAGTAATAACTCCTCTTTAAAAAAAAAGAAAAAAGAAGAAATTTTTTTGCAACTTACACGTGCAAAATCAAAATGTGGATCATAATGCCCACCAACGCCATAATTAGCGATCTATAAGTGGAAAATATTTCTTTCATCATGTATGATGTTGAATTAAATTTTTCTTCTTGTTTAACAATAATTAATTTAAATTTTGTTTCGAAATGTTGAAAATGCGACAATTTCTAAAGAGTTGTGTTTTTATTCACGTCAATAAATCGTTGTCAGTTAAAACATTTTATTTTCTACGCTCTTCTCTAGAAATTGAGTTTATTTCTTATAATTTCCCTCAAATAATTGTTCTTTCACAATAACGTATTCCACCATAAGACTATGTCCTAAAATCTACAGTAGTTTTCTATATGAATCAGGAATATTATTGTCAAATATGTACGCATTAATTTCAGGATGCATAACTCAAAATAAATGAGGATTATAGTTGATCATTCGAATGACTGTGTCCAATTAGTACAGACATACTGTTTAACTTATTAGTTGCCTTGAGAAAACTGTTGAATATGACTTCAATTTATGAATTTCAATACTACATCCTCCATTACCTCTAATGCCTTAAGTTTTCAATTTTCATTTCTGCTGTAAATAATGCAAAATTTATTGCAGCAGTAATAAAGTGTATAACTTCAAGATGCACGTGCAATTCGTGTAGAATTTACCTGTCATGTACTAAGTGAAGAAACATCTCGTTAAACAAATATTAAATATAAACTGAGCCTCATAAAGCCAAAATTCTCATATATTAGGAATAAATATATGATTCAAAAAAAGCGATAACATGTTCTAAACTTTTTTTTTCACCTTAGACAATGAAAGTTTCCTGGAAAATAGCGAAAAGATGAGAGATGATTATTACCTGAAGCTCCTCTGAAGTTTCTTGAATAAGATTAGTCATCAGTTCAATTCGTCGATTGATACGATCAATTAACTCATGATCGCCACCTTTCAACCATGCACTAGAAATAAAATTTATTATCTAACTTAAAGGAGGAATTACTGATAAGCTTGAGTTAACCGATTTTGCGCCTACTCACTTCTATCTCACTTTCGAGTGTTCACTGATGTAAAAATAAAAGGCTGAAGAGGCTGGAATGTTTTACCAGAAACGACGATGTGATTCTCTATGAGTGAAAAAAAGGTATTGCCGTCTCCCTTGATGTTGTTTCTCGCCAACAACCAGCCTAATTTCTGCCCAATTTTTAAAATTCACAAAAATCCAGTTCTGGAAGCGATCTTTCGATTCAGGAATACACCATCACCTTTTGCTGATACGATAGGCGGCAGTCTCGAGTTCTCCGGTTTTTGAATTTTGTACGGTCGCTCGCTTAAGCTGAAATTCTTTCATCAAGATTATCTATCACAACGTTTGTCACTCGAATAAAACGGAAACAAAACAATTGATCTTGAAAAATACTTTCCTATATTTAGTGCCTCATAGTCTCACAAAGTTTTCTAATATTCGACAAGTTTCAAGAATAAATTTTTCAATAATTAAGAGCTATTTTGCGAAACAAATTTGCAAATACGCACAACGAATCGAATGAACCAAATTTATGAATTACTAAAATCGTTAACATTGTATTCTAAGATCTAAATGCAACTCATATAGAATTCATTTCTCATATACTAGAATAAATCAAACACAACATAATATATAGAACATATACCAAATACATATGGATATTCGCTATACGACCATGTAGGATATATATCAACTAAAAATTCAACAACTGACTCTGTACACATGAATCAACTAGACCAAGTTGATGAGTTACTTTGGTTGTCAATATCCATATGTAAGCCGCGGTAACGATGAACACAATCTCAGAGAATTTTTTGATATTTTCTAAAGGTCACGATTCCCTTAAGCAATATTTGAAAATTTTTTTTGTGCTTATAATGGGTTCATGACTTTTAAAAAATAGAAATATATCCTTTATGATTAAATTCTTCGTTGTTGCCGTTCACATATCGACATGATCAGTTGTCAAAATTCATCAATTCGATTGATTTGCTTCCTATACGCTCGTGAAAAATTTGTTTATTTCTTCGAATATATGAATGCTTCTTTTCTCCTAATTAATAGTTTAATTGATGAGCAAACAAAGCTATGAGTTATTTAATTCGCTAAGCGTAATATGCATTATCGTAAACATTGCCTCATCTCGTTTCATCAATTTTTAAATCAGTTATAGACCTGGAAAGATGCCAAAAATTTTTATTAAAATTTTCATTTATTTTACAATGATCGAATTTTTATTTCATCATGCCAGAAACAAGTTACACTGATCATGCCATAAGAAAGCGTTGATTCTGCAGAAAGTACAAGCGGATGATTGGATCGATTGAATATGAGAGAAATATTTTGGCTTACTGCATTTTTTTTCTTTTTTGTTGGCAATTTGTGAAAGTGGTTAGTTGAGTGAGCGTCGTATAAAAGCTTATATGGCATTAGATCTTGTAGAATGCTTCATTACTTGTTCGTTATTGATACTGTTTCATTTAATACCTTATATACATAAATGTTAATATTACCTTATAGATAAATACTAAATGTTTTACCCTCGGTGTTGCTATTTGTTGAATCATTTTGGCCTCTTCATCTGAGATGATATCAACAAAAAGTACGGCCAACGGATTAAATCTCAATATTTCGACTTTAAACGGTGCTAAACGAAGAAATGGACGATCCATCTTGTAATAGCAATAGAGTTGCGAGATTGCTTTTATACTCTGCAAATTATTCAAATTAGCTATTCCCAACAGAAATTTGCTCATGAAATTTTGCTCAACTTTACTATTAACCTAAGATATTTATCCTTTTATTTCATTGGATTATTAGACCAGATGTATGGATCATCGAATTCGCTCCTCAAGAAGAAAAGAGGTTGAAGCTTAAAATCTCTAGTCGTTGAATTTACAATCGAACTTCACTGAACGCTTTTTCATGAAACTACTTCGGTGAATCAATATTCGCCTAACTAGTGATCGTCTAAGCATTTCAACCAACCCCCTCTATTTTTTAAAACAATATATTGCGTTAATCGTTTTTACCTTTACATTTATCATACGTTAGAACTGAGGCAAATCCCATCTGCTAAATTTTTTTCTCTCTTTGGAATTTATTGTCATATGCGTAAATTTATCCGATCGGAAATTTTCCAGAAATTACTGGCAAAATCACCTTTTTTTGCACATTGTGAAAGTTTCTTGTCGAAATTTCTGATTTAAAAAAAATTATAGCCAAATAGCAGTAAGAAATTTTTATGGCATAAAAAAAGTATATTCAAATAATCCTACCATGCTAGTTAGAGGATAATTTTTGTTGATTATACGCATTGCAACAAATAACCAACCACTGGAACTTCGTTCCTGCAAAGTGCTTCATAGATTGTTCTCTCCGAATCTTCGAGACCATCGTCAGGTCTTCGATTCTCCAATGGAGGAATATTCTTGCGATGATCGCTTGGCTTCACACCTTCCTCCACTAAAAGATCCTCATACCACTTGACATTGCCTCTTGCGTGCGGATGATAGGGATCTAAATCACAGCATTATTCATGTGAAGTAAGTAAAAAACCAATTACAACAGTTTAATGCACCCAGGAGAAGATGACATTTGTTTGTATGAGACGTACTCAGTGATCGTTATTTCCATTTCAGTGAAACTTTTACTACCTTACAGCTGCTTCAAATTGTGCATAGCCTTATCACTGTCGAATATCACAACAAATGTATTCAAAATTATTGAACATAGCGTAACTATGAACTTTAGATTTCTTATTTGTATTATTATTATTATTCCTCGTTTTTCTTTTTTTTTTAACAGAAGCCTTTCAATTATGGAAATACATATATTGCTTCGACCTTAAAAAAACAATTAATTGCTGTTCATTTTTAGCAAATGATGTGCAAACAGATCTAAATGATGTCCATTCGAAAGTGAACATACTCAATTTGTAGAGTTGCTCGGTGACTTGAAGAGCCCGTTTCAGATTGCCTTGTTTATAGAGGGCAAACGCTAAATATTCCAACACTTCTTCTAATGCAACGCTTGGTGGCCTTTCTTTCATTAAGCGATTTTTTGCCTCTTCCATCCATAATATTGTATGATAATAGTCCTCTGTCGTATATGCATGGCGACCAATTTCGAAGCAATCGCTTGCTGCAAACACAGTGCATTTTAACAATTTTTTTGAGTGATTGCATTTTTTTGCAACTCGTTGCAATATTTTATTGTTACAGCATTTTATTCCAACACTTTCATTAATGCAATTAAGCAATTGCAATAATTTTTTATTGCAATAAAGAATTTTGAACGTCCTTAAATCTTAATCCGAAGAAAATATCATCTATAAAGAAAATATACATAACGTTGAAATTGTTCAACTGCTAAAATAGCCCCATTATCAACAATTATAGTATAACTTGAAATGTGTTTCGTAAGCAAAAATTCATCATAAAAGATGCATTGCATATATTATTGAAATGATTTATTCCAAAATACTTCAAACTATACCCATCAACGATTCAGTCTTCTTTGCATGCATGATGTTGCCATTGGCGATATCAGTTGTATCAAGCCTATAGGTATCTTGTAAACGTAAAAGACCGATCGCAATACCCGCAAGATCCTCCTAGAAATGCAACGCTCACTCATATTCAAATTGAGCATTAAGAAATCATCGCCGATATTTAAAAATATCATTTTCATCATCATATAAAATTATTTAATCATAAACTCAATAAAGTGGTATTTTTTTTTCCGGGAAAATTGTGCCGCCAATTCTATTTGGTTATTTCTTTTTTTTTTTAAATTCTCATTATCAATTACACTCGGAATGGTTTTTTATTCTACAGTTTGTCTTCAACATCTCATTTCAATATGACAATATTGTTCTCTTCTCAACTATTAATGTAATTACACGAATTGAAAAGCTTTACAGTCGCAAATATTTTCTGAGAAAATGTTCCAAATTGTAGTTGAAAGCGTCAAAATTTTCGGTCTTTTCCATGGTACGATAATTGTTGGTTTAGATTTGATATCAACAGAATTTATCACATTTTCTGCATCATATATCAAATTTTAAATGAATCTGACGTTTAAATTTTAATGCAGCAAGTAAAAATCACAAGTATAAAAAGCATTTAAATATTATGTATAATAAAAGAATTCAGAGTTGATCTCGTTTGATTATTGCAACAGTTAGGCGTGAACGATTAGCTAAGAATGCTTTAAGCCATTTATGCTTCATCACAAATTCCCTTTCTTATAATCGATTGGCACTTTACCTCAGTTGGATAACGAATCTGTTTTTGCCGCCACTTAGACGTTAGATTTTGAATATAACCGTCGGCTATATTTTCCTTCATTAGCTTCTCAACTTTCCTCCAATTCGTTATCAACTCTTTTATGAGAATAAATGCGCTTATTGGATTTGTCACCCTCTTCGTTCCTTCAGTAATTATCTTCTCGTTACGTTTTTGATATTTTTCAGAGAATCTGAAAAAAAAAATTTTTTTTTTTTACAAAACATTTTAAATATTTTTTTTTCATCATTTACTAATTACAATATATGAAATTTTGAAATTTTATTGCGTTTATTTTCCGCTATGAATTTTTCTAATATAATGAAAAATTTCTCCAGAGAAAATTTTTATTTCTCAGCGAAGAATGAATATATTTAGTAATAAACTATTAAAAAAATTTTTTTCAGACATGAGAAAACTCTCATCATCTTTATAGAACTCAGAGTAGTGTTCTCATAAAGCAATTGATTAAAAGCTAAATAGCCCATAGCAGACAAGTGATAGCATATTTGCTTACTTCTTAAGATTTTTTAGACGGTTCGTCTCTTTAGCAATATAGGCGTCGATGATTTTTGGTATATCTTTCTCAGCATCCAATAATGATTCCATATGTGCAATCGATGTATAGATATCGGCTATTGCAAACTGCATACATAACGATATCAATAATATTTGCATCCTGAGACAAAATCTATGAAAATCTCTACAAAGAATATAATGCTAAATATGCGGAAAATTAAATACAACAATGCATACGTTAATTGCTCTAATAGAAGAAGGGAAAGAAATGAATTTTCATTGAACGTGAAAAATTAACTACAAGTGATATATTTTCGAGTACGTTCGACGAGTTTAATATGGCAATAGCGAGAAAAATGCTAGCACTATCATTTCTATATATCCTAGTTTTTTTTTTCAGTGGAAAAATAAATCCACTAAACATAGTTGATTTTCATCGAAATATAAAGCTCCCGATATTTAGCACATATGTTCTCTTTGTGTGAATCACATACATACAGAATAGACATTTACGAACGTTTTTACATAAAAAGAAACGCACATTGCGAGCAAAATGAGACGCTGCTATGCGATGCGCCACCGATCGTGGCAACAGGTTCAGACTGGCGGAAGTTCGTGTAGATGAGAGAAAACTTGGCGATCCGCAATCGATAATGAATTGGCTCCCCTAAGAAGCGATCAGAGGGGCGACGTTATTCGTCGGAGATTGCCAGCGTCCAAGTTTGCGCGTTTATTCTATTACACACTTGACCATTTTTGTCTTCGTATTTTATACGCATGATGGGTGATTTTTTGTTTGCCGAATTCACTATGAAACGAACAGCAAAATATTTTTGGTGGGGAATAAGGTATAGCTCAATTTTATGTATTTCATTTATTGCATTGTGTATTTCCTATCTATTTCATCGATTTATTTCAAAAAGTACTCTACACTGTAGGTAGTTAATTTTAAGATAAATTCCCCTTATATTAGAGTAATTCAATTTATATCCATTGTGTTCTATGTTCGGTGCGATCGTTAATTATGCTCATGGCAGAGGAAAGAAATAACTCTAAATATAAAACAATATAATCCAATGATATTAAATGCACTAAGTTATTAGCATAAATGACTACTTCTAATACTTTTAAGTTTTTCAAGTCATTTCAAGTAATATGATATGATGCCACATCTTTAAAAAAACTCTACTCGTATTTGCAATTCATCATTGCAATTAATCTTCACTTCACTGAAGGGTAGATAAGAGCAAAGGACGCTCATTTATGTCGATATTTTCTTATACCTTAAGTTGTAATGGAAAAAGAAGACTGGAAGAGCGGTTCTTTGCAAACTGAGTGAATTTCTACAAAAAAAAGAGGAAACATCGTCGTCGGAAAAAAAACAACTGTTAGATTGAATAATGCCAAATATTCAATTATCAATTCTTTGAGTGTTTCTTTCAACCAAAAGAAAAAAAACCTCTACGATATACACACAAAAAAATGAGAGCAGATTAACCATGTGAATTAACCTAGATTCGTTTCAACAAGTTTATTCATTCTTTTGAAAGAAAGTTGAAAAAATAATTCATCGAAGCATTTATAAACCATAAAAACGGAAACTGAAATACCATAGCTATCGAACGGTTTGTTATTTGCATATTGATAATGTAATGGTACAAGTCTGCGATCAATGAAAATTGCATATTGATATGATGATCGATTAATTTGTTGAAATTGAATGTATCCATAATAAATTTATATTTAAAAGTATTTCATAATAGTGAATATTTTTTAAAAATTTAATTACAATTGAATTAAAAATTACTTATTTATTCGAAATATTACTATGAGCAAAAATTATTGAAACTTGCAAAAGCAAAAATTTTTTTTGAGAAAGAAAAGTTTTTATTAGGCAGCATTTTAAGGAAGTAGACAAAATGCAATGATACCCCCTTTCCTAATGCAAACATTAAATAATACTGATAATGAGAGTTGATTATAAGGCGAGAAGGCAATAGAAAGGCAACATTTCAACGCATAATTGCACCATAATAAGTTATCGAATAATTCGAAATGCATCCAACAATTCAAAAACCATCAAAGAAACCCGCTAAATTCGTCAATATTATGCAGAAGCGAATGAAGGAAAAAAATTAATGAATATTAACAGACAACAGCATTCAACGAAATGACAGATGGAACACTATGGAATAATTGTTTGCGGTTTAATAATTTTTTTAGAGGGACGGGAGGGAGGGGGGGGGGGCCGAAGGATAAGGTGCCGAACGAATTACAACTGCATTTAATTTTATTTGCACAATTCTTCTTTGATCGTATCTCGTATTCGCTAATATTTCTCAGAATTTCAAATTAACAAACGATACGCCTATGAAAAGTCTTTCTGTAAATTCTATAGTTAAGAATTTCTGCATAAGTTGATTCGTTTTTATTCATGGAACTTCATAGAATTTATCTCAATTGGGAACTATATCAGAGATGAATTTTCCAATCAAATTGCACCTACAAATACAACTACACTTTTGAAAATTTAGTAAGACAAGCAAATGGGGGCGTGCTTCTCTTCACAACAATTTCACCACACTATGAAACGAGCAACTTTATGGTGTGGATCGGATATTGTAGTGGTATCTTGGTTCAGGGGCGCCTAGATCACCGACATATCTTTCCTGATCGAATTGATTGAGGCCACATGGTCGTCGCCATTCTTGCCCACGTTCATGAATCCACTTATTCGTAACCCATTTGACGCCCGTCAACACTGGACATGCGGCATGCCTCGAACGCATATCCACTTCACCGCTTCGCAAAAGATTGTACCAGAAGAGCGCTGCGTTCTAAACGACACGAAAACAAAAATTCATCAAGAACTTTATTCAAATAAAAAAAAAATAAATAAATGAAAATTTGGATAAATATAACCGACATATTACGAAAGAAATGATTTTCACCATCATAAAACATAACTAACAATGAAAAAATCCATTACGGCTCGAGGTTATATTTTAATGGGAGAAGTTCGATCTTTTTTTCCCCCTATTTCTCAGAACATTTCAATATTTCCTCAAACGAGATCATCATTCGATATTGGTAGAATAGGAGTATAGCTATTGTTTTGTCGAGTCCCCTTATTTTTTTATTGTTTACTTTATTAGCAGAGTATATGAAAATCCTTTCAAATTATCTAAAGTGTTTTAAATTAGAATTTAAATGTATTAAAATTCGAACCTTTGTGCACGCCACTGAAGTTTTCACCTCCGTAAATACCGTTCCTCCACCAATTTCAGGTTCGGTCATCTAAATTAAATGATGGTATGAAAGATAAAATTTCAACAAATCTCATAAATAATTTGAAACTGGGGAAAAAAAAGAAACAATAGAAAGCGAAATGTCAATTATGACTTAGTTGAAAATTAAATGCTTACATAGACAAGAATTGTTGCGACGCGATTTCCGGTGCCAAGCTCTTTGAATGCATTTTTCTCCTCTTTCTGCAAAATTTCTTTTTTTTTTTGTCAATTTCAAATTCAATTATCCTAAATAAGCAATATAATCTCATCTAATTTTATATTTGCCTCTTTTCATATCTTTTAGGCGTTTAATGCAATTGCGAACGCCGTTTCTCTTCTTTAAACCGCATATTCGTCGTATATGCCTACTATATCCCATAAATGAATTAACGGGAAATTGCACCAGATACAATTTGAGACAAAAATTACGATGAAACAAATTTCTTTTATTTCAGTTCTCCACGATTGGTAAATATCATCGTGCAGTAAACAGTAACGTTGGCATCCCGATGTTTGAACGAATTTTTTTCGAACGCAACATTCACTAGCATAATTAATAAGTCTTAAATGCTTGCTACACACCAATCTGGTACCACAAAGATATGTCTCTACGAGTTCCATTATCCTCTTTGATGTATAAATGTTTGCATGCATAAGAGGAAACTCTTTTCTCCGCTTATTTTAATGGTTATTATCTCAACGAAAGTATGCATTCGGTTAAAATTTTTTCTAAGGACGTTCCAATTACAGAACAAATGCGATAGCAAACTTTAAAAAAAATGTATTGTTTATAAGCATTACTAAAGTCATATTCATTAACAAGTAATAAGATTTTATCTGCTAATGCAAATTCAAGCTTCTACTTACTCTTGCGCAATCAAAATGAGGATCATAGTGACCACCAACTCCATAATTCTGAATCTGAAATTTTCAAAAATATTCATTAGTTATCGGAGACTTATTTTAACGGAGCACCTCTATGACCCGACTCACTTCTACTTCATAAGATTTTCTGTTTTGAAGTTTCTCGTCAAATAAGCGACAAAAAAATTTTCTGTGTGATCGAAATTTCCGACGATATTTACTTCTATTTTTATATGAAACACTCGACAATAAATACTATCAATAAAAATTTTTGATTCATATCGACGATCAAATAGGTTTCTTTTCTCTTCTCATCATAAATATCATTCAGATACAACATGTACTCATATATGGCTGAAACACCGTCGAAGTAATCGTAAATGCACCTGTAGCTCCTCGGCTGTTTCCATTTCCAAATTCGTTGCCATATCGAGACGTTTGTTGAATCGATCAACTACTTCGTGTTCGTGAGGCTTCAGCCATGCACTACAAAATATGCATGAGCAAGTTTGCATATACTTTAGAATTTGCATCTTTTGCACAACAAACAATTTAGTTCACCAGACGACTATAGCTAATAAAATCGATATTTTGAGTATCACTTATAATTGTCTCACATACATGTATATATATATATATATATATATATATATATATATATATATATATATATATATATATATATATATATATATATATATATATATATATATATATATATATATATATATATATATATATGACGAGTGAATTATCTCAGTAAGAGTAAATCAAACCTTTTGCTAATTCTATAGCTCGCAGTTTCGAGGCCACCAGTCATTGCATTCTGCACGGTTGCACGATTCAGCTATAATAAATCAGCTACAGTAAATTAAATTAATAAATAATGAAATAAATCAAAAGCCAAATTAAAACATAAGTGAATAAACGATTCCCTTCGTCTTTATATAAAATATAGTACAATAGTTCGAAACAAAAGGACAAGTGTTTAGAGATGATATGCATAGCATTTTTTACAATAAAAGTGACAAACAATCTAGTTTAACTTCACTACGATGAAGTAAGAATATATAACCTAGCATCTATAAATCACTAATAAATGAATCGATAGAACTGCACTGCATCCTTTTCACCCCCCTATCCCGCTCCTCTAGACAGAACTTATTTATTTGCCAAATAATTGCTTCTGATGGTGAAAGCAGTTATTAGCTAAAAGCACTTTGCATAATTTCAATAATCACAGAGGATGAAAGACTTCTTTATATTGTTTAAAAAGTTGCTTCATTGCTAAGAAACACAAACGGCGATGGTTTCTTAATTTATAATTTAGATTAAGTTTCGATTTTGGAGAAGATTTCTCAACAAATAGATTTCTCATCTTTAAAAAAAAACGCTAACAAATTAACAAATGAACTGAGAAACAAATTGATAAATTAATAAATAAATAATAAATTGATAAGTGCATTTAGATTGATAACTAAAATATTAGGTTTTAAGACTCGAGAGACCGCAATTCACCATTCGGTTTGCACATCGCTGCCGGAAATATTTACATATTTTAATTACTAATGAATGATGAATGCACTCTCTAATCCACGGCAATATTGATGCCATGAATAAAATTCAATTATTTCATATCGGATTTAAATATAAAGCATCAAAAAATAATATGAAATATATTTTCACAACGTTTTTTTCACCTTTGGAATAGCGAGCATTTCGATTATATGTGCCTCCTCATCAGACATAATTTGATGAAAGAGAACAGCCAACGGATTTAAACGCATAATTTCCACTTTTATTGGAGCAAGACGCAAATATGGGCGATCCATTTTATAATAGCAATATAGTCGTGATAATGCCTTTGTACTCTGGAATATATTCCTTTCATCTGGAAAGCATGAAAAGAGCAATTTTAACGTTAGCAAATGTAAATGTTTTATCTTTTCATATACCTCCTAATATTTCGCAGCAGCAATTTACACTTAAAAGAAGATCATATCTGCGTTCGCTAAACTAATTTGAGATGGAGTTTTGAGATTACAATTCACAGTGGGAATGCGCATCACCAATAGAAATATTTTACGAATTTTCTAACGAATGATGCATTTCCTAATCGACAACATTGCTGACACTACAAATAAAATTGAATCATCTTCCACTGAATATAAAAATAAGAAATTGAAAATAATGTGATTTGTGTTTTCTCAATTTCTCCTCCATTATATCGAGGTTGAATTCCCAAGCATCACCGTTTAGATATTTCATGATTCATTGTTAAAGCTCGATTCTAATTTTCATGATTCTTTGCTCTCTTCTGAAAATTTACCACAGGGACTTCATGACGGCATAGCGCTTCGAAGATGTCTCTCTCAGTATGCTCAAGTCCTCCATCATGTCTCGGATTCAACAGTGGCGGGATATTTCTGCGCATATCAACACGTCGCACTCCTTCATCTTCCAACAAATCTTCGTACCACTTCAGATTTCCTTTTGCTCGCGGATGATTTGGTGCTTGAAATTGCGCATAAGTTTAGGCACATCACCACAACGAAGAATAATTATGATATTCAAAAAAAAAATTCAAATAAAGAAGAAAAGTTTTTATTAATAGTTAATGCTACGAAAATATTACTTGAAAGTCACAAACCAGTAACCAGTGCTCATCAACAACACAGTAAGAACTCTTGTAAAGCTAGTTCAAACCATCATTAGAATAAATCTACAATCTTCATATGTCATGTGAACCTCCTATCTTGTCGCTTGCGCATTCCGCCCTCCCCTCTAGTGCGGACATTTTTTTTAGAGATAATGACAGAAATAGTAATAATGGCCTCTTGATGGTTTCTTTATCACTGAGATAAAAGAAAATTCCTCACCTAATCTGACGAGTTGATCAGTAAGTTGAAGAGCTCTCTTTAGATTTCCTTGTTTGTAGAGTGCAAATGCGAGGAATTCAAGAATATCTTCAAGCGAAGCTGTTGGTGGATTTTCTTTTTCAACACGATCTTTCGCTTCTTGCATCCATAAAATCGTATGATAATAATCGTAATCATTATATGCTGCACGTCCAATCTCGAAGCAATCATTTGCTGTAATAATTTCAATTTTATTTATTTTTCTTGCATAATTCTATATGAATTTTAATTTTGTAATATTACAATTCTATAATTAATTAATTAATTTTAATTCTCGAAGTATATAATTCTAATTACTATCCCAGTGAGTTTTAGCATCTCTCGACTATCATGTACACTATTAACATATAAAGATGGCTATCGTACAAAATAACGAATCGATTCATTCTATACTGGAATAAACTAATGTCATGATCGAAATGATCAGTGAAAATCGCTCAAAAGTAATTCTCGCATCTTTAATATCGGCAAATCATAAAAATAGTTTTTAATAAATATTTGTGAGAAAAATAGGTATTAAGATTTCGCATATATAAATGTTGTGGCAATGTTTTTTTTTTCTCTCTCAATAAAATCTTCAATTTGATAGCATTGATCAATAAGGGAAAAATTACCATTTAAAGAAACAGTCCGCATTTTTGAATGCAAGATTTTGCCGTTGGCAATATCTGTCGTATCCAATCTATAAGTGTCTTGGAGTCGAAGTAAGCCGATCGCAGCTCCAGCGAGATCCTCCTGCAAATGAACAATGAAGAACTTTTGTAAGCATTAGAATATCTCCATCTTTATTCTTGTGTAAAGAAGTTTAATGCTTCCAGAAATGGGAAATTTTCATGGAATGAAAACTCTTACAATTATGCATTCATCACATTGACCCCTAGGTCCCTAAAAATATATCGAGTCCATCTACAGTTGAAAATAAAAAGCGAATTTTCTATCCGAATATAGATAGACACCGGGCCTAAAAACATCGGTGCATGCTGAAAAGAAGGAATCCTTTAAAGCAATTTTTTGTGATTGTCCCAGAAACTAATAAAAATTTTCCTATAAGTAAATAGTCCGAGTAATTCAATAAATGGCATACTTCTGTGGGATATCGGAATCGTCGCATAATCCTTTGATGGGTAACATTCCGAATGAATTCATCAGCCGAATTCGACATCATTATATCGACCACCTTTCTCCAATCAGTGGTCATTTCTTTAATGAGAAGGAATGCATTGATTGGATGAGTGATCGATTCCTCACCATATGCGATTGCGTTATCGTTACGTTGTTGCACCTCATCTGCGAATCTGAAATTATATTCCATCGATTTCGATTAAGTCGCTCAACTCTCTAATATAATCACATCGATTCCTAATTGATTCGTGATATAAGGCCAAAGCCTACTCAAAATAACTCTACTGGCCAGTCGCATTTATAAATACTACAGCAAACGCATGTTAAAATCAATTTGTTCATACTAAATTAGCAGCATGCTTGTATGAAAGTAACTTTTCATTGTTGGATCTATGAGAGTTTCGTTGCAAGCATGAGCATAAACAGTATACTCGTTACTAACTCGGAAATCCTCTCGGGCAATAAATTCGGCTGCCATCCTCATATGGAATTTGTGCAGCGAATGTTGCAGAATTGTATTTTGGTTCCATTTCACTACGAGAATGATTTTTTTTTCACTGCGTTTGATGCGACGGAGAAAAACGGCGAAGAATTCCAAATTTGTGAACCAAACCGCTCAACCATCCATCCATCTTTCGATTTGAGCAGTCTATCATACATGAGTGCCGAACGTTAACTGGGAAGTGTAACACTGTAGCCATAAGTAGTGTTGTTGGAAACGCTTGTAATGTTTTAATGAACGCAGAATGCCCTTTTATGAACTGTCATCATATAAGTGCCTCACTTATGCACCAGCGCAACCCCTCCTCAAAAATTTTTTTTATTTAGCTGGTTTCAGGAAAAATTTCGCGCAAAAAAACACAAACAGAACTTCTTTATCTATGTGAATTTCTATGAACACGTGATACTATACAATAGAAAAACCATGAATACTTACATTAACAGTCAAATATTATCGAATGTAAGTGAATAAGAAAAAAAAATTTGCTCTCGCTTATATTTTCGAAAATACTTTCATTAAAATCTAACCGGTGGGAAATTTCACGAAATAAAACTATTAATTTAAAATATTCAAAAATACGAGACTTTTCTTCCATTCGTAAAAGAGTGCGCACTTGCGGAGGTATTCCAATCGTTCCATTTCCTTCTCAACGTACGCGTTGATCATCAGTGGAATATCCTTTTCGGCACCAACAAGCGCTTTCATTGTTGCCATTGAGGAAAAAATATCCGCCGAAACGCCACATATTAAGCCAAGCAAGATGAGAAGCATTCTCTAAATATAAACTATTCTCCTTTGAAAAAATATTAATTAAGCAGAAGTATTTCGTATAGTAAAGAGAAACAAATATTTCGTTAAATAAGCCAACAAATGTCTGAAATCAAGAAAGCTAAGGATCTTATATCCATCTTTATGTCTCATTGCCTCTTCCACCGATCGCTTACACCAATTGTGTAATTGCCTTAATTAGGATTTACAAGCACGTTTAACGCATAAGTACAATACATGCTTCCCAACATAATAGAGTAATAAAATGTTAAAGAGAAGTAATAGTATTTCCTTATCTGTAAGCCTTCTCTAACCTCTCTCTATCATGAATACAAGCTCATGCTATAATATCAAATCCATCATAGATAACAATACAACACATCTGTGGATGAACGAAATGCTTATCATTTTTATCACAGACTTACATAGCCCGGTTCCGAAATTAGCGACGGCATAAGTCCAACCTTTTATCTCCTTTCCTACCCCGTCCCTTCCCGTCTCTTTCAATATGGACCGATCCTAAACGCTGTTAGCTACACAAATTTCGAGACCGATAAATACAAAAAGTGGATATCTCATTTCAATAATTTTATATTAAATTAACGTTGAAAATTTTTGAAAAAATTAAATCGAAACTTTCAAGAAATTACTAAGCGATGAAAAGAGAGAAAAATAAGAGAATGCATCAATTTTTTTCACGACGGGTTTATTAGTGCCACATCGATTGAGCGCTCTCTCTCTTCTCTCTCGATTGTTCAAAGCATTGAGCAATGCAATAAGCAGGTTTTGCAACGACAAATATTAAAGGTTAGAGGATTTTTTTCACTTTTATAAGAGGTAGTTAATGGAAATAGTGCAGAATGATTTCTAATGGGGCAATAAGTTTCAAAAGGAAATTCCTCTTGGTGGCAAAGGAAAAAACTTTGATTTCTATAGCGAAGAAGGAAAAATTTAAATATGAAAAATGCGAAATAGATTTCATTTCCAGAAGGCATCTTAACAACGAGACGACTTTATTCATCACGGCCAATTAGTGGCCTAATTTTCCGCTAAGCGCAGCCCAATCATTGGATTTTTTTTAAAAATAGCATTTAAATAGAAGCTAATAATAAAGTATATCAAAGGACAGCTATGACATGGAATAGAAAAGATAAAATATATGAAAGAAGGAAGTTCGGAAAAAAATGATTGAAATCTTCGAAGTGATATTATTGTTGTCCGTTTTTGAGAAGTCATCTTGAAGTATTTCTTCAGCTTGAAAATCGCTTGCACGCTTATTTCAAATTGGTCATTGTCTCAATTTCATTTGGAAATGATTAAATTAACTGAACTGTTGAGTGCATAGGAATCAGCTTATGCGTGTTTAATATGAAGCAACCAAATATCTCTGAACGAGGATTAGCTTAATATCATCTGCAACAGCCAAAAGAAGTTTTTTCACGATCTAAAAGCCGCCCACTTATAGAAAAATGGAGTGATCAATAGCTGCCACATCTATCACATGGCATGCATAAAGAAATTACAAGACAATTTAACAGGAAGACGTTTCGAGATCTATATATATATATATATATATATATATATATATATATATATATATATATATATATATATATATATATATATATATATATATATATATATATATATATATATATATATATATATATATATGTTTAGTTCTTTGTATATGAATTTACTATATAAATGAAATATAAGTACACATTTAATATATGTTCTGCATATTTTCTCTTTTTGAGCTAAGATTGTCGGTTTGCTTTGCATGTTTCCATCGTATTTGTTATAAAATCAAGAAGACTGCCAAGGAAAGCTGAATGGGACAAATATAGTCTTCTCTGAAAATAAAAGTAACAAAAACTGCTTTCACTATCCTTAAAAAGAAGGATACAGGGCATTTTTCATTGGTTTGTATTTATGACTCCTCAACAAATAATTTACTCATTCCTTTCGTTCCTAGTTAGCATAACTCTCTCAGAAAAAGGAGGGTGGGAGGCGGGGGGGGGGGGGGGGGGGGAGGGGATGGAGAGGAAGAGGGAGAATGAGGCAAGAAATTGAAGGGAAAGGGATCTCGAAAGAGGAATCGAAACGAAATAAAACGAAAACACCGTTGAAGGTCGTTTCAATGGAAGGACACTCGATGCAGCAGTGTAAAGGGCGATAGATAAGCACCAAAATGTCCACCGAACAACAACGAAGAAAAGAGTAAGTGGAGAATGTGGTTGGCGATTAGCAATGCGGAGAGGGTGGTGCTGTGCTGACGATGAGTTTTGCGTTCACGCACGTACATATTGACATTTGCACGAGGCACATCACTTCTACACTTCACAACACACCGATGAAATGTTCCACAAAAACTGCAACTCTAACTCATATTTTTAGCAATGCAATTGCAGCGATTAGTTTAATCAAATACGCAGTAAAATTGGCCATTGCTAACATCTTTTGCTAGTATCTCTAGTAATGAATGGATTAGTGCTAAATTATCTCTGCAAAAACCTTTCAAGCCAGCTTGGACTAATGCATCGCATATGTATGAAACGTTGCTGCCGAGTGCAATTTAGTTGCGAATAAAACATTGCCTCATATCGATCTTCGATATTCATAGAGGCAACTGAATCGACTATGAAAGCAGTGCAATGCGAGAATGCTTTTAGTTCTATAATCTCAATTGACTAACAAATATTTTTATGAAGAAATGCAATTCACTCACTAATCTTGGCCTATTCATAGCCTCATGTTTAATTCACTAAGACCAATTTCAATTCGTTACTAATTACTTATGAAACAATATATTATCAGTATAGGTGAGTTTTGACTAATTTTCAAGAGGATCACAAATTAAAATAGCCAATGATAAGTCATTTGTGGAATTAGACACGATATTGAAATATATTAACTATACTTAAATATTAACAAAGATAGTTAATAACTATTTATGGGGTTATGTGTAACTATTCTATTTAATTGCGTAATTCTTTGCACTAATCAGGCGATTTCAGGTTTCCATGTTTTCCTAAAACTAATTGCTCGAAGCAACTTGATCATTACGTTACGATCATATTATTTACATATGATCTAACAATTTTATTTCTTCATATAATTAGGAATAACAACAACAAAAAAAAAACCATTTTCCTTTGCATAAACATTTAACTGCACCATAAAACGAGTGTCTTTTTTTGAAAACAATTCCTTTAGAAATATTTTGCGATAATCAATCATTTCAAAACTTTTTAATGAGTTGCATTTTTATTTACTGCTAAAATCATCAACAACAATGAAAGTGAATTTGAAATAGCAGAAGTGAGAAAAAACAATTAATGTTTTATTTCGTAGTTTCAAAAAAAAAAAATGTTATCACCAAAACGATTAAGCAAACCTCAATTGATTTCATTATATCAATTTCCATTCTAAAAAGTCTAAGAACTCTTTCATGAGGATTTTTCTATTGCTGGAAATTAATATCACAACGATAAGTGGAAATTCGATGATTTAAAAAATAACTAAGTGATATCTTAGCGTTACTTATGGAACTCATAGCAATGAATTCATATGAATTAACTAATTGATTGAATTTGAAATATATAATATCAACTAGATTAGAGTAAATTGTTGGTAATGGATAAAGAAATGATAGTTGATGTTGAGTACTATAAAGTTTAATTATTAAAAGTATTATTTAAATTAATATATCGTGGATTTCAACAACGTATCATCTACAATCGATTGAAAAAAATTCCACCAATTTTGTTTGGTACATTTCCAAACTAAAATCAATTTTGGATAAATTCAATTTGAGTTCAATTTCAATTACATGAAGTTATATTCGAATGTAGATTGATTTAATTCATCGCATTGAATCTCATAAATTGTTCGTCTGTAAATATTCATAGGATTTATTGGAGATAATAGCTCTAATGAAGTAATTGTTTACGTTTATTTAATGACTAACATTGGTCTCTTAAGATGCAAGTTTGGCAAGTTTTTAAGGCAATGCTGCAATTCTCTGTGATTTTGACGAATGTTCACTGCAACATATGAACGACAGACACATCAAGGCACTAAACCAACGAAAGGGCATGCAATAATATTAGTAGTATGAGTTGAAATGTGTCGACATTTTGCCTTTCATGGTTTGAGAAGAGAACGAGGGTCAAGGATATTTGCGAGTGTCACTAAAGTCCATTTTCGAAAAAAAAAATTGAAGGAGAACTTTGTCTGTGCAATTTTCTATATGTATACATTAGAAGGTAGCGCAACAACTGTCACAGTTCAATTTGAAGGACGGCCGCCTCTATACGATTTACGATTTATTCGATTCGCATCTCAAAACTAACAAAAATCCGCGCTTATCGTGAATAAAATTTCCTCGGAAAGTAAGAGAAATTTGAGCAAAAAGATACAATTTCATGAAAAAAAAAACTTAAAATTCATAAAAGAAGTTTTCTGTACTTGGTTGATGAAATGGGAGTAAAATTCTGATTGAGGCTCATTACAACTATAAAAATTACCAACCCACTCAACATTCAGGTGAACATTCCCCTATCGTTGATCAAAGTAGTGCCATAGTTATTAAAAAGAGGTGGGAATCGGAAAATGGTATGTTTACTATTGGTTATTGGGATGGGTGTAGCAGATATAGGCATTTTGTGATATCACTGAGGACCGAAAATATTCTGTAAGAGAAATGATTGGAAAATCAATTTTCACAAGAAAAAAGTGCTGATAAATTTTTAAAAAAAAGCCAAAAAAAAAAAAAATTTGGTATCCGATCATTCAGCTCTCCAATATCGACCGACAAACACTTCTTCTACTTCCTCTTATTGAACGAATTATCTAGTCATCAGTTAGATTTCTCATATTATTTCATAGTTTTTAGGTTTCTTCTTATTTGATGCTCAGTGTGATTTGGTGAAATTTATTGCTAAGGAAAAAATTCAATTCTATAATTTTCAGCATACAAATTCCTTTAGTTGTGATCTATTTCCGATCTAATTCGAGTGAAATCACTTTTCAACATCCACATAAAATCAAATAATCAAATAAATAATAAGAGAATTGAAAATCGCTTCAACTAAAGAACGGGCAATCTATGTAGTGAATTCGCAAAATGTAGGTAATCGTGCAGATATCTCAAAACACTCTTCGTTTTCATCAGTAATATAATAGTAATAATTAATTATTGCTACTATTTTAGCGCAGTCGTATTAGCCATTTTTTGCTATTTAATTTGCAACTGTTTTTTTGAATGCTCTCTGAATATACTCACTATGTTGTATCGAAATTTGTTAGTGGTTATGAATATGGTTCTCGAAACGTATCACCACAACTTCATTTTAAGTTCTTCGATTAATAAAGTAATCCGCCGCTTTAATTGTATTTTATTAGATATTTTAACGTTTTTCCAGGGAAATTTTTCCTCCAGCATTTAGAATTCAAATATAGAATGCGTTCGTTTCCACTCTGACGCCCTATGATGCGTATCGTTATTTCCCGCAGAGTTATAAATTGTTGCTGCATAACAAAAACCAATCGTCCTTTTATCGAATTTAACTGAAAGCATCGAAAATAAAAGTCATGATAGAAAAGGAAGGTGTTGCTTATGATGTTTTTGTAGTTGATTCCTCTCAAAATGGTGCTTGCAAAATTGCCTTCACGAGATGCATAATGATGGTCTATTGTCTATCTGTTTGTGTGTATCCATGTCTGATTCTTTGCTTGATAACTTCAAGTAGAAAATAAATAATGAAGCGAAGAAACGAAATTTAGTGATTATGCAATGAATAATATGGCTTATTGCATTTGAAATGCCAAATAGATGAATTTGACGAAAATTAAAGAGATATGAAGATGCCTTGAAATTTGTATGCACTTTATACATCGTTCACATTTTCATTTTATATCGATTCGGGGCCGTTGTTGAAGAATTTTGATTTATTTGTAGAGCGGCCGAATTTGACTGAAAATTCAGAGCGTTATTCTCTAGATTCTTTTTTTTTTGTTACCGTGAAATTATTCGGTGAGATGAGCACGATATAAAAGCACATATCATATCAGCTCATTTAATATGCTTCCCCGCTTGTTCCGTTCGAAAAAATGCTGATAAAGGCGTAATGAGTTTGCAAAACTGCAACAATAATCCGAGATCAGAAAACTTACACTCTGCTTACAGATGTTGAATCTTGTAAGGATTTTTGACTGATATTATAGTTATTAAAAGAATGCTTTATTAAAAAAAACTTTGTTTGTTTAAAAAAAAAGATTCCTTTTGCATAAAAACGCAAAAAATATGTGATGAGAAGTAACGGTCAATTCAATTACAGCAAGATAACGTCGAATTTCAATATCTCGTATATTTGATATGAGGCATATTTGAGCACGATAAAAAATTATCCACAACTGTGTCAAGAATTTATGAAGAAGCACAGAAGATTGTTGCATTTATCGTTATCAATCATTGCAAAAAAAAAAACGCCCTACTTTTCATCATCTTGCATTTAGTTTTGTGCCTAGCTTGTTGCTGCATTAGAAATCCATATCACATAGGAACCGGGCTGCAGAAAACATGCCTATTTATTGAAGATTTTACTAGAATGAGTTCGAATAAATTTGGAGGTGTTTTTTTTTTCAATTTATTGCAAATTTTTCTCTTTATTTTGTGGCACAAACTTTTGAATAATGATAAATGAGCTGTTTATTATTGCTTCTGGTCGCGTTATCTTCTCTTGCTTATATTATACGGCGTTAAAGATTTGAAGCACTAAAGCGAACGAATATTTAATAAAGCCGATCTATGAAACGATAAAATGAAATTGATGGTCTTGCGATCACTAAGAAATTAACTAGCTGATTTGAGCTGAGAATGAAACCCCGCGTAATATGCAGAAAGGGCGCAAACGATTTGTTGAAATTCCTTTTCTTGTACAGATGAACAAAATAAAACATATAAGTGAAACAAAAAAAAAAATTTACGTAATCGACCGCCTAAAGCCGATTTGAAATATGACGCCTATTCTATAACGTTTTCAGTCGGTTAGCTTTGTGTTTCGTTAATCAATCCTACTGAATGTTGCAATACGTTGAACGTAGAAGAATACGCTAATTGATGAAAGAGTTAAGGAGAGCGATGTGAGAGAATAGTTTTTAAAAAACTTTTAATATGAGAACATTATAGCTGATAAATATAACTGTGCCAATTTTGTGGTCGGAATCAAATTAGAAATGCAAAAATTTTAAAATCGCATCAAGGATTTCCTCATAGAAAAAAAAATTATTATCATAGTTGTACATAAGATAAGTTTTGATCACCTTCTGCGTTATCGAATCCCTTCATCAGCTCTTTCTCTCTCTCTCTTCATTCATAAACAGACATACAATTTTGCGATTAAAATGTCAATAAGTTGCGAAATTTCAACGTTTATTGATTTGCGCTTAGAATTCTCTTAATACAGCAACTATTGACCACTATAAGGTAGCATATAAGTATATATCTCAGGTAATATTATATAAATGGGCGTTGTTGCATCATTATTTGAATGAAGCATTGTCTAACGCCATCAAAGAATCAATCATCAAACATATAGCTAATAGAATCGTGGTGATAGATCGTTCTGTTATTGTTGTGGTTGTATGGGATGATATTCGAAACAGATCGATGTGCCAACTGATGCGGTCATATCAGTGCTCGAATTTGTGCGATAGCAATAAACATGCGACCACTTATATTTGAGTCATTCTTCGTGCTGTGTTGAATTGTGGGTAGTTTTATTAACCGCTAAGAAATAGCCCATATTTCACTCATATGGTAGTGTTTATTTACTAACATTGCATTCAGATAATAGAGGAAACCAGACAAAACTTCCATCGATTATTTTTAAATAAAAGATCTAAACAGACAAATATTATAGGTTCGATCATTAATTTTTTTTTTAATTCGCAGAATGAGTTTATTTATTCTTATAATAATCTTTAATGAATATGAATGTATGGCAACAAGATGTTTTATGCACGTATACTAATTTTGCGCATATAAATTTGGTAATTGAATTTGTCCGGTGCTTAATTTAGTCTAATGCAATTCTTAATTTCATTATATTATATTAATCTAATAGCGATTATATTCTAGTGCATGATCGCTGTTTATTGTCACTATTTTCATGGATTTTTTTTTTTTTTGCAGCAAGATCTCACTCTCGGATTGTGGAGACGAGTGAGATAACGTATAAATCGCTTTTCTTATACTGAAAGTTTTTTTTTTTGAAAAGAAAAATCACATGTTTACTATTCATTGGCGAAATTTTTGAGTTTAGTTTTTTTCCACTTTAAGGGCGATTTTTATTTTACGTTATTTTCCTTTATATTCCAAAATGTTTATTGTTAAGGAATATGCATATTGGTATTGGTGAATACGTTATTATTCTATTGATCATAATCGGCACAACATTTTATTATTTGCCTTTAAGCGCCGCAGTTATCACTGTTACGTCGCTATCGTCGGCTATCATATGGTGAGTTCAGTTGTTGTCTACTTAGATGTAGAGTTGAATGAAAGACCATTTCAGTATTAGGTTGCTATCGAAAACTTCTATGACAATCGATATTCCATATATTTGTATTCAGAGGCTATCTAAGCGTCTAAAGAACCCTTTGTTGCCCTCTAAAAAAATCTTTTTTCAGTTTAGGATATGCAATAAAAGTAATAAATTTTTTTCCACAGTTGCAGCAAATTTGCAGTTATCTGCGAAATGATATTCCAACAACTAGAAAAGGACAGAAAATTGCTTGATAAGAAGCTTATCACATACGTAGCTTGGAGGCGTTAAAATTTCGAAGCATACTGAATGGAATTCGTGCGAATTACAAACGCATTCGATAGCTACCCAAAATATAGAAATATTTCCGATCTGTAGTGAACTTCTTTATCGGCCAATTGCGTTAGCCCAATAGAAAAGTTTATTCATTACAGAAAATAATTTCATCTGATTTGCCCGACGTTGTATAGTTCGTGTCATTTATGCAAATATAACGCAGATAGATAGCCAAAAAAGAAAAACTAACGAAAATGAATTATCGCACTATGTGAGTCGTCAAATTTTAGCAAGCACTCTCAAACACAACTGACGCATTTCACTAGAAAGTGCTGTTTAGAAAATATTTCTCTTTAAAGGCACTCATCTTCACTTTACTCTCATAATGCAGTAATAAATTTTTTTTACTCGATTGTAAATTATATTTTATGAGTTTCAAGTTATTTACTGAATAATTTTCATAGAGGTCTTGTTTGAAAAGCGTTAACGATTAATTTTTGTTACTTTCATAGACTATTCTGAGTTAACTGTTAATTCGGTCTGCAGCAATGATGCTGATGATTTAGCAAATTAAATGAGCTCACAAATTTACATAAAAACAAAGAAAGTCGCGAATTTCAAAAACTGTAGTTCGAACGTTTCAAATGTCGCAATTTTTGCTGAGGAATATTTCTAACGTTGCAAGTGTTTGAATTTATTTTCAAATGAATCTATCGTTAGGAAGTTGCATTGTTTGAACAACTATTGGGCGAAACAAGGAATTCCTGGTCCAAAGCGGAACCTTATCTTCGGAAATTTACTGCAATTGATGAACGGTTTCAAAGCTTTTGATATCGAGAATACAAAGAAGTATGGAAAAAATTTTGGGTATGTTGTTTTTGTTGCTTTCTTTTAAAAAAAACTTACGTTCTTTTTTGTAAAATTTCTTCTCATTTTATACTCTATTTTATCGATTATTAATTTGGCATTTTCGAATATTAACTAGTCTACACTCTATGAGTTGAAAGCTGATGTGAAATTATTTATTCAAAATCTCCATAATTAAGGCATTCATTTCATTTTGAAGATCCAGATGAGGCAAATTAATGTGTTTTCCATAAAGTGCATTGCATAATTTATTTCGTCAAATATTGCCTTTCGCTATGGAATAATAATCTCTTAGCTTGAGATGATCCAAGGCAAGAAAGTTGCTTGGTTAAGATTGAAAAATGTAACGTACTGCTATCCTTCTATTATTTTCTCCGCTCACGCAAGTCCTTTGCGTTTTTTTTTCATTTCATTATTTTTTGTGAATTATATAAAAAACTAAAACCTCTTCTTGGAACTATCAAGCTCAATAATGTTACAAAAGATAGGATATCATTGAGATTGCCTTCTGCTTTTAGCGCTGTTTTTGCCGGTGCTCCTACTTTCATATCTTCGGATGTGGATTTATTGAGAGAAGTACTTGTGAAGCGATTCAACTGCTTTATTAATCGTGAGGTTGGATTCTATCATTCTAGTTCTAGCTTGAACTATAGAATTGTGCATATTGTATAGTTCTGCAGCATCAGTATTTCCCACGACATTGATGAGTATATTAATAAAGGCATTATTAGCCAAAACATGATGGCAGTTACCATTAGCAATTGTATGGGAAGCTGCTGTTGGCGATTTTGGCCTTCTAGCATCATTCCATTATGGCCAAGCCAACACTTTCATTACATTTCGAGCTCCACAATTACATAGCTGTCACTAAAATTGAACATCACGCGCTTCTCAAAAGCTTTTTTTTTTCAAATAGGAATTATCCTTTCATTTTCTTCTTGTACTTCGACAACACTATGCAGTTATTACTAATAATCGAAAAAATAAAGCGCTTTCTTCATTGAAAACATAAAAACTCTCTCTAGTCTAATACTAGTTTGTTGCCAACTAAATTTAAAATGTACTTCCGTTAATATAGTTAAACTCTTACAGGTGGTGTTTGAATATAGCACTTTTCGTCGTTCTTTACTCAAAGATTAAATTTTTTTTTTCAGATCCGGAATATAACCTACAACGAGAATAATGTAGGCAGCAAAATGTTGCTCGTACTCAAAGATCAATTATGGAAAGATGTACGAAGGACAATCACACCCGCTTTTTCATCCGCAAAAATGAAAAATGTTAGCTGTACAAGTTAGTTTCTGAAAGTTGCCGTCGTAGCGTTTAATACGCTGCGTTAGTATTGACGCTTTTAGATGCAACAATTTGGCAATGTTAAGAGAATTTTATCAATGTGACCACATAATTGGGAGATATTGTAAGTTTGCTCTTTAACATAGAAATAATTCTTCCCATTATTGTTCTCAAATCTTTCATTGAATTTTTTCCAAACCTCAGTATTATTATAACAAATTCCGTAAAAGTCCTCACAGAAAATTGGGCAAATTAAAAAAATTTTGCTCATTTATAATTTGAGTAAATTAACGATAGATGTCAAAATTAAACACCTTTTTGCTGGGAATTCATCTTTGATTTGTTTTTTTCTGTTGAAAGAGACTTGGCTACTTTTTGTCGTCTTTGTTTGCGAAAGTTTGTACGCCATCCCCTTCCTCCTTTCTCTTTCCGGCTCATCCTTTCTTTCATGAATCGTCCGTCTGCATAATTTGATGATCTCCACTAAGTATTTGGTAAGATGGAAACTGAACGTTTTCAGATGGTAACACTTTTGGAAGAATGTGTGGCCGATCTGATCAATGCGTTCGAATTAGCGATCAATGAGAGGAACGGAATTTTTGAAGCCAAAGAGCAAGCCATTTCAATTTTAATTATACTGCATTAATTAAGAAAAATGCTGAATTTTGATCTGAAACTTCATAAAAGTGAAGAAAGACAGTTTTAACATATTTGCAAAATGCGAAATAAAAGACTTGAAAACATTTACTCCGCACTTTTTAATGAACGGATTGAAACTACCGACATTTTCAGTTAAATATGAAACGAAAACCTTTAGAAATTTTTTAAAACCATATTTATGGAAATAGGGATTTATGAAGTTGGTTATGCTCAACTAGCGCTCGTACATCCGTTGAATTTAAGGAAAACTATTGACAGTATTTATACAGTTGTCTTTTGCTAGAACACTGAGGAGAGAACACTCTTCAAACAAATGAATACACATAAATTCGGATCTACGGAAATTCGATTTTATTGAATCTTCATCTCCATTGCAAATAATGATAAACCGATGAGCTGTTCGCAACGTAATAGAATATTGTTCCCCTTCCAGTCCCCTCTCCACAGTTCTCCCTCCGATATCCCCTTCCTCGCCTTGACGAAGAACGCTGCAATCGTTTCAAATGTTAGAGTAATATGTGATAAATCATGAAGGTTTCTAGAGCGAATATTTCCTTCTAATAGCTGAAAAAACCCTTTAACAGAGCGTTGTTTAAATTAGACTTTGCGGTAAATATACGATGGATGCGATTGCAAAATGCGCATTCGGTGTGGATGTTGGCTCACAGCATGGCAATTCATTATTCGCCAAATATGCACGAGAGATTCTCAACTTCACACTTTGGGATCCTGGAGTTCTTTTCATAAGTATGTTTTGCATTGTTCTATTTTCATCATTTTACCGTCTTCATAGTGTCATTTCGAATATATAAAGGGATAGTAAGCAAAACCTAAATAGCTCTTTAGAAAATGTGAAATACAAAAAATGTCTTATCGCAACATATCGTTCATTAATGAGGAAAGAATAAAATGCTCACACTTGGAAAGTGATCGCTTGTGATATAAATATCGTTTGAAATTTCTATATTCAAGAAAAGAAAATTCATCAGCTATTAGTACTATTTTCTTATCAATTATTCAATTGTTGCAACGGTTATATGGATTTTTTTTTCTATCATGTTTGTATAACAATTATTGAAAAATTTTTATGCCCCTTAACATCCTTTCTCATTTGAGAGCGATATGTTGCAACAGAAAATTTTTTGTATTTCACGTTTGCCGAAGGTTTTTTTATGCCTTACTTCCGTTTACATATGTTCTGAGAGTTGACTATGCTTGCTTAAATAGATTGATTATATTTAGACTCTAATTGTGATTGGTGGAAGCAAAAAGATTTTTGTTGAAAATTTGCTACTGAATATTTGTAAATATTTTAGAGATTTTCTTTTGCAAATATTGTAAACAATATCACCTCCAATCGTTTGTGGATTCTATTGAAAAGTTAATGAAATATTCGTTAAATTGTTTCTATCAATATTCCTTTCTTAAAAGCTCATTGAAATATTCAATGAATAAGTTGCTATGCACAATTCCCCATCTATCTTTTACGCACAGCCTCGTTGCATTTTCAAGCATTTCAAAAACTCTACTTACCTTTTTTTCTTAAGTTCATTGTAAAAATTTCGTAGTAAATATGATTACTTTCGATTTACACTTACAAAATAAAATATTTGCAGCGTTATTTCCAAATATTTCCCGTTGTATCGAAAACTTCACCGGTCATGAGATCACAAAGCACAAAGCTAATAAATACATTGTCGATGCAATACGAAAGGTTATCGCAGAACGACGAATTCATCGGAAAGCTGTAAGCACTTTAGTGGAAAATTCATATGTTCTCATATATAAAACACCAAAGTCTTTCTTACGTTAAAAAGCTAACTTGTAGTCCAAGTTGTGATACTGGCCCCATTGGGAAGTCCTGGTAGGCTTGAACAATGCGGACGATAATGCTATGAACGCATAAATAGTTAGTGCTGAAAGATGGTATTTAGCGGTCGACGACAGGGCATCTTCTAAAATCATTTTCCCATAGCAAATTTATGATAACTAAGTTCCATAAGCGAATTTGTTGCGATCACACTAGTGACCAATGAATCAGCTTTGGTCATCTTCTTCATTTACAGAATCCTTTCTCAACACAGCTATCATATACTACACAAGTCATTTTGTATTTTTCAAGTAAAATTGGATTATTAATGAAATCGGATAGATTGAAATGTTTTTCTATATTAGTTGCATTAAAACTTCCATAGAAATAGTGCAAGAATTCTTTGATGATTGATTTTATTGCTCTATAGGGGAAGCCTGATTTCCTGCAGCTTCTTCTCGATTGTTCGGATGAACGATGTGCCGAATCTGAAATCGATCGTGAAATTACCGATGAAATAGTGGCGAAAAGTGGCAATAAGGTTATATATTCGTTTCTTGTTTAGCTTTTATTCAAAGAGTTATTCACATAATAACGATTGCTTACTAGTTGTTCTTACTTTGCGTGATATTTGCATGCTTGATTCATTACTGCTTAAAGTCTAAAAATTGACGTTCTTTGAGGTAGTCAAAATTGTTAGCATTATGCCAGAGATTCATATTGATGAATATTGTTCACTTTATAATTATTGCTCAAGGAAGGAACACGCTGATGATTCTGAGATATTTTCATAGCATATAATTCGCGGACAAAAGCACAAGTAGAAGATCATGTTAGTCGACATTTGCTGCTCATAATGACTGTATTTCCAAACTTTCTTCACGGAATAAGCGGTGATCCAGAAATACGCGTATTAAGGTGCTATGTTAGAGTATTATGCAGCAGTGACCATTTTTTTTTTCAAAATTAGATCTCCGTTCCTTGTTACTACGCACCTTACGATGACTTCCTCAAAATTGTTTTTTTTAAACTCAGAATCGCCACTTTGGCGACTTATTTATCAGAAGAAGACTAAAATTTTACTTGAATCCTTTATGTCTCCTTTCCAGGTGAAACCTTTTTCCTTTGATGATTTCAACATTAATTGCACCCACGTTGAACCCAATATTAGAGTGATATGATCAGTATTAACTGGCTTCGTTGTTGATGAAAATTTCGAGGCGGAAAATTCCACTAACGTGTAGAAAATGCCACTTGCAACAAATCTGTCATTGCTTTCAGGTCAAACTAAATGACGAGCTAATAATTTCACAGTGCTTTATATTCATCGTTGCTGGCTATGAAACGTCTTCAGCAACGCTACAATTTTGCTTATATAATCTTGCCACCAATCCTATTGTACAAGAGAATGGTCATGAAGAAGTGATGCGTATTGTTGGCGATAAGGTTTCGTCTTGTTTATTTCCGTCTTTGTCATTTTCTGCACTTAACTTAATGTAAATCATCTGAAGCTTTGCCTTCGAAAACGTTCAGTCTTTGTTCTTTTTTTTTTCTTCGTTGATATTGCACGTTCACAGAATGATTTACATTTCAATGTGCGTTGGATTGAAGCTATTGGCTGTTCTATTGGATATAGTATAAACAATATTTTTTAAACACATAAAATGATTTCGAAATTCCAACATATTACAGCAAATATTGCTAATTTATGAGTTAAGAACAACTAAGAAACGATCCATAATGTTAGTGCTGATTTATCTCTTTGCTTGATATAAACCTTACATCATTAATTTTGAAGTAGTTTTTTGGAGTGGATTTCAAATTTTTTTCTCATTTATTTCATTTTTATTTATATATTTCAAATTTATTTTAATGCAGCAATATGTAGCATAAATTTTTACCGCAATGGAAAACTTTCGACGTTCAACTGTTTAGAAGAGTTTTATATTGCTTCCTTGAGTTCATCGCATTACTATGCAGTAAAGTTTAAGCTGAAAGTAGATTAGGTGAGAAAAAATGTTTCAGGTATAGACAACTCTTCACCTATGTTGAAATTAAATTCTTATAAGTGAACATTATATAATGATGCAATAGCAATGAGGCATTTTTGTTGATTTGTTGGATTAAGAAGAATGACATCAGCGTTTTGTAGGAGCTAATTGAATGGGATGATCTCGCGAAAATGTCCTATATCGATCACATTATTAAGGAAACTCTTCGTCTTTTCCCCCCGATACCCAGGTTTTAAAATTTTCTGGTACTTTCCATTTCGTGATCTAATCACAGAGTACCTATAGAGACTATGCTTGCTTGCCTTCTATTTTTCCCGTAGTGATCATATTTGAACTTCAATATATGCCCCTTTCCTCCCACTTCTCTGCACTTCCCGATTCCTCCCACCTCCAAGCCTCTGCGTGATTCGGGAATTTTCTTTAATATTCGTTGCTGTGATTATGGCTAATGATGCAAAGTATTATCTGAAGAGAGCAATCAGAAAGGACGCTTCAGAAGGTAAATAATCAAAGAAATGCGTTTGAATGACATGGTAGGATTCAGAATCGGGTCACGATGTATCAATTTTATTATGGCGTTGTAAGCGAGTACCTTTCTCGAATTTTTCTATTTAATTTTGCGGTAGCCAGTACATTTTTTCGAGGGGAAAAAATAATTTATCATTTATTTCTTTCTTCACTTCAAATTAGGCACATTTTGCACTTGTTTTGCAATCTAAAGTAATGCACTAATCACTGCAATGGTTGTTTTTTTATTCGATAAGTAGTGAAAATGCTTAAAAATGATCTTATTCAGCATCAATCGTCAATGCAATGAAGAGGTGTTCATTGATGGAGTGAAATTCGAAAAAGGATGCAATATAAATGCGGCCGTTTTTGCAATACATTACAACGAAGAGTACTATCCAGAAGCAGAGAGATTTTATCCTGAAAGGTGAGTATTTTTTAATTATGTAAATTGTCAGAGATAAATTAATTAAAACGCTGCTCTTTTTTTTTTGCTCAGGATCGACTGATCTTATGTAGGGTGTTGAACAAGCGAGACGATGAAGATGTTGAGGGTGATGACACTGTTTTTGGAATAGTGGTGAAGAATTATTAAGGAGCTTACTGTGATACTGTACTTGCCGACATTTCTACCTCACCGACGCATAATCACTTTGTTGACTGCAACACATTATTTAATTATGATGTTGTCTACAACTGCAATATTAGCTTGAATTTCATTCCATTACATAGTTGATTGTTTTTTAAATTATTTCATAGGCAAAGGAGCAAAGATATCGTTTTTTTTTTTTTTAATTGCTCATTATCCTTTTATTTTCCATATTTTCTTTTTTATCCTTTCATACTTTTGAGTATTTATTCTTTTTCATTTGTAAATTTCAGATTCTCACTTGAAAAATATAAAACGAACGATCCGTTGACATTTATACCATTTGGATTTGGTCCACGAAATTGTATCGGAATGCGTTTCGCTCAACTTGAAATGCGATTAGCGTTGGCATATTTGCTAAAATACTATCGTTTCATCACAAACAACAAAACTCCGGTATTGTCTATGCAAATTTTCTACTCAACTTTCTTTTCTTCCTATTTTGGGTGCGCAATACTGAAAGATTTCCATGAGGAGTTAGCAAAACGAAACGAAATTGTGTGAGCTCTTCTTACTTAGGGACGAACAAAAATGACTTGAAAAAAGACTTGCTAAGTAAAAAAAAAATGAAGCGAATCTGAAGTTGCAAATAAGTTGTTTAGGCATATCCTTGTGCATATTTAGTTATTCTATCGAATAAATTTTTGTTTTATCGTTTAACTGCTTGAGAATATTCCTTCTTCTCATAAAAACCGAACATGGCACCATCATATATACCCTTATATAAGGGTGCATCAATATTCAGTTGCTTCTATTTACTCATCGTCTAAGCTAAACTAATACAGTTTGGTGCATATATCGATCTCAAAAAATTTAATCAGCCATGTTCAGTGCGTATCGAGTATTGTTTCATCGTATATACAGCTATCGAACAGCTATTTGAAATGATGTTGGTTTTCAATTTCATTATGTAATATATTTTTGAGAAATTCGCCTTTCAGAAACCACCGCTTGAAATTACGACGCTACCATTCACGAAACCAAACGATCCGATCTGTCTCACCGCTATACGAAGATCGATATGAAATTTTATTGTCATTTCACAGAAATGTCTTCTTATACAATGTCAATTTAAGCTGAATAAGTGGGACTTGCATCTGAAATTCATTCTCCCTTTTCTTTATCTGATCAGTCCTTCTGAGTGCAACAATTCAGCCATTGAGGTTTCTAAAGTGACATTAGAGGCAATGTCTTACATAAAAGGTTTCATTTTCATCTTTTTTTTTCCCCGTTCTATAATATCTACACATACCGCAATGTGATCAGGTTCATTTATCATTCTCATATTTGATAACGCCACGCATCCACTCTTGGCCCATTTTTCCCGTGGGCCAAACCCAAAATGTACTACACTATAACGAATAAACAATACTTAGAGCAGCTTCTATGGAATTGCAGAAGAAAAACTGGTGTTGCGAACTCATTTACTCGTTTGGCGATTTTCTTCACTTTTGCCTCTTCCCTTTTTTGATATTTGGGAAAAAAGAAATTGTGCGCATACTGTAGGCCTACTTCAAGTTTTACTCGTCCTGTATACGTATATTGGCGAAATAAACTTCTAAATTTCGTCCCACCAACCTGAAATCTTCCGCTCCGTTTATTTCCAAACTCAATGTACGAGTCTTTTCTCACCATCTATGCTGTTTAAGTGCTTCATAATTTCCTCAGTGATATTTTTCGTAGAAACACGCCTTTTCTGCTTCACAACGCCTACAACTTGTACATTTTTCTTCGTGCAAGATTTGTTTAAGCCACTTAAACAGTGGAATGCGGCTGCAGCAATGAGCGACCTCTATGACAGCTGGTCCAGTTTACCGCCAGTAGGGGGAGGAGAATGGGAGAAAATGCATACTCCGACAATTCCAAAGTCGTCAAAGTAAGGATAACAAAGCCCTGATTATATTGCATCATCTTAATATCCACAATGATGTAATAAAAGTCGACGGTATCATGCAAATGGTCACTTATTTTCCGGTTTTCGCGGACGTTTCCCGCAGTTTTCGTATTCTCGCACGTCATTTTATGCAGACTACCGGAAATCCTGTTGGTCGCTTTTTGCAGCAGCTCCACTCCTTCGATTCTTGCATTTCAATGGTCACCCTTCTTCCCCCCCCCCCCCGCCCTCCTCACTTTTCTGCAAAAGAGTTGGCTTTTTACAGTCTTGGACTGTCCGCTTCAAAAAACCGGCGATATGCGAAAGTCGTGAGCTCAACCGACTATATCAAATTCAGCATTGGGTTCCCACTTGTATTATCAAATGGTTTAACTCCCAGCAGCACGAAAGCCGGCCCTTCGACGTTCTGTAGCCCATTGAAAAAGAATAAGGATTTAGGTGAGAAATAAACTGCAAGTTCATACAAATCCAAAAACGATAATATAAAAGCGTAGTCGGTTTTGATTCGACTACCGTGAGGCCATCGAATCCTAGAAATAACTGAACCCTGTATGCAACACGGCAATTGCCGTTGTAGATTATTCGTTAAATGCCCTCTCTCTTGCAACCTAAGTATAATGGAATTGCAACGTTGAGGAAATAGATATAACGCCTGTAAAACTCTCTTTTTCACCTATTTTTGTTGACTTTTCACCTCCTCTCCATTTTCATCTGACCTCCGCAGTACATAGGATGCAGCCAAAAAACTTCTGGAAAGGCAATGGAGTGTGATTATTTTGAGCTCATCGTAACCTTTAATGTTCCCACGGTCCTGAAAAGTGGGACATTATATAGAATTCTCCCAAACAACTCCTCTTCCCGAATTTTACAGCAAAAACACTCTTGATTTTCTATTTCTGGAAAAGAAGGGTAGTTGGTTACAGGCTGCCGCATGGATTAGTCTTCCCACGCAATCAACGTGGAAATTTCACAATAAAGCTGAATCAGTTGATAGATGGATAGCTATCACCTATCCGCCCAAACATCAATAATTCAACGATCGTGCAAAAGTACAGTGATGATCAAACATCGCCTTTAAGGAAGTGTTCTATAATCTTCTAGTTCCATTATGAAACGAACGTCACCGTTACACGTGACGAGAAAAACTCCCGTTTGTTCTCGTGAAGATCACAACCACAAAACGCAATGAAATGGTCGCCATACTTGTGATAAACCTTTGCCGAATATTAAATGAAAATAACAAAAATAATACTAGAATAAGACAATAAAACATTTTACAGCATAAAATCCATAGTCCATAGTATTTCGAAGAATATAATAAGAAAATTTTGTTGTGCAAACCTCTATATCCATAGACATTGATATATTATTTGTATTCAAAAGAAACAACTCACAAATAATTGTAATGGAAAAGACACATAGTTATAAGACAAATATGAAAGCGAATAGGAATGAATACTTCAACATGTATATGTTGAAGCTGAAAGAGAAGGGTTTATTTCTGTAAGCTTTGCTCAAATATTGCAGAAATGATGAAGAATACTACAGTGGCGAGATGTCATGTGAGCATGCAAGAAAACCGATTTGTCCTTCACGCCAAAAATTTGCATATCCCCAACAATCCCTCATTCGCTCTCCAAAACTATGAAGAAGCAATGCTTTCGAAGTCAATCGATAGAAAGCTGAACGCACTTCTGAACTATAGAATCCTTACAGAGAAAATCGGATGACAGGCTACGTTGAAGGACGACGTGCAGCTCTGCGCCGTTCCTCTCCATTTAGTGCATTCGTTACAATCGAGCGTGTGTTGTCTGTATGATACTTGTTACCTGCCTGAAATATACAACCGTTTCATTCCTATTAATTTCTCTTCCTTTCTTTCTAAACACAACATTTAGATCTTAAAATGAATAAGCACACTCAATCCCAACATCCTGAATTGACTGTAAACCTCAGCTAATGAAGAATGAGAGCTGACGGAGGCAAAAAGAACCTCGCTTCTATCAGACTCTTTTTCCTACTGTTTCTAATCCCGTCAGAGATTCTGATAACATTTATGACTTTCATCATCTTCTCTCAGTGAGGAGGATATATAGCGAATGCGGAAACTCATCTATAATCTTGAAATGTAGTTGAGTGCATATTTGCAAGAACAAACTTAATTTAATTAGCTAATGATTCAAAAATGAACTTCTCTGTTTTATCAGTGGTATTTATTACAGGTATTCCACGTAATAAACCTGTACCTATAATCATCGCTACGGTCGTTAATAATAAACAAAAGTGAAAAAACAATAAGAAACATTGCATAAAACCACAAATATTGCGTTATTTTTTGCTCTTGCAATGCATTCATTACTGTTTATTATTACAAAATTCATTCATTACCTCAATTATAATTGTCAGCATTTCCAGTAGTTTCAAAACGCTAACAACATTTACTATTAAAATATTCAATTAAAAGTTCAACAATGAATAAAGACCCTGATAAGAGTAAATATAAAACTTAGTAATATCAGTTATTCAACTTATCAACATTCAATTTTGGACCGTTCAATCATCAGTTGCTATAGTGGTCTTAGCAATTCATTGTCTAAAAAGAAAGTCTATACCAACAGAAAAAAAAAGTTGCCACCTATCATGGTTCAGTGAACTTGCAAGCACAAGAATGTTTAGTGATCTAAAATATGCTTCAGATATACTAATAACTATACCTGTACTAATTCCAATTATACCTGCATTAATAATAATTACACCTTTATTAATACGGGAAATAAAGTTTGCTCATTTGCAACTCAGCGCTATAAACGATGAGGTGATATCGACATGAGTAGTACGCTTCCTCACATCATACTAAAGTTTCTCTCCATAGATGTGCTACTCCGTTTCAGTCTAGAACAATATAAATTCCTTGACTTTCCACCTTTTGAATGACGATAACATTTTCTAAGATATATTCCAAAAAAAACAAGTGCAAAACAGATTATTAGAAAGTAATAAACATGAATGAGAATAATTGATGATCGTATCTTAATTAAATTTGGAAATGAATTTGAAAAATTAAATGTTTTCATGAAATAAAAATTAGATGGTGCCCGGAACTTACACTTCCTACTTTTTCCTCTTCCTTTTCTTCAAGAAATAACTTCGAAAGGTTTTCGAGAATAAAATAAGATTAAATAAAGGAAAAACCTGTTCGAGTTTTGTGCGTCCTTTACCAGAATTGCCTATTCTTATATCAGCTTCACCTCTCTCAAATTCATATGCCATTTGTTCGGCAGTAGACATCTCTTCCTCTGAATTGATTCTGAAAAAATACGACTATATTAGCGTATTTTGTAGAAATTATAGCACTATTAAAAC
Organism: Ascaris suum; assembly: GCA_013433145.1. Classification (NCBI taxonomy): domain Eukaryota; kingdom Metazoa; phylum Nematoda; class Chromadorea; order Rhabditida; family Ascarididae; genus Ascaris; species Ascaris suum. Next base: position 11,102,273 of record CM024170.1, on the reverse strand, counting down.
GATCAAACGAATTTTCTTCGAAGAAAATAGAAAAAAATTTAGTTGAATAGATTGAAATAATTCCATCGATGCAGTCGCTGAAAATTTTACTCAGAAAAACAGACTTGAATAGTGCTCATAATTTTCGATATTCATTTAATTACTGTTATTCATCACTTAATAGTTAAATTGTAATACTTCTGACAAACTTATTCATCTATTCATTTTTAAATAAAACCCTCTGGTTTAGTTGAAATATGGAATCGTCCTCCAATATTACAGTCAACAAGGACGATGCCATAGCATAAAGTTAAACAACAACGATATGCATGAAAACACCTATTCAATAAGAAGCAATGAGAAGTTTTGCAATCCGATTGGAATAAAAGAAAAAAATAAACTATTTCTAAAAAGATAGCCTAAAACAATATACATACTGACTGCTTATAGCAATAAGTAGCCGATTCATCCACAATCAGAAAAGCGCTAGCAATAGTAATATTGCTCGAGGTTGCTATTCGTACAGAGGTAACAATTTTCAAAAGAACGAATTCCGACAAAGAAATTCTTTTCGATTGCTGCTTATAACAGCCACACACCACAACACTACAAGAAATAAAGCACTTGAAATATCAACACTGAGTTATGAATTGAAAAAAGTCATTTGCAAGGCTATGTCGATGATCTTATTGAACGAATGTTTCTGATCTAAGATCTGTCACGAACCGAATCAAGATTGTCCCCTTCAGCGATCAATGCCCTCTTGTAAGTAGAAATCGAACACAACCCTTAAGAAGTATTGAGTAACATAGATGCATATACTTGGCGAAACCGTTGCTGTTTATATAACATACTATCAACAAACAAACAACTTCACTCCTTATGGAATTATTTCTTATCCGGTCCGGTCGGTGCCTAATTATTACATCCGGTCGGTGCATAAGTCCGAAATAATACAAACTGTGCACTGCCTAGCTGTGACTGATAGCGCTAATTTAATAATAAACATTCAAAAATCGAATTTTTTATTTCTCAGGATGGGAAAAAGATGTCGAAAAGGTTACACCATCTGCTATACAAACGTCGCTCACTGCTTACTGTTTTGTTTTTCTTCCGCTATCTGCCATTGCTTTTATACACCGATGACGATTCTTGGCGTACATTACACTGTTTAATACCCCGAAGGTGGGAATCACTAACATTTGAATTACCTCTACCCCTCCCCTCTAACCTGTTCAGGGCCGAGGAAATCGAACCGTATCGAGGAGTAAGGGTGGGAGCAGGTTAAAGTGTTCAAGGACGAAAGTGGGCCACCTCCCTAGCAATGAAATGAAAATTAAAGAAAAAGTGGTCCTTGTAAGCTAATTTCTAAAGTTTCATATTTGTTCCTATGCAAATGAAGATGCCCATAAAACAATAATGTCAACTTATTTGAAAAAAGCTTCACTGGAAATCGGATGCACATTCAGATCAAAATTTTCAATGAGAAAGGCGAACATAAGTACAGTGAACATAAGTATTCATGTTCGAAATTCGGCTCAAGCTTAGTCATCGATAACAATGATTTTGCTGTTATTCTCGCAAACGACGTTTAAACAATGCTCGTACAAATTAGCTATCTAGATATGTTTAATGAGAGTTCCAGGTAAACTCACCTGCAAATCGCGTGCTTTCAAGATACGAAGCAAATATAGGCAGATTGAGAGAGAAAAATTCATAGACACATCCACTGCGATGCAATAAAAATGACAAAAATTCTGCAAGGAAACTGTAGCCGAGAAGTAAAGCTAATAAAATATAGCGTAAAAATGGTGAATTTGATGCGATGGCATTTCGAAATGATCGAACATCATTCAGCAAACAAATGTATTGAAAGTCAGCGATCACCACCGCAACGAGAACGTTTGAGATGCGTTGTTTTTGCAGTGTGGCACTTGTTTTGCTCAGCTGTTCTCATAACGTTCACTCCGTGTGACAGCTTTGTGCCACCCGTTATTGATCGTGAGGAGAGCACATGGAGTTCGCATTGTGTGCCTTACGCAGACAGACTTCAAATCGACAGTGATATGAAGCACACAGATTCATGTGATATTATGCGTTTTTTTTCACGAGTTTTTCTTGCAAATTTGCATCTGTGAAACGTATCGTGACAATGTCATGTCTTTGTGTGTGCATGTCTGCGCGTCTGTCTGTCTATCTGCCTCATCGGTAATTCCAGCACGTTAACAAATGAAGCAACAAAACTTGGTCGGTATTGTTATCTTTTAGTGAATGAAAGAGCAATCACATCTCGGAGTGCAACTGTTGTAGTTTAGTAGGCATTCATATAAAACGTGCCGCAGATTTTAACACAATGAATACAACGAACGTTCACCTTAACCCTCAGGTACGTCCTAGCCCAAGCTATATTCCCGCTGATGACTCAAAAAATCTTTCATAACGAATCAAACCTTTTTCAATATTCAAGTTGATCTATCAACTTCAAGAAGAGTTATGGACATTTTAGAGTGTCTAAATAACTACCTGCATTTCTAAATGGTCAGATTCTTATTTTAAGCCGATCGAATTTTGCAATGAGCAATTATTTTTCTCTGCACAGAACTTGCATTTGCATCAGCGATAGGACCAATTGAAAGAGATGTATTATTGCTAATCAGTAAATCTGTACAACCGACTAACGTGATAGGCGGCACTACAAGAATGCACATCATTTCAGCTCTTCCAGGTACGTCCCAGATACGTCCCAGACCAAGCTATATTCCATTTCTGCACTCGTCTACGATCACAAACCGCATTTCGCAATTCCATCAACCAGCCGGTTTTGCAAAAGTTGACAAAGAAAAATGTCCAATCATATTTTCTTTTTTTTCGAAAAATCGAACACCACCTCTATGAATCATTTGTCGAATGAATTGCACACAGAAAACGACGGTCTTGCTTGGGAACATTTGCACTGCGCCGAACGTACGGCACGACAAAGGTGTGAGCAAACGACAGTCGATAATACTAACAGCAACATTCATATAGTCAGCATTTGCATAGCAATGATTAATTGGTTTTTTTTTTGGATTGCAATGCCAAACATATCATCGTCGTCTATGTTTATGTACATATGTTATTTGTGTGTTCGTGTATTTTGCTATCTAAGCCAGTATGTATATTACAGCGGTGTACGGTTGAAGCAGTTTGTATCCGTGTCTGAGCAATGTTTCTTTATGGTTTTACAGAGAAAGTTGATAGTATGAGAAACCTAAAACATAAAGATAGCATTAATAGACCGATGTTAGAAGATGAAATATTAACAATGTAGGTTTTAGACATGAATAAAATAGATATGCAAATAAAAAGTGAACACGTTTCGGCCCTTATCCGTTGACGTGTACACCAGAGTTATGCGCGGGCCATCGTCAGAACGAACGCATAACCCTGTTAGTAGAGGAAAATAAATTAGTCATTATAAGCATGTGCTGTGAACAAGATAAAGAAGTGAAGTAGCAAAGAAATATGTAGGTACAATGTTTGTTATGATTGTGTAATGAACAAGAAAATCTTAAATATGGGGCCTACATCGTAATGAAGGGAACGTATAAGAAAGTTCCTAACAAAAAAAATTTTTTTTGTGTTGAAATCACTAGGTACAATAAGCGGAGAACATTGTAAGACGACATACATAATTACTCAAGTAAGGGATTATAATCTAAAAGCTTTGATAAAAGATAATCCTACAGCTAAGTTTAGAAATGCAGATAGTCTTAACCGTTCTTCTAGTATGTCCAAATGTACTAGGGAAAGAACATGTTCACAACTATAAAGGAACATCAAAATGAAATAAAACCAAACCCCTCGTATTCCAGTCGTCCGAATGCGCTACATAAACATAAGATACCAATAATCACGTATTTTCTATACATGAAAACATCTATGTTGAGATCAAGACCGTTAAAGTATCGTTCTATGTAGATCAGTATTAATATACAATGTGCTACCAATCTCATGCAGCAACTCAAGAAAATGGCATTGTAGATCAATTAAACTGAGATGTCCCATGTCAGTGTACCAAAATAAATAAATAAAAGTTTATGGAATGGAATTGCATGTGTGCAATATACAAATATATATATATATATATATATATATATATATATATATATATATATATATATATATATATATATATATATATATATATATATATATATATATATATATATATATATATATATATATATACTATAAAATAGGAAATCTAATCTACATAATAATTCTTAAATGTGCAATATGTAGGTGGGGTGAGAACGGATATTCCCTTTAGTTGGCAGAATAGGAATCAACAGTTGCTAAAGTGCTTGAAAATTTCTTTGATTAAACTTTTAATACTTTGCCTATTGAGATAGGCGAACTTCTAAACTAATTATGATGTACTAACTAATGTCTTAAATAGGTATTTTCCCATTAGTATAACACCTGGGTCTTTCTCTTTATAATTTTTAGGCAGACCTTTACATTTATTAGTAAAATCTGTCCTAATTGAACATATTTTGCTAAATCCGAAGACCTGAGAAATTATAAGGTTTTTGTGTACGAACGCTGGAATATTACTGTCTAATTGAGTATACTTGTTCACTGCAAAATTAAATTCTTCCGTCTTATCAAACACGTTTGAAATGACACCTTTGCGGGTAACAGTTAAGTTTACGTCCAAGAAATTAGCCTTGCTACCGCTGTATGTAATTTCAATTTGTAAAGAATCTCCATAAATTATTTTAGCAATATTATGAAAATTTTCTGTATTTAGTATTAGTAAATCATCAACGCACCTACAACAAATAGCATTAAAGCGTGAAATTTTGGCATATTTATATTCCATAACAGACAAAGTGAGATCGGCTGTATCAGGACTGGCATTACCACCCATAGGTACTCCTTTAGTTTGCCTAAAAACAAAACCGGCGAAAGTAACAAAGCTTTCTTTAACAATAAACTTAAACATTTCCATAATTTGTGCCTTATCCAAAGCAAGTGCGTGTGCTGTAAACTCGTAATTATCCGTGTAGAATAAAGCTTTGTTGTTGCAGACTTTCAAATAAGCCTTTTTTGAATTTTCAAGACACGAGTGTGTGAAAAATTCCATTGCTTTAATAATATCTTCGTGTGGCAGAGCAGTGAATAAAGTGGAAAAATCAGCAGTTAAAATCGTTTCAACATGTCTATCGTATTTTTTAAATATATCCAAGACGTCATAAGAATTTCTTACACTATAGTAATAACTAATCCCGCTTCTTTGACTAGCTGTATTACAATAATTGCTAAAATGCTTTTTAAAAAATTTTAAAATTTATGCACAAACAGGATAGTGGTTTCAGTGGACTTTTACTGGCCCCAGCTATGTAACGAAACTTGTAGGGATTTTTATGTAATTTAGGAATGGCAAACATTTTGGGTAACGTTGCGTTTTCCTCATTAACGTTAATAAAATACCTTTCAGAAAACTTGCGGTGCGCGTTAATAATATCTAGTTCCTGTTTATTTTCAACATGCTCATAGGTGTCGTTGCCAATGGTCCTACCCTTGATAATTCCAAGCTCCTTGCATAATTTTTGAATATTAAAGGTTTTGCATATAAAAGCATAATTATTGTCAGCTTTATCCACAGGTGCAATAATAAATTTAAATTGCATACTGGTAAGTATTATGCTATTATTGTAATCTAGACCATGAGTTATATCGATTTCTCCTTTATAAAATTCGTTATTAAAAACATCTTTAATGCGCTTTGTAGCCAACATATGAAATATTTTAAAATTGTACACGTTAGTGTGCTCGGTTCGATCAGTTTGCAGAATTAGTTTGTTTAAAGATTGCGCTGCATCTTCTATAATCCGGAGAAGATGCTTACTAATGATGGGTCTAAACTTAGTTCCCTTTTTAAAAATATTCCTAAGAGCACTAGACGGAATTATATCCAAATTACCCGTAAACATATGCTGTAAAGGTTGATAAAGGAATCGTGAGTTATGACAAGCACATCTGTTATTTAAAAACCCAGCTAAATTTTCCGGATGTTGGTTTAATATATGCAACGTTTTATTATAATTACATAGATAAGAGCTGATGGTCCTATCAAAAGAAAATGTGATATGTACCTTAGGAATATTAGACATAACCTCCAATAGTTCCTTTTTAACAATATTATTATTAAAAATATGGCAATAATTGACGTTTTGGTACCCAAGTCCGGGAAATTGCATAAGAAACCTATAACATCTATTCTTAGTTTTGCCATTGTGATTATTATTGAAAACATTTCTATGAATTGTGTACATTTTACACAGAAAACTAATTTCATCCTTAATGATTTTGTTCTGGTTTAGTATGGTGAAATATAGCATCTTAAGTATAGGATTGCTTTGTTGATACAAATTCCATAGAAAATGACAAGCATTTTCAGTACTATTTAAAGAGAAAGTGTTGCTGCTAACGGCATTAATGAAATGACGATTGATTAATTTGCTGTTTCTCCTTCCTTTTCCATGATTATGCTTAACTGTTAATCCATAGTTTTCAAAATATGGGACCTTTGGGGCATTATCTGCAAACATGAGTTCTGAAACATTTCCTACACCCTTGATACTATCATTGAGTCTCATAGGATAAATTGTCCGAAGTAATTTAATCCAGAGCATATCTTAACTTTCATGTCAACTCCTCAATAGACTTAAAAGATGAGACTTAGCTAGTAGAAGCCACGAATTTAAAATAGGCCCGATCGATGAAATAAATGCTGAACTGCACAAGTTCAAGACAGCTTATAAAATAAGATTGCTGCGATTACTTTATTTCTAATCACTGAATCCATCAATGTAATTTTGCGTTATTCACCGATAACCAACTCAATGAACGGGGATGGCGAGCGAGATGGGATGAGAAAGGAACGAGCGATAGTAGCGGCCGTCTTTCGCATACTGGTGAAGATGAAATTCTAAGTGCAATACAGGGGAAATGTGTTTGTTTTCTTTCTATCCGAAAATGCGGTCAGTTTGAGTTCCGCATTTCGCTTTTTATTTGAATTAATAGGCCGTCATGATATGGAAAAAAATGCCGTTTTCTTTGTTTGATGAGTTCAGCCATTGAACTTTTAAAATTTGATGAGAGAATTATTTGGGCAGCGAAATATGTATCAAAAACTTAGAAAAGAATAACAGGATGAAACACCACGGGTTGGCAAAAGAAGTAAAGGTCGACGTGCAGTGTGATAGAGTGACTCTCTGAAAAAGAATGCATGAACCAACTGGATTAGAGATGCATTAAAATCGGGACAATTGGAAGCGATAGATATGAACAGACATTTACTCGTAGCGAGTGCTCTCTTAATTGGAATAAATGAATAAATAAAGCTTAGAAAAAGTTTGTCAAGAAATAAGTCCACGCAAAAGTATTTATCGATGAGCTGCAAACCATTAAAAAGTAGTACTTTTTCCTCATGTGTTACAGCCACCGCCTAAAAATGATTAGGTCAGATAGTTATACCACTTTTTTTCAAGAACCGGTTGTGCTGCTCTTATACACTCTTTATGGCGCTAAATTTGGTACAGTACTATACTAAGTACTTTGGCCTGAATATTTTAATCCGTATACCGTACCTTAGGTTTTTGTGTGCATGAGTTTGACGGCGAAGATTAATTTATTAACCTAAAAGCTCTTCATCAAGCAGACCTCCGCGTTCCTCTTTATTCTGAGCAATGAAGGAAAAGTACTTCAGCAACACGTCCTTACGGCGAAGGTATTGCTCCGTAGTCTATATGCATATAGTTTACAAACATATAGTATACAGAAGATCACTAATGACACTCTTTATGGCGCTAAATTTGGTACAGTACTATACCAAGTACTTTGGCCTTGCAGACACCCTAACTTTCTTGGAAATTTTCAAACTTGAACTTTCTTGGAAATTTTTTTTTCATTACATAGCATGGCTCCGTGTTTAAACAAAATTCGTTCCCGGACAAAAGCCGGAGACGGGAACCTGGAAAATTTTTCAAATATTTTTCTTCCATGGTTAAGCACCAATGCAGACACTCTGACTCTCTTCACTCTACGAGTTTAGAGGAAATTTTTCTTTCATAAGGTGGTATGGCGCAGTACCTCGGATTGGATTGTTGGCGCGGAAAACCCGGGTAGGGAATCTGGAAAATTTTTCAAATATTTTCTTTCACTGGTTTAGTAATGTAGCATGGCCCATTTCGCGGGCAAGTTTCTTGGCGGGCAAAACCAAAATGAAGATGGATCAAAATGAATGTAGATCAAAACGAAGACAGATAAAAATCAACGTAGATCAAAACATGAGGTAGATCAAACAAGATCAAAATATGAAAGCAAATCAAAGTATCAAGGTAGATCAAAATGTGGGGCAGATCAAAGCAGATCAAAATATCAAGTTAGACCAAAGTATCAAGGTAGACCAAAATGTGAAGCTGGATCAAAGCAATTCAAAATGTGAAAGTAGATCAAAATATCAAGATAGGTCAATATATGAAGCTAGATCAAAGTATCAAGGTATATGAAAATCTGTAGGTAGATAAAGTATATCAAAATAGATCAATAATATGAAGGGAAAAAAATAATGCGGACGTAAGTGATCTTTGATCTTCATTTTAGTCTACCACGGTCTTGACTACCTTCATGTTTTGATCTACCAGCACAATCTGGTCTACTTTGATAATTTGATCTACGATCACATTTCGATCTAATCTGATACTTTGATCTAGCTTCATATTTTGATCTGCTTTGATCTATTTTTGCATTTCGGTCCATTTGATCCACCTTTACATTTTGGTCAACTCTGATACTTCGATGTGTCTTTATATTTTGATCTACGTTCATATTTTGATCTGATATGATCTACCATTTACATTTTGATCTGCGATAGTTTGACCTACCTTTCCTTTTTTTTCAATTTTCATTTATTTTGATCTACCTTCACATTTTGAACTAATTTGTCCATTTGTACGTAATGCAGAAGATGTCTATATTTTAAAGGTCTTTGCCTTCGAGTAATATGTCTTTGATAGCTCTTTTTCTTCGTTATTTGCAACGCTAAGGACATGATCGTCAAAAATCTCCATCCACCAAATTATGGATTCCCGGCGTACTGTCGTGTTACATGACCAAAGTCATCTCTAGCAATTGTGTTAGAAATGTAAATTTAGTATTGCAAGTGTATCTATTTCGATATTTTTTATGTGTCTCGCTGCTAAATGAAGCACACACGATGTTGATTGCATTGTCATTTGCGGTTTGCATTGTAGTAGGCAAATCTATCTCTTCTACCCCTTTGTCTCCAGCTCCACTGGCATTTGCTGTGGACGAATCGAACTTATACTAAAATTACCTTCGAGTTCCATAGGAGTTCTAATTCAGGTTCGGCATGAGTCTTTCAGTTTATGCGCTCAGTGTTTTATTTGATGCTTGCTCGCATGTTACAATTAATTCTTTGTTAGAAATGTATGATATGTAGTTTTGATGCTCAATCTTTCAATTATCATGGTTTTGATTGTGACAATTTTAAGTTATCATGTATTACAATCAGAAATATTTGGAAATTCTAGAAGAATGCCTATCCTTCGAGTGCCCAAGTGGTTCACGTTTGCTGATGTTTTAAATGAGCGGGGTACCATTTGAAACGCTGTTTCCATGTTCATTTTTTGTTGATTGGTATGCCCTTACTAGGTGAATGTCCATCAATTTTCATGTCAAATATATTGAATTTTCGGATAATTTTCCCTCTTTAGACAAAAGTTGGATAATTTCAGGTATATGAATCAGTTAATAATCTCATTTTTAGATGATTTTAGGTAAACCTTCCGGTCACCTTATATTCCGCACTTAGGGTTTCTTGGCGCTTATAATTTTAATAGGTAGATAAAGAAATCTGCAGTGCTGATTTCTTTCTGGATTTCGACAAATGTTCAATTCGGTAGAATTGTGTATTTTCCTCCGGCATGCTGCAGTTGTTCTCTCATGCGTGGTGGTGTTGGTATTTGTTGAATGGGTTTTATTCGCATGCATTCAACACTCATCACATTCATTCGTACTTTAAACGACTGCAGTCCTTTTAAATTACACGTGCCGTGTTTTATGGCTAAACATATCTGGATATTGTGTTTGTCAGTTTATGTTATCTGGGTGAGTTCATAATACCTGGTCTACTTTTGGATATGTTTCGCATGTTCGCACTATACTCTATCTCTGCGTTTTTTGTTTCTACTGTTTTTAGTTGGACTGATTATATGCTGTTGTTTTTCCATCATTAGAATAGTCTTGCAAAGGTTGCTTTTTAGTACATCTCATATCATTTTTGATTAGCGTCATATTCACAAATGTGCCGAAGAGTTTCTAAACAATGAAGAATTTTGAGAGATTTTATAGTTTAATGATGGATAAGTGATGGGTAAGCATATAAATTTATGCTCAGTAGCACCTCTTAATCAAAGAAACATTTCATTTCCTCTTTGATTTTTTTCTACCTTCAAGATGAAATTTTCATGAGAATGAAGTTGAAAGTGCGAAATGCACAGTATTCATTTGTTCTCAACTATTCACATAGATGGTTCTCTTAAAGGCTATAAAGTCGACGATTCTTTTGATAATTTCAAAGATCTCTTCTTTGATAAACTATGAAAAACTCAGACATAGACTTCAAAGATGAAGTCTTGAATTCGCCTTGAAAGAAACACTGAACACTGAATTGATCTGCAAATTGAACACTGAAAGAAAAGAGCACTACAAAAGAATGTAATCGGCCCTTGTGGATACCTGAAATACAAACAACACCGAATAGAATGATTTACCAATTAAATTTCAACGATTATTGAGCAGTTTGCAGAAAGCACTAAAATTGCATATTGAAGTCCATTTCGCACGATTCATAGCTGCGGCAATTCGAAGATAAACACTGCTGGGCCGTTATAAAAAATCCAGCCTCCGAGATCTGCTATCAAAGAGTTTGGCATATTACATGATAGCAAAGATTGCGAGTTATCGACTTCTATTTATCAAGAAGAAATAGTTTATTCAATTTACTGTGGAACTAAGAGCTGGGTTCATTAGATGGTGTTAAAAGATGGTAGCTGTAGAAACACTGATAAGCAATGAGAAGCAGATCGTTTAGTTCTGTGCAATTACATGGAAGAAAGTTGATGCATATGCCTATCGCAGTAATCCAAGAAAGAGGGGATGGATGCGCATATGCCTGTGTGCATGTGGTTGCATCTTTATCTATGTCGGTCACAAGGTATGTGTCGCTTCCAAGATCAGAATGCGTGTCCAAACGATATGTGAAGCAAATTTGGCCTAAACTTTATCGGAATTTTCAGCTTGAATGGAGATTTTTGAAACAACTTTGAAAAGTAAAACTCGAGCTTTCCGATGAAAAACGAAGAAGCACGTTTTATCTACAGCGTTTCGATGGAAGGGAATATTGTGAATTTCCAATATAATTTACCAACTGAATTCTATTCACAAATAGTTGTACGAACATATCTGCTTTTTTATTTTCGCTTATTTAAGAAACCAAAGATATGTTACGATAAAATGTAACAAACTGCAAAGACATTAATGTCTACGTTGGCAAAATGTCAATGTAGTCATTAATGTCTTTGCATTTTGAACATAAAAAGTAAGCACACTGACATTAATGACTCATATTTGAGGGTGTCAATACGGTGCCAACACTTTTTGCAACTCGATTTTCACCTATTTTTTGTGGGGAATTACCTAACGCTTTGTTGTAGAAATACGGGAACGCATCTGAGCTCTTCCTATAGTTTGTTTGTCTGTATTTTGTCTACTGTTTGCCTGCATTAATATGCTGCATTTTTTGACGGGGAAAAAGCGACTCTACAAGAAAAGTTTTCAGAGAGAGTCGAGTTGCGTGCCAGCAACGGTCAATGAGCGAACCGCTTGAACCACTTTGACAGCTAATTTCAGTCGTTCTTCGCCCATAGTCTACATAATGCAAACATGCGAGAGGAATTCGACCGCCACCGGAAACTCCTAGTAACGACGAGTGTGAAACTGCTTTCAGCTTCATATAATTGCTGAAAGGAAAAAGCTCATGCATTTCATACCGATGTAGCGTTTCATATCGAATGTGCTGTATGAATTGAATATAGCTTCTTCTATTAGTAATATTTTCCACGCACTCAAAGAACTCTAAAATGCATTTATGAAAGTGCTTCAGTGATATTGCACACTCGATTTATGACGTCGTTTAAACGTGATGTTGTATTCTTTGAATTGTAAGATCTTTTGAATATTTATTAGAATGGTGCAAACTGCACGTGAGAAATAAGCCGAGAAGAAGAAGGGAGCGTACTACTATTGTTGTTGATGAACAAATATCATTCTTTTGGTTTTGTTTTCGATATACAGCTGTAAATATTGGCATATCATTTTTGGGAAATTTTGCTAAACTGCTTCATAAAAGTGCATTCTGATGATTTCGTGACTTTGCATACGGATGTGAACATGCCTATTTGTTTATGCGGTACTTTTATTTCGAAGTCATAAGAAAAAGTTGGCAAATTTGGTTGATAAGTCAACAAATTTGATGGATACAATTTATACTGAAGCTCGACCAATCTGTACCACACTTTCGCATTAATTCATTAGGTTAGAAAGACGTTATCGATGTTTCACAGGGGAAAAAATTTGCATACACGCTGCACCTGTCGCTTTTTGAATTACGTCGAACAGGTTGCGGGGAAAAAACGTCTTTTATGAGAAATCTTTGCGAGCACTCAAGTTACTATTTGAGATATGGAAGTATCATATTCCGTATATTTCACTCCTTATTGGTAATCGAATGACCCAATTGCTCAGCTAAGTGAAATACGAAAGTGCTCTTCAACCCTCTAATATACTCTTCAACTTGTTTTGTTCCGGCGATACGCTGAAATGCTTTATAGATGAAATTACATTTTCTTGCTTGTTTTGCCAAACCGTTTTAAATAGTGCCAAGCATTAAAAAAAATTAGTCGGCATTGCTTAAACAAACATTAATCTCATTTTATCTTCAGAGGCAGAAATTTTTTCTATAAGGGAACTATTTATCAAATTCTTCGTCAGTCATTTACTATAAGCCATGCGGAAAATTTTTTGTTATTGAAAAAATATGATCAATTTTTTCGCATCGTTCTGCTATTTCTGATATCATTAGAAAAAGTTTTTGTGCAGCAACAAATCAAATTTTAAAAAGTTACCTTTAAAACGTTTTAAAATAATAAATCATTAAAATTGTTCGCTTAATATGTTGTGAAAATGTTGCAATAAATGCATTAGAACTTTTTTTTTTCTTTTGATATCTCAAAAACCAATCGTTGGACAATAAATATGGATAATGCTAAAACTTTCCAATATTTTTATTAAAAACCGCCGACTGACATTCAACAATCGATGCCTATGTAAGCATTGAACGCAATGGAATGATTCAAATGTTATAACTTATTAGCATAATGAAGATTTCATACCGGACATTATGATGTTACTTGTGCTCTTGTCAAACCCGACAAAGTTACTTATGCTAATAAGCAAGCATTCATATCGTGTTCTTCTCGCTTATTTCCATGTAAGTCGCTATTCCCATTGATTTCTTAATTTTATTGAGAATTTTTCAAATTGCACAATATAAATAAATAGATCAATCAATCGCTATTGTCTGATTACTTTTCTCTTGACATTTAAAATGTGCTCAAAGATGGCGCTTTAAATTTTAACACAATAGAAAACTTTCGATTACGGTATTTTTGAATTTTTCATTTTTCCCATCCATATGATTCGATTTTCATTATTATAAATTCAAAATTGCGATGCATTTTTTGAGCGTTTGTGTGAGAAAATTTTATCGCTTTGCTTAATAGCGCATTTTTCATAAGCCTTTTTAATATTTACAGCTTGTATTGATGAGGTTTAATCGTTTTTTTTTTCGATATTCAGATACATTTGCAGAAATTTTGTTGAAGATGTGGTGAGAATGTTAAATAACACTAGAATTAAGCGCTATTTTTTTTTCCATTAGCAACATTAGTGATGTTGTTTTGACGTCAAATAGCGTAACAAATCAACATCACTTCAAATTAATTTCCCGATAGTATTGCATTTATGTCAATTGCTTACGCTACATGTATTCAACTATACTCTACTTTATGTAATTTTACACTTATTGTCGCATTCAAGCATTGCAATTATTCAATACAAAAATTGTATTTCCAATGCAATAATAGATGAGCTGCTAATTTGCGAAGTGATAAATGTAATGGAAAGTTATAAATTGCAATACACTATATCATATAGCAATAGATAAGAAAGTGAACATTCATGAATATTAGTAGTGTATGCATATAAATTGCGTTCATATTAGAAACAAATCTTATGAGAACATAAACAACTGTATGAGAGTAGCTTTAAATTAATGCGAAAAAACTGTCGAGATAAGATATTTCTTTCGTGAATTCAAACCAAATAATTTTGAAATTTTCCAAAAGTCGTCTTGAAATTTTCACAACCAATGACGGTTGCATTTCATCCGTCTGTCTTGATGCTCATGATTATGCCAATTGCTTATATTATTTCCTTTCTGCCGGATATTAAAGGTAATGGGGCGATATCTGAGAACGTTTGAGGGCAACCATGCTGATAGCGTTAATCCATATGTGAGTAATAAGTACGTTATGAAAAAATAGGTATTTTAATCTGCGATTATGTTTTATAATCAAGAATCCGACATTCCTTAGTAAAATGTAACGCGAAACAATAAAATACTACTCGAGAAATTGAAGCATAAATCGGAATGACATTAGAACGCTTCTCATGTTGTAGACTCATCCATTTTCTTCTATAGAAACATTTTTCGAAATAAAAGAAAGAAATGAAAGCCGTTTCATTACAAATATAATCCTCAATTTCCTTTATCATTTACATATTCCTCAACGAGAATTGATATCTCTCACTTAACCTAAATAAATTACTTCACATAACATTGAAATTATGGGCCTCTTCTTTCGCATAAAAAGACAAATAAATCCCGAAATTATTCCGCATTCTGGTATTAGTTTTTAGCAAAATGTGCGATCTTCTATCCGTTGTCGAATGACAATGAAAATTTATGCGCAGACGAGTACCAACTGATGACCTTCTGTATGTTGGAATAAAAAAAATCCAAGCCAGATTAAAAATGCTGGCCGTGAAATTGAAAGGCTAACGCATGTTTTTCATTCAACTATGTAGGAGAAGCAAACAGCTTTGCCCTTTTTATTATAGGTATTATTTAAATGGTATACTAAGTTAATATTTTGCTGTTTCATTTTAGAGTCTGTTCCTCGTCGAGGGGGATTAAGGAATACCGCTACTAGCGAGATTAGCGTCTATGGCATAGGTAGAAAATTTGCTGCATCTACAAAAGAAGAGCAGTGAAACTTCAGGAATTTTTTTATTTATTCGCAGCTGAAAAATCAATCCGGAAAAGTGGAAAAAACCAAACTTTGGGAATGAGATTAGAATTATTATTATTTGGAATATTATAATAGAAGCAACTAGCTTTGATCCGAAAGTATTCAGGAAGACTGACGTATGCAGTCTATAAATGAAAATGATCGAAAAATTATCTCACTAGTAATAATATCCCAGATTATCGACTCCATGCACATTTTTGCCAACGTCGTTTACAGTTGCTGCTAGTCATATCTGCCGACTGCTAATCTTTGGTTATAACGATGTTGTATCTATTGAAGTATGCTGTGTCTGCCTGTCTGTTTGAGAATTTCGAGTCGAGAAACCTAACGCTAGAACTACGAATTTTGATAGACATAATGTACACCAAATGATGACCCAAAACATAGCTCGAGTTGATCCAACACATCCGTCAACTTTGACTAAGGTTATGGATAATTAGAAGAGGGAAAATTCTTCATAAATTTCATGCTGGTCAAATTTTCACTGTATGATTTGCATCAGAAATAGCCCACTTGTTTTTAGAAGGTTCGTAAAAGTGAATAGTTGAAATAAGAATGCATTATCTCGTAAAATTTATTATTGATTAGCTGTTCACGCAAATGAATGCAAAATTGATCGAAGCACGAAAACGTACATGTGTTTTGATATGCTTCTTAACTTACCTTTTGTTACAGTACGATGCAGTTGTTTGCATTGTGAACGATTGTAATCTCTGAGGTATTCCAAATTCAAGATGAATCAAGATGAGAGAATTACCTTCTAGAACACCTTAAGATGACCCATTTATTAGCTAACGTTGATTTACGAAAATCTCTTCATCGATTTTCCTACCAAAATGGTCTAGCAAACTAATTAATGATACACTCTCACAACAGTGATATGTGCAGTTAGTATATAATTTCAACATAAGTTACAAATATTTAATGCAAAACCTTGATATACAATGATTTCGCATCGTTAAATTATTGATCGTCGTTCAACGTACCGTATTTCCTTAAATATGACACCACAGTTTCACTCCTCACTGATGATGTCTTACGTCAAAGCCAAATTTCACTCTATCTCAGAACACGTCTAATGATCGGTGCAAAAATTGTCTGCCAACAAGATTTTTACTGCTCATCAAACAATGGTCATAGCTTAACTGTATTAATCTATGAGGATTGAAGATATAATAGACCACATATCGAAAAAATAGAACAGCGAGTCTTATACTTGATTTCAAGGCGGGAATGATACAATTGCTGAATGCAAAAGCGTATCAATCTTAAGCGAACTTCTATCGGTTTCGGCGAGCACATCATCCATTTCAATATGATAAACCTATAAGCAGCTGCAGAGCATTTACACATACACAATAATTATGCAAGAGAAAATCTTCTCAGCTTTTTTTCGCTTTCAAAACTGTCGAATGAAGGTCAATCGCTCAAACATATTAATTTTAAGCTATTTTACCGAGTACACTCTTATAATCGCCACATCACATTCGGGTTCGTAATGTGCAGTATAGAGCAGTCTTTTATCGTCAAGTATAAAATTCATGACTATGGTTGCTTCAATTTTAACATGGGTTGTATTCAGTTGAGTAGGTAACCATTTTTAATCAGCTATTATTGTATATCATCTGCTAACAGCTTAGCCAATCGATCGAATACGAAGTATCGTAAATTCAATTAATTCATTGCAATCGATCTTTCAAATTGCATTTACTATTCATAAACTGAATTTTCATTTCAAATTGGTTGAAATTAAATGAATGAAAAAATTTATTTGAAGTTGCATTCTGCAGAACGTTCAGAACAACCAACTCGTCATGAACCAACAAATGTACGAAACCATACAAAACTTCATCTCCCCTAATATTTCCTATCCTTGTGCAATAGCTTTGCAATTTATTGTTGCATTCAGATGATTTTCTAAGCATGAATGCCAGTTCAACAAATGATCCAATACCTCATGGGGGTTCATCTTGCTTTCTGTGATGCCATCGTACGAATTCACATGCGCTAATAGGTTTACCATGCACCTATGCTTTTTTTATTTTTGAGATTATATACGCCACAGTAGCAAATTTTAGAGCTTTCTACCGTATCGAGAAAAGAGTTAAATTCACTTGTACCGTAACTAACAAGAGAGTGCGAGCTTAGCACGATTTGTGCTTTCCGTTTTTATGAATAAAAAAAAGAATCTCCTCTCTCGGAGTTTGATTATTTTATAATTTACCGCGATTTAGATAAAGGTTTCCCTTTAAAAGTTTGTCTATTTGAAAATTATCGAAGTATGCGCCCGATTGCTCCCTAATTCGTTAATCTCAGCCCTAT
Organism: Ascaris suum; assembly: GCA_013433145.1. Lineage (NCBI taxonomy): Eukaryota > Metazoa > Nematoda > Chromadorea > Rhabditida > Ascarididae > Ascaris > Ascaris suum. The sequence goes on along the minus strand of CM024170.1, from coordinate 11,084,466 downwards.
TACCATTAACAATTTATAGAATATCTCAGAGCAATGTCGAATCAAAAATATTCAAGTGCATTATATTTTAAAAAAAAGAGTTTATTCATAATTTAAACATTCGAGAGCAAACAACTTCAACAGTGTTTCATTATCATTCTCCACATCTCTTATTCACCTTTGCTTGTAAATCCTAGTAATTCTATTGCAATATATACGCTCATCAATGGTCACTTATCCGCATAAGTTGGTTGGCATAGTTGCGCATTTTCCAACTATCCACACAGTGCTCATTGATTATCCGATTGGAGATTCGTGCGCTCAAATTTATTGCTACATTTTGCTTTAAAACCTTATAATGATATATGTCTATTCAAGAGATGAGTTCATTTAAAAATTATTCCTATCCGAATACATTCATGATTTTTGTGTGTTTCAAATGGTTTGCACATTAAGAAACACCAAAAGCCTTATCACATTTAACCTATAACAATCATTGTGCTGCAAAAATCGAACATTGTCATATTTCGCTTTTTCACTATCATTTTGTCCTGTTTTTTTCATTGCCTCATGAGAATAATGCGCTATATTCGCCTTTATAAGCGCACCGAGATCTTTGTTCAACATTTTTTTTACTGAAAATTTACAAAGAAAAAAAAACGATATTACTTTTTTGTCGATAGCGGGAACACAATATTCCGTATGGAATAGGCTTTCTCGATTCATAGTTGCGTAATTATGAAATGGCAATTTCGTTTTCTATGTTTTCACCGCTCAGATATTGTGCCAACGTCGATTCATGATTTAATCTCGCAAATCCATATGTTTCTAACTGTCGAGTTATTATGCTCAACGCTTCTAAACTCGCTGATTTTTCCGCAACAATTTCTCGATGGTACCTGATCACGTTCGCCATAGCTTATCTTTCAACAAATTGGCAAGCTAAGCATTATCGTTTTTTTCTCTTGCGGCATATCCACATTATTGTAGATTTTTATCGGAATTGATCCACTATCGTTTCTAATACGCACGATCGATTTGCTTGAATTTGTTAATAGAGATGGAAAAATGCTCCCCTAATCTTGGTGTAATCCATCAACGATTTGAAATAATTATAGCCTTAAATTTTCTAAATTTATTGAAGACATAATTCGTTCTATGGCAGATGTTTCTTGTAAGTGCAAAGACCTACATCACATACATTGATGACGATGATCTTCGTTGTTTATTTTATATTACTAGTCGCAGTCCTCTAACTCTAGTCGCAGACATAAACGCATTGAAGTCTCCTGATTTCCCTTTTTTCATGAATCATTTATGTTCGATGGCTCATCATTGATTATATACTTTCATTACAATTAATCTGCTTCAATGCTATTGGTATGCTTCCTTGAGATTCGATGCTTAATTTGATATGCACACTTCGTAGCTTCCTTGGAGTTCGGCCTTGACTTCAAATATTTGACTATCCTATTATACTTTTTTTTCACACTGCGTTATTGTCATAGCTTTTACCTTGGTAAAACTAGGTCGTCAAATTCGTTGAATTGCGGCTGGTGCCACATGCTGTCATAATAGCCAATAACAGTCGACAAGATCTTTAGTAGAATACTCTATGTGCAACTCTTCTTGAAAGGCGGTGTACTACTGAACTTATGCCACTTTTTCCAAAGCTCTCCGGAATGGATTTATACTGTACTTGCCGTTTAGGATTTGGTATAAGGCTGCACTATATGTTTTGGCCCAAGAGTGTGATACTTGCACTAATGTTGGAATTTTTGATACTCTGCGTGTTTTAATATATGTGTGCAAGACAAAGAGACCAATTTTTTAGTCTAAGGGCATTCTACAAAGACTTTTACGTTTTCTTTTATTTCTAGGCTTCATGGCAAGTGCTTCAACAACTTCATCCTTAACGCGAAAGTAGTGTTGTGAGGTGTAATAACGAGAGTTCCAACGAGTGCTATCGCGCATTACTGAATCACGTTAGACTGTGAAAAAAACTTTTCGTGGCTAGTTATGTTTTTTTGAACTTTTTAATGACCCCAGCTAAAAAACCGACCTCTGCACGACATCCGGCTGCCTTTAGACCGCCCTTCGGTGCCGGCTGCAAAATGTATGCTATGTCGCTCGTTCATTGTGGAAAACATGCACAGAGCTTTATTGTCCGGTCAGTTTTTCTGAAATTACATCATCTGCTCTCATCGAGCTCAACGCATCATCTCTAAAGTGATAGATTTGCCGTCATTCGTCGTCTTGTGCTGACTACAGCAACTTCTCTTTCGCAGTCTACGTTTCCTTTGAGAGGCATGACACCTAGTATTCTTTTTTAAAAGCTCACACTATGTTTGCACAAGCTCAAAAGCACCATTCTATACATCGACGGTTCGTTGATGCTAACGGTGAACACTTCAAGATATACTTGTTTAACTCTTTGCATACTTTGATGTCCGGATAATTCCTTCAACCCTAATATTTCTGAGAAGCCGCTGCTGCAATAAACGAATCCTTGATATATCTTCTTCTTCGAATGTCAAAAGCGACCGACGCGCCGACCAACGCATTCACGTCTGTCACAATCCTGTTGTTGATCTTTTTCAGTGACCGCTTCTAAAAGAGAGCAAAGAACTTGGAAACTTTGAAGCTTTTTTTGTTGATCTTTGGAAGAATCCTCTTGTTGATCTTCTAAAAAAACTTTCAAGACTTCGAAGAACTGTTCGCTGAAGAAGAAGCTCAGCGACACATTCGACAAAAGCTATCTGACTTTCGAGACCCTTTGTGCAATTCATTCCTGAGCTCTCTTTCCCTACTTTCCTTACGACTATTCAAGCGTATTTGGTGTGCATTAGCCATATCAGGCATTTTCGACAGTTGAGTGCTTTCAACAGCTGCACATATTCCAGATGTTTGGCAGCATTTGTCATGTTCCTAGCAACCAGTGCACGCCGTTGCATCTGAGGCACTTCTCACTCCTCTAAACCTCGTCATAAAGCTACCAAACTGAGTACGATATGTCACTCATTTTACCACGGACTGTTGGCATCGGCCTTAGACGTTTCACTGAAGTAAAATCTACCGCTTAATTAAAAACTTGACGTAAATATCATCGGAAATTATCATCCTGCAATTTCAAAAGATGTGATTTTCTGGAAGTTCCTTATTTAAAGAATCATCCAAAGCAGTATTTGTATGAACTATAAAGCAAGACAACCAAGCAAACATAGTCCTCTTCACCTGATACCAAGCATCAACAGGAAATATGCACAATGTGTGAAAACTATCGTTGCTTATTGTTTAGCAATTTGAACAAGAAGAACATGAATACTTCGAAAAATTTGACAAGTTTTACATATGCGACTATCTTCCCATAAAAAAAATGGATGGAAAACAAATTAAAAAGTGAAGATGGAAAATATGCGCATCAAAGCAGAGAAGTTTAAACGACAAATTGATGGAGATAAAATAATCCGACACATCCATCACGACACAAAGAACGTAAAACGGGAAATTAAGTCTCACATTTCCAAACAAATACTTCTTTCATTTCAAATGCTAATGGATGGAAACACATCGTTACCCCACACTCAAATTTAATACTAAAGAAATGCAATATTGCTGAAAGTATATTTTGCAAATTTTCTGAAAATTTCTGAAAATTTCTGAAAAATTATGAAAATTTCTAAAAAATTCTGAAAATTTAAAAAAAATTACATTCTGAAAAAGCTAAAGGTATAAATATAGCTGAAATGTAATACAATCTATTTGCATATTCTCTCAAGAAGTTAGTCGAACACTGTATTTATATCGCCCATCAAAATTCACAATTTACTGCATTTATACTCTAATTATGGCTTCAGATTTAATGCAGTAGTGCATTGTACTTGATATAAATATAAGGACATCCAGAAAAAGTGCAATAGTTGAAATACGATTGCATCACTCAACATATCAACTCAAAATTCAACCACAAGCTAAATAAATGTCACTTCTCAATCCGAGCATTTCCGATGTGAAACATTCTCTCCGAGCATTTTGTTGAATTACAAAGATTCTCATCGTTTTGCTGTTCAAATACTCTTCTATATGCTCCCACACTCGTAATTTGTATTTCAAAAAATAAATTATTTCTATCATTCTCGAATCTACAGTCCTTTCGTTTAGAAGAAATAATTTTTTCCCCCATTTCTCTTTTATCACTTTTTATCCTTTTATTTAATTTCTTTCTTGGTGTCTTTTATTCTTTTTCCTTTGTAACACAAGATCTGCATTTCCCATCACATATAATAATGAAGAAGATGATATAAAATGATTAATTTGAGATCAAATTTGAGAAATGTTTTGACTCCTAAAGCACGTTGAAAAAAATCAGCATGTTTTGGAAGAAATTTTTAAGAGCTATTTTTTTCGGCTATTTTTCGATAAAAATCACAGGCAAATAGTGCTTAAAAATGGCATTTCGAAAACCATCTCTTGTAGGGATTCATCTGTACGCCTTCTCGGAGTGCATTCCCATATAATGGACATTGGTAATGCTGTCTGCTTGCCAATTAGTGTCCTCACTAAGTTAAATGGAATCATCAATGTTATTTTATTTTCTACTCTGGAGCTGATTTGTTGTGCATTTACAGAACCATTATGTCATGATTTGAGCGCTTTTTTTCTGAAGAAAGGCTCATTGCGCAGACTATGCATCAGCTAATTAATCCTAAGCCATTATATCCATACTTTTTCTTTATTTCTCCTTGCACATATCATTTTATATGGTTATTTGTGCACATATATCCACGATTTCATATGCACATATAAATATTTGCTGAAGCGTTGATGAGCTTTATATGTATGTCAAAAATTTAGCTCATATATATATATATATATATATATATATATATATATATATATATATATATATATATATATATATATATATATATATATATATATATATATATATATATATATATATATATATATATATGAGCTAAATTTTTGACATCCGTCTGCATGGCTCTTTTCGAAACACATACGCATGTACAGCGCATCTTTCTGGTTGACCAAAAAAGATATCAAAGGCAAGAAACTACTGTTTTTGCAACTTCAGATGAATCTTCAACGAAAGATCGTATATAGGTGAAGTTGAAGAATTCTATACGTGCGGCCAACTGCCCGAATTAATCACTTCTGATATATGCACCACACTTCACCATATGCTGCTAAAATCAATGATGATCTAATAAAAGTGTCATACAAATTTGTCTCACAAATTCCTTCCACTCTCCTCATCGCTCTTTTTTTTCCCTCGGTTCGAAGCCAATTGTGGAAATATGGCAACAAACTCAAAGAGCGAATCATCAATTTTGCGGTCGAAAGCTATGAAAAACGACGTTAAAGTGACAATAGAACTCATGGATAACTCATCGTTGGAGAGTGCCTTCTGGAGCATTTTGCAGATAAAATGCTTTGATTAATCGCACATCACCACTTTTCACTAATATTTCACGTAATGAAAACCGAAGTTTACATCATAACATCAGAAAGTAATTCATGCTTGAAAGTATTATAATCCTTTTCTCAAAGGATTCATTGGAGAAGTACTGTTTCCGAACGAATAAATTGTTCACATCACTCAATGCACTACTAGGCGGTCCTAAAAGATCTGATTTTTTAAAGTATTTAGTGCTACGTCGTGTAGTCCATTCATGAACAGCTTGATTGATACTGAAACCTGAGGTTCATGACCTTTTGGCTCAAGTTCGTCATTAAAAAGTTATTGTTGTAAAGGCTCATAGCTGCATTCTATTGTCTTTAGGTCAATGCAGTACGACTGAAAATTCTGTTCAGATTCGCTCTACGATGATAAAATTTCGAGACGATATTCACTTATATCACTTTTAAAAGGTCCTTTAGAATTCTATGCTCTTGTGAGATTTGCTTTGCCAAAGTGCATTAAAAGAATGATCGACATTTAAGCTAAAGCTGAAATTAAGTTCAGATTGAGGAAACTGCAACTATCTAGTTCACAAAAACGTATTCGAAAGAAATTCAAGACATTTAAAGCTGAGAAATATTTGTAACTTTCACATCAGTAGTTTTTGTGTTTTATGTTGGTCGAGCTACAAACAACTCGAGAAACTTGTCATGGGAATGAGAACGATATACGCGCATTTGTTTCTCCCATCAATCGAATCATCCAATTTAATAGATAATCAATAAAATGTAAAATATTGCAGAACAACGCTTCCATTTTTTAGTTCGGTCAATTGTCCCCAGAAATCACGAATGAAAAATTGCTCTTCTGCTAACTGATTGCTCAAATTCATTTTGCAGTGGATGAGCTACCAAAAAAACGAATTTTTTTTTGAAGATTTGCATGATCTTTTTGCTCAGGTAAAACATTGTGACGTTTTTGTGTAAATTTTTTTCATTGCTCGCTTAAAAGTGCTAAATAGGATGCAAGAGCTCATAGTATGCAAGCGTCTCGCCTATGCTTTTCCATTTATTTCTCATTTCTTATGTAATTTTATGCGATTCAAAAATGATAAAAGTTAACCAACGAGTTGAAAAAAGCTCCTATAGAAAATATTTTAAAGTGCATTGAGCAGTTTATTTAATAAAATGTCTCTTTTAAACCTTGTTAGAAACATTTTCGAAGGAGTTTTTAACCGTCTCCAACTGGTTGAAAGCATTCAATTTGCAATTTTTGTAGAGCAGAAATAATTTCACCGAGTTTTCCTCTTAGTATAAAATAGCTAGAATATGTGTGGAAATTTTTTATTTAGTGCTATCTTCTTGCTTAAGAAAATTACCAAAAAAATCATCTTCTCAATGCTTTCTTAGATGATATTTAAATATATGAATATTGTGGCAAAGTAGCAGCAAATGTTAGTGAGAATTTTCTTTCTCTTATCATGGGGAAAGCAAAATTTTTTTTTTTGGCTTCTTCATGCGAAATCGTGCTTGTTCGTATAGATGTGCCTGGATCTGCCTGATGGCCGACGGTTTCAACTCATGGAATATTGCAAATGACTCTGAAAAAAATTTTCGAGTGTAGTATACATCAAGATGACATCTGAGCGTTGCTTCACACCGATTCATAAACAGCTGAAGACGTCAAATGATTTGCATCATTTTACAACGGTTGGATTTTCGGCTTGTATCTGCCAGGTAAGAGAACAAAAAAATTTTCTAGATTTGCACAATTTTCTAGATATGCGTCTAAAATATGAAGTGATTTTTGTGGATGTTTTACTTCTCGTTAGGGATATGCGAAACTGGTTGCTCAAATGAAGCGAATGCGAAGCCGATATTGTTGCAATTGCTTGATTGTCCTCCAGCATTTGTTTTTGATATTTGCTGATGAAGTTTATTGTTTTTGAGTTTTTCATCGATCTAATAAATCTGCGGGTTTCTACTCAACGCTTTTTTCGGCAGACAATTAGGATTGTTGAACACTTAAACTTTGAGTTGCACGCAATATGTTTTGATTTTTAAATGCAATGCGAAATTTGCTTACTGCGATGGGGACACCAGTTTATAGCAGATAATATAGTCCAATATGCCAAGCTTATTCGATGTAGTTGTTGATAAGACAACTTTGAAGCTTATTTCATAAAATGGTAACATGATTTTTGAAAGCTGAAACACCTCATCTTTGACTGCTCAGTTGGGGATCCGTATGTACCCTTCTTTTAATTGGCCAATGAGGCGAATTTTAACGACAGCATCATTCCGTCGGAAATTTCACCGAATTTAATTAGTGGACCATCTACGTGCTAATTTTTGTGCAATGCCACATCATTTGCTGAGGCTTTTTCGAGTTTTAGCGCGAAAAAACGATGTTTTCCGCTTCATGGCAACGCTATCTGATTGCAGATTGTCCTCTAATTGTTGATGCCAATAAGAGATTTATTCTTTCTAATGGAAAAATTGGGCTGACTTCTCGGTGTCATCCCATTTCCTTTCGGCTTTCATCGTTTCCAGTGAATGTTCAAAAGTCGTCAGCTCAAATGTAAATACTGTCCATGTATGAAATTCACCACTCGAATACTCTCCCGCGGTTTATTCTGGCTTATACGAGCCCATCTGACGCGTTTACGGTGGTTCGTGGTCTATAAGAAATTTCGTGGTTAGATAGATCGAGAAACGGTAGATAATTAAGAAAGGACGACCAAATTTTGCCATCTGCTCCTTTACCCACATGAATCTTGATCCTTTGCATGCATATATATATATATATATATATATATATATATATATATATATATATATATATATATATATATATATATATATATATCGCTTTCTGATCAACGGTAAGCTTGTTCGCATAATAGGTAAGACTGAGGTTCATCGTGTTTAATACTATTGGCGTAATTACAAAGCTCGATAAATTGGAGTGTTCCAACGCACATCAACGCTTCCATTTTACGAGCAATATTTTCCTTGCTAGCGAGAAAATTGCAAACGAAACAGTGTTATGGAAGTGGCCAACAACCAGATGGGTTCGATTTTATAGACATCGTATTGAAAATTAGTTCTGAAGAATAGTGTCATAGATTTTTACAGCCTTTCCATATACCATCTGCAGTATTGTAACCCATATGCGTATGTGTATCAGCATAGGATAGTAGCAATTCCGCCATTCTTCAAAAAGACGAGAAGAGGCTTATTGTTTCGATGTTCTTCACCCATTCGGAACGATTTCATAAAATAGTTTATCTAGCCATATATCTTCTAGAAAATTTCTTAATATATTTTAAAAAGATGACCAAAAAATGCGGAAGTAGCGATTGCGAACTATTTTATCTACTCAAATCGATGTCGGTTTGAATTTCCATCAAATGTTGGTACTAAGTGGTGAATAGTCACAATACAAATTGAATCATTGGAATTGTTCTAGCGACTAAACTTTTATATGCTAATATATTTGTAATGTAGTTCTATTTTGTGCCATGAATATCAAGTACTTGCATAATAGGGCAATGAATACGTACGCACAGATGGTAGAGTGCTATTTCTTCATCGAAAACTACGTAGGCGTATGATTTCAACTTTCAACCTTATTTCTTAGAGAACGCCTTATATTGCATCTCACACAAGAATGCCACGCCCATGAATCGTTTCCGAAACCCTTAACGATCACTTCAAATACTTGCGCATTTCAGTGCTATTTAAGCAGCATCATCGGCTTGCTGCTCCAGAATATCCCATAATACCTCTTTCGGCATCTCTGGTGTTTGAAAGGTTGCTTCATCTCTTGATTACCTTCAACATCTAATCCATTTAATGATACGAATTTATAACGTTCTCTTTTAGATAAAGATATTTGAAAGAACTGAGTAGAGTTATATTTACACTACTGTAGCAGGCAATATTAAACGCTTCGGATAACCTATAGTTTATATTTGTTATTTGCTTCTTCGGTAGTATGACAGGCATTACCAGTTGATGAATATTGCAAAAAGCGGAACGATGTGTTCTGAATTGTAACAATTTCACTAAATTCAAAGCATCTGTAGACTATATGCTTAGGATGACATTTACTATCATTTCGAGACAATATACAAAAATCCAAGAAAAGTTTATTGTTTTCTAAAATCTCAATAGTAATGAGCATTAAAATGAAATGATGTGAAAATTTGTGAAAAAAAGAGGACATTTAAACAGATTATGAGAGAATAGAATACTCGTTGCTTGCTGTTGTGTCCACTATGTACCGTTTAATATTCTAATAGTATTCAAAGTGGAAAAAAATGATTATGTATCATTATGTAAACTTTATTTTCGTTTAACTGTCACCTTAAAGAGTGTTAAACAAATATTGCTGAGAGAAATATTCCGCTAAATACTAAAAATTTGAAAATTCTCTAATTTCTCCATCAGCAAGTTCTTCGATTATCAATATTCTCAGCATATATCTTTCTGTTCTTTTTCGATTAAGCATAAATTAATCTTGAAAATCCCAATGGTTAATCGAAAAAGATCCAATGATTAATTATGACGCCGATCAAATCTGCTAGAATTTTGACGGACGTCTAATAAATAGCTGCATGAACGAACGAAATATGGCAAACTAACGAATCCTTTGCAATCGTACTAGGGCAATGATCAATGTGTATCTTGTTTCATACTTTGAAATCCGTTTATTACATCTACAATAATCATTCGTACTGTTGTGTAATTTTCCCTCTAAGCGTACCCTCGATAATGTAATACATCGGAGCAAAATTTGAGGACATACTATGCAGTATTTCATTAAATTGAAATGAATGTTTTCCACTTAAATGTCAACAGGGTCACTCTTGCCTACTTTAGTTTATCCTGATTGTAAATCTAACATTATCGTTTCATGAATAACGTTTTGTTTATCTTGAAAGAGCCTAATATTTGCTATTTAGGTCCCAATATTTACAAAAAATATATACCTGTATATTTACAAAAAAAGAGTTCAGAACTAGTAAATGAAGATCAGTTTTGAACAAGTCCAAGATCTAATACTATACAACATAATACCTTACATTCACCCATTGTGTCTAAAGAAATTTACTGCGATTCCACATTTCGCAATCAGTACTTAAAATCTCTCACCAACTTTTCCTTTGTATAACAAACCCATGCGGTTGATCTTATGCATTATATATATATATATATATATATATATATATGCATATATATATATGCATATATATGCATATATATATGCATATATATGCATATATACGCATATATGCATATATATGCGTATATATGCGCATATATGCGTATATATATGCATATATATACGCATATATATGCATATATATGCGTATATATATGCGTATATATATGCATATATATATGCATATATATATATATATATGCATATATATGCATATATATATATATATATATATATATATATATATATATATATATATATATATATATATATATATATATATATATATATATATATATATATATATATATATAAAGCGAATTCGATTTACAAAGTTTATGACTGCATGCAAAAAAAGGGCTTTTTTCCTGCAAAAACTTTAGTGTTTTCCACTTATTGACTTTCTCTGAAAGAACATCGATACTGAATCGAAGCAATGAGCCCTCCAGCTTTGACTTGACAAAACAAATTCATTACGCTTAAATCAGCAAAGAGAAAGCCAACTAGCATGCGTGCAAATTGTCATTGTTGATGTGGGCCGAAATGTGCGCTTATTTACGAAAACTACTCAACATAACTTCAATCTGCTGAGATAAGATTTTCACATCCTTTTATTAAGTCTTTCATTATTTCTGAGTAAACTATATTTTTCAGTTTTTTCCTAGTAAATTTTTTATTTAAGCAATAACAAGAGTTTTACTTTGCAACTATTTTGTGAAGATGATGAATTTGGCTTATGGAAATGCTCGAAGCATTGTTCGTTTATTCACTGATTTTAGATTTGGTCTATGTCAAGGCTTAACTCTTTCAAACACATATAATCGTCCATACTTTATCTACGGTAGAAAAAAAATCTATATTTGTTCCTCTTACTAACTCAAAATCCTAGAAGAGAATTTTCAATAATATCCTAGAAAAAAGAACTTCAAATAATTTTCCCTCTAAAGTTTGCTATGTTTTCGCATTTCAAATAAGTTGCATTTCAAATATTCAAACACGAAAGAAAAGAAATAATGCGAATTTTTCACATCATTTCCAAATTTTCCACATATTCTTTCATCTAAAATTCAATTAGCAAGCGAAAAAACGATGAGAAGAAATTTCAGAGCTTGAAAATTTTTAAATTATCACTTTAATGAAAGTTTGCACTTAATCGAATCATGTATTTGTTTTTTTTTTTCTCAAATGCTCTTATATTTTCAAATGAGGAAACGCTCTTTTTTGCCGACTGCTGGGGTGTAAAAACTCAATAGCAATTATATGCAAAATTCCAAAAGAAACAATTTTTTAATAGTTTCACTAACACATGAAACTTATATATCATAACGATAAATCAGCTGACTATAAGCAATATCTGTAATGAAAATTTTCGCAACATTATTTGGGTATGACTTTGATATATGCAATCGATTTGACCTGATCTGCTTTCAAATGAGTAAATAAATCAAACAATTGTTTTTGATGGCCAATCTTTTTAAGCGACTCTTTTTGTGATAATTATTGAAAAAAACGCAAGACTGGCTATGGTAATTGATTTAGTTAATATGAGCGTAATACACTTGAATTCACCAATGATAATAATTACCCAAAAGGATATTCAAAAATACCCAAAAAAAACACAGTTTAAGACGATAGGTACTTGTGTTTTCTATAACGACTCGTGGAATTGAATTAAGTGACAAGCGTAACAAACGTTCTTTGTTGAGTAGGAAAATTCCATTCCCATCGTTGATCGTATTTCTCGTCGTCGGTAGTTTAGTGTAAATTTATGTTAACCATATGGAAATGTTGTCGTCAAGTCTTCCAGAAAACATGACGTTATCGAATAATTCAATTTCTAAAGAATATTCTTAACATAGATGTGAAGCAGCGACAATTGCAGAAAAAAAAAATTGAATTTTTTTTCGCTTTATTCAAATTCAAATCGTTTTTTTTTGCCGCTGAAAGTAAACCACTTTTAGTTGCATGATGAATGCTAGACGCCTTACTACAGCTCATTTGATTGTAACCATTATGCGCAAATATATTTTACAGTCGAATCCGTCGTTTTATTCGTAACGTTGTTATTGTCATCAATGAAAGAAAAAGAAAAGCTCTTCTTGAATTCAATCGAATTTTCAGCACTATCTGCTAAATAATCCATCTATCTGCTGTGAACAAAATGCCTCTTATGCATATTGTCAAATTTACTCTGAGTAGCGTCAAATTTAATGGCCGATAAATAGTGCTCGGTGGGTTATCATTCAGATGATAAGCAATATTGATGGCAAGTGTTGAAATTCAAATATCGAAAAAAATACAATTTGAATGAGTTAGATTCACTTTCATAAGAGGAAAGCAACGAAGACGATACCTTTCCACTATTTGCCCCACTCACTTCTTTGTTGAGCATCTTTGGAAAGACGAAAACTTCTTAATTTCTTCCATGCGAAAAAAAACAAATTTTTAAATTCGCCCAAACGATAATCGTTGATGTTCTGCACTGTTGTAAATCTATTTTACAAAAGTACGCTAGGCGATGTTATATCCGGGCATATGTATGTGCGTATGTCTGTCAGTATGTCTGTCTTTCTGTCTTTCAGCTTAGAAACCAACAAAGCTAGAATGATGATAGTTGGAGCGGTTTAATGAACACAAGATTCTGATCACCTGATCGGCATTCCAAATAAATGCGGAAGCAAGTCATAAACGTTTATCAAGTTATGGATATTTAATGACGTAACGGTTTTTCATTTTACGTTGGTTGTGCTTGAAAAAAAAGCAATCTTTTATAGAGGATTTATGAGAGAGGTCTCATTAATAAAATGTGAAAACGTAATTTTGTGCATTTAGAATTTATTGGCAATTTATGGGATTACTTTTATTCAGCGTTTAGTCGTTTCACAAATGCAGTCCATTACAGTTGGCAAGACCGTTGTTGCGAGAATTAAACATTGCACAATAAGATCAAAGTTAAGACACGTGAAAGATGGCATTTCTATGGTGTTTGCTTGTTAGGTAGCTAAAATTTGCCCGAACCAACAACAACCTTCTTTAACTGTTGCACAAACCCAACCCAACTTTATGTGACTTAAAGAAACTGATAAGTATACTTGTATGAACTCTGTCTGCTTAAAATTTTAAGTAATTCTGTCGAGTTGCTTTTACGTACTTCCTTATTCGATTACTTAAGTATTTCAGTAATTTTCGATTCGCAGCATAAAGTTTCCTTGAAATACTTCTTTCTTCTTTCTACAAATATGCAACAGTTAGCTTTATGATGGCAGCAAAACAAATTTATTTATCTCACCAGCTAATTGGCAAAACACCAGCTAATCTTGAAAGCTCTTCTCATTTCATTGTATCAACCCGAAATTTTCCTAATACCGTAAATCCACTGACATCTCAGTTGGGGTCTAGAATTGCTGCTTTGTTTCTATTCGTCTGCGATTTATTTGATTGGGAGGAAATAATGATCTTTAAAAAAATTTTTTGTTACTACGTTATTTTTCGACAATAAATTACTAATTTTCGCAAAAATTGCTTCATGTTACGTTAAATGAAATTTGCTTACAATTCAATAAAAGAAGCTTCAAGCAGTGTTTGAGTGCTGCCTAATACATGAGAGTTTCTTTTGGTCATGTTTAGGTATATAAATTGTACCGAAAGTGCTTTCACTCAGTCTGATTAAAAACTAATAGTACAAACGTACTACCAGTAAGTATTCACTCTACTTTGTAGGACGTATAAAATTGTGGGTGGCATCACTGTGGCGCATAGTGAATTGGTATTAGTTGCTGCATTCAGCGATGAAATGATAGCATCAAATGCCTTCACTAATCCCTAGTGGTTAGTGTTAGGTTGTATTTGAAGTGGGGAGTAAGCTCATTTGCCGTCCACTTACAGAATGCTTTAGCATACGAATGCGATGAAGTTCAAGCATAATTGCATTAGCTATGTTGGGTGGTACATAAGAGGTGTTTTATGGTTTTTAATTGATAAAGCTTAAGCCACGTGGAGCATTGGGGCTATCAAATCAATGCAACTACGTTATGATTAATACTTGCGATTATGGAATTTTTATGATCCTCTAACAATTCAAAGCCTTTATAGCTATTCCACATTCATAGTGAGATTTTAAACGTTTTTCAGCATAAAACTATGGGCATCCTAATAATTTAGCACCATTTGCAACTGCAGTAAACTGCACCAAGTAGATTTTGGGCATTTAATACCACCAACTAAGTAGATTTTATTAACGCCCTTTACAAGACATGTCGCATGAAAGATAATTCCCAGGAATGGCTAAACAAGATGCAAAATCAAAATGCAAAATTCTTTCCTTTTTTTGCAAAATTTTGACTGCAATACGATAACTTGTAATATGTAATTAAGATGCTCTACGTAATTATGGGAACTATCGAATCTGATGACTAAGAAGGATGGGAACCAGATCTATGCTTTATGCAGTTTCCACCAAGACTTGAATCTAACTTTAGATAATCTCATTGGCAAAAAAAAAATATTCTGGAAAGAATTGAGGAAATGTTTTCGTGTAAAAGATAATAAAACAGTACCGTAATAGCAATAAAGTGCACTTTTAGCTAAATCGCAATGACATTTATTTAGCTTAAACATAATAAACTGCGTACATTAAATTGCGCATAATCTTGCTTTTGTGATCAAATAATATAAATGTAGTTATATGATTGTTCATATTACCTTTGTTTAGGTATAAATAACTGCAATTTTGCACGATAACTTAAGAGGGTTATCTCGATGTTTACTGCGTGTAATTATTAACACTTAAAGCTATTTGTTTGAAATTTTTCTTTTTAGCACTCATCATTTTATGCAAATTAGTTTTCACCACAAACAAATCACCTAAATTTGTTTTTTTTTTTTTGCTTCTTACTGCGCCTATAACAATTGCACATGAGATGACATCATTCACTAAGCTTCATATTCTACCAGATATTTTCTTTGGCGGATAGATAAAATATGTTCGAATATAAGATGCTACATAGTATTTAGATGATATAATTGCAACTTTGCCGAATGAGTTCGTATAACTGCAATGTTATTAGTAAACAGTTCAATAAGTAAACGACAAATATAAGTGAACTTATTGAAAAGCAATAGAATTTATTTTTACAATATAGAAAAAATTACGATAGCTGCTTAAATACAAAGAGAATTTTTATTACAGTAATGTAAATGAACAATCGAACGTCGCCGATGGAATTATTCATGTCCACAAGAACTAGGGGCATTTGATACGTTATAGGGCATGCAATTATTGCTGGGTTGGATCGGCGGAATCGCAAATGCCCATACCGTTTGCGTTTCTCTAGCAAGCTTCTCTGCTTCTTTTTTTTATTCATGCCCATTTCCTTGGTTTAATTAAATATATCGAAGCCCCAAAATATTTCGTATGAAAACCGAGGAGGAATCAGTTGTCTTAGCAGCAGAATATTGAAAAAAGACACACATTCCTCCAGCAAAGAATTTCAACCTACTTTTTAGGGAAAGTTTAAGAAGGAAAAAAAAAGTTTCAGTCAATTTTCAACTCATTTCTCAAAAATCTTTTCTTTTTAATTTCATCGGATCATGCACATAGCATAATTTGACAAGATGAAACATATTTTGCGTGAAATTTTTTTCACTAATTACAATGAGATTTTCATTTTATAAAATGACATTGCTATTTTTATACGAATTTTTTAATCCTACGGAAAACATTAAACTCTTTACAGCAGTAATAGTCCGTTCACATATCAATTAATTTTCTTTCAATCAACATATGCCTACTACTGCTTCACTCCAAATTACTTTTACATCATCAGCTAACTTTCTCAATGAACTCATTACTACGAGTCTCTCTATTTGCTTTTTAATCGAATTGGATAGGTACGAGTTGAAGTTTTCAAATATGTAGAATAACAAATGATGGTCATAAAAATTACCACTGGTTCAAAGTGAATAAATGTCCTCTTTATTGCTCGGCTATAAAAGTTAACGTTAAATGACCAGCCGAGTTTTTTTGTCCCATTTCTATTAAATATCAATTATTTTTCAAGCAATAACTATTAAAGTATAGTGATATAGTGATAATTAGTAATAAAATTGAGCTTAATTCTTTAACGAATTTGATTTCTTTATTTAAGACGTCACTGAAAACAATGGAGAAATCTGCACTCATCACGAAATCGAAATTAGGCCATTTTCTTATTCATAAATAGTTTTATTTCTAGAGGTTTCGATATAGATCATCATTCATTGCCGTTCATTCGCCTTAATTGCTTCTCTTTTACTTCAATATGCTCTGAGTGCATCATACGCTTCCATGTACTCAAATCTTTGACGCCCTCATTTAGTACGATATGAAATTTTGGATTTGAATTCGAGACGTCTCAATGAAGTTTACTGACATATCGAAAATTCGATTTACTATCGAGCTAAATTAATGTTGATCTCAGAAGAATTTGGCATTGCCTGAGGCAATCTTCTATCTCATTAATTTATCGATCGGCTCTATAAATTGCTTATGATTTACAAACTTCGTTGATCGGTAATAATTATGCTAAATATTTTAATGAAAAAAAAGATGTAAGCTTATATTGTTTTGTTGACTATGAAGCAAATAGGCTGATCTTGTGCGCTGATCTCACAATTTATTATTACCACCTATCAGAATTTTCTTTCCAACATGACGCTATTCTTCACGAATCTGGATCATTGCCTCCAGGCTCCAAAAAATGATTTGTTTGTGCATCTATTTCAAATCCTCTCTCCTCCTCTCTCCCACCCTATCTTTTTCCTTCTTTCCTTTCTCTAATCACTTCCTCACTGAGAGTTTCTTGGGAAGCTGTATGGAAGAGAATAGCAATTGGCACTAGCAACCTTTCTATTAATGGAAGGCAAATTTAGTGATAATGAACTTGGAATATTTCCTCTCCTTTGATTGCTTTATTTTTTAATGCGATTTTGCAAACTTTCTATATTCTATACTGCTAGTTATGTGGGAGCTTCCAATAGTGGTCAAGTGCATCGAATAGAACAGAGGATCATCAGCAGCATTAACAGTGATCTTTGAATATTTTGGGTTTCTCGAATTTAGATCTTCCAGGAGAACCACTGATAATCAGTACAAACGTCTCTTAATTTTCTGCAGCGAATAAGTGCATTAATACTCAAATTACAGCTATACAGCCTATTTATACATTTATTCATTTACACTAATATTTATATATTCATATTTGCATTCACATCTATATTCGCATTTACATTTATATTTCTTTTTATGTTTTTACTAAATTTTTATTTACACTTATATTTACATTTTTATGCATATGCATATTTATATTTATATTTGTATATAGCACTAGAATACATATAAGTATAAATAAAAATTTGCATACATATATTTATATTTATATACACATTTATTTATATATTTTTATAATATAATAAGAGATATATAAATGCGCGACAACATTAACATAATATATTTAAACATTACATAGCATAATAAATATATATGCAGGTGGTACGTGCACATATATAGGACGATGTTTAAGACACGAAATTACATGACTTGTGCTCGCAACTGTGTGTTATTATCTCGCATGGTTCTGCTTGTCCCATTCGTGTAAGTAGAAGAGCTTTCATGCCTCTCTCCGGCCTCGCTGCCTCACCCCCCCCCCCCCCAATCCCTTTCGCAAATCATGAAGGAACATCGAGTGAAATTCTGAAACTCAGACTCGAGGCTTGCAGTACATTTATAAACAGCCCATTCATTCAGACATCTTTGCGAACGTCACTAAAATTACCGTAACCGTATTGTGGTATCTTCAGTAGCTGAATGCCTAATTAAAAATATTTCAGCAATCTACAAATATTTAATGAAAATAAAGAAAACTATCGCTACATTTTATTGCTATAACTAATGAAATACAAATTTAGTCAACAAGCGACGAAACAGGAAATATTACGGTAGTTATATATACGCTTAACTGCACTAATCTAGGAATGTAAAATGTCGAAATGCGTCATTTCGAAATTTTTGCTGACTTTTTTTCATTCTTTCACCGCTCACTTTTTATTAGCATTCTTCGCTAAAAGCTCATTCTTGCATGGAATTTTTTCTCAGTTCCTACAAATGCGCTTAACGCAAGCATATTAAATTTTTGGCAACTTCGCAATCCACCTACATAGGTCTAATGCTATGATGTGTTCTAATGCTAGGTCTAATGCTTTGCTTTTTTTTTGCTGATGCAATGATCGTAATCGCTTCATTAGAATGAATTTCTGCGATAGCCTAAATAAGAAAAGCAGTAATGATGCATTATTTGAAATCTATTCCATAAAAACATCATCTATTGTGTATTAGATCCATTGGATGCTTTACAATTTAGTTGAATAGTTTGAACATTCTCAGAAATATATTGTAGCCATTTCCGATGAACAATTGCACGCTGAAAGTATATTGAGGTATTTTATTCAAATGACATTTTTCACACACACACACACACAAATCGAATGACTTTTTCAATGAAGGAGAGTTATTACGTTTTTATGAATGCATTGTCTTTAGTTGGTCTATTCAGTTAATTGCATAAGAGTGTGCTCTACGAAACAATGCTAAGCGCAAGAAATTTTTGCCATTTTCAGAGATTCTGCACTCATCTTTCGTGCTCTCCACTTATTTATACGTTTATCCAACTCTTATAAGTGTCACTCGTAAACAAGCAAAGCATTCCACTCCGTAATACGATAGAAGCTAATCCTTCATAACAGATTTTTTGCCATAAGTTGAGGGAAGAGAAAGAAAGAACGGAAAATAAGAGAGGAATTTCTACATAAACTGCTGAGTGTAGTTTTAAAAAAAAGAGAGGAATTAGAGTCAGAAAGTGGATTAAATTTAACGAGTACTGCACTTTGTTTCGTTGCTTTTTTTGGTTACGCTTCCTTTTATTTGCATTTCGTCGAAGTCGATGCACCTACGCTACATAATATTTTCAGCTGTTTTGTTTTACGTTCTGCAGTATGGATAGAACCAGCGCTCAATTTTAGGGCACTCATTTTTTCAAATATGCTTGAAAACATAGATTTGCAAGTCTTGATACTTGTGTGCTTTGAAATTTCGCGGAAGACGACAATCGAGGAGGTCTTCCAGTCAAGAGTATACTTAAAATTTTCCTCAACTTTGGAGAGATTTATCAACGAAAGGGAAAGTTTTTAAATACTCGCACGATAGAGAAGAGATGCAAGTCACAAGTGAACATTTTTTAAGTGTTTTCTGCTCGTCGAACGGAAGGCACTCATAAATGAAGAAGGGGGAGGCGTGAGGAGTGCCCTAGAAACTTATTCCACTTCCAAAACAATCGGAGAAAGCACATATTGGCAATATTTATAGCATAGATTTGACTCAAATTTCACTCATTCGAACAACGATTTATATAATAGCATTTTTTGTGAATGGTTGTCCTATTAATACCCTCTGATGTGCTCATCTCATTGTGAGTAGCCCTTTAAACATTGCCTTCTTCAAAACTTAAAATTTCGATTATTTCTCATAATATTATTGAATCTAAGCGTTATAGCAAATTCATCTATGTTGTTTTCGCTATTAATTACGCAATTAGGTCACTTACGATGATATAAAAAATTTCTGACAATAATTTATTATTGCTCTTTGCTAAATTCGATATTTCTTCTTTATCACATACATTTCTCTTCTTTTTTTTGTGATATAATATATATATCTTCAAACAATTGCACACAATATTAGACGAGCAATCCATTACTAATGAAACGCTAAACGACGTTCGCATACTGATATTTTAGATTATTGTAAAAATCATCCCACTATAAAAATTGATGATTTCATCTTAATATATAGCACTTTTAATTCGAGCTTATCTAGTCTAATATTTGTTGATTTTTTTAAAATCGATTTTCATTATGAATTTGCATAATGCATTTTTAGGAGATGAATGCATTATGCGTCATTCGTTATGAAGTTGTCGTATTTTTGATGTTATTTTCTCGCATAAAATTTTCAATGAAGATATGATAGCATGAGGAAAAAGCGTCATGAATACAGGTCTGAGTGAGTTGCCACTTCCGCTCAACGGCCGTTCTTGCACGCAAAATGTTCTCACTAAAGGCAATCGTCATGATCGCTCTCGTTGTTATATGCACTTTCTGCATTAGCGAGTCGAGACGATTTCATGGTTTGTCATAGTTTTTTAAATATTTTTATTTATTATATAATCATCAATCAATGCCTTCTGAATGCTACTTTTCTAGCTTGAACTACTTTTTTTAAAGGCAAATTGAGCTATTTTTTTAGTGAGAACCCATCTTCAAATAGCATATTTTGTATTTTATAACTTTTTATGTGAAGAAATAATACATACTTTTTAAATTTCGTATTTCGTGAACACTTCTCGTACTACAAGATTTGTGAATTTCAAATCGCATAAGCTTTCTGTATATGAAATTTGCGCTCTTCATGAATTTCGTCTAATATGAATATCCAAAATAATCTAAGCTCTAAGAAATCGTCTATTTGTGTGCAATAATCATCCATCGCAAATTTTTTTTTGAAGTTCAAAAAGCGCTAAAAATTTTTCCACATGATATATTGATTATTGTGAATTCAATAATGCTTCAAATATTTCTTGCTAAATAGCGTTTGAAAATGAAACGAAATGAGAATTTTCACTTTCAGATGATGATTTCTCACGTCAATTTCTTTTCCGTGGTATCGATGAACCACTGAAAAATTATATGAGAGTAAGTTTTTCTTCTTTTTTTTTTCAAAACTTCTATTTTATTCATGATTGATTTTTAATTTTAATAGGTTCAATGTTTTTTTTTCGCTTCGAGAAATTTATGTAGAAGTACGATTTGAAATTCAAAAATATTCATTATTTAAATATTACTGATCAATCAATTTGATGGATCATAAATTTGCATCGTTGATCAATCGGAGAAACGAAACTTCACCGGTAACTATTTCGGAAGGAAATTCTTCGAAGAGGACAACAAACCCTATTGCGATAATTATATAACAGCACTATTATATATAACTATTGATTTTGTGAAGTTGAACATATCAATGCAAAAAAAAAAATTTTTTTTTTTGAAATGCATCTTATATTTTATATTCCATATAGTAAGTGGTATTATGATAATTATACAGTAATTTTATGATATATTTTAATTTGGTGATATTTTCGTGATCCGAGTGATCGATAACGAACTTACAGCTCTATCAATAAAAATACACTTATGGAACAGCATTGTAATCAGTCAATGAAAATTTCAAATAATTAAGATTACAGCAAATATTATTAGAGGAAAATTTTTATGAAAGTTGATTTCATTTTTTTTTAAACTGTGTATTTACATATAAATATGAGCTACTGATACGTTTAGTAGTAATATTTAAATTTAAAACAAATCCATATAATAACTAAGGCCTTCTTATATATCTAATAGAATTGTTTACTTACATAAATATACAAATATTGAAACAAATACAAAGTTTAAGTATATAAATAAATCGAATCTTTATATAACTGTAACCGTCGAACTTTTCGAATTTCAAAGTTTTCGGTTCATAAAATATTGAAATTGCGCATCACTGCTGATTATTATGTTCTTTTGCAGCTTTTCTTTAATAAAAGGAACAACATAGTGGTGTTATGTTTGCGTGCATGTATGAATTGTTTTTGCTTATCTGTTTATCAGCCTCTTGATTTCAAGTCAAGTTTACAAAGACAGTAATGATGAATATGATCTCAATCATAGTTGAATTTTGTTATACACTCAACATTAAGCAATGAGATTTTCTTCTCTATGATTTATTGGCGCCGAAAATGCTAAAGACTGCAAATTTTCCAATTGTTTCGCCATAAATCTTTACTTTGCTCAAAACTTTTTCTTTTTTTTTTTCATAGAGTATAGTCGATTTTTTTTTATTATATTAGCAACTTATGAGTTACATTTATTTCCATTTTTTTATGTTTCCCATATATTAGATTACAGTTGGGCAAAAAGAGAAAATTTTTTTTAGTTGAAATTCCACATAGGAAAACGATACTTTGTAACGATATTCAACTATTTTTATTACTAGCCGGTTGCTTCATTGGATGAAGTCACAAGTCTCTATCATATCACTATCGTTGACATGTACATCCATTTATTTATTCACTACTCATATATGTTTCATATAGAAATTCTTCCATTTTTTTTTTTGAAATTTCATCAGATTTATGCAATGAAATATTTTTGAAAGTCATACTATAATAAAAGGATTGCTGTCTATGACAATAGCATAGTAATGAGCATGTGCAATAGATAAGGACTTTTTTTTTTGCATCGACGGTTAACATAACGTACATAAATTTTGGTTCGTAAATATTCGCTATAAAATTTCGCCATCAATCACTATAATAAATGATCATCCTTCTCATCTTTGTTTACATTTTTCGAGGAATCGAAAATGAAAACGGAAATGCGCTTTAACGTGTGCTACATTCATTTTTTGAGTTACTGCTGAAATCAATAGATTGGAAAAGATAACAAACGATTTTAGAATCTATTCATTTTATTTGAATTTTTCAAAAAATTTTCTCGATAAAGCCCCAACAGCATGGATTTCTTCTTATATCCTTTATTATAAGCGGTATAGAACTGTTTGCTTAAGTTATAAAACCTATTGCGCTAGAAGATCGTCTCTGAATTTCCGATGATGCGCTAAGATGGACTCATAGCGATTACATGAAATAACCAGGGCACTCTATGTGTTTTTTTCTTTTGCAGCTCTCAAATAAGCATCAGCAAAATTCACAAAAAAATAAGCAGAAAACGTTAGCGAAAATAAGTTCAATTTCGATAGCACGCTTAGAAGACCGAGAGGTAGAAGTCGAGATCACAACAGTTTATCGTTGTAGATGGCACAGCACTTTTTCCCTTCTTTATGTTTATGAGTCAGATGAATTCCCTGCCTTTCCCCTCTCCCTTCCCCCTTTCTCATTCAATAATATGTTCATGTCGATATGGCCTCAGCTCAATCATCCATCAACTTTATCTCTATCAGATGATGGTTGAACCAAATTCCTGTAAAACAAATGTCGTTTAACCTCCTGAGCAGACCGCAGTTTGCCAAGAACCCGTTTGGCATCATTTCCACTGATAAAGTTAATGCTGTGATTGCTTTTCATTGATGCAGGTGAAGCACTTGCCAAATGTAGGCGCTCATTCTTAAACATTTATGCAGCAGTCTCATGGGAGGAAATCATTTTGCACTTCTATGTTTGCTTTCTCAGTTGTAATTTGTTCATGTGCTCTGCCAGTACTCAACACTCAAGGGACATACTCGTGAAACGCCTTCAAAAATTTTCTAATGTTGTTACTAGTTGCTCATTTCTTGCTTTCTCCACTTTAAAATCCACCAAACGAGCAAGAATATCCTGTGATGATAATTAGACACTCACCGTATCAAGCATATCAAAGAAAAAACATTTATCAATATTCGCCTCTTTGAATAACTCTGATTTTATATAAACTTAAAATTGCGCTTTACTATAGACGAGAATTTCCCTTCCATTTCTTCGTTCTTTTGCGATAGAATATTCGAACTCAATATTCAATCATATTTCCTATTTGTTGCTAAAATTGTATTGTGTTTATAGGTGGAAGTTAGTCGATGATTAGTTTAGAACGTAGATATGTGATCCAATGTCAAGCTCGAGTCGTTCTCAACATTTCCAATTTTTCATTAATTTCTGTCGGTCATTCCTTGATGGGGCGTCAATTGTGCAATTTTTATTAGTGCTATATAATGCTAATGCTTGTTCTCTCATTGTTTACAGCAAATTCCAAAACATCACCGATATTTTTCGTAATTATTCACCACCGTTGAATAAGGTGACTAAGTAAGAGATAAATGAAAATCGCCTCTAAGAAATAAAGTTTTGGTTCAGTCATACTATAAGTGACTTTAAAAAGTGTTTTAGGAAGAATTTTAAGAGTAATTTAAGACTAAGTTACCAAGACTACAGAGCGTCTTTTATGGGCAAAAAAAATTTTGTGTTGTGGAATCAGAATGAAGAGATTTTAAAAATTTATCTCCCACAATTTTCCTGTAAAAATATACTGCAATTATTCGATCAAAAATCATTTATACTAATATTGTCTCTCCATTGAATGAAAGTTAATATGGGCAAATAAGTACGACTATGAGCTGTTTTGTTTGCGCGAATCACATATCACCTTTCTTCTTCCTCTTCAGTTTTAACTTTCATCCCAGAAAAATATACACTCGATATGGAATGCAAAATTCCGCAACAACATCATTCACATCAAAGATTTTTTTTTCTATGCGCTCATATTTACCTCCAACGATACTAGCCCACATGCCCAATCTTCTGAATGCCTGATGTCTTTATTGTTCTGCACGACTTCACTTCTGAGCTCACTCCTTTGGACAGTCACACTTTATCTTGCCTAGAAGATGCTCGTATACAAGACCAATAGACTTCTTCGAATTCAGAAATAATGTTCACATTGAAAGAGTTTTAGGCAGCCCACCGTCTCATTTATTGAGACAGCGGAAGAAATAGCTGAGACACCTATTGAAAAGTTCTTCTTTTATACTCAAACTGCATATAGTGCCGATATAATATCGTAAAAATATTTTCTAAACCATTGAAATACTTGCCTCATTGTTAAAATGCAAAATTCTGCTAAACTGAAGCTGTTGGGAACAGAAATATTGATTTTAGATTCTATAAACCGTAAGTAGTGAAGTACTGCGATTGAGGCTTTTAAAAAAAATCCTTTGCACTAATAAATCGAAGCTTAAAACTGTCATGTTGATCGATGATAGTTAAGGAGAAGCTGTGTCGCATCTGTGAAAAATTAAGAGACGCTGCTATCTGGACGCATTAATTCAAACAACCTAATATTTTATGCAAATAATTGCAGTTGCGAGAGGCTCGCATCCTATCGAAGCGAGTACCAAGCGCCGCCGATATGATGATACGTTTCGGGAAGCGATCGTTTATCGAGCAAGACATGGAATAAGCGTGTTCGAAGTTCCGATCAGCTATTTAGCGGAAGCTCCTATCAGTGATTACCCCTCTTCCTTATGATTTACATCATTTCTCGATAGTGAACGTTTTCTATTGTACTTGTAATTATGCCTTCATGATTGCATTATCATTCCATCAATAACAATATATTGAGGTAGCAACGCGCTCTAATAAATATGATCGGTTTATGCTGCCTCAAAGCTTCGAGACTCGGTGGAATCACTGCATTTCAATTAGAAACAATATAGATCAGCGATGAATTCAGTGATATTTCTGCTTTGCTAACTAAAACAACATCGGCTTATAAACGTAGCAAACAGCTTGCGAGAAAGCGTCATTACGCACATACACGCATACATCACATGCACATAAGCAAACAATGCACATGCACATACACAAACCCCTACACATATATGCATACGTAATACACATATATCCATATATACATGCACATGCAGGTGCACAACACAGTCACACACATGTACTAGTTCAGCTTATGTATCCTGTCACAAATACGTTTACAAACTTCGTCCTGAATGGTCGATGACATCGATGACACATACTACTCGATTTGATTCGACTCGAATTACTTCCCAATTCAGAACATCTAAATAGTTTTTAGCTCCTTAACTTAACGACAAACGGAGAAATGTTCGATACTTCCGATCGTCGTTCCCTTAATAGAACACGAATGCCGTTGAAGGTGAACGTTAAATGTCATCTGAGTCATTACGTTTCAACGAATGTTATGCGTTTATGCACCTATGATCAGCAAAGTCCGTTCGATCAGACGATCATCTCGAGCAGTTTATTCTCGATCAACAACCTATGTACATCCAGCGATCGGCAAGATTTCTAACAAATGACCTCCGATTATCTACCGGTGGAATTAACCACTGAATGGATATGAATTTCAGGAAAAACCACTGGAAAAGGATTTTAGCTAAGAATCTGCCCCTGTACAAGCACATGAAATAACAGCGTGGAACTTGATACTTGTGACTCGCATTAGGAACTCGATGCTTCATTTCGAAACCCAATTCCACAACTTGAAGAATCGATACTCAAAAAGGCATTTGACTTTATAAATTCGGTTAGATATATCTTATTAAGTCATTTCATGTTTTCCGCTTTTTAATTCGGTTAAATATAGTCAATTCACCACTTAGCCTATTTTTAAATGTTTTTTTTTGAATCTATTAAACACTTCGAGCAAACTTTTCTCTTTTTTTTGCAGAAATAGCAAGAAATTTTGAATACGAATACCTACGAGGAAGGGTCGCTTCGAATGCCAAATAAATACTTCCCCCAATCACTTATCTTCCTCCTCCCTTTCCTCCCACCCCACTTATCTAGCAAGTGGAGGAATCATAAATGCAATCCGAAGTTCTCAACACACAAAAACATCACGAAATCTTCGTTCTCCGTGTGATTGGTCTCTCTTTCTCGCCCCTTATCTGCATGAACGTACAGAGACTGAAATTTACGGATCTATGAAATCCACGAATTTGCAGATGCAGGTGCTCATTGCATTTACATATCCATAGACTGACTGCAGAAATTTGCAAATACATATGCACAGGCAGATAAAGTTGACTATCTCCGCATATATAAATATTCGAGCTCTACACAGGTGGAATATGCCGTACATTGCGCAGGCAATAGTATGAAAGTTGAAAGGCTTGAATCGGAAGAGGATTCCTGATCGACATGATCTGCTACGTTCGAGCTATGCTGGATGATTTGTTGAGGTCTAAGAAGCATTTCAGAAACAGGTACA
Source organism: Ascaris suum (assembly GCA_013433145.1). Lineage (NCBI taxonomy): Eukaryota > Metazoa > Nematoda > Chromadorea > Rhabditida > Ascarididae > Ascaris > Ascaris suum. The sequence continues at coordinate 11,056,964 of CM024170.1, read as the reverse complement.
GCAAGCTTTTTTTTGAAAAAATCTATGATAAACTCATAAAGGAGCTCATCGCAATCAGATTTTCGGCTATAGATATTATACAGCTACAGTAACACGTAACAGGAACGAGTAATAAGTGGATATGTGCAGATAAGCTGTTGTTATCACGATTTTGTAAATTCTCACGGTTGCAATTCTTAGCGCTCGTTACGAGTGGTACAGTACAGTAAGCAAAAAAATATTGCCACATAGCGATAATTGTGAAATTGCAAAATTTTTAAATGAATGAAGCCAGAAAATAGTCTAGAAAGGATTTATAGAATTATGACAGACAGACTGATACATTACAAGCCTCTACATTGCGACCACTTAGCCAACCATTTTCATAAGTTGCCAATCATAAACCTTCCTTTAAAAAAGTGTCTTCCATTGCCCAACCGATATGAAATGGATTTGATTATTTTGGAATCTTTAAACGATTGAATTCTAATCTTCATGTCACTTTTCTGATTGTCATTTCAAATTGTAGAGGCATTGAGTGGGTTTATTCATCGAACCGTAAAATATCATTTCCTTTGCGATTTATTGCATGAGTTGGTAATAAATACTTTAGCCGTTTGGAGTAATATAAAGCTTCAAGTATTATACGCCTCCTTGAATCGTATTTCGTCATAGGATGAAAAAGAAAATGAAATTATCGATCTTATACTATTTATTTACATTCTATAATATAGAGGTAAGAAAGAAAGAATTGACACTCGAAAAGATGAGCCTGCATTGTGAGGGAATTAGATTAATAACAAAGGTAAGCACAAGTGAATAAACGCTTCCAATTGATGAAATCGATGCGCATTTTCGGATGGAATTTCGCATTCTTACGAACTTGTATTTATTTCAAGGGATTCATGTAATTACGAACCGGAAACAACCAAGTTTTAAAATTATTAGTGGTTATGCGAGAACTAGTTGAATTAACTTTCTATTGCAATGGCATTGAGTGTTGAACGAGATTGTTCACTTCGCACAATAGTATGGATAAACAGTTCATTGAACATTCCAAAATAAATGCCAACACCTTTAATGGTCTAAGAAAAAAATATGATAGCATAAGTAGTAAATTTCTCATATACCGGTCAACTCTCTCAAGTAGAATAGATTAACGTTCAGATTTAAAAAATAGATTAGATCCTAAACGGAAATGTATTTTAGGAGTGAGTTTGCCTCGATTTTCATGGAGCTTTCAGAAACGATCGATGCTTATTTCTGGAGAAGCCGTTATAAGTAATACTTTCACCAATAACAAGCACATGCAGTTAACTGTAACAATAATAAAAAAAGTTACTAAATAAAAGAGATAAGGTATAAGCAATAGTCGAACGATTTACCTGCCTATATTGCTCATATTAAAATGCTATATGGAAAAATTATAGCAGATGACATAACAAAAAATATATATATAACGTTCCAATTTATAACGCTAACGTTTTTCAAACGAACAATATCACTTCATAAATTTGAATGGTTCTCATAAAAAGCGAAATATCAATAATATACCCGAGCAAAAAAAAAGAATCGAGATGAACCAGAACTTTAAGCTCTAACACTGTATTCCAAATGAAGGCTTATTTCTAAACAGAAACCGCATTTGATATTTAAACAGCCGTTTCCTTATGTTGCTTTGAAGTCTCAATTACGGGCATATTCTGTTGTAATTCCTTCCCGTTTATAATTAGATGTGATCTTTTCCTTCGCCGCCTTTCGTCTTTTCGGCGTTTCAATTTCTGTAATCACAACGTTTATCGTTTGCATTTATGGCTGAGCTAAAATCTTACGTCCTCTAAGGGCGCGTTGAGAAGCTTGAAGGTGATAATATAGGAGATTTTATGGCAAAAGGGCAATCTGAATACAGCTCGTGTTGTTTTTTGCTGCTGATTTTAGATGTATTCCTGTTATTTTGCTGTGTTTAAAATGTCTATGGTCAAAGATGTAAAATATTGTCTATAACCATAGATGCCAAATGAGTCGTTAAAAATGCATTCCTGGCGGAACATTTTGTATATCTATAGCTTAATTAAATGCAGCCATCAAAACATTACTTTACAATGTGTTTGGAAGAACGTTATGGCTATCACTGAAGTATATAGTCGAGTTATTTTATTAAAACATTAATTTCTTAGCAGTTCTTCCATTCCATCTCGTTTTTCTTTTTTTGAAAAGCTGAATTCTTACGTTATTTGTAGTTGAAAAGCTCTTACGTTATTCTTTTTTCGAGATTACGTTATTAGTTTCGTTTTTATTTGAAAGAGCTCTTACCTCTAAGAAAGAAACCGTGAAAGAATAACATTCTAATTTTTTTCAGTATTTTGAGTGCCACATATGCGTTAATAGTTTGAATACAGTTGCTCTTCTGATACATGGAGTCTCACTCCCAAGAGAAATCCTCTCTCAAAAGCTGTGAAAAAAAGAAGCTCATATTTGAGTTGTAGCTCCAACCATTTATAGAAGTTTCATTAAATGCAACAAGCTAAATATGTCTATAAATATTGAAATATGATTTTGTTAAGTCATCGATGCTACAATTTGTCCTATACAACAAAATTTCTTTGCAAATAAAGTTGCAATCGCTTATCTTTAGAAAATCTGTGCGTCGAAAAATCCGCACAATCGTCCTTCTTCATTATTTAAGAGTCGTCTATTGGATTATATGGACTCATTATTGAGCAGCATAAAATTAGCACAGAAAATCTGCGCTCATATTCAAAATATACGATAAATTTTCAAAAGAGAATCTACCTCAAGACGTTCTTTTTCAGCGATTTTCAATTCGTACTCTCTTTTCGCGCTATTTTCCGAAGCGATCGTTAGCATTATAACAATAGGCGATAGAATAATCATCATTATGAGAGGATAGGTCCACCAGTAATTACGCTGAAAGCTTAGTATTACGTATACAAATATGAATTTCTTTATAGAAAATGTGTCAGTTGAATGAAACGTCTTAAAATCGTTGTCTTATAAACGCAACTAATAATTAACTCTTTTCTTAAAAGATATAATTTTAGTGAAACTTTTTAGCAATGAACCTTTACAAGAAGAAATATTTTCATAGCATTGAAGTGAGAAAAATTGATAAGATTTTTCAAAAAAAAGGATCACTAAAAAGGGAACGAAATAATCAACAAAACAGATTACTTACGGATCTTTTGGATGCTATGCAATACTTCCATAATATTAAAAAACATCTAGCAAAGAAGAAGAATTGCACAGTAAATAAAAAAATTTATCTGGAATTTTTATACGTTCATAGCTTCTTTTAAATTTTCACACCGTAAAAATTTTCCACCATAAATAGAGTGAATGAATGTGTATTTTAAAATGAAAAAATCGAAATAAAATGACGAATAACCTGAATATAACCAATAAAATCAGGTCGAACAATGAGATCGCAATTGAGTCCCTCATATCCCTCAAGACATTCGCAACTGAATCCTCGTATGAAGTTTTCATCTTCGACACAAATGCCCATCACACAAGTTGTTAAACCTTTAAATGTTCTTGAATAAATTTCAACAATAATAAATGCTTTCTGAGGTATATTATCGCCTCTTTTGAGATGATACGCTTAGAGACGCATTATCATTAAAGTGTTGATGAAAAGATTCGATGAAAGCTTTTCATGCTCAATGCCAACTTCATGAATTATATTCACTCACTAAAATTTTGAATTATATTCACTCTTTCAATTATCATTGACGTAGTGAAATTGCTTCGAAAAGGTGAAGCAAAAAATTCCCTCGGGAACGATAAGCGATATATTTTCTATTGTTTTGCATAAAAATTATAAATAAATCTGTAACAAGAGATGGGGAAGGGACAATGCAAATAAAAAACGCCGTAACAAAGAAATGATACCGTCGTTTATTTTTTACAACTTTTTAGTGATTCTGTTGACGTTCGTTTAGATTGCATTACGAAACTCTCCTGTTTAATAATTTATTTACCCGATTCAAATCGTTTTAATGAATTATTGCCACATTTTGTAAGATGAGAATGAGTGAGGAGAAGAATTTAGAATTAATTCTATATACTTACCTTGTACAACACATGGGGATACTTGTGACTCACAAAATTGACCCATGTAGCCAAGTCGGCAATTGCAGCTATAAATCAATCTCCTCTTTGAAACGTTTTTGTGTTTTACTGAATTAATATTCTCAAAAAAAAAAAAAAAAAAAAAAGAATGACCTCTTGCAGTAGTTTTGGTTATCGCAAAAAGCAACGGAATATTAAAAGAATGACTGCACTTGATGTTAATATCTTTCTATGAAACATCGCTTTATACAGATTGCGCATCATCAAGCAATTGCAATGTGAATCGTAATGTTCCTTTAGGATTTCAAATATCGTAGAGATCCTCAACGAATAATTCTCAACATTGACGAATAAATAGGTATATTAAATCAAAAGTAGTGAATAAATAATATCGGGAATCGACGTCATCAATTGCCGAGAAAGTTTTACAATGGATTTGTTATAAATCGTATGCCTTAATGAACTTCATCTAAAATCCCTTTGAAACCGCATCGAATTTTTTGTGAATATCGACTAAATCGAGCCTAATTCAGAGTCCATCAAAACTGAATGAACTTGATGAATGATGGGATATTTATGGCAAAATATTGAGTTATAATAGTACATTAATTACGAGTGCGTTAACGACAAAACAGCTCAGCTTCACTCGAGCGAAAGCACTTGGGAATTGATCGTTTTTAATCTTTTTGTAACACTCAATAAATTCATATCTTTTAGTTCGATGTTGCATGAAATCCTAAAGCACCAAGTGCTTTCACTTTTCACATTTGTTCTACCACAAAGAAAGATTATTTTGTTAGTACGAAAACGATAAATTCAACTTTCACACCACAATCATCTCGCATGCACCACCTATATAATGCAGCCTTTATCTAGTTCTGATAAGTTGATTAATGAGTTTCATATAGGTCAGAGAAAGGAGAAAAGGACGAGAACGGATAGGTGAAGGGGAAGGGCGCAAAACGTACGGTAAAAATATTTGTGATCTGGTTGAGTAAAACATTTTTTTTATAAGATAAGAATATGAAATTCACTGTGGCATATAAATTAATACTCATTTAAATAACTCACATATAATTAAATTCGTTTTGTGGGTCCACCGAGCATTTTGCACCATTTAAGCATTTATTATTTGTGCATGCAGTTGCCTCCTTATCACAAAACGGTAATTGCAATCCATATGGACACAAACATCTGAAGAATCACTAGCATTTTACATTCAGTGATTATCACAGAAAAGAGTACTTCCTTTTTCATTCAAAAATTCCATTGGAATCACATCGATCATTCAATAATGATTGATACAACTTTCAAAACCATTGAGTTGTTGAAGATTATAGGCATTCTATTAGAAAAGAGATGGACTCGATCAAACCAGAAATGAATAAAGGAACAGAGTTAAAAGTAAACGTCTTGTTTCTGCACTTTCCTTCATCCACAATCTCGAAATCTATTAGCAGGATTACTCAAAATATTTCGAAATTTTTTGACTGCACTAAACAGGTGAAAATATCAGTTGTAATGGGTATGTTCATGTTGCAGTCTTGATCAAAGATCGACACCACATTCCTCAAGCAGATAATGCAAATAAAACATTAATTGTGATAGCATGCCTACAAGCACAAAGTTTGTTTCGAAAAGAATTTGAAACTACTGAAGTCATTCATGAAGATGCCACTTGTTAAAGGAACTTTCATTCTCGAGAAACTGTTTGCACAAGCAAGGCTAATGGTGAACTATGCTGTTTTACCTGAACCCTCTGCGTCGTTCTTCCTCACTGCACAATTGCAGACCTTGCTCATCGGTTGCATCACAAGGGTAACATTTGCCTTGATTTTTGCACTGATGATTCAAGCATAAACCAAAATCGGCCGGTACACATTTCACCACTAAAAAAAATGCTTTTTTATTTAACCACTGAGCTCTTCTAGATCTTAGCAATATTGGCTACTAAAATATTTCCAGCCTTTGTGGACTCAGATATATTCCATTATTATTGAAGACAAATTTGAAATCTATCAGCAGGTATAAAGTTTCTGTGCTGATACTTTTTCGCTGAATCATCTTAACACTTATCAGCTCTTCGTCATCGCATTCTCTGACTTTTTCGAAGCCAATAACAGATCGCTTCCAAGTAGTCAGCTGTTATCCATGAAAATAATGCATTTTCATATCTTTTGTGCTCATAAATTCCATCATATGCTGCACTTCACTTATCTTTTAATGAGCAAAACTTTCATTTACCCGTTGTTTACTGAACTATTAACGTCGAATCGCGGGATCTTAGATGGAGGTCAAAAGCTCTTAAAGAAGGCAACTGAATTATCTACCTCATTCGATGCATAAATGCAATACCTTCAGAATCAGTACTTTCGAAATCGGCCTCTTGGTTCATATCACAAATACAAGTATACCCCAAGGAATATTTTTCCTTCTGCTCGATGGGCAACGCCACACACAGACTTCCTTCAGAGCATTTGTGTTGATAGCATGGATCCGAGACTTCGCACTTATCGCCCGTCCAGCCAGGATGACAACTGAAAAGTAATTCCCTCTCTAACTTTTCGCTAAATTCATCGCCTTGCTGTTGTTCGATTTAAAGTGGAAAACAAAATCAACAGTGATTATCTCCTCAGGTCTTAAAAATGATCCGTCTGGGATTAGCCATGTAAATGATTATTTGACCTTCAAAACCATTCGGTAATTAGCACTTGTCATAAGTCGTGTACAAGATGCGGCACGCTTCATCTACCAGGATGATGGAAAAATGATGAAGCAAAGAAGCTTTTATAACTGCGAGCAAATATTCTGAGAAGAGTATCCTCATCCGTTTGCAGCATTATTTTTGACAAAATCGTCCAATCAACTTTGTCTTACCTCTCATTCACTTTTAATTAGATGAAATTTAATTCCAAAGATCCTTCTAATGTTTCTTTTTTCAGGCACTAAAATATTCATCAATTGTCAATCATGCTTATTTCATTATGAACTACTTGCAGGTAGAGGATTAAACATAAGCTGATTAATTCATCGTTGAACAAACTTACTCGCAAATATAATCGTAAACAGTTTTTGCAACACAATTGCCATGCTCACCGCATTTTTCTTCTGAAATATATTTATTTATGATGGCTAAAATATATTTAATTTCATTTTCTCAAATGAATTTTTATAGTTAAACAATAACAATGAAATCCTACAAGAAGAATTGTCCTATAGCGTTCACAATAGTTATTCTATTTTGAGGAAAAATTCCAACAATGCACTTCTGTCTTCCTCCATCTCGATTCGCTTCTCAATGAATGATATCTTTTGATGCATTTATCAGGATCCTTGGATCTTTTCAATTAAATCGTCGAACATAGGGAAGATCAAAAAAGGATCAGATCACTGTTATTAATGCTACTGTAGAAATTCAAATTTATACCTCACTATCTGTCTTGTTATTAGTTACTTACTATGATTCGTTAAGGTTAAGTAGTTTCAAATGAAAAGTGTTGAAGCGGTAATGGCGGCACTGGCATTTCCGGAAAATTCACACATTATTGAATTTTACTATCACGTACAACAGTTCATAGATATGCTCTTTTAAACTTCTCGATTTCAAATGCAATCTACATAGAAACTTAATTGTGTGAGTAATCACATAACATATACTGGGGTTGCTTTCGAATAGCGTTGTATCCCAGTTTTAATCATCACTAACTCTAAAGAATTAGCTCACCTGGCCCACGAGGATCGAACAAAGTTTTATCGCAAGGTGAGCGCACCATCTGTTCACACAAAGCTCCTTCGTCTAAACCTTGACAGTGACATTTGGGCATAAGTGCCGAGCGATTCAACGTCGCATCTTCAATTTGCTCAACTTTCATTTTATCTCTGTTGCCATAGGCAACTATGGTTGCCATAGTCCCTACTCACAGCATTTTCTAACTGTGATAATCTATTCGTTTATTAAGTAAAAAAGTACTTGGTTTATTTATACCACCGTATCGCAAAGGAATCACGAGTCGCCATGGTTTAAACCATGCAAAAGTATGAATGAATTATTGGATTCAGTTGTGCTAAACGAGGAAGATAGTCACTGAGACGTGAAAATGACTATCAATAAACGAATACGCGCAGACCGGAAGATGGTGAATGCAGATTTATTTGACTATATTTTATAAATGCATCAATATGCAAATGAACTAACCAATGACAACACCTTCCGGCACACATTCGCCGCCATTGAGGCAGTAACTCTTCGCATACTCACATTTGTTACCGCAGACAGCTGCCATCTGCAAAATAAGCTGCTGCAAGTATTTAGCAATTTTATCACTCGATATTCAGGCATAGTTTGTTAGTATTTACGCTTTTCGGTAGCCTTCAGTATTCAAGCGCCTGTAGTTCTCTACGCGATATCCGCGCCTTTGCTCCGTGAAAAGACGAGGTTTTGATGAATGGAAATGCATGCTTTCATTTGCAAAAATGATGTCTCCAACACTGATTGGTGTCCACAGTGAACTCGTCATCCTTTAACACTGACAGCCCCTCAAAACGTAGACTCAGATACCATTGAAAATTAACATACACCTATTAAACGAAAAAGAAATCAGTATGAAAGTCCATCAAAGAGCATTCCACTTGTATAAGTGGATCGAGATACATCGCCTAAGTGCTATTGTTAGAAGAAGATGATTATATTTAGCGTCGATAATTTTCTATACATTATTAGAAGGCGAATAAAACAGAATGTTTCGGAAGATGGGAAAAAAAGGAATAAAAAAGCTTAAAAATGGTATTCGACCCTCTTTTAGCATTTCTGATATATATATATATATATATATATATATATATATATATATATATATATATATATATATATATATATATATATATATATATATATATATATATATATATATATATATATATATATATATATATATATATATATATATATATATATATATATATATATATATATATATATATATATATATATATATATATATATATATAAAGAAGTGGAGAACACAATTCAGGTAGATCTCGTTTTTAATGCTTACCTGGTGCAGTATGTCGGCTTCTTTTTTCTGTGTGACTTTATCGATACAATTTTTGAGATAATTTAAAAGATTCATTTTACATGGAAAACATTCGTCTTCAATGCGCCTTTCGTCCACAACATTGATCAATTCGCATTGATCGCCTTAAGCACAATTTTGATGATGAAATGAAATTTTCAACGGTACCGTTGACTGAACTTTTTTCGAAAGACATTGAGTGAAAAAACAATTATTTTGATGACTCTTTGTTATTTCTGTATAAAAAGCAATTTTAGTTGTTATCAGAAATTTTACTGTTGCAGATATTTTCTTCAATAAATGAACGTGTTTTTCCTCGACTTTTCTTCTTCATAGGGGAATTTTAGACAAGTTTCGTTGAGCGATTGGTCGCCTTTGAATAAAATGCCAAACCTTTAAAAGAAACGGCAATGCCATATTCGGTTGGCGGTGGGCAACGACATTTCGCCTCGTATCTTTCTTCATCACTGTTACCACTAACTTTTATATTCTCACATGTACCACCATTTTCACATTTGAAACCCATACATGGCAAAACGATTTGACACTGAAAGCAATTCAATAAAATCGCCTTCGTAATTATATCGATGTCATATAATGATATGCACTGCTCACATTCTACTCTTCAATCAATATACCGTATAATTTATATCTTATCAAAGTACAGGTATCAGTACATCAAGACATCGATCGAATCCTCTATAGGCAAACACATATATGAATTTCGGGCCAACAACTATGGAAAATAGCAACGCGTAACTTACTCTATCGCCACCATAGTTCTCTTCACATAAACATTCGCATTTAATAACACCGGAGACGTTTTTTAAATGGCCAATTCCTTTATGTAAGCAATAGTCTTCTTCACAGTGCCGCATATCTTCCGAGTACTCACAAAGAGAGCCAGTAAAGCCTGGTTTACACCAACATCTGAACATAACCCATATATTAATAGCTTTATTTGTAAAGTTTAACGCAAATAAGGAAAAAATAAGGTTGCAGAAATTTGCACGTTTTGATGTTTTGCAAATTGAAGATTGCAAAAAAAAAAAAAAAAAAAATTGCAGCACATTCATTCGCTATGTGTTGGCTTCATGATTCACTATTATGCAACGAACTATGCAATGAGAAATACGTCTTATATTTTATTTAGCTTGCTTGAATTGTTATATAGAAAGGCGAACAACTTACTCATATTGTACGTGTTCGATGACACCACTTTCGCTGAATTTTTTCGTTATGTCGGGAGTGACTGCAATACCTGCCGCGGCTATGATTATTGGATGCATCTCCTCCACGCTTAAAAGAAAATCCTCCAGAATCAATGCAAGATTTGTGCAGGGAATTCCCGATATTGCATCGCTGCTCGATGCCACAAACAGCGTGCAGCGCTTCATGACCCCCCCCCCCCCCCCCACTCACACTGATTTCTTCACTTTATAGCCATCTATAGGGATGCGTGAATGGTGGAATAATCGCTAGTTGCGTCTTAAATCCGATATCACGTTCGAGAGCATCATTTTTTATTCAGACGAATTTCTAATATGCTTCTTATAAAATTCTCTAATAGAAAAGAAAAAGCTAGATGTAGGAAGGAAAACATGGGGAGGATGAAGAGTGGATGAATTGCTCCATCACATATATAAATAATTCAAACGCAACCATTCTGTTTTTCAGTTTTTCCAACAGGCAAACGCATATGATAACTTCCCTAATCCTTCCTTGAAGTGAAACTTCTATCTAGTCTAATGCTTCATATATCACATTAATGATGAGATAAAGTTTCCCCATAAAATGAAAACTGAAATTAACCATAGTCGATATTCATACGAAAAAAAAATGATAAATCACAGAAGTATGGAACATTAGCAAAGTCACAAAATGTTGAATCCATAAAGTGTTCACAAGTAACATTCCTACGACGTGTTAACTAAGATTCAAAATTGCTCCACACATAAAAGTTTTAAAAAATATTTGACGCTTACCAACCATTCGGAATTATACTATTCTAAAGTGTAATAAATTATCTTCGAATAATGATTTTTGTTGCAAACTCGAAACACTATTGATGAAAACATCCGAAATCAGAAAAATGCTAGCTCCTTGTCGACAGCACTAAAGCAGTCAACAAGTTATGAACTATATCGCGTCCTTGATTTATACTTTCCTCGAGAAGAATTCGTCGAGGCACGCAAGGTTTTTTGAGAAGTAAACAAACTTTTGAAAAAGTTGATAAACTTTTATGACATTTTTAAGTTTTATAGTTTTCTGAAATGAAAGATGGTGAAAAACCGATGAAGTCATTCTCACCTATAACAAGTGGCGTCATTTTGACAGCGATTCTTCGAACATTTGGAACTGTCGGCTAGAAATTCACATGTTTTCCCATAGAAATTTTGCGTACAATGGCAGTAATAGCTGAAGAATAAGGATTTTTAGTGCATAAACTAGCTTTATTTTAAAAAATGAGCACTTATTACTTTCTTTCGGAAATGCTATTTCATGCATGAGCAAGCTCCCATGTTTCCTTTGTATCCAGGTGAGAGAATCTTAAGGCGTTGAATGGAAAAATAACTTCGAACTCTTCAAGGAAACGAATATCAATGTTCACAGTGGAGGACAAATAAGATACTTGTTACCAATTTTAAAAAATGATTACAGCCAACAAATCTTGACTGGATTTAATTTCACCCCAAAATCGATCTGAAATGGTTGATGGTATTTATGAGCCTATTTTATATCAAAATGTAATATTAATTGTTTCACCACCAAAACCATTAAATCATTCCGGACAAAACACTTATCGATTCGAATATTCGATTGAGGCAATAAGCAGACTTACGCTCCATGCAGAGAGACGCATTTTCCACCGTTTTGACAAAGTTGCGTTACTTTACATGGATTAAATGTTGATGTTCCTGATCGTGCAGACGAAGAAATTTTATTTTTGATATTTGCTTCGGGAATTTTTGGGATTTTAGGAAGGTTGTGATATTTACGCAAATATGAAACACCAGTGGCCATCTCTGAATGTTAACTCAATTAAATCACATACGTCTGTCTTATCACCTTAATGCTAGATGATTACTAGCAATCGAAAAAATTACTTGCAGAAATGACTTTTCGTCTCAAATTAGGTTAAATTCGACCATCCGCAAAAATCTTGCCAGTTAGTGCAGTAAATTGCGCTAATTGAACGACTGGCAATTTGAGAAAACTTGACCATCCGCTATGCTTTCAATATTTTACTTAAATAGGTAGATTTTAGTATGAAACATAAAAACTACAAAATTTTGATTACACCTATTTCCTCCTCCATCCATCCCCTCTTCCTCCTATCATAATTCGTTAGAAAAAAATATAGTGAGCGTTAGATCTATGATTTTTAAAGAAAATAAGAAATGCATCATCTCATAGACAAGACAAATCATGAGCCGGAAATTGACAAATTAGAAATGGCAAAAATTTGATAAGGATCTTGAAAATTACATAAAGTGTACAAAAATGAAAATTAGGATAGATTATTAGAAGAAGAAATCACTATTTTATACTCATTCATCGTACCAATATAGTAGATATATCTGTGCTAATTGCTATTATCAGAAAGAAATTATCAAAACTTGCACAATGCAACAGTGCAAAAACGAATTTCAACAATATCATCGTATAAGCCAGTGGAAAGTCTAAAAATCTTCAAGAAAATGAAAAACAAACTTTCGCGAAACGTTTTCTTCCTCTTTCGTTTTGCCTCAAAATTAAACCCAAATCCAAACACTTCACAAAAGAGAGCACCTAAAATATCTTTGAAATTAACGAGAAGCATGGATTTCTGCGATCTTTATTGTTCTCTCAAATGAAGTTAATTCTCGATGTTGCTGAATCTATGAAAGTATTTCCATTTAAACTATTCAGCTAATTGATAGCGGTTGATTGAGTATCATAAGTAAAAATTAATTAGCTTTTTTATTGACTCTAACGATTGCTATAAGCATAGATATATTTTATAAGAACGCTTTATTCTCAATCTTTCTCGGATTTTACTGCATGTTGAATAAATCATAAGACTTTCCAGTAATACCATTGCGATTATTGACAGATTGTTCTAACTTAACGAAGTTCTCTTCTGTTCATTATGAATTTGTTTCATAATTGTTGTTATTTCAGCAAGCAAAATAGCAGCTGCGTTATATGGCATACTATGTAAGCATCAAAATTTCAAGTTCCTGACTTCTACAACGATATTCACCGTTATTGAGTTCTAAATAGAAGAAAAGTTCGAAGTGGAGAAAATAAAAAAAAAAAAGAAAACAATTAGTAAATCACTATAGGAGGACTGATACGGTGTATATTTGCATACGACCGCTTACTCAGAGTAAGCAATATTAGCGCAACGCACATATTGTGGCCAATGGATGAACACTAAACTAGGCTCATTAGGCTAATCTAATAAAAGGTTCAAAAGACTACAATTTAGCGACGCTTAATACTACTCTAACTTTCAAAAAATATCTGAAATAAAAGTAAAAGTATTTAGAGATCGTCTAGAAATTTTGTGCTTATCCGCCGAAGCTACCAATCAAATATCTAAATTCCACTAAGTTTATCTGATTAATCATCATCGACCGCTAATGTAAAAAGTTATAGAAAAAAGTATAAATTTTGCTCTTACAGAACAGCAGAACGTAGAACTGACTGATACGCATCTTCCACAAGAATGAAATGATTTCGTTGAGGGAAAAATTGCCGAATTTCTCCAAATTGAAATTGGATCAAATATTTATGTTAATCATAACTATTGAACAGCATGTAATATTCAAATATTGATTATTGAGAATTTGGAGAATGTCTCTAATTTTGCAGAAAACATCACATGTAATGATGTTGCATATGTGCATAATATAGTTTATTCAATAAATACTCGGAATGTCGTTCTTTTGAATATTCGTTTACGCGGACAAAAATGTTTATTTTTTTATGGATCCAAAAAAAAAATTCTTCAATTTCTTATAAATAGAATTCTGTTTAGTTCATTGTTTACAAGTTTAAATACTCGAATACTGAATAAAAGATGAAATGATATCAAATACTATTGTTTATTATAGAAGACTGCTTGTCTGTTACTCATTCCTTGTTGAATGAACTATGGACACTTTTCGACAAAAAGTAGCTCATATAACATTTGACATTGAAGCTTAAGGGAACCGTAAGAATTGATGTGAATGAATCTGAAAAAATCCACATTTTCAAAATTGGCCAAGATCGTTTTTTTTTTAATCATAGCTAGTTGATTCTCTTCCGTTTCGTCTTACACTCACTGGATATTTTCAGCTAGAACTTAGCAGAAATGTGTGGTACTCATCATGACCGTTGTGTCACAAATGCAACCAGTCACCACCGTTTTCCGATTCTTATTTCTTATCCATTCGACGGCACGCTCCACTCAATCCATTTGATAAGTGAATCAGAAGTCTATGTTAATAAAATAAATTCCCCCTGAATAAGTTTTGAATTTCTAAGGTTTGATTTGCCCTCTAAAATAATTTTATGAGCAAATGATATTTCTCTAAGCTGTTTTATCGACCTCAGGATGATGTTGAGGAATAAAAAACTTTCCCATCCCTTCGCACTAATATAGTTGTCAAGAGGTTTTAAAATGTTTGTTGCTATATGGAATTAAAACGAAACAAATCCATATGACGCGGATATAACACATAATTGGGAGTTGTATAATTGACTGTAATTATGATTTCGCGCTCATCTACAGAAACCAGTTGCGAGGCATAGAACGTGTTCGCTTAGTCGGTGAAAGAGGAACGCATCGAACACAGTAAAGTTGATACTCATCACGCTATATTTGGGCTAAAGCTGCAGTGTTATTCTGCTAAAGTAATAAAAAAACTATATATATATATATATATATATATATATATATATATATATATATATATATATATATATATATATATATATATATATATATATATATATATATATATATATATATATATATATATATATATATAAAGTTTATGCCATGCTTTATGGTGACGATCCCAAAATTACTTCTACACTTCTATCATGAAAATTCGCGGATAGAAGGAGTTTTTCGATAATTACTATTACATACGTAACTATTTTCATTCGTGCCCTATATTTCGTTTAATCCGCATATTTGTGATTATTGTATGTGCCGCATTGTGGTTTCATATATTTCAGTGATGTATCGCAATGTGTTAGTCTCAGATATGACATACTCAACAGATGCCGTATTGATGCCCTATCGTATCATACGTGATATGCACAACGACCAACTTTTCGGCTGTCAAATTGGAGAGGTAACCGTTGTTACACTAAACAGTTTTTGCTCATTACGAATGAATTTAGTTGTTCCAGTGAATAGGTTAGTGGATTACAGAAAGATTAAATAATGTGTCTGTTGCAAAGCGAAAAGTGCATTACCAAGAAAATTTCACTTTCGCTTTCAGGTGAGGTGGAAGGAACGGATGGTGAAAACGAAACTCGGGAAATTCCTTGCTTCTAGCGATTCTCTATCCTATGAATTTATCACGACCACATGCCCCCTTACGCGTTCTTCTTCTTAATCTTTGCCTTTGACTCAAAAATTTAACGCTATTTTCAAACAATGAGTTTTAAAAATAGACTCAACGAAGATTCTCTTAGCGATTCACAAGCTCATTAAAATGAATTAATGTGGACTTCAGGCTATTAACGAACCGACGAGATTTTGTGTCTCAATAAATGCGCAGAATTTTAAAGCAAACGAGCTCATGGTTGGTATCTTTTTAACAAATAATGCATTGTTGCTAATAAGATGGACAACCAGAATTTCTGTTGTTGTAACCTGGCGAATCTCTAACATCTTTCTGATATCTTCCTATGGTAATACATACATTCTACGAGCTGAGCATCGATCACCGCAAACAACAAGTACTCATGATTCTTTCTTGAAATATCTTCGTTAGTAATCGAAACTGATTGATATTCACAGTCTTTTATCGATATTAACAATAGCGAAATAAGAGATTTTTTAAATTTCATTTTATTCGTCTGAGCAGTTTTTTTAGCGAATAATTTTGTGTGCATAATTTTGTTTCAGAGAAGTATATTTTAAATAAGTTTTTAAAAAAATTTTCACAAACTCTCCACAAATCTAGAAAAAGTCTTTATCACATGCATAAGAACTCCTCTTCACCTCCCCCTCTTCATATTGCTGTTGTCGGCAAAACTCCTACACATTAATCGTTATTGCTCAAAAAACTTGATACCAGCCTAGATGGCAGCCACCGTTCTATTTGTCCGAGCTTGTTATTCAATTTGCACTAATGGTTTTTAATGTTCCTTTGAAAAAAGCATTATTGCGACGTGTATGTATGGATGCCTATGTCTCCCTGTCTCTATCCAGTAATTCGTTCCATCGAATCTAGAGTTGTAAAATTTGATGAGTGTAATGTAGATCACGTTTGATTTTCTATACAAATATTTTACATCGTTATATCATAATTACATAATAGATTTCTTTAATGTTGCATTAAAAAAATTTCTTTGGAGATCTGACGCGTAGATGGATTAATTGAAATATGAATTTTGCATATGTTGACAGGTGCTCCCACGAGAGTACACAAAAGCATTAGCTATCCTCAAACCGTCTCCCCATTCATTGTTATCGAGGTCCGACTGTTTGAAAAACAGATACTTCATAGTATCGTCTCTCAACATATACAAATTCTCTTTCGTAAATGCATAGAGGAAAAGAAATAAAGAAAAACTTGCAACTGCGTTTCCCCCCATCTAGAAAGGTTACGTTCATCCAATTGCATGATCGCTAAATTAAAATTCCAACTGATTTACATAATAAACATTATGCATACAAAATTATCTCGGTCACAGTTTGCTCTTACAATTACATAAATAATAACGATGAACACCTTTTATTTTAAAAAAAATATATGCAAAAGGTATGCGTTTCTTGCTATTACTTGATGAGTACGCCAGGTCGATATAAGTGGGAACGTTCTAACGATTGAGGCATTTCGTGACGGTGATCCAAGCTCGAATGGCGTAAAGGTAAGCAAAGTATGGCTTTGTTAATTAGCTTCGTAATTTTCCATACGGTCAAGCCGCCTAAAGCATTCTCATGCACAGAGACGATTCATGGTTCAATTCTCGCCTCGAATCAATGTGATAGACGTTTGCATCTATCACTCCTGAAGAACCAACCCTATTTGCATTTTTTAAGCATATACCGGCTATGTATAAGTTTATTCCAGCGGTAAATTCACGAAGAAGAAAAGAAAGTCTCATCGTTAAGATTCCCTGCAATTGTAAGAAAAACAGTGCAAATAGGCGACAATATAAAATTGTTGCATTTGCGCTGCAAACTGCTACTTCCGGGTACCTGTGCAAGCTGTTAGCTTATTGGCGGAAATGTAAAGACAGTATACCGCATAGATTTCCGTTCGCTTTCTTATATTTTCATTATCACCACTTATTTCTTGACAGCCGTCACCATTCTTGCATATCATTCATTTGGAATTACCATCTTTTATCAATTTATTGCCTAAGATCAGGTGTTGCTGGTAAGTATTATCACTATTCCGATCTCTGAGCCATATATATATATATATATATATATATATATATATATATATATATATATATATATATATATATATATATATATATATATATATATATATATATATATATATATATATATATATATATATATATATATATATCTATAATAAATATATTTCATATGTTCATTTTCTACGTCGTTATACCATACCAGATGATCTACAAACGGAATATCTTCACGCCTATTTGAATAACAATGGCGTCCTGACTGTGACGATCTCCAAGAAGCCTTCCATTCATACTGTGAAGATTTTAAAATAACCTTTAGAAATGCTCTCTCATCAATAAAATTTTTCAGCTATCTCTTAGTGTAGAATTTCTGCCCAATACTTCTGTAAGCGATATTGTCTAAGTGAGTAGAGAATGATCGGTGGGCAGGACTCATTCGGCAATCTATCGAATATTATAATTCATCTGTAGGGATGAGAAACGCAAGTTATAACCTATTAATTATAGATCTCTAATAATATTTGCGTTTAACTATAGAGCATAGGTGATTGTTAAATAAGCGTTCAATAAGCTTAAGCATATTTTGCTATCAAAAACACAAAAGCTTAATCTAATCTTTAAACTCTCTTTTAGTGACGCTAAAAATGAATGCAAAATTGAACTGTGCTTTTGATCATAAACTGAACGTAACAAACTACCTCATCAACCCATTTTTCGTATGTAAAATACATATCAAAAGCTTATCATAGAAGTTTTATAATTTAAGAGATATAAGAGTAATAAAAAACAACAATACGATTGGAAGCTTTTCAAAAAGAATGGAATGAAAACGTTATGCACTTTAAATACTACTCTTACAACAAAAAGAAAAGACAACGATGAAATGATGATGGAAATTTGGGCTGAAAATAATCAAAAAGTAGTAAATTATGCAGCAAACTATAGGATCCTATTTTTAAAAAAATATGAACCAATGTAAAACGATCACCAAAGGTGAATTCTTCGTGAATTCACTCACTGAAAGTGTTCAATTCGAAATGCAAATTCGTAAACGATAAGAAATAGTTCACCGCCACAATAAAATACAACAGCAACAGAAGATTACATAGAAGCACATTAGAAGTTTTTATGATGAAGAAAGTTATATAAATTTATTAAAGATGCTAGCAAATAGTGCAGTGATAGCTAAAAAATAAATGAATAAATAAACGATCCAACTAAAGCTGTTGAATAAACCATCTAGAAGCATCAATTTCATGAATACCAACTAGGCATCACAAATTCAAAACGAAGCATATAATTAATAAGAGAAGCATCTTTGGCGATACATATAAAATATTGGACCGATGAATCTGCATCACTTATAATAGCGAATAAATAAACCAACATCGTTCAAATTCCTCAAAATTTCTCAACAGGATACAGTTAGCAGAAATAGGTGCGAAACTGAAGATCCTATGGCATCATAAACACTGAACGAGTAAAATTAGACAATAAAAATAGCCAAGGAATTTAAATTAAAGCTGCAAGGAAACAACAACAATACTAAAACATTCAGGTAACAAAATATAGTTTAGATTCTTCTCCAACCTCTCTAAATATTTAGTTGACGTACCACCTATTATAAAAAACAGCTGTCTCTAGTATCCTGCACATATGTATTATTATTATTATTATTGATTTATTTATCAATTGTAAAACAACTGATCGATAAAAGTTTCTACAACGATGCAAAATCTTATAGAATTCCGCCTATCACGTTTCCACTATGTCGATGCGGCTATTCAGAAAGTAAACTTACCTCCACTTGGATGTCAATCGCTAAACAAATCAAATCCTTCAAAAAAATAAATCGAACCGACAAAAGTCTCAGAAGTATCGCTTACAAACTCATTCCCATTATTTGCGAAACAGCGAGTAACGAATATGAATTTCATATCATTCACAATTAACTGATAATAAAACAACATTCAATGCCGCTTTCATGCGGGAAATTAAAGCAACGGAAGCGTCACTGATAAAAGAACAAATAAAATATAAACAGCAACGCAATAAAAATAATCAAACGATGCGCACAATTGGAGTTCAATTGATTCCATTTTCCACATATTGGAATGCTTGAAAGTGAAGTAAATACTTGAATGAATAAGAGATAATAATACTCGAAAAGAATTAATAACTCAATTAATGAAAACTGACATAAAAACTTCGAAATTTTCATACAAAAATGCAATTTTAATATGTAAAATGGTATTGATAACAACTCTGATTAAATATCTACCGAGAAAAAAAGACGAAAAATATATGAAATTTTCGATCACATGAAAACGTATACCTTTCTTTGGAGCAATAACTGCATCAAAACTAATTCTATCCAATCTGAGATGTTTGAAAGTTGGAACACGCACAAAAAAAAAAAACAAAGGTAAATGGCTATCGAAAAAAAAAAGATTATTTGAAACCATACTACTCGCTACTTTCGAAAATTTCCGAACAATTCAACAGAATCATATCAACAACTACTAAACAATCGATTCTTTCAGCCCAATTAGACGTTATATGTACTCCCGTTTTTAAAAAGAAATATACCCTTTGAATATAGTAAATAAAAAATAATCTGAAATCTGGGTCAATATTTCAGCCGCTTCTGTCTCTATACTTTTCGAAGAAATTTTTCTTTTCACGTCTCGTAAAATACAGCCCACTTTTGTTGACAAGCATTAAATTATGCCTACTGACTATCTTCTTATGAGTTTCAACTGAATAAAATATGAGCAATCGAAAGTGTTGCAAAAATAAACAAGAAATAAAACTTCTTTTTGGATTAAAGAGGATTCGATTTCTCGATGAAGTGATGAAAGTGAACTAACTTAGCAAAAATGAAAGAAATTCTTGCTTTATCCCTTCTATGAGATGTGTAAATGACTGCGATATCTTAAAATGCCTATATCTTTCTCTAAAGCGTAAGCAAAAGCATAACAACTCGAAATAACTCCAAATAAACTTCAAGTCGCTTCCCTGATTCAGTTTCAAACAAATAAGATAAGCAGTCATTCAATTCGCAATTTCATTTGTTGTTTATCACCTTCAATCAAAATATTCTTTCGGCTCGCCTCCATTAAGAGCATCGTTGTCATTCCTTCCATGCTGTCGCCCGTTTTCCACATCCTTTATATCTGTCGAATTTACCTCTTCGACCAAATTCAGTTCGTCAATACTCTCCTCGTTTGTGTCTTCTTTCGCTTCTTTTTCACTCGACTCCACGATAAGTGATGACTCTCCGAATTGCTTCCTTCCAAATTCTTTTGTCATCTCATGCTGAGGAGCATTGCCAATATCGGAGATCGTTAATTTTTTAGGACGTATGTTCATGTCCACCTTATTTGCATCAGCTTTCAGAATCTCTTCCTCACCTGGAGAAAAACTGTTGGCATCGATTTCCGGACTTGATGCAGCATCTTCTTCTGACCTTTCTTCATTGTCGCTATCTTCACCGTCCAAGCCATTATCTGAAGGCCTTGGACTATTTCGATCCGAAACATCAGTGACAGCATATCTGCAAAAATTTGTGAACTAGATCAGTAAAGCTTCTACGTCTACCTCAAGCTCTCTTTTGACATGTTCAAAAATGTTACAATGAATAACAGCAAATCTACAAATAAAACAACAATACGCTTCACATTTACTAGTTTGCTGAGTTCATCAAACATTTAGCTCGATTAGTTAATGCTGCCATCACTTCTTTTCTTTTTCAAGCTCGCATTTTTGCCCAAATTTTCTCAATGCAATGATAATACCGTATTTGTAGCACTGCTGTCAACAAAAGTTAATAAATCCCTTCGCGAGAGGGTACGGCTTACTATTACTGCATTTAAAAAAACGCCACAATCTGCAACGAAAATAGATAAAGATGCAAAACAAGAAAAATAGTATGCTTCGTTGAGCTATTAAAAAATTGAATCGCCAAGAGGAATAAGAAAAACAAGAAGGATTCATACCTCTGACGTCGAGCTATTTCGTCACGTGGTGGAGCTCCATAAGAACAGATCAATGGCCACATACATGCATCCCAATTCTTATCCCATGATATTAGAGGATCCGATTCCAAATTTGCAGCCAAAGTATGCAATTGCTGAAAGGATAAATTTCCTTTTCAAAACTCCACAGATATCGAAGTCATTTCGAAAGCAGAACTGAAGAAATAGAAAGACGGAGACGGAAAGAGAATACTTTCAACTGATGAAGCGAGTCAAGTTTGAAATAAAATACAGCTTTTCTATTTTCGAATAAGTTCCTGGCAATCATCTCGCAAACAACATTATGATTCAAATGAATAGATATTCGGCATTCCGAAGACCTGCAACAACTAACGTTCTCAAGCGACACTTAAAGTGCCCTGAATTAAGATTCAAGAGAATGAGCTAGCATGCACACCCATGACAACAAAAACAGTGAACAATATCAAAAGCAAGCAGCTGATGAGGTGCCTTTAATGGTAATCAGAGGCACGCCACAAAAGGATCACGGAATTGCTTAGTTCTTTTTCCTCCCCAAGAACCACAAAATGCCAACTAGGAGCGTAAGACAAAAACTTTGAGAGAGCCGATCAGGAAGCTACCGTTGAGTAGGTAGGGAAACCACATGAGAGTGACTTGATAATCTGTGAGAGTTCGTGGCAGTTATCGAAGAGACGACCGTTGTGTCCCTCATTGACCAGTTCGCCTATACATGCAAATCTCTTCGCAATCACCGGCAATCCACAACCAAACATATCCACCACTTTCATCGGCAGATCCAGACCTCAAATCATCGAGAGAGTTTGGCATGAAGCACTGTGTTTCGAAAGGGGAGATGGACGAAGGGAAAGGGACAGGTAGGAGGTGAATGGGAGGTGAGTGAAAATGGCCAAGAAGATGGGCGGCTTCATGTGAATAAGCCAATACCTTAAATTAATAATGAATAAGGCGAAGATACGATAAATCCTATTAAAATATTCGCAAATGCAAGATCACTGAAGCCAATGTTAAGAAATTTGGTGGATGTAAGCTACACCGTGGGTTCTCCCCTACGCCATATCTCACACTGAGCCATAGGCTTCGTATAAAGTGAGCCTAAATGATTTGCATATAGACGCATTTTTTCGAGGAATAAGACCTTTAAGGGAAAAATAAAGATTTTGAGGAGGCGACTGAATTAGTTCAAAAGTTGGAGCACTTTTCTGCGCATTAGATTCATTTGCGTAGGTTGAGAAATTAAACAATGAAATCAGAAAAGCACTAAAGTATATGTCATGTCATTAACTTGCTTCTTCAATTGTTTCAAACGACTTTTGATTTCGCTTCAAATCGAAAGGTTTTTTTTTATTTCGGTTATCGTACCGATGACCAACTCATTTGTTGCCGATGACCATTAATTCCGCGCATAAGTTTATATTTTTAAAACGACCATTCTACCACAAACAATTATACAATGGGATGTTTTTTTTTGACCGCTAGCAACTCAAATAAATGAACGATTAAAAAATAAAATGCACAGTAAGGAAATGAAAAAACAAAAACAATGGAATAAATTGAAATAACAATAAAAGCACAAAAGCAAAACGCATCTTACCGGATGTGGATGTGTGTAATGAGACGCCCACATCAGCCGCACCTAATAGGCGTGGGTAATCATCAGGCTCGAGCCATGGGGTTATGATCTCGACTTGCTGCATCTGCAAGTGCTCGATCCTACCAACATAATGCGACCGTAGGGGGCCTCTACCGGTTATTACACAAAGTAGATGCGGGAGACGTGTTTGCGGGTTTCTGAAAAGAGCTTTGCTTAAAAAATTAATAGAAGGTCAGGGAATGCCGAAAAGCACGAAAAGCCTGACCTCCCATCTTTCGCTGCAATTATGACTCAACGGCACGCTACCAGATATGACTTGGAGCGACCCTTTCTGTAAAATGGTGATGCGATGTGGCGTGGAGGATCGGTGTTACCGCCCTGGCTGGGAAAAATTGAGGTTCAAGTCGCAAGTGCTCTAGAGACTTTCGTTCCTGTCCCTCCCCTGTATTAACGACCAAAATAACTGAGTGGTATCTCCCTCGGTAGCAAGAAGCACTATCGTTTTTAGCAATCACCTACATAAAAACACACAACATGACAAATACTCAATCTCCCTGGCCTCTAAAACCAACTGCCTTGCTCCTTCTTTCTTTTTACAAAATAGATAAATAAAATAAACCTTTTCCCTCTTATGAAGTATCATTGCATATCCTATTCGTGCACTTTGGTGATCAGCCTCAACAGAAAACAGAATTCAATGCTAACAGAGAAATGTGGCAATGAAAGCACCAAGAAGGTACATGACCAGTAATTAATGACTGCAAAGCAACAGCGATAATAGTCTGTTGTCAATAAAACGTATGCTACTGCATAGCAGTTACCGATCTGACATTTTGGTTTAGAGGAAAGAAAGGAATGGTGGCTAAATCTCCCACTCTATAAAGAAAACCTATCGATCATAGGTGGAGATGAAGGGAGGTGCGGTGGGCGAGCGAGGCGGACGACGTGCATGACTGCATGTCTGTGGGAACTCCACAGCTCACCTCATTGAACACTAGGAAGCCTAGGCAACATTTTTATGAATGGGTTTCATGTCGTCCCTAAAACGTGTCAAAACTATCAGTGGTGTAGCTAGCCCTGAGAATTTTTTAAGGCCATAAAAAACGTTCTAGTATTGTAATTCAAGTAGGCGAGTTTTACACAAACTTCATGATAATCAAAAATCGTAATCAAACACTAAAAACGAACGCTTTGGTTGAAAGTCTAGCGATACTATCGAATTCGCGAAGTGCATCGAGTAACAACCCAAAATCCTCATCTTCAGTCCAGCTCGTCGATGACAATAGCAAAAGTGGTCGATCATCTCGTAGACGCGCCACTCCGTCGCCATCACGAAACGAAACTCGTGTCACTAAACACCACTATTTCTAAACACTATAACAATTAACTAGCTTGTATCGAATAGCACATTATAAACGACTATTATGATAGTTTCTAAGTAATAAGCAATGAGCACCGAACGGTTTCAAAATCTGAAACATGTCAACAACATATTTGCCAACACTATTCTTAATATCTATTTGAAAGATAAAAAAGTATAACAATTACTGTTTCAAAGAGGTTCTTCTAAGAATAAAACCCTAATAAACTCTAATATGAAAATTCAAATATAATTGGAAATTTCACAGAAATAGAAAGGATAAATGAGAAAAAAAATTGTCTTCTACTTATATGCGGTAAGTAGTGCTTGTCGTCTAGATGCCTCAACGACAAATTCAAATGAGAAGAACGATAATAACTAAATAGAAGAAAGATAATTAAATAATTGATGAATAACCATACCCCTCTTTCCCCCTTCCTCCGATAAAAAAGATTTAAAATGACCTTCAGTAATATCTTCGTCGGCTAGCGCGCCCTTCGAATCCTCCCATGCAAAAGCTTTGAAATCGCCTCCAAGTTGCGACAATTTCAAAAACAGCGTATGCCTCTCTTCGTCGTTGAGTTTTTTGAAGTTCCACGAGGGCGGTCTATCGTAAAGAGTTGCCGAATGCACGGCCCATGCATCACGCATATCTTCACGCATTGCATGAGTTACGCAAATATTCAAGTCTGCGTGCCGGCCAAAGTAGCCCTCCCAGTAATAAGTCTGCTCTACGAACCTAGAAAACAAACAGCACCTGAACAATGATCATCCGAACAAAGGCCCATTTTTAGCTGCCCCTTCTGTATTGTAGTGATAAAAGTCCTCGCCAAGAAAGGCACTTTTTGCTCGCTTAATGGAAAGCATTAAAAAGAGTTTGCAAGGATAGATAAGCGAAACAGGTATGGTAATAGCAACTAAGGTAAAGCACTCGAAAATGCCGCCTCTATGATACCTTAGCTTACCTATGCCCTTCTATCCAAAATAGAGCAGCATAGGAAATTCTCACATCCCTTCCAATGTACAAAGCTGATAATATATGTCGATAATCATCAAAGAAACAACGCCTGAATCCAGTACGAAATGTGTAGAAATCATAGCAAAGGATGGCGTCTAACGTACTCTCCACACTGCCTAGGAAAACTCAACTTACTAAATTTCAGGTTGGCTACATAAATAATCTGATAACTGAATATGGTGGCAACCTGAAATAATGATACAAATGATGAGATCGCATCTATCGATGATGGTTTTCGCACCTAAAACTATTAAACTTATTACTTATAATAAACGAGTTATCTATTAGCTATATCCCACTGCATCATCGATGTGGACGCTTAACGCTCATTACCTATTCATTAATAACGCAGTTTCACTATAGCGAAAATAAAACATAATATCAATTCAGCAAGAATTAAATACCCAGGTATCAATATCACAAATCATCAGATATTGTAAACAATTCATCTACAGGTGTCGTAAACTGTAGAAATACGTTCGACTGCTACTTACCTCTGCAGCATGGAAATTTTCTTCTTTTTCTCCACATTGCGTTTCTTTTTGTTGGCTATCGCATTTGCCATCTGCACAGCCCGCTCACCTTTCGTCATTCGCCGCGAACGCACATCACCGCTTCCCACACTCAAGCCCGTTACTCCTGTAACAACCATATTCCTATGATAATTTATTAAAAGTTTTCGATAACAAACTAATTCCTATGCATAACTACCGCACAAACTCTTATTATCAACTCATGATCTACCTGGTTAATGAACGTTGCTGCGAACATTCAACAAATTCCTTCCTTTCCTCCTCTCTCCGAACAAAAAAGGTCGATGGCATTTTCACAATAAAAGCAAACTTTTGAGGCTTGAAACTAAAAAGGTTGGAAAGTAGAAGACGCAGAACTCAGTTCGAGCACGTCATTTGTTTTGCTAATCATCGATTACGATGCAAGAGGCTCTCAACCAAACGTCGAAGAACAAAACACTTGTATATTGCCTATAGTAATGGGTCATCCGTTGAAAGATGGGAGCCCGTCCTTGCTCTTTTCCTCTCCCTTTTTCACTTCCAAACACTACCAAATTTCTCAATTAAGATTGATTTTTTTTTCATTATCCAACTGCAAAAAACTTGAAACAGTTTCTCAAACAGTAGACTCACAGCCGAGGAGATTTTGATAAACAATGATGTGTCAGGTCCAGCTCTTATTCCTTTTTCACCTTCCACACCAAAGAAACTGCATTGCAGTGCCATCTGCCTTTCCAATTTTAATATAAATAAAGATATTTATGTATATGTGAATCATAAAAAGGAATAAAAATCAAAGCCCCTACCAATAAAACGTTATTTCTGAGGAAATATACCTGCAGTAGGCTCATCAGGTGTTGTTACGACAGTCGAAGCTGCTACTCGATTCGTACGAAGTCCTTCCAATGCATATTTCTCTCGAAGAATCGAATACGTATAGTTATGCCAATCAATGACGAATTGTGCTCGACGAATCCGAGCCGCCTGCAATACTTAAATTCCCAACGGCGGACGACCTTTGACCTCATATGAGAAATCCTAGCAATGAAATGCTGCTAGTCTGCTCTTATAACGATACATATTATCGGTTGGTGTTAACTTTACGTCGAAGAGAGGATCAGACCGTTATCCCCGCTCTCTCCATAATCAGATTGCCTCATATCGAAAAAGGCATTGGGAAGCCGTAGAATAACAATGCTAAATGAACCAAAAACAAACGTATAATTCAATAAGGTAAAACAACACCATTCACTGATGGAGATGATCACAACTTTTCATTGAACTACACGCCAATATTACTCAATCATTCTTTTAGCAATAAAATAAGAATACAATATTATCAATGGGCTAAAAACATTATTGAATTTGAAGATGTAAAGTTATCGATTCGATAAACCACAAAAATTGCTCCTTTCCCCTATTCAAAACCGGGAAAAGAACTTGTAAGTCTTTGAATATGCATATTTAAGCAGAAACCACCCAAGTTGTGCACATATTAAGCATCGACGCAATTTGTGATTATGACCTGCCGAGAGGAAACTATATAAATAGTAGAGACGCCGTCGCCGAATGAAGCACTATTCGTTGATTCGCCAATTCACTCTCCTTTCTCTCACTCCCCCCAAATCACCTCCCTCAGAAAACTTCCCTTACGACGACATCAGCTGATTCTATTACTCAATGAGTTCTGAAATCATAATACGACGAAACTTTCTATATTACTTGTAAAGTTAAATGGATGTTGGTTATCCACCATCCCACTATTAAACGTCAACGGTTGGCAAATCTCAATGAAACACAAATTCTCGACAAATCTTTGTATTCTATTTACGTAAACAAATCTGCGGGAATTTCTCTACCGTTGAAGTTATATTCTATCCTTCGATATTCAGTAATGAGACAATGAAAGTATATGAGAAACTTACAAGCCAACAAGCAAACATGCATGGAACACCAGGAGGATTCTGCATCATGATAAGAAGTGGCCAGTCGATTCTAAAGAAGAGTGCGAATAAAAGTGTCGAAAGCGTCCAAAAGAATTTCAAAATCAATCCGATCGCTGGTCGAATATTGTTCAAAGATGCAGGTGGAGGACGCAATGCAATTATTCTGCAATTTGTTGATTTCAACTTTGCATAAAGCAGTGATGTATAATACTTTATCGAATAGTCTCAGGTTCATGTCAGCGATAACATTCCGAGTCCTTAATATATGCATGACTGGAAAAGCGAAAGTGCATTAGATATCCCAACTTTCAGCTCGTAATATTTTCTTGATCAAATACCACCATAAATTTTTAATTCTCAGTTATTGACGGATTAATTTTATGATTGATTTTCTAATGCTACATAGAATGATTTTTCAACCGATCACTAATTTCCTGATCTTTCATCGTCGAATATCGATTTTCACTTTTAAAGGTGGTTGATTTCTAATACCGTAGTTATTTTCAAGCAGTCTGATAAGAAATTGATAAGACAAAATAGTAGCTTTTTTACATTGCACAACTTTTAGCTAAACTCCCTCAGTAACAAAAACAAAAAATATAACTGAAATGGACTATCATATATGACAGCAACAGCAATTACAACGATAGGACAATGACCGCATGAAAATATTCAATACTACATTACACTATGGGTATGGTGTGTTTATGCGTAAATAAAAACATACAAAAGTGAGAAAAACGAAAAGAAATAATAATAAAGCAAACCGTATATTGGGATGTTGGCTAATTGTTGGATGTGGGATTGTATCAGCATAGCCGACAATATGTACATGATAATTTTTATCAGCAAGAGATTTCGCATGATAACACATTCGTGGACTGCGACCTATATCGCCCAATACCACCAATGTTGCGTTTTTACCACGAATCACCATATCGTCTCGAATTGAAATATTTCTTCGAAACAAGCAAAATCCAAACTTGAAAAAAAGCAAACTTAAACATTCGTAGAGCTTAAAGTAGCTCAGAGATCCAAAGATTATTCAACAATCGGTCAGTGGCTAGATTTTGATTTAGCCGATCGCCAATGTTCCAATAACCGTTACAATAAGAAATTCGGACTATGAAATGAGAGGTATTTCAATTGTCCGAGGTAATTGCTTCTTTTAACAAGGTAACAAAAAACAGGTAACTGCATTTTTTCCTTTTTAGCTTCTACAGTCAAAATCGTCATTCGCACAATAGCAGTACTATTTATCTAATAGCTTTCCCACAGTTTATACCTCTGCAGATACGCTCTTCGCCTCCATTAATTAGTACCTTTGTAGATTTTTTTTTACAAATGAATTGCGAAAATCGACAAGAACAGAAGTGATACTCGGAATTTAATTCCTTCAAAACGTTTAATTCACTTGTTGCAATTTTTGGATTATGCGGGTCGTTGAATGCTGTAGGTGGCTATAAAACATGAAAAAGTGAGAATATGATTCATATCAACATTACGAATCTAAAAGCATATGATAATCGCCCAACTATGGCAGCCAAACGTAAAAAGTGATTAATTAATTAAATCAGTTCCACTTCCGCCCATATTAAACTCGATTATGATCAATTCCAGCCCAATATAAGTTAAGTTCCAAAACTAATTGCTCATCGATTGCAAAAAAAACCCTGTTATTAGCATGTGTTAAGAGCAATAAACTAGATGCAAGCTTTCTACTCTTGGAAAAGAAATACTAAAAGTTGCTGCACGATTACTGATGACACGTAAACGATTTGTAAGGACATAACACGAAAGCAATTATGGAATGTGCTTCATATAGTAACTAATAAAAAGAAGCAATGTAAACCTTTCAATGTTTTTCT
The DNA here is from genome assembly GCA_013433145.1 of Ascaris suum. Lineage (NCBI taxonomy): Eukaryota > Metazoa > Nematoda > Chromadorea > Rhabditida > Ascarididae > Ascaris > Ascaris suum. Next base: position 11,026,900 of record CM024170.1, on the reverse strand, counting down.
TTTTGTTCGGTTTCTTCGTTTTCCTTCTTCGCTAACTTCAACTGCTCTGAAAATTGGGGCAACTCTTCATTAGATTGTCCACTAATATGCAGTGCCTAAACCATTGAATATTATACAAACAAATGACCTTTGATACTTGGAGTTATGCCCTTAGAATAGTTCTATAAGTTGCTAGATAATTATTATTAAACATACTACTAAACAAATGGCTCCACTTCTTTTACTTCCTCTTTCATTTTGTCTTATTTTTGTTTTTTCGTTCTTTGCTGCATTCTATTTCTATAAATATATCAGAGTTCAATATTCAAAAATTCGAGTGATTTTTGCGAAAAATATTAAATAAATATTAAAGAATTGAATAAATAACTAAATAAATAAATAAATAAATAAAAAGTTTTATTATTATAAAGTATATATATATATATATATATATATATATATATATATATATATATATATATATATATATATATATATATATATATATATATATATATATATATATATATATATATATATATATATATATATATATATATATATATTACCACAACCACTGCGCACATTCATCTATCAAATTTGTCTAAAAGATTCAAAAGAACAAACTAATTTCAAATGCATCTGCATGTTTCTTGCAAACACATAGTAAATATGAGCGTTAAAATGATAAACAAATTCGAAAAATGAGAACTGAATTTTATGGAAAATGAAATCACCTTTTGCGGAAAATAAAAATTTATAAAAACAGAAGACGAGTTAAACAAGGGACTAGTCGAATTCGCTAATTAAATCATTGGGCATTTATAGGATCACAAGAGGAAAAATAAAATCAAAGCATTAAATAAGTAGTCATGCATGATTGAATATAATAAACTCATCATTTATTGTGGAAGATATTCGGCGAAAAAAAAAACCGCAATATTGAGCGCTCTTTAGCTCAACCAAATATACACTATGAATCGCGCAAAAAAAGGTGCAGTGAAAACGCTTCGCATAGCGCAACCATAATGAAGCGTTTGCGACGAAATCAATACGACGGCACGGGATCGTCGAGACAATCAAAAAGCCTCATCACTACATTACGCCCGACTCGTTTTGAAATATTCAAATCATATCGAAATTGAAATATCTGTTAATATTTATTTCTAATTAATCCTTCTCACTTATTTCTTGCTTATAAAAATGCTTCTACAATCATATTCATATCAAAATAAAACAAAATAAAACTATTAAATAATATCGAAAAATAAGAACAATGACGATTGCTTCCTTTCGTATCCTTCATAGAACGGCTTTTATGATGAAAAAAACTTTTTTTTTTCAACAGTTAACACCACATTAGGCAGACAAATACCATTTGAAACTATCAGACAGCTATAAACATAAATAAACTGTCGGAGACATAAGCGTATCGCATATATAAAAATCACATCGCTACGACGAACAACGCACAAATATTGCACGAAAACTTGCTCATAAAAAATCCATAAAACATAGAACAATGAAATAATTTTTTGAAAATTAACTTGCCGCCTATCTCAGCTTTCAACTTGTTAGGCGTAGATCGGAAGAAAACTGCACTTCCCGGATATCTGATATAAACCGGGTACTGAAATATAATTAATCATTCAAAAGTCTGCAGCAACATCCCAGAAACACTATTCGATAAGCCTTGCTTCTATGAAATGAATTACTCAAAAGATTAAAAAATTCCTGAAAGGATATAATTTTCGAAAATTCCACAAAAAATATTCCATTAAATCTCTATAGAAGAAAACTTTCACGCTGAAAAATATTTAATTTATTCCAAATTGATAACAGTACTCGTTGAAATTTTCAGAACAAAATGACGAGCATATTTTCGTGAGCGCAAAAGACGATAAAACTTATAGACGGCAGAATTTTCGTTTCAAAATCGTTCAACACTAAAAAAACTCGATAGAAAATTATTGTTCGTTCGCTGCTCTTCTAAGTATAAATTCCTTCCTCATTCTCCTTCTCTCTCTTCGACTCTCGCAATACTCACTATATGATCAATCTCTTAAACTGTAATGAATTTGCAATAAGTACGTGCTATTGAACAATTCCTCACTAAACCAACTATTGATTGACTCCAACTATTTTCTAAGGTTTTCGATAGATGTCAATTGCAACAGCTCTTTTCAATAGACAAATATAAACCTTTTCATAAAATTCATATTGCTACAAATAAAGTTGTAATTTTAAGCAAAAACAGAATAAGATGGATTTGAGAAAATCAATCAGGAAATGAAAGATTAAGGATTGATTGTACGAACAATAAAATATATCGTGATGAATTCATAAAGGTGCAAAATGACCAATCAGAGATTCAGATGACTAAAAGATTTTCGCAACAAACATGTCGGCTAAGTGGCACTTTGAAATACGACGTCATTCTATTCGTGAATAGATATCATCATTTAATAAAAAATAGAATCATCAATAGAACATGTTATGAATAAATCGAATCAAGCAAATCATTGAAAAACGTCATAAGCGATGCTCATACTCAGCGTTTCATTGCCTAAGCAGGTGTACTGCATTTGGATTAGTCAGCCATAATATATTGAGGCTAGTGAACGTACACTTCATAATCTTTTCATTAAGAGAAAGATATTTTGTTGAATAAATGAGCGAAGAGGTAATAGTAGATGGCTTGCAATATATCGTTATGATAGCGATGCTTGCAGCAGTTTTAAAAAATATCAAGCAGTTTGGCTCCGATGAGCGCAGTCATTTTTTTGCACGACGCTTTACTTCATCGGGCGACTTTTTTTTTGCTAAATATTGACAAATATAGGCGGCCAATAGACTCCCTTATTTGTTAGCATTGAATTCCGTGTTTTTCATAAAAATCTCTTATCAAAGAAGTTTTGCGGGAATTAACTCATTTGGCGGTCGTTTTACTTAGCTTGTTACAGGAACACATTTGTTTCAATCATTGTGTAATTTTAAGGCTTTTGTTTGTAGTTACTGTTTTATGGTTTGTCTCTTCTCTTTCCTAATAAGGCTCGTTGTTCCATCTTATTATCTTGTAAATACCTTCGTTTCTCAAACTAGGCATGTCATTTTCTCGCTTGTTCACGTCTCTCACCCTTGCAAATTTCTCCCGCATGAATGAAATCCTTTGCATCATAATCGTGAAAGAGTCGTCACATTGCCCGTTGCCAAATTTATCTCTCATTCCACCTTTCCATCCCAGAAAAGTTTTTACACAAATTCCCATCTCCAATCCGTGAAAGACCTTGTCTTGCTGGCCCCTTGCGAAGTTGCTGCACCATTTTACTATCATTTCGATACATGTTTGCAAATATTATATTCATCAAGTTATATGCTTATGTTTATAACAGAACTCGTGCCAGATCAGCCTAATACCTGTCATTGTTCATTCTCGTAAGCATTTATGAAATAAAGGTCTAATCACACAAATTTGTAAGTAACCAAGAACACGCATTCAATGTAACCGTAAACGGACCGGCCAGAGGTATAAAATGTTGCGGCTAAAGCGTATTTGAGGAAGCGTTATCGATTCGTGGGATCGGCCATTAGGTCCGAGGATGACCAATGGTCAAGTCTGTGCTTCTCGGAGAGTGCTAACTGTTGGGGTTATCTCGATTAATGGAGCTGCACGTACGAACGGCGTAGAGTCAATAGTGGGTCAGGATTGTACCCTACCTGCTTGAGGCTAAGATTATGGCAGAATTCAATATTGATGCCGGGGCAGAATTCGCCCCGTGCAAATTGGAATTCAGGCCTTCTCGTGAGAAGTGATTTTTTTTCTTGATTTGGAAATTTCTTGCTGTTTGTTTGCGAGCTTTTGATGAATAACTGCTCCGATATCAGCGATCAACATAATAAATATTCGATAAAGCAATTTTTATGCTCCAAATTCTTATACATATCTAAGTGGTCACTATATGAATGACTGCGCTCAAAGAATAACTGATATTTTGCAAACGTTAACTGAAATCATTGAATGAGAAATACTAATACACTCACCAAATATAACTAATCACATAGATGGGAAATGACTTTTTTTTAAACAACCTAGCTGCACCGAACATAAAAGTTTAGGGTTTAGGCTAACCTTTTGATCCTTGATTCGAGCAAGAATTGAGTGTGCACGCTTCAATTCGGACGTTGCGTCCATGTGAAACTCAAAAACCACTGCCTCTCCAGATCTCTCTTAAAGCTCAACAATAGCAAAAACCATTTCAATCTCGCAACCATTAAATTACATCTTTCCAATGAGAGATTTCTATATACGAAGAAAATGAAATTCAATATCGAAATGCATTTCGTGAATTTCTTGAAAGAAACTTTACAACTTTCGGCGACATAAACAACACAACTACTTGAAGTATACGACAATGAACTTCAGAAAAACAAATCTCCTCACAATAATGTTGCAGCATCTAAGCGAAAATGATAAAGAGAAAAAGATTTTTAATTGTTCATGAGATTTGAGTATTTAATTCTATCGTCGAAAACGATGAGAATAAAAATATATTTGAATTGAATTGTTGGAAATTTCGTTTATTTATTAATAACTTAAAGATATGTATGTATGAAAACCGCAAAGAACTGTTTCACAAATATATCCCATCTCAATTTGTCTCACATTTCGCATATCAAAATAAGACAACGCTCCAATTTGTGCATTGAGATGAGAGAACAAATACTATCGAAATCTCGCAAATTGCATCCATTGAATCATTGCCTTCTATACCTTTACAATAATACTATTAATAAAAGAGTAAAAAAAAATGAATTGGATATAAAACCTTTCTTCAAAGAACAACAAATATTTTACAAGAAACATTTATGCATCATTCTATATCAATAATCAAACAACATATTTCAATATTAATATCATTGATTAAAAAAAAAAAATTAGGAACATATATGACGAAAATATTCTATACCATTGTATAATGATAGCATTAATCAATATTGAAATGAGATGATTATTTTCATCGAAGCTTCAAATTTCAATAAAAATATTATTAGCGCTAATAAAAACAATTCGGGGAGAAATACCATTTTATTGATCAATGAAGGAATTTTTTTTTTTCTTACAAAACAACTTCAGTTTGTGAAACCACTTAAACAGTATTAAATTATTATAGTAATTGCAGCCTTTGCTATAAATCGAGCATTAACTATTCAGACATCTTTTTACCTCTCTTCTCATCTCATAACAAATTTTTAAAAAAAAGATCTATTGATTGGTCTTTACTATCCTTTTAATTATTGCACTCATCTAATCCTAGGAACATAAAATGAAAAAAAAAGAGAGAAAAACTTTAAAAAAAAACGAAAATCAAAATTTATAAACGATAGATAAAAACACTAAAATCAAGCAATGCGAAGAGAATGATCGACATAATTAAATTCTATTCTTAGCAATATTATTCATCAAAATTAAAAATAACTGCACGAAAATGTATCAATTTTCAATATGATCACCTCGAAAATGACCGCTGATGAAACTCATCCGATTTATATAAACCGACAACGCTAAATTCATAGTCTATTCGTCGAATGATAAGATGACAAAATATATCATCAATTCATTAACTACAATACTACATCCCTTCATATTATTATACATAAACACTCCTTCTCCCATTTTCCGTTATTAAATCGATAATTAAGAAAGCATCAACTGCATAAAAATTTATGAAAGAGAGGTAAAATTGAGACATTCAAAAATAAAGGTATAATTGATTTCAAAGACATAGAATTTATACGATGAATAACGAAAAATAAATTCATCAAACAATATAAATTTGCATCGTAAAAATATTATTTAGATCACAACAATTTATCGTTACGATGCAAAACAATACATTTATTAACTATTAACCTGAGTTGAAATCGAAATTTTTCAATAGTAAACCGCATCAAAATTGCGCAAAAATGAAAAAAAAAAGTTGCAAATTTCATTATTATTAAACCATTGGCATTTCACTAATCAATGATTATATGATATAAAGTCGAACGATATTCATCACTAATAATTAATAACCCATTATAAGAATTCTCAATCTTTTCCTATATAATTTCCGTTTCAATACTAATTTTTCAAACATACGCCACAACAATTTTTTAATCGATCGATCGAGCATCGAAATGATCAATTACATACCTTTTCGATCCCAATTAATCATTGATCACAAACCACAATGGATTGAACTATTACAACTATATGATAGCGCAAATCAACCGTTAGATATCATGTTAATAAAAAAATCCATTCAAAAAATTTGTTTATATGCCAAGTTTAAATTGATCTTTGCAGCAAAGTGTCGCGAAAAACAATCAGCAGAGTGATGCTTTAAAAATTCTTCTATATAACAATTTTACTGCATATTGCTAATTAAGAAAATAGCAACTTCATCGTTAAATGCATCTGTTTGCCTATAAACATAAATATACATAACAAACAAATCAAAAGCACAATAGGATCGCTACATAAGATTTGCAACGTGCTCGAGAAATCACTCCTCCAAAGCATTATATTCGGCTGTCAAAAAACTCAAATCGTCGAGAAGCGCGCTCGAAGATGATTCTGAAATCGATACTAGTGCTAAAATAGATATATTTATGTCAGCGTTCATGAATCTCGTTATTAAATGGCTAAATATCAGCTGAATAAAAACATTACACTTAAATGCTGAGCCAGATTCGCTGGAAAACAAAGTCGAGATAATACCTTTAGGTACCAACTCAAGCATTTCCATCAACGGTTTTCCATGTCGCCGGAAGTTTAATTAGCTTTAGCCAGTTTAGTTAAAATGGAGCATTATGATCACTTAGCAGGACAATTAAGAGCTTCTTCAATACTGAAAGTGTATACTGGTCGGAATCAGTGACAAACGAAAAAAGTAAAAGTGGAAGTGTTGTGTGAGAGGTGCTCAAAATTCCAAAGCAGTCTGCAGACGTGGATGAGGGGAAGCAAAGATCGACGAAAGTGAGAGGAGCAACGGTGAATAACGTTCATCTGTGGAATTTCTGAGGTTTTCGCATGCAATGCAAAAATATAAAGTAGAGACCGGTAAATAACGCACCTACTATAGCCCTAATGAACAAATAAAACGAAATTGAGCAAACACTTCAGCGTTATTCCCCTATGTCCATGGCATTAAAATTATACAACGCACTCTTCAAAACAGCTTGTTAATAAAAAAATAATAGCTACCTTCAGGTTGATCCTTCTCTACTGATGATGCACTGCTTTGCTTGACCTCATTCTTCTCATCCATCACCAAATTCGTTGCGCTCCGCACAGCGTTATCCGTTTCTCTCTTTACACGACGTGGATCACATAGCACCTAACAAAAGTGCCATTTAAATAAACACCACGCAATCGACTCTACAGAACGGTCACTACATTTAACTAAAATTAATAATTATAATAAACATCATTTGGCATGTACGTGGCAGATAATTCATTCACCGTTTAAAAAGAGTTCCACGATTACACGCAAAACGACAATCAGACCACAAAGAGGAATATTACGCAGTACGTGAACACCGCGAATACTCGAATCTTTTAATCAATAGTGTAGCCTTGGAACGCAACATAAATTAGAGATATCTTCTGCTCCAAATACCGAAGACCGCGAAAAATGTAAATCCTTTAAACGTTCTCAAAATTCCCATTAGAAAAAATTCTATCGCAAACGTGTACGAAAATGTTGCACTCAGCTACTGACATTTTATGAAGGAAGAAAACGTGAGAGATTAACAAAATAAAAAAGAGAATATAAAAGCACAAGAACTTGAAGTAAAATATTGAGTGATATAATTGTTGCAAGAAGTCAGATTCAGGAACACAAAATAGTGAGAGTCATTTCCACTTGTATGAATCTCATTTCTAAGCAGTTAAATACCCAATAATCGATAACGAATAATTTCAAAGGTTTGATACAGCATAGCAAAGTAGGATGTATTAGCTCCAAATATTTAACACCAATTGATTCACCTATTGCCACTTCCAACTACCCGAAGCGGTGAAATGAATGAAGCTGCACATAATATCGTTAGCAACACCCTTTAAAACAAATCTCTGAAAATGATGTTCAACCAGGTGAGTGAGGTGCCTTCCATAATGAATCTCCGAATAATCCTCCTAAAACGTTACAACAACAAGATGTGATGCTTCGTGAGCAACACTTTTCCACTTTCAACAATAACATCGAAAACGGTCACAAAACAATCATCTTCCGCAAATAAACATTAAATGTCGCACTGTTTACAAGACAAAAGCATTATTTTTGCAATATGGGACCCTTAGGATTTCTTCCTTTCCGTTTCCCTAAAGTTGTCACATTTATTTAAAAAACATATACAAAACTTACTGAAGATGAATCACTCCTTCTCATATGCAGTGAAACAGCTGGTGGAGTCGGCCGTGTTCCCGTCTCTTCTCTAACTTCGTCGACCAACTTTGCAAGCTCATTTATTGCGGTTACGTAATCTACTGGCTCCGGTGCCTACAATATTATTATTATTTCCATTTGAGAACATAAAATTGGAAAAAATTTCACTTGATCATCAAGCAGTTAGCTTTTCACAAAGACTGCAGTCTGAATCCCCCCCCCCCCCCAAAAAAAAAACTTGAAATCATTGAGTTGTGCAGCTATACAACCACATTCTAAACTAAGGCTAACGTTAATAAATATTTGTGAACGAAAAAATCGATGAAACTATAAATGCCCACGCAGGAATCAAATCGAAAAAAAAACATTTTAAAGCCATTCTCACCAAAATAAATTATAGCAAAGAAGGAAGATCGAAATAAACTACTAACTGGGCGCGAATTGTTAGAAGAAAGTGGGCTCAATTTCGGTTCCACTAATTTTGGTGGCCCCATCGGGAATTGCTCTCGAGCTTCCGACAAGCGATGACCTCGAGCTGCATTCACGACATGTGGCGACACCTCATCTATAATGGCTATTATAGCATTGACAATAGTTACTCTCACTTCTCTATCTCAATTTCAGTGAAGATATTCGATATCAACATTTACTGCTTAACCATTCAGATATACTTTTTAACGTCGGTTAACATTCGTTACAATCGAGAATATTTGATTTTCAGCATTCTCACTTTCTTTAAAAAATCATGGAGTAATCTTCAGAAACGAACACCTCTCTGGCTAATCTTTAGCGAAAGCTTATCTAGCCCAATGTTCCTCAAACAATCTCCCCACTACTGTTGATCTAAGAGGAGGTGATGCACTCTCATGAAAACTTTCGATAAGGCCGCAAAAAGCTCTCATGGAAATCTCCAGCCCATGCAAACCGCACACAGGGATCCTTTAAATGTAGTAATATCTCACATGGATGATTTCCAACGTTAAAACTGTCCGTCTGCGTTTGCATTATTCTTGCCAAAAATAACGCAGTTATTCAGAAGTCACCCACTTTCATATATTTCCGCTCGAATATAGCGCTATACATAAGACAATTCCATAGGCATCTTTCTCTTCACTCAATATAGCTCTATCGTATTCTATTCCATAAGTTTATTTTGTTATGCTTTCTTATATTAGTGCATAATGTCTCGTTTACGGACCAGTAAAAAATTCAACTGTCAAGTATTAATCAAATGAAAGGGAACAGCAGATTGACCAATAAAATAAAATAATAAGAAGTAGGTTGAAAGTTTCTGAAATCAGAAGCTTGAGGACGTTTCAAACAAACAATTTTCATCAGACAAAAATAAATATTACAGACCCAAGAATAAACGAATTGAAATGAACACTACAAATATGATTGGCCGTGCATGAGACCTGTCGAATTCGATACGACAGCGTTGTGATAAGCGACAGGTGGTCAAGAACAGCAATTATAAAAGATATGACAGTGTTCTAAAAATACGCGACAAACCTTGCACGTGACGAAGATCAGAGGAAGGCTGGAACGAAATACTCGTTGAAGGCAAGGCAGGTGATGGAGTCGACTCTGACGACGATGTTGCACTTGGCTGAACTATGGGTGGTCGTCGCTTCAGTATGCCCATCACCGAGGGATCTCTCTAAAGATGATACATAATTTTATGCAACATATACTCAAATCTATGGAAAATTAGGCAGAGGAAAAAAATAAACGTCCGCATAATCACTAACAAATTAATACAATCAGAGTACCTCAAACTGTATCACTGGTAGGCCAAGCAGTTCGTCTGAACGAGGGGGCAAATCTGATAATGGGGTTGGCCGATAGCCACCAACCACAGGCGTCTCGCTCATCTTCTTCGAATCACTTTGAGAATCCTCCTAAAGCATGAACTTTATCCAATATCAGTGACAAACCTACAAGTCAAAAAAATTCTCCACCGAGAAGCTCCGAGTGTTGTCTCCTCAACTGCTTGACGCAAATCTGAGTGAGAAGAGGACCAATGCTCTCTCCCCATTCCCTCAGTCCGAATCTCTGGTAGTGCTATTTCTTTTGATAATTTAAGCTCCTCAACCTAAGATTTTACTAACCTTCACTGGTTTTCTGATCCCGAACCTGAAACCCTACCGATTGAAGGTGACAGCTATCAAATTGATCACCCTGTTCCACTCATGAGCAAATGCTGTTGTGCTCAGCAAAGCACGACTATGTGCTCAAGAAACAAATCCCGAGAGGATAAACCGACATCTCCATTCACCTATCTCACTTCCACGCCAAGCAGATTACAAACTACCAGCAAATAATCTGCAAGCCTCCATCGGATTTTCAACAGCACCAATCAAATCTTCTCTAGCTGCACTTCCCAAACTCCCTTCAATAAAGGAACAACAAGTTTTACCAAGGAACGAGGATCTTTTTGGGCGGCGACCGTCCTTAGCACTTCCCCAGTCGACTGTAATCCACCGATGGCTTCAGCCCGTTCGGAACGAACTTGAGAAATCACATTTGCAGGCTGCCGATACAATACTGTGGTGGCCTGGAAGAAACTGATGTTCCTAGAGAAACACAGATCGCTACTTTCATTCTTGAGAAAGAACTACTCTTGAAAAGACGACAAATATTTGCATGTTAACGTCCTCTCCCCTTCTTCTTGTTCCTCAATCTGCTTACGGTCAGCACCTTTGTCAACGCTATTGCTCTGAAATTTTTTTATTCAAATACGCATGAGCTAATCATGAATGACGCATTTCGTCGTTACTCGTATGTGCTCATATAGAGCAATCCTTGCTTCTTTAAACAAAAAAAAACTGCTACGAAAGTTATGAATTCGTCTCGCATTAAAGATTCCTATAGTGGAATGAAATCTTTAAATTGCTAAGCAAAGGTGAATCTTTGTCACTCAAATGAAAACAGAAAGAGTCGACGTTTTTTTGTATCACTAGCAAAGCAAAATCCTGATCACTTGAATCACATAATGAACGCTTTTCGTTCAGTCAACTTGAAGCTTAAGTACATTATTGCTAGGAAAGACCTAACTTTTGTGGTCCACAAATGATGATCTTCTGTTACCCACTACTGGGTTGGAAATCTTCCCCAAATCACCAGAAATCTTTTATTCTTCCATGCGCATGTCCACAACCCGACTACGACTCATTTCCCAATATTACCGAAATTCGGAGTCCCCCTTACTGGGAAGGGGAAGAGATGTGAGCGGTCAATGTATAAAGTCAACGTACATAACTTGATGATGAAATTTTCTACAAATACGTATTGATGGTGATGAGTACTCGAGCAAAGAGACTAACGCTTCTCATGTGATTTTATGGCTACTAAAATGAAGGAATGAAAAAAGTATGCACTATTAATCCACCAGTTTACTTAGTGTTGTTTGATTCAATGCATTTCTGCACATGAACCACATTTCAGACCCGACCAACGTTCTAAACGACCATTCCTTTACGCCCTCCCCCTCCCCGCCCCACCAAAGACAAACTCGCAGTAACAGCCATTCTCGACCACCTTGTTTTAAATGCAAGTAAATCCATACTTTGCTAGTTGTTTGCATTGCCACTTTCTTAACCGCCCTCCTCCTCTCTCGATAATCCACCAGCACTTCGTCGATCACTTTAGCAACTACTCTCGTAGATCAACGATCTGGGTAGAGATCAACAGCTAATATGAATTATAATTACATATCTTGATCTGAAACAGTCTGCAAAATAAGCCTACATGTTCCTCATGTTTCGATCCAGTTTGCGACGTTATAGGCGATCCGCGATTTACTGATAGAGATACAGCTGATGCAGCGATTGTAGGACCTTGCGTTCGATCCCCAATGTGTCCATTGTCGTGCTTGGTCAGCTGTGCCCACTGCGCACCTCCTGCATCGTCAATTACATCACAACTGTTGCTAGATACAAATTCCACAAAAGATTCGATTTGTTCTGCTGTTCTTACGTTTCGAAAAGTTCTTTTAGGTTTGGCAGGCTGATCATACAAAATTCCGCAGTTTCTAAATGCAAAATGGAAACTTAGAGCCCTTTATTCACTTGCATAAACGCCTTAGCGTGCAACGAACGCCAGTACAAATGATTTTAAACCAGAAAACAGAAAAAATTTCAACAATAACGCACACAAAGCTGTTTCACAGTTCAAAACGTCACTGTAGATGCATAAAGAATAGCGAAACGATACAAAAAATGAATAAAACCCACCTTTGATAAATAAAGTGAAACATTCAAAACATTGCCCTTCACTTTCAAAAAGCCGTCTACAATATATGCAAAATAATGTCGCTGAGAACAATGGAGAACGATATTCTTCCTGTCAGTACGCCTACATAAAGCAATAACCATCGATAAAGCGCCAAATTTGCATGAAAAGGAAAATGGATACGAACCTTTGCAAGCCGGAAAGCTGCTCATATGCGAAGTGCTGGGAATATTGGCTTGTGGTGGAGTCGTCATTAGCGGAACGTATCCCCCATATGACTTAGCTGGAGGTGGATGGGGCACCTCGGAACCTCTGAAGACTACGTCGTGGGCTCGTGCAGGAGCACCTGGAGGAGCCCATTTCTGTTCTGACGTTGGCTGCATTCTAGAAAATGTTGACGGCTGCTGTTGGCGTGATCCAGACTGTGGAGCCCATGAGGGGAGTGGTGCGGGCAGATGCCAGCCTCGATGCGAGGAACCCTGATTGCCCCATCTCTCACTCGTACTGCTTGATGATGAAGAATCGTCACGATAAGGCCTGAAATGCCTTAAAATTTCCCGAACTATTTAAGCTTGATCCGAAGAATTGTAGATGCAAACATCCTGAAGATATGTCATAACTCAAAAAGTTAAGCGGTTGGGTCAGTGACGGTACGTCCCAACCGACCAAAGCCCGGTTTTGGCTTTTTCATTGCAACCGGAATTCTGTAGTTGCTTTCGGTGGGCAACCGACCGGAAGTTTTGAAATTCAGTTAACTGCAACCGGGCGCTTCTGATGGGCTATCAACTGAAAGAAACGCTGATCGGTTACTACCACTAGTAAGGGCAACTTTTCTCTCGCCTCCCACCCCATAACCTGCCCCACTTTACATACAATGCTATTGGAGTTTTTTTGCACACTATACATGCGATACAAATGGAGAGCTGTATAGGCGATATTATTAGTGGCGTAGGTGATAGCATAAGTGAATAGCGGAAAAAGAATAAATATTTCACTCGAGATGTCAGTCATAAACCTGCCGAATAAGGTATTCATGAAGAATTTTTTGGCATGTCAAAACATGGCTGTTCCTCCACGTAGCGCATACACACCCTTCTTGAAGGAAACAAAACACATCAAATATAGAATTGGCATATTCAATAAACTAAATCCAACTGTGTGCTTGAGGACACTTCAGAGTTCTGTTAGAGAGCATCTACTTTTCACAATCAAATGGATAGAGTACTTCTAAATAAACAAAACTACTAGAGATCTTTTTTAGATAAAAAGGAACTGAAAATGAATGAGCAAGATCTATTGGCACCAAACAAAAAACAAGTGAATTTCGTTAGCAAGTTCATAGTCTCTCTTGAGTCATCCAGCAAAACAATGAAATCCACTTTAAATGTTAAACATTTCATGACGAGTTGCGGTCACCTATTTGCTGAACCTTAGTGAACTTCTCTGTTCATATTTGTCGACTGCCCCTCTCCCTTTTGTTCATAAATTCATTTGCAGCCAATATTTTAAAGCTGTGCTTCGGCATACCACCTATATATTAATTATGCTCGTCCGACGTTGAATGGACGTCAAGCCTAACATTTCTTTAAGTGAAACTACGCGAATATCTTCCCGGAAGGTTTAACAACTCCTGAAACATACCGAAACCGAGCAGCGCTGTCGGTATAACGCCGCTGGGATCGCTGAATGCTGCTTGCCTGATGCCGACTTCCACGTTGCGATTTGTTTTCCTCTATCTTTGGCACTCTGAACATACAAGAATCGAGTAAACTATACTGTATTCATCAATAACATTAGATTCTAAAATACTACAAAAGGTAGGCAATTACATGTTGTTTTATCAGTTTAGCGATTGCTGGAGACAAAAACTTACTAGATCGTCTTCAGTGTCAGCAGCTCTTCGGAAAAAAATAAACAAACTCGTCGAAACAATATTAAATTAACGAAGGTTTTCTCCAATCAAGTCTAAAGAAAGTGAGGAGTTTATTGCAAAGTATTCCCTCTCTCCCTCCGTTACTAAATGTTCGCATCAAACAGATAATTAGCATAGAATGTTGTTTGCATAAAACATAACATACTTTGGCGGAACCTGAGTCGGATAGGTGCGTGCCAACGGCGATCGGTATTCAAGCTCGGGACAGCTTGATTTATGGTGCGTAGATGCAGTTGGACGCTCATCATGCCCGTGTCGAGACTTACCCGAAGCGGCGAAAAAATGATCTGCAATAGAATTAACAGCGACATACGGACTTCAACTGTTCTTTGAAACAGGAGAGGAAGCATGCCATAGAAGGTGGCTTAATAAGTGCTTTAATTTCCACCTGTTGAGCAGTGTAATAAGCAACCACGATATAAAAAAGATGCGAAGTACCACGTCAACATTTCGATAAATCTAAGAGCTTTTGTAAATCTCATACAGGGTGGCTGCTTTATTGTGATCTAGTTGGCATAAAAACATAAAACATATAAAATGCACGCATGCAAATTTATTGGCACTCTTAAACGTCTGCAACTCGCTTCAATAACCCAAATGGGTAAAACAATATGAAATGGATGAATCAACGCGATAAAGGGAACAAGCCTATGATGCACGCTGTGTCTGTCAAACTTCACAACTCTGCTTTTGAAGATTTCCGGATCGAAGCTACCTCACAGAAACATAACTCATATATACACAAGAAGAACATTTTTCTCTTATGCCCCTCCTATATGAAAATTTAGGGAAATAAACAATAACGGTGAAAATGTTCTTATGAATTTTGAAATCGAAGAAGAGTGATAATCGCTTTAACTGAAGTTCGGATAAAACCCGAAATCATTGATGCAATAATCGAGAATTATCAACTTCTGCACATTTACATCATAAGCGAATTTTACATACTTTTGATCGCAGCATTAAAATTCCCTTCCTACTACTTGCCCAATAGTTCCATCACCGCGCTTTTGTGTGGAGGCTTTTGCGTATCCCTTTCGTGCTCGACGATTGCCACCAGACGCGGACATCAAGCAAGGATAGACAGGGAGACAGAAGTAGGTGAAGGGACAGTGGAGGAGACAGAGGGATGGGCGCTCTCTCAACGAGAAATTAATAAATTATATTCACGCATTCTTCATATCTCAATAACGTTCCAGATCCAACCATGAGAACAAGTTTCCATGGCTAAACAACCCGACCAATTCAAACCAGCAATAATAACAGCACCTTCATCCAACAGCTTAATTTTGATGAAGAACAGGTTCCAATTCAATTAGCATTGACTTGTCCAATTCTGCGTCGTTGCGTAGTGCGATCCAACAGAAGGGAGGAGAAGGAAGTAAAAGGAGAGTGAATAAAGCTTTCGTGCATGAAATCGGATCGTATCTAACGGATCGCACTGCTCCAACATAAAAAGTTGGAAATTCACCGTCTTTGTGAGCTGCTGTGCTGGTTGACGGCTCGCTTATTCGTCGACGAGCTGCGTGAATGCCTTCTTTTGGGGTAATGCTCGCCGCACTAGTTGTCTCAAGTGGGGATTTTGACGAGCACGTTGTCGCATCACTCGTATCCACACGAAGAGATGTGAGCTTAGCACCTCCTTCAGAAGGCTCCTTCGTTTCAGTGTGACTCTCAGCCTGATAACGTATAGGCTGGAGGCGATACTTCTGTGTTGGTGGTGCCGTTGCCATCTGTAATGCATCCACTACGCAACTCTGTCGATAAGATGCTCGAATAGTACAACTTCAAATATGCAAGAGAATTTCATGGATAAAGTGAACGCAACAAAGCACATAAAATTCATTCCATCCTTCTCTCCCAAGTATTTCATCATGTAACTCTCGCGTATACTGCTTATGCTATGCAACTACAGCGATATTATAACGAAGTTATTCAACCCATCGACTCAGTAATCGCTAATTCGAATTCTCTCTTCCATTATATTACTTATTATATTTGGTACCATGTCAACAGAACAACCTATTCCTTGCGAAATAAAAGAAATAACTGAGCATAAAGGAAACGATGAACGAACACATGTCGAAACATGCCTCAAAAAGATCTCCCTCGCTGGTTCTTCCCAAGGACTTCACAAGAAAAGAAGCCCTATTCCAAGAACCAACAGTAACTCCATACGCAACGTACGACTTCAAAAAAAAAAAGACAACGCACATTAGCAGTTCTACGGTAGGCGGAAGGTAGCTGCTTATGGCCAAGTGGTGTTACGGCAGCTAACGGATCATAGCCATATGGATTCGGTGCTTGTGGAGCATCGGCAGGCATTATTGCCGGAGGGAGACCGCCCACAATGAGGGGACCATCGAAATGATGTCCATTGTCCGATTTCCGATACTTATTCTTTGCCGATTTCGGCACTGCAATTTCACATTTGGAAAATACGTTTTGATTGCTAAAATGATGAGTTTATTTTAACAAAAGTGGCTTATGAATTATCAATTGATCTGTATGCGCACTATTAACCTGAATAAGAATAAGAAATGAAAAAAATAATGCTTCTTCAGCATTCATCATAAAAAACCTTCCTTAACAAACCTTTTCACTATGCCATAAATTTGAAAATAAAATAAAATAGAATATTAAATAAAAGGAAAATTTCAATAAAAATCGAACTGCTGAGGAAAAAAAAGAGAGATTACCGACAGATTCACAACTGCAAATTACTAGAAAGTGGTACTTTGGCGAAAAATAAATACATATAAAAACATTAAATTACTAAATGATTAAATAATATACAAGTACTATTAAGTCACTTGAATACCTTTTTCTTTTTTTGTCGTTGTCGTCGAAACTTTCCGTTTCCTTTCGCGAGATTTTTGTTGCGAAGGTGATATCGTCTCTTCCGCCTTAAGCACTTATTTTTGCACAAATAAAAATGACATTCACAATAAAACAAAGCGAGAAACAAACAAAAAAAAACGACAGAATTCTCGAGAAGCTACGATGTGATTCCTGATCTTAAACATATCATACGACAAATCCAATAATCAAAATGCCTTAATAAGTTGACCAGATATCATTACACTCTTCAATTCCAATTCATTTATCAGCAAAGTTTATTATACAAAAACAATGAATTAATAAGTAAAACGAAAAAAAAATGAAGCAAATAAATCATAGCAACTTACATGAGTGATAATCTCCATGGGTTGATCATTGCTTTCGATTAGCTTCAATTTTTCCTTATCAACTTCGTGATCGAGTACCTTCTGCAAACGATATCATTTATTTTGTAACGAAACAAAGAAGTTAATTAAGAAAAACAAATAAGTTTTGAGTTAACTATCATAAACGTTCGTATCAAAGAAATCGAATCTTATTTCATTGAACGAAACGAGGAAAAATTTCAACAACAACAAAACTATGAAAGAATTACTGTGAATAATGGAATCAAAATTAACAGATATTGGTAAAAGAATAATAATAATGATAATAAAACAGCAACAATAATAAATATAATAATAAATAAAAACGAATCACAAATGGCAACGATAATTATTAGTGGCAGAGCCAAATAAAGAGATGAGGATCGGTGGAGAAAAATGCTCACATTTAATTCGTATCCATAACAATAGTCACATATAAACAACCTTATAGCAGTAAATTACTGCATCCCTCAAGAAACTAATCTCTTATAGAAAACAAACATGACACAATATGAAGCAAAGCAAACGTGTATGGGCATAATCCCGACATATTATCGTTCTTGAATATTCTAAACGGGTGATATGTCAATACTTCTGTACAGTGAGAAAACGAACGGAATTATGCTACGTTCATGCAAACGCCTTCTACAACCATATTTTTCTTTACGGAGAAGCCGGAGGGATAGCGGGGTGGGGATGGGAGGGCAGAGGAGGGCAGGAGAAAGGAGCGGATTTCCTACGGCTCACCATCGAGCAACATCTACGACTGATTCCTCGGCCAACTAATATAAAATATCGCCCTATTAGCCCTCAACGTTGCCTCTGGAAAAATCTGATAGAAGTACATGCCTCAAAAACTGAAAGCAGCCTGTCTGGATCCGTAATCGTATTCAGTGGTTCCATCTTCGAACGAAACCTCATGTTCTTCCTCATGTACGTCAGAAGCTCGCGATAACCATTCTTCTCGAATTCAGTTAACGTCACGATGTACGCTGCAACCACAAAACGACTAATTTTCAAGGAAAGTCTTTGCGCTTGGCAAGGAGCATACATTTGCAACTCCCTTTCATATCTACATATAATTCGGCTAGTAACTGTAACACTTCATTTCAATGGCTGCCGCATTCAAAAAAAACCGGAAAGCATGGCACAGATGAGAGGTGGAAGAGGAGGGGAGGAGAAAGAAGCAAAAGAAGATGCAATAAATCCATTCTAATATTTGAAATTTCAAATAATCTTTAGTGGACTCTACTTCCAATTAAATCACGCAAACCTGTAGGTTCTACTTTTGCCAAATCGTTGTAGAGCAGAAGCAAATAATTCTAGCAACTACAACCAACTTGCTGAATGAAACGAGAAAGTCGATGATCGTTTTGGTGCTGTAATTGCATCAACAAACTCTCCATAAAACATACCTTGACCTTAAATCATACGAATGCATCTGCATTGTTACAAGTTACACTTATATTATGAAACTATTAATAAATATCAATTGTGGGCTAAGAACAATAATAAAACACTAACATAATAAATAACATACCTCCCTTTGCAATAACAGATTTACTCACAACTTCTACTTTCAAAATAAAACGCCAACAGATCGCAACCATCCATTTCAGCTGCATCTTCTCGCTCGTCAACGCCAACAGATCGCTCTCCACTTTCCTTTGCTGTGTTTTCCTCCTCCTTCATATCGACACTTGTTCCCCCTCCCATTGACTGCATTTCAATACCTCCCTCCTTCATTTCCAGACTATTCGGCACCGATTCCCTCTCTCCGTTAACTTGTTTCTCCTCATTTTTATGCTCGTTGTTGCTTTCCAACTCTCTTATCTAAAATTGCAGTATTATAAAAAACTCCTCAAGCAATTTTCAAGCTTTAAATAAACAATTTTTATGTTTCGAGAACGCTTAAGTTTACAGAAATAATCTACTATACTTTGGGTTCATTGGTCTTCGGTGGCGAATCAACCTGCACACTGAATTAACGTTCACTTGGTCGAATCACTTCATTACCGCATCGACTGATTTTCTATTCAATGAAATTCGATGGAAAATTATTTGCATATCTCATTCGAATTCATCCTACTGCTCGTCCACATTACAAGTTTCATCAGGCAGTACGAAAAAAAATTATTCGGTCTAAACCTCTGCAACATTCTCGACGAATCCCCTTCGACTCATCAAATGCAAGCGACAATGATAAACCCTTGAAAATAATTTACAACGATTTGTAATCTTTTCTCCCATTGTTGGAAAAAAAAAGAAACAAGTTACCGCAAAGGCAAAATCCAGATAACAATTCATTTCGACTTCCACAATCCCTCTCTGTACTCTTCACCCCCACCCGCCCCCCCCCCCATCACCCTTCAAAAAAGAAACAAAAAACCTCAGACTCGCTTTGGTCACAAGAAGTCGTTTCTTTTGCGACGTCAATTTTCCTTTGATACTGCCCCCGTTTCTCGTTTGATGTTCCACTCTGCTGCCCATGTCCTTCATCTAGAATAATACACAATCATTTTATCATAAATAAACTGCTTACTTTAAAACCTTGACGACGGACTTTTCGAGGAAAATGGCGATTCCACAAATAAACTAAAAACGAAGAGAAGCGATGATCCAATTTGTCGTCATCTTTCAAATACTCAACAAACCACTCGAAAGCAAAAACTAATCAACGCAAACCAACGAATTACCGCATTTTGGAATGTCATCAACCACTACTGGCTCTTCCTCGCTTTCAAGTTGTAGTCCAGAACACATTGCCGCCACTACAACATCTTCCAAATACTTCACTTTCTCTTCCACTGCCAACGCTATTTCTTCATCGGTCTCGTCGATGTTTGCTTTCACTTCCTATATTCAACAAATCATTACAATAAAATACCTGCATATGCACAGCGATAGCACTTCAAGTAGTACTATTTTCTAATGAAGCAGAAATTTAAACGCAAATCAAGAAGAACAACGTCCCGTCGACAATAACGTTAGCAAAAACAAAACCCATTGCTCATGAAAAGATCAAAGATGACAACAAT
This sequence comes from Ascaris suum, assembly GCA_013433145.1. NCBI lineage: Eukaryota > Metazoa > Nematoda > Chromadorea > Rhabditida > Ascarididae > Ascaris > Ascaris suum. Next base: position 11,006,082 of record CM024170.1, on the reverse strand, counting down.
GTCAGTGGAATTTACAGAACAAAATACGACCGACATTCGATGACTGTTAATGAGAGAATTCCTATTGTGGAGCTTTCTTTTTCTTCTACGTTATACGACACCTCATTCATTTTTTGCGCTTGGGACCAACCTATTCCTGAACGTATAACGTTCATTTTTCGGTCTGCTATACCCCTCCTCTGCAATCGAACAATGAGCCTTTCAATGATACAGGCAGCAAGAAACCATTTAAATAAAGTGATCTTTCATAGTTCTTTTTATTATTGTGGACACTATGTATGACAAGCCCTTACGTTTAGGGATATTAAGGTGGAAACTACAACTGCTGCCAATAATCTGCGTTTTTCGCCTAAACCAAGAGAAATATAAAGACAGCATCCACTCAGAAAACGTCTCTCCAGTATAGCATAAAATAAGAAACCTGCAAGACATATATATATATATATATATATATATATATATATATATATATATATATATATATATATATATATATATATATATATGTATGTGTATATACATGTTCACGTGTATATTTGCATATATCTGAACTCTCTTAAATGAAAACAATCAGATACCACAAAGAATTACTTCGGTGAACTACAAATAAGCATCTACGGTAATACTTAGAAAAAAAAAGTAACCGCGGAAAGTTTATCCGTTGATTTCGATTGAGGGCGCTTCACCGGTGGTACGATCGGTTTCAGGAAGCTGCGACCTGTGGCTCTGTTCACGACACCGTCAATGACGTACCAAAGCATCTCGTTGAAAAATGGATAGCGAAACTTCTTGGCCACCTGTAAATCACATGTTGCCCGATATGGGTTTCAGAAAACACGAGTAAACAACAATTTTCAGTGAAGCAGCAGACGAAGCTCAACTGCGTTCTAGAACCCAAACACGAAAACGTCTACGATATCATCAAGGCTTTTCAGTAGCCTTCCGATGAACAAAATGTTATGTCGCATTCTTCCTATTTGCCTTTCATAGTCGCCTGATAATGGGATAAAAATGAAAACAATCCTTAAATGACTTAATCTAGGCAACATGCTTGCGGCACAGCACTCGACAGTTCATATTATTCACAAAGCAACTTGTAATATCATCTGATAGCCCTCTTCTTTCCTTTGTACGCCCAACCAAAAGACCAGAAGAGGAAAGCATATGAAGAACGGCAGACCTTTATGCGATCCTCCGACAGCCGTATTCGTAATTGCATCGGAATTGAGAAGCTGTGTAAAAAATTGCCACCAAATACGAGGCTATCTTCCGGCGTGTAGACCGCATGAATCCATCCTTTAAAAAAATATTTAAATCCAATTTTTTACTGAGTTTATTTACTTACCACTGATATGAAAATATAAACTGCAAGATAAAACATCATAAACTCTGTTCAAAAATAGAGGATGGAAAAAATAAAGATGCAAAGCTTTCACAAATGGAACAGATCATTCAAAAACACATCTTCAGAAAATATTCTCGTAACATAGAGCCTTTAACAGAGGACGAAAAGTCTTTGCACAATCTATAACCTCTTCGCTTTTGAATATTTACTTCGAATATTTGAATATTTACTTGAATCGACAAAGCATTCATTACGAATAAATGTCTCTTCATATCGTTTCTACTTCCGTTTAGCTGAAGTTTTGAGGTAGCGTGAAGGTGAGGGCTTAGCTCGTCTCCTGCACACCGGATACTGACGAGTCGATCCATCGTTGCTCCACCGCCCGCGTCCCGATGAGACCACTGGTCGGAATGACTCGGCAAGACAAAGCCGAAGAGTTTGCTTGGAGCCCTCTTAAAACCGACCGCGCACTAATCAAAACTAAACGATGAATCCTCTTCGCTTTTACTGGAGGATATATGGAGCATTCAAGTGCAGTGCCCCCATCAAAAGGTTACCTCCCCTTAAATCAATGCACTTCTGTAGTTAAAAACCTTGCTGACCAGATGGAATGATGAACGTGCTGCCTTCCATGAGTTCCACACGACCACATTTCTCGACGATATCACCGAAGAAGACAGTGCTATTGCCTTCGAGGATCCACTTTTCGTACAGTACTAAGTTATGCTCTGTTGGTTCAACCATCCAAAATATCTGAAACATCGCACTATAATATCCTTCATCAACACTCGCAACACTAGTTTCTTAGGTTCAATGAGATGATTTCTTTCTCTTTTCATCAGTAAATATTCCTTTGTTTCCTTAAAAGTTTTGAATATTCCATTTCACCGCCGCTAACGTAAATGATCCTTCGCTTGGAAATCCCAACAGCATTAGTGGTCATATCACATCTTGCAAAGATCGCTCTAAATATAACAGTAGGGCATGCTTGTTCATCAGCAGTGAATGCTGCATTCAGCTTTGATGAAAAGTGGCATTAACACGCAATATTTATGCACCTATGACTTCAAGAAAGCATAACATATGGTGAATTTATCGTAAATCAATAAAGCATTTCGTAAATAGCCTGTAAAACCTAGGCGCAAAAAGCCGAAGAGAAGAGCTGGAGGTTGGGAAACGAAGAAAGTGCCTTCAAGAGATTCTATCGATTGCACAAACGACACTTGGAAAAATTTCAGAACATTATACTGCTGCATATTGTTGCACGAAAGATTACCTCCTATCTCACTACGAGTTAAAGTACATCAACTTCTTTATCCGCACAACATCCTACGCACACAATAATCTTTTCGTATTGCATTCAACCTGTTGTACTGTCCGATGACATGTTACAAGTTTATTTAATTATCTAAGAGAGACTCACCTTCTTGCCTTTGAGCACATGATACCATACAGAGGTACCACCGAAATCGATGTGGAAATCTGTGAAGCATTCTTTGACGCTCATCAAACAGTAGCTATAATATTGAGGAATCGTTTTATATGCACTTCAAAAAAGGAAATATTTTTGATAAAAAATAATGCATCGTATAAAGAAATAATTGAGACATGCGAAAGAAATTGTTTACTACCTGATTTGATATATTATCTGATGTGAAAACGGCATCAAGTAGAGAAAAAACTGTACCAATGGTTTATTAATTATTGATAAGATGATATCCATAATGCATAAAAATTTGATTCTTTTGAACTATGCTCATTAGCTGATTCTATCACTTATTATATGAATGATTTTGAAGAATATCTTAAGTATTCCAACAATTGTGCTTTGCAACTCATGAAAAAGAAGAAATTAGCTTGCTGGCCTAATCAAAAATAAAATAAAATAATACCACATTGCCCAAAAACAAACTGCATCCTAGCTGCACCTCGAAAATTTTTATCCCATATTTCTACCGCTTCATCATTATAAACTTATGTATTGAGAGAACACATTCGCTTATGTTTTATCCACTTTTGTTAAAATCGGTAATGAAACGCACTGCTGAACTTTTGGGAAGAAAGGTGTCAAATCGTCCGACGAATCGTCGACGCATCGAAGTTCCTTCGGCCAATACAATTCCACCCAATCGACTGCTCTTACGAGTGCAGGTGAGAGTACCTTCTCACCGAGGGGGCTCATCGAAAACTCCAATGACAACACGTTCAGAAGCCTCGCACGTTTAGCGATATCTCCTCTGAAAAACACTCCTCAGTTTAATCTCGTCACTACACATATGGAAACGAACAGCGATGAGCAAAAATGGTTAAGATATCCCCATAATAGGACTTATAATATTTCTGCTGGAAATATCTCCATCATATCGTTTCCACTCATCGAATCATCATCCAGTAACAATTAAAACTGAATCGATAAACATAAAACAAACGTCTCAATCATTACGATTCGCTTTCAACGGCAACATACTAATATATATCATTCGAAATAAAATTTTTTTAAAGAAGCCTTGTTCTGACAATAATTCAGCGCTTTAAAGCACTGAATCGTTCAATACCCGAGACCACGATGTCGAGATACTTTCTCTAATTCATCTTGATAAGCCAAACTGCTTAAGGAAGCTGGAATACTACCAGGTCGACGACGCACCTCCATTACTAGAATGGAAAACTCACCTCCATACCCTCTCGCCATCATAAATGTGGTTATGGATTAGTCGCCTTTTTAGCCCCTTGTAAACTCTAGAGTCGAAAGATGCTTTCAACAAATTGCTATACCTGTAATATTTAACGAACTCATCGAGTGACATCTGACGACTTCCCTGACTTTTCACTTCAATCACTTCGATTATACGATCACCTCCGATCAATTTCTTCACACTCTGCACCGAAAACTTCGACGATTTCGGCATCCTAAAGGTAATCAACACTTACAAATGTCGAATAAACCCGACGACTTTTATACTCATAAACGAGGCCTTTTAACTGCAAATCTAAATCTGATAGATGTCATCTACTCAGTTCTGCGCGACCGGTAGGCAAAAAGAAATAACGATCCACCTAAACAACACAACGATCACCAAAGTCAATTCTGCAACGATGCAAAATTGATGCTCAAGATAACTCTGCACCTGCACTCTAATGTTTAGACCTGCCCTCGGACAAAGTCTTCTTCGATATCTTGGTCCCCTTCTAATCAATATATAAACAATAAAGTGCACAATTAAGCGATGGACAAGTCAGATAGAAAGTCTTGATGAAGGTAACATTCTACACGCAACTCGAAACATTTCAACTTCGCTTCTAGTCAGCAAATAAAAACAAAAGAGCGAAAGAACCGCGCCCGACTTTCGTTCAACTTCTAGGCACTATTACATAACATTTTAATGCGAACGATCGATCCACAAGAAACAGGCTCAGCCAATATAATTTAGTCACATTTTTCTACACCTAAACCAAGTCGTTCCTGCTGAAATCTGTAGACCTCCTTCACTCCTTTCACTCGAAAATTCGTATAGCCGAAAACGTATCACTAATCAAGTCCGGAAAATGCGGAAGCCGAGATATAGTGGCGCAAAAAGAGATGAAAAATCAAACAATAGATAATACCTATAAAAAAGAGTGCTATCGGATGAATACAGCCGCATTTTTGATTCTTTCTTTGTGAGATTAAATATATAATGGCTTAAAAACTAGGTGAAGATTTTTTCCACAATTCTTTCCACTTTAGAGATTGCACCTTGCAATCTTGGGCGGAAGGAGGACGTTCTTAATGATTTCTTCTTCTTGAGTTTGGCGTCATATAATAGACTCTTGGAGCTCAAATAATATCCACCCTTTAGGTATCATAAAAAGACTAGAAACAAAGAAACTGTTCACACGGCTTACTTCATGCCAAGCAGTGCTGGCGGATCGCTGATGAGAAGCGGTTCTCTCAGGCCACTTTGACGGATATACTCCATTGTGAACTCTGCACAAAATTACATTACGAATTACTGCAGATTCAGAAACGCTCTAACTGCAAGAAACTGTTGAAAAACTGGAAGTATTCCATAGGGAACGACCTTTACTATTTGGAGGGATATGTTTCCTTGAAAGCTTATATGAGTTTTATTACGTCCAATATAATTAAGATGTCAAAGAAATTCAAGCCAGCACGAAACAGGTCTTTCTTGAAGCATAGCACTACTAATAAAGCAATTATTATTGCTGCAAAAGCAGTCCAAAGAGGAGTGGGATAGAAAGCGATGAGGCATGACGGACAGGGGGAGATACATTAAGGAGGTGGAAGCATAAAATTTTAAAAAGTTCGTGAGTTTTAAAGTCGTAAGCGTTGAGTGTTCGAAGCAAGATGCTCAATCGTTTTTCCTCCGCCAACTATGTGCGCAGATTCATATATTTCCTTCCTTACCGGATTCATGCAATTCGATCAACGCTCTCACAAAATTAAAACACAATTAAACTGAGATATATCTTCATACTCCATAATAATTGATGTCTGACGGACATAGAGAAGACAATCAAAGTCTTCTCCACCTTCCGCTCTCTAAATCACAAGTATCATAGTTTGCACACTCGGTTTCTAACGATGTCCCTTTAAAGCGCGGATGAATGTCCGCCAAATGACTTTGAAAAAGATTTACAGTAAATGGTACAAATATACCTTTAGCAGACATTGACCTGAAAATTTCCGGACGATGAAATTCCGTTTTTACACACATCTCTTGTAAACTATACGTCCAAAATGGCACATCCCCTTCGGCGCTTCGCACCTCTCCTTCCACACCGCTCCATTCATCAGATTCCGACGAGGAAGTCGAAACCTTTCTTCGCTAAAATCAACAGCACAAATTACGTTACATTCGACTCATGACCATTCAAGATGCAAAAAACACTGACAGCCGTTTTCAAATAATTTTTATAAATGAAACAAATTCGCTTATTTCACAAAAAACATCCTCATTAGGCGTCTACCTAGGAACGAGGTACCTTACTCACTATAATTTAGCCAAACTGTAAGCACGAAATGTCTGGCAAAGCTCTTGCGTACATAAAAAATGAGGAAGCGGAGGAAGAGGCGAGGAGGGGGAGGGGAGTTGAGAGGAGGCAAGGAGAGGGGCGGTGGAGGGGAAATAAAGAAAGTTGGATGGAAAATAGTCTCAAATCCACACTCTGCTTCCTCCTGCATCATGAATCTTTGAGAAAACAACGAAAATAATTTATCAGCAAAGTGAATTCAGGATTCATCCACAAACTGCTTCTAAGATCAACTTAATTGAAGAAGAATATTCTCCTCTTTAAAGGCAAAACTTTCTACTTCCCGGTTAATGGTATCTTCCGCATTTTCAATCATGTAAATAAACTCCGTCATGAAAGGAATTATCGAGAGAGACGAACAAATACTTCAATCATTCGGATGGACCATTATTGTTGAGCTTTGAGATTAACTCATTAAGAAATGATGGAAATATTAATTACTCAAAAAGAAAAAAACCTTTCTTCTTTTCGTTTTCTTGCGTTTCTTCTCCGGTTCCAAGGCAACTTTACCCATTGTTTACCTGCAAAAAAAAAAAAAAGAAGATTAAGGTAACTCTGCAAGGTAACCAATTCCAGCAATTTACGAATTTAAATTTTCTTCATAAGGAAGATGCAATTCTCATTTATCTTGCAACTGCATCCGTTTATATTTATCATTTGTCTATGAAATGAAAACAGAAGTGAGATCTGAAATCATGAAAAACGTTCTCTAAACGATCGTAACCAATGACAAATGATTTTGGAGTTAGATGAAATTCAAAAATCCATGTTCGTAAATTGTTCGAAGTAAACCGCTCGATCGTTGAAATGCATCTTACCACAGTGCTTGGAAGAGAAGGGAAGGAGGCGAGAACGAGGGAGGGAGAGGAAGGGGGAGACAAGATCGTGAATTTATTATGCGAAAGAATCAATGAAAAGGTTTGACTAATGAGTCGCCCATCATAGATGAGAACATCAATGACTATATTTGTAAAAAAAAAAAAAACTTGTCCAGAGAAAAAATTGGAGAATAAACAACACAACAAAAAACGATAAATGTGAACAATGGAATGATAAAGTTGAAAATAAAAACAATTTCAGCTATTGAACAGGTATTGAAAACACAGAAATAGAACAAATGCATAACTTTATGATAAAATAATGAGAATTTCCATGACAACCCATGAGCATTTTCGGTTATTGACGCTTCTACACCTATAAACAACGATGAACCACTCCGCAAATTGACTCCGATCTTCAAATTGGTCTACTCTCTCTTCAGTGGAAAACTTTCTTACATTCATTCTTATAGGTGTTTGCTGAAACACAGGCGTAAACTATGCAATAGGCATTAGCTCAGAAAAACGATGCAGTGCAAAAAGAGAGAAGTTTACTCAAACAAATAGTGCAAATAGTCCACAACAATCACTTCCATAAATACGACTTCACAAATTTCATCGAGTCAATTAAAATATTTTCGGAATAAAAGTAAGTAATCGCTATCTCAACGATCATCAACTGATGCGAATTGCAGAAGCAAAAAAAAAAAAGGCGAGCAACACCTTAAAGACGACGAGGAATATTGTTGAAGCTGTTGTGCACAAACTTACAACTTTAGAAGTGACGTTAGACTTCAAGTAAATGCGACACAATTGCGGAAAATAATGACGACAAGAGAATGCCGTTCTTTTGACGAGTAACAAACATGCATAAAATTTAAACATTTATCGTTGTAATATTATTGCATCTAGAGTTCATTATTAGTTTTTCTTTCAGAATATTTTGGCTTCATTTTATGCAAATTGAAATTTTATTACTGCAAAGAAACAATTCGCTTTCCTCTTGTTTCGAAACCAAATAACTAAGTAATCTTCCCATCGACCGCTTTCAAATTTACATAACTTGGGCAAGTTGAACAATTGTGGTTGACTAGCGAACGGAGAAATTTGCATATTAAGAACGAATGGGAAATAATAAAATGCTTTCGCAAAATTCGTCCATGCTCGATGTAATGATCCTTAAAATAGAAAACTATAAATTTCTCGTTAAATTCAATGACAAGAAAGATATAAAACTCAACAATTCGGAAAAGCAATAGATGCAAATTGAGCGTAACCTTAATTCGGTATCATTCAAATTGCATAATAAGAGCATAAACTTCAGATACATCAAATATACCACGAAGAAAAGAATAATAGCCCCCTCCCCCTCTCCTCACAAATAACTAAATAATACCACCCACCCACCGCTCTGAAAATAGCCGCTGGTTGGTTTCTTGAAGTTGCGAACTGCATTTTTGAAGAATTGCGAATCGCTTCCGAGAAATCTTTTCAGGACTCTAAGCATTGAAAACCAGCATAAACAAGATGAAATCTGATCGGTAATAGAAGTCACAACGGAAAGATCGAATTTAAAACGAAAGTGTGTCGGTGTTTATAAAGAAAGAAACGGGAAATGTTAATTGAAAGTTCAAAGTGCATGAGAATATCTTATGATTGTTGCAATTAGAAAGGCAAATATTAGAAATTAATAGTTGCATGCTTCCATATTATCTTTCAGCACCTTAACGTCATGCTTTAATCAACGAAAATGGGAAAGCGCATTAGCGAAGTTTATACGAATGTGCTTTTTGTAATCTTATTCATCAGCGTAAGCACCTATTTAAGTCATCCAAAAATAATCAGAATCTTTTAAAATGTATTTGCCTTTTTTCGCATCCCACCTGTCTGCTACTCATCTTTCATGAGATAGCATCCAAACTTCGCATTTCAGGTGTATTTTAGGTGCATTTCAGGTGCATCCAAACTTCGCATTTCAAGTGTATTTCATGAGATAGCATCCAAACTTTGAATTATTTAAACTCGATTCATTATTCCTTTATACTCACAGCATAAACCTTTATCTAAAGCTGAATGGATCGGTTTTATTGCAACTCTTTCTGAGCACTGATGAAGAAAATTGTTGCTTAGCTGATCTCTTCGAATTGAGGGTTTCTTTGATACTCGATTAAAATCTTATTCGATCAGCTTTCTTCCATATATGTTTAAATTTGTCTTCCCTAATATGGTTTCTTCCTCATAATGCACTTTACTAATAAATGATTTCCTGATTTCCTGTTTATGATCACTTTACTAATAAGAATAAATTATTGTGCACTTTTCATCGTTTTCTTATGTAATTGTGCGAATTGTTGTTATTTGTAATTGTAAGAACATCGCAGTTGCATTGTTTGGTTTAAATTGAAGAAAAGACAGAGACATTAGCGTAACGGTAATAAATTTGTGAAGTGCACAATCGGGAAGGTTATTGAGGTATTTGCTTCGAAAGATTTTCAATGCATAATGATGCGGATTAATATGGCAATATTTACTACCACATTGTTGAGGTTTTAGAACGTAATTTCCTTCAGCATGTACAGGTGATAGTGATGCGATTTGAATTAATTTTGCAATCGCATAAATTGCGAGGGGGAGAAGGAAGCGGGCCATGATACGTTGCTGTTTGGTTGTGGCCAATTGAAGTGATATTAAGGTTCACTTAATATGGCAGGGTGTCTCCTCGATTGCGAAATTTCAGTTTTTTCGATCTCCTACCCCTCCCTTTCACCTCTCTTCTCCCAGACCTCTTCCCGATCTCTTTTTCTGAAATTATAGCCAGCTTACCGTCATAGCTGTTTATAATTCTTGCATGTCGTTGCTCACCCTACCCCCCCCCCTCCCTCCCCTTGTAAAAACGCCGTGAACACATGATGAAAGATCCCTGAATAGCAGTTCCTTGTGCTTACGCCGCCCGCGACTTTGGCAGTTTCGATGGAACATTGTGGATGAGAGAATGTTTGTGAAATTTGATGAACAAATCACTGATATAGATTTTTTTTTGTCGGATTCGTTATTCATTATTTGGACCTAACATAGCAGCAAAGAGAGATTGGGATGAATCAAATGGATGGTTTGATAACCGAATGAGTTCAATCGCAAATGAGTGTTGCAAATGTTGCAAACAATTATCATACAAATAGTGGGCAAAATCTGCGGTATGATAGTCATATGCTGTTAATCTGATGAGTGTGGATGCTTGGCCAATTTTTTGCTTACAGATAAATTCAACGATTTGTCCTATCGGATGATTTTTGTGGCCAATAGTTCTTTTGCATGTTATATTTATCGAAGTTGAGCGCAGTCTGAGCCGCGATCGAGATCAGATTTAGCTCACGTGGGCGGTGGTGAGAACCGCTCCTTGTCGGGCGACCGACCTTAACTAATCACCAGCAGGCTTAACCAGTCAATATGGTCATGACTAAAATCTCATCGCTGTCCAACCATGTCCAGGTCTTATTCGTAGCGAATCCATATAAAATGCTTTTTGGGAGCGCATTTGACGGAGACATTAATGTGTGAATGCAGTTAGTTCTATGTGATATGTTGAACATTGCAATAATAATGACTTCAGTAGCCGATTTTGTTAATAGTAGCAGCAAAATGTGTGCTTCTTATGCGTAGCATAGGTTGAGAAGATCGCGGCTAGATCTCGATCTCAGTGTGGACGATGTCAAATGCTGGCCAATCAAGCAACGTGCAGATATTTTCTACGCAGTTTTGTGATCATTGGCCAATCAAGCAATTGTATCAGAATGTCACAGTGACCATTGGCCCATAGCAGTTCCGCATATTTTGCACATGCGCAGTTTTCATATCAAACCCGATATTGTGCACAAATGTCAGTTAATTTTTTAAACACTCAACTTTCTTTCGCTCATTCAGTTAATAAAATTTCTCGGTTCAGCTTTAGCCAGTTCATCGATATGTTGCCTAATATCAAATATCCGCTCATATATTCCTCGATCATGAATCACTTCCAAGGTGTCATTGATTATTTTTTAATGGATGATGAGATTTTTCTTGTTTGCCGCTTTCGTTATATGACGATAATTCAGCGTTGCAAGATTAAAGAAACGTTCATAGCAAGCTTATTTTCTTCGTGTTTCCTCGTTGTTTATTGCTCATTTTAGTCATATCGTAGCTAAATTTATAGCATCCTTTATTATATATGACCTTCGAGTTCAAGGTGTCAAATACTACTTGGCGATTCATTGTTCCGAATTTATCTTTTATGACCTTGTCATATGCAACCGTTTTCCTGTCCTCTTTTATGTTGTAGCCGCCTTATGTAATCCCATTTAGAAATTGGCTTTATTTACCTAAGGTTATCGATTACTTAAACTTCATAAATTTGATTAACTTTAAATTACTGAATTTATCTCACCTATACCGTTCGGCAATATTAGCAAGGAAATGGTTGTTTCAGTCGTTTCTCAGCAATTTATATATTGATCATATGTGATTTGTGTTCAACACATCTACACGCCGACTGCCATTTTATATTCGATACGATAGTTTGGCAATTACCTCATACAATTGATGGGTAAGTCATTTGTCAACAACTATCAATTAAATTAATTGTTCATTAAATATCAACCTGATAGGCAATTTTCAAATCTATTTAGATACTATTAAGTAGCCCAAATATTAAATACCCTCGAAACTTTTACTTGTTAGTGCCAGAAGAAAAAAAAAAGCGAAAAATACAACAAGCATAAGGAACGCCGCACATGCGAAGGCGCTCAGCCCTTACTCATATTATGTTTCCGTACGAAATCAAGTTTCAATTTGTGATTCATATAATTAATTAATGTTGGGTGTGGCGCTAAAGAGCCAACCCAAGATATCCATTTTCGATGTAACAGTGACCATTTTGCTTTTATAGCGTTATTTTTCGCGCCATGTCATTGTTCTTATTCGCACCATGTCATTGATCAACTTGTGTGCTTTTGATCTACCTGAGCCTATATAAGGCGAGCCTCAACCCGTCGAGTCAGTCTTCTCCCTCGAGCGCTCGCAGACCAGCAGCTCCGTTAGCTTCTCGCGTCTACCTTCGGTCTCCTCTCAACGATATAGTGGCCGGAGATAGAACAATTAACAGCTTACTTTCCCACTTGTAATCACTATTAGAACGAATCTATTTTATTTTGGCTTAGTTTATTTGAAGAAGCAAAATAAATTAAGGTGATATCGATACTAACCATTCCTAATGACAGATTAATTTCGTTTATTTCAGAATCATACTGATCGCGTTCGAACGAAGTTGTGCCATTCGAATAAAGTGAAATTCCTTTCATCAGTCACCTGATTTGTCGGAAATCATTGATAGAACAATATCACTCCTTACGAATTCATAACGATCCTGAATCGGGTTGATGTAATAGTGTGTTGGTGCCAATTTCTCTTGCATATGTAGTAATCGTTGTTGTTGAAGTAAAGTTATTACTGTTGTGTTTACGCGTCTATGAAATCACACCGCGTTGAGAATATGGTTCGTTTGAATATGGAGAATATGGTTCGTTTTGCTAACAATTTTTAAGACACTGCAGAACCGGTACAAACATCCGTATCTTATCGATCGAGGAAGAATTCAGTCGAAAGGGTTTCAAGGTCCACGGTTTAGAATTTGCGGCTCTACGAGTTCAGTGCCCAAATTTCAAGAAAAAAGTGATTGCGTGCGATCCAAATTATTTCCACTCCGTAACCGACAGAACACCGAACACTTTCTGTCGATTATTACATACTCGAGACAGGTCGGACCTAGGTTCATAATCGAAGTTTATTCGAAAATTTCCTACGAGGATAACAAAGAACCTTTCTTGATCAGTACAGCCACATTTCGTATAATTTCAACAACAACATCAAATTGATAAACAATTGAGAACAATTAACATCCGTGCAACCAAGATAAAACAAACTGCAACACGGTGACCGCCTTGGCGGATTTGTAGCCCAATGGGAAGTAGGGAGGACAATGGTGAAAACCAAACTCAGAAGAAATAACGAAGAGGAAAGGGTATAAGTTATTTGGTTTAACAATTCATCTAGGATGGAAAGTGCCGCATAGGTCATAGCAAATGAATTCAGTACATGAGTGAGGTAGATCGAAACGTCGACGAAATAGCAAATCACTTCAAGCGGCCTCAAATGCAGTCAAACATCTCTAGACAAAAAGAGGTTGCTATGGAAGAGGTACGCTACTGAGGAAGATCCATCCCAAAAAATAAAATACGATTAAAAAATATCATCAAAGCAAAAATGTGAAATCTCAGCCCCCCATAGTGTACGATTATTTAACGTTTGATCGTTGTTGCACTTTCTCAAGATCATCTTCCGCTATTTTCTACCACATTCAAATAATTTATCATACCCCATCAGAAAGGAGAAATCAGAAATGGCCACCAGTAGTCTCGGTGTTTAGCTAACATTCTTCAAAGATTATTGACCATTGTCTCTAAAGATATCCAATAATCGGTAACGATTTAATCGCCTTGCTAGTATTGCCGAACGGTATAGGTGAGATAAATTCACTAATCTAAAGTTAATCAAGTTTATGAAGTTTAAGGATTCGATAACCTTAGGTAAATAAAGCCAATTTCTAAATGGGATTACATAAGGCGGCTACAACATAAAAGAGGACAGGAAAACGGTTGCATATGACAAGGTCATAAAGGATAAATTCGGAACAATGAATCGCCAAGTAGTATTTGACACCTTGAACTCGAATATCACATATAATAAACGATGCTATAAATTTAGCTACGATATGACTAAAATGAGCAATAAACAACGAGGAAATGCGAAGAAAATAAGCTTGCTATGAACGTTTCTTTGCACTTTTCTTATCGCTTCAGTCGGTGAAACTTACGTCCTCGATGTGTGTTGGGTGCTCATGCAGCTAGCTCACTCTTCACAAGAGCTCATCAGCGTCAATTCCTTTTCATTTCTCCCCTATTGGACAAAAATTCTTCTCCCGATTTTTTGTGAACGATCTTCAGTTAGTGCTGTCTGAACTTCTAAGCCGCATATTTTGTTTCTGTTTCATGCACCTCCTTCCCCAATCTATTTGCACCTATCGGATATCGGATTCAGATTCATCTTCTTCGAGAACGAGAATCAGATTCCGCTAAGATCTCCGAAATATATGAGGCAACATTGTTCGCTTAGCATCTCTATTCAGTTCTTTTGCTGAATTTCGTATATTTAACTCTTCTGATCCTGTTTCATTACCTTCTTCATTGGCTCTAAATTTATAATGCATCCTTCTCGCTCGTTTGAGTTGCTCATTTATTCATTCCTCTTATCTTCTTTTACCATGTTTATGATGGAGTTTCTGACGTTTATTTTGGGCCGGGGGGGGGGGGGGTTTCAGGTCGTTATTTTCGAGATTAACGCCCACTCTCTTTTTCCAAATGATGAATTCTTTTTCTCGTCGAATTTTCTCTTTCAGAGGAGTCACATTCTTCGTGTTTTGCTTTCTAAAGATAATAGGGCAGCATTATCGCAAGCTCTTAGAATTTGGCTTTCGCTTCGCTCACAACGCTTTGTAAAGTTTTCATCGAAATTTCTCTTATTTTATTTCAATTGATTGCGATGCAAAATTTTTTCCGACATAATTTCTCTTCACTCTTTTATAAATATTAATAAAATATTATAAATATTATAAATTTCGCGAATTTTAAAGAAATTGAAATGTGATCACTCAAGCAATAATCGATATTTATGTGTTCACATTACTGTTGAACAAATTCGTTTCTTATCGATTATTCATGAGAGTTTCTTTTTCTTTTTCTTCTTCCTTTTCTTTTCCTTTTTCTTCTTTTTCTTCTTCTTCTTCACAGAAAAAGATATTCGCTGAATGGTGAACTTTCAACGTGAAAGCTAATATTGCTGATGAAAATTTGCATATTGACAATCGAATGTTTATCAATGAGGGGTATTTATGACTAGCTTATAGCAAAACTTATAGTTTTTGGCTTATCTAGTAAAACTATTATTGCAAAGTTTATTTCCATATAAATTCATCGCTAATATTGACATTCAATTGCTTCAACAATGTAATTCAACACAATTTTACTATTTATTTATTGTTTTATTTAATCAATATTACGTTTACGAAGAGCATTCAAGAACAAATCATAACCTCTTTAAATGATTAATTAAAGGGGGAAGTTTTTGTTGAATTATCTCTCGCAAACTTTAAACCTTTCGTTGTTTAAACATCTCACTGATATTTTAGAAAACAGATGAGCAATAAGTTTAACGCTTATCTTAAACCTATTCACTCTTTTTTTTCGATTCGATTAGTTGTTATTTCTTGTTAATCTCGGCATCATCATTCATATAGTTGATCTATTGTTCATTTCCGCCCATTCGTTAGATATTTCAATGTAATTCGTATTCCCTTCGAACTTCTTTTGATGAAATATTCTAACAAATTCATGTATATAATGGAAACAACTTGCTGAAGAGCTTATCTTTGTTCATCTTAGACAATTATCATGCTCTCTAATTGTATTCTTAAAGCACACCTCTAAGGATCGAACCTTTCCCCAAAGGTTTGGTCCATGACGAAAAAATTTTGTCAATACTTGGTATTGAGAGATTTTTGCCCTACCAACTGCCATTTGAAACAAAAAGAAGCCAGGTGCCTTGCAAAGTTTATTTGCCACAAACATATCTTTCCCTATTTTTACGTCTTTTTGTTGGTCCTTCAACGATTTTGAGTATGACGACGCCGAATCAATCAATGCTTTTTCTCGATATCTTCGAGCAATCGCCGCAACCGCTCCTCCGAGTCTATTCGGAGGCTTGTCTTAGTTGAACACTAATTAGTCAGTTTCTGTCGTTGGAGCAAATGTTGAGCGGAAATTGTCGATGAGTTCATCGTTGCCAGCAGATAGATAACTTTCATATAAATATGTATGATTTCATTTAGCTTCAGTCAGTTGAATTTTCGTCATTATTTTCGCAATTTCCAGTTAAAGATAATTTTTCCCCTCATTGATTAAAAAGGAACATCGTTGTGAATACGCTCTTTCGTTAATAAATTAAACAAACGAATGAATAATAGAAAATTGAGCGTTCTTATAAGAATTCAAATAGCATCTCATATGATTCGTTGTGAAGTGGGGGGGGGGGGGGGGGGAATTGAACGAATTGCATATATTTTTATGCGAGACTTTTTACATGAATTTTTATAGGGAATACAAATGAAAAAAATCATACAAATAAAGATAAAATTCAAAAAATAGTAGAGAGATGAATGAAAAAAAAAATCTGCTCAAGTTGATAGAGATACAAAATACGGAAAAGAAAAATCATTTCCATCATAGCAGAAACGACATAAGTGTACTATACTATAAATGGAATTAAAGAAATTAATGAAAGAAATTTATGGATATAAGTATGAAAAACATTTTTTCAATGCGAAGCAAAGTGTAGATTTTTTTTTTACTCGACGCAAATTGCTCTAAGGTGTGATTGTTACCTGCACGTTCTCTCTATTTGCGATTGCTCTTCTTCTAAACACCCAAATTTATTCTAGCTGAGTCGTCACATCCCTATTTTTTTGCATTCAAAAAAATTTGCTTTCCACTGATGTGAAAATTATTTTCAAATTGTTCTCAAGTTTTGAACGTTACAGCGCAATATCTCTTGCGTTAGACATAGTGCCATTCGATGCTTCATTGAAAAACCCCAATTCTGATAGAAAAGTGACAAATGAAAGTATTCGGTTGCCATCAAAACCCGGCTGAAACCGAACCACTTTCAAAGATGTCGACTGAACCTCTCCGGAAAAAAACGAAATTTGGTTGCAATGCGATAATTTTCAACGTTCTTCGTCGCTTTATGCAATAAAGTGCTAATTATAATCGAATATTGGTTAACTTTTTTATGGAATATTATTAATTGATCAGTATGGAACGATTAGAAGAGCTAAACACGAGTTCGATAGCATTTATAATTGCTATCGATCGACAAGGTGAATGTGCTTTTTGAAATGTAACAATTTGTTGCATAAAGGTGCAATATTATATTTGCCATATCGGCAGTTTAACCGAATTTTGTTGAATTAAAATTTGCAACAGTGCATTAGGGCATATGTCTAGGATGCGCTGAATTGCCACGGAGGATGTTCTAAAATGAGACTAAAAGCGCCGCTTATATCTTTACTGTCTTCCAAAAAAAAAGTACTTTTATGGAAAGCAATTTTTAAAATATTGCCAAACATTAGTGCAATAGATTGAAATAGCTATTGACGAAAGATCGCACCCGAAATTGACCGAAGAAGAAATTTGTTTGTTCCGATCGACGAAAAGCGGTATTTAAGACTTGTTTAGCGCTGTTTCCATGAAGGGTGTATCATCATATGTGGAATAAGCATCTGATGGTTGTTTGCAGCGATCGTTACGTAACCACACTCATCATCCACGTTTGTATCGTTAAGGCATCTGATTCTCGTTAATTTTCTCCACAGATTTCTGAAAGTATCGAAATATATTGCCGCAAAAAAAAACAGTCATTCCTACTAATTATCCGTTCATTGCACGCATTAATAATTGTTCATTTTGCAAAACATTTCTTCACTGATTACGGTATTTTAGTTTATTTAAATTTCTTTTTTTTGCTTCAATTTTGAGAGAGTATTAGATGAAACACAAAAAAGCAGGAAAACACGCCACAACGAAACGTTTCGTTTCATATATTTATGCGCAAATTGCATATGCGAAATCGATAATAATGAATGGTACGAACGAATAAATTGTAGTGTGCATTGCGTTGATATTTTTATCGAATGTTTTTTTGCATATAGTTTCGATGAGAGTACCATAAAAGAATATTCCATTTCCGCTATGAGGTTGAAGCATTCAAGAAGTATGAACGATTATTTGAGGAGATGGTTGTTGTTGGTTGTTGTGTCGGCAGTGTTGTGTGCGACGTTGGCTATTTTCTTCAGGAGGGGCGTCATATCGCAGCGTAACTCATCGATGACCACCGATCCAGCGTCGAATGCAAATTTCAATCAAGCTCGAATCGAGCATTTCTCACTTAAATGGAATGTTGATTTTGCAGCGGCTCGTATTAACGGCATTGCAACACTTACAATAAAATTTCTAGAAGCAATCGACCAAATTGTAAGCTTTTTTTCTTCTTTAATTCGGTACTTTATTCTTTTTATTTCATTGAGATCCTGCTTAGTCTATTGCTTCGATGAAGCTTTCAGTGGGAAACTATCTTCTTATCTTCAACAATAAACATCCCTCTTCAATAATATCCTTCACATTCATTGTTTGTTTGAAATAAAGAGGACCGATTTGCATAGAGCTTTATAGGATCCGGTTAGATTCGATCACGGTTCGCGCAGCTGTCGTGACCAGCATCACTTTAATGGCCGCATAGAAGTGGGTCAGATTTGGCCTTAATTATACCTTTCCGGTATGGAGATCATGGCCGAGTTGGATCAGTCCCTGTGCGGTTACAGATCAGATTTGATCCGAGTTTCATTATTGATCATCATGATTAACGGGACCGGATTTCACAAAAGTCCAACATTATATACTATTGCTGTAATCTGCCAAAATGTCAGTAGAGTACTACTCTTCACTTTCCTCATTTAAGCCTTTTAAAGTCCACTTAACTTTATATTTCTGAGAGATTTTATTTGAGATAGTACGGTAATTTCATTTGATCAGGTTCGTTACAGACATTCATCGTACTTATTTCATCAGACAGGTGGGGAGGGGGGGGGGGGAGGGGTGGGGGGTGTAACCCTATTAGCTTCATTTATAATATCAGATATATTCATTTAGCATCTCAATATTTACTGATCGAGATAGTTGATTTTTTCAAAGGAAATGTGCAACTGTTGACCGTTTAGTCTGTAAGACTAAAATATGCTCATTTAATAGTGAGAAGGAAAAAGAAAATACATCTGAAACGATTTAAAAAGTTGAAAGAGAATATGAATAGCTTAGATTTTGGATGGACGATCGTTAGAGATGAAAAAAGTTCGAATCGGCGACGAGGATCTCAAATTCACCGTTGAGAACGCTGATATATTTGGTGAAAAAATCAGCATTAATGTGGGACAACACAATAGTGGTGATGTGATGTATGTTTATTTTTGCTCTTTTTTTTACTAATGTTATCATTCATTCATTCATTCCGCTTATCATTGAACCTATGACAAAAAGTGTAATGCATTATTTCGTATATTAAAAAAAAAAGAAAAATGTATGAATTGTTTTATGTAAATCAGCTTTATGAATTTTTATTTATCTCTTGAACTCGTTTTAATTCGAAGGAATGGAATTTAAATCTTTTTTTTTTTCTTCAAACTGATTGCCTCAATTGATTTATCCATTCGCCATATAAGTTCTTCGATAAAATGGGGGGAAATTCTTCCTATATAAGAATGTTGTAATTACCTATCGAGTAAGTTTTTGTGAATTTCATTGTGATGACGTTTAATATTTATCAATATTCGTTGATATTCTTTAAATAGTTTATAAAATATGCATAATGTAATGTTTATTTACATCTATATTTTATATTATTTCACTTTTTTCTTCTTCTTTTTTTTTTTTTTTTCAAATTTAGGAAAAATTTAGAGATAGTTATACCATCATAGCGTTTTCATCTTTACAATCATTTTTATGGATTTCATTAAGAATTATCGAATTCTTAAGTGAAAATATTAGCATATTCTAAGTATAAATTACTGATTAATAAAAAAATAACAATAGGAGAAAAAGCCTTTTTCTTGAAAAAAAAAATTTTTATTATTCCTGAAACATTTCCTCGCGATATCCTTTTTTTTTTTTAATATTTGTAATCATATTGCTGCAAATTGTAGTGATGAATCATCTTTGTTTAATAGAGAACATATTAACTAAAGGTGTAAAATATCGTTTAACTATCCGATTTCGATCTGCTGTTAGGCTTTTTATTTTCAGTTTTAATGAATATGCAAATTATTTTCCTCTTTTTTTTTGCCAAATAAGCCTATTTATTGCCTCATTTGTCAGGAAATGAGCTGGGCATTTTTTTGTCCATTTTACTGTGAAGATGGATCAGGACAAGGTATTTTAGAATGGATGATTGGTCATAGTTGAGGGTTTGGTTGTTTCGAAAACTCACCCAGGTATACCACGGTCATAGAAAAGTGGATTGCAAAAAGCTCATATCATTGTAGCTATTTAATGTTTGCCGATTTTCCACTTAGCAGCAGTAATGTGCTAAATATGGTGTAATTCATGTTGATCATTCAGTCATTCTCATCGTTGCTATAAGAAGGTTGCACATGATATTTTTCGGCTTGACAAAGTGGACAGTGGTCATTATTGATGACCTCTTTGTTGAATGAAATGCCAACGATGTGTACTCGCAGTAAATAACCCTTGACCATTTTCAAGCTTTATCGTACCATATTGTAAAGATCCACTAGAGTCCATAGCAACCAAGGATCGCTGTAAAATTTGCGATGTTCCCATTAGGCAGTTTTTTGTTGACTTTGCAGCGTTGTTCGTTGAAGGTTATTAATATTGCTTCATATCGTATAATGCAGATTTTCAGCTGGCAGTAATTGGTCATTTGCAGTGAATTGATATTTGAATATAGCACCGGTGCAGAATGTACAGCGCTACAATTTATGCGGGCCGAGCAGACAGCCGACAAGAAAGGGCCTTACCTCTTCAGCCAATGCCAACCGATCCATGCTCGCTCATTGCTCCCCTGTATGGACACGCCTTCGGTGAAACAAACCTATGATGCTGAAGTAAGCAATCTATGTCGTATTGGTTTTTATTCATGAGGAAAATTGTTTTTCCGATGCTGAGAAGATTAAGTCCCCTTCTCCTCTAATTTTAGCTACTGCTGTGTAAGATTATGAAAGATTTTCAAAATTGCTTTCTTTTTTTATACTATTACTTGGTTGCATATCTATGCGATATTCCTCTTTTAATATCTAAGTGCGTATGCGATATTCCTCTTTTTTGGCGTTTGTAGAGCACTTTAAAGTTTATATAAAATAGGAACGATTTGGGAGAATTTAGATAGCCAAAAGTCTGAACTATTTGCGCACTAATTTTTTTTTTCATTCGTTCAAAAAATTTTTTATTGTTAATGGCTGCTAGGAATTTGAGTTGAAGCACTTTGCAAAGATTGAAGCGAACAAGTGAGGAATGAAATCTCAGCCCGTATCAGTTTCTTTGACAATGAAGTATGACTTGTTTCGCGTTGAATTTCTGGTTTAGCCTACCTTCTGCATCCTCCCTCCGTCCCTTCTCTCTTCCTATACCATTCCATTTTTAAGCTGGTGCATGACATGGATTAACATCCTATATTCTGGTTTGGAAATCGCAGTCAAGTCTTCAGCTTCCTTTTAATATTACAATCACACCTCGGCTGCCTTCTTGAATGTGCGGTGAACATCTGATCTCCTCTTTGATGCTTCAGTTTGGCTGCTACCTTCTTTGCTGTGTTATGCTTGTCGTACTCAAACCTTCCTCTCTTGTTTTTTCATTTTTTTTTCAATCTGAGAGGTGCTCTCATTTCTTATTGGTTGATTTTTTGGTGGTGAATAGAAAGGAAGCGAGGAGGTTCGTTCTCTAGTTCCAAGTGCCATCTAATATGTGAAGCCACTCGCTGTAGGTGAGGCACTAAAAGGAGAATAAATCTGATGGTAAAAGCAGTTAGATTTGAATTGAAAAACAAGAGCACAAAAAATGATCGCTGAAGTGTTTAGGTGAGAGTGCCTAAGGGCCTCACGTGTCTGATGAGTGCAATTGGTAAAGGAGCACCACGCGAAGACGGTAACGACTGGGTGTTCTCATTCAATCAGCCGGTTCCTATACCGTCTTATCTCTTAGCGGTGGTAGTTGGTGTACTGGAAAAACGAGACATTAGCGAACGGTGTGCGGTATGGTCGGAACCATCGATCGTGGATAAGGCGAAGTATGAATTCGCAGAGGCTGAGAAAATGCTTGCTACGGCTGAGGCGTTGGCTGGTAAATATGTTTGGGGCAGGTACGTTCCTCTATTTATTTATCTGTTACTGTTCTTTGCTGGCCAACGTCTAAAATGTGGAACTCGTGGAGTTTGTTTTCTTCATCCGACTTAATCGATGACGTTTCATTAATTATCATTAATCCATTTTTGTAGAAGAACTTTTTGATGGCTTTTTGGGGGGAAAAACATCGAGGAGGGAGATGGAATTGGAAGGTAGTTGATTTTAAGCGATGGAGTATTTGGCGCTAAATGAGCAACTCTCCTTTGTTATCTCTTAGTGATTCCCCAGGGAAGGAAGCTATTCATGCTCACAGCATCGGTATTGGGTTACCTGGTGCCGTATTATGTAAGTGATATTCATATATTTATTATACCTGTTTTGGTGATTATTATAATGGAAGTTTTGTGTTTTAAGCAGCGTTTTGCTCGTTTTATCTCATATAATTCCGAATGATGCCATTTTAATCGGTATACCCCTGATGGTTTCATGCTATCATGGAAATTGGTTAGTATTTCTCGGTGATCTGAAACGCTTTACCATTCACATTTCGTTTCAATAAGAGATCATCATGCTAGTCCAAGAGATAATCGAAAAAAATTTAAATGGATTTGAGCCTTGAATGAATTTTATCCATCTCAGCAGGATACGGTCCTCTTCATTGTTACTGTTCTTGATTTGGAAAAAAAAACTATTTAGTATTCAGTAAGAGAATCGAAATTGATCCTGTTCATAACTTTCCCTATCTTTACATCTTTCGAATTGATTTTCACGCGTTCTTTTTTTGCATATAGATGTATATTTTTTTTCTCTTGTGGATTAATTTCGTTTAGATATGACATGGTTGTATTGCCTCCAAGTTTTCCATTCGGCGGTATGGAGAATCCATGTTTAACGTTTGTGACACCAACACTATTGGCCGGTGATCAGTCGATGGCAAATGTGATAGCACATGAGATTGCGCATAGTTGGACCGGCAACTTGGTTACCAATGCCAATTGGGAGCATTTCTGGTTTGTTCTATCGTTTATTTACAACCATTTCGATTGGTTTTATAGATTTTTTCGTGTATTTAAACGTTTTTCCTGTCCGCATATTTGTTTATTATGCGTCAATTGATCTTGAGTCGTAATTAGTATCGTTGCCGTAGTACACGGCGTGATCACTCCATAAACGTTTGGATTTTCTTTTCAGTTTTCATTATGATTTCCGGTTTTTAATCGTTGTGTTTTGAACGAAGTTCCTTTGAATGCTTTAACTTTTTTAGGTTAAATGAAGGACTTACGGTATTCCTGGAACGAAAGATTATTGGAATATTGGAAGGCGAAGAAATGAGACAATTTGAAGCACAAGTTGGATGGGAAGTGAGCCTTTTGAAATTACTTTTTTTTAAAATTTCTTCGATAACTGTCTGCTGTTTGATGGAAGATTGTGATTAACTGCAATCGTAGACGCAAGAAAAGCAGTCGTAACATATGCCGCAATCCTGAATGAAGGAGAGAGAGAATTTTGTAGTGTGGTTAAAATACTCGACGAGGTTTGAGTCTCAATGCTGAATGCAACGACTGTTCATTTTTTCCACATGCGCCACAGTTCATTTGTTTCGAGTGCGTTTTTATTGGGTTAGGAGATGTACTGCGGAAGCGTAAAAGGATATTCATCTTTATTTTTGAACATATAAGGTACTTTGGTAAACAGTACACCACCCACCTCTCTCTTTATCCTTCATATCTTACAAAATTGTCTTACTGTTTAAGCACTTTGTAGCTTGGTGATTACGTTTTGGAATAACCATCCAATTATTGGCGAGGCTTTAAGAGAAGGAGGCGGTATTTGTTTAATTATTGGAAAGGAGAGGGTGAATTGTAGTAAAATGAGTGAAGTCGCACATCGTTACAACCATTATTTTCAAGTTTTTAAGGACTTCTTTTAGGATCATTTGATACCAGCGATCAAAGAGCAGTACACTGAGGAGCATCCTTATACACGACTAGTACAAGATCACAAAGGAATCGACCCAGATGATGCCTACTCCGCTGTTCCTTATGAAAAGGTTTCGTTTATTTGATGTATTTGTATTTTGAGAGAACTTAACTGAAAAGCCCTTCGAAGTCGCCTTCCCCTCTCGTTCCCTGTTAGTGAGGCGATGGTTCATAATCTAATAGGAGAAATCTGTGCCATAGTGGTGAAAGATGTTGTTTTCATTGATGTTGGAGTATGATATCATTTAGTTGTTTGCTAGTCCTTTGCGAATTGCCATTCACGTTGTTGAGATTGTTGCAGGGTTCTGCACTGCTGATGTATTTGGAGCAACAACTCGGCGATTCGACCGCATTTGAACAATTTCTAGCTCGTTACATTAAGAAGTTTTCGGGCAAATCAGTTGTCACTTCCGATTGGAAGGATTTCCTCTATGAAAGTTTCCCGCAAAAGAAAAGCATCTTGGATGGAGTTAATTGGAAGAATTGGCTTTACGATGTTGGCGTTCCTTTGAATAAACCGAAGTTAGTGTTGCTTGTTTTCGATACCATTTTTTCTCTCTTTTTAATTAATAAATGCACATTGATTTTTTTCGGCGAGGGTAGGAGGCGGTCGAGAAAGTATTTAAGGATTGTGGATGTGAGACCCCGTTTGATTGTAAGTGGTAAGATTTTCTGCGTGGGTTGGAGCCGTTTCTAACTTTTGTTGTTGTTGTTTTTGAGAATGTTTGCCTTACAATCGGTTTGTTTTTATTGTTTACATTTTTCTGAAGAGCCGAAAAATTTGTTGAAAAGAATTGTTTTGGTATTTTCCAGTACATCCAGTTGGCAGTATCGTGCAGAAGATCGGTAAAAATAGGAGGGATTATGAATCCACTGCGGTTCAAGGAGTGAACCTATGCAGCGCACACATTACAATAAAAGGAGATTCTGCATGACCGGATCTGGAGGGGTGGGGAATAGAGAAAATCGCGAAGTTTAGTTACGTGAGTACGGCTTTATAAGAAACACTGTTTCTTCATTTTAAGCTACGATGGGCATTTATTACGTGAAGCGGCATCGTTAGCTCGTCGCTGGATGGATGCCAACGATACGGACCTGAGCAAATTTACAACCGCTGAATTTAAATCTCTCTCATCGCCTCTCCAAATAAAAGTTCTCGACATAATTTATGCGGTCAGTTTTTGTTTAATTTTTCGATCATAAAATCAGTTGTCCTCAACTAATTTTTTTTCTTGAGAATTATTACCTCTGAGGTCTTTTTTCAGTTGATTCTGTTAAGTATTAAAAAATTGTTGTCGAATTTATATGATAACTGAAATATTTTAGAAGTTGAAAAACGTTATTTAGAATGCTTTATAAATTTAAATATGATTTAATGACTTTAAAAATGCAAATTTCGAAGTTGAATGGATTCGTGTATTTTCCATGCATCCTAAAATATTTTATTATTTTTGCGCAGTGAACATTCAAATGTTGCTACTTCATTATGGTTATCTGTTTGCAGGGTGCTCCACTACCAAAACTGAAAGTCGCTCGACTCGATGAGGTATATAATTTAACAGCTACCGCTAATTGTGATCTGCAGTGTTCATGGATTCGTCTCGCTCTTAAGGCACGATGGGAACCGATAATACCCACCGCGATAAAATTTGTTACTAATTATGGACGAGTCAAATATCTTCGTCCCATTTATAAGTAAGTTTATTGTTGTATTCGTCGATGAATCTATTCGTTGCTATAAATTGTCTTGAATAGTTTTTTTGCATTAGATATGCAAATCAGCGGATAGCATTTACTTTGCTCTAGCTTATCCCTCATATTTGTAAATGTTACCGTTGCATGAACGCTGCTAACGTTGTCTGATTTGTTTATCATTCAACAACAGATTTACTCGCTTGGTTTAATATAGCATTTTTGCTGTTTTTTTCTGGTATTATCGTAAATGTTGGAGTCGCAAATAACGATATTGCGCTTGTGGTGAAAATTAACGTGGCGGCACTGCATATCGATTTGTTATGTAAAAATATTGACTATATAGAAGTGAGTCCATCTGCCGCTGAATTCCGATACATTTAACTTCCTAAACTCTGCAATAAGAAACGACCCAAACTTGGACTTGTGGTACGCATAAAGGCATACCAAGCAATCCGATGGATCATAGTATTACATAAGTGCTAACGACGTTCGTTCGCGCATTACGATAAGCTAAACTAACATCTGCCTTATCTGTTCTTACTATCGAACCGCACGAACATGGACTGTGCGCGTAGAGCAACGTCGACTTATTCCCTCCGACAGCGATTGAACGGCAGCGTTGCTTTTATGGTGTCGTTTAGGTCTTTCCATCCACATCCGTTGATTATCTTGATGCGGATTTTGTTAGTTAGCGGTTGTTGAAGTGTGTTGTGAGAGCATTCAAAGCCTTAGTCATGTTGTTTTGATTTTATGGCTGTCACGAATTTGTCGATCGAAGATTGCTTCGACACTTACAATAATTCCTTTTGCATAATGGTACAGTTATAGTTTACGGTAATATGTTTGAAGTTCCGTTATTTTATTTATTATTATTTTGATTGATTTCAGGGATCTATTCTTGTGGACAAAAAGCGCCACTGAAGCGATCGCACAATTCAAGAAGAACGTACCATTCATGCATCCAATTAGCGTTTCCATTGTTGAGAAACTCATTCCTAAATAAGACGTTCGAAATCTTTTCATATCAGTTTTTGACATCTTCAACTGGTTGTGCTCTCATAAATTCTTTGCATTCTCTTCAAGATTGTTATTTTACAAAAACATCGATGTTCTTATTCTAACTCAAATCTTTCCTATTTTTACATCATTTTTTCCTCGAAGCTACTTTTCTGAATATTTGTTTAATCGCATTACTTTTAGGTACTCTAATTGTTGCTTATTTATAGTTTTTGTTGTTGTTTGCAAAATCAACATATAATAAATAATTACTTCAATTTAGTGTTAATTTTTTTTCATTATAGAGTGAGAATATCGTTGCTTGAGACGATATATGATATCGTTTTGAGATTCGTTTTGCTTGAAGTTCTTTTTCGGTTTGTTTCCATATAACCATCATATTGTTTAGCTAGTTTTATGTGAAATGTTGATAAGGGTGGCGCTTTTCGCTCTTTCGTTCCTTTTTCGCCTTTTTTTATGGCAAATCTTTTGGAATTTTCCCTCGCTGTTTTTGGTATGAAGGAGGGGGGGGGGGGGAGGGAGAGGAGGCTTTTAGCGTGATATTAATGAATGGAGAGTGAGGAAACATAGTTGAGCAACGCGCACACGCTCAATGCTGATTTGGTTACATATGGGAGGATGGGTTTAGTTTATATCGGAAACTATGTCTTCCTTTCGGGTATGTCGAGAGTGCTTCAGCCAAATTCACTTCCGGTAATGAGCGTCGCGTTGCCGGATGAATTCATTCTGCTGTTGTTGCTGAGCTAGCCTCGTTTTAAAATTTTGCCCGTGTAGCTGGCTATTTTCATGCCACTTACCGGGAGACGTCGTATTCTGCAATATTTCGCGTGCTTTCAACAATTGAAAAGGATTTTCTTTTTATTTATGTGGAGAATATTTGAATCGTTGGAACTTGCGTAATCGTGCCAATTTTTCAAGTGGAATTCATCATTTCCGAAGAAACTGAACCGGCCGAAGGTGTAAAGAGATCCTGAAGACGAGTCTGGCGCAGAAAGCACTCTGCGCATATGTGCAAAGACGATGCAGTTTGTTTATGATAGCATTTGTAAGCTGTATGCATTGGAATTATATGAGGACGTGACAGCGCTTCTCGAGTTGTCATCCTCGGAACTGGCCTCTTTATCGCAGATTCAAGCAGCTAACGTGAACTCAATCGCAGCCGATTCGTACTTTCAATGCGACAACTTCACCAAAAGTCAGGAGGTGAGTCATCGCTTTTCTTCTTTCGCAAATTTGCATTATGGCAACGTCACGTCTGTTCGCATGTTTTTATGTATCCGTCTGTCTTGTGGATTCAACTCGGAAGTGATTGAAGAATGTTGTATGTCGTAGACGGACTTTCGCTACCATCTTTCGTGTTGATCTACCAGCTTCGGAATTATGCATATTTAGAAATGCGCTCAGTTTACACCAATCAATTCATAAAAAATAAAAGTTCCTGGGAAATTCCTAAGGTTGGTAGGGTCCATTTAAATGGGGAAGGAAGGGGAGCTTATTTTATCTTTTGTTGGTAACTTCTGGAACTAATTGGTTAGTGGGAAAGCGCATGTTGCGCCAATTCCATTGGCGCCTGATGTGCTTTTCTATTTTTTAATGCCCACTATAATATGTAACCAACTTATAAATAGATTTCATTATGCAACAATTTAGCTCTGCATTAGATAAAAGAAAAATATTATTCGATTTTCCGATATCGTTCCAATCGAATACTTTATCAACGCGGTAAATGTAAAGAAATACGGCGTTGAACCTATCTATTTCGAACACCATTCAACGGCACTTTTCTTTATATTTCAGCTAGCATATTGCCACAATGGGGCGGCTATTGAACATTAGCTCGTAATATATGGCAGTGATAGGTTGAAATATATGAAACAAATGGATTCATCTATTTTCGTATGTTTACATAGGTGCATTAAGTGTTCGCGCGTAAGGGAATGAAGCATTCGGAGTAATTGTAGATATGCTGATGATTTAAAATTTTAATCTCTTTCGTTGGAATGTCTACATATCTCCATCTATTTGTCTAAGAAATAGAAAGCATATGATATATTATTGTTTGCATATATTTATAGGCGTTCTATCGTTCAATTACAATCACGAAAACGCTTATGAAGGCACCGAAAGAATTGGTAAGTGACTCGCTTATTTCATTTGATAACTTCTCGTATTTGCGTTCGAAAAATTCGAGTGATTTCCATATAAATGATAGTTTCTAAGATTAAAGAGATTCTTTAGGTTTGAGGTTTATTTCGGAGGTTTATTATTGATAAAATATATTACCTCTCTTATTAAGAGTTATTCGCTGAGGTAAATGATTCTAAGAGTTAGCATCACTCCAAAACGCTGTGGAAAAAAAGCGGAATCCCGTATATCTTTGTTGATACGTGGGCTTGGCTTATTAAAGAAGAGGGCAGTTATTGTCCTCTTATCGCTCTATATCGATCAGATGGTCCTTGCTCCACGTAATCTCGTCTCCAACGACAGAGTGAAAAGTGTGCCGTTAGCACTTTCTTTTTATTACCTCTGGTTCTATTTTTGTTTTTTTCTTGTGTGCCATAAGATCGCACTTTTGCAATATTTGAAATTTCAGTTAGCAAGTGAGTCACCATTACATTGACATATTCTCATCGGTCATTTGTTTTTCTAAATAATTGGCCGAATGAAAATTGAAAACAGATAGGAGTCTGTAAAAGAGTCGGTAAAAACTTCAAAATATGGCTGGTGACCTTTCCTCCGCTGTTAAGCTGAGAAGGGGCGAGTGTTTGCCGAGATGGACAAGATTATTGAGTAGCGGAAGGTTAAGGAGTCCTTGAAACGATTAACGAGGTTTTTTTTCAGTATTTGACTTCCCTAATTTACGGGTTGTTTCTGTACGATTTTTTTTTTGTTAAGTAGGTGAAGTTTTCTAAGGTTTACTTATTGCTCGTCAAATTTTTGCGGGGCATTGCTTGGAAACAAATGTTGCTAGAGGTCACGGCTCTTATATTTCATTCATTTCTTTCCTCGGATGAAAGTCTCTTTTTTACGCGGCCTTTGCTATTGCTTTTAACTCGTCGAATACAAGTTTCAAAGAGGCAAAAGCTTTTTTGCAACCTCACGTTTGGCCTAAAAGCGGGTCTAATTGCAAGGCCGTACAACTTTTCCAGCTGCAGCCAAAAGGCCAAAAACATTGCAGTATTTTCAGTGCTAACTTTCTTTTCTGTTCATCAAGTCCTAGATTTATGTTTTTAGCATTCATTATTGGTGGAAATAGGTTTTGTTTGATTTGTTATTGTTGTTTCCAGAAGTTCAATGAAGCGGAACTAAAATTTCGACTTCATCGATGCCTTCTGAAGCAAGGCAAACGCGAAGAAGCGATGGGTGTTCTAGGCAGTATCCCCGAAGAGGAGATGACGCCTAAGGTAAGTGCATTCTTTTTTGACTGCCTCGTTTTTCTTACCTGTAAAACCTAAACTCTCGATGATGTGATTTTGACAGAACTAAACGTTGTTGCTGGTGGCACTGTTTTTGTAGTGGCATGATAAAGGATTCAGTAGAATTGAAGGAAGTTGTCGAATGAGATTTTTTACCAGTGGCATTCATTACCCTTAGTTTAGACTTAGTTTATATTATAATCTTTTTGATTTCAAAGAGCACTAAAAAGTTTCTATATAGTTCATTGATGAATATGATAGTTTATATGTTGAAGGATATTTTGTTATAGGTGAAATCGGCACTAGCACGCTTGCATTCTGTCGTCGATCCTCGTGAGCAAAAAGGTGCAGCCAACCAAACTGCAGTCAATTCTATCGCATACCATAAGTGAGTCTATTCACTTTCGGCTCATTTCGCGTTATTTCCATAGCTTTTAAATATGCAAGTGCGAACGAGTCTGGCGTGTGAAGGCGCTCCAGCGGAACAAATGAAACTCGTTTACTACGAGCAGGAGAACCATACGTCGATGAGCAATAAATATGCGCTGTTTAGCAAGCAAGACCGCAGCCTATTTATACCTTCGGCTACGGCCCGAAGGCATGGGGAAGTCATGATCCACATGAGGAAGACACCACATCAAGATCAAACAAGTGTGAGCATACAACTTGTTACACCAATGAAGATCACCACGATCATAGCGACCATAAAACTCATTTGATCACAACAGATTACTCGTTAACGTAGATCACTCGTTAAACACCTCCCCCGAGTTTTTCAATAACTGAGTCGATCGGGAGGTCGGACCGCGCAACTTGAACGACGAAGTTTTGGAAGAACTTGATCGTGACGCCGCTCATCCTCGTCCACGGCTTCAATCACATTTGTTAAATCGGTGCCACTGTGCCTGTCTGTTGCACGATTATAGGCGTCACCATGCGAGCGGTCGCCATCGCTATCGCTGCATTCATGTGGTCTATTTAGAATTACTTGCATAGACCATAGTTGTTTACGGTGAAGTATTATTTTGGCAGGGGTTTATTTGTTATTATTTCAGAAAAGTGGTTGAGGATTGCCCTGAAGCGATCAATTCGCTGAGTTTCGTTGTGCGTTCAGGAATGCGCAGTGAGGATCTAAATCGTTGGCCACACACCGCCCATGAATGGCTTCGTGCTCAAGAGGCTATTGCCGAGCAAAATATCACCAAGGCAATCAGCATACTTTCTGCGGTTGCTAACAATAACCTCAAGTTAGTCGATTCCTCTCAATAATTAAATACAATTCGTTCGAGTGATTTTTTCGAATGAAATTGTGATAATTTTTCGCTATTATAGCTTGAGGGGTAAAGGGATTGATGGGAGAACGTCGGGAAGCATTATTATTCCGGTGCATAGGAGTGTTGATTATGGGATGTGGGGTTGCTCCATTCTTGTCTGTTTAATGAGTATATTAATTTTCATTCTTCATCATCGTTGTGTAGATAGTTTTTGAAATTAATGAACAGAGAGGCACAACATTTCCGAACGAAGGAATAATTTAATCGTTTGCTTTTAAACGGTTCACATATCGAGTTTTTCTCATATTTAATGATGATGTGCGGAAAGAAATTTCTAGCCGGGAATAAATCGTCCTGTCCGGCTCTCGCGAAAAAAAAGCTCTGATGTCCCCACCTAATCCTAACATATGTGAATAGTGCGAGAAGGCGGCGTCTTTGATGGGTTGATTTTGCCAGAGTGCATTATTGTCTGTTCAGCGATGTTCACCATGAAAACCCTTGAAGCTTGTCGAGTTTGCCTGTTTTTGAAAATTGGCGAGCATTGCACGACAGGATGTTTCCGTATGGCCTTGGGATGGGGGAGGAGGAGAAGGAGAGGAGGGTAAGAGAGGGAGCAATGTGTTGCAGCAGAGTTGACCTTTCTGGTGAGTTGGCAAAAGGTCGCTCTGTGAGGCGGAAGAGAATGAGTTCATTTGTCAGTGGGGAAATGAGAACATTCGATGCAGGAGGGAAAACTACGAAGAATAATTGAGGGCGAAAGTGATGCAGTCGAAGAAACTTCATCGCTCACATATCGAAATACCCTTAGAACTTGTGAAATTTTCTTTCTATAAGAAAACTATTTTTATATTATTCTTTCTTGTGAGTTCTTTGAGAAGGATTTCCTTTCCAGACAGCTTTCCATAAATAAATTTATTTTGCATTTTTTGAATTGTTGTGAATTATTTTGAATGATGATTGATGAAATATTATTAGAACAGATGCAAAAATATGAATCCGGAATTTGGCTGCGTGATTATTTGTTGGAATTCATTTACAATCAACAAACAGGAAATAACCGGAAATGGAGTTTGTTTTTAACTGTGAAATCGGAATTTGGCTGCATAATTATTTGCCGGAATTCATTTGCAGTCAATAAACGGAAAGAATCGGAAATCGAGTTTTTATTATTGAATTTAAAAAAAAATGCATGATGCGAGATATGTGAATTATGCCTCATCAGAAAGAAATTTATAATATTGAGGATTCTGGTCGAATTAGGTCGTCTTCATTATGCTCTCGGAGAACGTCAGAAAGCAGCTGTCCAGTTGCAGAGGGCACATAGTCTGGATGTTGGATGCTCTTATTCAATGGACATTCTTGCATATATATTGGCACAGGTGATTTCCCAATTGTTTTTCTCTTCAGTAATACTGCCTTTAATATTTTTAATTATTAATTGTTCTTTAACTACTATTATTATTGATTATTATTATTACTATTCGTTGGAGTATTCAGCATTTTATTCATTATATCTCGTCTTAATAAAAAGTTGCGAGGATCGCTGATCTTCCATAGTTTATTTATTGACTAAACGATCATGGGAGATTATTGAAGTAGTTTTGAGACATTTGAACATTTCGTTTGTTTCCGGCCTCCAGGTTGTTGTTTTTTACGTTCGTTACTTCGTGTCTCGCCCCTCTTCCTTCCCCCTTTCTCTCCCCGTCCTCCCCCTCCCCCCACTCCCAGATTTTCCTCTTCCTTCATTTTCTTTAGCACTGGTTGTATTCTTTACTTGCAAACACAGTTGCTGATGTGATGACACAATGCTTCAGGATGATAAATTAAAAGAGCTAGAGAGCTTAGCAGCAACACTAATGGACTCGCACGAAAGTCCCGAAGCTTGGGTAGCTTATGCATTCTTGGCAAAATGTCAGCGGAAATCCGATAAAGCGTTGTATTTTGCGCAGAAGGTTAGACTACTAATAATGCTTCGTTGTTGTTGTACAATTCGCTTTTTTTTACTCGAACGATGTGCGTCCTTTCCTTTTATTCGCTTCTTTTGTTTATTGTGGTTGTTGAGCAGCACTCTTAGGGATTTATATTCTATGTCGTTTTCAGAGCGATTACACATGAAAATAATGAATCGCTAAGTATTGTGTGAAGATAAAATACAATTGAAGTGAAAACTTTTCTAAAATTGCAGTTTCTTGGGAGAGGGGTAGGAAAATGAGCGTCTCAAGAGTGAATCTGAAGGTGTTTTGGGAATTGGTACTGGTTATGAGAGTGTGCGTGTGTGTGCGTGGGGGGGGGGGGGGGGAGGTGGAAATGAATTTCTCAAGCAAAGTTATAAAGCGACTTTCATTTTGATGGTTTTTCAGCAATTTCATTCATATTTGTTGCATGGGTTAGAAAATATTGTGTTTTCTCTTAACATTCAATGTTTTATTGCTGCAGAAGTGACCAAATCCACCACAGATGCTCCATAGATGCTCACTGTGCATCTGTGGCTATAGCACTTGATCGTGCCTTTTTCCCACTATTTCCAGAATATTTTCTCTGTTCTTGAGGTTTGTGAGTGGATGCGAAGGAGGGGATTTATGAATCACGTTTGGTCGAAAACTTTTGCAGCGAGAAATGCTCGTATTTTTGAAGGAAACCGAAGAAATATTTTATTAACAAGGCCGGAAATTTCCTTTTCACTAAAGACCGTAAAGGGTGCCTCATCCTCATAAGATCCTTCTCGTCCTTTTCGGTGTAATGGTGTATTTAGCGTTTACCTTTGAAGTAAGGCGATACGTTTTTGCAGGCATGTTTTATGTGCGAATCTCAAGTGCAACCGATGGCTATGCTCCTCAAGGCTTTAGTGCTGATGGATAAGCGTAAATTTGACGATGCTATTCAACATGTGCGTGACGCACTCGTCTTCACTCCCAACGATTTCGATCTCTATGAAACACTTGTCCAAGCTTACCTTATGCAAAATAAACTTCAGGAGGTATTTCCTTCATTAGTCCTCGTATTTGGGGCAATTTTTGCGCCTTCATTTATTTATTTTTGAGTTTATTTTTATTATTCGTTACTGTTTTACTTGCATCTCTTCAACAGCTGTTCAATATAACGTTGCATTTGATAGACTTTCACCTATACTTTCTTTCTCCTTATATATATATATATATATATATATATATATATATATATATATATATATATATATATATATATATATATATATATATATATACCAAAATTATCTATTAAATGTGAATTTAAATTTTCATGCATGATCTACAAAACTTGCTACTTACTGAATATTAGGGTGAGGGTGAAAATGGAAATGCGAGGCTACCGCATATAAATTAGCTTTATTTGCGAAATATTATTATGCATTTTTGAATGTCCTGCTGGTTTCTTTCCGCTTAGCAATGTTTCCTACCGAAAAGTTTAATTTATATTGTTCATATTGGAATGTTCCTTGCATATTTTACCTTTCGATTTTAGGCACGTTTGGCTGCTTGTAATTGTCGTCATCAACTGGGTAAAGATAATGCACGAGCATTATATCTATGTGCAACGGTTAGCGCGAAGGATGATAGCACGATTAAGGATGCGCAAAAATTGCTCGAAAAGGTGATCATTCATATTGGTTTATTTTGTTCGGGAAAGAAGTAAATATTATGGATGGAGATAAATTGTCGATCATGGGCGAACGCGAAATAGATATTTTGAACGTTCATGGACAGAATCGATCATGTAGACGTATTAGCATCAGATAGGCTGTGATGAAAAGTTCTATATCCATGGTAAATGACTGACCATTTTGAAGGTGTGCTTTCCAGGTTTTCACGTTAATTATATGTTCTAAAATTTGTTCTGTCGCATGTTTGGTAAATATTGTCGTCTTATCATTCGTTATCGTTCCTTATCAGTAAACTTAAATGCTTCGTAATCTGGAGTCCGAATATTAAAAGTTCTTCTTTGAAAGAGGAATAAAACTGTTAGTGATGTCGTTCATTCTAAGAGTTATATATGCACCGTTTAGGCGATATCTTTATCACCACACTTATTAGATGCAGTATTTTTATTGGCCGAGCTGTATGATCGCACGCATAATTACGAAAAGGCAATCACGCTGTTGAAGAAACAAGCTGAGGTGAGCGTTTTTGCTATAATTTGTTTATTTATTTATTTTTATTTATCATTAGTTTTGTTTTTATCAACGGTGATATTACGAGCACTGATAAACTCCTGAAATCTTATGAACTACGTAAGGTAAATAGAAGCATTTTACTCGTTGATCAACAGGCATTGTACCTTGCTGTTTGTTGATGAATAGAGGATCGATCTTTCTAAAATTTCAACTGCTTTCAGTGTGGTGATCTTTTTTTTTTCAGACGACCGTCAACAGCCGACTACATCGTCTTCTTGGCGATTTTTTATCAAAAACAAATCGACCTACGGACGCTTGTAACCACTACAGGTACTATTCGAAAATTTGGACTGCTTCCGTGGATTATAGACATCCGGAGGTGGGAAGGGGAGGGAGATTACTGCGGCCATTGCAGCACTGCACATTAATACAAGCACACTGCTAATGTCTTTGGCTTCATTAAAAGTGTTTTGAATTTGCATGTTTTAGGCATTATAATGGATTTTCTAATTAGGGGCTCATTTCGACATCCGCAATAATTAAAGATATTTTTATCGGTCTTTAAACATGGCTTACCTATCCAGAGAGTAATAAACTCATGCAGATGTTTGCAAAAATTCTGCTTTTTGAACCGTTTATTTCTCTTAGAGGTGTTAAGTTACGTCTAACGCAACCGCTCTTCCGTTCATTTGCATAGTGAATCTCAACGTCCCACCGATTGAGTTGCTTTCAGTTGTTTTGCCAACTGAATTGGCATATTTATTTGAAAAGGCTCATCTAACGATTACTGAGTTCGTCTTTCAATCAGCAAACAAATTTGTGTATGTTGCAAGGTGCCAATCGAGCAGCTGTACGCTGAGACGCCACGTTGCTTTGAATGAGTTGCCAGTAATGTGCCATACTTGTGAAGTAATTTTCTATGAAAACATGGTCCACTTGCTGAATTAATGAATTCGTGCATTTTTCAAATTTCACGATGCGATTTTTGAAACACTTTAAGTTGTCGGTATGATTTCGATGAATTCGACCTCGGCCTCGAAAAAAAATATTTTTATATCTTGTATCAGCACACTACTTGGTTTCTCTTGTAAGATGAAAAACATTGTAATTTGAGGCATTTCATCCAAATCATAGAATTAATATTTTATCAACTTTGAATACAGAAGCGGACTCTTATTTTGGGAACTGAAAGGAGGTTACCATTCGCGATTGGATTTCTTGTTTTTCTTAGTTTCCTGACGATTGCATTTTTCTATAGTATTGTAGTTAAATGCATCATTAAATGCAGCTCTTCAACAGTTTCATTGTTTAATAGTGTTACAGCTAAATGCGCAAATACGTTGAATTACATCTTTTCATATGGAGTTGGTTTCTAACTTGGTGTGGTCTTTCAACTATTTAGATGCCTTTGGTTTATAACATTAGAAGCACAGTCTAAGTAAGGAATCGTTCATTTAGAAATATTATCTTTCACAACACAGCAATTGTGTTAGCATTGCAACAAACATAAGTGAGTATAAGATGACATTTAACAGATAACGTTTAAAGTGTTTCTAGATATATTTCTTTGATGGAAGGTATTACTGCTGTATTCTTGCGTAGTTTGGATGATAGTATAATAGAGTTGTAAAGGACACGGATAGCGGTGAGAAGGCCTTCTTTGCGAATAATGAACATCTCGATCGTACCGATTTACTCAGGCGGTGCTCGATTGAAAGCTGTTTTTAAGGGGGGGGGGGGGTACGGGGATCGATCATTCTACGAAATTTTGTGTCGACGAGTACAAAATGTAAAAGATGAAATGTGTTAAATGGTGGACATGCATACTCTTTGCGTGATAACTGTTAGGCTGCATTACAGACTGGTCGTCGATGGTGATCCAAGTGTGGAAAAAGCGATGGAGGCACTTGAAAGCATGCCGGGTATGAATACTCCAGACGCTCTTGCCTCGGTTATTTGTCCACCTGCACCAAGGAGGAGAGGCGGTCCTCATGCGGATGGCTAGGACAACCCATGATTTCT
This sequence comes from Ascaris suum, assembly GCA_013433145.1. Taxonomy (NCBI): domain Eukaryota; kingdom Metazoa; phylum Nematoda; class Chromadorea; order Rhabditida; family Ascarididae; genus Ascaris; species Ascaris suum. The sequence continues at coordinate 10,968,301 of CM024170.1, read as the reverse complement.
TCATTCTTTGTGCAAGGCGTATTCTGTACTCCGCTATCCCTCTTTCTTTACTTCCATCTGTACCTTGGAATCCAGGAGGAATCCTTGAGGAATGGGGAATTTTCGATAAGGATGTGTCACTTCGCGGCTAGACGCTGCACTTGGTGGCAGAGTGAAGGGCAGTGATCGGATGATTCGTAGGATATCAACGTTTATATCGTACTCTTTTTGCCTTCTTTTCTTCCCGCTTCCTCCCTCTTCTGCCTATCACAAAGATATCGCAGATTCGTGGCTGTTTGTTGGTGTATATAAAATGTTTATTTGATATTCATTGCAATGATTATTTGAATATTATTAAAAACATTTCAAATTCATATTATTACTTGACTCTCTAAGTTGTTATCGTTTCATCAAGCGTTACTTTAATGGCATTGTGTTTACGATAAGGGCCAAGTGGTGTAGATTAGCGCCCCCTCGGGAGCGCCCGCATTAGTATGAATCATTAATACTGAATCGCGGTGCTCCCTCGGATTCCCCGGTTGTCTTCGTCCTCTTTATGAGGGATGCTAGAAGCGCGAATTCTGTGGTCGCAAGCTGGAAAAAAAATCTTCCATTAAGTCACAGAACACGAGGAAACCGCATTTTGCAGTGTTTTGGAATGAGAAACGCTGCAAGACGATGTGGCGCACATGTGCCATCAGAGAAATAACAGTTTATCGTGAAAGGTGATGGGGTGATATGGACACAGCGATGGGATCGGCAGTGATGACTGTCCACCTCCGTTATTTGGGCATTCTATCTCTCTGCAACACGGCCTACTTAAACAGTAAATCCTTGAATGGCATACCGCAACACAGAGGGTAAAATTTTATTGTCGATCAGGAAATATAGGTATTGCAGAAGACACAGATAGTAAAATGAGTTGTGATGCAACATGCCGGGCTGCCACGTTCGAGAACTCGGTATTCGGCCGGCATACTCGGTTTCGTTACTATTCTCATCATTTCACAGCAGAGATTAAACAAACTCATTTCCACATAAAAACGTCACTCATAGTTATGGGAAGCTGCTTGTTGACACCATCACCACCTCATTCCCGGAACAAGATTCCCAAATTGAATATGGAATCACTAAAAGAGGGTTCTAAAGTGAGGACGAATAATCTGGTTAGAAGGAAGCGCACTAATCCTAACAGCTTCACCATTTTGGTAAACACACGTCGGAAACGCATACTTTTCATCGTCTCATTTCCTGCCATTTTTGCAGAAGGGAAGCCCTCACCATACTTCCTTACTCCAAGGGTGATCTGCGGTGTAATCCCTCATTTAGAAGCTTCAGTCAGCCTTGTGTGCATCCAGCTGATGGGAAAATATTTGAAGGGTACCCATGGAACTGTGTTTCCTAGCTTCAAGTTTTACAACTATGTTGCGTCACTGAATTCGAAGCAGAAGAAAGTCGCTATAAGTCGACGTGTGAGTCAAGTAAAACTTGAACAAGCGGCGAGATCTGGTCTTAGAGGTAGTCAAATGGTTGGCAGAGGCGGCGTGCGTAAGCGTCCAAACTTGTAAGTGAGCATGGCCTCTTCTAAAAATTGATTCTCTTATTCGGACGGGTCTAGCCAAGGTTTCATATACACGCGGTCGAGGTCACGTTTTCCTGTGCACACCGGACCTAGGCCACGGCATGACAACAGCCACCTTACCTGCAGCTCTTTTGCTGGCCATCTCTATAATGACGCTGCCTCTCAGAACGACCTAGAAATGTCCCCCTTGTTTAATATAACGCTAGTCGCATCAACTTTTGATTAATATCGAAAAAAAAACGCTTTCCAGCGTCTGTACGGCCGTTTTTAGTGAACTTAAAACTCTGCTCTTACTATTATTGCGGATATAGCAGCATCATCTTTTCAAGATCTCTGGGTTCGACCAAACTGACCTTGCTGAAATACCACTTGAAATAAAACTCAGCTTTGAGAAAATGCAAAAGACGAATGAGATAAAGCTTCGGCTATGTCCAGGTTATTACGCTGCAGATGCGGGGCGGCATAAGTAGGGTGCCTTTCATTCAAATCTCGGGAAATCGCGAAGCAAGAGTGTACGTAGTTGTGATTTAAAAAGTTAGTCATTGTTACGCAACAGCTTGAGAAATCGCTATAGCCGGGATTGCAGAGATATTTTGGCAATTGTCATCATTTAAGTTTGGTATATTGACTCAACCTTCAAACTTTACTTGCTCATGCGGTTATTTTTTCACCTTGCTCTGGTTTTTATAAGAGTTTTGCCCATATGAGTTTTGTTGCACTTAATAACATTGGTATGATGAAGTGCCATCTGAAATAATTTATCAAATACGCATAAATAAATTTAAATATTTGTATTTAATGTGTTTTTGACAATAAGCTAAGCCAAATACTCGGAAATAATATGTGTGCAAATGAGCATATAACTAAAATTTCCAGGGTTGCGTATATGGTATGGATATGGTATCATAAAGAATTGTCTCTCGTTGAATGATGTCATTTTCATTATTCACCATTAACGCATGTCACTTCAATAATTGTGGACTTCATTTTGCCACATTATACGATCTTGTGCAACATATCGAAGAAACACATATTCGTTAGTTTTTTCGTACTATTGTTTTTTTTTCTTTGCTGGACAACATTTCTGAACGTTGAATATTTTTCCGATCCATCAAAAAAAAAATCTCAAAAATAATTTTTTTTCCACTTATTTCAGTTTATTTTCCAGTAGGTTCAATTCATTTTTCCACTTATCCGAAGCAGTTGATTGAAAGTTTGATATGTTTGTTGAGAATCATATGTTCGTTCAACTATATGCGATGGCTTTTTCTTGAGACTCTACGATTTGTATTGAAGTTCCGTGTTATATGTCTTAGCTAAATACATATCATCTAGCTTCAAGGTATATCATTATAATATCCTCTCACACATATCCACTGTGGTCATCGTTTATTGTGCACGAATAAGTGAGCAACAGAAGCCTTGTTTGGCATCTCTAATTTCTTTACTTTAGGCTCACTTCAACGTTGTTTTAAATGATCGGATACAAAGGTTTATTCGTGAAACTGGTGTAAGTAACCAAAAGCTCTAGAGTTCTGAGATTTCGATGAACTCGACAGTCCTCAAATTCATAGATACTCTTTTTTTGGAATATTAATAGTTCTATCTGAAGGTAATGCAGAGTTTTTTTCGAACCTCCCCCTCCGCTCAGTCTTTGAAAAGGTCGTTAAACATGAATAACGTGGACATGAGTTTCAGCTGATCAAGAAAACATGAGAAACATGTGCCACAAACAATGTTTTAAGTACGTTTCATTACTGTGTTATATACATATGGAATAATCTCGTTGAAATGTCGAAGATGCGTACAACGCCTAAATCGTTGTTATCTCTGCCTTATTGCAAGTCTCATTTCTTAAATGTTCCCTATGTTTACGTCTTTGTGACCATCGTTTTGCGTTTTTTTTTCTTCTGTATTTTTCACCTTGACTTTCTCTGTATGTTCTTTATATTAGCAACCCGATGTACATCTGTGTTTTTTTTTTTGCCATTTCTTTTATTCCATTCTGTAAATTAAACCCCTATATTATACAAGTGCACCTTTGTTTCTTATATAAAACGTTGAATAAGTAAATAAGCAAGTAAACAAATAAGTAAACAAAGTAAGGCTCTAATTCATTTTCGAAAACATGTTAGTTTCGTAATCGAGGTTTTTTATAAATTTCTTAACGAACGATTGCTGAGAAATGTTAAATTACATATGTTTTTCATTGTTCATTCGTATCTTTCAAGTAGCACATATTTGACTCAGTTGATCACCTGAACGATTTCAATTGCTAATTGCATCTGCCTTTTATAAGTAAGCATTTTATTGTTTTTCTTTGTATAGGCATATATAGTTGGCAATTTTATTTTCTTCTTTAGAAGGTTTTATGCATCAGTCATCATTAATGCATGAGCAATAAAGGCATTTATATGCCCCTCTGCAAGACTATGAAGAGTGGGCCCACATCTACCTCACTCACTCGTAATACCATAATTATTGGTGATAGACGAAAAAAAATTTAGCGATCTCCGAGGCTGAGCTTAAGAAGAAAGAAGAAAGTGAAAGGGTGCTTGCATCGCAGCAATCGGGCAACTCCGATGAGGCATCAAAGAGCACATCTACATCCGCAACTCCAACTTTGCCACTGAGTGTTGTTTATAAGTTCGTTTTGTTCTTTTTCTTATATGCTTCTTTCCGAATTTAATGTATGTCACAAGATGGTATGCCCAGCACTTTCGAATAGCGGAATGAGAAATGATCATGATAATTAAAGGGAGAGGTTTGATGGGAAGAAATTGTTGCTCTTTTAATTGGGGATGCAAAGAAAATTCGATACAGGAGTAAAACGCTCTTATTTTATTTACGTCCTCACTGGGAAAACTGATGGAAAAATTTGCCAATATTTCACATAAAATTTGCTTTCCTATTATGCTTGATTAAAGAAAACTTCGACCGTTTTTCCATAAAAAGGAAGCACGGATTTTGTGTCGTCCCGAGGTTTAGAGAATGAATCATGTTGGAAAAATTTCTTTTCAGAGGATTTCATTTCAAAGAGAGTCCCTCCATTTTATTCAGTCTTCGAAAAGGAAGGAGCCTTCTATTCAGGAGGATTCTCCTTTTTTCCTCGTGTTTCAACAGTTGGTCAAATTGAAACTTTCTGTTTCCTCTTTGTGTCTTCAATTGATTGAAGGGGCCCTTGTATCTCTGTTCTCGAGAAACGGTTATCTGCTCTTGGAATCCATAAAGTTTTCATGATTGAGTTATTTCCAGTTCTGCCATTTTTCAGCAGTTGTTATTAAAAATCATTCATCGGTTAATATGAGCCTATTCATCGTTCAAATCTATCCTGCATTTTGTTGCGGCAATATTAAACGATCACTTCGATGAATATTTCGACTTCCAAAAGAGGGAGAGATGGTTTGGGAGAGAATAAAGGGAGGGGATTTTGCACTATTAGCATGGTCTAGTTCTGGAATATTCGTGAATTTATTTTTGCAAAATTTGTCTTGTTTGCTCTTTCATAACTTGACTGCTGTTTATTTTTCAGGCTATTTCCCGTCCTGCCTGCCCAAAAAGCACGACCTATAAAATATGAGCCGACGAAGATTTCATTTTGTCATTACAGGTAATTCGTAGTTGTTAAGTAATCCTTATCTTCTAAATTATTAGACGTTTTGGAACTGATTTGTCCGTGGTCGGCGAAATTGATGACGGAACAAAAAATGGATGAAATTGTTTTAAAAAATTTTGAATAAAGTCCAGTAAAAAGCACCGCTGAATAATTTTTGGCTATGAAAGCGTTTAAAACTATTCATCTATTTACCTGTTTACTTAAATTGTTTACAAAGTCTAGCGTATTTATTGTTCTGTTCCGACCAGGTTGTCATAAGCTTTCAATGAAACGTCACCACTCTCTCCAAAAAGCTCTATTTTCCATCCCACCGTCCTGGAAGCGGCGTAAGGCTTGGAATATCTTTAAGTTTAGCTTAACTGAGAGTTGTTCGTTTTGCACCGACTTTTACTAAGAATTGAACACAATACAATATATATTTTTATCAAATTTTGTTCGTACTATTGAACGGTTTTACATTCTCAGCGTCCATCAAATATACTACCGATAACAACGGTTGCACATTATGATGTTGTGCCCTCTTTGCCGCCACAGTTTAATTTTTGCTGGCATAAAGCAAAAACTTGCAGATTTTGAGTCGTTTGGTTTTGGACTGCGTGGGCGTATCCAATACTATCCTTTTTTTTGTTGTAGAAGTGAATAAGCCTCGTCGTGCTTCTTTCTTCAACAATCTGACCGATTTATTTTCATCAGATGTCGCTAATCATAACTATTTGCGTACAGATTCTGGTATTCGTTTGTTATGTGCAAATGACGTCACTGTTGTATCAGATGTAATTTTGAGCGCTTTCTTATGCCTGGATGTGAGACGCTTTAAATAAATTATGAAATTAGGTGCAACTTTTAAGATTGAAATGAAGCGTTTAACACATTGGTCATTTTTTCAAGAAAAAGGCCGAGTCCAGTATCATCGGTTAGTGCGGGATTATATGCTCCAGGAAATACCGTAGACAAGGCATCAACACCATGCCGCTCAGGTTAGCTTTTCTCGTTGTTGCATTGCATCTTTGGCGTTTTGCAGTTGCTGCATGTTTCGATTGATGAATGCTTCTATTTGTATCAGTCTGTATTTTGAACGCCAATCCCAATCAGCAGTTTCTGCTTTCTTCCGTCTTCAGATTGCAAGAGCAGGTCATTTCCGCGTACTCTACCGCCGGCGCTATGCTCTGCGGTTGATCACAGTGCACATTTAGCAACTTATTGCAATATTCCGCAACCTTCTCTCGTCAACTGAGATGAATTTTTCTTCCTCATCTTTCCGTATGATCTGCATTTGTTGACCTTTCAGAACATGACGAAGAACTATCGAACGACTCGTTCAGAAATGACGATGGCGATGAGGGTGAAAATGGGTAAATTTTTTTAATTCGCTATACGGGTACGGTTTCTTGCTACAAAATTCAACGCGATATGTGATGAAATGCATCGAACCAACAAAACCAGCAATATTTTATGGCCAAAGTAATGATGTTACAAGCTACTTTGTATTAATATGAGAGTTTGCTGTGGAAATTGGTAAAATAAAATGGAAAATTTTTATAAGATGTTTTGATAGTTGAATTTAGACTTCTCGTTTAAGCCGCTTTAGTTGTCCTTCGTTGTTTAGTGTCAATAGTTGAATATCTTAACTGAATGAGGCATTCTTTTTCGTGCCGCAATCCTTGTGTTATTTGGAGTAGGTCATATTAAAAGAGGCATTAATTGTTGATCATTTCCATAGAACTTGGCATTTCAGGCTCATAAATTGTGTTCCAAGCTCAACATTTTACTTTCATTACTGAGACCATCTCTGTTCACCTAGCTTAACTAGACATAAAGAAGATCACTAGATTTAGATGCATCTTTGCTGGTTGCTTTTCATGAGGGATTGAACTGGAATATCTCATTAATGACTGATTGATTCACTTGATTATCTTGTAAATGAAATTGTGAAGTAATCCGATTGCAATGCTAAGGGAGACAATGGAGGAGCGACGTCACAAATGTCCAATCGAGGGATGCAATAAACGTTACAAAAATTTGCAAGGCGCTCGTTATCATGCACGTCAAGTGCACGGTATGAGCGATGACACGACTGGTCGAGTAACGCCAATTGAGGCGATGTCGAATACATCGGGCAGTCAATCACCGCTCACACAACCACCCACACCTAGTAAATGTGCTAAGTAAGTTATTCCGCTTAGCTTATTAATAGCTGTATTATTTCTTTTTTTTGAACATTCGCATCGGATTTGTATTTCCAGGTCTAGATGATCCACGGATGCTTTGAAAGCCTACCACATTTATTCAAAACAGTAATCCCATTCAATCATAAGCTTTAGTGGATGAGGCTCAGGTGCTGGCATCTTTGCAAATGTAGTTAGTCGACATTGTTCGATCCTTCGAGGAATTCAATATCTTTTTACGAGGAAAATGACGGCCTTGAAGAAACTAAAGGCCTGGAAGAAACTAAAAAGATAAAATAGTTATAAGGAACGTTGCTTTTTTACTTTATCTTCCCCTTCCTTCTTGTCTTTGCTAAATTTTCTTTCAGGGTATTATTTGATGTAGATCAAGTATATGTAATATATACTCAGTAAGGATTGAGATGTTTGGATCATATAAGCGGATACGTTACAAAATTATGCCTTATAAGATTAATTTGTGCACATATAAAGAGCAAAAAGAAAAAACCATTCTGGATCTTTTTCTTGGCAATCCATAAAGAGCTCCTAGTTCGAGATTCAAAGTTTTTTGAGGTGACAAACAAGCGCAATTTGTAGATTGTGATGGATGCGTATTGCTAAAAATTTCCCTCTGCTAAAATCTAATGATTGAATTTTTTTCGCTTGCGCCCTTATAAATGTGCACAATGCTCGAAGCGTTACAAAACGATCGTTGGATTGAACAATCACGTACAACAAGCGCATCAAAGAGTCGCATGTGCAGGTGTTTATACTTATACTTTTTTAAAATTTACTTTTAACACTTTTTATTGCTGCTTCTTTACTATAGTTAGACCTGCTTTTTTTCAGAATAGAATTTTGTTTGTTGAGTTTAAAATGCTCCAGTTATTGCTAAAAAATACAAGGTTTTATGACGTTCGTCCTAGGCGTAATCAAATACTTTTTCAAGTGAGTCATTTTGAGCGCTTGTACAGCAGTATTGCGAAGCTTTAGATGGGCAAGCATTAGCCGTTAGCGATCATTGTAAAGGTGATCGTTCATAATACGAAGGTGCTTCGCTTCTCTATAAGCTTGTTTTCTAGTGAGACATAAAGCAACGTTGTTAGTCGACTGTTTTATGCGAGGACACTTCATGACAGGTGGCAAATTATTACACCTGTCGAATTAATATACGAGCTTATATAATGACGACAAGTGTATGATGATTGGCTTAATGAGGATGAGTCATGAGTTCATGAGTACAGTTGGTCGATTGTTGTTTATTAGGTACACAAAGTATGACACCAAATTTGGTACCGGTCTCACCGTCAGCAGTCTCGAACGCTTCGGCCACCCACCTACACACCTCATCAACATCGCTTGATTCTTCACATGTAAATTTTTTTCCTGTGCTTACTGTTTATGTAACTGATGCTATCTTACTGGTCACTCGGATATTGCAGGTCACCCTCTGCTTACAAGCTTCCTCGTTACTGCTGCAGAGGGAGAGGGAGAGAGAGAGCAAAAAGTAAGGGGAGACGCTGAAGGGGGAGGGATGAGTAATAGGAAGCCGAGCCTGCTCCGTTTCAGTTTGAACAGCAGGTGTCTTTCTGGGTGATTTCCAAACAATACAGTACGAGTCTTTCTCTTCTTTGATTTAACTTTGGATTCGCTCATTTTCTGATAGAAACTTGCAAGCTTCTCTTTGTTTTCTATCCACTTGAATGAAAGAAGTTTGGGCTCCCTCTTCTGTTGATTGCAAGTGTTCTTTTCCGTTTGGGCTTTTCCTTCTTTGTAATGGGTGGCTTACGCGCATATGTTCACAGTTCTTCATTGCTTCGGTAGCTTTCTGTTTATTTTTTGGAATCTACCAGCATTTTGCATCAAGTTTTCTTGAGAAAGGAGAGGTATCCTTATTGCCGATGTTCTTCATTGAAAATATCTTTGCCTTTCTTTTATAGCCCTAATTTCAGAGTAATCACTTTATTAGCCCACTTCCTGTGAAAAGCTTTTTTTATTCTCGAAAACTATCGAATCAAGGGTTATTTCTCATTTAAGCTCCTCGATCTATTCAGTTTCCATGTTTTTGTATTCGTGGAAATGGGATTTAACAAGTTAAATTTACCGTTGTTAACGTTTTATTCGGAACATAATTTACTACCATCTGCTAATTGATCTCTTTATGTAATTGCAATGAAATAATAGAGTTTTATTTTCACATATTGCTGCTTGTGTTACTTTTTTCGGCTTCTAATTGTTGTTTATCCCTTGATTTCTGTTAGTCACGACCTGTCTTGATAATCTAGGAGTATATAAATCAGTACAATGCTTGTTCCTTACAGAGTAGTGGAATGGTGAATAAGCCGTTGATATCATCAAATCAGATGGCCGTAACGATATCATCAGCTCACGTATCCAGCGTGTCGACACCTGGCATGCGGGTGACGAGTGCACAGCCGCTGCAGACTGCACCACCACCGACTGCTGCAGGCCATCAGTATCATTCACAGGTGATTGTCCACTAATTTTCTTTGTTTATTGCTTCGGTTATTGACATAAAGTGTTGTTGGGTACGTCGATTAGTTTTGGAGGAAATCAGAGCTATTGCTGTAGAGAGAGGAGAGTCATTCAAGTAAAACATAAGGGGTAGTGCATTAGTCATCATCTTCACATTCTCATTTCGAATTCAGTCAGCCCTTCCGAACTATGCATGAAACTTCAATAATTCCTCAGCATTTATAACACAGGAAGGCCTTCTGAGAAGAAATGGAAATTGGACGATTAGATTGGTCTTGAAACCATAACTAAGGCGAAATCCTCCCAAACCTTGTGGGATATGATGTGACAATAGCATTTCTATATCCTCAAAAATAGAATTTCGAATCGATCTGCACTCCTCAAGGGCATTTTGTGATTCTTTCTTTTCCACTGAATCAAGAGTGCAGATGTTCTTTTATTAATGACGTGATCACACTGCAATAAAATGTTTTATAGTTGAATGTCTCTCTCTATTTCATTACCACTAATCTGATTCGTTGATGTGATCAGCAGCTTGAAGAAGAGAACACTCTCATGAATGAAACCTTCTATAAGAAGCTTTTATGAGTTATTAAATGAATTGCGTTCTAAAGTAAAAGAGGTGGTGCTATCATTGAGATACTTTTGTGGATTACTCGAAAGTATATAAAAATTGATGTCATCGATCTGATTGTTGAATACATGCACCTTTATTTTTTCTTGTGTTGTTTGTTCACAAAAACCTTTAAACTGTCAAGAGTCTTTGCTGATGTACGAACTTGTTAATCTTTCAGCAATCATCCCTAGTAGCAGGTAATCAGCCAACAACGACGGCCAATATACAGGTGCGCGCAGTGGGCACCATATCGGGTAGTTCGCGTGCCGGCAACGTTGTTGAGTCACGAATCTCTTATGGTACAATGCTCGATGGTTCTCAACAGGTGTGCTACTTTAGATTTTATTTGCGGCACGTAATTGCTTCGAGTGACTGCTCTTTTAAGTCGTTGTTTATGAGCGTTTTTGGCCCACATGACTGAGGTTGAACAGAAGAAGGTAATTAGATTAGCAAGTTTATCGAGAGGTTGTTTGGAAAGGGCGTTGTTCCTGGCTGCAACCGAATTAAATCTTAATCTCTTCCAAGGCAAAATTTTATCACCTGAATTCCACCTTGCTCCTCGCTGACTGAAAACAGTAGTTCTAAACATGCCCAGTGTCGTTATGTCCAACACTCAAAGGTATCGGTATGCAATCACCTCATCCTATAAGAAATTATAGCGTTATACTTTTCCTTGACAAGAAGTATGCAGCTAAAATGGGACATTGACTTTTCGTTTTGTAGCTGAAATTTTTTTTGATCTAAAGTGGAGTATTTTTTACTGCAGCAATATAACTATGGATTTATTTTGATAGACTGTGATGTTTTCGTGAAATTTATTACTGCTTTATGTTTTTTTTATCACCGTTTAGTAATTAAAGCTCGTTGTATTTATTTGTGATGTTGAAAAAGCAATATTTAACAGAGCGAGCAACGCACTGCACATGGCGTTCCACCGAAAGTACCACAAAGGGTCGTGTCGGCGGGAAACCTTTCCGTATTGAGTCGAACTCAATACCAACAAAGTATGGTTTTTTTTTCACTGCCGGCTTTGCACTTCTTTAGCACGCAACATTTTCTAACGCTTGCTGAAAAATAATATATTCAAATTTTCAGGCCTTTCGTTTTCAACTTTTTCTCTTGGTGCTGATTTCCGGGTTGCATTAAAATTTCGGCCATATTTTACTCTTTATTTTTTCGAAGCGATCCGTGCCATATTCCATTATTAAAAGTCTATCGGGATATACTACACTGTCAAGCAAGAAGAAGAGCAAAGTGTTCTACACTTTCGCCTTGGAAGCCAAAACTCGTTGCGATTCTTCAGTTTAGGGGTGAGCTATGTAAATCGATGGTGTTTAATTTCTTCTGCTTTTAGTTCAATTCCGAATTTGCAGATCAGCCAGTGATGCATCGCGTAAAGATGTCAACAAATAACGCTAATGGCACATTGGGTACGCAAGTTGTGAATGTGCAAAGTGCACAGGCCTCGAACTCGGCTGTTTCGCCATCACAGAGCAATTTGTCGAATAGATCACAAGTATTTCAGTCACCGCAGCAACATCAACAAATCTAGAAATTTACATCCCATACTAGAATGGAAATCTCTAGTATGGAATGTAGAAAACAATGAAGAGTGATCAATTTCGAAGGTGTTCACGGACTTCAAATATTGAAATTAGTTACATTCTATCACCATTAATATTGCAGTAGCATATTTTATTCAGAGAAGGCTTTTGATATGAATAAGATAACATATGGGCAGCGGCTTATTGTTTCATCGCATGGACGTTACTATAGGAACGGAAAACAAATGCTTTAAATGGTAAGAATATATCAAGATTTGCCAAAACTGGTTCCTATCCCAAAATGAAACCTCACTAAATTATACAACTTGGTAGTTTTTCTCGTGATTGTTGTCAATACTACCTTCGACGGTTGCATAGAAATGGTCAGTTTTGCTTAACTTGCTTGTTGTTTTTATACATGAAAATGACAACTTAAATCCTCTTTTAGAAATGGGGAACAACGAAATTTCCACGTTGTTGTAATTTGCGAAGCGCAATTAAGAGAAGAAAACGAATATATTTTTGAGTGTACGCAGTGATTGAAATAGCTTATCAAGTATGCAAATTTTGTGGCAGTTATCAAGTAGTCGACTGACAAGAGCCACTTTTTAATCTTTATATTGCGACTACCTGGGGGAACTTATGCGAGAAGCAGGCTTTACAACGTTTGCTTTAGAGTTCTTCATTTCACTGTGTTCAGCAGAGTCTGTGTCTACAAGTTGTTGTAACGTTGTGCTTTTTGTGTCGCTTATAAACCGTCTGCCGTTATCACCTCCAGATTTTGGTCCGACCGAGGGGAAAGAGGCATATGAAGGGTCATTTGCACTTTTTGAGCCTTTTTTCTCACTGTTATTGTTTGTGTAGCAATCGGCATTAGCAAAGTACAGGTGCCCTTATATATGTGTTGCATTTTTGGGAGCTTTGTGCGGATATGCGGTCTGGCAAAAATATAGAGAGATTACTTTGTCTATTTATTTTTTCACTTCTAACTTACGAAGCTGGTTGACCAGTTGATAAACATGCAAAAGCACATATTGTGCCGACCCTTTGGCGCGTTTTCCACTTGTTTTAATTTCGACCGGTCAAACAAAATATAAACGTAAAAGTCAGTTGCAGCGCTTCCTGGGAAAATCCATTATTTCTCAGGTGTTTTGTTTTGTTATAAAAGATCCTATTATTCACATCTGCTAGTATTGTTAAGGTGGTCAAAAGCGATGTATAATTTTCAACAAGGGTGGATCAACAAGAAGGAAGGGCGAATGAACGAGGTGCAAATACTGTGAACGAAAACTGAATTTAGCCGCTTGCATACATATTCAGTGCTGCAGAAGGACTTCCATACCGAAAAATTTAATTTGCTTAGAACACGTGGGTTTCTATTAACGATAGATACGTTACGAGGTTTCGTTTCAAAAACACACGAATGATAAAGTCAACAACGTGCCATTAATGACGGACGATTCTAAAGTTGCATTCCTCACTTCCCCTCAAAATTCGTTCGTATAGTTGATTCGAATTCACTTCGTCGTACAATTGGAATTCAGTTCGTCGCACAATTCGTAAATGATGGAGATCGATCGGTTAAGCCTTGATTGGACGTGAAGCGAGTAAAGTCCTAGGAGAATCTAATAGCCGAGTCTCCCGTTAATTCTTGATGCGTTGAATTTTGCGGTTATCGTTTATTACCGCTTTCAATTTGCAGCTTTTACTTCACTTCTACTACATTTATTGAAGAACATTAAAATATCAAACAGAAAAACTGATATATTTATACTTACTAAATCTGCACAGTAAATATTTCAATCGGTACCTTGATGCATTCCTTGAATTTCCTTTCAATCTGCTGAACTGAGAAGAAGTAGCATAATGCAGAAAAGAAAGCGATAAATATGCGGTGGAGACCAATTTGGAAATGGATTTTTTGCAAGAGAAAAAGCTGGCGGGTGCAAAAATACCAAACCTGGTGTGGCGCAAGGGGACAGAGGGGAGAGGAAGCAGGCGTTGAAGGAGGGAAGAATACGGGAGAGAGAGCGGTTTATAATGCGGTCAGACCTCCGACCTTTTCATTGATGAGACCTTCCTTTCATAAATTCCGAAGTTGCTGAACAGAAGCGGGAAATAATTTAGAGCGTATTGCGTTACGTTACTAATATGCGAAATGTCTCGAAATGTTGACGGCACCACAGATTAGATCACATGGGTAATATCAAATTTTCTCATCGTAGAAGGTATTGCGCTTTGGAATTGCATAAATCGATCAGCGACGACCTTTTTGGGACCAGCACGGTAAAGGTGTTTTTAGAGTTGCGCAAACAGCGGTACTCCGAATGATTCAGAAACGGCGGTACATTATCGCCCATAGTTGGACAATTTCCAAAAAAAAAACAATTTTCAATGCTGAAAAAAAAAACAAATACGATTCATCGCTTATGGTAAGAAACATTGACGGCTTTCACTGAGAACGCATTTGTGAGGGGGTCCTTCTGCTTGATTCGCAACAATTTATAGAGCTGTTGCCGATATTCAGGCCGGAAAATGAAGTTAATTACAGTGGTTGCAATCGTGAGAAGCCTGAAAAATTATTCGCTATTTATTGCATTTTAAGTTCTATTGGTAACTTAGTGAAAAGAATATCGTCGCTTATGCCTGGAAATAATGTATGAGAAATTCTTTCATAGTTTATTCTATTACAACATGCTCTCTCAGCCATTTTATGAGTACCAGTCACTATCCAATCTTCTTGTAAATTTCAACAAGCTCTGAAATGATCGGCTTATCATTTTAGACGAATAACACACCAAAGAATTTCCCGCCAGATGAAAGCCTATTAAACGCTGCAAATATAGCACAACCTTACATTTATTCGAGAGGTTGCATTATATTTGCGGCGTTTAATGCGCTTTCGTATTCTGAAATGCGCAATAATTTTGAAAAATTTCGTGAAGAAAAAGTGAAAGGACGAATGGTCGATAGATTCGACTGAGATCCGGTTACTTTATGGACCATTTACTACTTATTGGCTGGTAAAATCTGGAAGAATGCGATTAGATTCTGCCCACTTAAAGCAGTGCTTGATATTCAATGCATGATATTCTTCGTGCTTGATATTTCAGGGATTAAACAATCACCAAGATTTGCCTAGCAGTCCATCCACCGTGAGTTCAGAGTCGCTTGATATTTTTCGAGCTCAACCTTCTCTGGGAAAATTGAAACTAACTATCGTTCTCCAACATTTTCAACGTTTGGTTTATCGCAAAGTCGAAAGTTTAAAACACGCCTAGAATATTTATTTGCGTATGCATGGGTCGAACGTTCATTTTGTTTCGTTTTCTAGTCAGGAAAACCCGTTGTCTTTGTGGTACATGTCGGCCTCTGAACGCTGCCTAACAGCCGAACATCCTGGAACAGCTATTCATCCCTCCCTTCAATTATAGGGATGACAATAGGGAGATGGAGAGAGGTGCTGACATATGGTGAATTCTTCTTTTCGCAGCAGAAAGCAAATAATATGCCCTTAATTTCCCCGACAATATGATGAGAGTAACCAATTCAGTCGTTTAAAGAAACAATGAAATTTCTTGAATTTAGTTGAAACCATCAAGTAATCTCAGGTTTTTTTCGGGTGTCGGTTTCGCACGATTAGTGCATATAGAATAAAGTGTTGATTTGAGAGGTTGAAATTGAGTGGGCCAACCCGGGTCCAGAATAAGTGATTGCGAGTGCAACATCGTTTACTGTGAACATTTTTAATCGTATACTGATCATCACAACGCTTGGCATTGCAACCAGTACAATTGCAGCTCCCGTAACGCAAAGAAGCAATTTCGTTTGAGGGCCTTTATGTGCCACGACAGTCTTGGCTTCTTTTCCTCTGCACCATCTCTAAAATTCACACAAGCTTCAACATTATGTGGCAATTTTTGAAATATACAATGCGTAGAAGCGAAGCAATCTGCCGAAGAAATCACACGAACTGCTGCGGTACGTCTTCGACCAGATTCTCGGATGAATCTTTTTTAGAGGCCTGTTTTGCGCGGAAAGAGTTTGGCCAGGCTAATTCAAGACAGACTAACAAAATTCACCGATTGCTTGCTTCAAGGATATCTCAGTGAACAACCGGGCAAAAAATGCCGGAAAACCGCGCTATGATGAGCTTCCTATTGGAATTTTTTTTCAGAAAACGACATTGTCACAGCGATGTTGGCTAAAAATTTCTGATGCGTAGTGAAAAATTTGCGAATTGTAGTAGATTCCGCCAACTCAAGGAAAGGAGATAAGGGAAATTCTTTGAATTCTGACCGGATGGGAATCAAACTCAAGCCAAACAATGAAGTAAGGAAACATGTCGCAATCAAACGTTTTTTCTAATTTTTCGAATTTTTGTATATAGTTCTTCATTGAAGAGCCATGAAGACGTTCACGTTCCAGACGTAATGGATGCGACCACTTCATTTTTCATCCCATGTTTCTCTCACCTTTCTTCCACTTCCTCCTACCTCCATCCACCCCCTCCCTTCTCCTTACTGTTTAGAAAAATACCACTCCTTTCGTCAAACCAGAACGCTTGCCTAAAAAGTAGAGTACCTATCGCCTAAAACAAGGAACAATGCAACGAAAAACAAAAGTACGACTGCTTTCACGGATGTTTAATTAATGACAACAATTTTCAAAAAAAAAAAAATGATTTGCGTAAGCATCAGTATCAGAGATGGCAACTCCCTCCAGCATCATTTCCTATCTGCTCTCGTAAAATTTGAAATTATAAGTGATGTGAAGGTTTGTGACATTCGATGTAAATATCTGGTTTGCTCTCTCGAAAACTATTGCATTCTTTTACGCTTCTTTATTTTTTAAAGAAATAAAAATGCACATCGCGATGTGTCTCGAAGAGATTACTTAAAAAACACCCACAAAAGTAGCAAACGGTATACAGTTTCCAGCTGTTAAACTACATTTGAATGCATCATAACGCTTCCGAGGAAACAATATATTTTTAGGAGGGCGCATGAGAAAAACAGAAATATGTTTGCATGCGAAACAAAATAATGAACTCTTTTTCTTTCTCATTAAAAACTTACAATTTACAGTCCTTTTGCAATTTACAGTCCTTTCAATTTCCGGCAGTATAAACTGCATCCATACCTATTGGTTCCATCTACGCGGTTTGCACCATAACTGAATTAATGCGTTTTGTCTACGGAGGAGACAGGAGGAACAGGGGAGGAGAGGGAAGCGAAAGAAGAAAAAAACTGCCTACCACTGTAACCACCTTAAAGCTATAATGAGATGGTTTTTGTTCCCTCATTTTCCCTCCAGTAATATTTGATTCACATCATCGATGCATTTGTGAACTCACTTCATGCTTTCCTCAAAAGTATTTCTTTTTCTCTATTGCAGCAAAGAATATAAATTTTCTCGTGAAATATTTTTTTCTCATAAATAAACGTGATAGTGTCGCGCGAAAAACGTCGAATATATTAGTTTAACGCTAATGATTTGTGATTATAGAACTTTTTCCGTCGTTGGTCAAAATGTGTATACAGCCATATAAATATTTTTTCATAAAACTCACCGTGATCATGATTTGCACAATGAGTAGTGAAGCGAATGACAGGATATAGGCTAATACAACGAAAAGGAAATGTGTCGTCGAGTACACCGTACTTGTTGAATTTATTATTGCGCAATGTCGTGTACCCGATAATTCAGTATTGTTAAACGCCGAAAGACCGGCGAAGAGGATCGATATCTGCAAGAATTTGAAATAATTCAATGCATTGCATCTTCAGACGAATCCAGATCACCGAACGCTTTTCGCAGAAGGAAAAATTAGCTGATAGTGTTCCCTCATTATTTATAGTATCACATCTATAGAATTTCCAAGGTAACGAAACGAGAGATCATTAGTGTGCGGACGACTTAAGAAATCGCTTATTCTACGTAATCTGTGATGATATGTGACAGATGCAGTTAGATATCAGTCCCCTGTGAAATAAACGACCACTTCAAATTTTCAAGCACACAGCAGTTTTAACATCGAACGCCTATGTTTATCAGTTATAGTGGACAATATTTCCATTCGATTTTTACATTTAAACTCGTGACACCAAACAAAACAATCATTTTTCAAGCATACGGCTCAACAATCACTTTTTAAATCTAGAGAGTATGATGTGAAAGAACCGAGAAATTTACATGGGAAAATCGATAAAAAAAAGTTGTTTATATGTGGCAAATGCAATTGCCGAGTTTGAAGTATGCAACGCTGAATTTAGGCTCAGTTTATTGGACTTGTTCAAAATGAGCTTACCAGTTCTACGACAATAGCAGCAACAGTTAAAAGAAGTTTAACTTTCGGTCTCCAAAAGTTTGCATAGAATTTTGGACGCATAACTGCTGTAATACGCTCCGTAGAAATTATAATCGTGATGAGAGCAGGTAACTCGGTTCCCATTATAAGAGGAATGACCCAATTCTTCTGAAATAGTTGTACTACGTTCCTTTCAAATAACGTGTTAGATTAACTTATTTGCATTGACACATTCCACCTCTATCTTTCCATAGGTTTCTGGAAACCTCTGTGCGAGCATATAGCCGCATCATACCAACGTATACGTGTAAAGGTTAAATAAAAGGATTCAAATACTTCCAGGAGGCCTGTTTTCTCGTTGCTGCAACCGAAGCAAAATGCCTGGTCCCATCTGTGCGCCCGGTTGTTTTTTAATGACAGAAGATCCGATGACGAAATTGACTGGATGCATTACAGAATCACTTCAGTTATGCATTAACAAGTTCGACAAGCAACAGAGTGCCCAGGATTCACAATTGTACAAGTGTTTTTAATTTTAATGTACATTGCGTCAGTACATTGCCATGAATCTTTTGGAAACTATCCAATTTTCTTCAATTTTTCAATAATTTCTCAAAATTTCCAGCGCTTACGTCATGTCTTCAAGACATATGTGAAAATTCTTGGCCCTGAAGCATGATATACAAATTAAAAATCACATCATTTTATCGACAGGATTCAATCCCCATAATTGCTGTAAGAAAAAACCAACTAAAATTCAAGCAGTGCCATGCATTCGATGAATCTATATTTTAACAATTAATAAAATTCAGCTACCTGATTGCATTGACAGTGGGAACTATGACCTGCGTTTGAATGAATCATTCAAGAGCATCTATGAATTGATGTGTCATCAACAAAAAATTTTTCTAATTTAAAACCACTAAAAGAGGAATGACCCAATTCTTCTGAAATAATTCGGAAAAAAATATAATTAAAAAGTATGAGAGGAGGTGAGGTCATGTCACCTGAGCTGTTACT
Organism: Ascaris suum; assembly: GCA_013433145.1. Lineage (NCBI taxonomy): Eukaryota > Metazoa > Nematoda > Chromadorea > Rhabditida > Ascarididae > Ascaris > Ascaris suum. Next base: position 10,948,973 of record CM024170.1, on the reverse strand, counting down.
AAATTCTTTGTTAATTGGCATATAAGATTCCGAATAATTCTTCATATGACATTTTTTGGAATAACGTCATCGTTAATGAACAATCAGCTAAGCGAGAAATACCTACTGTAAAGAAGCAGTCATGAAAAGAAATCGCTGTATTGAATAATCCTTTGTGATATTCTTTTCCACGTCCATATCCGCACATTATATATGCAATTCCGTTGACAATTTCGGCGAAATCCAACAAAATAAAGAGTAAATGTCGAGTTCTCGAGTCACGATTCATTATGAAAACCGCTATATCGAAAAGTGAGGAGAGAATAGTAACAGTTCCAAGGCATATATACATAAAGAACATAAACGATATCGTCGCAAGTGAGGTTTCTCCGAAGGTATTAGGAGGGATCGTCATTGTTACACTTGGCGATTTTCTAAACAACTTTGCACTTTATACGCGATTTAATCTGAAATCATTCATTGTAAGTTGGTACATTTTCTACACTGACGTAAATGCAGATAACATTTGCTATTTAAACTTCTGAGGATGTAATATCACCTGTAACTTTGTATTAATTTGTGTCCTGTAACTTTTCAGTTGAGAACTTTTCATTGATATCTATATTTATCTTCTCTCAAAAATATCGGCTTACGTAGCATCTTCTGCTACTGTATGATTTTCGAGAAGAGAAATGACATCAAGCAGTCAGAGCGTTTTTGTGGAAGATCAAAGGCAATCGCGTATTCTTGCAAGCAACAGAGAATTGCAGAGCTGTTGTATACACAAATCTGTAAAAGCCGCCTATGACCAAACGCTAATGATTATGGGTTATGCGAAATATTGATCTTCGGAATTCGTCGAAACTTCTTCCAGTTCTGGAATTCAGTGGTTGCGCTTTAAAAGGATTGTCTAGAAGTGTTCTCATTTTTTTTCCTCATTAGAAGTGCTAAAGCAATCGTCTCTATAGAAGTTGTGCATCATTTATGCCATTATGTTACACTGATAGTTTTTTCCGTTCATTTATGCCTATAGAACAGAAATAAAACTATGAACTCCTTGACTCAACGGCAAGTTTGAGGAACACAGTGAAACATTTCTAAAATCTTCATAAATATCCAATCACCGATATAACGGCTGCAAAGAAGTAGGTAAACAAATCAAATACGCACTAGCGTTCCTACGGAAACATCAACCTGAGCGCATTACATCTCATTCAACCTCAACTTCTTGCTAGCTACGAATCACGACTATAAATTCACAAGACTCTCTAATTAGCTGACTAAATTCGAAAAGATGCATAAAATCATCATCATCAAAAAAATGCATTTTCGAGATGCTCATATCATAAATTGCTCGAAAACCTTTCAAGTAAAATCTTCTGCAACGCCTGAGATCACGTCATCTTGACAGAAAAATTCTGAACATAAAGTTCAGTAATAAAAATGGTGATGATAAGATTCAAAGTGGAGATTGTTTAAAAATTCGTTTGTTGCATTCAGGATGGAAGTCAGAGGCCTTTTGATGCTTTTGATGAAAATCAACAACGATATGTCATTGTTTCCTAAGCATTTCCTTCTCCTCTACTTTATAAGTATGCAGTTACTGTAAATGCCGTTTAGTATGTTTAATAACGATGTAATCTAGAATATAGCACTAAATAAATATTGTTCTCACCACTTAATAATGCAATCATCAAGCATGTTTCAACGTCGATCAAACAAATGAGTGTGCAAAACCATCGAACAAACAGCTCAACGCATACTGTAACGATAGGATTGTTCATGGCTCAAACATATGTCACAAATGGTTCATGCATGATAAATAAGGAATTTTACGCGTGAAAATGGATTTCCTTTATTGAAGTCAATTTGGAACGTTTACTCCATTTTTCTATACGAATAATTCGTGACATAAAATATATCAAAAAATCAAACAATGAGCACTCACGCTATGTAATAAAAACGTTCTTAAAAATTGTGGAAGAAATTGAATAACAAATGAAAGCTCACTGCGCAAGAGACTGTCGAAGCGAATAGACGAATACGTCGGCGCTCGAATTCATACTATATATAATCGAATTTTACGAAGCCAACGATTACCTTAGAATATGTAATGATTTTTTATCCGCAATTCCCAGTGCTCCTGAAGTCGCTGGAGTATTGCACTAAAAATCAACGCCTACATGAAATTGGAAACGTTGTTCGAAGCCGAAACATGGAAAAAACTTTTCGAAAGACCAAAGTAATATTTCATACGCCTATGAAAACAAAAAAGCGATCGTAGGAATCAAACAAATTCGCCTGCTGCATAACCGCCGAGTAGAATTCAAGAACAAAGTGAAAAAAAGCAATGAGTATTACGGCGCTACGGACCCTTCGGAAATTATGTATATATTGCACTTTCAAATCACAAGTATTTAAGGAGTAGCAATGCTTCCACTATCTGATACATGGGGCAAACTACGACCTGTATCCACCACTCCAGCGTCCCATCAAAGACTGAGTGGATTACTCTCCAATTTGATTGAATATGGACTATTTTAAAATGAAGAGCTTGTGAGGCACGTTTGAAATTCTATATTTCAAAACGTGGAACAGATGCTTAGATAGCAAAAGCTACGAGTGAGTAAATACCAATGAATGATTGCATTGAATGGAATTCCATATATTACACGAATTTGAAACGAACGAAACTAAACTCCAACACTAATCGTTTAAAGGAATAACAATATGAGCACGGAAACTTGATTTTATATTGCGGTAATTGCGAACTCATTGTTAACTTTTGAGTGCCACAATATTTTGATCGGTAACATTTATTCCTTTAATGCTTATCAGCTAACGGAGATGACCTTTGAGGGGATCCCTTCATTCTATCGTCTATGAATCAATGAAGCTCTAATTTCTGGAAAAAGAAGCACCAGGACAGAGCGAATAAAAGCCTATGAGAAAAGCGGTATTTTTGCAGAATATTTCATAGGAATAAACTTTTCGTGTAAAAATGTAATTATTATTCCATGAAAAAACAAATGATCAGATGATGGAAAATCAAAGGAATGAAATTTTTGAAAGTTAATACGCGCGTCTCGAAATGCATTTTTCTAATTTTTCAATTTGATTGATTTTCAGTTGCTTAGAATACTGCTAAAGCACATATGAAATTCCCCTTGTTGAATCCTCTAGAGATAAATCGACTCAGGTAATGCATATGGCATAACCACTCTGTTAGTTAACTTTTAAAGGATCACATCGAAATTTCAACAGCATTCAAGAAAATAGAAGACAATGATATGCGTGTAACGTATTAAAAATTATTGAATGCGTAAAATGAGATTAAAGAAAAAATATTTCCGCTGAACTGGACATTGCGCAATTGCCGTTTCAATGAATGTTCACTAGTACACATAAGTGAAATGTTATAACTTTTTACTGTTTACTCAATTAGTGTGACTGATTAATTACGCAATTCATTCTCTCTCATTTGATGCATCGAGCATTTCATTGAAAAAAAAGAAACAACTGTGAAGTGATAAAAAAAGAAATGCGCGAGACATAAGCTGCATTTTTACGATCGAATGTCGTCTTCTTTGTTGGTGATGTAAATTCTGAGCGTTTTTTCCTTGTCGACACGAATCATTCTGTTTCACGCACTCGCTATTCCAAGAACTACGACTGACAAATAATTTGATCACGACATTTTTTTTGAAATGTTTGATAATAACATACCTATCCCATATCAATTTGTTAATAAATGTCATAGTATGCTTTGATACGTGATGGTGTTTGTTTATCGACTTTGAGACATCATAACATACGAAAAGAGATAGAAGGTAGAAGTTTCAACGGAGACATCTACAACTCGACCGATCCCCAGTCTCTCGCCATGCTTCGAGGGGAATTAGCCGATACGTCATTGCCACCGCATGACTATGTGCTCCCCACTGGTTGGTTGGCTCATGCTGCAGTCGCCTTCATTTTTCTTTCTAGCTGCGTTAATCGTAGCATTTTCGGAAAAGTAAAAAAAAAAAGAGGAAGAAACAAAAAAATTGATTTAAACGAATCGAGTCGTACGAGCGATCTGTAGATACTTTCTTAGCTCATTTTAAACCTAATTCATTAGTAGCCTTAAGTCGAAATTATCGGTTAGCTGTCTCGCATTGATTGGCTTTTCTCTCAATGCAACGATTACAACATTTACTCCCCAACAAAAGGTTTATGCTCCAAGGTGCTGCGATTGAAGTCATCCGTCTAATGCTGGCCAGACGGTTATGCTTGGCGTAAATCTTCACTTGCAATTAGACTTCCTACTTCTGCGCTTGATTTTCCCAGTCAGTGATTTCCAAAGCAAACTGAAATGCTTTGTTAACCGCTCACAAGGCTACTCTGAAACTCTAATATTTGATCAACTGGGACTGTTTTTGTAGATGCATCCTAGGTAGGTAAGAAAAGCATTAAACTCTATTGGAACAATAAGCTGAGAAACGGAGAAAGAAAAAAATCAAATCTGAGGTTGCCTTTTCTAAAGCCTACATTTACTTTTATTAAAAGTTTTGTAATACGTTGAATTATTTTATAACTGCTCAACAATGTATCCCACCTTTGCAGCCCGTGTCTGCCTATTCGAATACAACCAAGGTCTGCGCAATGCCTCCTCTTATTTCTCTTCTACCCCAAATAAAACTCATGTGGTTAGTGATGAATGGAAAGTAAGCCACAGTTATATTTCGCACTTTTATTCAAATAAAATAACTGAGAATTTATTCATGATAGGAAAGCATGGAAACTTGTAGGAGGAAGAACGTAGCTGAATAAATTGGGCTGCAGGAAAAGAAATTAGCGGCCAAAAAAACGATGTTTCACAAGACGAATGAGCCGTTTCCATGGATCGTCTGCGATAGGACTACTTCGGATGTCGATATTCGGGTATTAGAAAACACCTATGCTTACTACGGCAACAAACTGCTTCGAACAAGAGGAAATGCAGTCATGTTCAAAATCTTTTTGCTGGTTAGAAGGGAGGGGAGCGTTGGATGAGGGGTTGTGGAGGGGTGCCCAATAAATCAGTCATTTCGAAGGATAATTTTGCAAGCTGCGTAGAAGCTAAACTTCAGCGACATCCTTCAACTTTGTGGAAGACAGGCTCTCCAATCTGCACTCCATCATTTCGAGGGATCCAACCTAACATAACATTATTATTTCATCGCTCACAGTGGTGATCAGTCAAATCATAATAACCATTAGAATGTCGTCTTTGATTACAACTTGCTTAACAAGGGATAAATGAAACAGAAGAAGTGGGAAAGTGGAAATATCCTCTGAAGCTCCAATTATGGGTGTATTGACAAGGAAAACATTTAAGACTGTTGTCTTTCGCCTTTAAAAACTTCCCGTCTTCAAGGAGTAACATCAAGCATTTCGCGAATTACAAACAAGCTAAAGTCGAGCCACTTCATCGGCTTATGGGGAAGGGGAGGGTAGAGCAAGAGAGAGGGAAGGGAAGGAGAAGAAGAAGAATTGGCGCGGCGAGTATTTATAAAACTCACGCAAATATTATGCACAACCGAGTAGCCTACTAAAAAATACCGGCACCGCGCCCCAATTTCGTTCCTCTTCTCTCTTCCAGCTCAGCGATGAACTCCTCGCATATTTTGCCCCTTTTCTTGACAGTCCATGAAATTCCCTATTCTAAGATACGCACAGTGACTTGTTGGATGTGATTTCAGACTCGGAAAACCTCTGTGCTGTCAACGCCTAGATACAATCCGGTAAAATACCCGGATGGGGAGCCCAGATAAAATTCCAGATCAGAAGCTGCGCTGGCGCGAAACTTCCAATGATTGCGTGTAGGACTTTAACCTATGTCACGTCACGCAAGGCTCTAATAACTACTCGGCTCGAGGATCTAGGTGCCAGAGTATATATTCTCAGATGTTGACACTCTTTCATACACGACAAGAACGCAAATCCTTCACAAATGTTTTATTGAACAAAACCGTTGAACATTCAAAAATAAGGTGAACTGTTTTTGGTGGTACTAGCAGTCGTCCAGACTATCTTTTGCAGCAATTTCAGTAGGAGTGATACAAACGGAATAGTGTGCCTAATTGAGAACATTCGAATTCATTGAAGAAGTATTTCGTTACAAATAATTCTTAACTGAATGCCACTATCTTTGAAGAACGATATGGTACTAAATTAAAGTCTTAAGGGAATGCTCTTAAGCATGTACATCCCAACAACGGCATCTCCTCAAAGCTTAATCCTGTGAACGAATTTTTCAACGTTTTGCTAATGAACAAACCCGTACGGTGCATTACTAAAAACGCTAAACGATTTCCAGACGGGTGTTCGTCTCATTATCAGAATTCATCAATCATGGTGCGATTGTGGTGACTAAAGTTGTTAGCAAAATGTCAGGTCAAAGTGATTCTGTCAACTTCAGCTGGTTATTTCCGCTCTAATCTTTACGGTTGGCACAATTGTCTAAGCGTTTGTGCTTAGCCTCTCGAGACAATGTTATACAGCTTACGTCATAACATTTCATGACAACCACAAGCTGAATAGCAGCTGAAAGAAGGCTCATAAAATTGGGTAAAACAGACACTGGTAGAAGAAAGCGCGTAGCATATTTCTCCCGCTTTCCACTCTCTCCCTTCCCAACTTGATGAAGAGTTGGGAGGATGGAGGTGACGGCAAAAAATAGGTGCAGTGAGGAAGAATATATAAACGACTGAAAAAGCTTCGAACAAAACTTAAAATTTGAGTGTGAGTGAAAAATGCCCAATTTTACCTCTAGATCAGCCGAAAGAGCCTTATAATCTCTTCAAAAAACAACTCGCATTTTTCTTATGATAGCGACGAAATGGTGGCATTTCCCTGTTGGAATGCATAGCGACTGCGGTTGCCTCACATTGTACACTCCTTAAATAGCTCAGCACGCAGAGGTTCCGCAAATGAACTCACCGATGGCTAGCACATCCAAGATCTGATAGCATTGCGCAGTAATTCAGTCGAGAGTGGGTAGTTCTGTTCCATGTTACGAGGTACTTTTCTAACAAATCGCAGGTTAGCAGAGAAGTAGCGAATTGAATAAAAGGTTGGATTGAGCCGTTTTTTGGGAAATGATACGACTTATCCTCGGAGTCTGATACTGGAATGGACTCATTCATGGGATTTGAATTTAAAGTTCACACTTTTCTTTATTTTCGCTGTAAAATGCTGGGGTTGCCAGTCGCAAATGTTTGCAATTTTGATTCCCTTTCTCCAAAAAAATGAAAAAAAGGAAAACACATACAGTCCTGGAAAATTAAAAGGAGTTGGTTGTTTGCATGAAAGGAAAGGATCGTGTGAAGGGTTGGCGAACTGTTGCGAATAAGATAAATAGAGCAATTAATGTGAAACCTCGCTCCATTTACCAGCGAGAAAGATAATGCGAAGCGGAGGGAGAGGGATGGACAGACTGATTTCTTGAGAGCTATGCCATATAGAAAATCTCCAAAAAGTGAAATGCAAACCCAATCGGCTTGAAAATCGATTTAATTAGCGATAATTAACGAGTCCAATGTCCACCTCAACATTATACGGCTTTTTACTGTAATACGAAACAAAAACCTTTGAATGCGCAATGTTCTGCTCTGCCGAGTGAACTTTATTTAATTTTGCTTTGTGTTCGAAAATTTCATTTTCAACAATAAAGTGCTTTTAATTTTTTCTCTTCCATTTTTATATTACTTATCATCCCCGAAAAACTTCCCACGGCGAATTTAGAGAACCTGAGTGTTTGCAAATCCGCTCGAAGAAACGCAACATGTAAATGTACTAATGTGTTGGTGCCTCTGGTGTATAAAACAACTGACAAAAACCTTTACTGGTGTATGAACTTCATTATCTTTCAGCAGTCATCCCCAGTAGCAGGTAATCAGCCAACAATGACGGTCAATATACAGGTACGTGCAGTGGGCACCATATCGAGTAATTCGCGTGCTGGCAACGTTGTTGAGTCACGAATCTCTTATGGTACAATGCTCGATGGTTCTCAACAGGTGTGCTACTTTAGATTTTATTTGCGGCACGTAATTGCTTCGAGTGACTGCTCTTTTAAGTCGTTGTTTAGAGCGTTTTTGGCCCACATGACTGAGGTTGAACAGAAGAAGGTAATTATATTAGCAAGTTTATCGAGAGGTTGTTTGGAAGGGGCGTTGTTCCTGGCTGCAACCGAATTAAATCTTAATCTCCTCCAAGGCAAAATTTTAGCACCTGAATTTCACATTGCTCCTCGCTGACTGGAAACAGTAGTTCTAAACATGCCCAGTGTCGTTATGTCCAACACTCAAAGGTTTCGGTATGCAATCACCTCATCCTATAAGAAATTATAGCCTTATACTTTTCCTTGATAGCAAATATGCAGCTAAAATGGGACATTGACTTTTCGTTTTGTAGCTGAAATTTTTTTTGATCTAAAGTGGAGTATTTTTTACTACAGCAATATAACTACGAATTTATTTTAATAGACTGTGATGTTTTCGTGAAATTTATTACTGCTTCATGTTTTTTTTACCACCGTTTAATAATTAAAGCTCGTTGCATTTATTTCTGATGTTGAAAAAGCAATATTTAACAGAGCAAAGTATTCATTCTTCCAGAGACTAATACTGAGATGATCATTGAGGTGGTAGTCGGTGCCCGTATCCCAGAAATAATCGTTCAACATTTGCTCTTCTTTAGCAGAGAAAAAACGGAAATCCACTGGTTGGAGGCTTATTTCTGCTCGCGATCGCGGGCTTACGCCAATAAAGCTTCTTTAACTGCCAGAAACATGCCGACGCATGTTTTTAACAAATATTATTTTTGAGGGTTTTCACCAATAAAGCTTCTTTAATTGCCTTTCTCATCCTTCCGCCAATCATCATTTTCAACAAATTTAATGCCGTAAGGTTTATAATTTTCTAACTGCTTCGTAGCTCTAATCATTCTGCTCGCGGCATGCGCTCATAGGAAGTCAGAGGTGAAGAGTAGATCAAAATTTGAAGCATGCCACCCTCCTGGCGGATAATACCGATCAGAACACATCCACATCAACCGGAATGCGGCAACTAACCCTTGATGCATTCGCGCGCAAGACGCTCACGGAAGTCAGAGTACTTGAGAGGTGAAATGTACATCAAAATTTGAAGCATACCGCCCACCTAGCGGACAATGCCGATCAAAAGCGACGCGCACTAAACACCACGCGGCAACGCAACTAATGCCTCATGCATTAGCAAGCGATACGCTCACGGAAGCTAGAACACTTGAGAGGTCAAAAGTAAATCAAAATTTGTGTAACGATTTTGTTTGTTGAGCCGCTCGATTGTAACCATGCAGCAGCTCGAGTGTGGTAGTGGGACAATGGCCATTGTTGTGAAATGCCCGTGTGAGAGTCGCTATGATACCGTGAGTAGGCTATATAAGGCCTTCCAGTGCCCACTCATTGCGGTCGTTGCTTTTGGTTGGGCGGTTGGTTTGTGCGGTTGTGGCGCGTTGCTTTTCGTTGTGTTTGTATCTAATAAAAGTGTGTTGTGAGCATGGTACTTAGTAGAAACCAGTGGCCCAGGTGTTCGGGCCCTTACATGGGAGCACAGCAGGTGAGCACCCTTGGTAGCTACTACGAAAATGCTACCAGTTGGCGAAGCTTCAAGTAGGAGGCTCGCGTGAGACGTACAATACCGATCAAAAGCGATGTCTACAATACCGATCAAAAGCGACGCAACTAATCCCTCATGCATAAGCACGCGGTATGCTCACGGAAGTCAGAACCCCTGGAGAAGTCAAAAGCAGATCAAAATTTAAAGCATACCGCACCCGGCGGACAATGCCGATTCAAATACCCATGATACATCAACCAAAATGCGGCAACGATAGTCGCTTGATGCATTCGCGCGCAATCATGCGCACTCACGGAAGTTGCAGCCATACACTCACGGAAATCAGGAGGTCAAAAGTAGATCAAAATTTGAAGCATACCCTCCCCCCTCGTCGGACAATACCGAACAAAACTGGCGCACATCAACCCTCAGCTGTAGATCAAAATTTCGCGTACGCACCCGACACCGTATCGCGCCCGAGGACATCAAATAACAACGCCCAACAGCAAACGCCCAACATTTCAGTATGCGATGCGGCCATCACTGCACTGGCAGCTAGGCGGGATCCAAGGTGCTAACCTAGATCAAAATTTTTTACCTACTCCTACCCTGAGCGCATGCTTTTTGTTTACTGCAGTGCCGTGGGACTGTCAGCATGAGAAAAACGCTCCGCTACGTCAAAAACTACACACACGCCACTGCGGCGGTAAGGCAAAGCGCAGCGGATTGCCCGCATTGACGAAATTTGTGCAATACGCTACAGACACTTACGGCATAGCAAATTGGCGGAATATCACAGTTCTACACAGGGCATGAAAAAAATCGAGCGAAATTCCCTAGCAATTTCCACAAAACCCTTACCTGGCCGAAAATCGATTCGCAATCCACAAATCATCGCTTCAAGATTTAAACACAACCTTTGACCTGCAGCGACGAATCTCGCAACTGTTGCATCCACTTGCTGGCACCGAGCGTCGCTGAAGTTATCCGAGGCTACTATAAACCAATATGCACCTGGAGCTTTTCTCTCATGATAAAATTTCGGTTCCTTTGCTCTGCGAACTTCGCAAAGAACCCTCTATAAGCAACTCTGCACCTAATACCGATCATCTGAAAAAAAGAAGAGTGAATTCCTTTTTTTTTACGGTGGAACAATCGCCTGTATAAAAACTTCAACCACAGAAACTATCCTCCTCTTTTGCAAGCGACAGTGAAGTAGTACTGGATGCGCGATACTCATTGAAGTGAAGCAAATCTTTCCTCGCACCACAATTCAAGCTTAGTTTGACAAGCACATTGCTCAGAACGCAACCCCAAACGAAAACAGGTTCTATGCTAGAGTTCTATGAAATATCAGGATATCTACTGAATGTGCATTCTTTGCATATAGAATAGTCAGTATAAAATGAGCTCGGATTCATCTCTTAATTTTTAGCCACCTTCTTGACTACAACCAAGCAATATAAGGAAAAAACAATCAGCGAAAATACCAAACAAACGTTACACATATAAATCTCACCTGAGAGTCAATTGTGAATGCAATGCAAAGCCATCGGTCTCATTCATAAAAATTTCGGAAATACTGCACCGCCGTGAACAAACCTCCCACAGCCAAAAATATCAGTCCGAACTTCCGGATTGCTTGCACTTAAGGAACTTATTTCCGAAGAGATTAATCTTTCAAACAAAAGGTCAATAATATAGTCGAGCAAGCAGACGAAATGTTTTTGCTGTAATAGAATGAAATGGCTGCTGACCTATTAAAAGATAATTAAGCAGTCGCAAAAAGCATCAGAGAATGACATATAACTGAGGAACCTTACAATGCTCCATTCAGTTCCCAGAGAAATGCGGGAAAGTTACAAACCGAGAGATAACTCTTTCAGAAGAAACTTCACGGAGTTTTATTCAAGACTGTGCAGTAGGGTGGAGTCCTACGCAGCAAAAACATATTAGAAGAAATTCGGTGGATATTCAACTACCCTCCTTTCTGCGAAAGCCCTGAGTTATTTCAACAACGACAAAAAAAATCCTCTGAAAAACCGCCCACAATAAGAACCTTCACTTCCTGAAACTACTAAAAATTAATAATAAAGAATTTTTCCTCACCGCCAAATGCTCCCACAAAACATTGCTTTTGCCATCCAAAACCTCAGCCAGAGTGACTCGTTTAACTAGGCCCCGTTCAAAATAAGATCTACGATCTCTTATCAGTGAACGCCTAACTGCCAATTTGTGGGGAGCAAAAAAGTTCATTTCCCATCCCACTTAAACCAAACGTCGACCAATTCGTCTAGATCGAAATAGAATCCCTCTCACCCACTCGCAAAAGGACCTAGATTTCATTGAAAGGAAGGATTACTAGTGCTCTATTATCTTGCTAATCACCTTATTCCCGGATCCCCGGCCCCTTCCCCGTACCCCACTCCGTGCAAGCTGAATTTCGGTGCCTACTCCGAACGGAAAACCTTGGCCTCCGATTTGAACTTCAAAAAACGGCAACAAAATTCATTCCAACCCGTTCTAACCTAAACGAAAGTTACTCTTTCCTCACACCTGTCTCCTCCGCGGAAAAGTCCCACGAAAACTACCTAATAAAAAATAAAATTTCTTCTTTCTGCATCAATCCTCCTGAGAGCTCGGATAACGGAAGTTGTAAGTGGCGAATGCATTGGCGAGTGTAACGATGACCAGACACGGCGATCACCGGAGAACGAATAGTTCTTTCTCAACGTTGCCATACCTGAGGTGCTTAGGTGAATGAGAACCACTGACGACCTTCGTACCTCTCGCATAATCTTCTTGGCGATGATAACACCGAAACATGAGGAAGAGGTTAACTTATGCACAACACAACAACCCTCTGAAGAGCATTTTTACGGTACAATAGACTCTACGGCAGAACTAGAACATTAGTATAGTCAAGATCACTTGAAGCAGAGGAAACAAGGAGGAACACATAAGGCAACTCTTCCTCCCACCAATGAAGTTTTCAGAGCACTTTTTTTCATTATAAGCACTTATCTCATACTTTCTTCCCCTATTAAAGAAATCATTCGTCTAAGGATTCCATCGAATGCTGGGAATTGAACGTAACAAAAAATAGACTGAGAGGCATTCTGTGTGTTGGAAATTTTATGCTGTCCTACTTTTGACAGCCTTTTTACTAAAACTGCATAAATCTTTATCAATTTTAAAATGTTCGGTACGTTCCACTTCCAATAAGATTTGAGGTATGCGCCACGAAAAAGAGACTTCCGGCGGTTTGCAGACAGAAACTCTTTAATAGCTTAAGCAGAACGCAAGATTCTTTTTTTTTGTGATTAGCTAGACTGTGCGTAGGTGGGCAAGATATGGCCACGAAGATGAAATGTACCCAAGTAAAAAATGTTTTTCCAAGGTATTTCGTTTCGAAAACTTTTTCTTACACGAAATATTGAAAAAAATTTCCCTTCTGGCATTTTTTAAACCGAGAGATTTGCGTAAAGTACTTTTAACTCAATATTATTTATCATAAACCCAATCATCTGGCGGCCGAAAAATAAGTCAACGATGCGAACACCTGCACCAGACGACCCTGCCACATCGGTGCCATATGAACCTCTAAATATAAAGTTGTAGTGAATATTTCTGACAACGAAAGAAGTGTAAAAATGCCGATAGATGTCACATAAACTTCTCCAAACTGTAAGAACAGCAGAACTTTCAAAGCGTACACTCATTCGACACATCCATTCGACCAGCGAAAAAAATAGAGGGGAATAGTGGCATGGGCTGCAGGTTGGTTTGCCATCCTTACCACTCAATCTCTCGCCCAAGAAGATTGAGCAAGGACTTCAACCACCCTACAACGCAATACTTCCTTTTGTCACTCACTGAACTCACGTCATCCACCACAGCAGAGCGGACTTGTACGAATGGGTACGACAATCCATTATTGTGTTATCTCGACTGCCTCACCATTCCTAACTCCAATTTCAAAGACCAAAACATTAGAGACCATATTTTGGAGCGTTCACTATTTTAGCCACATCGAAATGCACTGCATACTTATAAAAATGCTGCTGACATCACTTTAAGATTTCAATACCGGCATTTCTCTCGGTTCCCTTCATAGCTCCGACTCGAAGCTTCCTATTCCTTTTATATTTAGAGGTTTAAAAAACACTCTTTAGGTTAAAATATCAATTCAATTTCGTGAATACATCTTTGCATTGTCACAAACTAGACTGCTCAATTATACTTCAATCTGTCATGTACGCCAAGAAACTTTTGCAGCCTTCATGGTCGTACGCTAAAAATAGAAGCTTGCTAGGCTGCTCCATGTAGCCCGAATAAAGCTCTCCTCCTTTCGCTCCCAAGCAGTGAAAATACTCGCGAAATTCAAACCCCGCCCTTAATGGAACTGGATGGAGTTGTGAAGTTTCGCCTCATCCTTGAAAAATGTTCCGCTCAACGCCAGCTCAATTCACCTGTTTCTTCAACTTCGGGCGATCCTGACTATGCAATCAAGCCGTGACTAGTCAGCCATATTACAACAAATACACTCCCAATAGAAATGCTCTCCCAAGAATTCCGCTGTTGCGCACAATTAACGTATCCCCTCGCCTCAATGGCGTCGTCGCCGAGAGGTATATGCGGCAAATGCGAAGATTCGCAATGATGGCATTCACCTATGCACCGCTGCCATGGCAGCGCCTACGAAAGGCAATTCGGTGCCCGGAGACTGCAGTATTCAGCCAAAATTTACACCCACCTAGTTCATTTCACCAATACAAACTCGTCATCTGATTTCTCTTGAGAACTGGTGGAAAGAGAAGAAATTTTATTTCCGGAAAGAATAATTTAAGAGATAACTCCCGAATTGCCATTTCCGAGGGAAGAGTGAGTGCGAGGAAGGATGAAACTCTGTTCAAACCTCTTAAATCGCTCACGTCCACCGAATTCCTTCTCACATTTCGTGGCTAAATAGTCCGAAATTTCCTTATTCAAGTTGCTAACTGCTTTGCGGTTGAATCCTTCCGAATCCGAATAGCCGCTGAAACTTCTCTTCAGAGGTTGATGACGTCGACATTTGCGAACAACGATGTTCCTCGAATCTTTGATCATACCTCCTTCGTTGAGTGAAAACCTCATCTCAAAATTGTCTCGCTGCAGTTGCTGTCGAGTGTTTCAATCTCCTTCGCTGTTCCAAACACATGCTTCCTTAAAGATCTCACAATCCTTTTCGTATATGCAAAAATAGACGTGCAGTAGCTCCTGAACCCATTTTCCAGCTCCCTTCTAACGACAGTAAATCCCCTTCAATGACAGTTTCGGTCTAAACCGCACCTCGACCTCCTCCCAAATAAGACTGACTCATCTCTCGACAAATTTCAATTCCAACTGTACGCCATCGCCTCCTATCGATATGTATTATTCTGAATTAATCTAGCGAATTAAACAAAGCGTTGTTGGCGCAATATATGCTTTCGCACTCTCACTTGCTAAACGAACTATTTAAAGAATTCAGAAACAAACTAGAAAACATGCCTAATACTATATCCATATTACAAGTAACATAAAACAAATATAGATGCATTTGCGTCTGTTTATCCTTTTAACATCCCACAACCGCTTTGCTACTTAATTGCAGAATTTTGAAGTTGGTGGGAACACTCTTCATTTCCACTAGTAAATTTCTTAGATAACTCCAACTGCGTTTGAAAATTTGTGGAAAAAGCCTCAACTTTCCGTAATTCTTCAACAGCCGAATACTTTCGGAATGTATTTACAAATATTAATTTATCAAAAAAAAAAACATATCTTTATGAGAGCAAGATCACAGTTCACGAAGAAAAAAGATAGGGGGAAACCTCTTCGCAATAGATGGACGACTCATAGAATATGCAGCAGATTATTTTAAACTTTTATCATACTGACCAATATAAATACACGAAACCAATAAACACAATCGTAGAATATATGTGAGTGACAATAGAGATCAATGAAGAAAACTTTTTAGAAATTAAATACACTTTCATGGTAATATATCGATTTAAATTATTGCTGACTATAACATTACAGCCGTATCAAAATATCACGGATGTCTACCATGAGAAGGCAATAATTAAAACTTATGTCTAAATATATCGCCGATAAATTATCAACGTTAAAATAGTCATCAATCCTTGCAAAATCAACTAATAATAACTGATAATTAATCTTATAATAATAATTGATATAATAATTAATACTTGCTAATTACTGTTCAAAACAAGTAACCAAAAGAATGGGGCACCTATTAAGGAAACATTAGCATATTAATAAAAGAACATCTCATCTCACCGTTTCTCTTTAGAATGCGTGGCTCCATTGTAAAAATGACAACGATCGCATAAAACAAAACAGATAAAACAATCACAAAATTTTCGTAAAAACCAACACGAAATAAAGAAACACCATAAAGAATATCCCGATTAAATAATCATCTAAAGCTTAAATAGAAAAAAAAGGCTATAACAAGACGTAAGCCCGATAAAGGCACAAATGGAAGGATGAAATTAGACTCACTTTTACCTATATTTTAAAAGCCGCAAGCTGCATTTTGTTCAATAATAAAACTAGTAACCACTTAATGCATCAAAATACAAACCAAAACATACAATAAGAAAGAAACACCACAAATTCATAGAATAATAGCAATGCTGGGCGATATGAGAGGATCAAACCATCCAACTCATGCACTGCTTATAATAATACAACTGTTAGTTGAATATTGCCATAAATTATACTGAAATGTGGAACAACCTATATGTGGCTAGCCTCTGAGTGGAGGATCTAAGCAGTATCCCATTCTCAGAATACCATACCGGCCAAATATTTATAGGATCTAATAAATACCCACAGAGGATTGATGTCAGTTCTGCCATCCACATTACTCTGCCATATACGAATAACGGCTTACATATGAATAACATATTCGTGTGAAACATCATGGTAATGTATTTGTGGATGAAAGTGAGCATAAAATGAGACGTTTAGTGCTAGAACCGACTGCTGAAAGGAGATACCGGCCATCACAAAAATATTCGCTCTTCATCTCCTCCCTCTCTCGAATATAACCACATAAAAATACAGAATTGACGAGCACAGATAAAACACTTCAACATCCACCTCGAATCGTTTCAGTTCATTCACCTCTTCACATAACCCGACGAATATTCACCTCTGATGTATGAAAAGGATATCTTATTAAGACGACGATCAGTCAGGTTCAGGTCGCGCCCAATCACTGCAAGTCATTCAACTCGTTTACTGATGATCTTTGAAATGCACCGAAACAGAAAAAAACGCAATAATACTGCTGACTAACAAACGTTACGACCGTACACAGCCGATTTCTCAACGATTCGCTTCAAAATTCTAAATTAACACTGATAATGGGTCAAATCAGATGCCGCCACGAATTTTAATAGCCCCTCCACCTCACTAAAAAATGTGAGGAAAACTTGTACCGTTGGAATGCATCGCTCACATGTTCTTTTCGCACTTGCATATAAGGCCGTATTAGAGGTGACTATTTCGCAAGCATTACCTCCCATCCCGCACTACTCCCACTCTTATCCTACATAGCCGACTTCTAAAACAAGCATATCCTTTATGAAACCACATTCCCATCCGGACACTACTACAAACCAAGTGTCTTGTCAAGTGTGCCAATCAAAAGCCTTCGCAAATAGCCCAACAACACTTTATTTTAACAAAACTTATAAACTCACAGATTATATTAGCAGGTTGTTGCAGAACACCTTCTCATCTTCAAATCATCTGGTGCTAGTGAAGGTCTTACTCGGCCACCTGGACTCAACCACCACCAGGTGAGAATTGTTTGAACTGCTCTCCATTAATGAGGCTGCAAAAAGAACTCATTACCATTCCGACACGCGGCATACCTGGTTTATAAAAACCTCGATTATGTGAGCGTACCTCACGGATTTCCGCATTAAGCATAGTATGACTCATATATTTTTCAGTGAACAAATAGACAAAGAAGAATAATATTCTTGGATCCGAAAAACAATGAGAAGTCCTCAAACCAAATGAGGTGCACTCTCTTCAAGTATTTCTTTCGTTTAGAAGATTCCACCGATGCCGCCTCAACGATACCGCAAAAGCATCGGTAACCAGCATGGCAAGGAACGCTGACAGGTACACATGAAAACAACAATTAAACCTAGGAGAATGCCCTCATTGGGTTGGATGGCAGGGCGATCAAAATCACCGAAAATTTCGCAACAACATCAAATAAGCCACAAGCGTTGAGAACAAGCCATAACACGTGACTCGTACGGTGTACAACATCTCATAAGCTACCACTCGGGTAGCACCGTAAGGCAACCAAACACGTTTAAAAGCGATTAAAGTTAAAGAAATTTGGTTAAGTTGGACTTTTGCAGTAATAAAAACCATCTAGTCCTATATGAGTAGGTGGTCTGACACGTGTTACTGAGATCAAAGAGGATCTTTAACGAGCTTTTTTCACCTCCCTTCACTCCATTATGCTTTTGAAACTTGTTCTGCTCACTGGTACGCTGTTCTCGACGAATTTTTTCGAGAAAAAGTCGACGATGTTGTTGATAAATTTAAGACTGGTTAACCTCTCCCCAACATCATATCTACTCCCTCCGTGACTTTCTAAACTTTGGATGTGATTGGAAAACCTGTCTGGGTCTTCCCTGCCTGCCCACTAACAACCCTAAATGAGCAAATTTACCTCACATATATTGGTTTGAGTGAATCATCTACAGTGGATACCATCTACTTTCCTAGCCAATATTTCTTCTGGTGCACGAAAAACCTGCCGCGTCCAGATTAAGAGTATAATCACCTTTTTGTTCCTTCAAGTCTTCTGCGTAGTTCACCTGCAGTTGGCCATCTCGCTTCATCACCTCAACATCTATGCGTTAACGTCACAGGTGCTTCGGCATTTCTTCTTGATTCGGCAGCCTTATATTCCATTAGCACCTGTAAGGATATACAGCTTTCGGTCAAAAATCAATGGAGGAAGGCAATTTTATTAATTGGAAACAAGCGAAATGGTTTTGAAGGGCTAAGAAGTGCAGTATTTGCGCGTCACCCCTCCGATAGCTCTCGTCAGAACAAACGGTCGAACTATCTGAGAGAAAGATGCCTCTATTTACCTCCCCTAGTGCTGGAAATGACGCGAAATGTTAACCTTGCTTTGTGGACTGTGCCAGGAGACATTAAAATTTCATCAGACATATTCTGCATTCATGTGCATAACAACTCCACCCGTATGACGTTACCTACCTTAGCAGGGTGAGCGAGGGGGGAGAGGACGGGCGAGGGTTTTGGTCGGGAGAATCCGCCACGACGGCAATTAAAGCTATCTTTATGTTTTAGGCTTCTGATACTATCATCATTCTTTGTAAAACCGTAAAGAAACATTGAACAAACACCGCAACAACCCTAAAAACACGATAATGAAAGATACTACCAACAAATTTCAAGGCAACAGAAAAACATTGTACACGTCGCTGTACAATGTAATTTTCGAGAAAAGCTGAACGTCGAAATACTATCACGACCATAGGGACTTCAAACAAACAAAGATAAGCGCACAGGTATCCACGGTCGATGAGACTTTGTGGTCAAAAAACCGCCATGGTGGGTACCGCTGAGCTAAAAACCATCGACATCCGGATGTCACCTCGACTTACATTAAATATCGGTGGACCAATGGACACAAGACCATTAAATTTGAAGAATGGTATTGCTCCTTCATCAAAGTGTATTTCCACTGGTCAATGGATGGCGTTTTTTTAAAGGGAAAGTTGCTCAACGGCTCACTGTCCAAGAAAAATAATTACAAAGGTAGCGAATAATATGGACGATGGAGAGCGCTTACCTGACAATTGTCCATGACTAATAGACAAGGTACCAATTGATAAAAAGGCCATCTAAGATAACTACATTCGTATGGCCTTATAATTGCGTAACTTGTGCCACGAAGCATTAACACTGCTCTGCAGGTCACACGGTAATATCTGAAAGGGAAGTCTTTATGGCGCAAGGCATGTTCAGGATTCTTTAATGAAAGAGGCGACGACTGAAATTTATATGTTTGCTTCCTCTTAAGTGATTTTTTTGCCAACAGGCCCAGACATTGGAAAAATGCTCCCATATTTTTTACTATTCTTTACATATTCAAATTTCCGGATGTTTAAATAAATAAAAAACAAATACGATATCATCTTTGAATTTGTCGTAGACGCGCAGATAAATAAGCGCATGAGAACTTCAAATCTTTTTAAATAACTAGTTTTTTTTGTGCGCATAATTTCACAGAAGTGGCGCTTACAGTTTCCTCACCCCCTCCCCCTCCCTCCCTCCAAAGTTCAGACGAAGCAAAAGAGGATAATCGCCTCAAATTTCCCTCCCTCCAAGCTCAAACCCGTTCGCAGAGTCTAGTCATTACGGCTCATTTACCAACGCAGCATATGCAATAACTGCTAAAAGAATAGAACAGCTGCTTGCAAGCAAAATCACCTCACATCCTTAGCAAGGCAACAAATCTGACGTTAAATTGCTTCTTAATTCTCAAGCTGAGCTCGGAATCTCCCGAATTTCAAAATTCACAAACTGCCCTAACAACACATAGCTGAGCGAGCAAGTTTATGAATTACCTTCAATTATCTTGAAATTATCAATTGTCTTCATTTGTGAAGACGAAAAAAAAAATTATCTTCGATAATCCTTACCTATGCATCACTTCTTAAGCCCGCTTATGAGACGCTAGTGGATGGAATGAGTCAATCAACAATCTAACGTAAAAAATTTGCCTTTAATTTATTAGTAATTGCAATATAAATTATTTGATAATTCACTGATGAATACATCAGTGTTTTTTTTCCTTTCAATAAAAGCCGAAAATAAAATACGATGAAATAAATCACCCTTTACGCACAAGGTAGACGTGTGAGTATCCACTAAGTTCAACACATCGTAATTACTGCAATGCTTCGTATAAAAGATTATAAAATGCTTAATCTACAGGTACAAATATAATTGGGACAATAAATACTCTTGACGATTACAAAGCAATTTCTAGCATAGAAGAAACATCCGTGCAAGAATGACCTAGGTAAGCGCTTAATCTAGGAAGGATGACACAATCAGAAAAATTAATACAAGCCCGAATCACACGCATAACACCTGCAAAGATAAACGTATTCCAAGCAGTCAAGCGAAAACCTCTGCTTGCGTATGGCCCAAAACACATCCCTGCATCAATGACAGAATATCATTTCGTTTGCTGAGTATCGGTTAATTCGTCTTTAAACGTGCATTTTTATACCGTATCAAAATTGACGAAACCTCCTTCCCGCCGTTATTGCTCACAATTTTTTGTTTGTTTGTATGATGCGTTTGTCAATAAGTGGTCATAGTGAGGCATTTGTTCTACATCAAAGATGGTTGAGGCGTGTAAGTGCTTGGTGAGTTGCTTCGTTTTGATCTATTGTTTGCTTCTCAATATTTTCAGAGAGCAAAAAACCCCGCAAGTATTACTGTGCACGGCTTTATCCGGTAACCTTGGTCTAACGACCATTGTGCTAAGCAAGAAATTAACGATAGTCCAGACCCGGGTGTGCGCTTTGAACGCCCTTAGAATCCGTGAATAGCGAAGGTCCAGCGGATATTTTCATTTTCACCGCGACTTTGGGTCGAAGTTCATCAGCGTGCGATTCATCGCCTTCTGTGGAACTTAGGTGCCTCATCTCATACCCCCTTCGCATGTTATTTCCTTCAGACCAGCCACAGTGATGCATCGCGTAACGATGTCAACAAATAACGCTAATGGCACATTGAGAACGCAAGTTTTCAATGTGCAAAGTGCACAGACCTCGAATTCGACTGTTTCGCCGTCTGTCGAATAGATCACAAGTATTTCAGTCACCGCATCAACATCAACTAATCTAGAAATTTACATCCCATACTAGAATGGAAGGCTCTAATATGGAATGTAGAAAACAATGAAGAGTGATCAATTTCGAAGGTGTTCACGGACTTCAAATATTGAAATTAGTTACATTCTATCACCATGAATACTGCAGTAGCATATTTTGTTCAGAGAAGGCTTTTGATATGAATAAGATAACATGTGGGCAGCAGCTTATTGTTTCATCGCATGGACGTTACTATAGGAACGGAAAACAAATGCTTTAAATGGTAAGAATATGTCAATATTTGCCAAAACTGGTTCCTATCCCAAAATGAAAACTCACAAAATTATACAACTTGGTAGTTTTTCTCGTAATTGTTGTCAATACTACCTTCGACGGTTGCATAGAAATGGTCAGTTTTGCTTATCTTGCCTGTTGTTTTTATACATGAAAATGACAACTTAAATCCTCTTTTAGAAATGGGGAACAACGAAATTTCCACGTTGTTGTAATTTGCGAAGCGCAATTAAAAGAAGAAAACGAATATATTTTTGAGTGTACGCAGTGATTGAAATAGCTTATCAAGTATGCAAATTTTGTGGCAGTTATCAAGTAGTCGACTGACAAGAGCCACTTTTTAATCTTTATATTGCGACTACCTGGGGGAACTTATGCAAGAAGCGGGCTTCACAACGTTTGCTTTAGAGTTCTTCATTTCATTGTGTTCAGCAGAGTTCGTTTCTACAAGTTGTTGTGACGTTGTGCTTTTTATGTCGCTTATAAACCGTCTGCCGTTATCACCTCCAGATTTTGGTCCGACGGAGGGAAAGGAGGCATGTGAAGGGTCATTTGCACTTTTCGAGCTTTTTTTCTCACTGTTATTGTTTGTGTAGCAATCGGCATTAGCAAAGTACAGGTGCCCTTATATGTGTGTTGCATTTTTGGGAGCTTTGTGCGGATATGCGGTCTGGCAAAAATATGGAGAGATTACTTTGTCTATTTATTTTTTCACTTCTAACTTACGAAGCTGGTTGACCAGTTGATAAACATGCAAAAGCACATATTGTGCCGACCCTTTGGCGCGTTTTCCACTTGTTTCAATTTCGACCGGTCAAACAAAATATAAACGTAAAAGTCAGTTGCAACGCTTCCTGGGAAAATCCATTATTTCTCAGGTGTTTTGTTTTGTTATAAAAGATCCTATTATTCACATCTGCTGGTATTGTTAAGGTGGTCAAAAGCGATGTATAATTTTCAACAAGGGTGCATCAACAAGAAAGAAAGGCGAATGAACGAGGTGCAAATACTGTGAACGAAAACTGAATTTAGCCGCTTGCATACATATTCAGTGCTGCAGAAGGACTTCCATACCGAAAAATTTAATTTGCTTAGAACACGTGGGTTTCTATTAACGATAGATACGTTACGAGGTTTCGTTTCAAAAACACACGAATGATAAAGTCAACAACGTGCCATTAATGACGGACGATTCTAAAGTTGCATTCCTCACTTCCCCTCAAAATTCGTTCGTATAGTTGATTCGAATTCACTTCGTCGTACAATTGGAATTCACTTCGTCGCACAATTCGTAAATGATGGAGATCGATCGGCTAAGCCTTGATTGGACGTGAAGCGAGTAAATTCCTAGGAGAATCTAATAGCCGAGTCTCCCGTTAATTCTTGATGCGTTGAATTTTGCGGTTATCGTTTATTACCGCTTTCAATTTGCAGCTTTTACTTCACTTCTACTACATTTATTGAAGAACATTAAAATATCAAACAGAAAAACTGATATATTTATACTTACTAAATCGGCACAGTAAATATTTCAATCGGTACCTTGATGCATTCCTTGAATTTCCTTTCAATCTGCTGAACTGAGAAGAAGTAGCATAATGCAGAAAAGAAAGCGATAAATATGCGGTGGAGACCAATTTGGAAATGGATTTTTTGCAAGAGATAAAGCTGGCGGGTGCAAAAATACCAAACCTGGTGTGGCGCAAGGGGACAGAGGGGAGAGGAAGCAGGCGTTGAAGTAGGAAGAATACGGGAGAGAGAGCGGTTTATAATGCGGTCAGACCTCCGACCTTTTCATTGATGAGACCTTCCTTTCATAAATTCCGAGATTGCTGAACAGAAGCGGGAAATAATTTAGAGCATATTGCGTTACGTTACTAGTATGCGAAATGTCTCGAAATGTTGACGGCACCACAGATTAGATCACATGGGTAATATCAAATTTTCTCATCGTAGAAGGTATTGCGCTTTGGAATTGCATAAATCGATCTGCGACGACCTTTTTGGGACCAGCACGGTAAAGGTGTTTTTAGAGTTGCGCAAACAGCGGTACTCCGAATGATTCAGAAACGGCGGTACATTATCGCCTATAGTTGGACAATTTCCAAAAAAAAAACAATTTTCAATGCTGAAAAAAAACAAATACGATTCATCGCTTATGGTAAGAAACATTGACGGTCTTCACTGAGAACGCATTTGTGAGGGGGTCCTTCTGCTTGATTCGCAACAATTTATAGAGCTGTTGCCGATATTCAGGCCGGAAAATGAAGTTAATTACAGTGGTTGCAATCGTGAGAATCCTGAAAAATTATTCGCTTTTATTGCATTTTAAGTTCTGTTGGTAACCGTCGCTTATGCCTGGAAATAATCTGTGAGAAAAACTTTTATAGTTTATTCTATTCAAGCATGCTCTCTCAACCATTTTATGAGTACCAGTCACTATCCAATCTTCTTGCAAATTTCAACAAGCTCTGAAGTGATCGGCTTATCATTTAGACGAATAACACACCAAAGAATTTCCCGCCAGATGAAAGCCTATTAAACGCTGCAAATATAGCACAACCTTACATTTATTGGAGAGGTTGCATTATATTTGCGGCGTTTAATGCGCTTTCGTATTCTGAAATGCGCAATAATTTTGAAAAATTTCGTGAAGAAAAAGTGAAAGGACGAATGGTCGATAGATTCGACTGAGATCCGGTTACTTTATGGACCATTTACTACTTATTGGCTGGTAAAATCTGGAAGAATGCGATTAGATTCTGCCCATTTAAAGCAGTGCTTGATATTCTTCGAGCTTGATATTCAGTACTTGATATTCTTCGTGCTTGATATGCTTGATATTCTTGATATTTCAGGGATTAAACAATCACCAAGATTTGCCTAGCAGTCCATCCACCGTGAGTTCAGAGTCGCTTGATATTTTTCGAGCTCAACCTTCTCTGGGAAAATTGAAACTAACTGTCGTTCTCCAACATTTTCAACGTTTGGTTTATCGCAAAGTCGAAAGTTTAAAACACGCCTAGAATATTTATTTGCGTATGCATGGGTCGAACGTTCATTTTGTTTCGTTTTCTAGTCAGGAAAACCCCTTGTCTTTGTGGTACATGTCGGCCTCTGAACGCTGCCTAACAGCCGAACATCCTGGAACAGCTATTCATCCCTCCCTTCAATTATAGGGATGACAATAGGGAGATGGCGAGATGTGCTGACATATGGTTAATTCTTCTTTTCGCAGCAGAAAGCAAATTATTTGTCCTTAATTTCCCCGACAATATGATGAGAGTAACCAATTCAGTCGTTTAAAGAAACAATGAAATTTCTTGAATTTAGTTGAAACCATCAAGTAATTTCAGGTTTTTTTTCGGGTGTCGGTTTCGCACGATTAGTGCATATAGAATAAAGTGTTGATTTGAGAGGATGAAATTGAGTGGGCCAACCCGGGTCCAGAATAAGTGATTGCGAGTGCAACATCGTTTACTGTGAACATTTTTAATCGTATACTGATCATCACAACGCTTGGCATTGCAACCAGTACAATGGCAGCTCCCGTAACGCAAAGAAGCAATTTCGTTTGAGGGCCTTTATGTGCCACGACAGTCTTGGCTTCTTTTCCTCTGCACCGTCTCTAAAATTCACACAAGCTTCAACATTATGTGGCAATTTTTGAAATGTACAATTCGTAGAAGCGAAGCAATCTGCCGAAGAAATCATACGAACTGCTGCGGTACGTCTTCGACCAGATTGTCGGATGAATCTTTTTTTAGAGGCCTGTTTTGCGCGGAAAGAGTTTGGCCAGGCTAATTCAAGACAGACTAACAAAATTCACCGATTGCTTGCTTCAAGGATATCTCAGTGGACAACCGGGGCAAAAAATGCCGGAAAACCGCGCTATGATGAGCTTCCTATTGGAATTTTTTGTCAGAAAACGACATTGTCACAGCGATGTTGGCTAAAAATTTCTGATGCGTAGTGAAAAATTTGCGAATTGTAGTAGATTCCGCCAACTCAAGGAAAGGAGATAAGGGAAATTCTTTGAATTTTGACCGGATGGGAATCAAACTCAAGCCAAACAATGAAGTAAGGAAACATGTCGCAATCAAACGTTTTTTCTAATTTTTCGAATTTTTGTATATAGTTCTTCATTGAAGAGCCATGAAGACGTTCATGTTCCAGACGTAATGGATGCGACCACTTCATTTTTCATCTCATGTTTCTCTCACCTTTCTTCCACTTCCTCCTACCTCCATCCACCCCCTCCCTTCTTCTTACTGTTTAGAAAAATACCACTCCTTTCGTCAAACCAGAAAGCATGCCTAAAAAGTAGACTACCTATCGCCTGAAACAAGGAACAATGCAACGAAAAACAAAAGTACGACTGCTTTCACGGATGTTTAATTAATGACAACAATTTTCAAAAAAAAAAAAATGATTTGCGTAAGCATCAGTATCAGAGATGGCAACTCCCTCCAGCATCATTTCCTATCTGCTCTCGTAAAATTTGAAATTATAGGTGATGTGAAGGTTTGTGACATTCGATGTAAATATCTGGTTTGCTCTCTCGAAAACTATTGCATTCTTTTACGCTTCTTTATTTTTTAAAGAAACAAAAATGCACATCGCGATGTGTCTCGAAGAGATTACTTAAAAAACACCCACAAAAGTAGCAAACGGTATACAGTTTCCAGCTGTTAAACTACATTTGAATGCATCATAACGCTACAGAGAAAACAATATATTTTAGGAGGGCGCATGAGAAAAACAGAAATATGTTTGCATGCGAAACAAAATAATGAACTCTTTTTCTTTCTCATTAAAAACTTACAATTTACAGTCCTTTTGCAATTTACAGTCCTTTCAATTTCCGGCAGTATAAACTGCATCCATACCTATTGGTTCCATCTACGCGGTTTGCACCATAACTGAATTAATGAGTTTTGTCTACGGAGGGGACAGGAGGAACAGGGGAGGAGAGGGAAGCGAAAGAAGAAAAAAACTGCCTACCACTGTAACCACCTTAAAGCTATAATGAGATGGTTATTGTTCCCTTATTTTCCCTCCAGTAATATTTGATTCACATCATCGATGCATTTGTGTACTCACTTCATGCTTTCCTCAAAAGTATTTCTTTTTCTATATTGCAGCAAAGAATATAAATTTTCTCGTGAAATATTTTTTTCTCATAAATAAACGTGATAGTGTCGCGCGAAAAACGTCGAATATATTAGTTTAACGCTAATGATTTGTGATTATAGAACTTTTTCCGTCGTTGGTCAAAATGTGTATACAGCCATATAAATATTTTTTCATAAAACTCACCGTGATCATGATTTGCACAATGAGTAGTGAAGCGAATGACAGGATATAGGCTAATACAACGAAAAGGAAATGTGTCGTCGAGTACACTGTATTTGTTGAATTTATTATTGCGCAATGTCGTGTACCCGATAATTCAGTATTGTTAAACGCCGAAAGACCGGCGAAGAGGATCGATATCTGCAAGAATTTGAAATAATTCAATGCATTGCATCTTCAGACGAATCCAGATCACCGAACGCTTTTCGCAGAAGGAAAAATTAGCTAATAGTGTTCCCTCATTATTTATAGTATCACATCTATGGAATTTCCAAGGTAACGAAACGAGAGATCAGTAGTATGCGGACGACCTAAGAAATCGTTTATCCTTCGTAATCTGTGATGATATGCGACAGATGCAATTAGGTATCAGTCCCCTGTGAAATAAACGACCACTTCAAATTTTCAAGCATACAGCAGTTTTAACATCGAACGCCTATGTTTATCAGTTATAGTGGACAATATCTCCATTCGATTTTTACATTTAAACTCGTGACACCAAACAAAACAATCATTTTTTAAGCATGCGGCTGAACAATCACCTTTTAAATCTAGAGAGTATGATGTGAAAGAGCCGGGAAATTTAGATGGGAAAATCGATTAAAAAAAGTTGATTATATGTGGCAAATGCAATTGCGAGTTTGAAGTATGCAACGCTGAATTTAAGCTCAGTTCATTGGACTTGTTCAAAATGAGCTTACCAGTTGTACGACAATAGCAGCAACAGTTAAAAGAAGTTTAACTTTCGGTCTCCAAAAGATTGCATACAATTTTGGACGCATAACTGCTGTAATACGCTCAATAGAGATTATAATCGTGATGAGAGCAGGTAACTCGGTTCCTATTATAAGAGGAATGACCCAATTCTTCTGAAATAATTATACTGCGTTCCTTTCAAATAACATGTTAGATTAACTTATTTGCATTGACACATTCCACCTCTATCTTTCCATAGGTTTCTGGAAACCTCTGTGCGAGCATATAGCCGCATCATATCAACGTATATGCGTGAAGGTTAAATAAAGGCCTGTTTCCAGGAGGCCTGTTTTCTTGTTGCTGCAACCGAAGCAAAATGCCTGGTCCCATCTGTACGCCCGGTTGTTTTTTTAATGACAGAAGATCCGATGACGAAATTGACTGGATGCATTACAGAATCACTTCAGTTATGCATTAACAAATTCGACAAGCAACAGAGTGCCCAGGATTCACAATTGTACAAGTGTTTTTAATTTTAATGTACATTGCGTCAGTACATTGCCATGAATCTTTTGGAAACTATCCAATTTTCTTCAATTTTTCAATATTTTCTCAAAATTTCCAGTGCTTACGTCATATCTTCAAGAAATATGTGAAAATTCTTGGCCCTGAAGCATGATATACAAATTAAAAATCACATCATTTTATCGATAGGATTCAGTCCCTATAATTGCTGCAGGAAAAGGCCAGCTAAAACTCAAGCAGTGCTATGTATTCGATGAATCTATATTTTAACAGTTGATAAAATTCAGCTACCTGATTGCATTGACAGTGGGAACTATGGCCTGCGTTTGAATGAATCATTCAAGAGCATCTATGAATTGATGTGTCATCAACGAAAAATTTTTCTAATTTAAAACCACTAAAAGAGGAATGACCCAATTCTTCTGAAATAATTCGGAAAAAAATATAATTAAAAAGTATGAGAGGAGGTGAGGTCATGTCACCTGTGCTGTTACTAAACTCTTTGTTAATTGGCATATAAGATTCCGAATAATTCATCATATGACATTTTTTGAAATAACGTCATCGTTAATGAACAACCAGCTAAGCAAGAAATACCTACTGTAAAGAAGCAGTCATGAAAAGAAATCGCTGTATTGAATAATCCTTTGTGATATTCTTTTCTACGTCCATATCCGCACATTATATATGCAATTCCGTCGATAATCTCGGCAAAATCCAACACAATAAAGAGTAGGTATCGATTTCTCGAGTCACGATTCACTATGAAAACCAATATATCCAAAAGGGAGGAGAGAACAGCAACAGTTCCAAGGCATGTATACATGAGGAACATAAACAATACCGTCGTATGTGAACTTTCTCCGAAAGTATTGCGAGTTATCGTCATTGTTATACTTGGCGATTTTCTAAACAACTTTGCACTTTATACGATTTAATCTGAAATCATTCATTGTAAGTTGGTACATTTTCTACACTGACGTAAATGCAGATAACATTTGCTATTTAAACTTCTGAGGATGTAATATCACCTGTAACTTTGTATTAATTTGTATCCTGTAACTTTTCAGTTGAGAACTTTTCATTGATATCTATATTTATCTTCTCTCAAAAATATCGGCTTACATAGCATCTTCTGCTACTGTATGATTTTCGAGAAGAGAAATGACATCAAGCAGTCAGAGCGTTTTTGTGGAAGATCAAAGGCAATCGCGTATTCTTGCAAGCAACAGAGAATTGCAGAGCTGTTGTATACACAAATCTGTAAAAGCCGCCTATGACCAAACGCTAATGATTATGGGTTATGCGAAATATTGATCTTCGGAATTCGTCGAAACTTCTTCCAGTTCTGGAATTCAGTGGTTGCGCTTTAAAAGGATTGTCTAGAAGTCTTTTCATTTCTTTTCCTCATTAGCAGTGCTAAAGCAATCGTCTCTATGGAAATTGTGCATCATTTATGCCATTATGTTACACTGATAGTTTTTTCCGTTCATTTATGCCTATAGAACAGAAATAAAACTATGAACTCCTTGATTCAATGGCAAGTTTGAGGAACACAGTGAAACATTTCTAAAATCTTCATAAATATCCAGTCACCGATATAACGGCTGCAAAGAACTAGGTAAACAAATCAATTACATACTAGCGTTCCTACCTATTCCGATCTATCAAGACTTTAAACTTCAGCAATTCAAACCTTAAAAAACGAACGGAAATAGCCTGGGCGCATTACATCGCATTCAATCTCAACTTCTTGCTAGCTACAAATCACGACTATAATTTCACTAGACTCTCTAATTAGCTGACCAAATCGAAAAGATGCATAAAAAATCATCATCATCATCAAAAAAAAATGCATTTTCGAGATGCTCATATCATAAATTGCTCGAAAACCTTTCAAGTAAAATCTTCTGCAACGCCTGAGATCACGTCATCTTGACAGAAAAATTCTGAACATAAAGTTCAATAATAAAAATGGTGATGATAAGATTCAAAGTGGAGATTGTTTAAAAATTCGTTTGTTGCATTCAGGATGGAAGTCAGAGGCCTTTTGATGCTTTTGATGAAAATCAACAACGATATGTCATTGTTTCCTAAGCATTTCCTTCTCCTCTACTTTATAAGTATGCAGTTACTGTAAATGCCGTTTAGTATGTTTAATAACGATGTGATCTAGAATATAGCACTAAATAAATATTGTTCTCACCAGTTAATAATGCAATCATCAAGCATGTTTCAACGTCGATCAAACAAATAAGTGTGCAAAACCATCGAAAAAACAGCTCAACGCATATTGTAACGATAGGATTGTTCATGGTTCAAACATATGTCACAAATGGTTCATACATGATAAATAAGGAATTTTACGCGTGAAAATCGATATCCTTTATTGAAGTCAATTTGGAACGTTTGCTCCATTTTTCTATACGAATAATTCGTGACATAAAATATATCAAAAAATCAAACAATGAGCACTCACGCTATGTAATAAAAACGTTCTTAAAAATTGTGGAAGAAATTGAATAACAAATGAAAGCTCACTGCGCAAGAGACTGTCGAAGCGAATAGACGAATACGTCGGCGCTCGAATTCATACTATATATAATCGAATTTTACGAAGCCAACGATTACCTTAGAATATGTAATGATTTTTTATCCGCAATTCCCAGTGCTCCTGAAGTCGCTGGAGTATTGCACTAAAAATCAACGCCTACATGAAATTGGAAACGTTGTTGGAAGCCGAAACATGGAAAAAACTTTTCGAAAGGCCAAAGTAATATTTCATATACTTATGAAAAACAAAAAAGCGATCATAGGAATCAAACAAATTCGCCTGCTGCATAACCGCCGAGTAGAATTCAAGAACAAAGTGAAAAAAAGCAATGAGTATTACGGCGCTACGGACCCTTCGGAAATTATGTATACATTGCACTTTCAAATCACAAATATTTAAGGAGTAGCAACGCTTCCACTATCTGATACATGGGGCAAACTATAACCTCTATCCACCACTCTAGCGTCCCATCAAAGACTGATTGGATTACTCTCCAATCTGATTGAATATGGACTATTTTAAAATGAAGAGCTTGTGAGGCACGTTTGAAATCCTATATTTCAAAACGTGGAACAGATGCTTAGATAGCAAAAGCTACGAGTGAGTAAATACTAATGAATGATTGCAGTGAATGAAATTCCATATATTACACGAATTTGAAACGGGCGAAACTAAACTCCAACACTAATCGTTTAAAGGAATAACAATATGAGCACGGAAACTTGATTTTATATTGCGGTAATTGCGAACTCATTGTTAACTTTTGAGTGCCACATTGTTTTGATCGGTAACATTTATTCCTTTAATGCTTATCAGCTAACGGAGATGACCTTTGAGGGGATCCCTTCATTCTATCGTCTATGAATCAATGAAGCTCTAATTTCTGGAAAAAGAAGCACCAAGACAGAGCGAATAAAAGCCTATGAGAAAAGCGGTATTTTTGCAGAATATTTCATAGGAATAAACTTTTCGTGTAAAAATGTAATTATTATTCCATGAAAAAACAAATGATAGCGATGATGGAAAATCAAAAGAATGAAATTTTAGAAAAGTTTTTATGCTCGTTCCGAACTGCAGGTTTCTTAATTCTCCAGTTTGTTTCATTTTTGGTTGCTTTGAGAGCGATGCTTATGCAATATTTTAAATAATGAGGTTTATTAAATGAATCTGTAAACAATATTGCTTCTGCTAATTGAACGACTAATTCAATTTGGAACATGCCTCCCTGAATATGTGCCTTTGAATGAGTGATCGTCATAGAAACGATGCTGCTGAAAAACACATAAACTTCCGCTATTGAATCCTCCAGAGATGAATCGACTTAGGTGACGCATGTGGCACACACATTCTATTAATTTACTTTTAAAAGATCGCATCAAAATTTCAGCGGCATTTCGAAAAAAATGGAAGATAATGATATGCATATAACGTACTAAAAATTATTGAATGCGTAAAATGAGATTAAAGAAAAAATATTTCCGCTGAACTGCGCATTGCGCAATTGCCGTTTCAATGACTGTTCACTAGTACACATCACTGAAATCTCGTAACTTTTTACTGTTTACTCCATTGGTACGACTGATTAATTTCACACTTCGTTCTCTCTCATTTGATGCATCGATGGGAGCATTTCTGTGGAAAAAAAAAAGAAACAACTTTGAAGTGATAAAAAAAGAAATGCGCGAGACATAAGCTGCATTTTTACGGTCGAATGTCGTCTTTTTTTGTTGGCGATGTAAGTTCTGAGCGTTTTTTCCTTGTCGACACGAATCATTCTGTTTCACGCACTCGTTATTCCAAGAACTACGATTAACATTTTTTTTTCGAAACGTCTGATAATAACATACCTATCCCATATCAATTTATGAATAAATGTCATAGTATGCTTTGATACGTGATGGTGTTTGTTTATCGACTTTGAGACATCATAACATACGAAAAGAGATAGAAGGTAGAAGTTTCAACGGAGACATCTACAACTCGATCCCCAGTCTCTCGCCATGCTTCGAGGGGAATTAGCCGATACGTCATTGCTACCGCATGACAATGTGCTCCCTTGAATCTTTTAGCACGACTGGTTGGTTGACTCATGCTGCAATCGCCTTTATTTTCTTTCCAGGTGCGTCAATCGTAGCATTTCCGGAAAAATAAGAAAAAAAAAGAGGAGGAAACAACCAAAAATTGATTTAAACGAACTGAGTCGTATGAGCGATCTGTAGATACTTTCTTAGCTCATTTATCAGCGCATTTTAAATCTAATTCATTAGTAACCTTAAATCGAAATCATCGATGAGCCTTTTTTTGTTTTTATACGACTTTCGCATTACTTGTCGTTGTCGAAAAGCTTCCGGTAGCGAATTTGAGTGTTCAATTCTGCTCGAAGGAACACAACGTGCGAATATATTAATGTGTTAGTGCCTCTCACAGGATTCCTAAATATTACAGCGGCAGATTAAATTCGTATCTTACCTTTTGCCGACTTCAATGAGTCGGATTGTGCGTCAATGTGTCAGAAGTTTAATTCCAGGAAAAGATAAAGTTGCATCAGAAAGAAAATCAGTTATTTTGAGAATATCGAAAGTAGAAATCATCAACAAAACCAGAAAATGGTAGAATGATGCCAGATCGTCGGTACTGAACGTAATACGAAAATCATTCGAGAATCGAATACAAGATAGTTCGTGAGCTATAAGTTTAAATGTTCTCAAACATGAAAGCCATATTCTATGGATGCAGTTGGATGTAGATTCAAAAATCAAACAAAGACATCTAAATGAATGTAATAACAGGTATTACACCTGCTTATTATTATTTAAACCGAATTACCAGGTAGTTGATGAATACCTATGCACATGATGAAATATCAGTCGCTACGTCTATTCACACGTATTCTTATCAAACATATGCTCACGAAAAAAATACTGGTTGGGAAGAGGAAAATAGGACACATGTGATAATAAGACTTTCTGAAATTAAAACTGAAGAGAATAGTATCTCCCCTCCTCATAATTGGCGTCTTTTGTTGAAAAAAGTGGCCATTTTGCATTGCTACTGCACTAATTAATACACCTGATATTATGCGAAAACTTTTTGTTTACTTTGCACCCCAGTTCCATTTTTCAAGGTTTATCGATATCGTTAGTGCAGAATTTCTTCAGCTTTTAAACTGCAGTTATGCCACTCCAGTCGACGCACTGCTGCTGCTCTCACACATTCAAATGCCTGTTCGCCTATAATACCGCTGTTCTGCAAATGTTCTATTTCTTGCTGTTCATGCTCACATGTTTCTGCATATCTGCCACTTCGGGACGTTGAAAGAAAAAAAGAAAAACTTCCAAATCAAGCATTTTGATCTTCTTTCGTTGAGAACTTGAATGCGACCCATGACGGGACAGCTGTAGCCTAATATTTAAGTCTTTCGGCTTGTCGCGAAGACATGCGAGTGAGCTATCTAGCTGACACGAAAGTGAAATGCGTCTCAACGCAACAACTCACAAAACTGTCTAATTTCACCTCTTGCCGCATCGACTATATCGTTTCACTGAAGCCGCGCTGCCGTTCATATGAAGGCGAAGCGCTGTTACGTTTCCCAGCAATATTCCGTTTTTATTATTTCATTATAGTTCTAGTGTTGAATTCCTTTTCTCAGCTTGCTTATCATTGTTCAATAGTATTGACGCTTAGGTACCTCTTTATCATAGATTCGCATCTCGTATGTCAGTGCATCAATAAAAAGCCACTTCGGCTATTGTTGGTGTTGCAACGGACCTGCATTGTTTGTAAGTTTTATTCCACGTACATCATAACTCTTAGTTCTGTTATTGTTTTTTCCGATAAACCAGCGACCTTGCTGTTTCCTTTTCTGTCGTCTACACATGACATGCAACATCATTTTGTTCACGAAACGGCTAATATTGCCAACGAACGTAAAATGCTTAGTTGACGAGAAATCTTTATGATAAGGTAGCTTTTATAAAGATATTTGGTATGAAATAAACACAAGTATTAACGAGAAAAAACAGAAATACGAATGCCAATGTGTAATTCTAAGCAGCACTCACTTCCCAACCAATTACGCCCGCAGTTTCCTCGGCCACCTTCAATTCATATGAACGGTCTCCGCATAATTTACAACTATAATTTAATGTTTCCTCCCCATATCGGCGAATTTCGTGTCCGCATTCATAACTCTGATATCAGCATAAAACATTGCGCACATACAATAAACAGACAGCGTAATTGATATAGTGCTATCTTAATATTAGATCATTTCCGATTATTGGGCACAATTCAAGTAAAACACACTTTAAAGACGATGTAAATGGAAAAAATTGTTGAGGGAGATGAATGTCCAGTAATCTGTGACAATATGGTTAGCTTTTTCAGCAACAGACGAATGATATATGAGCACCCACATTTCACACTCCAATCATCTCCACTAAACTTACTACTGCCTCTTTAATCACCCTTCAAAGGTCTCCCTGATTAAGCGTAATAATATTATTATCGAATTAAATCAACTTCCTTGATAGGTTGATTTGCTTATTCGATTATTACAATGATGTCATATGGAGCTGAGAGTGAAGCGGCATGTAAATTTCGATGAATAACAAAATCTTTGAACAACCAATGAATGGTTCTCACAAATGAACTGATGACAATGGAATAATGAAAGATTTATATAAAAAATAAGCTCACTTAATGAACTAATTTTATTGAAAGAAGGTGAAGAAAAAACAATTGGCCAATGAAACGAGTTATTCGAAACGTAGATGAGGCAGACAACACTCATGTCGACTAAAAAAATGAACCGTAGTCATGAGCGGATTTTTGAAGTATTGCACATCAAGATCGAAAATTGCATCGATCATGAATTGGATCACAATAATAAATTGGATCACAATAAATCAACAAATTAACAAAAAGGAATACATTGCTTACCTTTGACAAAATGATAAGACATTTTGGTTGATACGATAGATATGACCGCAAAAATTTTTCTCATCTGTACAGCGAAGCAGAAAAGTTCTGATATAGGAAAACAAATTGCAATGTACCTTCCATCCCACAGTCCCATCACCCCTCCCTCCTCCCCACCCGCCGATTCTGAAGGTCCATATCCCATCAGCACATATATATATATATATATATATATATATATATATATATATATATATATATATATATATATATATATATATATATATATATATATATATATATAAGTTGTGCTGAAAAAGAAAAAAGTAAAGTGCGGCCGAATAAATTACTTTTGCGCACGAAATCGCCTAAAAAGTGGATGACGATCCTCATCGCGAACTTTACTTGACTTCTGCACATAAGTGATTGAATTGCTTCCAGAAAATGACGAGAATGAACCCTCTTTCCGCATCATCTATAAATTTCATTTTACGTAATCAGAGATGCCGATTGAAAACGGCAAATACAACAGAAAAAAAATGCGCTGTCTGTTCAAAGAACTATTAATAAAAACCAC
Organism: Ascaris suum; assembly: GCA_013433145.1. Classification (NCBI taxonomy): domain Eukaryota; kingdom Metazoa; phylum Nematoda; class Chromadorea; order Rhabditida; family Ascarididae; genus Ascaris; species Ascaris suum. The sequence goes on along the minus strand of CM024170.1, from coordinate 10,912,502 downwards.
TTCAATAAGACGCCCCTTGAGTATAACCCTTTTACATGATATTACCTCATATTTGAATACTCTAATGAAATTCCCAAATCACAGCAATTAAATTCTTATTCCAGAAATCTTGAGAAGCCTAATCTTTAAATTTTGAAGCCAAAATAACCGCAGCGCCGCACGATTGACAATACATATTTTACTGAATAAATTAGCTCCAGGAAAATAACTGCTCAAAAAACCACAAAATTAATAAATCCTCATCGGGGAGGTGCAAATTTTAAAGTAACTTTACCATCCAAACAATTCTGACGCCAAAAACAAACCAAATGCTTCAACAAATAAACTGCTACTGAAAAAACGATCGTAAAACAAACAGACCTTTGTCTCTCTCGTACCATCGAAAGATTCCTCCTTGATATCTTCCTCCTCGGCGTCAGCATCTGAGGCCGCGAGCACCTGATGTAGCAGATTTAGTTGCGCTTCCTTGGTGCCCAACTTGAGATCTTCTTTCTCCATACCCGGTAATCGGTTGACAACCTGGGAAAGATCAACAGTGACTTAAAATAAAAAAAAAAAAACTTATCCGGTAATCGGTTAGAAAACCGCAAAACTTTCTTCACTCAATAAGCTTGAAAATCTCTTTTTGGTTTATTGACAAAATAATTCAATGAGAAATCAGAAGTAAGTAATGAAGAGAAAGAAAAAACATGAGGTTGAAATGATATGCGGTATGTATGCTATTTCAAATGAATCAAATATTAGGCCTTATAATATAAAGGTTGCAAAAGGGGGCGAAAATTTTCTACGTACTTTATCACTATCTTTACTAAACTAACATCGACTACCTCAAAATAATATTTTCCAAGTAGGCAGTAAATACACTATCAAAATCAGTATTAACAAAGACGTAATCAAATTAATAATAAAACTTGCAGATATAATATTCTATTCATAAATGAAATATTCCCATAAGACTGTTGTAATATGCGAATAATAAAGTTTTCGCAATAAAACAGCAAATATTAGGATCACTTCGATTGAAAAGAAATTTGAAACCTTATAAGCGTATCCTTGATTAACCAAAAAACGCTGTCGTTTTCGTGAATAACTCATTTCTACCGTATCCTAAAACAAACCACATCGACACACATCAGGTCCAAGTTATTGTAGAACGTTACTATTCCTTATCAGCTTCAATTTAAAAAAAAATTTAAAAGTGGAAAGAAAAAAAAATGATAAATATTACTCTTCAAACAGCATACCGTCCTGCGAGCTACGAAGACGATACTACAAAGAAAAGTATTAACACAACGAAAGAAGTAATACCTTTGCGTTACCAGCCACCTTAGCAAACATGAGAAATACGGAAGTTAAACTGATGAGTTTTCTTGGATAACTTCACAGTAAAGATATGCACAGGACTGAAGATTTACCTACTTCTGTATGCGTCTGCATTTAAACCGATGGTTTTCACTTTTGGGTGCTCAACTTTGAGCCTCAAGCAAATTTCTGCATGAATATTGCAATCTCAAATTTGACCAAATTAGCTGGCCGCATCTGGCCAAAATTGCAAACCTACGTCAGCGAATATTTTTACAGCTGCCTTTAATCTTTAATCTTGACTATTCTCCGTGCGTTTTATGCCAAATCCGCGTTGCTTTGTGTCACATTTCTCTTCTCATTCTTTATATGCTACTTCATGTTTCTATTTCTGATATAAACCCTTAAAAAGTATAGAAAAATAGGGAAGCGGGTGAGGGGAAGATTGTTCAAATACTACTTCAACTTACTGCAAATAACTGCAAGTAAACCCTCTCCCACCTCCTTTCATCTATTCCAAAAACTGGGCGATTTGATAACTCATGCAAGGTTTTCAAAACCTCTTGATTTGGTATTACCTGGGAAACAAGTGAGTAGAAAAAAGCATTGAAAGCATCAGTGGAGTTCTTTTTCGCTCGAAGAATACGGCCCAATCGCTGTGCCTCTTGTCTCCTTGAGCCGCCATGTGCTGAGATCTGGATTAAAACGTTCGCCTCGGGAAGATCGAATGACGTATCGGCCACCTATGAATTGTAATCACTCCCGACTGCTTACCGCAAAAATTTGCTCAAAACATATTCGAACAGCGAATAAAGATTACGTCCACGCATTTCACTCCACTTTCACCTCATTTATTGCCCACTATATTTCATTCTCATAAAGAAAGCCGCAAATAATCTGAAACATTGCTACCAACAAGCCCAAAGTGCAATATTACACCCACAAATTACTGAACACTGTTTCATCGATCTTTGAAAAAAAGTTCAAAGAAAAGCAATTGAATAAAAGTACTGATATATCTTGACACAATCTAATTTACAGCGTTACCACGCAATTCTTGAAAATTATTTCACCGATCTTTGAAAAAAAAAGTTCAAAGGAATGCAACTGAATAAAAATATTGACATATTCTGACACAATCTAATTACTCTCATAAGCGAATCAGTAAAACAATTTATTACTCTTGGGGTTTACAGAAGCAAATAGAAATGTAATTATCGACATCTAAGCGTACATCTCGCTGATTTTTAGTCTTTCTTGAAAACTTCCGCAATATTAGTGACAATGGCATTCACATCACAATTCACGCAGCACAAATAAACTTCAAAGTTTATCACTTGATAGCATTATACAATGATTGCTTGATATTTCCTAAAATAACACTAATAAATAAGTAAAAAAGTTTGTGAAAATGAAAAAATCGGAGTAATGGAACGATAATAATCTCAATGAATAAAAATAAAACGATGGTACCTTTGAAACGAAAATTGTGTTCACTTTGGGATTATACTGAAAATTTTGTAATATTTTCATCCGTTCATTTTGGCCCGTTTCACCATATAAAAATGGTTTATTCATTTCGATTGCATACTTCTTCAACGCAAACACATTGTCTGAGAACACAATTATCTGAAATGTTTTATAGCGATTGCGAGTGAAAAACAAAAACCTACAAATACCAAAAACCTATTCCCCTATGTGATTTTGTGAGCCGTTCGAATACTGCAAAATTATTTAATAACTTTAGTGTCCATGATCGAACAGTTGAACTATCGTATCACCGAATAAGTGATAAAACCCTTTTTCCGCTTTCACCTTAAAGTATGCCAACATAATCACTGCATGCTTTTCTTTTCTCTCTACCACCCTTGGCGTTCACCACATCGATCGATCACTGAAGAATGATTCGCTGTGCATAAGAAGTCAAATGTACGGAAAAACAACGTCCAGTAAAAAACAATAGCCTACATAAAGTGGAAATCTACCTTATCATTTCGTCTCTCGTGGAATTTTATTAGAAATTGACAAATACGGAATTTGTTCGGATTCATCACAGCCAATAACAAACGGCGTGCGATTTGTGCACGCAGATAATATGAGTAGAATTCAGCGGACATCGGACACCACACCTGAAAATTAATAAAAATTAGAAAACGAGTTTCCTAAATTCAAAGTCTCCGACTGTACAACTCAGCAGCTTAAGAGTGAGAAAAAAGAGTCAACGTATTTCACTCTAGAGCTAAAATAACAAGTTGCCTCGAAAACGAAAAGAAACTAAACTGAGGCAAAAATAAATTTAATATTAAATGAATCCTACTGCACCACACCTTAGTCCATACCAACAAAGAATAACAACAAGTCTGTCACCAGAAAACATCATAAAACAATTTCTTCGAATCCTCATGCAGCACTTTCACATAGTGCCGTAACAAAACAGCCCTGTATGAGATGTAATTCGGGCCATTGCACTGTCACTGACGAAGTAAAGTGCTGACCTCAGCGCACTGCACTTTAGCGATGTGTCCCGCTTTCTGCAACTCCATCCAATTTGCTTCGTATATCTTCGGTCCAATAAGGAAGTTCAAGTCGGTTATCTTGTCGTCCTCTCTCACCAATGTCGCCGTCAAACCGAGTTTACAATGTGCACGTACTATCGTTAACACACGACGAAACATTTTCGCCGGAATCGTATGTACCTCTGCATATCTCCTTATTTTAGCCTCTCAACTATTTATTACTTATTATTACTCATTTTATGTTAGACTGACTACTATTTGTTTACATGATTTAAGCAGTTCAAATGTTGGCAGCAAATATAACACAGGCAACAAAAAATTTCATTCCTCTGACGATGTAATAAACTAATCAGATAAAGTAAGCAGATTATAAAACTTATGAAAGAAAAGAAGAAAACTTTAGCTTTAAAAAGTTGACGAATGAAGTAAAACACACTTCAGGTGTCATTAGAAGTACAATCCAGACTGTGTAAACACTGGCCACAAAGCTGATGTGTTCACCAACTAATGAAAGTTCATTAATGCAGACCAACTCATCTCCTCTCACCCACTTCCGATATAAGATGGCAGCCGCAATCTGTTTATTAGATTTTGATAGATGATAGCAATAGGATTAAAAAACAGAATGAAAAGTCGATGGTCATTGAATGAGAGGTCACTGAATGAAAATGATTCTTTATTGACTTTGAAAAAAGTCGATAAAGAATCATTTTCATTCAATGACCTCTCATTCATCAGTTGGGGTCGTAACCAACCTCAAACAGTCGAGAAAGTGGATGAGCAAAGGAATAAACTTATCTCATATAATGCAAGGAAATAAGGATATTTTATATGGGCTACGTGAGCTAATATAAGCTAAAAGACACAGTTTGTGAAAGAAATCGTCATAGCTTCTATGCACCACTCAATGCGGAGAGAGGATAGTAACCGCCCTAATTAGACACCTTCCACTAATATCGTTAGAAAAGAACACCTTCTATTAAAACAGCAAAAACATTAAGGAAGCTCAACTAACCGAAGATAAAATCCAACAAAAATATGATAGATGCGAAGTTATCAATAACAGCTACATAAAGAAATACTCAACATCAATTCAAAATAAACCAGGCCACCTGAGATGAACCAAGATTAGTGAATTATTAAACGCGTAGGGCAACAACATACATGATTACTCAACATTCTAATTGGCATATGATAAGATCAAATTCAGTTACTACAGCCGTATTATTCAATAATATCATAGAAAAGTTCCCATACCATCCAGAAGAAGCAGACCCCATTCAAGGCTTTCGATGTATTTCATCGCTTCTTCAGCAGCGTAGGTCCTTTTGCCCGTATAGGCGACCATCGAATAAGTACTGATACATACAACCGGCTTGTTCGCATTGGGACCAGAAGGCACTGGATCTCTTGCCTCACGAGTGAAACGTGTCAATTGGTCGTCTCGAATTGTCGACCACAACTGTATCGTAATTCTTTTTATAAATCGCGTATTATATGCAAATAATAATTAATTCATAAGAGTGCACAAAGTCTACTACACTGAATTTTTAAAAAAATACTGCAGAGATGGACGGTCGTGATTGCACAATTTTTCTTATAATCTTGATAAAGCATAAGAAATAAATAACATTCTAAAAATAATGCAAAAATACACACGAAAAGGTGCAATTAAGACAACAAATCACCAGAAAGAGACCTTGAACTGTGCTCTCCATTGCTCAACAGAGACATTAGAAGTGGCCAACACCAGGCATCTCTTATTCACTGTTGTTGCTGCTGTGACGCCAACGAGTGTTTTTCCTGCACCACAAGGCAACACAATGACACCCGAACGCGCACGACTGTTGCCGAACATCTTCCGAAGGCTTTTTTCTTGGTAAGGCCTAGAACAGAAATTTCTGCGCGCGGTTCATTCATCTAGAAACAACCACCGCCTGCGAAATGTAAAAAACGGTTACAGCCTTATATTTTTGTAATCTGCTTCGAATGAACGAAGAGTAATGCAGTAAGCAAATATCTTAAAGTGCTGTTAGCAGAAAAGATGAGTGCAGGCAGAACAAGAATATAAGTCGAAGGGGAAGGATTATCCCCTTTTCCTTCGAGAATATGTTGTCGAGAAATCGTGACATAGTGATTGTATGAACAAAGCTTAAGCACCATATCAACCAATTATTTAATTTTCGCATTTTCTTGACGTCATTTCAAATAGTTTTAAAACGCCCCTGTTCCCCTTCCCCTTTCCTTCGTTGCATTTTCTGTCCATCATATTTTCTTGCATAAAGAGATAGGCTCGAACCTGAGTGTTGTAGATGGCTTCAGGTCGATCCCGAGATTGGGATTGAAAGTATCGTTGCGGAAATCGTATTCGGCTAGCAATGGATACTCCAATTCAATGCATCTCTTTTGCACCACTTCAATCGATTCTTGTTTGATCTTAAATCGATGTTATCAGGCAACAGCACAGAAACTGCAACATATACTGGCTTGCAGATTGCTTCGTCAGATCAATGTTCATGAATTCCTCTTTTAAATTTTGACGCGTGATATTGTAATGATTCATGCTGTGCTCTTCTACGAACATCAAATAGAAACTAGAGGAAGAGAAGGTTCAAAAATTTACTGAATAAATTTCAAAGTTGTCATTTCCTCTCGGTTCCAGAATTTCTTGCAGTTACACTTCTACAAAATCCAAATCGATTGATTTTCTTAGAGCAAAAGAAAAGGAACATGGAAAATTACCTTTTTTTATGAAAATCAAATGTTTCAATCGGAGCATATTTGTTTCAAAAAAAAAATCGGCTGATTGAAAAATAGAAACAACCCACTATCCTAAAAAGTGAACACTATTTGAAATAAAATCCACTCCGCAAAAGTACTAATTTCAAATTTTATTTCTAACGGACTTGCACACCATTTACTTCGTCCTTTTCTCCTCTCCAACAAAGTTTTGCTTAACAGATTCCTAAGTAGTTTATTTCGTTATATCCATTTACCGCAGATGCCTCTGCTCAAATAATGCAAAATACCCGTCTCTAACGCTTTAAGAATAAAAGCCACCTTGTTGAAATTTCATCATTCACTAAAAAAGCAGAGAGGTATAAAAAAAGAAGATCACCCTGAAATACGCATATGTATATATCTTCTTATTACAATACCTCAATCTATTTAACTTTCCCTCCAACATACGGTAAGCGCAAAAAAATTACGTTTTATTAATTCCTCATTAGATGAAAGTAATTTGCGTTTAATATCTTTAACAGAGTAGTCACATTTTCATCTTAAACGCTTACTTACCTCAAATGTGAGTAATTGCAAGTTTTGGATCGCTTCGTCATCATCATCTTCTTCCCCTTCAAGCTTTCCATAAAACTGATGAATATCTTCAGGCACATTTTCTTCTTTCTCACCCTCTTCTGCTTCTTTAACTTGTTGCGCGCCAGGGATTTGAATTTTCTCCATCGCTAAGTCCTAAAATGACATAATTACATACCTGTTAATACCTCAAATAGCAAACGCTGCTCCATTCCTCCCATTAAAAGTGTGCAAGCGTCCACTTTATTCACGCAAGCAATTCCATCATCTTTCCTGCCTTCTCTTCTTTGGGGAAAGTTTTCACCCATTTTTCCTCCAAATTTCATCATTTCCTATAGCGTTCATAGTAGAAAAAAATTTTGCTTCAAACAACATCCATAAAACACATTCAACTGTGACAGAGGGAAGTGATGGATGGCAGTGCTAAAGAGGGCAGGTTGATCACTCTCCCCACGTCTCTCTCGCGAGGTTGACCATCCTCCCTGTTCTTTCCTCATTCCCTCATGAGGAATACTTCAGTGCAAGAAAACCAGAAATTGTAAGTGAAATTCTGGAGCTCCGACTGTATATATATATATATATATATATATATATATATATATATATATATATATATATATATATATATTCACGTTTCGCAAATTTACAGCAACTGTTGCAGTAGGAAACTGTATCCATGAGCAAAAATCTTGTGACGCATAAGTCGCTTGGAATTTATGATGTTCACCGTCTGACTGAACATGTCCTATTCTCCTATTATTTGGAAAACCTATTTTCGAGTCAACGGTGTCTTCAGATATTGTGGGATATAAGCAGATTCACCGTTTGTGGTACTTCTTCGGCAGGTTTTTCTTCAACGAGACATTGCCGAATAACTTTGTCTTTGAGAAGCGTCTGAATGACATCCGAATGTCTCGACTCGACGAAGTAGCGATTGTGCTTCAGAACCAACTTCACCTTACCATAACTGAGTGTACACATCTGAAATCGCATAAAAAATGAATAACTATACAGAAATTATAAAATAATGTAGCCAACTTTCTTTCTCACTTCCACACAAATAGTAGAAAATTAACGTATCAAAAGATTTCATAAAAATGGGCCATCTCTAATCTAACGTAACACAGAAAACGTTGGTAACTTTACAGCTCATCTACCATTCAACCAAATCCCCCAGGGAGCTCATTTTGTCGATCACTTGAGTGATGACAAAAGCAAAACGAGCATAGCAGGTCAGAACGCTTAACTTCCAGGCTTGGTTGTGAAAACCCTTTTGAGTGATCGTTACTTTGCTTGAAAAATTTCTCTTTCCTTTAAAAGCATATAATTGCAAGAACTGTAACTTTTTATTACTCTTCCTAAATTTCTAAAACTATTGCCTCTCCAATGAGGTATAAACGTCCCTTGAATTGAATAATGCTTTCACCTACTCAAAGATGTTTTCACTAATAACATCGGAATCTGGAAGCATAATATGGCGCGAACTTTTTACACCTTCCGCTGAGCTTCCTGATGAATGCTACCTTAAATGAACTAAATATTACCTTTATAAACTCGATGATTCCTTTAGGCAGCGAAGATTTTGATAATCTTTCGAGGTACTCGACTATGTCGTTTGTTTGAAGACCAATCGAGACGGCCGCGTATAGTGAATAGGCTGTGAGTTGATATTCGTGTATAAATTCTGGTCGACAAACTGGCTAAAATATATGCGAACCCAAATACCGCATGTTACGAGAACAGGCTCACAAGCATCCATACAGATTCCGATCGAATACTAAAAGACAACTAGAGAAGGCAGTTTCAAAACGTATCATGTGAATAACATTTTGTTTTACCTCATGCTCTAACAGAATTACCACCTGTTCCAATATGGCTTTTCTCCTATTCTAATAGATAATCAAAGCGAAAGTTGTCAGGGCAAGATTTCATGGGCAAAACTTAGCTGCTAGAAAATCCATATCATAGAAAACGTGAACTTGCCTCAGAAATGGCGATCAGGAAATCATGTGCATGTTTGTAGACAGGACTGAACGATTCGAGGAAGATATGCCCATCCGGAGCCACCCAGAGAGGACGTGACGCATGATCAGGTTTTAATTTCATCTCATGCCGATAATCTTTTGCTCCAAAATCATCCGTTCGTGATACTGCTGTTTGACCTTCTAGATTATGGCTCGCCGCTTTTGGAACTAAAATATAAACTTAGAACTTTATTGCCCTAACCATTTTGCATAGTATCAGTAAACAGTTAAATATGCAACGATCCCTGAAACTATGACATTTGCCAAAGTATAAAAAGTTCACCCAACTGAAAGAAACATCGTCCAATATTCCGAAGAGCTTTGCGAGGTGTAAAATTATCCCCTCAAAAACAGAGGTGCATAATTGGGGGAAGCGAAAGAGAGGGGGCGGGGGAGGGGAGGGGGGGGGGTAGAGAGCTCCAGTTATCGCAGCTTTAAAGTTTGAACAATGAGAAAATATATTTTCAAAAAAAAAAAAAACTCGTTAACAGCAACGAAATAACAACGAATGAAGAGAGGGACAATAAAAGCTTCTATGAAGAGGAACTACTACTGACTATGGTTTTTATTCGAAACTGACAGATGTATGGACAATGCGATGTCACTTATCCACTCACCAAGAAGGACTTCAATTTAACAAAGCAACATATAAAATATATCTTTATGCTGATTATGAGAGAACTGAGCACTAAAGAATTAAAAGGATGCGAAACATATTCATCGGTGCTCAAAAGCAAGTCGAATTCTTAGTGCAGACTAACAGTGATCATCGGCTCCCATTTTTAAAAAAGTGGAATTGTGGTACCTCCAATAATACCCAAATGTATTAAGAATTCCGTCGGAGATGTCATTTGATTCACAAATTCGGCAAATACAATCTATCTATTGCTATAAAAGAACATGTAGAAAGGTTACTGCTAGATGAAAAAATCTCAGAATTTTTTACTCGCTTTTTCTCATTCGACTAGATTTTCTTAGTCAATTGCAAACTCAATTAGAACTCAAGATGCAATTCGCAAATATTAATGAGAGATAGGTTGGTGGGAAAAGGTCAACTTCATTTATGCTCAAGACCTTCAAAAGACGTTGTTGTACCTGACCTGAAGCTCCAGTATCTTTCTCAGAAGAGTTGCTATTCTGGCGTTCACCGAAGCTACTCGACGACTGCGAATTTTCATCTGCGTTGAAATCGGCGTTGTAATGCTCCCATTTACCACGTTTTCGTCGTTCTTGTTTTGGAGCCATTTCCCCTGTAGAAGAAAAAAGTAAATACCCGCATCGAAAAGATTTGAAAACGATGAAACAACACAAACATATATAAGAACTGGTGACAGCAATGCAACAAGAAGCCTAAAATATGAACGAAATAAAGAATGCTGCCTAATGTCATTGATAGTACTTGTTACCACAATAATGCCTAAACACGTAAAAACTTATGCAATAGCAGAGCATTGGTACCACTTCAATGAGCAGCTCTGAAAGAAGAAGTGAAAGGGGGGGGGGGACAAGCGTAATAAAGCAAGACTGAAATCGACCACCTAAGTTCCGGTCCATCTCAAAAAAAGAAAGCCCTGATGAAAACTGCGTTCTGTGGGCTCATTCGGCCAACCTCGGTACCTGAATTTCTATTCCATTAAACTATCAACGGATATGCGCATACCGACCAGCTACTTGGAGCTGCAGTTGAATGGGAGTTATACTTAACTGCTTCCCTAGAAGAAAACCTAGAGAAAAAATATAATGTGGAGCACCAGTTTTAAAACAACAATACGTCCATTCACTTTGAGTTCTTCAGCATGGTCACAGCCGCAAAACAATGCGCGTGGCTTCGCCCTAACTCGACCTTTTATCAGAATCAGCGGCCAGTGAATGCTCGAGGGAAAAGGCTCCAACCATAACCCGAGTGAAGAATGGAGTGGTTAGGTGGAGTTATGTGCATTTTGGCCTAAGTGCGGTCCCGACTGAGCGATGCGCATGCCCTCTTACAATTACAATTGGTCAACTATCTTAGTCACATTCTTCCGTATGTGGCTGAGCTGGGAGCGGAGCGGAGCGCTAAGCGCTTTCCGCCACCCACTTCGTATCATTCCGATTTTGATCCAATAAAGTTTCATAGTTTAAAGTTGCTTCACACGTTTTCAACTACGACAATAAACACCACAACAAAGAGTGGCCAACACACCGAACTTCCGAGAGCAACCACAGAGATGGAGATCGTTACTTCAGCTCTCCTCGTTCTTTTAGAAGATATAAGACCTATGCTTTTTATATTCCGCTGACCTCCTAACACCACATTACAGCTGCACTCCGCAGATGTATCCCCTCCTCTGCTCACATTACCATTTGTCTAGTGCAGGTCACTCGAAATGATCCCGAACTAAATATTTCGTCTGCTCGTGGCATGGTTCCAAATAAGGCTACCGTAAACCAAACCTCGTGGTTGAATCTCCCATTAATTCAAAGTGGAGCTTATCGCAAACTTCAGCAACGCGTACTTCAAGGACTAATACTTGTAGAGCAGAATATGTTCTCCTTAAAGAAATGCATTAATTCACTTATTTATGAGACAAGACGATAAACACGAGCTAAATTACTCAACCTTCAAGGTGAAACAATTGAGTATATCACAAATTACTTGCAAAAATTCATCGTACACCGATATCATTAAAAATTCTAATGCACATATTCGGTATGAACTTGTTTAAGATATTGCAGCATATCTTGGAAGTAATACTTTTCGGGATGTGGAAGTCGCGAGAAAAAATGAGTCTTTGAGCAGATTCTCGATCTTTGAGACAGAAAATATCGAAATATTAAGTTTTTTTCATAGAAAACATTACGTCTTTAAATTGCATCGATGAACAATTTTCAACTGCATAAAATTTTACTCATATTTTAAAATATTCTCATCTAGAATTCTTTCAGCGATCGGAATACTGTCTGAGTATATGAGTGAGTAGTCTAAACGAGAGAATTGATGATTTATATCGTTTATGCTTGATGAAAAAGGAATTCTCCCGATAATATCTCATCTATTGTACAATTCATTTATCATTTTTGCGTATGTACAAGAAAAAAAAATGCATCATGTTAATAGAGAGAGATATTTACGCATAAAATAAACAAATATAATGAAAGATTAATATTTATAAACAAACAAGCAGAAAAATCATATGCTTATTCATAGAAATTTTAAAAAATATAAAGAAAAAACGATATAGAATGTAATAAAATGAGCAATATTCTGCAAAAATTATCTATGAATCATATCTGCTGTAATAAATTGATGTGTGTGAACAATAATATGCGTAACAAAATCTTCTCGTTAAAATATAGGCCCGCAAAACTAAAGAAATTAAGCAGAAACTATATTTGTATAAATCAGACATTAGAACTAGACTATTCACAATTGTGAGTTATAATTTACTTCAAATGAATAATATTGAATTAAATAACTATCTTACTGATCGAAATATTATCATCTATAAATATTATCAACCATAATTTCTCAACAAAATTTAAGTGTTCAACTAAAGTAAAACGCTCGTTTATTTAACTATCTATATAAGTTTCTTCTGTCACCGCTAAATAAAATTACTCTAAAATTGAAATATTTCATCCAACACTCTATCATTAATAACGCAATGGAAACAACTCCAAAAAACATTGGCCACATTTCATAAGCGAATGCAAATTTAGGACAAAATAAGAACAATGCTAGCGATTTTTGTCGAATATATTGTAGAAATAAACGCTGAACCTGAAATAGTATATGCCAAAGAATTTTTAAAAAAAAACGAATGATTCTGATGAATGCTTAAAGAGACTTTTTAAAAAAAAGGCCAAACAATCCAATGTTTTGAATATGCAAAGTGGGCCGGAAATGTTTTCTTAGTAAATAACGACACATAAGTGGCCAAGCGAGAGGAACGAAACAATTGCAGATTTTAGGCAGGGATTATAGATTAGTTGAAAGATGGATGTATTTTGCATTATTTGTTAGCATTTGAAAAAAATCGGTTGCTTCGATGAGCGAAACCGCAAAAGCATCTAACGTGCTATTTCCTCTGATACATCTTTCCACATATTTACTTCACTAAACAAATCACACAGCAGCCATATTGGCGTAATTATACTCGGGAATCGTCATAACAAGCGTCAGATAAGACGATCCTTTATATACCGTTGAAATGCTGTAAATGCTTTGAGAAGTGCGTAACGCAGTAATGCTTTGTAGCTTAGCTAGTGATTTTAATCGAAAAGTAGCCTCGCAGTCAGTAGAAACTTTAGCATTCCCTCTCATCCGCTTTTGCATGTGCGAGATCTCTGAGAAATTGTTCTCCATAGAAACTCGACAATTTTTACGTTTGTGAAAGTCGCTCTCTTCTTTAAAATTTAGGTAAAAATAACGAATTTCCTTCCTTCTCTTCTCGTCTATTCACCTTCCGCAGATCTTTCAGCGCTTAAGGAAATTTTGAAACCTCAACTCCGCTGTTTTAGATTCAACCATACCATCATTTGGGGATAATTCACTTCAGGCTTAACTTGACACAACGATTGCCATAGAAATAAAGATTTGAGGTTTATGCAAAGAACGAATTGTTGAGTAATACCAATATTAGTAAACGGTAGGTTTTTTCTTTGCACGCAGGTGGCAATCTACGAGGAGATGAATTTCTGTTTGCGAAAATCTTTCCCACCTTGAATTTCTTGTGGAAAACATTCATGAGGATTCTCAGGAATCTTTGCCTCGCCCTCCACTGAATATTAAAATTCAACTGTCATTCTCATGTAGTCAATAAGTCGAAAATATTTCATTCCTCGACTACTATCAACTCGTTATAAAATGCGAAACTAAAATTAAGTGAAGTTCGGGAAAAAATGATATTTATATGATGTTCTAACGAAGCAAACAGGCGGTAATAATTGGGCAATCGCATCACACTTATTTTAGCACGGCGGTGCATTTGCTTATCTCTGTGAACACCCGTTTCGAACGAAAGATATCAGCCGTTATTTCTTCGAACCTAAACCCTCCCCCCTCTCCCCCGCCCCATCCCTCGTTATATAAATTACATCTATTTTATGGAGTTTGTAAGGATGTGTAATAACAAAATTCAAACTTTATTGTGTCATAAAAACACTTCAATATCGTAATGAATAAAACAACGAGTATAAAAACTCGTTGAAGAGTGTCAACGCTGAAATAACCTCAAAATGGTACAACATCAAAATTAAGAAAGTAACCAATGAATGGGAATGGGGGGACGGATTCCCTTCGAAAATTTTATTTCGGTGTTAATCGTTGAAAGCACTCAGAAAACTGAGAATCATAGAAGCGCATAAAAATCACAGTTTGTGGCTCTTAGAAAAGTAATAACAAAAATGAATAAGAAAAAATTTCCTCAAAAAAAAAGAGATTAGGAATAATTCAACGTGAAGAATTTGAACTCTGAAACCTCAATTTCAAAACTCGATAAAAATTCTTCATGATATCAAGCAGCTTGAACGAATAAAGTAAAATAAGATATCGAAAAGAACCATTTTCTTTTACAATTAACCTACAGAGGTTTAAAAAATACGTAAATTTTAAAACGGTGTTTTCAGTATAACGACTCACTCACACTCCTAAATTCATCTAGATGCTCCTTCAGTCATCAGACGGCTTCATCCCTCTATCCCCCAGCATCATCCGTTCACTTCTCATTGTTCTTGGAAATTTTCTCAAGGAGGCAGGATAAGGGCGAAAGAGGCGAAGGACAAAAAAGAGTCCGATATTATATCACTTACTATTCGAAGATGATGATAGAATAATAGAGAGAGATGACGACAGATCGTTTTAAATTCGGCGGTGGGAAATAGAGAAACACGAGGGTGATGTATAACAGATCTAATCAATAGCTACCTGATGATGTCAACGATATGCCCTTAGTAAGGATGCATCATCCTCTAGAAACTATATTCCCTACGTCACACAACACGCCGATTACCTTTTTGAGGTAATCAACATCTCACATATGCAAATCACAGAAATCCACAATTTTACGACATAAAACGTAATCCACCCCAATTTCTTTTTGTTCAAATTAAACGCATCTCCACGTTAACCGTTGACAATAAAAATTATTTCCATGGCATCAGTGTTTTATTGAGCACAACTGCGCACTCATGAGGAAAACTGTTGCCTCAGAGAGAATAAAGCCCACACTGTATTCGAACTGAAGCATCAAACAATTCTTCATAGCAATTCGAAACACTGAGGTCTCCATATTTCGGCATTGCTATGAGATGCCAGTGGAACCGCTTTTTTTTCGACGTTAAGAAACCAAGTTGATCGAGTAGACACACTACTATGCCACTTGTTCAATGAATGTGAGACTTCATTAGCCCTTCGAACAACATTCAAGACTGTACTGAAGCCGTTAAGGTTCTTTATTGCAAATCAACTCTCGAGTGAGTGCATATATTACGCACAACATCATCACCACCTGATCTTTGTAGATCAGATCCATGGCTCCCGATATAATAGGAGGGCATGTAGCAGTCACAATACCCATATGACATTTGGATAAATACCGCAAACGAACCCATTTACACACATCACTGAGATAGCGTTAACGAAGCCTATGATAGACGTCTCATACTATTAACGAAGCACGCTAATAAAATACGAGCTCATGCTGTATCAGCCTGCAATGGAGATCCGTTCATCTTCCAATTCAGGCGTTTGCCAGCTTCATATAGCTCCGTAATCACTGATTGAAGTTTGCCATTCTCACTCAGCTCCAAATATCTTTTATATAGGCGAAACGCCATTCGTGCATCTTCCACCGAATCATGTGCCGTTTGCTGGATGCTTTCTTCTGTAAACAAACAAATGCGGTCGGAACAAAACTTCGCGATCAGTAGCCAAATATCATCGCTAAGAGAAAGACCTATATATTATTCTTTCCTAACTCGCTCACATTTCACTACTGCTACTGCCATCATAACGCTAAGATATCGACTCCAAATTACATTAGAAAGCTTTATAATTGCGTTTTTATGATCTATCTATTCATAGACATCAACTTAAAGATGAAATCTGGCAATAAAAAGGGTGGAATTCCCGAATAGGTAAGTGATGAAGAAATGTTCGGCAGAAAGCAAGATAGTGAAATAAAAAATTAATGAATGCATGCTAAGAATCAATCCATTTAAGCTTTAGTTTTGAAGGTATCGTAACTCACCGAAAAGGTACCACGCAAGGAACTGCAACGAAATCATTCGTTGTCCTGGCAAATAGAATAAATGCACCGTATCTCGCATTTGATCCGAAGGCACCTGAAGCCGCAATAAATCACATAACATATCACATCTTTTAATATTAAACTAGAGTGCACTAGAACAGTCTAGGAGAAAGATGACACTATAGTCCATATGTAACTAACAGGTACACTGATCTCATATAAACATATACTCCAAATGTCAATCGGCTAAGGAATTATTAACTTTGATAGAAAACAAACTGAGCAAACAACAGAGCTCCAACTGCTTAAGAAGCACCACAACAACAAATTCCACAAAAAAAACCTCCATCACCTAATAAGCCATCAGCTTCCCTATTCTCTGCACCACTAGGGCAGCGGCGCTTATAATCTTTACGCAATTAAAAGACAATTCCCTAAGAAAAACGCTATAAAAATAAATGCTGAAAAACGTGCATTTAAAAGCAAAAAGCCTACATATATACTCAGCGCATTGAAGTCACTCGAAAGTCCATGCCCAACGAAAATGACTCCTTGTTGAAGAAGGAAGAGAAGTTTGAGGTAAGTGCCCTTCAACGAGATCAAATGTCGTGTTGAAAGTTCTGGATCCAAATCAGCAGCCTCAATTCCACTCCACGCCGTCAAATAGTCACTGACTGTGTCGCTATTCGACGGTCGGATATAGTCATCCAAAAAGCACGTGCCATCCTCACGCACACAGCTGACACGCGCAACCGCACGTGTGCCTTCCTAAACGAGATAGCTTTCGATGAGGTGCTGCTGTTACTTCTAATATGTCAATGATACGATCACAAAAAAAGATTATGGCGAATTCCGAACGTAAGCCTTCGTTTGAGTTGTTGCCGAGAAGTACTGAGAGAATTAGTGGTAAGCTCTCACTTATCTCTACACCAACAGTCACTGAAATTCACTTCCTCAGGTAGTACCACAACGATAATGAGTAAATCGAATGTTGCTGTAATAAAAACCTAGCAAATTATCACCTTTCATACTCAAACAGCTCGTCGTCCCCTTATTCTTCCTTTCTCTTTTCCATTGATAAAAGTTTTTTATGCGAAATTTTAGTTAAAAAAAGCGTAAGAATGATACACAGATACGACTTTAGATACGCAATTTTTACAAGCTCAACGACATCAAAACAACTCTTCATCACCTTATTAAGAGCGATAAATTCAGCATCAATTGCAACTAATTCGCCCTTCTTTGGTAAGGTTTCCTCAGAAACCATCAGTCGAGTTTGTTGCGCACCGAGGTTTCCAAAATCTGTCCAAAACACAGCAGCCGGAATCGATGCACGAACTTCCACTGAAAATTCCACAATATTCCATAACTTCATAAAATCCAAAAAAAACTACGCTCAGAAATTTTTTGTGATTTTCTAAGTATGAAAACTAAATTCCAAAAACCACCAGAAAATCTCTAGATAATCGCCTCCTACGAATGAATTAAAATTGAGCTCTAAAAAAATTCTCTTGTCTCGCCAAGAATTAAAAACTCACAAATTATTTCTCAACGGGAGGTGCTCTATGTCCAGTTTTCCCACTTTTCTCCAAATTTTCTAAATCACCCACTAAAAAAATGTCACAACTGATTTTTCCCCGCCAGAAATCACTTCCGTTATCCTAAAATGATTCGTACAACTAATCTGATGGCTTCAATGAATAAATCCAAACAAGACAATCTAAAAATTACAAAAAAAATTAGATAAAATGACAGCGAAGAAAATAATGCAATAAAGAAACGACAAAAACAAACATTAAGTCAGCAATGAAGAAAAACGATGATATAAGACTTACCACTTTGGGGATCGCTTTCCAACTGCACATAATAGAGTATACACGGTAATTTCCAATTTGCATCTAAATGGAGTGCCTCATTTTCGGTGACTCGTGTCACCACAAATTCATTGAAAACCACCCAACCACGCTCCTGAAATTCAAATTCAATAAATCACCGCCAAGAAATTCGAGATAAAAAACATCGTCACAAACCGACCCAGTTAAACTACCTGGAAAATCCAAACTTTCAGCAACTATAATCTGTAAACTTTTGGAATGTAGGTGAAAATGAATCTTTTAAATGCGAATTTACCCAGCTTTTAGTGATGACTACCATTCACTCGCTAAATTCTTGATTCTTCCAAAAGTATTTAGGTGATGGAAATTGAAATTAAACTAGAGGACTGAATTTTTAAACAAACAATAATCTGTAGTTCTTATTAGTACTTTTATTGAATGGGACACCTGGAAGGTTATTAATATAGGCGAAATAACTACTATTTCTCAACTGTTTATTTCTAGCGATAGCCCATGTAGCTTTTTGGGCCATTTTTTTCCGCCACGCCAGATTCAAATTCTGAGGATAAACATATTCAACTGCTCAAAGAATGTAACTGCGAAATGGAATAAATCGATGGACAAAATGTGAGGTTGAAACGAAAGACTGCTTCTTTTTACTGCATCTCAAACTCTACTATTAGAAACCGTAATAAAAGACCTCTGCGGCAAAGAATCTTATCGAATCGCATAAAATTAGTTAAAAAATTACTTCTTTCTATTCGATTATACCACTGAAAGCTTGCACACCACGTTACGAAAAAAATAGAATAAGGCAGATGCGATGAGCTTGGAGGAGGAGAGGACTTCCAGTAGAGTCTTTGATAACTGTACGACATGACCATCATATTCGAGGATGTAAGGGGAAGAAATTTTATACCCGCTCTTCCCAGAGATGCAGCCCATTTCGTGGATAACAGCCCTAAACAGAAAAAAAACTTCGAAACTATTTTTTTCATGGTAGTTTTAAGCCAAGCAAAAAACTCATGTAGGCTTAAACAAACTGCTCCAACTAAGGCATCCTTACTTTCATCTTCGAGCTGCCTGCCGAAGGCGATAGAAGAGTGTTGCCGCGATCGGCTGGCTTCACTCTTACAGCTGTTACTAAATGCGTCGGCTCCATATCACTACCATCGCCGACCGCGAACACCGCACATCGCAGCATAAAACATGTCGACGACTCATGCACAGTCTACAATTTTCATTAGCTGTAATTATGACATGTTGCTAGAAGAGAAAATACTAAGCAGCTGAACGAAGACTGGAAGCCAAGGAGGGCTCTCCTCTTCTATACAACAGAAAAGAGGTGGAAGTGAATTCCTTCTCCTAATCCTCCCTTCTCCACCAAATCTGCATGTTTAAAAAATCTAGTTATTTGCAACCTCGAAGTATGTAACACCCTTGAAGGTCCACTTCCCTCCCTACTAGGTACGGATTTCAATAAACCATTCATAAATGCATCGTGGCTAACAACAAGCATGTCGTTCGTTAGTTAGACAGACAGACTCGTATACAGCAGGCAAGACTGGCACAGATTCTCAGCCGAGACCAAAGATCGTTGCGAGTGACGCATTGCTCGATCACAACTACATACTACTCAAAATAGTGCATGATGCAACTTCAGATTCCTCTCTGAAACGATAAGGAAAACAACAACTTAGCTTATCTAAGGAGGTCTAAAGTAAATAATCGCAACAAAAAACGCGGAATAAAAGCCCTCTATTCTGGATCTTTCTCGACAACAATATCGCGTCTGTAAAAAACGCATAAAATGATCAGCAAAAATGTCATGAAAAGCTTCAGGAATGAAATTGCTGCACTCAACAGCGAGCGAAAATAAAATACTGATGCAAAATACGATTTAATAATTTCTTAGCTTATTTAAGAAAAAGTATCAAATATATGGAAGCTAAATTCTGCTCATATAAAAAATTCACTTCAATAAACAACATGAAGATAAGATAGTAATGACAAGAAGATAATGGAAACCGAATCACCTCTGAAACTGTGCATATTCCATCTGCCATTTTTATATTAATGGCTGGAGGAATATAATGAGTCCACTCGTATTCCTCGCCAGGTTGGCCCAATGAGGTGGATAAGTCTTCACAATCCGATGAAGCCTCATTCTTCCTTTAGATTATACTCATTAAATATACATCCGACATGAAAGGTGAGCAGTGGCCGGTGAACTAATATCATATAGCACAGTGCATCCACAAGTAAAACAATATAAGAAATAATTCCACGAGTAAATCAACACATCAAATTATGCAAATTGCAAATACTTGTCGCAAAATATTTCAAACGTGAAATCTGCAATGCGCTTTCTGCAATATTTGCGAGAATAGTGCAAATCCCAATGCTTATCTTTTTTCAGTGGCGGTTCTGCGCTCTTCCCTTAATGTTTTCCTTTTTTCCTTCCTTTGCGCATTTTTTTCGTCAACTGTCGGGCCTACCTCTGCACTTCGTTTTGTTTAGCTGTATTCATTTCATGCTTACCATATATACTTATATCTATGTTTTCTCTACGTGAGACGCTGGATATACAAACGGATGAGTGTATAAATAGACGAGTAGGTAAAGCGAATAAACAAATAAACAACCAAATAATAAATGAATAAATAAATAAGTCAATGTCTGAACATTGGCCGGATCCTAGTAATTAACGAAAAAGTTGAGCTGTAAATCAAGCGGAATAGCACGATATACGCTCCTTCACTCTTTTCCTCCGACTGACCAGTCTTATAAGAATGCCAATAAATAGATGATAAACGAAAGTGTGGCGTCATATATTATAAAACGGACTGTTCGCACAAATCTTCAACAAAAAAGTGCTCATTTTTTTACAGCTCGACTAGCGTGACATGAAAAACCGGCTAGTTCATAAAGTCGGTAAACTTTTTCGTTCCTTAAATGTCTTCCCTCAAAATTGTATAAGAGACTGACGTGACACTTGGCACATGAGAAACAATATGCATTGTGCGTCCATTATATTCACCATGCCTATCAATTCTTTTTTCCCGTAGTTCTCAAGTTGAACCTGTTGGACAGATATACAAAGGCGAACACACAAACTCACCGAAAAAGATTTGCTTAAACACAGAGACAGACACAGACACACGCAAGTATAGATGCGGGTACGACATTCTGTAATACTTTTTTGCCAAGCAAAGTAACAAAAGCCCAAAAGAATGGGAACAGAAAAAAGACTGCACGAACTAACCCTTCTGCGGAGTGATTATATTTGCAAAAAGGTTTTTTGCAATCGTCACCATAACGACAAGTTTTCTGGAATCGCTCCAGAGATGAGGACGACTGTGAGCTGTTCAATCTGGGTGGTGGCCGTTTCTCGAATGCCTTCAATTAAGAAGCGTCCAACATTCGAAAACAAAATAAGCCAGATGTAGTGAAGAAATTTGTGAATAAAAAGCAAAACGGCTTGAGTAAAACTTCGGAATTTATGAATTTCCCATTGCTTAAAAAACTGTGATGAACCTGAAGTTGCGATGTCCAGAATGCCCTTTCCGCCTGATTTGTGGCACTCGTATCAACGACAAGCACATTCGGCAACGACCGTACACGACGCGTTGATGTCACTCTTGCCATCTTACCGCATTTCTGACATAATGCCTCCGACTGCTCAGGACAGTTGAGCGATTTCTCGAGAACATTACAGAATGCGACATTATCGCCATCTAAAAAACTTGGTTTATATAAAACAATTTACAGGATGTCTAGAATATGCCGACCTTAAGAGAAGACGATCAAAAACAAAGCAAGGAAATGTAGTAAAAACCTCACTCTAAAGTCAGAACTTTTGTGAAATACATGGAAATTAACAACTGATTCACTCATAACGCCGAGTATGTTTTCAATTCAGCCAAGAATTCGATCCTCAAGCAGACACTCAATAAGATATCCAAAATAACCCTGATGGATTGGTAAGACAACTGCCAGGGAGTACGTTCGAAAATCCCTCAGATGGGAGGGCACTTCAGAAAGAAAGATAACTGCGACCGAATCTGAATATATATGGGCGAGCTGACACTGACCAGAATTGTACTCAGAGTATGTCATAAACCGTCTTCAACAGCCTTTAGTGTATTCCATCAAGCAGCTACGCAGCAAGCATTTTATGTTGTAAACAATAGCTTATGCCTTATACAATGCAACATGCGAAAGCGTGAACACAGCGAATGTTTCCTTAGAAACAGCAAAATCGCAGAATTCTATCGAAATGCAAATTTCCCATAAACGAAAAGAGAGGCAGATTTGCACAGTCGACTGGTAGTAAACGATATGCAAAAAAAAAAAAAAAAAAAATGATACTAATGTGTCCTCGAAACAAACAGAACTTCATAGTGACGTGACCGAAACTACTGAAATGTCACAATCCTCTACGGTAATGAGCTCTCAGTCGCGACTGAAAAACTGTCAGATGAAGTGATTATGCGTTTCTGCTATCCCACCAAATAGTTATCAAGTAAATATACGTTTCTGCCAAATTTTTGCTATCCACTGATCCCATGAATCACTAAAAAATAAAACATTTCAACTGATTCAACGCCCATAGAAATGTTCCCCTAAACAAGACATTCCTCCGCAATCCGACCGATGCAAAATGAAAATCTAGCCGATTTAAACCGTATGCAAATTTTTGGCAACTTAAAGAGCCTATGATCCTTTCGAAGTGCAGGAATTAAAGTGAACCTCAGTATAAAAGGTTGTTATGAGGAACACAATTACATCCATTAAACTTCGTAATAATGTGGTTCTCCGATCTAAACTACCACTAAAAATAACCACAAATTTCCAAAGCGAATAAAACGCAAGACAGCACGCAAACAGTCGGCTTCTTACTTGCTGGATAAGCGATTTGCAGAGTGAATCGTTTTTCAGTCGACTGATATTGCTCTGAGCATCGAACACATCTATTGTTCAAACCAAACGTCGTCTCGAAACACTTTCGATACTCAACACCAGCCGCTAGTTCACCCAACTCCTTCAAGAGACCTTCATTCACCACTAATCCTTCGCAATAAAACTCTTTGATTCATCATTGTTAGCTCGTTTTCAAAGATAACACTGAGTACCATATTCTACTCTATGCTGTCTAGAAAGGTTTGTCTTAGATTGAATTTCTTACTTTCTGCCTCTCAACAATTTATAGTCACGTAGAATAACTGACCCTTCCGCCTTGTCTGTCAATGGTGTTTTGACTGCCGACAATGCGGCATTATGTTGAGACATTTGGCCAACAAGGAATTTGCTTTTTCCAATTAGCACATCACAATTCGCTAAGCAGTTATTTATTTCGAAAATAAAGGGTCGATAAGATCAAACTAGCATGTGAACTGTAAACCGATCTAGGATAAGTCGAAAAAGATTCCCCCTAAAAGGGCCTTTTAAAATATTGTCCCAGAATGCACCGCAATGGCCACCAACATATGTACTACTACTATGTCCACACTCGAATTTCTGATAAGCAAATCAATAAATTGCATTTTCCATGTGTAAAAATGGCACATCTCTCGTCGAAATAAATCCAAAGATGCATTAAGGGACCACTTCTAAAAGGAGCAGGAAAAAAAATACACTGAAGATTATTTTCAAAAATGCTTATTGCTCGCATCAGTTTAGGAATTATGTAAGACTGGTTGACAAAACAAGTCCGTTTCGAATGGACAAATCCTTTCAGAAGCACACAAAAAGATTGGAAATTTTTGGAGAGTATTAGCCACACCTATCGTGGCGTATGCTGGACTTCCTAAAAACGAAAAAAAGAGAAGAGATTACCTCGGAGAGTCTATTTGAAAGGAATTGTGCGAAAGAGCGTGTTCTCAACAGCAAACTTGTATGCGTTTTGTCGTCAAAAAGTCGACCTCCTTCATCCAGTGAACGCAAACATCTCACAAAATTCGACGCCTTAATTTAAAAAAAAAAAGCTTCAGTCGAGCTGCAGGTACCAACTTATACTCATTTACCTATCACTCATTTAATAAATGCTTGATGTGTTTTTTAATTTTTGAATTCATATAACAAATATTCTGCGATTCGCTCACTGTATCCTCGTTACCTAGTGACCTCACCTAGAGTGTCACTCATATTTACGAGAGTGCCTCGCTGCCAATATTGCTATCGCACATTTCAGTAAATAAAATTAAATGAAATTTCAGTGCATCCATATTAGTGTCGATATGAACAAACAAACTATCCACCGCTTATTAAATTCCCCTCATTCAAATTGCGCGTTGTGATATTTAAAAAGCATGCAATAAGACAATTCAGATGTTTCTAAGAACATAAATAACCAAAATTAAATATAATCAATCCTCATGTGCCACTTGATCTTATTCACATTTGAAAATAAAAAACAAATTTATACTACAGAAAGGACAAATTCGTATGGCAGAAAAGAATGCGGAATTATAAATCAATCAAAAAACATAATTCAAAAATTCTTATGCAACGAGCCGACAGGAAAAAAAATTATTGAACATCTTGCTCTCAAATGACCGTTTTCAAAAAGCAATAAACCCCTGATACCGTTTTCCATACCGATCCTCCACTTCTTTGCTCTCACTACTTTAATTCTCCTTTTTCCCTTCTCCCAACTAATATTTGAAGCATAAAAAGCTATCGGACAATAAAACCCTCCAGCTGTAGAATAAAAAAGCGCTAGTTGTAGCCTGGTACCAGTTTCACTGCTTGTGTGCTAAGTATTCAAATATAGTTCGTCAGCAGATAATCTCGAAGATTATATGAAACCATAAACGGCAGTAAATTAGCAATTTTTGACGGAAATTATCGAAATATTTGATGTTGTTTACAAAGGAAAATGTTTGTAAGATGCACATTAGAGAGGAATCGAAAATGAATTGACGATAGCCACGAACCGATGCAGGCTGTAGGGGAACACGATCGGCAAGCATTCGAAAAAGGAAGCCGACCTCACACGAAAGACAATCTACTTCGAAACACAGATGTTGCAAGAAGATGTTGCGTATTGCCGATATATGAAACAATGCCTGCAAGAGACGTCTTCCTCATTTGCTAATTCACTGCATATGCAACAAGCTGTTCGGAGCTAATATCTAATTGAATGAAAAACGAAAAGAATATTGGTTAATTTTAGAAGCATATACGGGGAAAAACACACAAGTTCAATAAAATCAACTGTTCTTATCCTTTATTCAAATGCGTCCTCATGCTGAGAACTAATAAACTCAAAGACAAGCTATGAGAAAGTGACAAGATACTGTGACTACAGCCACTGTGAAAAAGCCCTCATGAAAGCGGAAATGGTGAAATGTTTGTGGTTAAGGTCATCTGAACTAAATTCTTGATGAGACCATACTGCTGCCAACGTTGAAACGAAGTAACACATTCCTTCACATCAACAAATCGCTAATAACGGAGCTGCGCGCTCCAAATTGTTCATAAGTTAATTAATGAACTATTAAAGTTCAAGGTGCGCTTAAATGCGTTTCCTAAGCACCGCATCATTCTAAACAAGACGCCGCCCATGTAAAGCAGTAGTTCCAGATGGAAACCAAAAGATGAAACAATACAGTAACAGATACCAGCAGAACAGCATTAGCCTGAGGCAATGATGGTTGACTTTCGATAGGAATTAATTCTGTGCGATTATAACGTAAATAATCGAATTCCTCGTTGTTGTATCGCGATGGCCGTACATGCACACGTCGATAAAACTTAGGAATACTCTGTGGAGATGTATCACGTATTGGTTGCTCTATAAATGCATAGCGTAAATGTCTTAGAATAGAAAACTCCTTCGCATTTATTCCGAAATCATGAGAATAATTTAATGCGGAAGATGCAACAAACTATCGATTACAATTCAAGGCATCAGTGAGATCAAGAGTAGACACTAACCACTAGCTGTATTGACTTTGTGCAGGGTACTGCTCAAATTCGAATAAGGTTGTATATTGAAGGCACGTAAAGGAGTGTCCGCGCGTGGATTTGGTGCATAGCCCACGAACTGCACCATACGCATCGAATCAATCGTTTGCTGTGGTATCGGATCTGGCTGCCTGAAAAGAAAATTCAATTTTGAACCGCTCGTAAGATGTCAAACCTCCTTATTTTAAAACTGTGTGAGGTCTAACAGCCGCTGTTACGAATACTTCAATTTGCTCTCATCCCCCCCCCCCCCCCCCCCCCACCCTCTTTAGTCGAAGTGCGCATTGGTTCGCCAAAAAGTCACAGCACAAACAATCCCACATTTTTCTAGCATGTAAACCGCGGCAAAGTCGTTTCGATGAACATACTATCGCTGCTCCTACGTATTGAACGCCCATTCGCCCGCACTGCAGCTTTTTGAAGCTCTTGCTTTACAGTGCTGTTCATGCTCACGTGCTTTTTGTAAACTTCCATACTTTAAGATATTGAAATGATGAAAAAGAAAGACGAACCAACAAAAAATAGGCTAATATACTTCTTGAAATCATAACAACCATGGGTTACTTGATCAACTATTTCTCAAAACCCGCTAAGAAACCGCTCCCCTCAAAGACTTCATTCGCTCATCGATGGACTCAATATAAATCAATAGAAATCTCCAAACGTTCCAGCCAGATGCAAGATGAAACCTGATAAGAATGTTATCTTAGTGAGAAATGGAGAATATTTTTGCCATATTACAAACGGCTGAATATCTGTCTCAGTAATGATCACTCTTGATCATGCAGATCTAATGCTTCCATTACTCTCAACGAAAACGACCACATCACTTGAGTCCGACGAATATTAACTGATCATTAAGAAATTTTTTTTAGCCGCCACTTCACTCTTAGTTAGTACTTATGTAAATTTCATCTAATTATTTTGCATATCACTAAACACTGTTAAAAACTTTCCACAGATAATTTTCACATCAACGAATACAACGTTACAAATGCTAAAGTGGATGACAATGCGAAACTGCACAAATTTTATGGCTGAATAATCACCATAATACTGCGACTTATTTGGATTCACTAACGTCTACCTCAGCGGGTGATCACTCGCTTTCAAATTCATCAACGAAAATCTTCTCTAAGAAGCACCACTGATCTAATTTTCGAAAAAAAAATCCCCCTCAAGCGTTGAAAAATATATCGACAATGAAAGTGAAATAAAAAGCATCATTTACGATGAAGTTCATTTACCGAACTACAGCAGTAAATAGCGCTATTGTTTTTTGCAAACGTGGAGCCTCAAAATATGTCTGAGCAGGAAAAAATTATAACCCGCTAGCACGATTTCTTTTTTTTCAAGCCGCACGATAATTTAAAAAAAAAACGTTTCCTTCGCCCTTTCTGAATACATTTAATCTCATCTTAAACACTCAGCTATACGAAGAGATTTTGTCAAATATGCCTCTTAGTTTACTTAAATAATAAGAACTCATAATAATATTGATATTCACTAAATGGAAAATAATTAGCGAAAAAAAAAAGAAAATAACGAAAGATTTGAAAAATCTGTAAGAATTCGTGAATTTTCAAGTTCTATTTAATTTCATGAAAAATTTGCTAAGTCGGTGAGCTCAGCTATTACCAATTCGAAGGATTCACTAATTTTTCAGTCACAGTTGCACCGCACAATTGTAATTCTTTGAAGTTTACTCTAAATAAATCAAACAACGCCCTCATGCAAATTTTAGAATTTAATTTCGATATCTCTTTACCTATTATATTTCTCACATTTTGATCGAAACAGTTATAAAGCGAATTCTGATAGAGTCCATCAATGGCCAATAATAAAAACGTGAACGTTCAGAGCTGCATTGTACGTACGCTTACAGTCTTTCATTTCTTTGATTTCATAGCAATAAATTTCCAGCCTCACATCAGTGCCATAAAAAATTCCGTCGAAATACGTCTGCTAATTCGTTTAAATAATTGATATTGACAATAATATTCTTACTTGAAAGTTTCAAAAATTATAACAATTTCGATATTTGCATCGATCTAAGCAGAATCCACCCCCCTGATACAAAAAATGCATGGAGCGAGAGTCAGATCGACACAGAAATCTCTCCCTGTCTATCCACCGATCTAATATTACAGCGCTACCACTTTGTGTTATCAATCAAAACTATCGTTCAGATTCTAAACGATGGCAATCACCAGCCCCCTCTTCACCTCCCCCTCCCCCTCCCCCAAGACTCTCGCTACACGCTTGGCAGCTCCAACACATTTTATATGAATGATCAAGAAAAAGAACAGGAATAAGTTGGGACAATTTGTGCAAGAGGTTCACCCTCCTCATTTCTCAGGCTTTCACTATGCCGAATCGAGGGCAATCAATGTATTTGACGTGAAGGAAATGCAGTGTGACATCGGTCACGCAATGCCCTCATGCACGCTCATTTTAAGACTCTTAATCAGAGATGCATGTTGCATAGCAAAGATTACATTTCGCATTGGCTCAACTAACGAAACGGCTCTTTTTTCCAGATGTACCTCGAAGTTTTCAGAATTATGGCACCTATGTTTGGCCATATCTCTCCGCAAACGATTTCGCTCAACAAAATTCGATTCGAAGTCAAATTAAAAAATTACACCCAATCGAGCACTATATGATGTGCTACCAATATTGCAAGAAAAAATACCAACAAATGAGCGAGCAGATTGACTGCAAACGCGATGTGGCCAAAATATAGGCTTTCGCTCTCCCCAATGAAATATTCAAACGCAATGTTCGGATGAATGAGTCTCTGCATCTCGTAACAAACCAGATATCTCTTTTCTTTATTTAACCTTCCATTCGTTTTAATTTTTCCAACATTCCCTCATAACATTATTTAGAAAATTTTCTTTGTATAAGCTTAAGAATAATCAATCAACTCATAGGGAACAAAAGTTAACTTCAAAGAGTTTGTATTTTACTGGCAAAAATTGCGGACGAACCCTAATCAATAAGTGGAAAATACAACAAAAACAACTGTTGCCATTTTGCAGCTTTCTTCAATCATGATTGTAATAATATAAAAGCCTAGAAAGCGTAATGCAAATCGCCTCCGACGAACCCTGATCATACCAATATTTGCCACATTCCACAGTTATAAATGAAATGCACCAAATATATCAATACATGCTTATGCGTCTAATAGAAACATATGTGCATATACGTGCACAAGTCACCTACATTTGTAGATATATAAACATAGGAATGTACAAATACATTAAAAAAACATACAATATCCATATATATGCACATAGCTCTGGCTACTTGGGAGTCATGTCACCGTGTGAAAACTTCAGCGGCCTGACTAGATATTTTGCTCGCCACATGCCGAGGACGTCATTCCATTCTGACTAAGAGCTACCAAAACGCTATCAATGGGACCCTTTAAGAGAGTTAAAAACCGAGAGACCAACGAAGTTACAATTCATTTAGTCAACGAATGACTCAACAACATTGACTTCGATGGATTTCTATGACGATAAGCCTCAGTTCTCTGATCATTCAAATTTTGTCCACATTTACCACCATGCAATTCGATACGTCCTGTATGTGGTCGTCATAACTTTCGCAGGCACATACAAATTTTGTCATGCTCGTATGCAAATATAGATTTGCTGAGCACTTCAAATCAACACAAAACCTTATTGTTTATCCTCGTGCCTAATCTGCCACATCCCCATTGATGCAATCAATCAACAATCGAATATGTTTCGTTACTTTCGATAATAAATGTATTTCCTTGAATAATCTTCAAATAACTTGTGTTCTTTGTAATATTATCTGCATATATTCAAAAGAACTAATTCTTTTTCTTGCTCAACGTTATTCTTTATGCGTCATATGATTATGTTTATTTCGTTTTATTGCTTTCATTGCACATTTCCTTTCCTATTTTTTTCTCTCAGTTATATCTTTCTTTTCTCTCTGTCTCTTTTTTTTTATAGCGATACACTCTGGTTCTTTCACGAATTAGCCCAAACATTGTAATCAATGATAAAAAATAGCTACCTTAGAAATATCCACTCGCAATTAGCCAAGTGAGGCAAGCGAAAAGCAACCGAATACTCGCGCCGCCCCTTGCGACATGATATTCACTCACTCACAATGCTAATACAACGACGACCGACTTCATGTCAACATCGTCTCTTTTTTTTCGTTTCGAATCAATAACTTCTCGATCAGTACCATTAATTTATAGATTCTGGAGTTTGGGATGACGTAGAGATGAATTCGTTATCCATAGCCGGAGTTAAATTAAACTCAGAATCTATACATCAATGGGCAATATTCCCCTTACTTCATATATCTTTATTTCTCATCTATGATACGTTCAGCAGATGTATAATGATCTCGTTAAATTTCACCACTACTAGATATCACCATAAAAATAAAAGAAGATGAGGAGACAGTACTAAAATTCAAAAACATTACAACTAAAGCGATGGTTTTTCAAACAAACAAATAAAAATAAAATGGAAAATTTTACATCTTCAAATGTTCAACTAAAATGCATACATTAACTTCAGAATTCGAAAAAGAAGAATGGAAAAATTATCGCCTTCATTTAAAATTGTGAAAACAAACTTTCAACACCGATGAGGAATTTATTTGCATCGTAGGCTGTGAATTTTTGAAAATCGATTCATTCTCAAATACTTTTTGCCTTTTTTGATGTATCATTTAGCCGATAAATATCATTAGTACATATGCGCATAGTATGAAGTCTCTCCAGCAGTAACATTTCCAAATGAACGTTCATAAAATATCGAGAATGGATGCCTATGGAAAAATTATTTGGTCATTTTAGACTTCCTGTGCAACGACGACAAACTTTTAAATCACATCTCAAGAGTCTCCTCCTCATAATTAGTGCGAATTATTTTTCTCTCTTTCTCCTCTCATTCAGCATAATTAAATCTCAAACAAACCCTCTTCCGCATATTTCTGAGCCCCAATCTTACCGCAATTACAATTTGAAAGGCGCTGTTTAACCTAAATTATATACACGTTGTATTTTCTCCAACATCTACATATATATTTCTTGCATATGGTGTTTGGCTTGTACTATTCATCGCTGTTCTTAAATTGAGATTTAGAAAACACAGCAATTGAAAAATATCTCAAGATATTACGAAAAAATGCGCATTAGATGAGGTTCTAATTTCTTCAGGAAAAAAATCATCTGCTACTTCTATTCTGCTTTCCTTGTGTGAAAAACGAATAGCAATACATCTATCGAGTGTATCCCTATTCTCCACCTTAGCATTGATATCACCTCCATAAAAGTTCCTAATATAACTCTGCAAGGCGCTTTTGTAACTAGCTCAATATTCTTGCTTAAAAAAGAATCTAATCGCTTAAAATTTGACCTTTTAGGATGCAGTGATTACCCTAACGGGAAGAAAAGTCCACATTGCGGGAAGACATTTCAATAGGGATTAACTGCAGCTATACGATCACAATGTGATCTCTCCTAATATGGCCCCAACTTATTACTACAAACGGTTTAACTTTCAATAAGCAAACTATTGTTTAGATATTCATTAGATGCTATTTCAAATTCATAAGCAACCGATCCTCTATTACAAAAAAACTACTCGTATATTGGACGTTTCTTTCTGGATAAAGCAATCCAAGTAATCACTTATCTGACCCTTTCTGATCTCTCCCTATCCTTGCCGAAATCTCATCGCTATCTTTATTTGATGGAAGCATGAGAAACGATACAGAGAGGAAAAAGAGGAAACAAAGCAGGAAGAAGAGAGAACGATTTAGATTTGAGTGCAATCAAATACTTGTCACATTAAAAAACAATATAGTTTTACATTTATTTGTTAGTTAATAATTTCTCATCAAAGCGCTATAGAGCATTCGATGAGTTCCGGGCTATGAATTCATTAATACCAAACGAAGCAATAACACATGCAAATCTATATGCATTTATAATCTCTTTTAGCGATTATGTATTTATCGCAAATGAAAATGATCTAAAAAAACATTAGGAAACAATTGACTTCTCTTTTTGCGCCCATCATATCTCTTCATCTTTACCACTTTCAGGTACAAAGTACAATCATTGCTCTAGTCACACTTCCAGCATAATGTGTCACATCTCTCCATTTATATCAACTTCATAATATGCAGCCCATACCCGTGCAATGAACAGCAGATAGTTCCAATAAATTTTCTGCAAATTGCAATTCAAAAACGTATAGGCGTTCCTCAATAATTACAGGATTTCAGCTACATAAGAGTTCATAAGAATCAAATCTCAAACATCTAAACACCACTGAAAATCAAGCAAACAATAAATCTCGTAATCCCAAGTTTATTTAATTTCAAATAAGATGATGATTTTAGCAGCATAGCGCAGAAAATGTTACTGTTAATGGAAATATTATTATTGAAATTTACGCTCAGCGCAATGACCATTACTGAAACCATAATTACTACCTGGAATAGATGTCACCTGCGAAATTAATCATTCATAATGGTTCTTTTGTCATAATGACAGCCGATACAAGGGCATCTGGCTCAATTACTGTTAATGTTATGGACATCTACAAGAAACCATTTTTTTGCACGTAAAGATGTGCTTGACAAATAGAAACGAAGTCATCATAGTTCAAGTAGCATGTGACGAAAAACAATCGAGTCCTTTACCACACGGAAATGTTTCAAAACGACCATCGCACATTGAGGTGGGGGTGGGAAGGGGGGGGGAGTAGGGGATACAAATAAAGAATACGGAATAAATTCAGAATTAATCCAGCTTCTGGTTTTCATAAACAACAACCGACGCCCAAATGATGTTGTTCGAGTGGAATCTAAAGATAATTTCACCCATATTCAACGGCAAAAGATTCAACAAAAATTTGCTCAAAGCGAAGTGCTAATTTATCGGTGAAAACAATTGTGAAAGAAGAAACGAATAAGCGAAAACATGCAGTGCACAAATCCCATTCTTCACAATTGAATTAAATATGAAAATGCGTGGTGTCAATTTCAATGTCCCATTCTCACTTTATCAGCCATAAAATCTTGTTCGAATAAAGCAATTCCTGCTAATAAGAAAGACGATTTATAAAATAATAAAAAATTGTGGATCTATGGAAAATTTAGATCTAATTATGAGCAATATGACTAATGAGTAGCTCCGGAGTTGGATCATCGTAGAAGTTCGTTCAAACATTAAATTAGAATGTGTCCGATCAATCTGATTATTTATAAGTGATTGACTTTTTCTATCTGCAGAGAACAGCCTAAACCGAAGTCAGATATCAGTGGTTGCATCACAATGATTAGTTCTCAAAATTGCGGTTTTGGGAAACAGAGGAGTTGCGCACTGCGCATATTAGCCAACCATCATACTTTCTCAAACAAGATGCTTGCACAAAATAACGTGCTGAATTCTATGATGACGAAATGGAGAAACAAGGTGTAGGCCGCCTATTACCTACATATATACATGATCATAGACCTTTATGAAATATAAGTGGTGAAAAAAACGAAACGAACGTTCATTATATAGAGAAACGAGGGCGATTTTGAGGTTGTCAATATATGACTGATTGATGGGAGCTGTCACGTAAGCAAATGAAATGTCGCTTAAACGTTTTTTAAATTGCACCTGCAAAGCACATCATGATGCGGTCATTTCTATGCTTATTTATCCCAAGTGTCCATCTACCTTTGCCAACGTTTCATTTCAACAGTCAATGAAGGTGCAGACACGAAGCACGATAAAGTTTCCTAATTTAAGATTTTCGAGGAAACGAAATCAGACTTAAAACGCTGTGAGGCCTTCAACCATACCTCCCATATGCCCCAGCTACATCTCATTATGAACCAACACCGTACGGTGACCAGCTCAACTAAAATGTTAAATTCATCCATCATGTTCTCAAAGCATAAAAAGCTATAGGCTCTTATAGAATGGAAATTGAAACGAAACTTTCTAAGGGGAAAAATCGCCAGAGTTTGCAACGCATTCTCCCCAACACAGCAGTAGTGGTATTTAGTGGTATTGTGCCATAGAGTGATTCCATCGGACATTTCGTTAATAAGCCAGTAAGATAATCAACACAAAAACCCATCTATTATGGCATTTTCAGCCAAATAACTTGCAAAAGCCATTTAAGGGTTCATTTCATTTGAACGCAGATTAGATGACATCGACGTCCATGCAGCTTTCTAGCTCTGTAGCCTTCTCCAGCACTAAACGCATGCGATTTCAAGCGGTGTTATAAGCATATTATGTCAATGCTTTGTATCGGAAGTCCGCCATGTTTTATTTCGATCATCGCCATTTTATATATTCTCATTTGATTTCCCACATTATGATCGGGTTTTGATGCAGCCCAAGAGAATGTACAACAAACTGCTTCGTATGCATGAACTCGCCTCATATTTTGTGATGTTATAAGCTCCGCCTTATCCTCACTTCCACCGAATGTTTTCGCTTAGCGCTGTTTTAAAACACACAGTGCCTTCATCTGACCGCTACTTTATATGTCTGTTTATTTGCTTGCATTGCGCTAAAAATCATCGAAGGAGCCATCAAATTCAATCGCATTTAGACTTCTTTTATGTTCTTCTTATTCCCTTTATTGTATTTTGTTTTCATGAGGCACAAATTAAAATCGCCTTTTGTTCGAGAAAAACACCTTCGGCTATTTCTGCCTCACCATCAATTAACTGCATTTACATGGTGTACTCATAAAAATGCGAGCTTACTCCAATCTATACTTCATCTATTCCCGCTCACTATGAAAGTGTACTATTACTCGTCCCTATCGACAGAATTAAATCTGATTAGAAGGAAACAAAATAGTATTTCATCATATATGAGCAGTTTCGAAAGCTCCAATATTTGATTTTTCTACTATGATTTATTCCTTTTTAGCCTTGAAAATTAATTCGGTAATTCAATGTGTACATTAATTCGTTCAGCACTTAAAAAAAGGAAACGTAACCCTTTACATTTTTACTCAGAAATGTGGTTCAGTGGATTACTTTCATTTTAACTCACCGCCAATACTGGCCATTATCATATCCGCCCATTCAGCTAATGACGTGCTGAAGATACTTTCTTCAATTGACTATTCATACACAAATACAAATAATTGCTTCAAATATTGCGTTCATCCGTGATATTTATTACTCATCAGATACTTTGCTATTTTTACTGCTCAAATGTCGTTCGTTTTTGCTACTCAAATCTCGAGTGTCCATTTTTCCCTCTCCCCCCTCCTTGCCACCGTATATCCCCCAATCAGTAACGCCATTGTTGCCGATACGGTTAAACAATTTTGACACTTTAAGCACCAGTCCCAGTTTCATACACTTACATCTTTTATTACAGAAATCAAGGTACAGTAGCATTTTTATTGTCCCACATTATTTGTCCTTTTTTAATTCATGTGCGGTGAATAACGATGCTCCAGTAGCCTATGCAGGTTCAACAAGTAACACAGCTTGAACGAGCGATGCCCTAGCATTTTAGCCAAATATATCAAGCGAGCTAAGAGATCTGCACGCAAAAGCATCGAATCATGTTATAAACGCGCTTCTAAAGTTACGCAAATATATAACGCCTTTGGAAATGATGTGGAAAGGAAAGGAGGGAGAGGGATGGACGGAAAGGGTCGACTCACTTGCTTAAAACAAGCACAAACTTTTATAAAATCCAACAGTATGGAAATTTAATAACAATCTTTCAACGATAAATTCGATAAAATACATTTCTAATAGTAGAGAAATTTTTGCATAAATTTCCTGTTGGACTCTTCCGTCAACCACATTAAGAAAATTGGATTTTGAGCAATTCAAAAAAAAAGAATGCGCACTAGAAAAGTTAACTAATATAATTGCTCATTTCGATGAAATTAATGTTTCACGCTCTAAAACACTTTTCGATTCGTCTACATGAGCGGTGAAATTATTATTAATGCACATCGCCACCAAAGTAAATTTGCATCACGACGCTTTACAGCAATATGTATTCCACTTCATAGTTTCTCATAATCAAATCCTACACCTTTCATGTGCGGTTATTAACTATTTTTCTACCATTTTATGCGGTGATTTGTGGAAAAAGAAAATCGTCTCTTCAATAGTACGTATAGGTGATAAGGAAACGTTGGATCTGAGGTGCAAAGTGTAATGAAGACATAATATCCCAGCTCAGAGTAAATCAACCAATCAGTGCAACTGATCTTCCAATAACGTAGAATAGGTGCTCGTGCAGAAAACCTCGCCTAAAACTTTAGCCACGATTGTCTAATAAAATACCCTTTAGAAATCTATTGATTGAATTAGTAAATGTTGTGTTCGTAAATCAAGAAATTTTTTAAAGCCTTGTTTAACAGCAGCCCATCAAATTTGCTATAAACATTCGTTTTAAAGTGCATCATTTTTTAAACCATACTATTTTTACCTCTACTTTAGCCTCCTTTTATAAACGTTCTGGAAGGTGTAGTGCCGAACAACATGATCGTCGAGAATCAACCCTTTAAATGGCCATAGAACTCAATCATTGTTGCCTGCATATCGAATAAAAAGCATACCCTTAACACGCATCAGTGTCTCAGCAATACACTGTTTCGTGCACTTCGCAGTTGAAGGCAAAACGAAACGTTCACAATCAACTCTTAAAAACTAACACAGACACGACCTTCTAGTCTCGTACCCTAGACGACCATTCTTTGTGTCTAGAAACTAAGACTAAGCTCACATTATAATTATCTTACACTCCTCATTCAAATCACAACGATGCCATCCAGTCCACCCGACAGACGAACGACAGAAAAACGCTATCCGAGAAGGAAGAATGAAATAAAATAAAACAAATTTATTCGCAAATTACCGCCTTTTGTTGGCGAAAAAAATTCACAGAAAGTCGCACGATTCGTCTCAGAACATTCCCTCGCCTCTTTTCTTTTTCTCTCTTATAATTCGCCCTAAAAATGCGCATTTTTTGTGCATTGCGATGTATGTCTCTGCAAAAATCTCTGCGAAACTTTTTTTTTAGTTCACAACTTTGCTAGATGGAAGGATGCGCCGATCTATGCAGCAACTAAAATGCTCAACTATAGAATACGTAAATTAGCTTAATAAGCTCCATTATAAAATTGCTGAACTCTATTCACTTCCTTCTATTACGTCAAGCATTTGATGCAAATCTGAATGTCCATAAACGGTATATATCCTTATTTAGATTAGGTGATGCCTCTCAATTCACTTGATGCAACATTTGTGCAAAATAAACACTACTCCTATTACTTGCTGCAGTTAATGTTAGGAGATCATTGTGTACTCATCACTGTTCATGTTATTTTTGAGGTTTTATAAAAGATAAGAACAAAATGTAAGAACTACAAACCAGTAAACACATTTTTGTAAAATACTTAAGAGGTAAATAAAAAGTGAAAACAAATTTATGGATATGACTAACTGGATATTACAGTCTTACAGAACAAACGAACTTTAGAAGTTGTCGAAGTTTCTTTAGTCGGAAAACAAATGAAAGTGTACGTAGCGATATTTATAGTTGTACTTGTTTAAACAAAACGGGTAAAACTAAATAGAGTTTATCGAAAATTTTTTGAAATATAAATGCGTTAAGACTAAGTTATACGCGAATAGCTAGTAAGTAAGCAAGTAAACAAGTAGCTAAATAAGTTATACATGAATAGTTGAATGGACAGATAATAATAAAGAGTCCATTACATACATAACATGCGTAAAGACCAATAGGAAAGTGCCGTTCTGGGAGAAACAGAATTCAGAAAATATAGGGAAAAAGGAAACATTTTGCAAATGCAAACATAGGGGCAATAGACCATCGTTAGGAGAGATTAGTTGTTATGAATGCAGGAGAGTAAGGGATAGTACTACTGCATCGACTATTAAAATATGAACGGATCTGAATACGAATACAATGTGCCCCTTTTTTATTTCGGTCTTTCTCAGTAAAGCTAATGAATGCGACCTGTAGCGTTAGGACTGGCAGAAGGTTGTCAATCAAAAGCAATCGACCGTATAAGGAAAAAACCGTCAAGACAATACGAAATTTTCTCAACATTCCTTGGGGTAACATCCAGATGATTTCTTTTTCCGTAATTTTCACTCAACTTTAAAACGAACAAAAAGCATACCACATAAAAAATTCATCGATCATTCTTAACTTTTAAAATGTGCATCATTAAAACGATATCACAAAATAATAGCAGATTTTCATAACTTCGACTCACCAAATCAACTAAATTCCTCCGAATGAAATCAGATCAATCTTGATCTCCCGTAAGAATCTCCTTTCCTAACCTCTATCTCGTTCGGGACGATTTAAAAACGATGGATTCCATTTGTGAAGAGATAATTTCTGTCCATATGTTTAGCGCATAAAGTAGGTATGATATGGACGGCGGTAATCGGCAAAAATCAACCCTTGGTCTAAGTTCGCGTAGAATGCAATTATTATTTGTTGCTTTATCAACATGTGTTCCATAGTTGATCGTAAAATCTCTCTGAAGCGTCAAGTGTTATTTCATTTATATCCACAGAATCAAGATTTTGAACTGAACGACACAGATGAATGAAAGCCGTCCATTGCCGCCGACTATCACTCTTGAAGCTTTTCTTATGGTCTGTGTATTCCCTTTTCAACTCATAATCGGTCTTACTGGTAATGCATGCAATCTCATCGTTCTATTAAGTAGGTAAGTCATTTCCGCTGTTAATGTTATCATCCTTACTATGAACATATCTGCAGCTTCTGTTCTATGAGTCAGTTTTGTTTCTACTCCATTCTCAATCCATACTCGATATAGGTTTTCTTTTTATTATCGTGCAAACGGTCATAGTTGTTGATGCTATACGGCCTGACATAATAAACGTTTGTTTGCGTATTTTAAATCACAACCAACGAAAGACAATGCCCGTTTTGTGATTTAGGCCGCAAATGTAAAAAAAACTCCTTCCCTATTCGCTTACCACAACGGCGGCGACAGTCAAATCAGTATGTGGAAATGCAAATTATATTTTTAGGACTAGGATTAGGGAAAACAAACTACCGAAGACATGAGGGTATGGGGAAAGAGATTTCACCATACTCCCCCGTGCAATGATTCTAAAACAATCAAAGAGTGCTCTCTACACTTATCAAGGATCATTGCCGCCATGGCGACCTTCTATACGATGAAAGCATTTGCAGAGGTATGCGATCGAAGACGAATTTTTTATTAGCAATGATGGCATTCGCCGATATGCTTCTACTTATATTTATGGTACCACACAGTTTGATGTTCAATGCAATATTCACTAGGAATGCGAATTTCCGCTATTTTATCGTCTACGCAATGCCACATTTGGCTGGCATTTGCAATTTATGCTCATTTGTTAGTGCTTGGTGAGTGCGGATTTTCAATGGCGTTTAGAAGGATCAATTATAATCACAAGAGCGATAAATATCTCTCTCAATAGCAAAAGAAAAAATATATTTGTTTTTTCAGTTTCCATTATATCTCTTTAAATCTGGAAATTTTTTCTTATATTTGAAGGTTTTAAATTATCCATCACAATTGCAAAACTTTCCAGCAGAAAACAAAATGAGAGTTCTGTCAAAAAGAATATTTCTAGGCACGACTAACTGCCATAAATGTCCAAAAAAAAGACTGCAAATAAACTTGCAAAAGAATGCATCCCCATCCTGTACTACCTTACATTTATAGGGACGATTTAATAAGCTATAGCAGTGACAGTCAGACGAGATAACAATCAATCTTAGCATCCACCTCTAAATGACAACGAATGCAACAAACTGTGCACAAGCAAATGTTTTAACACTGTATGCAGTTCTCGTCACATGTACTTTGACTATTTCTATGTAGTATTCCTCAACTTGACAATTTCCACCAAACTTCCCTCGTCGCAACTCTCCTATCCCACTTTATAATTTTTTTATTCCATCGAAACAGATTGCGACAAATTGCCCAAGCTACTGCGCTTAATAGCTAGACTAATAAGCGCAAAGCTGCACTTTCAGATTTCATCGACAGAAACCGACTGAAATCTCATCATTGCAGGCTTGTGGTTGTTGTATGTGGCGAGCGTGTTATGGCGGTGATGTTTCCATTGCAAGCACGCTTATTCTGGACTAAAAAGACTCTCATAAGGATATGCATAATTATATGGGTATTCGCTATTATTTTATCGATGCATTCGCATATAACACATCGCGTAGAGACAGTTACACTCAACATAAGCGTTATTACAGAGAATGGCATACCTGAGTATCGCATCAAAAATACCTTGCAAGCCGTACTCAGAAAAGGTATGCTAAGTTATTGGCAACTCGCTGTCTCGTTGGATATACTATTCCTTGTATTTCTTCCGGTTTTACTCGTCATCACAGCGAATGCTATTCTCGTAAGTATTCCTGCCAATCCACATACATAAGAAGCAGCTTTTAAACATTCAAATCATGATCACATCTTTTCTTTTTATATTTATCTTACATACGATCCGCTTATTGCTTATAATGCTTTCATACATACCACCATTACAGCAAATATTATGGATAAAGCGGGTAGGAAGAGGACGAATGATGCGCAATTATAGACATCAACAAAGAAATCTTTGGAAACCGCGTAGGAATGAATTTCACTTTATGTTTCGAAAACTATAGTTGCGAATTTTCCGCATTCTACTTAACAAGACTCGCAAATTTTGATCTCTGCATGTTTCTCATATTTTTGTCTCCTTCGAAGATCGTCAAAATACAAAAAGCACTCAACACTCTCTCAAAATTCGTTTCTAAACTTTACATTTGTTTCTATGAAAACTTTTTTTGCAATAAATCCTCTTCCACACAGAAAACCTAAACGATACCCAAAAGTTGCTCTTGACTAAGAGATGATTTCATCAGTTGAACTAGAAAATCAAGCTCTACTACAACGCATCAACTTCCGATTAAAGTTCATGAACTCGAAGCTTAAGTCCTCAGTCGCGCTCTACCCTCAGAATAAAGTATCTATAAACAATTTAATTCTTCTACCAATATTTCATAAAAACTTGCAGATCAGTTGTCTACGCCGTCAACAGATCGCACATATTAAAAGTCAAAAACGTGCCACCACAATTGTTTTCACAATAGCGACCACGTTTACACTCTGTCAAACACCATCGGCACTTGTCTACATATGGGAGATGGTTAACCGAGGCAATGGCTCGCAACCATTATTTCGTGCATTGGCAACACTTTCAAATAGTACCGTCGTGACCGGAAAAGCGACTAATTTCTTTCTTTTCTGTACATGGAGCTCTCATTTCCGTAAGCAATTTATCCTTATCATTGCACGTCGTACACCATCACTATTCCACTTCCTTCAGCGTATTATACCGACTATTAGAGACACATTACCTGCACAACAACTTACTTATTATCAACAACGCAGTCATAAAAGTATGTGCCCAACTATCGAGTATGATGCGCCACGTATCAGACTTCTAAAGCATCACCGATCTTTACCGCTTAATATACGGTAAGCGATTTTCAACCCATTGAAACCATGCTAATACCTCCCACAACACACCTGTCGAAATAAACCTTACTCTTTGTGTCACCGTAGTCGTGTTTTCGAAGTTCACTGACGTACGCATTGTCCCGTATCATTCCCGCTACCGGACATATCCGCCAACTGATTCTGCGATTCGACAACTTATACCGTTAGTGATCTTTTGATTTTTTAAAATTCGAATACAGGGAGAGGATTGGTTTTGCTTACTAGGTAATGAATCAGCGAGGTTATGGGAGCTGAAGAGCAAGTTAATCGATGGTAAAAACGATATTCATGTTCCTTTTTTCTGCAATAACACAATATCGGCGCATAAATGACAAAGATCAACAGTAGTGCCGATCTCTGAACTGTGTCAGCTCTAATTCACAGCTTACTTCTTAAACGCCGCTTTAGTAATGATTCCATGCAGTATTCAACAAGCCTGCTCCAATTCACTCTTTAATGTGAATCCAGGAAACTAAGAAAAAGCAAGCAAAAGCTTTCAAACATTCAAAATTAGCCTCTAAACTACAATCTCATCGCAAAACATCCTCTCAGCAAACCTTCCGATGGCTTCTACGGTCTGAAAAGCGATCTACTTAC
Source organism: Ascaris suum (assembly GCA_013433145.1). Lineage (NCBI taxonomy): Eukaryota > Metazoa > Nematoda > Chromadorea > Rhabditida > Ascarididae > Ascaris > Ascaris suum. The sequence continues at coordinate 10,870,099 of CM024170.1, read as the reverse complement.
GCGCCACCAAGTGCTTTTAAAGTGTTTGATCAGAGAATATTACCGCTATCAAAATATTACGACCTGAGGTAAACAACATCGGAAACAAATATCAACAGAATAAGTGAGGCAGAAGAGCAGATTTACGATTCAAAACTATCAAAAAAAAAAAAAAAAAAAATGAAAAAAGCATTTTCCCTAAAAATAATCCGATAGAAATATCAGCATGACCGGAGGTACTGCTGGCGTCTGTGGTCGCAGTAATAACCCTGTGACCAACTAGGACTTAAAGATTTGATCACTGCTGCACACATAGCACTTCTCAGTCACATCGATGGGCACAATACTGTCTATTCCCTCATAAGCACCATATATTCCACTTTGCAATCAAATGGTACGAGGTGTTTAATAATTAACTTAAACGAACTCTTGTGGACAGTTGCTCCATCCCATGACAATATACCAACGAGCCGGAACATAAGCGCTTGCAATAGGCACAAGCAAATTCTAGTGATATTCATTTACACTCACTTGTGGCGATTTTTTTTTGGAGTTTCATGGAAGCATAGATAGGCTTAGGCAGCCAAGGCTATGAATAGTGTTCTAAAGGGCTGTACTGCAGCAATAAATCCCTCTTACCCTTCCAAAAAAATATCCGATGCGTAAATATAGATGCCTTAAATGCAGCAGCAAATTCTGCTAGGTACTAAAAAATCGCATACTGATAATTTCTAGATTGCCTCAAGGAAACGATGAAGGTAATCGAGAGCGTGAAGGACGAGAGGAAAGTCGACGAATGGAAAAAAGGCGATTTAAAAACATTCACCCGATCTATCGAGCTTGTAGTCGAACATCTCAAAGCAAACCTCCTCACGATGCATTCACAAAATCGTGCATCATTCAAGCACGCCTTTCCGATTTCGTCTCCGACGAACTCCGATGATATCTTTTTATTTTCATTCTTTTGTTATCATATTCTTATTGTTCATATATGTAATAAAATGTATCAATTCCTTAGCTGAATCACATCACACCTTCAATCAACTCTCTCACTGCCACACTTGTGCTCAATAGCTCTCACTAAGAAAAACGCATAAAGCACCAAACTAACGCTCCAATGCAATGATTTTTGATTCAGGGTAAGCAACTACCTTATCTATTAACTAATATTCGAAATGAAATCAAAACGGACATAAAATGATACCAAATATCTCATGATCTTATTATTATTAAAATTTCGACGTTAAAAAAATTTATTCTGATGGAGGTTTGATTCGATACGCTACAAAAAATGCAGCAAAAGAAAATGAATTTTCATCGATTCTCTCGCTGCAAATTTTTCTAGCACAATCCTTTAGCGGTTGATCCCTTTCCACAGCGAAATAACAAAAAAAGAACAAAAAAAAAAATTATGGCATCTCATTTGAAAGCGGTTGTATGGAAAGAAAAGGATATATACCAGTGATAGATTAGCTTGCATCTTCCCCTCCCCTGTCCAACTCCCGAACTCTTAAACATCGCCGTCATTTCTTTAAGGGACGAAATTTCCCAACGATTACAACTTGCAACCAGGAAGTCACGAAGCGATTTAAAGGAGCTTTTTTGAACTGCCGCCTAATAACAATCAAATATGCCTAGCTCCACTCAAAAATTTCCAGAAATAAAAAAAAAGTGCTCGACAGCCATAAAAAAAGCTAAGAAAATGTTGCGCCTGCTTTCTCAAAAGCTAGGTTTTCTCTATAATAGCTGCAAGACCTTTGAGCATTCTTTCCTGTATGTGGAGAGCTGTTGTTCCTTATTCTTTCTGTTTATAAGCGAATTCAGCTTTTTTTGCAGTTTTCTGCTTTTTTTTTAGATTCCACTTTTCTCTCCAAACGAGTCTGCGGCTTTCTTCGAAAACCGGGCCGCGCCAGTATCCTCCTGATTAGAGTATTGCGACAGAGTGTAAGTTGCGAAATAAGGAAGTAAGCTGGGAACATTCGGAATGGAATTCGATGACAAAACAATTTCAAAAACATAGGGACATAAAAGTTCGAAAAAGGAAGTTAAATGTTTCGAAACTTTTAAAAACAAACAGATGTTCAGTTCCAACCCTTTCGAAAGGCGCGAAGGAACAAACAGGCTATTCAAACATTTAAACAATATACATGAAACTGAGAATGCAAGAGAAGATAAGTCAGGAGAAAGCTTGCACACCTCAGTAGCAATAAATCTAGAGAGAGTGTGTGGTTATCAAAGGATATCACATGCCTATTGGCCCATAGTCATAAACTGCTTCTTTAGCCCACTGAAATAAATAGCCCATATTCAAGCTTGAAGCACTTTTCATGCACATAAAAAAGCGCGGAACAAACTTCCCCTAGATGCAAAAAAACATAAGCTTAGAACTGAGGGGCTATTACTTTATATCTCAATAATCTTCAATGTCGTACAGAGCATCAATTTTGGCCTCCAAATATTCCCTCGGAAGAGCAAAAATCAAAGCAGCTCGTGATCTCATCGGATAAAATGATCTATAATCCAAAAACGTCCTACATTCCACTTTTCGCCACCCCTCTCCGAGCGCCCATTGTTCAAAAACACTTCTGTAACGCTACTAATCTCATACATATGAGTAATTAAATTTAAAAAAATCATAATTCCAGTAGTGTTTATCAGTTTTGAAACGTTATTTACCGTTAATCACCATCAAGAATGTTGTAAAAAAGATACCTGAAAGCAGATAATATCGTACAATGCATCATTCTCAGCTATGTTCGATGACGATACACATTTATAATTAAATCACAAAAGCAAGTCATTAACCAACGACTGCTCCTGAATAAATCATGTTTCTGCAATGAACGCACTAACCATACCGATAAAAGCGCTGACACAATTGCTCTGGCCAATCGGATAGATAGCTATCGTCAGTCGAAAAAGGAAGCGGAAATACTGCAAATGGTGGCAAGAGATCATCAATGCCCATTGCAGGATGCATCACCACCTATAAAATACTATTACTGTATAAGGCGGACTTTTAAACAAGGCACTTAGATTCTAGTCCATTCTATTTCGTTTCACACAAACCATAAGATAATAAAATCAGTAAGAGATAAATGATTACACCTTGAGTGCTGAAAAAATTTCGCCTTCAAAATTAGATGCCCATCTGATTCGAGATCTTTCAAGCTCACGCCCTCACCTAAAACAACACCATAGCAAAATAGCGCACAACATGAGAATGAAAAGTAAATAGCCGAAAAAATTGTGCAGTGTATAAGTAAAATGCAGGGGAAGTTTTGCAAGTTTATCACCTTAACAGCACATTCTAATGATGCTGGCTGCACCACCTCACTTGTTCGATAATCTCGCTGAATTGACAGCTAACTTCAACCATACGACGATAGTAATATGGTTGACGCTAGCTGCTGAGTTGTACACTATTAACGCTGCTCAACTACGCCTCAGGACGTAATTCCGACTGTGAAAGACCGCCCCCGATTCTCGTTTTAAAAACCCCGATCTACATTCCTTAGCAATGCGGTAATTTAGTTCTGCTCAAAGCGTCACAAAAAAGTCACATACCGGATCAGGAAACTCGGTTTCCCAAGCGTTCTCGTTGAAAACCGGTTGCGCACGATCAGAGAAAAGATGAATAAATCCTGCAAAACAGTATTAAATAGCATTATTCCCATAATCTCATTACGCTCGCTCACCAGATTTCAGCACGTATTGCAAGCAATAAAACAAAATGAATTAGTAAGTTATAATACAGGCGTTCTTTTCGTGTCGATTTCAACACTTGTTTCACCGAACTAGCTCAGCCTCTACCCGTTTTGTGTCAGCTGGATGCGCCGCAAACAAACCGAGAGCTAAGATTATCTGTGTGATTGTAGATAAGCTTCCCTTCACCGGTTTCCCTAATTCATTTTGTCCTCGAACAACAAGAGTCTTCTCTCCGGCACCATGCGTCACTGAAAACCACAATCGACACAACAGTCACTAGCACTAGTTGCTCAAAGGCATCCGATTTTACATGACACTCTTAACAGGGATAAATCGAGGGTGTATGGATTCAGGCGACAATGCCCCTCACTTCTTGCCCTCCCTCCCCTCCTTCAAGTGAAACCCTAGTCTATTACACCTGTTTGATCGCCGAAAGCAATGCACTGTCGCGATGGTGAGATATCGAGTGAGAAGATCGCAAATCCACTTGTGTCAAGTTGAATAGGAATCTGTTGGCCTGTCTGATCATTCAAATCCATTACTATTAACTCGCCAGCCTGCAATTCAAACAATCAAGTTCGAGGGAAAAGTACGGCGTAGAAATAACGACAATCACCTCACTTTTAAAACCCAAAAATCTGTTCGACTTTGAAGACCAACTCCGCGACTTGGGAAGAAATATTGACAGCACAGATCAATACTCGATACCTCTCTGAATTCCATCGCCTTTAAGCAGTTTTCTTCTCTGAGCAATTTTAAGCAGTTCTCTCGGCTCATAACGAAGGTGGAATATTCTTTGCATTGCATTCAGAAGACAAGACACACAAAAATTTAAAACAAATTTCAATGCCCGCAAGTTGCAGACCAGTTGCAATTTTATGCGGATGCCAAATTTGCTTGCTGTTCAAGAGGAATAACTAATTCGCTTCGGAGGCTTTTGAAACATCACTGGTCACCTTTGTGAAGAGAAATGGAGCAGCAACGCGCTTAAAGGAGCAAGATATACCTGTGATGCGACCATTATACGGCTATCCGAATATGACGGGAGAAAGCGGCAAAATGACGGCGCAATCGGTAGCGGAACAAGAGGCAACGAACGCAACGTTCTCAGATCATAGACCATTAGGAATCGATCTCCCGTTAATGTACCCATCCTGAATCCGCAACATTCAATCCTTTTGTGAAAATGTAAAACATCTTTACCCCTTCCAGAGTGGAGTTAAATTTCGAAAAGTACCACAACAAATAATTGGCAAATATCCAAAAAATGCGCAAGGAATTAGACGATCAATTAGCAGTACCTGGGCGAATATCCGCAGGTGATCAACTTATTTCCATAGACGTCGAAATCGGCAATTGCACCTTGGTGTGCTTGTAGTGCGTGTATTGCATCAATTGTTGAGAGATGCCTCAGCGTTACCTTCAAAACGTAGTACAGAAACACATTTCGATCCTCATTACACATAAACGATTTTAATTTCAAAGAGGACTGCTTCACCAATAAACAAAACAAATATATGCATAGATAAACGAGCTCACGTGTACGCACAGGTAAATGTGCACATCTGCGGTGTTCCGAAAATAGCGCATTTAATATAGGGCACAAAAGTAAAGAACAATTCGCACCCTCTTAAGGTTTAATCCACCCAGTTTGACTAAAAACATATAAACTCTCCAACCATTATGAGACGTTAGTGGGTGGTCCCCTTTCGCATATTTCTATTCAGCACCATCTCTCAGAACAAATGAAGAAAAATTTCGCGAAAACAGTACGCGGTGCTATAGCACAATCGTCCTGCACATTCAAAACAGGATAGAGACCGAAAGTAGAGGGAAATCTCACGAAAAAATAGAATATTTTTGATATCTTCTTATTCGTACTAAGTCAAAACTATGGAAACGGATATGCGGATAAAATCTGAAGTTCTATGGTCACGGAATCGACAAACCTGAATGATTACGGCTAAAAATGAGGTTGGACAAATAGACGACTCAACGCAAAACAAAACAGATTGCCTATTATGAAAATTTCGAACCGAACAAAATAAACGAAAATAAATTAAAAGAAATAAACTTACATTTCCATCCGAATCGGCGCTGAACAAAAATTTCTGATTGGATCGCAAAGCCAAACAATTTTTCCGCTTCAAATGAACCTAAAAATGAACCACAAGGCGATCAACAAAGCAAGAATTAAAGAAATTTCAATACGCCTCAAAAAGGGACTCCTATGCGACACAATAAGATCCCAGAAAGTGCGAACTCCGTGCATTACCAGAAAAAAAAGAAGACTATGACTTACATATATTGAATAAAAGTCAGTAATTATGCAAAGACCTAGCATATTTATTGCCAGTGCATTAAAAGCGCTGGAAGTGATCACTAGCATTTTAGCACTTTTGGATGTCATCGATCATAGTATTGATGAGCTGATCAAGAATTCTTAACGACAGCAGATATAAAGGATTGTGGCTAAAAAAAAGGAATGGGAAGATTCGGAAACAGTCGATCAGATCATCGAATGGCAAGACGAGGACAACGTTGAATTCAGCTGAAATCTTTGAGATGTGCTTGAATTTGCGATATAGATAGTTGATGCAATTGCAACAGAGTTGAAGCAGCTATTTTTTCAAGCGATTTCTCGAAATGTCCTCCACATCATAACGCAATGAGAAAAGGGATTCTAACACTCCTCTTCATCTTCTCTCTCCTCATCATTTGCACAAATATGATGAGATAAAAGTGCGAGGAGGAGTTTTAATTAAACAAACAAATTTACATATCGAACAAACCTACCACCAAAAATTAATATTATAAAATCCTTAAATATTCAGCGTTATCGAATAATATCTAGCAGAATCATTCAAATATCTTATGAGAGCATGAACATTATTGAATGCTGAATAACTATAACAAACAAAATCTTTTAAAAAAAAGGAACTAACAATGCGCGCTTCTTTCTGAGTCTCCAAATCGAGTTGAACGATTTTCGACTGATCGCCGCCCAACAGAATTGTGTGAGGAGCGTCCGCCAAGCGGTGCATACAGGTTAGATCCGTCATATGCTCTGACCTGCAAATGAATATATATGAAGAATTAATAACGGCTGAAGAGAAAAGTTTGGCCACTAATTATGACATATGGAATAATGCAGAGAACATTTCTGAAAGACATGACCGTCACGGGCATTCAAGCGATGAATTTGGACTAGAGAAGTATTCATAGCTTAACGTGCTTTTAGCTCGGTAAAGACTTGCGCTTTGTGTGCGTTAAGTGGAAATGCCAAAAAAACTTATACCCGAATCCCTATCCTCAACTGTCAAATTCGAGGAGGTGGTATATCATTTCCTTCTCTTCCTCATCCCTTATCCTAATATAATATGCAGATTTACTGCAGATTTATCGCCGACCACAAATAAAACAAGAAATGCAGGTAAATGAAAGAAAATTTGTTGCGTTCGTTGCAGCTAAAGGAGGTAGACAATAACGACCAACAAATAAACCGCAAAAGCGAATCAGTTTCGAGCTTTTAACATGCTGATAGATGCTACGGTTATGACCATGGTAAACTTCAATTTAAACAAAGTCTAAGGACAGTGCATCAATCAGCTGTTCAGAAGTATGAAGGAAAGAGTATAGGAGGAGGGGAGGAAAGGGGAAAGTGAAAGGGAAAGGCAAGAAAAAGGAGGAAGGATAGTAATGGAGGAGGGGTAAGAAATCTTGGGTGGGTCGTATTCATATCGTCCCTGCCGTGCCTCTATGTAAAGCCATCTTCCTATCGTCACCGTTTTGCGGACAATAATAAATGCAACAAAGAACATAGTGCTCATCAGTGACAGCGATTACTTAAAGACGAACAACAATCAAATGTTACCTGGTGAAAAATATCAAGATGTGGCGGGGACACTAAATTACTATAACATCGGAGAGTAACATCACGAAGTAAACTAACGAATGAGAAAAAAGCGGAATGCCCTGTCGCCTGTTCGCTTTGAGCCGTTGTGCAGTTAGTGATAAAACCATCGACTCGGTGATCAACAACGATCGTATATCCGTTTGCGCCGATATGAACGCCGTATATTTATCGAGCTGTGTGCCAAAGAAAGACACTACTCTACTCTGCAAAATCACTATCAATCACCTTATTCAACTTTCCGAGTTTTGCCCTTTTGGAAGTACTCGAATCTAACAACCCAAACAACCTCAGGCATTAAAGCAATTTAAATAAGCTCAGATACTTTCCGGAAGAGGAGATTCTGCAGGAAGCATTAAGAAGAGAGGTCAGGTCATATTCTGCTTTGATGAACTATAGATGTGGGAGGAGAACACGTACAAGGAGCAAGAAGTAAAAAAATTCATGAGGCGTAATTTTATACATGAGCTCTTATTTTATGCAATATGGACTGAAATATTCAAACATACATGGGAAAATTACGACTATAATCTCCCACAACTTTACAACTGGCGTTTCTGAATCATGCAACGTCTTTATAGTTGGCGTAACATACCAAATTACAGAAAACTTCCTTATTCTTGACATTTTCCCTCAAAGAAAAACATCATTAACAAAGAGATTTTGCAGTTATTAATAAAACATTCGAAAATCGATAAAGCAAATGCAGAGTCAAAAAGAATTGATATAAATATTAACCAACCGCAGTATTGCCTGACCACAGCAACTCTTCGTACGGATCGAACGAGAGCGCGGTGACTGCATTCGTTAGTGAGGCATTTTGTGCAGTGTGACTGAGAAGCGCAAATCCACCCTCCGGAATAGGGACCGCTGTGTTAGGCTGCAAAATGCCACCAGTGCTTGTCGAATATTACTCTCAAAAACCGGATACTTGTAAGCTACTCTCAGTGATCAAATACAGGCTAAAAAAACACTAAAAATTCGATACCGAAACAACCAAACATCCTAGCGATCCAATATTCTCGTATCTTGTTCGTCAGTTTTATTTGCTCTTTTATTTTCAACGATCATTGACAATTGTTTCCGATGCTTTCATTTTGGACGAGAATTTTTTCGCGGAAATTTAGAAAGGAACCGTATAAAAGTTAAATCATTGAGGAGAAAAAACCTCAACGTAAATCTATCAATCAAAGAGCCATATTATGCTTTAATGATAAATCTGGTGGAAGCGATTGAATCACAAATTGTTAACAAATGTACCATAAATATTATAGTCGACTAATAAATCACTCATTAAGGGAAAACAGAAAGAAGTAAATTAACGTTTCAAAAATTGACTCGAAAATTTTTCAAAACATATTCCGAAAGAACGATTGCCATTTGCGAACATATCGAATTCAACATGCCAATGTTTAGAACAAATGCAAGAGGGAATTTTCAATCAGCGGCGACTAGCATACTGCACCGCTAAATTAGGGTAATCCACTTTATACTTCAAAAGAATCAATCAAAAAACACACGGAGGATAGCTTCAAAAGATAAAATCTACGAGGAGAAAAACTGGAGAAGGGGAGAGGAGGGCTGATGAGAGGCAACATACGTTATCAGTGGGAAGATCCATGACGACTTGGTCGCCACCCCCAGCTTGCGGTTCAAACATCACCGAGTCTGCTCAATGACCGAGCCACCTATAAATTGCTATGTAAAATAAAGAAATAATAAGTAAAGATTCACTAAATGCAACAGCAAGTCAACATTTTTATGCACAACTCAAAGACGAATGTTTCGAGAAAAAAAAAACAGCACTGCTTTGAAACAGAATGCATGAATAAAAGATGACACTCTAATCATGGAAGCTGCAGGCGAAATGAAAGAAAAGAGGGGTAAAAGCATAAAAGGTTGAAAAATAGAGAGGGAAAATAAAGAAGCTGGAGATGGAGGGAAGGGGAGATGAAGGTTTTGGGAAAGAAGTGTCCGAGGTAACGATAATATATGAATACGGCTTTATAATGGTTCTTTTCCGGAAATTTGTCGTTTTTGGTGCATTCTTACTCAGATTATTTCAACTTAGTTATCAAGATCCGAAACGCTTAACTACTAACATTTTGGCGAGCTGTACGGATTAATTGTTGGAATTCTATAGAATCTGAGGACCTAATAAACGATGAATTTATAAAATTTTCCACTGTAATTTCTAAAATAATAGATATGAAAACTGCATCTTGTAATTGTGCAACTGTTGTAGTTTTTGAATTACACTTAAAAATAAACTTCTTCTGCAATTTATTGTGATATATAAACACGTTATTCACCTCCCTCTAGCCTAATCACTCGAATATAAGGGAAGTCTGCGCCAGTCCAATCCTATATTCCCTTTAATTTGACCACAAACTGTGCCAGCTAATCTAGATTTCCGATCGGAGCAATGTCGAAGAGGGTTTTGCGAAATTTACTGGAAAATCTGAGTTGTTTAATGCATAGGATTCAAATACAGCAATACTCGAAGATATATCGTCGAATATAAGAGTTGCTCACTTTGTAAAATATTTCTCAACCAAGCTTTATATCCAATAATATTTGTTCAAGCAATCAAGAAATAATAATACACAATTAAGCATTCAATATTCAACATCAACAAAATTAAACGTAAATTTAACACACGGCAATAAAAGGTAATAATCCAATAAGCGAGATAATTCAAGTATGAAAATAATTCAACAAAGACCAACAGAGAAATAAAAACGAAATAAAATAAAGCACAATATGAAGGTCATTAGGCGATAAATGCTGATTAAGCAGACCACATTTATGCGAAAGAGAGAGGGCGCGGAAGAAAGAAAGAAAGAAAAAAAAAAGAAGAAAAGGGAGTGCCAAAAAATGAATGTATAATACTTCACCGTCATCATCAAGGAAAGAATTTTTGATTGACGTTCTAATAATCAATCGCCTCAATGCAATGCTATGCAACTCAAATCGGCAATATATTACCTAGAAATTCAAATAGCCTAGGAAAAAATATAGAAAAACATAAATTCCCCACCTTTCGCCCATTCAATTATGCTTCCGTCCTCATCCTTTCAGCAAAAACCCCCCTTAGCAAATTCTCTCTTAGCCGAAAATCCTCTCGACAATAAACGTCAATTTGCTTTCATAAGGAGAAAATCTGAAGTATACATCTAGAAGCTATCGATATAGATATATTTATGAGAAAAATTAAGCGCTACTAAATTAACACGGCAATTCATTCGATGAATTCAGCTTTCAACGAGGCAACCTTGCTTCAAAACGGAAGTTTTTTCTGTACGGTTTTAAATCACATGTAGATTCCCATTGCAAACTGCTAAATCTGTACGTTTGAATCGAACAACTTCATTTACTTCAACGAAAGCCCCAATCATCTTACCCGAACTCAAACGCATCTCCTCATTAGTTTCATTCCACTGAAATACTTCAATAATCAATCATTCCCAAACAGCAACATTTCAAAAACGTTCGTAAATCCGTTCGCGCGCATTTTCTTTATTTAAAAATAGCAACGTTTAAATCATGCAGCCCTAAATTACACAATCGTCGGCATATATTATTAAAATATCTAAGTTATCGTTATACTAATACGTTTTTGCATAAAGCAATGCAGTATTGACTAAATTCCATTATATAATACTGTTTTATGATATATTGCTATTTTATTTAATGTTACGTTTAAAATTTTCTACACTTATTTGGAGCATATATTAAAGGTGTTAATCTGACCGGAAAGTCCGACATTCTTCTATAAAGAGAAGAATTTCAAAAAATATAAATATTTTTGATTATCTTCCTTAGAAGATTGCAACAGTTTCAATAGCAGAAAGTCATTTGTTAATTTCTTGACAATATCAATGCAAATATGTCGGCGAAATACACTCCAACAAATATATTATTACTGCAATGAGGTAAAATGCACAATTAAGCAAATTTTTTAAATTTTTGAGCAACCTTTAGAAATATTGCATTATCGCAAATTTTTGGCGAAAATTACAAACGTCGTATATCTCTTTATTTGCTCTAGCAATGCCTAGGGTAGCGTTTAAGGCTATTAGATGAGAAAATACTGGATTTTGGATGCTAAACATTTTTTTTTTTAGTCGAAGCTTTTGAATATCTAACCATGCCCAACATTAACTCAAATAAGTAAAGTGCCATTTCAACAAAGAACTATTTCTTTTTATTTAAGGCGCCCTATATGCTTTTTTTTTTGTTGTTGTAAATTTTGCAGTGCTGAACAAAACACAACCTTCAAAGCCTTCAATTTCATAATGAGCCTTCGCTCTTTCTATGAATTATTGATAAGAGTTCCGCAAAATTCACTCCTCAATTTGGCTCTTATTCGGCTATTCGCAATCCAAAAGACAATTTTTGCTTCGAAGATTTGTATATTGGGTCTAAATTTTAAAATACAATATAGTCATACAGCAATTAAATTTTAGCTAGAGAAAAATATAGGTGTAGAATAGAAAAAAAAATCACGTGGCGGATGCATAAGATATATAGTTTTGTCTAGGAAAATGCATCTCACTGTTTTTGTCGCGTGCATAAAACATAAAGTTATTAGCACAATATAATTACTCAAGCTTTTCAATAAGTATAAAAATAATGAAGGCACCCTTCGCTTGTGGTGCGAGCAGTATTTGACGACGCAGCTTCTACTCGGAATCTTGTGGGATATTGAAAAAAAATAAAGGTGCCGCAAGAAACACCTCTGCTTCAAAGAGAATTAGCTATGGCGACTCAATTATTGACGAAGTGGCAATGAGTATAAATATCGGTGGTTGTCTAAATGCCAGTGAATACTAACAAAGAAATCTGCAACTATGCATAGTCTGTTATCGACCTAACGATTGCATATAGTCGTAATGCTTTGAAATAAATTTCTACTATTAGAAAGTGGTCGGCTCATCCGTCTTCAGGTGAAATTGATAGCGGCTGAAAAATGTAATTTATGAATATGCATGGGCGGCTCATTGTTGTAAATTTAAGTTTGCAAAGATCTAAATTGTTGCGAAGAATTTTTCGCATCCAGGTTAAGCGTTAATGTCAACGATTCAAGTTCATATGAATGCTGATTCGCGTTCAGACCGTTAGCCAAAGAGTTTCACTATCGACGATCTACTTTTAAATGCGTCATTTATTTGCATAAATAAGAAAATCTTCAAATGGCAAAAAAAAGAAATTACAGCTTTCATCTCATAGCTATTATTATTGGAGTGGAGTGAATGCTTGTAAAATGTTCGAATGTCTTGTGTACTATGCAGTTTAACACTAGAAAGCTTTATTGTTAGATGATTTGAGTATTGAAGAGAATTCGAATCTAAACAGAATGAGGCTTCATTTTATTTCGTTGATTAATTTTTTCCTTCAATTTATTCATCGTTGCATAATCTCTTATTGAGAATTCTAATAATATATGTACTATTGGCAATAATTCGAGCTTTCCTCTTTTATACTTCAATTTTATTTTATGATGTCACTAATTAATGGATGTTGAAAGGTTGTTGATGAGAACTTCTTGCAGATTCGTTAAAGTGTCCTTCAGAAAGGTCTAAAAAAACCTTAGCCTAGAAACTTATTGACTATAGTATTAGTCGTAGTAAATAACTGTTAAGAACAAGTACTATATGAGTTATCAGTGCGATTAAATATTCTATTACGTTACTAATAAGTACTTCATTTAGTAATTATTGAGTTTCTAATATTGCTGAAGTCATCGCTAGTTTTCACCACAGCTGACGGAAATCACTGATTGTTGATTAATGATTCAAGCATAATCTGATTGAATGGACGGTAACCAAGTCGCATATAGTCTGAAAAGTTATCTGCTCGTCTTAACAAGCCATATGGGTTTAATTTCAAAAAGGTACGGTAATCTCCAGCGTTTACTCGAGTTTGCTTATTGATAATCACATCTTTTCTTTACTATATATATATATATATATATATATATATATATATATATATATATATATATATATATATATATATATATATATATATATATATATATATATATATATATATACTGTAGTCTACACCCAATCTCTAGTTGTATGCCACAAGGAAATGTCTTGGCTCTTGTTTTACTCTTATACAATAATGACGTTCCCTGTCACGTTCTGAGCAGTACTAAGCTGTTTGCCAATAATCTCAAAATACATCGTCCATCACATGATTCTAGCTGAGACTTCGATGTTCTGCCAATGAATCCTGATGTATTCATCAACCAGTCGCAATTGTGGCATTTAAATGTTTACCGTGGAAAATTTCATCTTGTACATATAAACTTCGAACATGAATGCTTCCTTAAACTAGGAAGTGAGGTTCCTTCTACTAAAGATGGTGTTCGCGACCTTGACATTACAATCGACTCTGAAATTTACTGGAGATTGCACTGCTGCACTACTGCTGAAAAGTCTCGCCTCGTGGCAAACTGTTTTCTCCACACAGATGTTGTTTTTAGAAGGCACAGATGGCACAGATGCCTTCATCGTCTAATGTCGATCCATTTCGAAATGTTGCACTCTTACGCGGTCTCCTTACTTTGTCGCTGAAACCGCACTATGAAGAAGCGTTCAAGGATGCCCCACTCCCCATTGCTTCTCGAAAAATTTATTGTGGCCCATATCAACCTCATTGCACTACCATTTAAGCATCTTTAACGAGGAATCATTGAAATGCAGGCGACTCAATTTCGACTTGATTCTTCGTTTTAAAATTTCGGCTTTTCTGGCATCACGCTGTCAGAAATATTTCAGTTTGCTTTTCCTCGTAATCGACGGGGGCATCGATTTCAGTTCGCCAAAAGACGCTGCAATACAGCAATATTCTGCATAGTTTCCATTTCGCATTCTACGACTCTAAGAATCTGCTTTCCACCGATATCGTTAATGCACCAATTTCTTCAGTTTCTATGTTGCGACTGAGCAGCTTCGATGTAAACACTATTGCTTCTCTTATATATTAAATGTCTATTCGTTTAGATTGTAGTCTTACGAATATTTTGCTCTTTCTCGCTGTTCATGCTCACATAACCACGTCGAGACGTTAAAATAAACAAGTAAATAAATAAATGAATAGTAAAATTGCTTACTGCATTTCACTTCGTCAGCATTGCGCTCTCATGCAGAGCGCTTTTGACATTAAAATTTGAGTAATGGGAGTCAGTTTTTCGTTCATTTCGGTATGGTTTTTCTAGATTTGCACACTCAACAGGATTTCGGCTGAGCGACCACTTGCTTAGTGGCTAGGCTATCAAGAAAATTTGCATGCCGACGTGTGCCATTGCCCACTTGTTTGTTATATCAAAAGCATTTTGAATCACCTGCTATCTCACGTTCGTCGGTCACGTGTGTCCATTCACTCGGATGAGATAACTTCATTTTTTTCTGTATTCATGTGTTCACTGAAATATCTTAAGGTATTCACACTCGACAATTCAGTGACGCCCAACAGCGATGAGGCATACTATATTCGTTCTGCTGGTTCGTAAGCGCTATTAAGCCGCTACTCGTTTATTTTTATGACTTGCGATGCACTATCGCGTCTGTGCGGAATTATGCACCTGTTCGTGTGTCTGCCTATGCCTGCCTGTTTGTCTGCGTGGCGATTCCTATCTGGGAAGTCGTGAAGCTGTGTAAAAAATTTGATGGGCGTAATCGCAGTTCAAAGTGTTTAAAGATGCCAGAAAATGTGTACGCGTTTTGCACCGATGTAAGCACAAAAAAGCGAATCTTTTACAGAAGATCGTCCTTCGTCTTATAAATAGGGGCAAATCAGTTGAAATATCTTTCATTTTTTATTTTTTGAACCGGTCGGTCATGTGACTGGAAAGCAAAAGATTATTTGGCAAACATTTCCATTGATCTCTTTGAAAGGATTAACCTTTTTACATACTTAAAAGAAGGAGAAATTGATTGATATCATATTAAATATGCAAAATTTATCCGTCGGCTGAGTGATTCAGAGGCAACGATCGTTTAATGAAGCATTATTGAATATGCAAATTCATTGGTGATATAATTAAGAACAATTCGAGCAATTGAAGGCTAATTCAATGCGCAAATTATTGACCAGCGGACAAATACAGACATAGACAGACGTGGATGTAGTACAGTCATTTTTTTTTACTACGTTATAATTTTTTTTTTTCAATGAGGCGATGTCGGAAGGAGTTTCCTTATTCGGCGTTTCTCTGCCCAATTCCCTGCAGTTTGTGAAGAAAACCTCAAAACTATATAAATTCTTTCTTCAGAACGTATTTACTCAATTATTTTGATTTCACAGAAGCATACATCACAATGAAGACTCTCTCATAGGAATTTTAATCGCTAAGATTGGTGATGGTTATAAATCTCAAAAATTTTTAACACCCTGGGGTATTGTTCGAGACATTACCGTATTGAAAATAATGACAAGCGAATAATGTGTCTTATAATATATGCTAAATGGAAGTTTTTAAATAATATATGCTAAAATAATGTATGCTAATAATATGGAAGTTATTTTCTGCATTTCAGACGTCAATCGCTTTTGGTCTAACATGGGGACTACCCGTTGGTACGTTCATTGTTATGTTCACTTTATATGTTTACTTTCTCGAATTCTCAATTTTTGCGCATTAAAAAAATTATCAATTTTTGCATTTTTCGCTTTCGCAATCGATATCTCACACAAATGATGAGCCAAACACTCACAAAAGTAAAAATTATGTCCGACGTAGGTGTGATGTGAATGAGTAAGCAGAACTGTTCGAAGAATGAAAATTTTCTGGTTTAAAGTGTATGCGATTGAGCGAATAGGAGGGCGAGAAATACTACCTTCTAAGCATCCGAGTCAACCTGAATTACCTGTGACTGCTAATAAAGGTACCATACCTTTCAAACGAAGTCCAGTAAGTTGTTAAGTTAGTTGTGTTTTTACTGAAGTATATAACGTTGAGTCGACATGTGGAAAAAATGCCACTCCATAAATATGAAAGAATTTTTTCACTGTCTAACATCGTAATATTTCAGACAAGATTTTAAGGTCTCACAGTATACTCTTCCGATTAGGCTTATTTGTTCCAAAAATCATCACCACCTGCCCTTACCTATGCAAAAAAAGGAGTGCAAGGCCCGCTAGGATAGTATTGTGTGACATATCACTGTTCCACTTCGTGTATCGAATGATACGATTATCATACAGCGACCTAATACTAATAAAGCGGTCAAACCTCATCGTGGTACTTCTCTCGATGGGAATTTGAGGCAACAAATGTCTTCAAATATAGATTTGCAAATAAAGGTTTGCAAATTAACGCATAAAAAGGACTGTTTCATTCAATGAGTACGGTTGGCCCTAACATTAAAGCATCATAACTATTCAACATTGCAGAGATTGAAGAAGTAGATCGCTGTATGAGTGATCAGGATTGTCTCCTCGGTGGTTTCTGTATGATATTTTTATATGAAGGATGGTGCGTCCACACGCACAGTGCTCCATCGATGGGCGTCAGATTCCGTCCTCGAAGTGTCTCGAACTTGGTACTGTTTTGAAACGCCTCTCAACTACATCGATGCTCACACAAACTAAGCGAGGAGGAAGCCAAACATGAATGCCTACTTGAAGATTTGCTCTAAACTCAATATGTTCTTATCTATTTCTTTGTTCCATTTCAGGATCTCTGATGTTTCAAATGAAATGAGGCGTCTTTTCATTTCACGTGAGAAACATTTATAGATTATTTTTTAAAATAGAACTCGCAAATGAATGCACAAAATCCTCATACAACTGAAACAACCCGCTTTTTTCCCGCATAGCTGAAGGCTCAAAATCACTGAAGAGAGTGGGATAGGAGAGGAGGGGGAGTCGAAGGAAAGTGGAGAGTGCACGGTTTCTTAGAAGCTGTTATCGCAAACTAACTCACCAACGGCGGGAAGCTTCCTCGATTCATTGGCGTAATATCATATTTCAACAGATGACAATTTAATCAAACATATACAGTGCAGGACTCTTAACTAACAATATCGAGTATATAGTTTGTTTTAGAATTGGAACGAAAGAAACCACAAATATTTAAAAAAATTTAATAAAAATGTTCCAAATAAAAGAGAAGAGCTTATCTTAATATTGATAAGGATTTAAAAAAAAAAAGGAAAACAAAAAAATTTTCAACGAAAATATGACAAATGACGAATGAAAAAGATGAAAACTGAAACGATGAAAACGTATGAGCATAAAAATTGGCTATTTATGCAAGCATTAGCATATTTCAATATAATATACGAGGAAGAATACATCAGTAAACGTTTTAAAAACTAAGAAAATGCAGAAAACAATAATGAAAGTAACAAAATTTAGCATCTAATGATACTAAAAAAAAAATTCGTCAAATTTTACTCAATTCAATATCGAGAAAATTAAAACCTAATAAATCAAAATATTTTTGAATTCATCAATATCAATGATTGAAAGTATGATATGAATTGTAAGAACGGATTATAAGTCGTCACTGCTAACAATTCATATCACTTTTTTGCTATGTGCGCGTTCGCTAATGAATAGAAAACCACTAAAATATGAGCCCTCTTTTGTTATCCTCCTCCCCCTCACTCCTTCTGCTTCCTTTTTGAAAAAAAAAAACATTCTGGTGATGGTGTAGAATTATAAAACAATTAAAAAGACTTTAAATAGAGTATGTGAACAACAATAAGAAAATTGGAATCAACTCGGCAAATTCAACAACCGTATGAGACCGTTCATATAACTGACCCCTGTTCAACATTGAAGTGCCCTCTCCCTTCTTGTGCACAGAATTTAATATCATTATCAAGATTTAACGCAATTATCAAACACATATGTACACGTAGATCGAGATGCACCTTCGTTAACAGACCATAAAAGACAACATCAGCAGAAGAGCAGAGTAGAATCCGAAACAAGGTACACGCCTCAGGACGACGCATAATAGGCCTATAGCAATAGTATTGAAAGGTGAGAAAACAAGTCTCAATTGCACGACTCTCTTAATTATATCGTTTGGTAATAAACGACAACCATGAGGTGATACCCCATCCAAGTGATCTCAACCTTATAAAGACTGAGCTTCTTTCATTGACACCTAAAGAGCACTCAAAGGGTTATAGTCAATGTATCAATTCCCCTAAAACAACTACCCATCTAGAGCATCCACAATAGTTGATTTACTCTCTATCAGCACTATACAATCCGTATATAAAGAGGTAATCATAAGATGATCAAACATATTATTTGGTCTAATAAGTGCCACAAGTGATGGCAAATCATCGGCGTTTTCATCGTCGATCGCCACTTGTCGGTGCTGTTGAATCCATCGAGCCGCATCAGACAATAGCGCTAAAAGTACTGCACATGATGCCTCATGTGGAATATCACTCTCTTGGAATTCAACCTGAAATTACGTTTACGAAATATCTCACATAGAAATTCATTCTAGAAACGACGAATGTTATGTTTTATTTTTCTCCAACAGCATAAAACATATTTTTTCTTTCCTGGTGACAATCCTTCATAATAAACAATCAACAACAAATGATTATCAATAATGCTGCGTTCAACAAAAAAAAAATTCAACATTACTTCTAAAAATCGTATCAAATATTTGAGAACAAAACGTAATTCAATTCATTTCTTGGGAATTTGCACAATTCCATAAATAGCCAACTTAGGGAATATTTTTCTTCGAATAATTATTTCTTTTTAAATTCACTAATGGAATTTTCAAAGAAATTGTTCGACTTTTTTTTTCTTCATTGGAAAAAAATTTCTGAATTCAAAAAAAAAAGTTTCTCTAAAATTTTCATAATCAATTGAGGAAAAGAATTTGGCATTAAAAATATGTTCCCGTCCTTAGAGATAAATACGAAAAACACCATCGCATGCATTGCTTAGCTGAAAATTAATCGTATGAAACCAATAAGGAAACGATAGAAAGGAAAAAATCTTCAATGATCAATTCAATGATAAAATCTTCAAGCCGAGTTATCCATATTAATATAAAGCGATCGTAAATGCCCATCTAAAGATGTAAAAATCCTCGATCATGACATGATGAGCTTCTTCTTGTTGTACTATTCTTCATATTATAGAGTAAGTTAAAGTAAGTTCTCCGTTGTGAGAGTACAAATGAACAAACAATCAAACATTTCCTAATAAAATTCTCTGTCATGCATTTCAGAACTTTCTCGAAAAGTACGCAGAAGTATTTCAGCTTGATTCGATGTTTTCTTCATTTTTTTTTTCTTCACATTTTTCTTTGCTTATTTCATCACAAAACAACTCATCCTCATAGCTCTCCGATCATTACAACTAGAAAATTCCACCCTGCGCTAAATATAAACACTACTGACTGAATACCTAACTGACGTGACTGAAGAAAAGATATTTCCTCAAACGATGAAGTAATTGCCAATAAAAATACAAATAAATCAGGAGAAGCATAGCAAAAATCTTCCCGATTAAATCGGTGAACAAATGCTCGACTACTTTCAATAAACATTTTGATGTGCGTATAAATTTCCGATAAGGCTGATGTTAAAAGAAAGAGGAGGAGGGTGGCGGGAAGAGTGCTGCAAGTTAGGCTACCCATTTGGTTTTCCGTATTTAGAGGGTTTTTCTTCGCTTAAAGTTAGGGGAGGCGAGTAGTGGGGGAATCGTGATGACTATTCCTGACGTTAAACAACCGGATGATGCGCTTGCAGCAATATTGTGGCAACAAATACATCTTGCAATTTGACTGCTGCACAACTTCCAATTTGCAGTTGTTCCTATTTAAAATGAACTTCAATGCGAACTCGCTGAAGCACAGAACCTTTCGGTATTCATGACCCCCTCGGATCACCTAATCTGAGAAGCATTACTGATTTAGTTTACTGGACACCTCATTCATCCATTTTGATCCTGTTCTCCACTTCCGCTCTCTTTCCTTCCTCCTCACTCCTCATCTCCAATTGTATCGCTTCTCATTGCTTTTGTCCTTGTTCGTACATACCCATTGTGGGTGTAACTTCTGCTATACTAGTGCTGCAATCGTGTGCCTCTTGTGTTTTTTTTTTGTCTTGCGACTGGATATACCTCAATGCTTAGTACACCTTCCTTCATTCGACCAATTTAAATAAAGACTGACTGTGCTAGTTCTATTCCAGCCTAACCAAAATGTAAGTTTTGGCAAACCTACGAGAACGTTACCGACACAGGAAAAAACGTGAAAACATGGAAAAGCTATATCCACCGAAAACACCAACTCCTTTAGCATTGCAGATGAGTTTGCAATCAACGCGATCAGGCTCGTCATGGATGAAGCTCGCACTACTCTAACTCTTGATTCGGATCAAAACCTCGATAACCGTTAGGCCGTAATCATCACTGACGAAAATCTCCGTTAACATGCGATATCTTTAAACCTACAGTAAAACAGTGCAAATGTTCTTACTGTTTGTTAGTAAAGCACAGCTAATGATTTCAAAACTTACGATCAGCAAATCGATCGGTTTCGAGCAATGTATATTGGCACAGAAGTTGCTAATCGCAGCGATCATTTGACCGTGGCTGTAACGGAGATGAATGCACGATAACTGGGCAACAGTTGGTCGGCAATCCACCGGAAGGCGAGATGGCCTTCCATCACGGTACCAGACTATCTGAACATGCGCTGTATTATGACTCAAACAATTTCGCAGTGAAATCGGATGCTGTTTTCTGCCGATTCGTTCCTTTTCACCCAGCATACAATTGCCCGATCTAATCGGGCTATAATTCTTGGAGAATTCGGTAACGGTGCAAGAAGTTCACTAAAAACACCAATCAACCTACAGAGTATGGTATTATTGACAGTGGAGTGCCAATAAATATTCGTTGCCTTAGGTGGAACCTTTAACGTCGCATTCTGCCTTGAAGGCAAATTGACTCCAGGAGGTACCCCTTCTTGGATTCGGAAAATTTACAGCATCCTCAAATAACCTCATTAAACTATAGGAACGCCGCGGAATTTGCTGCGAAGGTGCAGAAGGCGAACGTAAGCTCACAGCGGTCGCAGACATAAAGCCTCTATATCGACCTCTTTTACCCCTCTCTCTTCATACGACAACACTATATTTTGCACATCCAATAAAAAGTTATTCACTCAAAAAATTACAACAACCTTGACCTCTGCGTGTTTTCCCATCCCTTTTCCCCTTCATCTCGCTATCGCTTGGAAAAGAGCAATGGAAATACATACATCAAGCTTGTGAAATATGCCTAAGAATGCTCACTATTGCCAGAGTTCGAAGTTCACGGAGATGGTGCAAGTTTCTTAGGGACCAAGTATGGAGATAATATTGGAAAGAAGGAATCATCCAGAATTCGAGTTATTGATCATGATCAATTAATTGGTGTGCATAGCTGCCTTCGGAATTGAAGGAATCATTCGAAACCTGATGCAGTAGATGATGTAATGATAAATTTTGCAGCTGTCGGCAATTTCGTCATTCTATCTTTTGTGCGTTTAGAGGTGAAACAACGGGACATACCAAACATGTGCACAGGTGTGAGGTTAGTACAATACGCCTTGTTGGCATAAATTTGCATTTACAGAAGGAAGAAAACTAAATTATTATAGATAGAAATAATAATAAGAAATGAGCTATGCTACCTCTCTCGAAAGATTTTTACTCTTCAAGCATTCGGCGAAAAGCAAATCAAAAGCCTCATCCGGTGACAATTCATCCACTGATGCGAAGCCAACTACAATCCTACTCTCGATCGTTGAATTCAAGCTCAAATTCGCAAAACGCATTTCTTCAACAAAGAAACGATGCTACCATTCTGAAATATGCAAATTTTGAAAACATAACAATGCATTAATGTTATTCAATCATATAGTCTCCATTCTAAACTAGTTAAACCAATAGATCCGTTATAAACTCAGTAAATGAGCTGGAAAAATTATAAAGCTCCTACCGTCCTGGGCAACTTATTATAGATGAAAGTGGGAAACAAATCGTAAAGCATTCCCGAATACGCCAGCCAGCTATCGAACAGCTATCAAAACATCGCTGGCGCTATCGATCTCACTTTTAACGAAAGAAGAGGGCAAAACGCGGATCCAGATCAACGCAAAAAAAACGAAGTGGAATGGGCCCACAATCGTCACCGATTCGATGCCGCAGTCGAACACACGCATACCTCATCCTAACCACCTTACTCTGTTCCTTCTGCTTTGAAGCTGCGCATGCCTAATCGAAATTGGAAAATGGCTACTCGGACCTTCTCGGTCACATCCATGCTGCTGCACGTGGGCACACCAGCAAGAAGTGTTGAAACAGAGCACCTGCAGAAACAGCAGGAAGGTTTATTTACTGTTAAAGCCCCTTAGTGTCAAACAGAACAAAAACCGCTGCAAAGTTTAAATTTTGAAGAGACAGCAAAGTTAAAATTTCCCGCCTTTCGTCCTCGACGCGTAACCTCCACCAAAAAAAAACTCGCGCTCTAGCACATCAGATTTCTACCAGCTGGTGAATGGCTCTTAGGTCGTCAGGTTTTGGTCCTAGGTTGCTGTAGTAGCGGTCCCACTGTTCCATTCATTGCAAAAAATGTGTATAAACGTTTATTTTCCCCATTTCAATTTAATTGTGGTTGAGGAATGATTTTAGGGGAAAATCGAAATTTTTTGACGATTAGTAGACGTCAGTTCTTAAAACTTCAACGAATTGATATTCGAAAAATCCGCATTTTCTTGCAGAATTTGCAGCAGAAACTTAAAACCTGTTCATACTTCTATGCGTAAAAAATAACACAGAAGCCTTCTCCAATAGTATTTGCGCTAAGCTTGAATCGCAAAATCCATCGCTGTCACTAGAGTCGAGATGATTTTTTAGGTCCGGTTTCACCGGGTTCTTGGAATTTACTCTCTTTCTGCTAGTAAACTAATATATTGATGAAGTAAATGAAATACTGAACCTTCAGTTCGGGACCTTTATAATGGACCTTTAAGAATCGTTTGATTATCGGCGACTTCAACGCTTGGAACCTTGGAAATAACGAAGGGGTCATTAATTTCCTGGAAAAAATGGTACTAGTTTTGAGATTTTTTGGTACTGGTCAATCTTCTATGTGTCGTTGATGAGCGAAGTTGTTGTTTTTATTAGTAGATTAGTGCAGAAACTTGGTAAAGTTAAACGGGTGTCGGCGCATTTAGCCACAAACGCAGGCGCACGAGAGAGATGGAGAGAGAGCGACGTGGTACTGGTCATTCGGTGATAAAAACGTCGCAATAAATGTGGAAGTACACCGTAAAGGAGCAAAAATCGAAAAGCGAGTTTGAACACATTTTAAATAGCATTGAATGCTCTTTCAGAATCATTAATAATCTCAGACGAAAACAAGAACTTTCTTTAAGATCAATTTCTTATGTGACGTGTAATTGACAAAATTTGCGCGGTCACCGATATATCAGGGCCTATAAGTATAAAAAGTAACAAGATTTGGGAAGAGTGGCTAGGCAAATTTTAAAGAGCGTTGAATGCCCTAGCAGAATCATTAATAAGCTGAGACAAAAACAAGAACTTTTCTATAAGATCAGTTTCTTATATGACATGCAATTGACGTAAATTGTAGTGTCGTCTTATGCATTATCTTATGCGTTATTCTTGTGCTTATATGACATTGTTCTTAATGAAGAGCTGAATTCATGAAACGCCATGACGGTTTAATGAATTGAAAAAGTCATTCATAAATTACATTGAACTCGATGTGGCTCGTCATGAATGGTTCTTTCATGCGATTGTTATATGCACCGGTTAGGAATTCTTCACTTCGACAGTTCTGGATTTCCCTCATTTCGTTTCCTTCCCCTGCAAGCATATCGATAATGGGCTTTGCAGGTTCGCTTGAAGTAAAAAAGCCAACCAACGTTTTCAGCATGTGGTTGTTTGCATTGCCACATCTTGATTGCGTGCAATACTTGTTTTCGGACATAGACCCGTCAGGATTGAGGAGCAAAATAGTTCGAAGACGACATGATCCCGAATGAAAAAGTTGCAATTTACACCAGAGGCGACCATAAGTGGTTACAGAGCGGGAAATCTTCAATATTTAAAGCGTGCAACTCGACCCAAAGAACCCAGTTCGCATGAAAATGCGGAGAAAATCAGAAAAAAGATGGGGCTACCAAGAGCATTCATTTCGAGCCACCTGATCTAGAATGACTGAACAATGTGTGGAGGAAACATCTGGCTCACCTGCAAGATACCCGTCCACCATATACCGGCTTGTGTTCATTCCAAGTTGATCAGAGGCCAAGGAAAATGGGCGACGGTCGTAGTCAGAGGTGATGGCAACTGTTTTTACAGGTCAGTATCATGCGTAAGCACTTTTTCGCAACTGAAGCATTCCAAGAGTGGCAGATTGTCGAAACAAAATTAGCGCATTCGACAAGCAACCTATTAATTTAGTCGACTAAAGCGGATCGGAAGCTTGTTAACGGCATAAGCATCGTGCAGTGCTCAGCTTTCACAAAATCTATGGGCAGCCATTATTGCACAGTGCCGTTAGGACGTAATGGACTGCTCCAAGCATGCTTATTTCGCACAAGAAAGGCTCTTAGCAATGGAAGGTGGTGTTAGCATTAGGTAGCGTACAATTCATTTCGGTCTTTCAGAGCACTCACGTATTGCATCAGGGGAACAGAACATCATCACCCAGAGATCCTATCGATTCTCATCGCCTTCACTGTATCGAAGAAGATTGAGCTTTGGACAGGTATCGTTTTGAATATTACAGAATATTACTACTTCACAGGAATCCCTAAACGATGTGTTAAAACGAGATGAGTACCGCTATAGTCTTGTAGCAATGTGTAACATTCGGCAGATGAGAACATAAATAAGTGTGCGGAGATTTCAGAGATGTTCGTGAACATGGCCACGTATAACAGTGTGGACGAAATGCTGCAATGGAAACGAGACTTAGTGCTGCACGTTGCGGGTACTTTGCGTTGGGGAGGTGAAATCGACTTAATGACTGCAGCGCTCTGCTTCAATTTGAACATGTACACTACGACAAGAAGAGTCTGGTAAGGGTACTCCGAAGAATTAACTACATCTGGCTCGACAGGCCATGTTCCTTAAATTCTTTTCCTCACTATTTCGTCAAATATCGACGTGACATCTCTGATTCTTCCACGGCAAGCCATCAATTGAAGTAGCACCATACTCATGGAGATTTAAAGATGAGAGAGAATTATTTCTTTAATGTCTTAATTCAAACAACGCAAAACTTGCACTACATAAGTAGTGTTTTCTGTTCACTATCATATCTCTGATTTCGGATGTTTGCTTCATCTCTCCAGCACAGACCAGCGACGACCTTGCTGAGAAACGGTCTATTCACTGATCCCAAATCCTGTTCCATTATACATTTCTAGGCCCGGATATATTGGTGAGCATGCAATTTTTGTCGACTGCACGTCTTATAAGAAACTGATCTTATAGAAAAGTTCTTGTTTTTGTGACAGGTTATTAGTGATACTGATAGAGCATTCAGTGCTCTTTAAAACGTGTCGAAAGTTGTTTTTCGAATCTTGTTTCCTTATGGTATATTTTCACATTCATTGAGACGTTTTCATCACTGAGTGACCAGGACCGCATCGCTCGCTGGGGACGCACTCGGTCTCTATCTGTGCTCTCGTGCGCCTACGCTTGTGGCTAAGTGTACCCGCACAGTTAAACGTGCTCAACAGCCAGCAAAGTTGGCACTTATCCAAGAAAATGCAGAAAGTCCAAATTTGCATTCATTTGAAATTTGCATTCGGCAGTTACTAAACAGTAAAAGGGAAATGATCAAGAAATTCGTGACGATTCAATATACGCACCTGCATAATGATGCACAGATTGGTCGGCAGCGAATAACCGATGTCTGTTCCGATCAAATGAGTCTGTATAGACAGCTGCGTTTAGTAAAGCAGTGCCAAAAATTTCGTTCAATTCACAATGGAAGCAGCCTCGTACGGAAATGGCAGGGAAGTCTTTGAGAGTGATCATGTCACCGGGCTACGGATTCCTTCTAGATGGTCCAGTTTCAATATGGGAATCCGTGGCTATTTCGCTGCAAAGCGAAAGAAATCCATGCCGTGCCATGAATCGTACCGTTAAATCTGTGGTTCCCGACAAACAAAGATCGAGTCCAAGGCACCGTGTGTGTGACCATGCACCTAGAGGTGCCGTTTCTTTGAAGTTGCCGCCATTATTTTGACACTTCCTAGGGATTAACCTGAACTTTATCGTGCGCACAAGTGGACCATGAGCGACTTTCAGTCGCATATGTAGTTATTCGTTTCCCTTTAGCAGACAAATAAACTGCAGATGTTTGAACGTGAAGTAAAATGGGCATGCATTCCTTTTTGCTACTGAATTTTATCTCACATTCTTCCCACATCCTTGCGGACGAATTTTTGGCACCTCTGATGGAAACAACCTCATTTTTGTCAAGAAGTTTATTTCGTTTTTCTGAGGGATAAAAAGCGAACTCCGGCTGTTTTTTTAATGAAAGTTGTTGCTCTCAGCATTGAAAAGCGCGTGAAATAGAGTCTTCAGAAAGTGTGTTATTGACTGCCCTTATGCATTCATATTTTCTGTTTTCACTTCCAAGTTGGAGGAGATTCATATGTAAGTCGTTTATTCCATCACTCTCATACTCCAATTTCTATGTCATAAAAGTGCCGCATGTAAAAGACCACCTAAGCAATTCGGCTGTTGTATTTCATTCTGTAAGAAATGCAGTTAGTTGGTGGACTGCTTATTTGGAGTTTTTATTATATTTCTGCATTTCTTGCGGAATGAGATGAATAAAGCAAACTGCTTCGTATCAACTTGGAAACCAAAATAGAAAGTGTGAATGCATGACAACAACCACAGCATACTTTCTGGAGATTTCTTACTTTGCGCCTTTTTCAGTGTGGAAAACGACAGCTTTCATTTAAAAAAAACAGACAGACTTCGATTTTTTTTTGCGTTCAGTGAAGCGAATTGTACTTCTTAGCAATATGGCGTTGCTTTCGTGGAAATTGCAAAGAAAGGATGAACAGGATTGCAAATACGATCAGCCGCATTTGATGAACATCGACCAAATCGGAATCACTAGAACAAGGTGATGAAAAATTTTGTCAGCAAGGATAAAATTCATTCGCATGAGGAACGCAAATGCCGTCTGCTGATGAAACATTCATTGTTTTCTTCTCATTTTTAGAGTCCCTAATTGAGGACCAATACAAGAAAGTATAAGAGGATGAAGAAAAACGAAGAGCAAAACTTTCAGAAGGCTACAATTTAGCCGAATAGACATTCAGTACGTCAAATCAGAAATAGTGTGTCGTTGAAACGACCCAATCACAGCTTAAAAGTTGAAGAAATGGGTGCATTAACGATATCGATAGGGAACAGATTCGAAACTCGTACAGTTGGAAACTGGAAACTATGCAAAACATTGTTTGTATTGCAACATCTTTTGGCGAGCTGGAGCTGATGCCCACGTCGACGACGGGGAAAAGTGAAATTTATTCGTGAGCGGAATGTTCGGGAAGCCATACATGAAAAAGTGAAAGAAAATTATTAAGAGGCCATGAGAATGCTTTCACTGTGCACTTCAGTAGCCATTGTATATACAGTGGAATGGTAGTCACAGCTGAATACATAGGAAGCGCAAAAATGCTGGATGCAGGTTCAAAGAGAAGGTACATGCACCTGCGAGCACAAAGGAAGTGGATTCCTCTCTTGTGTATTTGTGCCATTGGCTGACTCTTCACATCCTGGCCGGCCTTGCAAAAGAAAGTCCGTGGTTGTCCGTGGCTCGGCCACATAGCCGTGCTCACTGCTTCCTATATATTCGAGCAAAATTTGATTAAATTATCGGAATTGTATTAGCAGTGCGTGTTCATACTGATCCCAACAAGGCTTCTGGTGCAAATTTTCGAAAAATTTAATCTTTTTCAACGCAGTTTTCGTACTTATATATGAAAAAAAGAGGAAAGAGCTCCATACTTAACTAAATAATGAGGCAATCAATGACAATTTTTACGATTCTTATTTTTAAAAAACATCTTTTCTTGAAAAAGTGATGCTATTTGTGAATAATTCATAAAAGCTTTTTAACTATGAAAAAAATCTGTGGAAGTATACCTTCGATCAAAATCTAATGTTAGCGATGTCGTTGAAATTTTTCCTTTGAAAAAAAAAGATATTTTCCCTCCGAAGCAGATGTCGTTTCAAATCATATGTAGAAAAGTGTTGATTGAAATTTTTCTGAAAACACGATCGATATACTTGTCGCATCTTTCTATCATATTACTTGTCTCGCAATCGGTCGAAGTGGATCTTCAAAATGGGGAATTTTAAGGCTCGCATAGTGTTAAAGGTAGGCCAAAGCTATAGTTGAGACCCAACAGTGAAAAGTTGCAAGCAGATCGTACCAGCTGTGTCACCCATATTTCATAATGCGATGAACGGTCATTCGCTTCACGATTCTTGTGCACTTTTGCAAATTCCGCTCCACATAACGCCTCCTGATCAAGTCGTCTAAGTGGTAAATGCAAGTGCTTTTTCTTGCATCGCGCCTATGTGTACTTGTCTCCGCATGCGTCCTTGTGTGTATGGATGCCCATTTTTATGTGCATAAATATACTGGTGTGTATGTGTGTATATGGTATGTGTAGTATAGTGCGCGCGAGTGTTGCGCGCGCAAGTTTGGTGCGCTCATGCCCGTAAGTGCGCATATGCTCGAGTTCCTGTGTATGCGCACGCATATTTCTGTATGAACGAAGCAATTATGTCCCATTTCGTTGATTTTAGCTATGTTTTTATATGTTCTGGAAATTATATAAAATAAGTAGGTGCACAAGTCTGTGTCCGCACGTGCGTGTTAACACGAGCGTGCGTATGCGCACGACAATAAAGCGAGCAAATCGTGTTATGTTTCATGTCGTTGTTGTTAGCAGCAGTTCAAAAGCGTTTAGGAAATCGGTGCTCAGAAAACTACATGTGTGGGGGGGGGGGGGTTATATTTGTATTAGATGAATAGTTCAGTTCATTAGTTTTTTATAGTCAGAGGAAGGATTTTATATGCATCACAGTGTTGGTGCATGCGTCTGTATGTGCTTTTGTATGCGTACACGTGTATGTGTTGGTGAAGTCCATCTGATGGTGAAACGCATACCAATGTTTTTTGTTGGTTTGTGTTTCGACTGTTATCCGCTGAACTGATGTTTCAGACATGGGAGGGGAGGATAGGTGAAAAATCCATTTCTGAGCGCCTCAGCAGATTATTGATCGAATGAGCTGGTTGATAAGTCAATACTTAAAAAATTCTCAAAACTTCAGAAGCACAGTGATAATGGCGATTTCTCTACCAATAAAATACTCGCTTTATGTGCCTTTACCAGCTTATGCCTCAAAATGTTGACGCCTTTCTATCCAATATTATTTCCAGCTAAAGTGCAACCGAAAGTATAGCTGGAAAATTTGATGGACACAATGTGCTGCACATGTTGCTGACATTCATAGCAAATTTGACGCTGATTTGTCGACTATGAAAGAGTTTGCAGCCATTTAAAAACATCGAAAAGCTTACATGCATTTTACAGTCAGAGCTTCGATTGCCCTGTTCGACGACAAAACCAGCGGAGAAACGTACTAAAGCAGTTGCAACGATATGCGCTTCTGCAATTTCCTTCATCAAACAGATAATATCAGAATTCTTCAATAATAAAATGTGCTAGAAAGTGAATTCACATTTCTGCCGAATCAAATGCTAATTTAAAAAACCTATCAATGATTCTTTCTTAGCCGATTTGCAATTCGACTAATGTGAAATGCTTTACCACCTGTAGGAAAACGCTTTCAAATTTTGCGCCCATTTATGAATTTTTGATAAAGATACAATATCAGATATTATATGCGGTAGTTTCTGCGATTAAAACTTAAATAGCTTTCGAATTGAAACTATCGAAATGATAGTATGCACGCATAAGTACATATGTTTATTACACGAACACAGTACGTTTTCATAGAGCTGTCTGACGTACGAAATTTTATTGTCGACTAGAAAATATGAGTCTTCAAGGAGAAGGTTTTTTATAAACGTTTACATAAATCTAGTCGTAAAAACTAAACGTTATCTGACTTCTTACAAAGACTTTTTTCCTAAATGAAAAAAATTTTTTTTAGCTCTTTCTTTGCATTTACAGAGAAATAACGACTCAGTGGCGCCGTTCCTTTTTTTTTTCTTTTTATCGGATAGTTGGTTGATGTATAGAATAAATTGCAATGATCGGTTTGTTCGTTGCTTTAACTTCTTAGAAGTATTTGTTTAATTAAACGAAATGATTTCGATTGAAATCCCGAATAGTTATACTATCTCAATTTAAAAAAGAAGTTACATTTTAGCACTTATCATTTCATTGCGCTTGAAGTGCGAAAATAATTTAAAACTTCATTATTTTTCACATGCATAAAATCTCATTGATTGTCCTTTTTTGTAAGTTTATTGTAAAGCGCGGTTATGACATCGTATCTATTTGGTATCTTATGCGTTTGTTTGTCTGTCACTCTATTTGTTCCATTCTGTATGTTGTCTGTCGATGACGCAGTTTTTCTTTTTGTCTGATCGGAATCGTTCGTTGAGCATAAAGTTGGGAAAGTGATTAGCATAATGTAAACCATTGAATGATCAACTGCAAAGGGAATTGTAATCTTCCAACTTCATAAGCAATCGGACTACGTTTCAATACACCGATTGGTTGAGTCTGTTGCAATGGTCTGAAAAAAAAAAGAAGCCATTAGAACAGTTTAAATATGAATTTATTATTTCGCAAATTTTATTATTTATTATTAATCTATGAAGTCGATTAATGTGGTCAGCGATTTGCAAAAGAGCATTTCATTCAATTTCCTAAAATGCATTTTTCTAATTGTTTTTCTTCAAAACTTTGATTTTCCTCGTTATTTGTATAAATGTTTTAATTCGTATTGAACGCATTGAGTGCATTGTCGACCGTCAAACAATAATGGAAAATTGCATTGAAGCTTGGTCGAGATACATCGATCTGGTATGCGGTGTGAATATCATTGAGTATATACGAAAATTTTCATAAGTTGTTCGTTAGACTCTACACTGCCGACTGTTATACTACACTTCCGTTTGCGACACTCAGTTGAAAATTTTTATTCTTGAAACTTTGGTTTAAAGTAGACCAGTCTGCCATAGATCAAGCGAGAACGGTGCGCCGTGCAATGTAAATCGAACAAGATGGGGAGTATAAAGGAAGATCAATCGGCCATTCATCAAATATCGTGAGGCTAGACTGAGGCAGAAAAGGGAAGACATAAATGGGGTTGATATGCTCGTGTATTCTTGTCAACTAGACTGCTCCTAAAGCCGAGTGGACCTACGTGTGGCAGGCCGTTGAAGTGCTTGAGCTGATCGGTGGCAGAGCGAATTTCGACTGCGGGGTCGTGTCGGCGATTCAAGCTATCGTAATGTCCCTTCGTCTTTGTCACCGTATTGTATAAGTGTGATAAACTGTTCGCCCACTGTACCTATGTTGTCTCGCAATTTACTCGGCCGCCTTTCGATGCAAGGTAGAGAACTTCAAGGAGACCTGGGCAACTAGACGAGTCAAGGGAAGCCGACCCTTACATTAGAGCACTTCAGTATTTTAAACTCATTATAAAGTTATAAACAACTGCCCGATATTCTTTTCGCAAGTATTTTCCCCCGTCAGGAGAAACGTGGGTGCCGAATCGTTTTCAACTTGAGCGGAAAAACAATCTAGGTGTAGTGCATTTTAAGGCTTGCTCGAAAACATGTACTGTAAACCTATGCTTTAAAGTCGTTCTTGTGTGGGATTTTTATTCAAAATTCTCGTTGGAGCTTTATAAATCGATTCGATTTTTTCAATTTCTGAAGTGTCTATGTCACTTTGATAAAATGTATACGCATCTTTGTTTTTACTGTTAGAATTAATTACGACGTACATCTGTATACACGTACTTAATGTGAACTTCCGTTCTATTATTATCCTCATAAATGTTCCGCTTTTTTCTTTTACCGAATACCGACATCTACTATTCTCATGTTTGTCATGAGCGCTATGTTCCTGGATAGTTCCACTCATGAAGTTACGTTCAATTTTAATTCGTTTCACAGCTTCATGCTGCTTTCTTTGCTCTATAAGAATAAAGTTTTTTCTTTTCGTTTTTTTTTTAAACGATATCCAATATGAAACGAGCAAATATCACAGTTAGGTACAGCCCAACAAATCAATCAACGGGTATAAACTTCTATTTTGTGATAGCATCTCATACTTTTTCATAATTACACTTGTTGTCGAATTTGATGACAAAGCTGCGATAACAAGCAAATACTGACGGATTCATGTAGCGATTGGAAAAAAGGGGGCTGGCCTAGCAACTATTAAGCACACGCTTATATAGCTACCGAAGCACATGCAGGTGCCAGATGTTCACATCTGAGACACCCATTCAATAGAGATAAACAGGAAGCTTCTCACATAGTACGTGCAGGTGCCAGATTTTCACATTTGAATATGTCTTCAATAGAAATAGAAAGTGCAAGATTTTCGCGATTCGACAACTGTTTGTTTCGACCACGTCCATTCATCGGCGGAAGTCATAGATCCATGCATTCAGCGGAGACTTTAAATCAGGTGCCCTTTAGCCGTTCGCTGCCCATTCTCTTATTTAGCTGAATAGCTTCCATTATCACTTTCGCGGCACTTCCTCAGGTCTTTGTTGATACCATATGGCCTCACGATGCCTTAACACACAAAGAGCCTTGTGTCTTAGCTGCACCAAATGTGAATGATCACGTTCGCTTCGCGTTAACGCGACACTTGTATCATATTATTAAATGCGCACAAATGATCTGTTTATTAGTGTAAATAAGTATAAATTAATAATATGGATTTAAAGGAAATACAGAGGTTGGTGACTGTTCGTCGTTTGCAGCCTCACAGTACGAGTTCTGTATTCATATCATTTCAGTAGAATGAAGTTCCACGGACGAACAGATTTAGTACACCTGCACTTTCGTCATCAAAGGCATATTGATTAAGTGTCTAGAGGGATGGAACGAACAGCGATGCACTCTTCATTTGAGAAGTGATGGCCATGAGTTCGATGATCCCGTTGTGATCATGCTCATCTAGCCTATCAATGTTCCCACATCCGCCTACCTTCTAAAGCATGATAATAAACAGTTTGACGATAATGAAATGCGTCTTATTATCCTTCTTTTCCTCTACTCTCAACGCATCTGCAACTATGAACTTCAACTCCTATAGATTGCACAAATTTCTCTCATACTTCGCTGAACATTCATTACGTTCATTTATCATGAAAATACGCAGGCATATACGTCTGTCCATTTGTCCGCATATTTTCACAGTGAAATAGCATTCCAATCGATCTCACAAAGTTGAAATATGCGCTGCTGACTAAAATTGAAAATCTGAAAGGAATCTCTCCATGCATCACTGATTTAATCACAAAGCAATCGAACTCATATTTGCGTATTTCATGAAATTTACATTAAGCGTAGGTTCGCATAGTTGCTTATCGGTTGTTATATGTTCTTATTGTTAATTTATGCACATTTAATGTAGCTTATAAATAACTGATGAAGAAATTTGAGTGGAATTGTTTATTATTATTATTCTTATTATTGTACAGATGAAAATTAACACTACATCAGAGATAAAATTTGATAATTATTGCAAATTGTCATATAACTTTTCCCTCATTTTAACATACTTTAAGCAGTTTCTTAGAGTAAAAACAACTCCAAAGGGATACCGTCAAAGAAGATATTTACATAAAGTGTCACTATGCCAATAGAGAGTTTAATTGAAGTTTACGTAAAATAAACCAGTTGAAAATTTTCATTTCATGATATGATGATATTCGTGTTTTCATTTCCTGATTTATTCCTTTTTTTTTTCTTGCAAAAAAAAGTGAAGAACTAAGTGTGCAATGTTATGAAACGATGAAAGTGAATGCTAAACATTTGTGAGGCAAAGAACGAACCAGCTCGACTCGGCATTGAACGGGGAGAAATTCTCAGTTGCACTTTAACGAAATCGAATTTGTTGCTGGAGCTGGTTTCCGATTAGATTTTCATATTGCACAAAATTTTCAGACTCTTATGTCATCGCTAATCGACGATGGCCAACCGACGAGAAGAGCATCATGAAATGAGCGCCGACATTTCGCTTATCAAAACGTTCACCTAAGAAACCGTCATAAAACTTTCACATCCGAGAAAAAGAAAAGTGCATTTAGAAATGAATTTTTATGATCATCGAAAAGTATGATCACTTATGACGAGCAATAATTAATTATTTTTGTCGGTATTGCTCATGATTTTAGAAAAAAAAAACATAATTATGAAAAAAAAAAAACGAAATTCCATGACGAAAAAAAAGATCGACGGTTCATCATTCGACATTATGCTTTCACACCTTTTTTCTCTTCTTAACCGTTAGTTTTTTTTTCGACTTTTTCTTTGTTTCTCTCCTTTTCCGCACACATATTAGTGTTCCTTACTCGACTTCTTGTGTGTTTTCCTGCATACTTCATAACACATAAATATTTTTATTATGATGGCTGAGAAAGAATATGATGCAAAGGCAGAGCGGATTATAACGCAGTTGAATATAGAGCCATAAATTACGGCAAGTAGCCAATGATTTGTCATTGATATACGATTAAGTTTTGAATGCAGGATAGATTTGTCATTTCGCTCACTCGAAAATTGGCATATAATTTTAATCCCTATAAGAAACAACTACTGTTAGCCTACTGCCAATCAACAATGCAAACAGTCAAAAAATAGTTATATTCTTTTAATGAAATGTGCTAAAGAAGGTGATTTGGCGTTATAAGCATATACTCGCAACGTTTCAGCTCATTATGAGAGTAATATGAAGCAACTGTAAAATTGTTGCAACATTTACGACATCATTTATTATAACGCAGAATTCAGTGAAACGTCTTCATTTTTCTATTGTTTATACTCTATTAACTACGAATATTGCAATACATCCAATTTATTAATGCTTTTGTGATCAAGTTTTGATAAAATTTTGTATGTTTTATATTTGTATGATAAGTTAAACTAAATATATTTTATTTGTACATATTTTATTCACTCATAATAGAAATTTTTTTTTTAATTTCAGATATTTCTATATTGTATGGTTCACTCATGAATTTGTTTCACTGATCGCAAATCTTTGCTGGATTTTTGAATTTTTTTTTGGAGAAATCATCATATAAGTGTTGACGTGCAGTTCAAATCTTCGTTGTTCAAAGGCAACTATATTTCACTTTTTAGATTAGTTTTTTAGTAGCTTGTTTTTAAAACTTTCGAGAGACAAACAGAAATGTATGCATACCAGAGAAATAGCACAGTAGTCTGCTTTTGCAATTCAGCTTACTACGTATTCAGCTTACTTTATTATATAATTAACGAGTAACGAAAGGTAAGCAGCATATATTATTATTTGTCATATCGCTAATAAATCCAAATTATTAGACATTTATGCGCTTCTATAAACCATCAATAAGAGTTTCATTATTTTATCGCCTCATCGAAATAAAGTGGAAAATTATCAAGTGTATAATTCGTGTAAATTTTCCTTTGCATTCAAGTGCTTAATGTTGATGTTGATATGAGTTCCCATGTACCTATCAGATTTCGCGCTTCTAGCTTGAATGGCTTTCATGTTGAAATTGCCTGATAGGCTAATAGACCGACAGGTGAGGAGACAGATAGACAAATCCAAATGTACAAAGGTGTGCACGGGCGTAATGTCATAGTGACGCGTTGTGCAAATGCAAGTTTAAAAAAATGTATAACGACAAGGTCACACCTGCATTTGCAAAGGCGACTAAATATGGCCCAATACAAATTTGACTACTGTTCTGTTTCTTCTTGCTCGTGTTCAATAATGAGATTTTATCAGCAATAGGTAAACTGTTGCTCTTCGGTGAGCTTCTAATAACGCATTTTTCTGAAACAGGTAATAATTGCTCGTCGAGATTTTATTTCTTTGACGTGCAAATGTCTTTTCGTATACGGATGCAAACAGGCAAAAAATTTAGAAAATGTGAATTTTCTGGAAGAATTTATAAAAGCAGTGATGCTGATAAGTTATGACAACATAATCAAACTTCGCTATCGCGCAACTTTCCATTGGTCATCCGATTGTTGAAGTGCTAATCAAGGAAATTTTTTAATAAAACGATGAGTGCATTTGCCATTCAATAATGTTAAATAAATTTCGATTTTTTTTTTTTTTTTGCACACAACCTCTCGATTAGCTCAAAACACTGATCTTTATGCATAACGACGTGTGCAGCTGAAAAATGCGCAACTTTTCCCGAACAGACTTGCAAAACTAGGAATGGAAATTCGGAAAGTACTCAAAGAGAGAAAAGGAGAGAGAAAAGAAGACAGCGAAAAGAATGGGGGGCGGGAGTAGTAGAAAGAGTTGATGAGAGAGTGACAACGAGAAAGAAAATGAAAGAGAGGAGAGAACTTGAGAAAAAGAGAAAATGAAAAGGGCAGGAAGAACGAGGAAAAAGAAGAAAGCAGCAGGGGAATGAGCTTACAGGATGATATTATGTCGCAGCGATTAAAAAAAAGAAAACAAATATTTTCATTGCTGAAAGTTAGCGCGGTAAAGATATCTGTTCTATGCTTCAAACTAGTGAAATTGGTCGAAGTGGGGGATGGAAAATGATGGAAAAAAAAACGCTTCCGTTTATTGAAGAATATTTCTGGTTTAAAAAATTCCAAACATATTGTTCTATGGGCGTAGATTTTTTTTTTTGCTGATCATTGACCGTTGCATGAAACACTTCATGCTTAAAACTGAAATAAATTGAAATCACTGAACACGGTACGGTTCAATGCCCATATGAAGGTCATTGCGTATCAAATCACTTCAATAGTTTTTCATATATTTTAAAATTTTCAATGAGAGAAAAAAAAACAAAAAAAAATTTTTTTTTTGAGTGATTACTTGCAGCGGTGAATTGTCTACGAAGATTTATCTCGGCGTTTTGAGTTGCGTAATTGATAAATGCAAACATATTTAGCTAGTAGCATGTAATTCTGCTTTGCTGAAAAAATTTCTCCCACGATAAGCTAAATGCACTTTAATAAATTTTCATACGCGTCAACAAATCTATTATAATTGTCTCAAAATTCGTACTTATTAGTTTTATTCCAACCTATTTAGCTTCTCTAATGAAAAAACTCACATATATTTGGGTCATCTTGACTTCGAAAAATTTACGCTGAAATTATTACTTAAAAAAAAAAACTTTAAAAACACACAACGAGTGAAATATAGTAAAGCAAAGCTATTTAATGATTTCCTATAATTAGATTTGAGATTATTATCGAAATATTAGTTAGTAGACATAAGAGAATATTGCATAATGCTGAAAAAAAAAGGATAACTATTTTTAGATAATTTTGAAATTAGTGATTAATGAAAAAAAATGATAAAGCGAATTGAATTTCATCGATTAAAATTATATTCAGTGTCTTTTTCGAATAGTGCACTCATTTGATATGCTATGAGTTAAACTATTTTTTCAGGCGACTATTTTGTATTCTCAATCGATATGAGTCTAAAAGAAATCAAAATCGCACTATTTATGTAAAATTACGCCTCATCTAATGTGTTATGAGTTTAGCGTTTTTTCGAAACAATTGTTGTGCTCTAGATCAGTGAGTCTGAAACAAATTAGATAACCGGTTTTAACAAGTTTGAATGCCAATAGATTAATGCACGCAACACTTTGATTGCGAGTGAAGCAAATTGTGCTGACATTCACTCCATAGAGAGACGTTTATTTCTCCATACATTGCGTCAGCTTTTTCAGGATGCTCATAATGAATAACGCATCAGAAGAAATGCTTGAGCGAAGGTTCAATTTCAACTGAAAAAAAAAAATTAACAAGAGGCAATCATTTTCGAGTGGAAAGAAGAATGTCAAACAGTCAATACTCCGAAAAAGTTTATTTAAAGTTAGCATTTAAATGACACAATCGATAAAAGTTACACAATAAAATTGCAGAAGTAGATGATGCGTAAAGCCAATAGAAAAAGGAAGCCGGTAGCGCAATGGAACGCCGAGCAAATAGCAAGTAACTGGCAACAGTTAGCCTTCATTTGAAGGATTAGTTGACGTACTAATATGTACTATTTTCATGCGATGGAAGGGTGTCAAAATATGAGATTGCAGCATTGTATATGGTGGTATGACGGCATCTTTATTGACTGCGGCATTACGTATAGAATAAACAAATAAATCATAGAAAATAGATGTAAATGGTCTAAGAATTAACGATTATTTTTTAATCGCTCAGATAAACGACTGACTCGATGATTAGCATGGATGAGAATTATCCCATTCGCTTTCCTTTTGGCTCTTTTAATTAACTGAAACCTGTGGGTAACTTAAGCAGCAATACCTTTTGCAACGCCAGTACAGCAATCAACTACAATAAAATACTTGCAAAAAGTGATCGAACGCACTTGAATTCAATAAAACGCATTCGCGCTCTCACCGTTTGGGCATACGAATATAACTGTTAAATGAAAAACTTTGTTATTTTTTGCTAAAAAATTTACTCGACAGGTCAAATTTTTTCAAGGAATCCTTAGCCGACATGGCCAAATTTCCTCAAAATTCACAAAAAGCTTGGAAGATATCATTTAGCATGTTCATTAAGCTGCTTATTTGAGTAATTTTTGAATATTATTGAACAGCATTTTCATCTATAACTATTTCCTATGAAGTGAGTTCGTTTTGCGCATTAACTTATATGTTTTATAACTGCCTTTGAAATTTGCCTGGCTATAAAATATATGAATGTAATATTTAAGTGGGAAAATTCATGCATGGTACGATAAAAAGTCGTTTGCCCAAAAAGTCGTTCCAATCCAATTATTTGTATATCTAGCCGTATATACGCAGTCTTCCTCATTCTATGCGGAGTATTTCAGGTTCTGTTGTGAAGCACCTAAAACAACCACTCCTTAAAAATTGCTTTTTTGAACGAAATGTATTC
The DNA here is from genome assembly GCA_013433145.1 of Ascaris suum. Taxonomy (NCBI): domain Eukaryota; kingdom Metazoa; phylum Nematoda; class Chromadorea; order Rhabditida; family Ascarididae; genus Ascaris; species Ascaris suum. The sequence continues at coordinate 10,830,309 of CM024170.1, read as the reverse complement.
CGCTTCATTTATGGTTTTTCTAAGATTCAGTGTCATGTTAAGGATGGTATATTGCAATGCAAAATACATGCAGCGATAATTTAGCAATAAGAGTACACTTATGAAATTATGCATATGTTATAAGTAAACTCTATCAAGAATGATAAAATTATGCTAGCCACCAAGGTCATAAATCTTTGCCAATCTACAGGGAATGAATTCTTTCCAAAACTCTCATGCGCCCAGAAATATTGGGAGCCACAAGAGGAGGGGAGGGGGTAGAGGTTGGTCGGTAGAAGAGGTCATATCATAGCTTTCAAGTCGTAGAGATGAAGGAACGTAAGTATGAGCAGTTTTTGCAACAGAAGGAGAACTTAAATGTTGATGAAAATTGGCCAAAGTGGAAAATTTATATAAATGTTGATACCATGAGCAGAATACTGCAAAAATTTTGACATCTCTCCCTTTCACTTCCTCTCTCCTTGCATTCCCCTCAACGAAATGCTGCGCATGAGGTCTTCAATATTGTTTCCTCTCTCGTTTAGCGAAACTTCGCGAGGTTGAGGTACCTGTCCGTTGCTCATTCACCTCAGTTCCCCGAAGATTCCTTTCTGTGAAAAAAGAGGAGCTCTGAGGTTTGAATAAGCATAAGAAAGAGTTCAGCTAGAGCATCATCTCGCCGACATCCTGCAAGAGCATCTCGGTGACCGTGCATACAGTAGCACGTTGAGAGTCTGATCATTTGACGATGTGCCCATGTGCTAAGGACGTGCTGCAATGATGGACACATGGGTGATAGATAGCGTCGAACTGAGATGCAGTCACACTCATAGCGATATCAACGCTTCGTTGCATTAATGATCAATGATGCTGATATTTTGAATTAATTTTTGAGGCTTTAAGCATGAAGATGAAATGCCAGGGTAGGAAATGAGTCGAGTGGCCGATCATGTCCTTGCCGGTAGCCATCTTTTATCGGCGTCCAAAATAGGTTCTGCGATGAGCCTGCAATAGTTAATTTCAAGAGGAGAATTCTTACTCTTCAACCACTATGTGCTTTATGTACTTTTTAAAAAAAATTGTCCTCATCAACACACGAAAAGTAAATCGAATATATCTGTGATGTGGAGAAGATGCAATACGTGATCGATGCACGTTACTTCTCAAAAATATTCCTTGCACCAGCAATAAGCGCCACTAGCAGGATGCATAATATTGTTGCAAAGAAGTGATAACTTTGGAAATTAATCAAACAAAAAGTGCAACAAAATTTTTTACCTATTCATTGAACAATTTCTCTTTGAGTCGAGAGATGTTAGCTGCGTCAGCCGATAGCAAGTGCGGTTTCCGGCAAACTATTTCCAATGTATCCGCATTCATATCACTAAAAATGAGTCAATTTTTGGCAAAATATGAAATAACGCAAAGTGATTTTTCAATTCCTCAAATTCAAATCAACGATAAAACGATGACGTTTTTAGTCGATTGATTGGATTTTAAAAAATTCACTAACAGAAACGCGACGAGCATTTCAGAGGCATTTCTAACAATGAAATTAATTAAATGTTAAAGCGTTTCTGAATTATTCCGAAGAAATATCGGCAAATTTGCATGAATGAAAAAAAAAGAAGAAATTAACACAGCAATGAAATAAATGAAAATAAATTTGAAAATTTATTACTGTTGTTTGATAAATATTATTTCTATTGCGATTTATATGAATACTATTTACTAAAACATAAAACAAATATCAATAATTTGTCGTTAAGAGAGGCACTAAGCAATGTGTATAGAAAATGAATGGAAATCCTTTGAAGGTGACAAGACCGATTAGCTGCTAAGACGAATATAAGAAATTTTTGTTCAGAAAAGCTCGAAAATTTTTTCAAAAAATAGTGTTGATTTTTCTTATCTCATTTGCGAATGTAAATTTGTTGTCGTTTATAGAACATTGTAGGTGTTCACATGACATGTGTAATCGTACGTCAATTATCAACTGAGCAACAAACAAAAGTGGGAAATAATATGCTCACTAGAAGCACCATCATGAAAATTTCTTACCTCTTCAATACACGCTTCCTTTCTTTGCTAGGATCATTGAAGAGGGGAAATCAAATGAAACTGGTTGCACTTTATTGGCTCTAGCCAGACAAGCGTCGCTGATGGCCGTCTATTCTCGTCGCTCATCATGCTCTTCTCCACACAATGCATACCATTGCAAACGGGCGGCGCCCAGAACGAGTTCAGCCCATCGAACGATACCACTCCATCTTAAACGACGCTACTATATAAGTGTTGGAAGTAGGACGGTGAAGCATCACTAAGTGAGTGCATTTGTGCGTTCAGGTAGCAAGCACAAAAGCACTTAAAATTTTATAGCTGCGTTCGTTTGTGTAGACATCATCCACTATGCGCCCTCTGATCGTCTTAGGCTTGGCACTCTTTTTCCTCGGTGAAGCTCGTCATTGTAAGTGTACTCATTCGATAATTCGTTTGTTTTTCTCGCATTATTACCTTTATTATGATTATCTTAAGTGCAAATCACTTTTCAACTGTCTAAAACTAGCAACGACACCTCTCTATCGAAAAAAATTGCATAGCATATTTCACACCTTTTTTTTTCACGCTATGAAAATGCAGTTTTTCATCAATTCGAATGTTTCCATTCATTCTCAATTACTACTCTCTTAGTTTTGTAAAGCATCTTTTTTGAATTGCACGCTAAGTAGGTATCAACATTGGCTTGTACATAAAAGAACTTCAGATTCTTAGCGCAAAAGACAATACCTATAATATTACACTTTTTTAGCAATTTAATTTTACAGAAATTATTTATATAGTTGAATAACAAATCTTTTGATGTCCGAATATTTGCTTTGGGTTTTTTTTTAATAGAACCATTATAAAATATGTCTAATCTAGTACTTTTTTTCCATATGAGATGGTAATTCTTGAGAGTTATTAGTTAGAAAGTGGTGTAGCTAGACACAATTCTGCATGCGAGTCGTCACTTTTACCTCTAGAAAAGATGGAAGTTTTTTAAACGATGCATGTTTTTGAAGAAGTCGGCAAATAATTTTCGTTCTTTTAAGAGGACATCTTTCAAGAGGATAAGAGCAATAATAAAACAATTTTTCAAACGAACGTATCGGAAATTCCGCTTCTTTTTGCGCCATTGTTTTCTTTTTCTCGCATGTTTCCTTCATAGATTTGGTAAGCAATCAATGGTAATTGCAATTTCAAAAAAGTTTTGAACTATTTTCTTTGTATTATTGCTTATATGACAACTGATCTAGAATTTCTTGGCACTTTTTTTTTCGTATAAACAATATTTAGTACATATATCCGCCACGATGAAAATATATTTCACTGTTCTAGAATTGTAAAACCATTGTAGTCATTGATAAAGAGGAAATAAGGAAGTGAGAGGAATGTGGTGGGAAGGAAAGGAGAGGGGGGGGGGGGGAAGGGTTGTTGTGAAACGAGGTATCGACCCGAGTAAAAAAAAAGCTATTTAATTTAGGCGTTTATGAAACCTAAAGCTGTTGCTAAATGAACTCTAAATGTTCACCTGCAACACCAAACGTACACTTTTGCATTAAGTTGATCATGTAAACAATGCAATATTCTTCTTTACTCATAAAACCAATCACGCATGAACAGCACCATTAATTACTTACGACAAGTTCGCCCTTATGTTCATAAATATTTTTTGCTCAGTGCTTTGTGAGTTTTCGTACTTCATAGTTTTTACTTTTCGTACTTCATACTAATTAGGCGCAAAGGGAAGAGTGCAGAGAAGAGTGAGGCTGTGTCTATCTTTTATATCAGTGATAAAAATGATATTTCGTGTGGAAAAAAAAAGGAAAAATCACTAAATGATGAATATTATAGTTTAATGCAAAGTCTCGTCAATTTTTCGATATTTTTATGCATGTTATGCTTCATATTAATATAAATTTTCTTGAGAAATAGCAGTAGAGTCTATTAATTTTTTGTAAAGGAGTTATCTTATAGATATTCCACGATAATAAATCAAGACAAAGTGGTGCCAGCTAAGTGGGATTCCATCACACTCCTATACTTTATATTCGAATACCTAGGGGGCGGCTAAGAAAAAGTACGTTTAGAATTCTATCCTAGACGTTATATTTTATAAAATTGAGCATTTCAACTGAGAGTTGTTCGTTTGGACAACGCAGTTTTAAATGCAAATAAGATTGCATATAAGTGCCTTCATAAAGTAGGCTTGAAAACTACCGCGCATTCCAGCTCATAAGGTAGCTAACTACTTACGCCAAAACTAGCGGTCTCTACCTCATTGATTCCATACTCGGTTAATTATGAGAAAAATTTTCCGACATTTATAATGCCACGATCGGGAAGTTGACTGAACAAAAGAGCGACAGCTCTTTTTGAGACTGTGAAATTCCAAATATCCTTAAAGATCGCGGAACACAAAAGCAAATATACATGCTTTCAGTACACAAACGGAACAATCAATATGGCGATGAGGTAGCACCCCCAGCACCTGCGGCAGCAGAACCAGCTCCAGCACCAGTTGAGGAAGCTCCAGCAGCCGTGGAGCAAGCAGCCGCTGCTCCCGAGGCCGCCCCTGAAGTGCAAGCCTCCGGTTACAGGAGGAAGAGGAACAACCAATATGGTGATGAGGTAGCACCCCCAGCACCTGCGGCAGCAGAACCAGCTCCAGCACCAGTTGAGGAAGCTCCAGCAGCCGTGGAGCAAGCAGCCGCTGCTCCCGAGGCCGCCCCTGAAGTGCAAGCCTCCGGTTACAGGAGGAAGAGGAACAACCAATATGGTGATGAGGTAGCACCCCCAGCACCTGCGGCAGCAGAACCAGCTCCAGCACCAGTCGAGGAAGCTCCAGCGGCTGTAGAGCAAGCAGCTGCTGCTCCCGAGGCCGCCCCCGAAGTGCAGGCGTCAGGATATCGACGAAAGAGGAACAATCAATATGGCGATGAGGTTGCACCCCCAGCACCTGCGGCAGCAGAACCAGCCCCAGCACCAGTTGAGGAGGCTCCAGCGGCTGTAGAGCAAGCAGCTGCTGCTCCCGAGGCCGCCCCCGAAGTGCAGGCGTCAGGATATCGACGAAAGAGGAACAATCAATATGGCGATGAGGTAGCACCCCCAGCACCTGCGGCAGCAGAACCAGCCCCAGCACCAGTTGAGGAGGCTCCAGCGGCTGTAGAGCAAGCAGCTGCTGCCCCTGAAGCCGCTCCTGAAGTTCAAGCATCTGGTTACAGGAGGAAGAGGAACAACCAATATGGTGATGAGGTAGCACCCCCAGCACCTGCGGCAGCAGAACCAGCCCCAGCACCAGTTGAGCAGGCTCCAGCGGCTGTAGAGCAAGCAGCTGCTGCCCCTGAAGCCGCTCCTGAAGTTCAAGCATCTGGTTACAGGAGGAAGAGGAACAACCAATATGGTGATGAGGTAGCACCCCCAGCACCTGCGGCAGCAGAACCAGCCCCAGCACCAGTTGAGCAGGCTCCAGCAGCTGTAGAGCAAGCAGCTGCTGCCCCTGAAGCCGCTCCTGAAGTTCAAGCATCTGGTTACAGGAGGAAGAGGAACAACCAATATGGTGATGAGGTAGCACCCCCAGCACCTGCGGCAGCAGAACCAGCCCCAGCACCAGTTGAGGAGGCTCCAGCAGCCGTTGAACAAGCAGCTGCTGCTCCTGAAGCCGCCCCTGAAGTGCAAGCTTCTGGCTATTAAAGGCAACTCGTAACAGCAAGTTCCTATCTTATGCATATCGAAATGTCTTTTACATATTCATGTGATCTGTCATCGGTGAAAACACCTGAAGTTTTTCTGCCCTATAAATGTTTTTTAATGTACTTAAGCTTGACAGTACTCGTTGCTCTTTTTGGGAAATTTGCTGTGCTATTTGCAGCACGTAGTCGACATTGCAAAAAATCTGTTGAAGTGAGTTAATTACCTATTCAACTATTGTTGAACTTCTTTGTCAAAAAGGTTCTAGAAGTTATGAAGAAATAACCTATTTAAACGACCAGTTGTGAAAATTTTTGATAATAAGGCAACTTTCCAATTTCAGTGAAATCCCTTCAAAAATTCAAGCGAGATAATTTCCTGAAAATTTTGTTTTGTTGGAATTTTTCCACATATTTGAAATTCCTTTATTTTCCAATCAGATTTCCTGCCAATCTAATGGGATACTCTAGACACTGCCTTTGATTCATATTGATTTTGTGCTGATACGATTGTAAACGAGCAAATTGTATTCTTTATCGGTAGCAAAGTCGTTATTAGTTTATCTTCATAATGAAAAAAATTTTTGAAATTGTCTAATTTACAGTGATACATAACACACATCACTACTAGATATTTTATTCTAGCGTATATATTTCATAATAGGAGCAAATACTTGTGAATAACTTCAGAGTTGACTCTTAGCTAAATTTCATTTGCATAATTAAATTGAATTCTCGAACATACAATAGAGTGTTATAATGTTTCGTTAAAGAATGGTTCCAACAGAACGATTCAAAGCATAAATTTCTAAACGGATCGAAACTTTGATATCATTCATGGCTGATGTATTATCAAATAAAATCAAATAGGAAATAGTTTTGCAAAGCAAATGGAATAAAATTCTTCAAGTGTAACGATAGTGTTTCGAAAGTGTAAAGTTTGCGCAATGAATGGGATTGTTAAACGTTTGTGATTCAAATAAGTGCAGTCTATAAATGGAACACGTAGCGGGTTTTTCACATCGCGTGAATGCTGTAAAAGAATATTAATGAAAACTCTTTCACTATTTTTCGCTTTCCATTAATTTCATCAAATAATCATTATTATATTAGAGATATTATTTTATATTTAAATTCAAATAGAACATTACATTAAATGAATTAGAGAAAAGCCTAATACAATATATTTCTAAAATTTAAATTTCACCATTTTTTTCCCATTAAAATATGCTGCTTAGATATAAATAATTAACGATAATTGCAAGAGTGTTCTTTCAAGAAAAATACCTCGAAAATAAGCGTCATTGAGAAGATAGAAGATAAAAGCTTTGAAGCTAACGAGAAATTCAATCGATTATAAAGCTTATTTTTGAGAATAATTTACAAGTTTCTTCTTCTTAAATTTATTTATTTATATATTTCGTGTAGAATATTTTGAAGTAAAGTAATGATAAATTTATGAATATTTTTTTATATATGAGCATAAAAGCAGTACGATGGAAATAGACAAAAAAAAACTTAACTATAATATGAAAAGAGTAACGAGGTTATTCTATGCATCACCACAACGAATAACGTCGCTTATGTATATGAAACTCTATCAGACGAAATAACGATATAAAGTCGAATCATTAACGCTTAAACATCAAGCAAATATGATCTATTGAAAAGTTTATTATACAAGTGTTAAGCATTTATCTTTACCCAACCGTTGAAAGCACATTCTTGGTAATAGTCTATTAATCAAATAATTTTATGCCTATTCCTAAAGTGTACCACTCTTTCGGAATGAGTTTGAAACCTATTTTTCTTTACTATTTTCATGCTTCGTCATTCCCAAGAAAACGTTTTCAAGTCTAAAAGCTCTCCAACCTTTTTTGGCGTCTAACGATGTGGATAGCGGTAACGAACCTCAAATGTTCGAAATTTATGAAGTAAAAAAGCAAATAGTCAAACAACATCAAATGAGCTGAAAAATGGAAGCGTATTTATTTGTGAAAGTTCACCTATAATTCGTGTTTGATAAGGATGAACCGTGTAGAGAAGAAGATCGAGATAATGCGCTGAGTTATGGAAACTGGATGCGGTAACAAAATTATTCACAATATCACCCTCAACGTACGTTTGCATCCAATATGCAATAGGCCAGCGATCACTATAGATGGATGCTGGCAGCGTGGTGAATCCAGAATAGGTGCATTCGTTCATGCCCCTGATGTTACATTCACCGACAACAAATGATTGGATTGCCGATGCGTCGACACGTTGGTCGTTGTTCTTATTTGCGTAGTCGATTACACTTCGTTCCAATACCAGTGACCGTCTCTTAGCCAAGTACGATGGCGACGCATCGTCTTGCAACAGCGAAATCGCTTCAAATTTCGCTGAAAATAACGCGACAAAAATTGGCAGGAAAATCATACTTAAGTATGAAAAGATTTCAGAAAACATGTATAAACTGCACAGTTCATCGATTCGGACAAATAAATAAATAAGAACGCCAAAAATTTAGTACAGAAAACAATAAAAAGTTAGTTGTGAAATAAAAATGAATTTGCTGTACAATCAAATTATGTAAATGAGCGTTAAAAGCATAAATAGCTTTGGCTAGATGAGAAGTATTAGCGAGAAACACGCCAGCAATGAACCTCTTCTCTTATTGCGTTTGCCATCTTTTGTAACTTTTATAACACCCTTAACAGTTGCCACTCGTCTATTTTCCGTACAAATCGTTATAGTTAGGTGGAATTGCCGACCTGAAAGTATTTGAAAAAAAAGCTGATATGGCAACAATGGGCTGTCCTCCTGAAAATAAAGCAAGGCAAATATCGACGGTTGCTCCGTTGACCTGACAAGGCGCTAAGCTCGAAGTACATTGCTTGCGGGCAAATTAAAAAAGAGTATACTATTTTAGGTTTTTTGATGTACGGTAGTTATTGGTATTTTTTATGATGTAATTTATGCTGCTACATTTCGACTATCCTACAGCTGGTTGATAAATACTTTGCTTCATCTATTTTCGAATTTTCTCCATAAGTGAATTTTTTTTTTTTGTTGCAATTTTGAAGGGTTTATTCATCTTTTGAAGGAAACTTTAGTGATTGTTCAAGCGAGTTTGTTCGTTTTTACTTTTGGTGTTTTGATGCTATCAGTGCGTTGATTTTGTTGTTTTTTTTTTCGTTCAACTAAGAGCGGTAATGATCGAAGTGAATATTCGCAAAAAAAAAAAAAAAAAACAAAACAAAGACAACCTTTAAAAAAACACGTCGAATTGTACTGCTCTCTAATAGAATCATTCATTTTCTTGGCAGAATGCGAGGCACTTTTTAGCAGTTTTTTGTTAGATTCATAGTAAACTGATAAGAATACACGTTTATTTAAAGCATTTTACGCATAGGCATTTAAAATGCTAAACGACGCAATCTTGAAAATGCATTATTTCAATAATTTGTTTTCTAGTCCCACCTGTAGAAATAAGCCTCATACGCTGGATGGAAAGGCTGAAAACTTTCGGGTTTTTTTTTTTAAAACTTCATTTGTGGAGTGTGATTGCAATCATTGATGGGATCAAACCGCTCGAAGAGGTCGAACAATCGAGATGCCGAAACCCCAATAGTCTATACCACCACGAATGGTAGATTTCAGAGATGTGGCTAACCAAGAATTGAGAAGAATTTTTTAAAACGAACCTCGTCCACTTCTGCCAACGAATCTGAAATCGTTGAAACAGGCGATCTGGTCGCGCATCGGTGCCATATTATTGCGTACCTCTGCACAACAATTATGCGAATTACCTACCATCACGAATACCTTCAATATGCATGAAGATTGCATACAAAACTTACTTCAAAAGAAAAGAGTTGTGCTCACTTCCTCAGTAGTATATTAGAATGGCTCAAGAAGTTCAAAACTCAAGTAGCTTGAGGCTAAAAGAAGCCCAATCCAACCTCAAATATTTGCGCAACTTTAAATTGCTGCTTTTTAGCTGACTCTCTCAAAGTTCGAAAGCATTTTTCTTCAGCCTTTTCGAGTGAAGAAAAAATAAAAATAAAACAAAAAACGTTGCAACAGTTTTTCACAGTCCATTTTCGCCTTCACTATTTTTCACGCAGCGCACTTAATATAAAAGAAAATGAAGTTTTTCCAACCTTGGTATCATCTGGAATTGGTTGTAAGCAAAATACGATGAAAGCAGTTTTAAATGGACGATTTTCTCGCCAATGTTTCGGTAATCCAGTACAGAAAACACTCGAATCACCAGTCGCAATTATCGAGGATTCAATTTCGCCTGGTGGATAGCATTGTTCCAATTCATGTATCGCCATCGCTATTTTCTTCTCCAGTTTGTCTATCTTCTCAGCGAAGCGATCCACCTCAGTCTCGTTGCAAACGTTCATCACACCATCCATCTGCGTTACTTCCTCCTTCCTAAAAAAAAAAGAAGTTCCATTTGAAAACGCGAAATGCAGCGATCTTCAACTAAAATCTAATTATACATTCTGGTTAGATAAATCCACTGCGATAGAATTCATTTTTCTGTTGAGAGCTAACCCAATCAACTATAAAATAACATGTGGGTGGGTTGTTATTTTCCTTCAACGTGTTGGTTATTGGAATAAAATGTCGACATCGATTATTTATGCAAATTTATCGACTTAATTTTATAGGAAAAGAAGAAATTAAAGTGGCAAAACTACTAACTAAATGATAACAATTGATTTTGCAATATTTCCGTGAGGTTCCTGAAAGTTCTTCATTCTCAAATAAATAAATAAATAAATAAATAAACAAATAAATAAATAAATAAATAAATAAATAAATAAATAAATAAATAAATAAATAAATAAACAAATAAATAAATAAAGTAAAAAACAGAGAGTTCAAATCGGATTTGTTTATAGAAATTAACATCGCAATGCAAACCGCTCTAACGTGAAAAATTTAAAAAAGCATTGTTAACTCCACAATAATAAGGAAAAACAATAAAATATTATCGGCACTAAGAGTTCAATCTTCGCATCATTCTCATTAAAATAGGATCCTCTTATAAAATAATACCTATGAATGGGGAATAATTCGACATCCTATGAGCCAATAGATGTTGATAATTGTATCATATATTATGCCCTTTTATAATTGAGACGAGGAATTGTTCAGCTTATCACTAACCGCCTACGCATTAAATCGTTTAATAGTGATAGAGTGATTTTTTATTCGCCTTGTACAATCTCGGTTTTCTGCATTCCATCAATAGTGACGCTGAGATTGATACAGATGAAAATATTCATCACCGGACTACAGAAAAATTTTAATTGATAAGTGCAAAACGATATGTTGCAATCGGTGATATAATTCGGTCGCAAAACAAGCACATTGACCATAAAATACATCAAAACTTACCACTCAGGTAAATATGAATGAAAATTATGAATTAGGCTGAACAAGAATGAAAGTATAACTCTAGAAGCGGTAGTCTAGATAACCTTTTTTTCTCTCCCACTCCCATAAATATTATTTCTATATGCATAAATATTCCTGTTTGATAGGTTAAAATTTGCATAAGCAGATTGCATAATTACGCCATCGTACCATTTATTAACGTTGTATACTTTTCCACCATAGTGCCTGAAAAGTCGCGAATAACGGCCAATTGTGTGCTCGCGTATTCATTGCTCATCAGCAACAAAATCTAATGCATAAAATTCTGCAATTTTAGAACTAGTAGATAAATATCGACGTGACCTGTAGGAGACAGATGCCTGCTCAGATGGTTTCGAGCAGAAATTGGAATAGGTACGGTAGGCTCAAGCAAAATATTCAAATGAATTTGCATATTCGCAGTTTGTACTTTCTTACCTGCAAATTTCTATGCCAATCTGAGCTGCGAAAAAAAAAGCTGTGCACGCTATTATGCAGATTAAAAAAAAACACCGACGCCCAATATTTTTCTCTTCTATTGCCCAAGCTTCAAAACACTGCCATTTTAAACACAATGCGCCGAATTTAGTTCGGGCATTGAATAATGACTGAATAATGACTGTTTTTATCAATGCTATCCACTATTCGATCATCGCATTGCTGCCAAAGACGTAATATTATGAAAACTAGGGCAGGCAAATTTCGAAACCGCAGAAAACTACCGACGCCTACATTATTGATAACGTGGTAATGACCGCAAAAGTGCTGCTTCGCATTAACGTGCAAATATTTTGGTGATTTTTACACCCCCACATTTTCTTTTATCAATATTTGTAGCAATTCTTCTCCCCACTCATACTTGGATTCTTTCAGTCAATCTATCATAACGTGCTTCTTCTTACTTACTGAACGTGGAGGTGTCTCTACGTGGATCATTTCCCTCCCCCCCCCCCCCCCCCCAAAAAAAGAAGGAAAAATCGATGTAACCCTTCTCTGTCAATGAATCCTATTGCAGTCGTAGCACTTCGTTGTTCTCAGCAGTAGAAGAGTACGCAAGTGACATTCAACTTTATTATGGATTCGAGAAAAATTATTGATGTGATGTTCTTTGACATCGAAAAACATTCAGTTGACGCAAATGCGAAAACATTTGATATATTACTAGGAGTATTTTCTTATAAGAAGAAAGATGCAAGCGAAGCATTCAACGACGAAATATTGGTCCAATTAGCCAAAAAATTTATCAAACTGATCAAAAAATATAAGATTGAAAAAAAAAACAGCGACAAATTACGGAAATAACAAACTCAGAGAGCATCAATTAAATTTCGGATGTTGTTGAGAAACATTAGAATAATATTTCCCGCTCAATTCTATACAACATAATGTTTCAACATAGTGGCAACTATGATCGATGCGATATCATAGACAAGTAAACGAGACTTGGACGAAGGACCGGGCTTTAGAGACAATGCCATTAGGGACGTTTAAAACAACGTTCCCATTATTTTATATCAGAGACTAATTCCTTGCAGGGGTACATTTTAATCTAAAAGCCTTGAAATATGGATTATCTCCTGACTATATATAGATGAACGATGGATTATATCCTATATATAGATGAATTTCACAATAAAAGAATTTCGCCTAACAGATTACGAGCGGAACCAATGAGCGATAAGAGGCCATCTTTGTTCGGGTGGAGTACTGAAATATTTTAGCTGCAATTCACTATATGTTTCGACTGGATTGCCGCAGTTACGATAGCGATTATCGTAGTAATGCTCATTGAAAAGTTCGAGTGCCTCATCGATCTTCTCTTCCGTATCAAGTGTCTTCAATGGAAGTTTCTCCTTATAGGTGGCGGGGAGACGAACATCCGGAAACACTATAACACCGCGAAATGAGAAATGTCCACCGTATTTTGGATGCAGACTGAGACCCATATGCAGCTTCTGAAAAATTCTAAGCTTGCATTTTCGTCAACTCTCGAATATATGTAAATTAAGTGGTGACATGACTTCTGTCATAACTGTTTTTTTTGGGTAGGAAGGGGAGGTTGACTTGCATCGCCTTGAGAAATTAGTAAGGAAACATGGAAAGCAGAGGGAAATGAATCTTAAACTTTGGCCTTTTGCTTTAGGGTCGACCTTCCTTCCACATGCAGATACCCTCCCCTCCCCCCCCCCCCCCCAGCTCTCGAATTTCCCACTTTCGTGTCCATACGAAATCACCATTAATGGATGGCTTATTGAAAAATGTTTTAATTATTGGGCGAAAAAGGAAACAATGATGAATCATTCTGGCTCGCAAAACAATCAACAATATCCGCTTTCACTATAATCCCTTTCAATTATCTAGTTCTTCGCTGATCGTGCTGCACCATAAGCGATAGTTTCTTACTCAAAAAGAATACCTTCTTGCCAGTAATCGGATCGGTAGCCTCTTTTACTCTATAAAAGTAAGCAGCACCTGAGATATGGCCACAAACTGGTAATGAAACCAAAGGTAGTCTATCGTGGAGTGGTTCAAAGTCACATATCGAAACGGCACGTATCGGTAAGAGTCTCTGCAAATCCACTTCAACAAAATCATTAAAACTTCAACGGAATTAAAAATGAGATAGTTCAATGAGCCGAAATATTTACGGAGTAAATAAATGCATCGGTAATCACTTCGTTATGATATATGAATTCATTTTTTGAAAAACCTGAAATAATTTTGAATGCGAACAATATTAAAATGATTTTCAACATATTTTTGCTCATCCTTTATAATTAGACTTTCGACCAGCATACTCCTTTTTTTCTTCTCCTCCTTCCTTTCCCCCTCATATTCCCCTTCCACCCTCCCCCCCCCCCCCTCCTCCACATCCGTTCCTACTACGAATTAAACGATGTGTGCATTTAAAATTATGAATATTCACCGAAATATTTCAAATAAAACAACTAAAATCATAGAAAACTTTCCTAACTTCTTGTACAACCTTCAATAACAAAAGTTGGACTAATAAAAACCTGACATTTGAAGACTGACTAAGAAGAATAGACAATTAACAGTATGGAGGAAAAAAAATCATGGTTATTCATTTATCAGCTGAAGTCTACAATCATAGATGCACAAGAATAACGAATAGAGCGCCAATATTTCAAATTATTATTTTATCGCACGAAACGATTTTTCAATTTCAAAGCGATTGAATTTGAAGCAGAACTCACATTCTCAATTTGTGCGAATCGTGAGAGAAAAAATGAGCGTATTGGATTTGACCCAATCTTTTTCATGAAAGTTTCCATACTCTCACCAGATTTGTATTGTTTCTGAAGCCATTTCTTGTAGGTGTTTTCGAAAAACGATGGCGTATTTAGTACAACAACAGCCATCACATCATCGTCGAATCGTAGTTGAACACCCTTTTGCACGACCGCATTGTAAGAGCCAACCTGTACAAAGAAGATTCTTTATTAGCGCTATTTTATTCAAAAATAGCGATAAATATTTATTGCGTGACTTTTTTATGCCTAAGGCTGCTATCAAGATGTTCGAATGCACATAGCTTCAATGTAATTGTTCATAAGATGTAGTAATTACATGGAAAATATTCCTATTCGTTATTGGCAGTTATAGAGTGATTTCATTTCTACATAATGAAATGAACAACAATATGAAGTACCGCATAGTGGAATCTCATGCTCGTATGACTAAATAAACTTCCAAGCGATGGAATAAAATAAACATTAAGGTTGGAAGTGATAGATTCCCTCCTCCCTTTGTGGAAGTCCCCGAAAAGATCGGCTTTCACACAACTGCACCACTGCATCATTTCCCATATTCCTACACATTAGTCATACCTTAGGGTGCTGCAATGATAATATCTGCATACATAATTTGATCAGAAACGTTCTTCATTCTAATGAAACTTGGTTTCATATTTATGAGCGTCATATCCCTTGCTTTATTATGACGCAGTTTTCCAGAATTCATTCACCAGAAGTTCAACGCTAGAACACCGTCGATGCGAACGCTTCAAAGGAACGTCTCTCAGAACTTCTCTACAGCACATTTGATTAGTGATGAGTGATTCTAGCTTCGGACTGCCCCGTCAATTCTTCGCATTTCTATTAGAAATAACCTTACCATAAGATGAATGTCATTATTTTCAGCAGTGAATAGCCGACCGCTTAATTTTCATTGAATATGCAAATAAGTCTTACGGAGATCTGACTTTAAAGTTCCCTACCACAATACTAATATGAATAGTACACCGACAAGGGCGAACAACTTGCCTTGAAATGATGCCACTCAAATCCATCGCGCTCAGCAAGTAATTCGTGAAGCGTATCAAATATTTTGCTCTCGTCTGACGAAAAGCTAATGTGGGATGAGAAAAATGCGGCGCCTGTTCGTTGAATGAACCGACGGAGGGAAGATCTCGTGATGTGGCCAGTAGAGCTCGAGCTAGTTGAGGCAAAATACAAACGAATCGCTGTTGAAAATGGTGCCATCAAGACGCTCAACTCGCGGTAAACGGAACAACAGAACGAAGAATTCAGCAACATCTCAACCCTATAAAACTGATGTTTCAAAATACAACTTCATTGGAACACATGACGTGTAGCGGCCGCGCGCGAAAGTGGCACAAAGAGCGCTCGTTAGTGCTTTGTCTTTAAAACTGCATGAAGGCATAAAGCTGCCATAAGCAAGTTGTAAAAAGTTATGCGCAAATGAGTAAACAAAGTGAGAGTTGATTTAAAGCTGCAGAATGTTTTGCAGGAGTGGGTGGCGACGGGGCCAAGGCAAACAGAGATTGAGGTTGTTGACTGGTTAATCAGATATGTTATGCAAAACACAAGTTATGGGCATCAAATTAGCAAAAAAAAAAAAAAACAGCCATTTGGGGTCAAGCAAAGGCATAAAGAAGGGGCGGTCCAAAAGCATCAGAACGTGTTAACGAGAGGGCTTTAAAACAAACCTAAGGTTTCGGTAACACAGTGATTTGGATCGGAGTTGTGACTTCAATGTTTTGCTTCGATGTGTTTATGTCCTTTCGTGTTCTGTGCATATTTGATAGGTAAGCATTTCCCTCTTATTTCTCTTAGTGGTTTGTAATAATAGGAAGTGCTTGGGTTTCTTCGGCTTTGATTTTTCATCCCGTTGTGTGTCTTTGATAATTAAATGTTACTTCGTCGCGTTTTATTGTCTAAACGTGGTAACAAAGGTTTAATTACCCAAGTTGAGGTGTGGTTCACAAAGCAGTGGAAAGGTGCACACAGGTCGTTGCACAGCAGAATCTGATATTGGTGTTGTAAGATGAACCCTCAATGTCAATAGCATATTCTTGGGTGTCAGGGGATAAAAGGTGATCAGTTGACGAGCGGAAAGCGTCAACATTTGGAGCAGCGCAACTAGGCCGGTCGCGGCAGACAGGAGCTCAGTGATCGGGATCGTCGATCCAGCGGTAATCGCTGTTGGATCGACACCAGTGTATAAAGAGACGGATCGACGCTGGATCACGAAAGCCAGGCGTCAACTCAGAGCTGACTACGGCAGACAGCGGACAACGAGCGACGGCTCAGTCGACATCGAACAACGACAGGGACGCAGGCCTAATTTTTAACAGTAATATTCCTCTTGTTTTTTTTTTTCTTCATTTATATTGTTTGTTCACGAACCTTTGGGGACAAACTATTATATATTCAAATTATTGACCATCACCGCTTCACTCCATGCACATAGCAACTACATACCGCACAATCAAACAACTTTTTCATGTGGACGGTGGTCACTACATGACGCACATAATCGTTATTACTGAAACTCATCGAAAAGTCCCAATGTCGGTCATATGAAGAATATTTTTGAACAACGTATCGCAATCTCTTTCCTAATTTTTCCTGTGAATTTATTCGCCAATGACTGAGAATGAGAAAAGCCATAGATAGATGGAGGAAGAATAAAAAGAATGAAGTAAAATGAAAAGAATTCAATTTTCCACCTATTTCTTTCTGTTACGAGTCGTCGGATTGAATATACTGCTGAATTATATCTGCCGTCGAGTTATACCCACTCGTCAGTGCTGTCTTCTTTAAACGCAATTATTGTTATAGATACTTTATTGATTTGAACAGCACTATGACGTCATATATATATAACAAGGTGTTATAAATAGAGTTAATGGTTAACAACAAACCTGAGGAAATTTTCGACGTATCCTCTCATTCTCTCTTTTTCTGGGTGCTCTCATTATGTCTTTATGCATATCATTCTTGTGATACTTATGCACAAGGCGAATCACTATCATCTTCTGCACGTTCAAATCTGCCCACATTTCAATGAACCCTCCTTAAGCAGCTTCGAAATTTGGTGGCATAAAGGTGTAAATATTTGGAGAAGTCAACCACTCAGTGGGTGGGTTAGGAGCTATGCAGCCTTTACCTACTTCCTGATCAACGTAAACAACTATGCAAATCTCATAATAAAACCTACTTAACAATACTTCAGTATTCACGGCTCAATTAACATATAATAGGTAACAAAGGTATACAGCCAATAATATATGATTCGCCCACTTGTTCTTTCAACTCTTTGTAATAATTAAAGCAATTTAAACACAACCAACGAATAAATATATGATAAGTAAGAGGCAACTACGTACAGTACGGTAATCAAATGAACAAAACAACATGGATGTTTATTGGAACCAATGTGCTATAAGACGCCACCTACGTCTCGATACGGTGTTAAAATATTTCAACTGCAAGGCGCTATACTTCTCGATCGGATCACCACAATCTCGATAGCGATTATCCATCCAATGTTTATTGAATAATTCAAGTGCCTCAAGCACTTTTGCATCCGTGTCGAGTGTTTTTAGCGGTTGCGGCTCTTTGAAAGTGGCTGCTAGATGAACATCCGGGAAGATGATAACACCACGAAATGCGAAATAACCACCATATTTCGGATGTAAGCTTAGTCCTTGAGGATAAATCTTGAAAAAACGATAGGTGACGCTTACAAGTGAAGCCATCAAAAACAGCACCCTCACTTCCGATAAAATCTAGCGAATTGCTCGTAATATGCATTCTGAATGATTGACGTTCTTTGAAAAATATAGAGCAATAGATGACTGGACCCTACATAAGTTGTTAAGGATGTGTTGCATGTTATTAAAGGATCGATCCTCTAATGACTAGAGCACTTAAGTGCTATCTTGTTGTGACGCATTTACTCCTTATAAATGCTCATAGAATTCAGTACCTTCATAATGAATTCATTTCGTTTAGGCATGAAGTGATTATTCAATAGAGAAGTGTTTTCTAAAGAACACAAATAAGAATTCATAAATAATTGAATTCTATTTCTAATGTTAACAAAAATATGCTAAGAAAATTAGCGAAACATTCATGAATCGTTTCATTCCATGATTTTCATATTTAACGGTTCGATCAGACGGTGTCTAGATTTATGCACTCCTTCCTTGTCTCTACTTCTCCTTCTCTCCTTTTCCTACCAGTGCTCTACCCCAACTCCTTCCTTAGTTCCTCTTCAATAGTCATTTCCTGGTTATCCTGGATGAAAACTTAATGCATCATGCGCCCATATTTTACCAGGACACTTGGCTAGCGAGGTAAGCAATCTCTATGCAGTTCCGGTGCACTTCAGCCTTGAATGCAACGCTGCTTAATTGCGAAATATTAATGTTAAACTATAAAGAATAAGCCAACAACAAAAAATAATCACCTTTTCACCTGTGACCGGATGGTTCGGATGGTAGAAATAAGCGGCACCAGAAACGTGACCACAAGCGGGCAATGAAACGGCAGGTAAGCGATGTCTTACTGGCTCGAAATCACATATCGAGACCACCCGAATCGGTGAGAGATGCTAAACAGATTGCAACTTTCTTGAAATGCCTTCAAAAAGACCAACGAATATGTGATAAGACATAAAAATGAGGCATAAATGAAATAAACGCAAAGAAAAGGAGACCTATACGATTCTGAAACATAAGTAATTAAAGGAAACTGCCCAATCACTTTTGCAAGC
This sequence comes from Ascaris suum, assembly GCA_013433145.1. Classification (NCBI taxonomy): domain Eukaryota; kingdom Metazoa; phylum Nematoda; class Chromadorea; order Rhabditida; family Ascarididae; genus Ascaris; species Ascaris suum. The sequence goes on along the minus strand of CM024170.1, from coordinate 10,811,137 downwards.
CAAGTACAATTGCTAAAAAAAATCCCCACTTTTGTACGCTTATTATATTATTTAGTACACTAAGATGGATCCAACTATTTTTAAAAGCTCGTATAAAATTCAGAAATACGGCAATTCACATGGAAAACTTATTCATTTCCGAAGATAATTTTTAAAATTTTATTTCCAAATAACTTCCGATAAAGTTATTTAGAAAATTAATGAGCAATAAGTTACCATCTCAATTTGCATAAATTTCCAATTGAAGAAAGTTTCAACAGGATGAGGTCCAACTTTGGTTTTTACATCGTCCACACCCTCACCAGGATTGCAGTGTTGGCGAAGCCATTCTTTGAAGGTCGTCTCAAAAAACGATGGAGTATTCAAAACTAATACGCCCAGCACATCATCTTCGAACTTCAAACGGACGTTTTCTTGCACAATCGCGTTATGTGATCCCACCTGTAATTTATATAGTAGTGAGCTTGAATTGTAATGCTGCGAACACTAGCAGCTAATGCACGTTGAATGGAAACGATAGAACGGCGATCATAGTTTAATGGAGAACATTTCAGAAAGGAAAACAAACGATCATGGTTCGTATCTCATTGCTCATTTTATCTCTGCTAGTTGCTTGCTCGATATCACAATACAAATAACGTTACGAAGCCGAAATGAGATGCCGGTTATGCTCAACACTTTTCGTTCATTTATTTCTCATAATTCTTAGCGGATTTTCCTATCCTTAGGACGATGAACTCTTCGCAATAGAATATCTATCAGCTATTCGCATTTATTAATTTTCTATTAAAAAAAAAATGAAATTATAGCTAAATAGCTTGACAATTATTGAACGTTTTAATATTTCTATATTTTTCAAATATTTTCACTTTGTTTTCCAAGCTGGAGATATTATATCGACCTAATTGCTATAAATAATTCGACATGTTCTGGAGCCGAGAAAACGCTCATAACTCTATCTTTTTATAATTATTTCATTATTTCATCGAATAAGAACAAGAAAACGACTGATAACTAACCTTGAAACGATACCATTCAAAGCCGTCACGTTGTGCTAATTGCTTATCTAAAGCTCTATAGATTATCGATTCGTTGTCATTATTTTTGATGCATAATTGTCGTCGTTGATGAACGATGACATCAGAAGACCACCTCAACGATATAAATATTCTAGATTCGAGCAACGATTGAACAAAACGAGACGGACGGACATATGCGCCGACTGTGCGGTATGAGCCCAATATGCTTGAATAACATTGCATAAGCATTGCACGTTGTGCCACATTACTAGTGCTCTTTTATTACGATCGATATCACAACAATGAACTTTCAGTGCTGTTCGTTGTGAAAGGAAGAGTGTAAATAATGGTTGAGCGGGAAAGTTTTTCTTTTCTTTTTCGAAAATTTGCATTCGAATGTGAATAAAAACAGTGGAATTTTATATTCAAAGAAGAAGATCTCTCCCATAAAGTGGGCATAACTCTCGTTTGTTTTTGCAACAAACTTTTGTTTGGAGAACGAATATTTGAAGTTATTTATTTATTTATTTATTTATTTATTTATTTATTTATTTATTTATTTATTTATTTATTTATTTATTTATTTATTGCGATTGAAAGAACTTTTCTCGTGAATATGAGACATTACTTTTGTTTTCGATGTTTTCGCAAAGTTTCGAAGTTCCATTTTATCAAAAATTTTTGTTATTTAATCAAATGCATCTCTCATATTAAAATATGCTAAATCGATGCATTCAATTAAATTCTAAAATTATGAAATAAACTAAAGTGTAAAGAATTTGAAGTAATTCTTTGATTTCAAATATAAAAGTAATGTCGCAATTGCATCTTTTTTCTTCGAATTTTTTTCCCGGAAATTCTTCTAACATTCGGTTTTTTTCCGGAGATCCTTCTAACATTCGGTTATTTTTCCGGAAATCCTTCTAGTATTCGGTTGTTTTCCGTTCACGTTTTTTAAAAGACACAATTATTGGCCTGCAAATATAAATATGTACTAAATCTCTACACGTTGAATTTCTTTTTATTTCTGATCTTCTCTGTTTTTTTTTGAGAGAGAGAGACTTTCATGACAGGATCTATACACCGTGCATTGGTATAAGTATTGAGTTACCTCAGATTTCAGTAGGTCGCAAGTTTTTAAGCAGTGCACGAAAACGACGAGGAGTTTGATAGAGGAAGTTAATTAAAATAATTCAGTCTTAGTAAAGCTAAACTTGTCTTCTGTGCACTTAGCGCTGAGGATTAGCATTATTTCGAAGAAAATTCCCTCTTTAGGCACAATTTGATATGATGCAATGCTGATGTAACGCTTTCGCACTATTGCCTTTCAATGATTCGAATTATTTGAGTCCTACAAGGAAATTTGCAATACACAAGTGCGATAGTCAATAAAGCCGTGTAAACATCAAAACGGATGATTTGCTCTGTCATCGAACCAGTGAAATTATCTGGGGTGTCCTGAGGGTGCCGTATTCTAATACGGGCTCATTAATCAGCAGGTATGCGGTTCATTCTGGGAGGTCAAGGGGATCTGTAGGCCCAACGGTAGAGGTGAGGCAAGTTTGTGAATTTCACGACAATATATTTTAGTGTATCGCTTCAGAATTCACTCAGATTTCGTTTAAAGGCATAATATTTTTTTCCCATACTTAAACAGTCTAAATTAACAGAATATTTTTGCCTGCCTCATTTGATGACCGCAAACTGATTCATTCGTATCTTGCCAGCAGCATCCGCACTAAATGTGTGGCACTAACGCCCGTCACCTGATCGTCTCTGGCATGAGGCAGAGAACTTGCGAGATCATCGTGAAATTTATTGATTTTTCATTGGTTTTATTTCGAAGTGTTTGCGTGGTGGGTTCGTGCATTTTCGAGTTGTAGATTATCGTTCGATGAGGGGCCATAGGTAGTTTGGATGCGATTGAGTTGCTATTTATACCATCTTGCAGTGTTAGACATTAGGTTTTGCAATAGCGTTTAACGAAGTTACAGCGATGATTCCTTGTCATCTGCAAGCAAAACGATAGCATTATAAGTACTAGATACATATTTGTGAACATACTTAATTAATGTTAATTTAAGTGAAGTTTAGATTAAATCGGAATTAAAAGATTGCTTAGAAATGACAGGAGATTAGCGAAAATACGTTTAGCGTCGAATGTTTGAGCACATTATGCGCTTTTTGCGTCTATTTTGAATAAGAAATTCATTATAACGACGTATTGTCTGTATAAACTTGTTTAGGTCACCCAGCGGGTTGAAATTCGCCAAGCGGATGAGTGTTGCATAACAAATTTCATTGCAAAACGAATCCGGTTGAATTATGCGCTGAGCTGAAATATGCGCATGAAAACAGCTTCCCTGTTGCGCCTTATCACTTGCTATGCTTTTTTGCGTATTTGCGGAATGCATTATTATGGTGCTATATATATATATATATATATATATATATATATATATATATATATATATATATATATATATATATATATATATATATATATATATATATATATATATATATATATATATATATATATATATATATATATATATATATATATATATATATATATATATATATATGCGCTGCGGTGGTATTTATTCGTTTTGTTCTATTTGCGGTTTTTTTTTTAACCGGAATAATAGACTTTCATTTTTAATTCCCTCATGAGGCATTTGTCTGTTTGAAAATATTTTCATTTGTTTTTTCTGCAGTCTAATATGCAACGGTTCTTTAGCCAGTTCTAAGCTGCTGAATAATAGGCGATCCGTTGGTGCAGAGGTCTGGATAGTAATTGATCTCCTCTCCGGACAAGCGAGAGAACGAAAGTAGGAGCAAAAAAAAGTTTAGCGCTCGATTTCATGAAGATGGATTAGGTCGGATCTGGTACTGGCCAGTTCTGGTCACCATCGGAGCCTGTTTTAACTCACGCGCAAATGAGTGGAGTTTTTCTCGGTCTTTGTTCAGTTCGCATCCAGAGACTCGGCAGTGTTAAATCTTAGCGCTTGATGCAATGGGACCTTTTATTTGACGCATATAACGGATAGAGGATAATTAAACTCGAGATAGGACTATTTGTAGTCGTGCGAGAAATATTTCACTTCTTGTTCAAGACCGTATCTCCGTCCACTTTTGTGGAATGCTACAAGCAGTCATGTTTCACACCTTTTAAATTTTTTTTTTGTCTTTCTTTTTAAATAGTAAATTCAGAAAAAAATGGTCAGCGAAATGGAGGTACCGCCGACGACGGCCGAGCGGCTTGAGATTTTGCGTCAGAAAGAAGAAGGTCTGAGACATCCGGATTCACCGGATTGGTTCAACCGTGATTATAACGAGAAGTTGAAAGAGTCGTTGATGTGGGCGGCTCCGTACGACGCAAGATTTCCTCAAGTGAGGAAACAACGACAATGCTTCGCCTACTATGTCGACTTCCATCGTTGCCTAGAGCTGATGGGTGCTGACTATAAACCGTGCAAATTCTTCAAGAATGTCTACAAAGATCTTTGCCCGAACTTCTGGGTGGAGAAGTGGGATGAACTGGTTGAAGAGGGACGCTTCCCAGCCAAGTTTGATCGTTGAGCGACGTTATATGATGCCTTTCTGTTTTTGATGTGTTTATTCATAGAGACTGGCTTTGTATCATCTCGACTTTGTGTTAGTGTATAGAGCGATTGTATCGTTTCATCGCCACGTCTGTCAACTCTTAGTATACTTGTGTTCGCTTTGATAATACCTCGTTAATTTCTGATTTGTGATATGGCTGATGAATAAAGTTTTAGGTATGGTTGGAGAGCTGGTGGATGCAAAAGAGATTGCACGCCGAGAGTCATTCATCCGCGCGTACAACCGACCCTATAAATTGCTTGATCCGTTCACTTGGCCTTATCCTGAAAAGAGTGCTGCTTGCATCGGAGGGCTTTCGCTCATCACCCTTCATCTCAACAACCTTTGGTACAAGAAACCCTTCTACTACGGTATGACTTCATTGCACATCATTGAATGTTTCGTATCTTCCTCGACGATCTCTTGCGATTTCTCACATGCTAATATTCTATTTAGTCTTTTCGACCATCTTTGATTCACCTGTGACTAGCGGTTTATATATTGGTGGACTTTCGAATGTTTTTCGGAGACAGTGCAAGGAAATGGGAAGAAAGGAGACGAGATCTTGGTCGGTAATAGTTGAAAATCACTGAGAAGCACTGGCGACTTCTTTTTGAGAGACAGGTTCTTATATTGGGATGGGGGGGGGGGGGACGTTAATAACGAATGATCACTAAAGAGAAAGCGGTGTTGACAGGGAGAAAGGCCGATTTGCACTTTATAAAGGTTGAAAAGAGGGCTAATATTTTTATAGATTTAAAAATTTATGTTTTTTTCCGCGTCTTTCTCAGTTTCTTTCTGTCAGTGAACTACGCCATAGAATTTACTCATATTTTATGCCAGAGAACAAAGCAACCTGTATTGAAGAGTACTTTTGAGTCGTACGCGTCTTGTTTTCTCACTGGAAGTAAACTGATTAAATCTAGAATAACTTTATAGATATCGATTTGAAAGGTCATCTTCACATTCATATTTACGTTTTCATATCAAACCAATTTTAATTCATATTTACGCCGTGGTTCAATAGAGTTGGGGCAGCATGTAGATGATGAGGTATATCAATGAAGGGAAGGTGGTATAAGAGTTCGAGCTTGCTTTGACTCAAGTGCGAAGATGCTTGTTTGTCCCGAAAAGCGCAAATCCCCTCCTCCAGCTGGCGCATTACACAGCGGAAGGCTTACCCAAGCTTCAGCAAGCTCTTCGATACGCCATTTGTTATACTCATTTACTTGTAAAAACCGATGTGGGTCTAGGATGCGGTTTTATCAGTTATAAAACCTTATTTGTCATTTGATACCTTGGTGGTAGTTTTGTGGGATTAACGGTGATAGAAGGAATGGACCGGTGACCATCTTTCATATACTTTAGATAGTATGCGGAAAAGGGGGGGGGGGTAGGCGGAACGTTTCATTGAAAGCATTTTTCTTTCACTGCATGGTGATGAGGAAAGATTAACTGCATTTTTCAATGTGCAACTATGCGGAAAACAGTAAGGAAGGGGGGGAGGGAGAGTTATGCCACAGTTTCTGAATCTGGCAAAACTTTCGTCGCACTGATGACGGGCGGAATTAGTCATATAGTAATCGAAATTCCATATTATGCAGCGGCAATAAGTGAATCCATCATCTACCGGCTTCCTGTTAAATGACGCTGTTAATATTTTCTAAAGAAGGCATTGATTTCAGCGATTTTCCCTCGTCTTGCTGCAATAGCAGCAGTCTCAACACTGGGTTATTTCCTCGGCCAAGTTCGCGAACATCACTACCGAACACGTGACGCAGTAATTGAGCATTACATTTCGCTTCATCCTCAAGACTTCGATCACCTCAAGGAATGTGAGTTGTTGAAAGCAGTTGTTCTCTACGTGCTGCTGAATATGCGTATCCATAGAACGAAGTGTGATGTTCATTCGAGAGCTATATGCCTTTGCTTTTGAATATTTTGCAAAGATACTCAAAAGTATTTGTTGATGTATCTTTCTCTTTGCTTATATTTTGAAGTTTCTCATTGTTATATAGTAGTGGTTGTTTAACTTATTGGTGCATATCGTTTCGAGTTTCGGCTTCAACAACTTTTTTAAAGGATAAAGTCGGATCTGTCGCTGTGGTCCTTCTTCACTGCTTCAGTAATTATAATTACAGTTGTTCCTCGTCACGGTTTATCATTCATTTAAGTGTTATTAGTGATCATGCGATTGGATGAGGATGAAAATGCCTCGTTGCTGAGGTCTCATTATTTTTGCAGATAACGGGCGTCCATTCTCGCAGATTCTACTGCCGTGGTATCCAAGACGAGCTCAATACGTCAAATACGATTAATCACAGCGGTCATAATTCAGCGGATGCTCATTTCTGTTTTTTTATCTGTTTAGGACTTCCGTTTCGAACATAGATTTGTTGCTTATTTGCTCATAGATAAGCGCTTATTTGAATCTTGTACTTCAACACATATACCTTCTTATTAAGCATTGTAGCTGTGAAAAATGTTTTCTGGGCCGATTAGCGATGAAAATGCTTCAGCTTCAGGAGCAGCGTTCGATGAACGCCGTCGTCGCATGTTAGAGCGTCTGAATGCACGCTATGCACTAAGTGAAGCTGAGGCCATCGCTGTGGATGGTACTAATTCAGCAGCTAGTTCACGTTCCAAGAGCATCTCACAGTTTGATGATCTTCAGTCTCGTGCCAACGGTCTCCTGAAGTCATCAGATGCATGCGTAGATCATTCTTTGCTCACCGAAATAGAAGATGCTTTAACGGTGCTGCCACGGGGATTGCAGTCGAGGCGTTTGCGAGAAGCATATAACGAGCTTAGAGCCCGGATACAACAGCAAGTAATTGGCAACCAAAAGAAAACAAAATTTTCGTTCTCAGCGAAACCAGTGATAAAGTTTCATGTGCCATCACCGGATCAGAAGGAGATAGTAGACGACAACGGTCAGTCAGCTGACGCATTACAAAAAACTTCATCCTCAGCGGTGCCATTCGCCAACTCGCTCACAGTGACCAACAAGGTGGGACTTTTGAAGCATTTGCTATCCAGCGTTCGATGGGTGTCTTGTAGCACTTTCCTAGTACGTTTACAGTTGGTGCGGAGTAGCGTTGTTTGTGCTGTCGCATTTTTGATATCAAATGGGACCGTTAAGTACTAAAGAGAAAGATCAGAGGTACACAGCAGAGGAGGTCGTTGATGGTTTTAGCTGGATATAGCGTTTGTGCGCTGGCTGAATTGAGGTGCCCTTTATGTCTGCAGTTTTTAATCGTTATTTCATGAAAATGTTTGCGATATAAAGAGAGGGCAGGTGCCTTTTGCGGAAAGAAAGGAGAGAGAGGTCCGAGATTTGCTTTTCCGCCATGTCCAAGGTATGGAGAGAAAAGTCGAGGGGAAAAGAGAGGGAGGGAAGGGGGAAATGACGAAGATAAGTGGACAACGTTCCTGTCTTTCTATAGGCTAGGGGAATTAATCGGGAAGATGCCGTAAAGAAGCAGAGTAGCTCTTTATCGAAGAAGCGGACGGGAGAGGGGTTAAATTAGATGGGATAGCGGCTCCATCTTCAGTGTAGGCCAATTCGATGAATCAAACGTAGAATGTTGGCACGCCATTCTGGGAATGAAACATCGCGTTGCGCCTTCACAGTGCGAGTAGATGCAGAGGAAATCATCCGGACAGCATGTTACAACAATTAGTTTTTTTTGGGCCTTTTTTGGGCCTTTTATTTTATTTTTGGCCACAAAGTTGTTGAGTGCAAAGGTATTTGATCCTGTAGTGTGATGTTAATTTTTTCAGTGAACGAATCCGAAACGATGGGGGGGGGGGCTGTATTACAGAAATCATTTCCTGCCTTGCGGTAATTAACATTCTGCGCAGTTTGGCGAAAACCGCCAGTTTATAGATTTTAAAAGTGGTTGAGAGTGACGTTTTTCGGGAATATGCGGTAGTGATGACATTATGAGGAGCTATTGGAAAGGTGGCGGGTTGCAGCTAAGAGTGCTTTTAATATTTCTAAATTCTTCAGGAAGACGAGTTCGTGAAATTGGATGGCAAAGGTGGTGAGGATGTGTTATTGAACGGTCTGCGCAAGTGTCGTGTCAGCATACCATTCAATGCATCTGCAATCCATCTGAAAGACGTGCATGACACAATATTGGTTTTTGCACCGGTGTCCTCATCGATTCTGATCCGAGAGTGTTCGAATGTGACATTGGTGGCTGCAGCTCAACAGATACGCATTCACAGTAGTCATGAATTGAAACTGCACGTTGCAGTGCGGGCAGCTGTTATCATAGAAGATTGCGATGGCATCCAGATGGCTCCTTATCGAGTCCGTGACGTTGCCCTTGATTGGGAGAACGATAACTGGCGTAAAGTGAATGACTTCAATTGGCTCTCGGCCGAACAGAGTCCTCACTGGCGTGTCATAGATGAGAGTCTATGGCAAACTTATGACATTGCGATGTGTGAGCCATGTAGTTCACCTTGCTGATGCACTGAGCGGGTGGCAATTGTTCGGCGTTCGTGTAAAGTGGCATCATGGTTAGGCATGCTTCAGCTGTTCTAGTGATGATTGGTACTACGTCTAATTAGTTTTAATCCTCTTTCTTATTAGGGGCACATATCATCTGGCCTTAATGCAGACATCTTGGTAGTAGTGGTAGAATGGCTATGTAGGTATCGAATGCATTTCATTATACAATAAACAAAATGACTCGACGCTCGTTTGAACGAAGTTGTTATGAACAAAAAACGTTTTCAGAAGAGCGATCACCATTATACAGTGCGTATTCATCCTCATGCAGGAATGGTTATGCGGAAAGGATTCATCATGATTTTTTTTTTTTGCATTTATTTCGGTGACAACTGCTAATGTGGTGGCGTTTTACTTTGTCTGTGTGGTTGATGCGCGTTATCTTTGTGTATAGTTTGGCATTGTGGACATGCTTTCTTCAGTCTTTTGTTTTGCTTCGATAAACACCTCTTCTGCTGAAGATTCACAGGACATCCGTAGCAACGATTTCCTCGAGCAGATGTCATGAAGGTGTAAAGAAGGGGTACATTGTAAGGATAGAAGGATGATTGTTATCAGTGCAGTACTAACTTTTCTAAATCCCTCTAAATATTATAGTGATTCAGGATTTTTATTATCACATTGGATTTTACCTTGCAATCAATCGATTCGATAGCTTCGTTGCCGATCATCATCGGATAGGAGGGTAAGGAAGAGAGGTCTGGGTGGTATCGTGGAAAAACGTACTGTTCTGAAATGGGGAATTTCAGAGAGGAATTCGAGCACGCGACTTTCCATGTCACTATTCAAATTTTATTGAACATTAATAGTGTTGTAGGTTAGAATGTTTTCCTACATTTCATTGTCATCGTTATAGTTTTCGACTTGCGGTTGGTTGGCTTATTCATTATCACATCAATGGATGAGCTACAAATGACGACGAGAAAGTCGAGATAAATGTTTGGATGATGGGAGTACATATGAATCTCAAATGCTTCAAACATAATTTACGTATTGCGAAATAGTTTGTAGTTGTAATTGCACGATGCATAACTAGCTGATAATGGTGATGTATTTCCGCCGAAATTGCTCTCTTGCCTTAGATTGGGAACAAGGAAAGAGTAGATTCGAGTCGTCCGAAGAATTTCGTTGGCATGGCGAAGATGCGGAATTCATTAGGATGGAACTGTTTTTCGCCTAGTGCTCCATTGGGCAAAGAATTTCCCAGGTTCTTGTATTAGGGAGGTTATGAAGTTTTTGTAAGTCTTTGAAGACATGTATTTCTGTCCTTTCTGACATGATGGCGACAACATAATTGCTTATGTTAGTAGCGGTTTCATTCATCGGCACACTTGCATTGTCGCTCTCATTTTTCGGAAAGCATTCGTGCAGACAGAAATCTCAACAGATATGAAAATTTCGAAGTTACACCGAAGTAATGTGCGTGCGAGTTAAAAGAGTGGTAAACCAGGAGCAAGGTCCAGACCAACATTTTGCAGTTTCATCAGCTCGCGACAGTGACGCTTACAGTGAATCCTGTTAAGAGGTGAGGAACACTTCTCGAAGACGTTTTAAATTTAGGTCCCAACAGATATTTTTCCTATATCTTTTCACTTCAGAATCTAATACCAAGAATTGAACTCGCGACTGATTCAACTAACCGATAAATACCTGGAGGGAACTATTGGTATATTTTGACGCCTTGTTCGTAATGGGTGGAGTACTTTCGTCGGGCCTCTTTCATGATGACGAGAAAGGCGTTCCTGACTCAGCATTCATCGAGTTCAGTTACGGAGAACAATCCGAGGACGAATATAAACAACTCGACACTGAAAACGATCAAAAAGGAGATACGGCAGTTGAGCATATCTTCAAGAAAACAAAGTATGTCTACTGGTCGGAATCCAACGGAGGTTTTCATCGACATAGGAGGAATCCATAATGGGGCCGGGAAGAAGGGAGCGGACGTGGTGGGGGTCGTCAATCTAGGAGCACGGAGCGAGCGGGTCCACAAAGACTTCTGAATCATCGTGTATTTTAAAACAGCCTACATTTTCAGACTGACTCATTTCTTTAACAGCCAGACCAATCATTAAGAAGAGAAGTTGAAGCGGCTAGTATATCGCTAGAGCAAGTTTACCTTCCAAATCGAATGCGAGTAACGGAAATTATATTCCTAGGTTTACTTTCCCATCACTTCTTTTTCTAATGCACAAAATACAAGGAAATGTTTTATACTGCGAAATGCTCTATTGAACGGTTCTTTCGAGAGACGTGCAGTAGCAGCTTATTTAATTATTACGGTTTATTTCCACTGGTAAGGTGGGCAGTTAATTTTTTATGAAACTGGGCTCAAATCCGCAATCGTCGTCTAATTTGACTCTCTCTTTATCGAGGCTGTTGACGATTCTAGTTAAGAGGTTTCGTATATGGTCACTACTATTTCCGATGTATTGCTCATATTTTCAAATCCTACTCGCTGACAAAAGATTCTATTCGCACCTTTTTTATCGAGAAATAATATGACTTTTAGAACTGTTTATGGGCAGCCGGCAAAAGACATGAAAGGGATGATGATCGATTGGGCGAAAGAGTACAATATCGTTCTAACCAAACGACCATGTCCCTACGACTTCCCGGCTTTCGAGGCTGACAAGCCACCTGATTACGATGAGAAGGTTGATGCTAAAAACTGCTAAAGATTCTTTAAGTTTTGTTGTTGCATACTATAGTATAAATGACCGATTTATCGTTATGAAAGTTTATATCAAATTCACATACTTGATATATGTAATGAGGAAACAAATATTGCATCTAAATACTATGATTACTGTGGAAAAAACGCTAAAAATATATGAAACAGTTAGAAATGTTTTACTCGAACGTGAGCAAATGCCAGATTAGAAAACATGATTTTAATGATGAAAATCCATAGTGAGAGATATGAATGAGCAAATTTTTATGCTTACCGAACGATTTTGCAGTATATAAATGAGGAATTTGATAATGGATATATCATAGTAAATTATATGAAAAGTATAGCGATGATAAGGAATTGATGGGTGAAAACAGAAAATGAAATGATCCATCACAATAGTGATGGAAATTATTGTGAAGTTTCTCCATTCAATGCTAGTGATGTTATAATGATAAGTTTTTTTTTCTATTGCGATACCTGTATGTGCTGAAACAATCAATGAGTACAATATAATTCATAAATGTAGTAATATCGATTCTCGAATAGTTTTTCAATTCGCTGAAAAAAATGTTCACTTAATTATGTTAATTGTTTACTTTAGAAGAAAGAGGCCGAAAAGCTCGAGAAACAAACGGAAACCGAGAAGAAGAGTGGAGAAGACGTTGCTGAACAAAAACTTGACAGTATATTTTGTCTAACTTACTATTTCATAAGTTTGGGCCACAATCTTACAATTTCATTAATCGATGCATTTTTGGTGAAAATTGGAGCTAGACTTTTATTTCTAGTCGAAAACGGATAGCTTGCAAGTTCTGATGAAAGTCGCGAATTGCTTGATTATTAAAAGCAATAAATTGTGCGAAAGTAATTACAACAGCCATGCCATGATACCTCAGGAAGAGCTGTCATTGGGAATCTATAGCCTTGTATAGTTCAGATTTATTATCTGAGATCACAGTTTATTGATTTTTTTGAGTTTTTATTGTCGTTTCGTTTGAGTTTGTATGGTTTAGCTCGACGTTTAGAGCTTTATGCTTTCTTATGCCCTTTTCTACAAAAAAGAAATATTTTTTCTTGCAGCATCGAAGTTGCGGAAGAAGCGTTCACGCTCAAAGTCGCGCAGTTCGGGTAATAAAAAAGGCCCTAAAGGCAAGAAATCGGCCGATGCGGAGTTCGATGAATGCAGTTTGGAGACTTGATTCAGCAATGAATGTCAATGCGCTTTAACTCGAAACCATTCCCAAGATGTGTCCAAAATAACGAATGATTGATTGATTTGAATGCTTCTTCAAACCTATTCTTTACTCACCTGTCCACACTCACTTATTCCTATTTGATTCTATATGTACTTTCCTGTTACGATGAACTTTACTGGCTAGCAATATTTGAAAATGAATGAATAAATAGTAAAAAAGTTGCCACTCTTTCGGAGCTTAACAAGTGAAATCGTCCGAAAATAAAACTATGTCAGGAGTAATAGGGCGCTATTTAATTAAGCTATAAATAATAATTAAGCATATTACTATTTGTTAGTGTTTGAAAGTTCTCGCATCACATGGAATTGATCCCGACCAATCTTTTTATCGCTTGCCCTACTTGCCAAGATGCTATTATCTTCGATCTTCGTCGATCGCAATTGAATGGACGTGCATCGCTAGTTCATTCGTAGACACTTCTGAAGGAAATGCGTGGTCATTTTTGATGGAATTTTAATTTTATCATCATTTGAGTATGGATATTGCATGCATATTGCTTCTCGAATTTTACTTCAACGATCCAAAACATGTACAATGCAAATGGATGCTTCTTTTTTTAACTCATTGCACAGCGTTGTTGCTTTTACAGAGGGGTTACCGTAAAGTAGTCGATCAAATTCTTTATCATTTATGGGCGTTAGCAAATACATTAGAAAAATCGATGCTGTAGAAAGTGAGCACTCATTAGCAGTAAATGAAGAGGACGTGAGCTCGGAGCTTTGGTCTTCTAGCTGAAGAACAGTGAAACGAACTAATCCTATTCCTCAGACACTCAAATGTTTTCCATTCATAAAAAGTGCATTTATCCATTGATAGACTTAAAAGGCGTCCAATTTGCATTGATTGTGTCTTTGCTAATTATGAAAGAAGAACAGTTTCATTTAGAAATGGTTGTTATTACAGTTTTGTTCCTCGTAGAAGTGGTTGGTTGTCTTCCTTCTTATGGCTGCATATGTGAGCCATCTAAGGCGGTTGGTGCAAGCGTATGTAATGAACGGTGTTGCTTGAAAAGAATTTTTTGAATGGCTCTTACTGAACGGCGATGCATTATGCACAAAGTGTACTTGCATCAAGCTTTGTCGGACTGGTAGCAACGCATCTCTGATGGCAGACCTATACTTAACTACAAGCAGCGAAAGAGATGTATGGATGAATGACAAACTGCATGAGTGTGGTGCAGAAAGAAAGGATCATAGTTCGACTACAACCTAAAGCCTTACACTTCGAAAAGCGTGTGCAGCGGTATAATATGAGTTTCCTTCACTCATATGAATTCCCCATGAATTTGCCTATTGTGGAACTAGTTTTGAAAACAGTGAGCGATCATCGAATAGTGAAAACACTCATATTCTTACTCTATTCGGTCATTTATCCTAACAACTATATTTAGCACTTCGCAGTGATCTTGTGTGAGGTTACAGTGTGAGCATTCTTGTTTGATACCTGCTGCATAAAAAACAGTTGATTTTACCGGAGGTCGTATACAAGTGCGGTGATCGAAAATATGTCTTACGTTTAGACAAATCCTATTGCTCAGGAGCTATTGCATTTTATGGTTTCTACGAATTGTTGTTTGGTAGAGATATTAGCTAAAACATAAAAATAAACGGAAGTCTCTAATCTTCTTATAAGAGGTGTGGATGCGTTGACTCATTTCGTGTCCCAAGAAGAAACCCTATGGGGCTGTGCACATCGAACGTTTATCACGAGGATGAAAAAGGTGTTGACGATGCGCTGTTGCAATATTTGAATTATTCGGAACAACCCGATGAAGAGTACAAGCAGCTCGATACGGAAAACGATCAGAAAGGTGACACTGCGGTCGAGCACATCTTCAAGAAAACAAAGTTCGCTGATGCTTCAATTATCGACGTTTACGAACTTTCCATCAGTTGTTCTGCATTCCTTATGATCACCTGGCCAGGTGCTAGCTTAAAAATACCACAGGATTAAATTGTGGTCAGTTTTTTACACCTCAGATGAAATTTGTTTAAGCAGCACCTGACATGTGAGTAGTAGATATGCATATGTGTTACGCGTTTGTAACTTTTAAACTTATATATCCATAAAGGTTCATTGCTGGAGATTTACCTTCAATCTATGACAAGAGAGTTTCAAATAATTCTTTTCAAAATTTTATTTATTTATTTCCAATTTTTGAAACTTTTGCGAATGAGAGGAAACAAATAAAAAAGAAGAATTTTATTGTGTGAAGTGAAAAATGACTGCTTATCGTTTTCTTGCTCTACGGCTATTTACATCTAAAGTTGCTTCTAATATTGTTCAAAATAAAAATGACGACCTGATCATAAGTAAGAGTGATTTAGAACTGTGTATGGACAACCACCAAAGGACATGAGAGGGGTGGTAATCGATTGGAAGACGGATTACGAGATTCATCTGAACAAACGACCATGTCCGTATGATTTTCCGGCATTCCAGTTCGACAAGCCTCTAGATTACGATGAGAAGGTTTGAGCATTTATTGAAAAAGATTATTTACAACATGCTAGTTGCAATATAGAAACAAGAATAACAATATTGTTATAACAGTCCTACTTTAGGCAAATTTCATTCTGATACGTTGAAGTGGGATTTGCCATCAAAATCCATATAGTGCAAGAAAATCCACAGGAGTTGGCAAATTTTTGAGTGAAGTTCAATAGAAGGTTCTACCAAAACATCCGCACTTTTCCGCCTCTCTCGATTCAAGTGAATGGCCTCAAATCTCAAAATTCAACGCATCTTTGAAAGCTGTGCGATGTTTTTCGAAAATCTAAGTAATGAGTTGTGCTAAAAAAAAGATGAAACGTTTTATATGAAACGTGCACCTTGTTAACTCTTGGAGCATATTTTTATATCAGTGAATATTAATTAGAGAGCGATTAAGAGAAATGTGTTATTTGAGTATAAATATTTTCGACGTTATTTTCAAGTAGTAGAATTCGAATACTTAGAGAATTATAAAACTTCTGAGAATTTCAATGATATTGCAGAAGAAAGAAGCGGAAAAAGTTGAAGGCGAAAAAGTAACCGAGAAAACAAGTTCACGTCGACAAAAACAAGGTAGACTCTCTTAACTCTTGAAAGGTTTATGCTACTCGTCAACTCATGAAAATATTTGTAATCGGTTGGGGGTAAACTATTGTTCGGTAGAATTGAATTAACCCTAAAGAGTTCTTTCTCTTTTTCGTCCATAAACTTATATGGCATTCATCCCATTTCACTTATCACTTCTATCGCGAATGTTGCACTCTATATTATCAATTTTGTAATCCCTATAGAAATGATGGTATGATTGTGTGAGAATAAAAAAAAAAGAAAGAAATAAGAACATTGATAGGAAAGGAATAAGTTCCTTAAGAAGGACATTTCAATTCTTGTTTCATCAGATATAATTATATGAAAGAATTTCTATCAGATGAAAAAATGAAAACACAAAAAATACTATAGAGCTTAAAAGATTGGAAATTAATGAGAGCTATAAAAAATATTAATTCAAATTTCACTTGCAATATTTGCTTAGAATGTTGTAATTTTAGTGTGGAAATTTGTACTACATTTTGTATTGGGCAGAGATTAGCACAATTGTAAATCACTTTCATTGCAGAAGCAAGTAAAAAAGCCGATAAAAAAGAAGATGGAAAGAAGAAATCTCGCACGAAGAGTATGCCTCAGGAAGATAAAAAGCAGAAACGCTCTGCAAATGCAGATCTCGATGAATGCAGTCTTGATGATTGATATATGGACATATGAGCCATTTTTAATCGCTTGAAATTTGTTATGCAATCATGCAAAACAGACGAAAATATACAAGATTTCATTTATTGAGTAAGGCAATCCATTAAGTTACATTTGAAATACATTTCTAAAAGCGTTGTTGCTATCAATTAAACTTTTATGTACGAATAAAAAGTTTTTATGAGAGCGATAAATTATAACGCGACTAATGAACGATTAATATTTTCCCTCAAGAAATTTTGGGAGAAGCATACGCTATAAAATATTCAAAAAAACTATTGTACGAACAAAAACGACTTGAACTTGTTTTGTTGGAAGTACAGCAGTAAATTGATAGTCTGGATAATTCATATAAATAGATCAATGTAATTCTACAAAATTATATAACTCGTATAGTTCTCTAAGAAATAATACTGCGGAACAAATACCTCAACGATTACATCGTTGAGTGGCGATCATAAATACCGTAAATCTGCGGAGTTCATTTATTGTTTTATCATCTGACATATCAAGGGCATATTGCGACGACATTCGTGTTCATTGAGTGCGGTGGTCCGTTTATGCGATCCATTCGAGCAAGTCGCCACCTCAAATATCGAAGAAATACGTAGTGATTGGCCGCTTAAACATAATTATTTCAGATCGGATTACATATACTGACCCAAAGCTGTCGCGAAAAAAAAAACTTTGAACTCAAAAATATATTGCACCTAAAGTAGAACATAATTTCAACGAGCTCTATGAAGCGCGTAGTACATGCGGAAGTGGAATTTCTGATGACTCCGATGAACTGTTGCTAACGCCATTATCAGCGGATAATACTGATATCCTGCAATGTCCTCTTGATTCTGCCTGTTCGATCGGTCGAATTTTTGGAACCAGTTTCATTCGGCTCAGAATCTAATCGGCAAAGTTTGCAGAATTTGGCTAGCAGAACTCTGAAAATTCTTTTATTTGGATTTTGATTCGGGAAAACTTTGTTTATAGATTATTTTTCTAGGCGTTTGCGAATTCCAGCTGGTGGATGTAGGCAGTGTGTTGTGAATCATCGTTCGTTTTTTTGGCGCAGCACGCGCTGAGTTGAACCGTGAGATGTGGGTTGCTGGTTATTTGTGAGAATGGAGGGTGGTTGGGATATGGAGGGAACTGTGAGGTGGTGGGTGGATTGTGGGGTTAAGTGTAAGATAATAGAAAGTAGGTAATGGAAATGAAGTACAGGTTGATGGATGAAGCGATCTATCAGTTCGCGAGGATAACCCTTGTGAGGTCCGATAAACAATTAGTTGCGGAGTTGTGTGAGGCGGTCAGTAACGAGTTGTGAAACACAGTGGACATTGGCTAGCGCTGAATTGTTTGGTGGAGTGTGAGACGGTCAACAATGAACTGCGGGATAACTATGAGTCGTTAATAACAGTAAATTACAAGATGGTGGAGAGCGGGTTGAGAACGATGACAAGGTTCGATGTGAATTGCTAAACGGTGGGTTGCAGGACCGAGCATGAGCGCATCAGTTTGTCTGGGCTCTATCCATTCCTGCCTTCGCCACTTGTGCATCGCTTATTTTCCTGTCGCCTACGCCCTGAACACCTGCACCTTGCATCTTGCATTAGTTTTTTGCAGTGTCTTAAATTAGGGTTGCTTTGCCTTCAGATGCTTCCAAATCTGCAGGAATAATAAAAAGTTCGGCTGAAGTAAGAAGCAAGATTTTGAGTGCATTATGCATCAGACTTTTTGATTCTTATTTTATCAGCTAGCCATCGTTGCAATATGAAAGACTCTGTCGTTTGAAAGATTTTCGCCCATGCAACTTAAATACATATAAAACTTCCTTGCTCGCTTTGTTCTTTTCCTTCGGACATTCTTAGGCTTCCCAGCTTTATTATCTGCTTATTTAGGCTTTCTTGTTTCGCCCAACCTTATTTGCCGTTTTTATTTGTTTGCTTGTTTGTTTCCTTGCTTCCAAAGTTTGCCGGCCGTTTCATGTCACAGCCGCATTTTCATCTGGTAGAAATCGTAGCAATAGGTTTCCTCTTGAATGCGGTAACGAAGAAACCTGTCGCAGAAGGATTCGTTCAAACTGTTGTGAGATAGAAAAAAGAAACAAATGTTTTTTTACCGCTTGGGGTACAACGGTATAAACTCTGATAGACCAGAACAGTTTGGATAAGGGAATGACCGGGTTTCGAGAGCTTCGTTTCAAATGCTAAGAGCAGTAAACGATTTGCAAAAATATTGTAAGCTCATCCCTAACCCCCCATAGAATGAAGAGACAGCTGCCGAGTAGGATATCATTTACCATGTAAATTTCTAGTCTTTCAGTACTCCCACATTTCGTTTCCTTCTCTTCGTTTCCATACGGCCGTATTTGGAAAGTCTCAAGGAAGTTTCAACGAGTGATGGTTTCCATATGCATTCACTTTCCGGCAAATGCTTTTAGCAGAGATCATGAGAAAGGTGCGAAGATGAATAAGACGGGTAAGCAGATTGCTTTTAACACGTTGCCAGCAGAAATTTTTATGGCATGGCGATGAACAGTTATGGCTGCTTGCAACGGAAAACAATCACCGTTCCTTTGAATATACTTTCTGCAGGGAATCGTTATGAGACTGCATCACTTTTCTACCGCACCCAGCTTGTGGCTAGCGAAAAATTGAGTTTAAAGAGGAAACGCATTCATAAACTCAAAATAAGGAGATAGCGATTCTTTCAATTCCTTGCTCCTTCAGCTGTCTCCATCGAAAGTATTGAGGAGTTACATACACATTCACTACCTCCGCTAACTTCATTGAGACTGCTGCTTTTCCTCCCCTCTCTTCCGTTCGCCTGCCATACCCCTCCCTTACAAAGATTCTTTCCGGTACAAAATTTCCATTCATTTTGGAACGCAGAGATAAGGTAATAGGGCATGGATATTCTTATGTGATGAGCCCCTTACAACACTACCCCTCCTTACATAAGCAAAAAAAAAAGACGTTGTTCAGAGCAGTTAAATGTTTGTAACACAAGCGTTCGTTCTTGAGAACTTCATGAAAGAATTTCTGAAATCACAACCTGCACTTCTACACCTGGATGTCACCCTCTCCAACATCTCTGCTTACAACATTCAAATTATGTCCTCTTATGATAGTCCTGTAATACGCTGCAGTTTAAATGACTTCCAAAAATACAACTATGCAATGAATCAGTGAGTGCAGAAGCAGACCACAGCAGCTGATACGATACGTGATCTTACAGTTCAGGCTATCAGATCAACCAATTTCATAATTTGCCAGCAAATAGTAAAATATGCGTAACATTATTTTCTTCTTTTATCTAATACGGTCGCCGCTTCAAATCATTTAATAAAAGACTGGTCTTTTGTGAGCAGCCAGTTTTTGATGAAAATACGAGCTGATGAAAAAAGATGCTAATTTTTTGGCACCATTAAGTGCTCCAATGCTGATTGAACTTAAATATTGGTGTACGAAGTGGTAAATTACACCCACAAAATTTCGTAGCTCTAGCTCTAGTGGTCTCCGAATGAAACTGCGGGATAAACGGAGGCAAATACATTGACGTTATACATTCATATGCATAGACAAGATGCTGTACAATGCGTCTTGCAAAGGCAAATCTGCAAAAACGCATAAAACGGCTGGACTGGAGATTCATGAACAACGTGCTCGACGAACTTCTCTCTTTATTTGAAGAGTCTGAAGTGATCAACTCCAACCCTTACTTCTTTTCTCTTTCTTCCATTTTTCCCTCTTAGTTTTCCACTAGCCGCATCTCCATTAGAGAAACGTGATTTCCACAGAACGCTACAATAAACTTTATTAGAGAATGAGCCCCGCTAGAAAGCTGTGGCTCTTTCAAAATTTATCGCATGAAATTCTATGCATCGCAGAAGTGTTATAAGCAAAAAGGCAGAGGTTATACTATTTTCGCCGAAACGATTAATTAACTCAATTCTTTCTCATACTCACTTATCGAAATTCAACGCAAAAATTTTACAATATTTTGCATACAAATTAAATCACACGTTGAAAGCGACAAGAAATAAACAAATGAGTGAAATCGGCATATTTTCACGGTTATCCCAAAGCGAACAAATCGAACCTTTAGTGCATAACAACACGAAGAAAACACACAGCGTCATGGATATTGAACTGAGATCTGAAGTTTTGTCCCGCAATATGGCGCGAAGCAACACCGGTACAGAAGAGTGATCGGACGAGCACCGCCGAAACACAGACTTTTGCACGTCGCCTGGCGGGTACCCCTCAGCAATGTGGCTGGTGGTGCCCCCCTCCCCCCACCCATCCCTTCCATCTTCTTCCCTCGTAAAATAGGACTTATTTTCATGGAGGCATTGGCTCATCGGTACTTTCTTCACTCTCGTTTCCTGGTCCGATCTCGCCTTTCGTCTCTTTTTTGTGTTTCATTCGCCTATTTTGGAACCATATTTTTACCTGCAAAATTCATGATGTCATTAAGAAAAGCTATTGAAATATTAGTGCTGTGCTATGTTTATTTTCGATGAATCTTTTGGATTTCATTCTATTCTATGATCGACACTGAAGCCGATTAGCGAATAAAATCATATTCTATTCATGGAAGCATACTAACAATGAGATAGGATGCTACCAATAGTTAATCTTCCTTATTCTATGGAGATGACTAACATGAAAGTTTTTCATTCAAATCTACGACTAGAAATGTTTTTTAATTTGAAGTATAAATTTCTTATCTGTTAATAACTATGGAAGTAAAATTATTCAAACATATTCATACGCATGGGTACATTTTCATTGATTTAGGAAAAATCAAAGAAAGTACAACATAATTTAACAAATAGCAATATTGTAAAATGCAGAAATATTTTATGTGATTAATATATGATGAAAATTTTATTCAATTAGCACAATAATGATAGGATTTTTTTCCTTTTCATTTGATTTATACGGTAAATGAGTACAACAGATTCAAGGCATTTTTATATTTTGTTCGTTTAAAAACAGAAGTATTCAAGGATGATTTGAGAGTGATTGATCAAGATCACTTGATGGGGATATCGTTTGATTAGATGTTGTCGGCACTATAAAAGCAATAATTGTACTCTTCTTATATGGTTCACCGCCGTTGAGATAATATTTGTCTTTGTGCGTATGTCGACAGCAATGAATCGGACATTTCAAAACGTTTCCAGCTTAGTATTTGACATTGCAGCTGGTGCTTCCATCGTCAAATGTAGGTATTCATAATGCAATAGCTAATAATTGTGAAATAACGCAAACGAGCCTATTTTTTGTCCACCTCAACGACATATTTCGATGAACTCATATTGTATTTGATGAAGTCATGGAAGGAGGTGTTTAGTTAACCTCATTTGCAATTATTCCTCAGTGTAAATCATCATCGAATTATTAGATTCGAACCCAGGAAATAAAAGTATTAAGTTTATTTTGAGTAATTGTAGTTTGATTCGTCATTGTATTGTCTGCTCGCAAAATGCTCGCAGTTGTTTTTTGAGAGTTATATAGTCAACTATCTATGCAAGCTAACGTACAAATCCTCCTATGCAATAAAATCCACCGAAACATCCATCGTAAGTCACACCATTGGTGGAATCCATGCGTAACAAGATGGAGGGATGGCAGAGCTGTTCGTCAATTACATGTTGCACTCTTTTCGTCTAGGATAGGCCAACGACAATTAGAGAGACGTTGATTACGGAGGATCACACTCTTTGCTGTACGCCCCACGGTTGTCCCTTTTCGTGAATTCCCTATCGTCGCACCCCGAGGACCACCCATATGTGGCAATAAATCACGCTGCGTACCTCTACGAAAGGACTCTTTCTTGCGCGCGAATCCCATCAAAATTGCCATCGTCGTTCATCGCCAACAATCACAACGCAAACGACGGCCGACTGATGTTGGTTGACTCACAAGTGAGCACAATGCCCTCCCTCATTTCCATCACCTATTCGCGGTGTGCGCCGTCAATCGATTATCCATTAATCCGTCAAGCCCTCCATAGTGTCTCTCGGGATGCACACCACTTAGCATAGTTTAGCCTTCCAGAATCTCAACCTCTGCCCCTTCTCTCCTCCCAGATCACCTGGAGTTCCACCTTAGATGATGTTTAGCACATGAACTATTTGCCATGGGCAACTTGTAGTCTTACATCTACGACTGCGACAACTAAGAATCGAGCTTTCTATAATTGCAGCACAAAGGATTCAAAACGGTCCCACCAATGCACAAGTAAAGACCGAATGTGAAGGAATTGTTATGTGTTACAAAAATGTGACATGCTCTCCGAACTTCTATTGAGGGGTATGGCGTATAGGAAAAGTTCGGTGAATGATATTTCAGAAGCGATGATCAGAATAATCTTTAACTGCTACATCTTCTGAACCGAGGACTTCATTAGAAGGCCACAACATTAAACTATTAGAAAGTACCATTTAAATGTGATTATTATTATATTTCATAGTAGATCATTTGTTTCGTCTAAAAAACACTTATCTTTTTTTCAATGCCTTTTTCTTCTCGAATTGCACGTGAAGGAATTGTATGTTCTCTTTCGGGAGACATATAATTTGACCAGAAATTCAACAACTTTCTTAGAATCTATCTGCGATCTCAATTTCGTGGAGAGGAAATATCTCATTTAGGATATTACATGAAAACAGTTCGGAGCAGATGAGTGCGATAATATTTCTGTATTCTCTATAGATTCTGTTGTTGGCGAAAATGCAACAAAATGATGGATATATTTTTACATTTAAGAACCCTTAAAAATGTTATGAGATTGTAACGATGTGCCATTTATGTACCACCTTGAGCGCTGCTCAAGGTGGTGCACTAAATGCTCTAGCGAATCCACATAGTGAGATTAGAGTAGTGCATTAAACCGCGTTGATCTAGTCCCTTTATTGCGCGTCACTTTATTCCTAACCATACTATGCCATACTCTATACCAACGACACGGTATTGCACCAACATTTTACCACCTTATAGTGAGAGATTTGTGCATTTCAAAAAAGCAATGCTTGAAATAAAATCCTAAGAATTGTCGCTATAATTGCAGGGATGCTGTACTTTTACTAGTAATGAACTGAAGCGTTAGAAGATTCAACGAAACGCTGCTGTGCTTGCTATATGCCAGCTAAGCAGTGCTAGAAACAGACGAACCTGTCTTTCGGACAGCTGAAGACTCTCCGAGATCTCCTGCCTTCGCTTCCTTGTCAAATACTTATTATAGTGGAATTCCTTTTCGAGCTCAAGCGTTTGATTCCTACTGTATGTTTGCCGAGTCCTCTTCGCCTCACCTCCTTTTCCACCTGTAAATTCAACTCAAACAATATTTGCAAATCTACAAGCCGATGTCTTAGATATAGAAGTTCGCCACATTCTCTTTCAGGGTCTGCGGTTAAGCTCATCGGTGTCAGTCGGAAGTTTCTGAAAGGAGAGCAAAGCATTTCGCAAGAAAAATGCAATATCCTCAAGTGGATGCAATCATCATTCATTAGCATGAAGTTAACAGTTTGAAGCTTTCTAAATTTCGAAGGATCGCCGAGTTTTTCCAAATCCAACAAAATATGACCTGAATTCTCGAGTTTCGAGAGTATTTTAAATCCAAATTACTAAATAAAAATTACAAATCACTCGGCATCGAGTTAATGTTGATAGAATATGTTGAATTTTTTGAAAGTCGCAGCTCAGCATTAATACACTCAAATCTATTTAGTTTTATTTATTCCATTACTAAGCCAACGGGAACATTTTCAATAGAAATATAAGTACGGTCTAAATGAAAAAAAAAGATTAAGCGTTGAATTAAGCAATGACTGGTAATTGAAAATTTTAATAATTAAATTAATTGTTAGTTAATTTGAGTAGCGATGAGTTTCATTGCGGAATTGCTGAAAAAATTAACTGCACTCTAGTAAAAGAGATAGACGCACAGTAGACGTGTTGAGGAGGCGTACAACAATAAATTGTGTTCATTGTCATCGAAATAGTTTTTATCAAAAAGGAAAAAAAGCTAGTCGCCCGCAGGCAATGAGTCCGTCTAGTTGTTGCTCGCCGCTTTAAAACCCTCTTCACCATTAAAACTCCATTGTCCACATCGCGTAAAATTATATATCAGTACGATGAAATTTATCAAATCTTACGAATTTATTGAGTATCGCATAAAGAGTATTACGATGTCATTCTATGCAGCGACAAATTTTCTGAGTGTAATGCAAATTGAAAAAATCGAATTTAATTCCCTCATATTCATTGAAATTTTTTAAATCTCTCTTTTATTACAAACTGAACTCATTTCAACTAAACAAAATTCAATTCAACGCATCGAAAAATGGATAAAATATTCTCAAATGTATCATAAGAGATCAAAAAAGAGTGTTTGAATTATTTAAGACGATATGAGAAAGCGTCGACTGTATGGACAAAAAAAAGAAATAACCTTCCCTTTTCATCGAAAGATTGCATACTGTAATAAGAAAGCGCACGCAACCTTTATCGTTCAATCGGTCGAATATTCTCGACACTCAACCGTTGAATTTGATGTGCTCAACAAAACGACTTAAAAATCGAATAGATAGAAACGGAAATCCGTTGACACTTTGTTTCGGCTATTAAGTTAAAGAAGTGGAGGCTGAAAATGTTCGAACGGTCTACTCAGCAAAAATGCTCTAAAATGTGTATTATTTTTAAATTCTTTTGATATACTTGCACTTTGCATCATTTGATTAAAGAAATAGTATTGCGTAATATATAGAAGGTAGCGTATTTTATTTTAAATCATTATATTTTAATATACCTACTCTTGACGTATTTGTATAAGTGGTGTAATTTCGATGCAAACTTTTACTCTTTAATTACTAATTTTAAACAAAGACAAATCACTGCATTAAATAGAAGATATAATCGACAGAGCCAATCTTTAAATTCCAACGTTTGCAGCTAAAAAACGATACATATAAGCTCTTGCTGAAATTTTAAGAGTAGGTATATTAATGCTAAAATGCTATTAAATGCTGCACATTTGAAAAGCAAGATTACTAACAATAAACAGTTTCAACTCGTAAATGTAGCTTTCAACAGTGGCAAAGAATAAATATGTCAGAAATGGTTCCTGAACGAATATGATAAAGAGTTTCGCGATATACTCTGAGAAAATTGACTAATTAACAGGTAAAACAGGTATCTGCGGCTAATCTCTATTCACCGATCACTTCAGCGATCTCTAGGTCAAAGCTATTCAAGAAAACAGCTTAAATAGCAAATTTCAACAAAAAATCGTAGGCAGAATGTCAAATATTTTGCAGAAGCGAAAGCAATGACGTCATCGAAAGATATTAAATATGCATACAACGACCATAGGCTCGAATCCTATCAATATGTCCTCCCAGATATTCATGGTCGAATAATAATTTAAGCAAACTAATCTACATGAAATTTACGAATTAGCAAAGAGGGTTTTCAGATAAGTGAAGTAAAAATAAAATTCTGAATAACTGTGCAAAAAAAAGAGAGAAAGATTTTTGATCATGCGATAAGAAGGGGATATCAGAAGAAACTCCTATATCGCCTATAAGTGAGGAAAAATTCAGCTCAGTTGATGAAGATACTGAAACCGATTTATAAGCATTCGGGCCATATTAAAATTAAGGTTGACTTTAGAAGCAATTCCATACGACTGCAAAAACAACTCTCATCTCATGAAACAGCTGACTGCAAATAGCATTTTCTATAGGAATTTTATGATGAGGACTATAGGACTTTATGGACTAAATGATAATGACTTTAAAAGAAAGATGTGTAAAAGGATTGTAGAAGAGATGAAAAATTCAAAAATAAATAAAGAGGAAAATCAACGAGAAAAACAAATCAGCAAAACCTATCGAGAAATACACGTGGAAAATACTTAAATTTTATGTAAAGGCAATTGCTTACAATGAAATGGAAAATCACTTCATTTGCTTCCTCGTCAGAAATTCAATGGAAGTGCAAATGCAGAAAAGTGATTTACTTTTCTTAGAGGTGGCAATAAAGTTTTTACGTCGTTGAAGCCCCCTTGGAATGTTTTTTTTTTCTGATACAACAAACCGCCTAGACTGCTCAGCACAGCTGCCAGCTGGTTGGCCATGGTAGATGGTTTGTGTAGATGTGTGCGTGTGTGTGTTTAGCAAATGAAGTTCTGAAATTCGTGAGCGGCAAACTTCTTTGAAGTTTATTTTTTTGGTGGCGAGCAATTGAAATTCGACATTTCTCGCGGCGGAAAGAAGCGAAGATTTACGAGTCAGCTCACCACACCGCACACAAGTGCCGCACCAGAACGACGCACCTCGTCCATCGATGCACCCTTTCATCTTGCCGACGCACACGCCAGCCGCTATCATATCATCCACTCTTCAAAAATTTATCCCATTCCCTACCGTATTCCTTCGTTTAAACGCTATTTATTTTCACACACGTCCAACACGGCTGCATCCAGCGACCCGACGACGCATTCTTTTGAGCGTCTCGCTTTCCGCCCACGTGGCACACTTCGGTGTTGTCGAACGACTATTCTTATGAAGTTCTTCAGGATGCTTCCTCTTGCAGGTTGACACTAAACGATCTGTTACGTATGGAAGCAAGATAAACTATTTATGTGGGACCTTTTCTGTACTTCTGCAGAGTCTAATCCTGTTTTTTGGCTCATCAATTCATGCGCAGTTAACGAGTCATGATATTGATTATCAGTAGAGTGTAATACTATCTCTCTACCATCGAATGCTTTTCTCCTTGTTATTTTTTCAAACATCTGCACAAGGCCAATGAACTCTCATTAATTTTACATTAAGTTTAGAATTTTCTTTACTGGTTCAACTATGTGGGAATCATGACCTAAATACCAAAATCTCTCGAAAAAATGTTAAAATTTGCAAACTTTATCGATTTACGGTCCATCGTTGAATAAATGCGATTTGCATTTAGGACGAATTCAAGAAGGAAAGAAGCAATATTACGAAATGCTCATTTCATTCGCCTCATCACGAAAGATAAGTAATGCGCATACCGAATGGGTGAATGATAAAACGCTCCTTAATTGAAGATGCATGCGACAAGCGGTGTTATGCGTGGATAAAAAGTGCGCACCTGGCATACAGTAATCATTAGATGGTGGATTGGATATGCTAGTTGAGGGTGGAGACGTATATTGAATGAGGCACAGCGCGTGCATATATTTTATCGCGTCGGGACACATCCTGTCAACGTACCGTAGTCATTGGCACGCAATTTAGAATTAAGCGTCGTGCTGAATAATGAAAGAATTCAGCACACGATAAGATCGCATTCGTAGCCAATCGATCGACGCGACGACGATGCCTTTTTGTGCGCTTCTCCATTTGCCGTCAACACAACGATCAGCACCATCATCACACCACTTCTAGATAGCGTTCCACGCAGCACACTTCATATATTTCATCTCTTCCATATGATACGCATATAAATTATCAGTGATATGTGATATCATCGATATAATTTTCTGGCTCGTTAATAATGACCGAAGAATAGGTGAAAGCTCAAGGAAATTGCACGATCTGGGCAAGGGCATCAAATTGACATCGTCGATTCAAATAAGGAGCCGATACTAATAGTTAAAAGCGGTATCGGTCGGATTATATTCATCTACATAGGGCTACTTTCATAATATACGCTTGATCAACATGTAAGTATAGAGTTTGCCACTCAAAAAATTTAAGATAAGTGTGCTTAGGGTGAAATATTTGTTAATGGTTTATTCTGTTGATATTCATCGAAATATGTATTTTTTTGTGGAAAGTTTACGACAGTATATATGCAAAAAGACAAGGGATAGCATATTGGAGTACACTTAAGCACAATGCGATAATTTAAATTTTATATTCTGCGTAAATTGAGCAAAAAACAACAACAATAAAAAATTATGAAATGTGAATGACCGCTATTATCGCTTTTTTTTATATTCTTACTAATCGAAATGTGTGTATTTCTTCTACATTTTGCGATAGTGGATTCATTACTTATTCGTCAATCAACAATGCTTTTGAATTGGATCTAATGTTCGCCCGCGCCGTTTTTTCCTTTGGCTACTCAGATAGCAACAATTAAGCATATGCGAAATTCTATTTAATTTCCAATCAGTTAGATACACCATTTGATACGCTTAAAGCAGCAGACAATAAGATAAGTGTGCTTATGGTGAAATATTTGTTAATGGTATATTCTGTTGATATTCAGCGAAATATTTGTCACGTCGATAATGGGAATTCAAGCTTTACTTTCCAGTCGTTCGAAAAAGTTGCATTTCTACAGACTATTATTATTATTATTTTTGAAGCATCTCGAGCAATAAACAGCTTCACTCTATAAAATATAACCCAAAAAAGGGCTTCACTTTCCCATCACAGTTTGATTCCCCTAATGGATGATAGATTATGAACAATTCAAAGCTAAGGGCAAGGTGGACGCATGTACAGTTACGTCTCAACCTAAACTAATGATAAAAGTCAGCAACGCATCGATAGCATTCATAGTTTTTTGCAGAGAATGCCTTCGTAATAAAACCCCGAAATGCAGTATTGCAGCTATAAATTTGTCTTTTCGTGTCGGCTCATTTAGAATCGCTTACGGCGTAGCAACATCTGAAGCATTATTGTCTATTAAAGCATCAAAGAACATCACAGATACTCCACTTGTAGTGCAATTTCTTTAGCAGTTGCATGGATTCCTCGTTCAGTATTACATCTGAGAGTTCATCTACAGAATAATAAAACATTCTTTCTCTTTATTGGTCGTGCGTATTCTCACCAAAAATACCAATCCTTGCCAGCAGTACCACAATTCATCCTATTATATACTGCTATAGAGGCGCTTCAGTGATCTTAAGCTGTTGTGGATTCGTTTGATTTATGCTCAACGATGTGCGGTACACCTTTGTACCACTTTCCCACGATGGACCACACATACAAGGCATAGATTTAAAGAGCTGATCAGAAATGAGAGTGATTTACGTGTCTGAGAGCCGTCGCCGTCCTTTGCGTAATCCAATGGCAACATAGCAAGAAACCTGTACATGAGCCGCACACAAGGTTTCACCAATAGAGTGACCTAAGTTCAAAAGGCGAAAGTGGCCATACGATTCACGAAACAGAAAAGTGACCTACCGGGCCAACAAAAACACAAACAATGTCACCGCACAGTGCTTCAGTGTACCTGAAATCTTATTGTACTCGAAATTGTATTCTTTACGTGCACTCTGAAAATGAACACAGAAGGAGCTCCATAGGATCTTACGGGAAACTTATGTCAAAGGAGCTTTGCTAACGCTTTTCCGCGATGGAATGGATTTGAGCGAATTTCTGCGGATTTGGTTTTCATTGATTGCGCTCATTGCACTAATATAGAAATAGTCTTGAAAAAGTCTACATTTTCTGTGACAAATATCATTACACAATAAGGCAAAGAAAAGCTCTGAAGGGAAATAAATTTGCTGGCGCTTTTTCTTCAAAGAATGTTTCAAGCAGAACAATCTATAACTATAGACTTGGCTATTCATAAACTTGCAAGAAAAAAATCGTTCTTGTAATGTGTTTCTTTCATCGAAATCACATCGTACAATTAAACGCTAGAGCACTAAAGATTTTGACTCACTTCGTATATAGATTTCAGTCACTGCAGCATCGATACCATATGATACCGATCAAACTTCAAGTTAAATTCCGCTCAGACATTCAAACATCCACTCGGTTCTCTCGAATACAAATGTTAGTTTCTCTTCAGCACAAGCTAGAAGCTTAATTAGCTTCCTCGAGAATGTTAACTCGGTTTGAAAAATTCTATCGATTGGCCACTAGATAGATAGATGGTGGAGCCGAATGGAAAGGGGCAAGATGAAAGAGTGCGACTCGGCGGCTCGTTACCTCTGATTTACGACCATCAACTTTAACGCACCCAGTCGAAATCAATGGTCAACAAACAACGTATATGCGCCAACACTATACTCCTTGTTTTCCAGATTATTTATTGCTTCCACAAAAACCCTTGCAAGCCTCTCATCACCCCCCTTTTCTGATTACCCTGTTCCATAATGACATACATCCTATACTCAATGATAATATGAAGTATTTGCAAGAAGTCTCATAAATCGAGTTTTTAAAACGTAAGAATCAAAATTATATCGAAGTGAAGACTTTGAAACAAGACTTTCAAAATCAAGTTTTCTCGCTAAGGACCACTCATGCTCCAAACTGGACTAGTCAAATGCATTCACCTCATAGGCTACTCTTCCATATTAAAAAATGGTTTACAAAGCGGTAAAATCACGCAAATCAAGCTATACAAATTCTCGTTGATTTAATCCTCAACTCTGATGTATATCGTTTACAGATAGTACAGTACCGCCTAACAAAAGTAAATATTTTTATCGTTATTTTATGCATAATATCAACTCATTCAGTGCAAATTTCATTAGTGCAGCATCAACGGGACGCCTACCGCCATAACTGTAGTAAGAAAAAATAGCAACAATGCATTCGCTATATTTTGATAAAGTTTACAATAATTGGATAAATATGAAGCGAAAAGGAAGAATTTGCATAATTGGAACTACTTAGGAAAAAAATTTCTTGCGTAAGAGCAAATGATAAATATAATTCGCTTCATTGACATTACAAGAGAATAAACTATAAAAGATGAATAATAAAAAATAATTTCAAGCCTACTAAGAGCTCTAAGAAATACAGAATTAAATTAAATTTGAGTATGAAATCAAGTGACACCGTTTTGGTTTTTTTTTCTATTATAGAAAACTAGATAATTTTGCATATCGGAGAAGTTGCTAGAATAAGAGCTTTTTGTATGATATGAGGATCACTAATTGAAGCAATTATTGTGTAAACTGAACTTGTAAATATTCAAAGCGTTCTCTTTTAACCACTCTAAGAACGATTTATTAAAAAAAAGAGGGTAGGTAGTAAGTACGTTACAAATAAAAGTAAGTACTATCTTACTGCCTTATAAATTTACTAAAAGGTATTAGCTTACAAACAAAGTGCTTCCATGAAATTTCAACATTTTTCATCGTCCTTCACTAGCTTCCAGCTTACTTCACCGGCAAACTGCATGCACACAATCGCTTATAAACGCAAATGCAGTATCTTATATTCACAGGAATGCATGTTTGTTGGTTTAAAGGAGACTCAAGCCAGAACTGGACAATGAGAGTGAAGTGAGTTGGCATTATGTCGTCTTTTCCGCATAGCAGCTTCTCAAAATTTGAAATAACGTTTTACATAACTAGCAATATTTTTCCCAGAAGATCACATAACACTTTACTTCGTCCTGATCGAAAAACAGTCCGGAGCAAAAATTATATTGAAATTATAGGTCGAACTAGGGAACTGTAATGTTTGGGCTTTTGCATAATGAAATCCTGAAGGGCACACACCGAATCATGAATGCCGGCACACACCTATGACAAAGAGAAATCACTGAAGTGGAAGAACCTTCTACACTTACAGAAAATACTCGCTGAAATGCAGGTTCCTCAAGCAGATGAATTTATTTCGCGGTTTGATTTGCAAGTGTTGCACATCAAGAGAACATTTCGAGATAAGAAAATGGCCCTTAATACCTGCTGTGAATTGCAATTTGTGCATCTGTCCAACAAGAAAGTATAAATAGCAACGTCACTCATTAAACACATCTGATATGCAAATTCCCAAATAATGATAAAGGCATTTGTTCAACGCTCTTCGAAGGTCAGACCAGCGTATGGTATCGATTCATGCATTCTAAGAGGCTATACTATCTCCAAGGATTTCGTTAAACGAAAAAAATATGAAGAAGGCAGCCCATTATAAGGGGAGAGAATAGAAATTGCAAACAATGAAAAATTGGAGCCAAGAAAAAGGGTACACATCGTTTTATTTTTTCAATAGGACTATACGTTTATTTCCGAAACATTCTGGATGCAAAACCCATAATCCGTAAGTAAAAAGAAATAAATGCATCTATATAATAACACAGTTCGGTAATGAAATAAATAAGTGGCAGCGATAATTAACGGCAGATGGGTGGCAATAAGACATATGTTTCTTCATATTACTGCCTTATTGCATGAAATAATATTAATTAGCAAGAAAAAGAATATTTATGTTGGCTTTTCAGTCATAATGCTGACATTCGCAGTTTTTCAACACTGTATCAAATGGCTAGAAAAGATATTTGCCACAGAAGTCTTTTTAAAAAACGTTCTAGACTTATTAGCGGAACAAACGATAATTATATCAGATAGAGAGACATTCTAAATTATTGAAATATTTATATTAGAAATTTTCAGTTGTATTCGCCTTTGAAAAGAATTGACTGATTCGTCAAAGATCGAAAACGTCGAAAGTTTTTGCAGAATGCAGGGGTCTATTTTTAAACGTCGAGTCCAAGATTCAAGTATATCAATCTCATGTGTTGGAAAAATCTCTCTTTCTTTGAAGCGATCGTTTAGTGAAAAGAGATTGCACCTACTCGATAACTCCAAAAACCTTGACTACAAAAGGAGGACAAGTAACTGAAACATTAATAAAATGAAATAGTAAGAAAGTGTGATACATTTTATTAGTAAATGTAAAAAGTTTTCAACTATAATGGGATTCATTCACCTTTAGAACAATTTACATTATTGTCGCTCATAATTATTCAAAATTATTCTACCTCATTCCTACGATCGACAACAAAAGGTGATCGCTTTGCAAATTCTCTACATCCATTGGTGTGTGTCAGTCGGCGTCTGTATCTGTGCGTGTGTGCATGTGTGTGTGTGACAGCTGCCTTGCTTTTATTTCCTAAGCTATCGACATGAGTATGGATGCGCTGAATTCACTTCAAACCAAACATGCGCACTTTTAAATGTTAGATTTTCATTGAACTATTTTGGAAATCTCTTCCTCAACGGAAGTTTAAAATCAATTATAATAAAATCAAGCGTAGAAGTGCATACTGCGTTAGGTGACCTGATATAGTGTTGCACTCTTATATACTGCTCCTCCAATCGAGTAATGTCACAACAATTATGAATTAAATTTGCAAAAGAGCAATTCCGTATATTCACTGAGCGAGCAATCCGCACAAATCTTCCAGATTCTTAGTTCTGCTAGTGAAAATCCAATCGATGATAAATGCGAGCAATTCTTTTTGCCTCTTTAGATGTCCGGTAATTTTTTTTTCAAAATTCAGAGATTGGCATGAAATTTTAATAAAGGAAGTCCTACTATGATACATAATTTTAATAAAGGAAGTCCTATTAAGTCCTACTATATAGACCGGTCAGATTTCATGATTGTAGATTCCTCGATTTAAATCTTCCGGATAAACGGTTGCCAAAACAGCGTAAATATTCATATATATTATATTGCTATGCGATTTTTTGTGGAGAAAATTTGCAGAGGAGCATCTCAAAAAAATCTGATATCTCGCAATCTATTAGAGGTTGAAGAGATGTTGTGCTAAGAAGATTTCAAATAAAATTTCAAGCGTTTTTAATTTATAAAAATGACTGCATTAGCGATTAATATCTTTGATTTAATGTTGTAGCCTGGAAAAAAAGGCTTAAAAGTTATTTTGCATAATGCAGCTAAAAAGCACGTCTTTTAAAATATTTTCTTAACTATGATAAATGATCTTGAAATGTATAGATAGCCATATTTTAGCAGCTTATGCTTAGAAATTAATAGCTACGCATTAGGAATAAGTTTGGATTTTTAATCCTGCCACAATCACAAATATGAATTTATGTCTAACGACCTGAAAAAAAGCGAAATAACGGAAACGATCACTGGAAGTACGTCGTTGATCGAATATTACTTGTAATAACTTTAAAATAATCAAAAGGTGCATGAAAGAAGATTAAATATGAAAGCAAGACAATTAACTGTTCAAAATGAATGTAGTAATAAGATATGAAAATCCATCGCATATGAGGTGACTCCTCAACGGTTATCATAGTATCTAAAGATATAAGCACAATAAAGATAAATATCTTAAGCATCGATGTACTGTTTAAGCATGAAAATGCATAATAAATAATGCTAGTTGGCATGTGAACGTTGAAGGATATTATTGAAGTGTCCTCTATTTTTGCGACGAGGTTATATGCAAGTTTGCAAAAGGTTTAGAATATAACTACAGGAAAGTACAGCTGCTCGGCAAAAATCACCAAGATACTAATTTCTAATCAATGAATCCATTTTATTTTGCTGGAAAAAATTATCGAACCCCATTGATTCACAAACCTTTGTCCTTGACTTATACAGGTAGCTTGGAAATTTGCGAGGTAAATCACTTCCTTCGTTGAGAAAATTCAAAAAGGCTGCAGAAAATCGCGCAAATAGGCGCTGCGTACATCACAGTCAATGCTCACGCGTGCGCTTGGTTACTGTAGGCGGCAGGCGTGTGTGCGCGTTACATTGACACAACGATACGAGGGAATCACACTTGTTCGCCAGATATGCTTTTGGCACTGAGGTGTGCCAATAGATATTACACACAGATCACAACATACCGACAGGCTATCTAGTGGACAGAATGGGTTACGAGGATTTGAACGACATATTGGTCACTCATCGGTCAAAAAAGAGGCACTAAGCAACAAAGTCCATTTCAAAATGAACGACGAAGGAGTAGCGAATTGCTGTTGCTTCCTTGCCCTATACAAAAAGCAAGTCTTATAAGCAGTGATGGCAGATGATTAGGAATGCGGCTTTTATGAGTGGGAATCTCAAGCATCATATCTTTTCTACAACTGCCTTAGGCAATGAAGTGCTCCTTTGGAAGTTGGATGGTTGCCAGTTTTTTGACATGCAATTGTTGGAAAGAGATTAGAAGACCAAGAATGGATAAATTATTCGACTTGAACTCAAAGAAATCATCGACTAACAGTGAATAAAGTTGGTTGAGGAAAATCGACCAACAATGATAAGGAAATAAGAAGAAAGAGAAGCAAACGATGGCTTCACAGGCGGTATTGGGCTCGAGCGCCTTCAACGAGTTCTTCTGCGTGAACAGTTGCGCGTCACTTCTTTGCGTGCTACCGCCGAGTGCAATGTGCGAAACAATGTAAATGAGCATTTGTGCAAACGATTCAAATGCCGCCATATGTCACTTCCCAACTTCATTTACCTTTGCTCACCTTTCAGATCCTAATGATGTTTGTTCAGGTTTAAATCTCATCGCTCAATGAACTCATATAAGTGCGTAACAATGCAAACAATAGATGACAAGTATTTATATGCATGGACAACGTTTACCTTATGTCTTGAAACTAGCTCTAAACAACACACTGGACTAGTGAAATATTATAAGGAATAATAGACTATGAATCATAAATGCAGTTATATGAGAATAGTGTTTAATAGTTCATGAACGAGAGCAATAAATTTCGACATTAATGCTCGAATCTTAATGCAAAATTTCCCGTTAAACCCTCTAAAACTTGGTAGGAAAATATGTGGATATTAAAACTAAACGTAGACTTGTTGATCCGATTAAAAATTGAAAACATTTAATGGATCACTTTTTATGTAAAAGTATATTCCAAAAATGACGAAATAACGTCACAGACAAGCTACTGAAATACTGGCACTTTCAGTTTGAAGTACTAAATGACTTGCAGTAATTCCAAAAGCTGAATTACAGTTAATGACAGCTGAGGAAATGATGTTCTTAAGAAGTGTGATGATCCGAACAACTAGCTTAATATGAACCCCAATAAAAGTCTAAGAAATTGTGTCAAAGTTGGCAAAATGCCACAATTTTCAAACAGTATATAGAGGTTTGCTTTATTTTTGCTTGCAAAGTGTAAAATTACGCCTGCTTTATAGAGCAAAACTGTCAATACTACGATGCGAAACGCACTTCAATTCTTTACGGCTTCGTTATGGATTATGCTTATGCTATATGAATGTAAAGAAAAATCACCCCATGAGAATAGCCTCAACCTATATTTATTATGGATGGAGCTTCAAGTGAACATATAGGTCAACGATCAATCTGTCATAGAAATCAACTGAGTCATAGAAATCGCCTAAATTCAGTTGTTACTTGAAAATTTTTATGACCAAGTGTACAAGAAAATTTATACGGTCAGTGATGAGAGAAAATATTCAGCGTTGTTTGCAAAAGATTTTCAATGAAATGTCGATTGCTTTACGAGAAAACAATCGGATATAAAAATGTTCTATAGAATGTGTATACAATAAAAAAAAATATTATATAAATAAAGATGTGACTAGTATGTTAGAGGATTGATGCAAACTAGTTCTTTCGTTGCAGCTAGATGGGAA
Organism: Ascaris suum; assembly: GCA_013433145.1. Lineage (NCBI taxonomy): Eukaryota > Metazoa > Nematoda > Chromadorea > Rhabditida > Ascarididae > Ascaris > Ascaris suum. The sequence continues at coordinate 10,773,951 of CM024170.1, read as the reverse complement.
TTCGGGAATTGAAATGCTTAATGCAGATGGAAATCGAGAGGTAATCGAATTGATTTCAGCTATCATCGTCTAATAAAAATGCTCACAATGTTCTAACGATTTTTATTCATACAACAAACAATTTCTCTTTACTGGTTTTGAAATATGCATGAGTAGTTTATTAACCATCGCAGATCCTAGTGCACATGATCGAAGCCGTGACAAGGATTCCGTTACCGTATACCCCAATTAAAAAAAAAACTGCTGACTAAATCGGAGAAATTTTCCACTCAGAAATTCTTTTCAAGATAATATAGTGTATATGAACGCAACTTTCATATAGCATTAAAAAAAACGTTGAATGAAAATGCAACAAATGCAACAAGCTAAACCAAACTGTTGAGCTTGAAAATTTCATTCAGAAATAAATTGATAAATCAACTGCTTTGAGCGCAGAGCGGAAATTGAATTACAATTGCGTAATATTTGCGTAATAATTGTTGTTTAATGAGCAATAAAAGTTTCGACAACGCATAGAGGTGAATTCGTAACGTTTTGTTTGCTCAATGAACACTTTACCAATAAGCGTATTAGATATAACATCTTTACGAAGATGAATTAATAGTTGATCTCTAAGAAAAAAAAGAAAATGCGCATTGCACACAAATCCTATTATCATGACTTCAATTTCTGAACATTTATCAAAAAGCATTACAATACGATCCCTACTTATAATCTAACGGTAAATTCTCATACAATTGTTTCGCGTCGATCATTTACGCTGAATTTATTCGAATAAATCTTTTCTGTCGATTCACGAGTCCATTCATACAGCTGCATCGCTCAAAAATTTCCCATTATTAGATGTGTCACAGCATTCGCAGCTTGCCATCGACTAAATTTCTCAGAAATTTATGCATTAAACGAACAAATGCAAACAATGCCTAATTTCAAAAGAAAAAGATGCCATAAAAATACATCAATAAGATAATAGAAAGATGTTTTTAAAAAAAGAATGTTTATAGCAATTTTCGTAAGCAAAAAAATAAATAAATAAATTGGAAAATCGGTAATTTTCAAATTGCTCGTATTTGATAAACTTTCATAACTGTCCAGTAAAAATTCTACTGGTTTCGAACGGTGATTGCTTAAAAAAAAACAACAGCTCGGTTGAGTGTAAACCGGCAACCCGATTCAACATTGGAAATGAGCGCAACAGGAGTGTTGCGTTCTCGCAATAATATTGTGAACGCAGAAAATTTGTGGCTAGCAATAAAATCGACGAACTGTTGCATGATGAATGAATGTAGTTATACAATTGTGTCTCATTTAGCTTCTTGAATTCAAAATGCCATCTCATATTTCACATTTCTATTGCATACTTTACAATTCCGCTAAATTGCACTATCAAACGATATTTTCCCCTCAAAAGAAACGTTTCTTTTTCTTGTTGAAATTAAATTTTATGTTCATTTAGTCAATGTGATATTTCATTAAAGCAAAAGTGATGATTGATGTCTATAATATAATAAAAATTTCTATTCAAAAATCATTGCGCTTTACTTTTTTCTAAATGCAACAAGAGATGATAAATGAACATCACATGAATAGATAATTGATCCAATTATTCCATAAAATATAAGATCAATATTTTTCTCAAAAACCTCTTTAGTGGGTAGAAACTTTAAGCGCGGAACGATCTGAAATAATTGTAAATCACTTTAATCACCTATCGCATTCAAGTTGCAAACATTAATTAGTGTAGTGATGATATTGAGAATATTTTTTTGCAATCGTTAGAAAACCATTATGAAAGTTGCGTTTCTCCGATCTATGGTCAAATTTTTGAAGAAATTACTCTTTTAGAGCTTCATTTTGAGCGCTATTTTTTGCATTCATGAGGAGATTTGCATATAATTTTTCGAGAAAAGTGAACAAGGTCGTTTGTTTCATTATCAAAGATCTTCTAGAAATTTTAAGACCGAGATGTAAAAGAATACACTTAAAATATTTTTATCATATTGTTATCAAATATTTTTATCATATTGTTATCACGATGATAAGCACGAAGTGAAAAGAGATTAAGCGACTGCTTAATGCAGTATACTTTTAGTTAGACGCTGAAAAAGTCGTTCAAATCACTGATAAGTTGAAGATGCTATCACACCGCGAAAAAGAAGACTTCGCAAATGACACATAAAGAATGCAAATGTGAAGCAATAAAATCAAAAGCAACAATATGATCGAATTGTGCGTTCCCAGGCTACTATTTAATTTCATAAAACGCTTCGTACATATCTGTGGTACCAACGCTGAGTTTTATTGGTAATGTCAGCTTCATGGAAGAGTACTGTTGAATAATAAGATCAAATAACGTAATTTGATGTGCAAAAATCTCTGGTTCTAGAAATGTGTCTTTATAGTGCTTCAAATAAGAATTCAACGAGTTCCGCTCAAAGAATACATTTATCTTTACAGCAGAGATTATTTGTGAGTATAAAAGTTCAGGATCCTAGCATGCATCTGCAGGCTGCTTCCATGTAGAACCTGATGCCTTCCGCTCAAAGGATGCGAGCTTTACCGTCCCAAAACGTTAAGACAATATGATCTAATATCAAGCACCAGCGTAATTCAAGGTTCTAGAAGAGCATCTGTATGGCACTGTAAGCTGTAACTCAGAATCTGTTGCGTCTCACTTGAAAGATGCAAACCACGCAACAGTAGAACGTTTAAGCAACATAATCTTCTATCAGTCATTAGGATGTTGGTACGTATATGCGTATGGTGAATGACCTAAAATGATGTCCGCATAGCAGTCAAAATTATGATTGGATATATACCGAGTAAAACGGTCATTGATACTATCGCATACAACTAGAACATATTTTGATGCATTTGCCTGAGAGCGGAAATTCAAGAGTAGGCTTCAAATGCATTTTCACTAAAATCACTATGAGCTTTTAATAACACTATAGGGTCGCTAATTCTAGATTGACGAATCCATTAGGCCTGTCAAGCTTTATTAAAAAATTCATCGAGAATGTGCGTCTATGCTCGCGCTGTCCATAGTAACCAATTTTTAGGAGGATTCACATAAAATTGCAAACGCATATTGATTTAAAGCCGCCTGATCATACACAATGAACAGTTACCAGTCTTTAAAAATAATAACGAAATTTTTCTGCTTTCGAAAGATCGAATAAGAAACTTTTAATAAAAACTTATCAATTGGAATAATGAACTAGGTGCCGATTCCACTAGTTTTTCATCAATTCCCATAAAATACTTTGTAAAAATATTTAATTTAACTAAAAGCACTTCAAACAACATAGTTTCATGTCGTTCTACAAAAATTTTTTGAAGTTGCCTTTTTCAGTGCCCAACGACTCGGGTGAGTGGAGGTTTTGATCGCCTGCACTAGTAATTAGTAAATAGTTCAATTGGTCTGAAATAGTTTTGCAATGTTGCAATAGTTAACAGCAAAACATTGCGTATATATTGGAATGTAATTTTTACGCACTATGGTATAAAAACACTGAATCAAAGTCAATGAATTAGAATATACTAATAGGGTAAAAACAAAGCCGCTAATAATTCCGCACGCTCTGAATGTCGGAGAAAGTACTGTTGGAGGCGTTAGGATATTGCTGACCAAAGTAACAAGTGATGACAAAGACGGCAACTCATACATGATGGAACGACTATTACTCAAAAATGGTTGACCGGAGAGTGAGAAGTATGAAATATGTAGGTCATTACCGGACATTTTCATCCATGGAAATACCGGTTGATTCATTTGTACAGCCCTTTCGGCGCCCAGTACTGGAAGGTGTGATGTCGATGGTGGTTGCAGTGCATTGTACGCCGGGAATCTGCAAGTTCTTATATGATCTGCAAATATTTTCGTGAAACAAATATTCACTTATTAGTTACGGTAGGTCATCAAAGGAAGTGGGATCGTCGCAATCCGGCTAATTATTTTTTTTAAACCAAGATAGTGGTATATTCAAAACCACTATTTTAGGCTCTCGAGACACTTTTAGATATATGTGGATGTTGAGTTGAGCAAGCTCACGCTTCCAAGCCGCTATTTGGCTGATCGCTCGTTTTTGGGTGAGTGTGCAAGGGATACGGTATAGAGCACACTAGAGAACAACTACCTGAATTGGGCTATATTGATTACCGTTATCTGCACCATTAGTGCTAAAATCTTTAAAAGCGTTCTAAAATTTTATTCAGCATTTAAATTAGAATAATTGATGCATACTGATTGCATGGATGGTGCAAGTGAATCAATGGGGTGGTTTCAGGTGAAAAGTTATCGGATCACGAAAGTTCCCTATGAATTATTTGTGCATTATTTCCGGGGATTATATATATCGACTAGATCTGCAGTGAGAGTATAGGAGATTGGTGCCGTACCATCGATGACCTTCGCTATACTATGTGATGTGAAAATAGAAGGCCGCAATATGAGTGAGGTTTGAATGCCAAGGATATCATAAATGGCTCGTAAAAGCGCATTCAGAGTAAAATATTCACCAATACACCACAAGTGCTTACGTCTTGCGTTGCATCCACAATAATAATAATGATATTGAAAACGACAAATCAAGAAGGAACTTCCTATTATCTAATGCTTATTCTACTACTATGAAAGCATTCGTTGATTATAAACACATACAACTGCGCTCCGAATATAGCAATACACCTGTGCTTTAATGTCTAATAATAGGTGATCGGCTATCAAGCGTTCAACAATAGCGCTGATGCCTATCACCGAAAATCAAGTTTTTATCTCTCATGCTAAGACAGCTATCAGTTCTTTTTCACTCTAAAACCCACTAGGAGAATTTGCATTATTATAGGTGCGGTTCTGCGCATAAAGTTTCAAGTGAGAAATGCAATCTCGATAAGTGCACCTCTTTATTGTATCAAATCACCTAATTCGAAATAGTCGATATAAGGTATATAATTCACTTTGACGCAAATAAGGTGAGCATTTTTATAAAGCTTGCACATATAAAGAATATCATCATTACCTAAAGAAAGTATGCAGGAAAATAAATAACCAATAGCGGTGACAACGAACGCAATGTTATCGCAAAATGGACTACGTTTAAGATTCGAGTACCAATATAACAGAAGCGGAAAAAGGAAATGTTTAGGTATTATGCTGACAATGTTGAAAAGATTACGACAGTCGACACTATATTATTACTTAAGCAAAATTACTGATATGCTAGCATATTGCTGTGCAATGTGCAGCATTGCATAACTGTGAGTGGAACTTTGCAAGTTTTGATGAATTGACGAGGCATTAAGTGAAAAGTGTGAATTGTGCATCTTTGAAAAGCTCCTAGTACCAAAAAAAGCCTTTTTCAAATACGCTGGAAAAATGTCCGCTGGAGAAAGTCTGACTTACGTGCTGGATGACTCGACCCACTGTGCAGCGGCACCAAGCATATTCTTCATATTGTTCATGTAGTTCTGCGGATACAATAGCGGATCATAGGCTGCCGCCGCTGCGGCAGCCACTTTATGGTGTGTCGCAGAGCCAACAGCGGCTGCGGTAGCGACCGACGGCGCGACATGCTGTGTCCAGTAAGGCTGCACTGGTGACGACTCTTCCGGCGACTGCCAACTCGGATACATTAGCGCCCTAAACGAGCCGATTTAACAACCGTTTTAGATGGGTCGTTTCGCGGCGGTGCGGCGCGCCACTTCAACAGAGCGCTACGGCTACGGAGCGTCGCCGCCGATACAAATTTCTTTCTTCGTCTGTGGTGCACCGCGGATTATCGCTAATGAGAGAAGGAGAGCGAGCGTGCGCGCCCATCGCCGCTCGCTCCCGAGCGTTCCGCATCGGCGGCGACTTCAAAGGCGCCCCGCCCATCACAGCAGCCAATCAGTGGAGGCGCAGCGAACTCCTTTCATCGTGCCGCCCGAACCCATAAAACATGTCGTAAATTTTTATTCATAGCTGCTGCTGGCTGTGTGCGTGTGTTGGGTGCTGTCTTTGTGCCTGACTCTCCTGGCTGTGTGCATCCATTTACAGGTCGCTGGCAGTCCTTCACTTCCACCACTCACACTATTCGCTAGAGGAACTTGCTTGTATGTGTGTATGCCCGGCTGTTGCTATGTGTTTATGCGATCTCAGCTAGCCATTAAGCCATATTCGAATCCTAGTGATAATTTACGACATTTTCATAGATCACAATCATCTACATTCGGTGCGAGTGTATGAGAGGGGGCGCCTTCCCATGACGAATGCGCAATGCAGTTCATGAATACCGTTTTCCATCTACTCCGGCACACCTCCAGTTCGACTGTTATTCTACTTGTAATAAAGTTGCGATGTCATGATGGTATGAAATCTAGTTCAATGTTAGTTCAGTGAAGGGGTATGTAAGTGATCTGTGTTCAGCAGCAAAAGAAGGTACGAACGCATAGCAACATTTCTTTCGGACGCGAGTGCACGTGCCGTCTACATACCGTAATTATGTGCTCTTTCACATATCTACCCCTAAATTGAACAGCAATAAGAAGGTGATAGATCGAGCAATAAGTAAGTGATCCAAGAGAATGGTGCTTACGATTGGCCATAGCAGATTCGATTCAGCGAGAGTCATAAATGCAGCACTGGCCCAGCTCAAGAAGTGACCTCACTTCAGCATGTCGAGTTCCGATAGCAGAAGCATATATGAAGATTGGCGTCCACATTGGGCGAATGCAAGTGAGAAGTGTCGACGTCCGCCGAGTTGTTCGTTGCTTCGCTTTGCAGCAATCTTCTCAAAATGTGGCTGCCGCAGCGTTTCCTTCAAAAATATGGATTTTTGCATTTGTCATTGTCGACGTGCGACAGCGTATTTTTCATCCCTTATAATGGCGGTATCATCGCCACAATGCAGCTTGTATCTCACTTCACACTCTATAGTTTAAATTTATCAAATGTTGTTTTCATTTCGAATGTATCCTTTTTTCAAGAAATTGACCAAAAGGAATATTATTCATCTGACGTGGTTTCACTGCTACCTTTAAGCCGTGGATTTATGCTACTCAAGGCATAAACACCAGTCACCACTCCATCTTGGCTTATTCGATTTATATAATAGGAGCTCTTAGATTACGCGCCGGAGTACCATCCTTAGTAGGTATACAGTATTACTTGGTTTATGGTGTCATGTAAATGTTAGCTATGATTTACTGAACCGCACTGTCGACCGAAGCACCGTTGATAATTTTTAACCACCTTCAGCTGCTTCAACCTCTCTCAAAACGAAGTCTATTTAATATGGATTTTACCGAGAATGTAGTAGCAAAAAAACACGCCTGAAACTGAGCTGATTGAAATCGATGACTGCATTAAAAAAATAATGAATCCTTTTAGCTGTAAGCGTTCTTTACAGAGATGCACATACCCACTACAAATTGCATCAGTGTTTGAGGGGTTGTTTGCGTTGGAAGTGCCACAGGTACAAATAAAATTCATTGCGAATGCATTCATATAATTTTCAATATGGAACAACGCTTATGACAGACTATTGGCAAATTTCTGATTGCAAAATTGCTGAAAATAGTCTCGAGATTATAAAGCTTATTAATAATAGAGGAAAATCTTCGTCCTCACATTAATATGAGTGTATCGCTGTAAACCTTGTTTTGCGCCCTCTTTTCATTATTCTCTGCTTAGAAACATCTCTGCTCACCTTGAATCATTTGTTAGTGCAAAGAAAATCGCCATTAAGCAATGATGGCATCAAACATGATGTAATAGATGTCGACGTGGTAATGTTTGAGATTTTTTGCAAATTGTGGTTGGTGTTCGTCGATAATAATAGCCAATTTCGCGCTCATTTGTCGTTAAATTGTTCTTTCAAAAACGAATAACGCTTCAAATTTTGAAACGACTTCACTCATTCTTTATTAGATTAGCGTCTTATGCGACAAGCTCTCATATTCTGCTTCATGTGATAACCTTCCTACTGCCATAGCCATTTAATGTTTATATGTTAAACTAATGCTAACATTTGACCAATGCCTTGTGAACCAATGCCTAAATATGTTTAACGACTACCGTCACCTTATATAAATACAAAATTTTCTCTACTATTAAACAAAGAATGCCTTAGGAATTGCGATGGTTTTCGAGGAAATGAATTTTCCGGAAGCATCGCTGCTAAAATCAATTCAGATTATATTTCATGACAGCATGAAGCAAACAATATGAAATGAAAACTGTGCTCGGTGAAAACTATGCCTTATGCTATTTCAACGATTCACGATAAGCAATGAAATCTTTAAGCTCGTTAAGCACATTTAAGACCATATTGAGAAAAATAACTTCATTTCTATTGGAAAAAAGGTGTTTTAAAAAGAAATATCGTTTCATTTCGAGAAAAAAAAAGTCATTTGCACACAAAACGTAAAATTGATGTTGCTGTTTACGAAAGTATTGCAAAGGTACCGACAATGAAACAATAATCTTTCATGATTTTCTCAATTTCGTCTTTCATCATCCGATCTAATTCCTATAAATACTGGGATCAAATTTTCAAGAATATTTTCGTCTCGAGTCTTTATTTACTTTGTTCTCGTTCATGAGCTATTTTCCTATCATAAATGATAATTTGAAGCATTGAAAAATATTAGTCTACCTCCAATTCCTCTACAATTATTGCATTAATAATTTTTAGTGAACATTTACGAGTGTCGAGGTTTAGGCTAAATATTTCAACGTCGCATTATAGTTGTTGTTCAACAACGATACAACCTATCACTGTTGGGGTGATATCGTCAAGCGTATTACACTATTAAATGAGATTGGTTTTTTCATCTAGTAATAAAAAGTTATTTAGAGATGAAGAAGATTTATACTGTAATCAATTTTTCGAATTATTTCAAATATACCATTCATCATAGTAATAACTACTGAAAATATGCGAAGAAAAATTTCAGTAACGGAAGTATCTTGAAGCAAAAAATGATTTTCATATCGTTTACATTTTATATCGAATGAAATACTCGTTGTCTCAAAAATCCTATCGTAAAATGTATAACGAGAAAAATTCAATTCGAATCACTTTAATTTCAAATATTGCATTACTGCAATAAGTTCGATGTTATTAAATTCATCTATTTTGCCAACGAAAGTAATGAGCGGATATTTGAGTGGATGATGTACTTATATTTGCACTGGAATTTTCCGTATCATTTTAATTAGCTATTAAATTGAAAACGATATAATTTTCTCATTTCGTTGATGTAATATCACAAAAAAAAATGGCTTACACCATTTTTTTTTGTCTTGAATGTAAACGCTAAATGCATCTATAGATAAAAATGTTTAGCCACTTTTCTACATTTTTTCACGTTTCTTCAAGAATTTCCATTTTTTCATTCATATGTTAGCAATTATACTCAAAATTCATCTTAATTCATTTAGAACATATCGACTTTATGAGATAATATTTGAAAATTTTTACTCATATAATTTTATAAATGAATTAGAAAATGAGATTAGAGAATTTTGATTGCTATTCATCTAATTAACGACTTTAAAGTCAGGATATCTATTCAAAGAGATGAAAACCTATTTTTCAAATTTGCGAAACAAATTTTTCATAGATAATTATCATAAAATTTTTTCAAAGATTTTTATTCCATCAAAAATAGAAAGCAATGAAAAAAAAAATCATAAATGACACTTTTTTTTCCAAATATTTTCAGTTTCAACATAAAAATTTAACACTGAAAAAAAAAAAACAAAGACGAATTTTACTACTGCAAGAATTAATAAAGCGTTAGAGTGTGACAAATTTCAAAGCATCAAAACGTTGTTCCTAACGGGATCAACAAGCAAGAATCAATAACATGAAATATATTTGCTTTGCATACTGTAGTTGTCTACATTATATTAATATCCATTTTTCTAAAATAAATGCATCGTTATATACGCATATTAATTTTTCATATTCGAGTCAAGGTATAATATGTATTCGAAATAAGCTTTATGATATTTTCGACAAGAGCATATCTACTTATTTGAGTTTTTTAATCCGCAGTCATACGATAGAAGAGGTTAAGTGCAACGTTGATAAGCGTAAGTAAGGAAAAATGTGTTGTAGTGGGCGAATAAATGTCCGAAAAACCGCCTTTGATTAGTTAGAAAGACGCAAAAAGTTTAAGCGGAAAATGCACTGCCGTCAGCTTCGAACCGTGAAAGCTATCTTCCAAGCAAAGCACTCATCCCAACCAAGTTTAAGATCAACAGCCCTCGAAATCAACCGCTCTGAGGTATCTTCAAAACACAGCGATACGATAGTTATCATTCCTGGCAGAATCCGATGCGATATGTTGTGAAGAAATGAAGCTTATATAATTAGATGGTCTAAAACTTGTTCAGTATAGGAAATAATGAAGTGCGGGAATTTTTCCTGCTTGGTACGTGTAAAAGAATGATTGAAGAGGCAACCTGGAGCAACCACTGATCGGAGATTATATTAGAAGCTGTGATTCCCAAATCTTTATGCTTCCTTAGATCGACTCATTGAGGATATCGATCACTTCAACAAAAAGCATCAAATCAGTTGAATTATTCAGTCTGAAGCATGCGAGAAAAAAAGCACTAGAACTGGCCTATTTATTCAGTGATCGAAATTAATCAAATCGATATTGCATTTCATCGAGTGTAGAAATCACATAGTCCAACTTAGTGCATCCCTCTTTAATAACGAAAATAAATTTGATCACGAGGTGCATCATTGGAATAAATAGTTGTTTATATAAGTGTTGTGTGCACCAAACCGTTCTATGCATAAAGCTTGACGATTACGTTCATTGCCTCATTCAGATCTAAATACTAAACGTTTATATATAATTGCGCAATGAGTTTTAAAAGTTTTAAATACTCATTTAGATTAGTTTCTATAATATAACTATCGAATTAAGGATATTATTGATTGTCCATTCAAACAGAGTCGATGTTTCATTTCTTGCTTCAAAATAATATTGCAAACATTTTCAGTTAGCAAAATGAGGCACGACAAAAATTTGATTGCAATAATTTTGAGAGAGATCTCAATTTGCATCCCTCAAAAATTCTGTACGAAGTCATTTGTTAAACAGTCTGCATTTGAGAGGAAGCTCATGAGTTCCATTCATGATAGGAACTTTTAATAGCGATGTAAATGAGCCCAAACTATGAACATTCAAATTTCCATTCGAATTTTATATTGTACTAGTAAATTTATGTTGCTATTTTAGAGAAATTCTAAGAATGATAGGTAAAAATCAAGTGAACTTCATTGAAGCTAAAGTTATACTCGTTTTCGTGCTCGGTTGTATTCTAAACAATCGGTTTGGTGCATTGATCACAGATGGCCAGCTGGGTTCGTCGAGATGGATATAAATTCCGATTTCGTGACATCCGCTATCGAGCAGCTCACAACCTCTATCTTCCTACTAATACAACTGATCCCATCTCGACGAATACAACGCATCACTATTCTTTTGCTTGCAGAACCTATTCAACGAAATGCTCATCGTTAGGCTTCGATGAAAATATATGCTAAAAATATTTATCTCTTCTGTAACAGTAATGAATTTGTGTATGCAAGAATAAACGACCTATAATAGATGATATTTCATATTGCATGTTTTGCTGCATGAAAAATGCCTCAACGTCATTACATAATGAAGGTCTAAATATGGCGAGTTTCTTATTCCGATTCGCTTCAAATTCAAATGCATGAGCTTTATTTCACTCAACTGTGAAAAAGGAACGTTATTTATTCGGAAGTTCTGAATTCTAAATTTGGTTTGGAATGTCGCTAAATTTCTTGCGTCCGCAGACTGTTTACTGGTATTTCTCGTCACCAAGATTTCATTTTTTTTAAAAGAATGCCGAGAACTTTTCGTTAATTGTCTGTCATCTATACGAGCAAACGTTCGAACCTTTTCCAGGTTTTGCTTTTTGTTGAAAGCGAAAGATGTGAGTAAATTGGCGATCAGCATCAACTTCGAACGTTATGAGCTTCATCGCAGTGAAGAGTCGAAAATCATGACGCAGCGAAAAACAAAGAGCTCGAAATAGATCTTAAGCTTCATTTGATGGTCGCAAGTGTGGCGGTGCTTTCTTAGAAGGGAAATCCGGAGACAAATGGGCGTCTAATAAGCGAGGCAGCAGTTGCGCAGCCGATTTGAAATGATAATGCTTATGCGCGCAGGCAGGCAAGTGTGTGCTCACACATGACACAACATGGACAGCTTTGATGTTGCCGCCATGAATTTGAATACGACCACAATGGGACACAGCAATGCAAAACGAACGATCCCACTCTCGACACTAATTCTCGCCTCATCACACTCTGCTTTGCGTTTTAAAAGACGTTCGCCTATTTCCCTATTTTCTCCATCAAAGTTCATTGACGAAAAAATAAATTTCTTCTCAAGGGGAAAGGTTACCAGAAGTAAACTAACTTTCTTGGAAGTTTTCGCATTTTATGTCGCTTTAAATTCCCTTGCAAAGTGACGAATTGTTAGGGGAAGTTCTTTTTAAGCGTTCTTCAAGAGGATGCTGAAAACTTTTTCAAAATTCGTCGTTCATTCACAATTTACAACAAAAGTCTAAGATAAAATGGTGTCAAAAATTTTGGGTCATATTCTCCGCAGTACTTTTTAGCAATCTATAGGTGCACGGAATGCGAACACGATTGGGTTTCCGATCAGTGATATATAGATCGGAAACATCACAAGGAAGGAAGATATGATGGCTTAATGGATAGCAAACTTTTTGACACTCTCGATGTAAGTGTATAATAAATGAGTTTTCCAATTTGTCCAGGAATCTCTTGTCAGTAAACTTATGTGGAGACTCATGAACCCTATCAGCGAGTTTTCAGAAGAAAAGATGTTTACTTTTCCTTAAGGACTGACAATCAAGAATTACAGGAGAAATCCGCATTATGCTTCAGATTTACATAAGAGTCTTTATGAGATGCCAGAAACCTGCCCCAGCATTATACGAAGACCAAAGTTGTCATGCAAATAGCCTTGATTACGGTGTCCGAAAAGAATCTTTCAGTGGACAGATCGAGTTCCTTCAGATTAGAGATATTAGGCTTCTAAGATTACTTTAACTAGAAATAACACCGAATAGATTTAACCAAATTACTGCTATTTTTCCATAGTGAAAAGAGGGCACTTCAGAAATAGGAGGGGAAAGAGAGTCGACGAGTGCTTTCAATAATTGTTGCCAAGGTTGCAAACCAGTCACCGTATGTGCTCATCGCCACAATGGATACGACCCAATAACAATCGCAAACGAGCACATCAACGAAATTGATTGCCAATAAAATTGAGTTATAGGGAGACAAGAAGGCAGTGTATGCTTCTGAACGACAATCGCTTCACTTTCACTCACATCAAACTGGCGGAAAACAAAGGAGGGACTGCATAGACATCCGTAGAATTGTGAGTATTCCAATGAATTACATTTGAAACGGAAACCGTTCGCCCGAAAAAACGCATCGACCAGTGAGAGCTTTATTTTTAGCCGATGTTCAACTTCGTTCAACTTTCAGATAAGGTTGAACTCTGGAAATGAGAAAAAATGGATTAGTCATCAGGAATGCAACCAAAAACAACTAAACATCAGGAATAAATTAACAGATTAGACAAAAATTATATATATATATATATATATATATATATATATATATATATATATATATATATATATATATATATATATATATATATATATATATATATATATATATATATATATATATATATATATATATATATATATATATATATATATATATATATATATGCTTATTGCTATATTTAGTGATTTAAGTCAGAACAGTTCGAGTTCTTTACATCCAGTGCATTAGCAAAAAAACATTTAGCAGTTTTATTGTAAACAAAATTCTATGCTTTTTGGCAATATTCCCTCTTACTAGCTGGAAAAGTGGTTTTGGCTGAAATTTTTTCGTCTAGTTTCCACCTCAGATGCTTTCAAGCGAGAAAAATTCTTTTAATTAAAAAAAATATACGGCTTAAAAGTGTTTTTAGTATTTGATGTATTACTACGTTTAATAATAAATGCAATAAGCGAGTATAAAATGAATTTGAAGAATACATTTTGTCTGATCTAAGAACTATAAGAGGGGAATGGAGTAAGAGAGAGCGGAAGGTAGAAAAAAGAACATTTTTATCGTACGATAAAGTACGAAAAAGCGATAAACGCTGTCAACGACAAGTATTTACATTTGCATTAAAAACCTCGTAACAGGATGAAGCATATATATATATATATATATATATATATATATATATATATATATATATATATATATATATATATATATATATATATATATATATATATATATATATATATATATATATATATATATATATATATATATATATAGAATATGAATAATCCGAACGTGACATGAAGCTAAATGGTTCAAATGGAAATGAGGAGGCGATGCTGGCTCTTGAGATACTATTTTTTATGATTAGATCATAATTTTAAAGCATTCAAGCAGGAAAAACCCTGGAATCGAAGGTAAAAAATTTGGGAAAGAAAACTTTTTAACCAAAACAACGGCATGATGCTAGAAAACTTTTCATGAACATAGACACATAGTAAACTGTGTGGTGAATTTCCCGTCTAAAAACTTCAAATTTCTTCGGGATCTTTAAAGCGTTTCATCAAACAAATGAAATAAAAAATACCCACTTCTGTTTTTTCATCCGTGCAATATTTTATACTATACAGTGTTGCAAAAAATTGTATTTCCTGATTAGAAAACACGCATCCAATAGTGTGCAACTTGGAGAACTTCCCTTCTCAACTATTGCATCACCTTTTCAAATCTACGGTCCTCTCGCTTTCCAGACCACTTTTAACGGAAGTATTATCACAAGTTGGTGCAAAAAATGGTTTTTCATAAACTCCTTACTGCAATCGAATAATTGTAAGTAAGAAGCTTCGTGCAGTGCGTGTGAGATAAGCGGTTTTTGCACAATAAAGCGCAAATAATCTGACAAAAAATATCTCTTCAAAAACACAAATCTAGCAAAAAAAATTCACATCTATCTGATGTAATCTTCTTATGGTGGCACTTAGAAATTATATTAAAAGTTTACAGCTAGATAAAATTTTCGTCCAAAACATTTTCTTGAACGCTTCGAGGCTGACGATGAAAAAAGGATCTAGTTTAGTTGTCTTAGGTGGATAGCTTACGATGAAAAACACAAAATGGCAACTCATACCTAGGATTGGGCAAGTGAAAGAGGAATGGAATCGAAAGAGAATCGATGAAATAAAAGAAGAAGAAATTTAATTGACAGCTGAAATTCAATAATCTTACTGGATGAGGAGTTGAAAATATCGAGCATATTATATGTATACAAAATCGAACGGAAAAGCTAGTCATTTCCTTTTACAATAAATGTGCATTTTCGTAAATATATTTAACGCATCGAAAATTATTAGGTGGTCGTTCATATTCAAGTTCTGAATATGAAGTGCATTTAATTTGATGCTTTCATTTCTCACCTATTAGATTCTTCAGAGTGAACAGATATGAGTGTTACTTTTGCAGTTAATTACGAATGATGGTTGTGACACAACAGCTCATAAATAAGAATTAAGAACAGCCTAACTTTCATTGCATGTGTAAAATGGCTTCTCCAGCAAGTGTGTACTACTTCCAAAGAATTTAGCTTATTTGAAGCCCTCAAGTAAGTGGAATAAATAAATTAAATGAGAATATAATGACATGAATGAGCAGCACAATAAATAAGCAATAACTAATTATGAACATGATAAATACCATACTTCTCTGATCAGAAGAACTCACTTGAATGGGAGAGCACTCCTTCATAAACTAGGAATAATAGAAAGCCTCTCGCGAATGAAAAGCTCTGCTACTCTGAAAGGTCTCAAAAACTGGAAAATCTTTTTTTTTAATTTGAAATATTCTTGCGAAAAAGATCCCAACTCTCCTACCTGAATCCTGCGTCTTCCTTCTGGGAAAAAAACGATCATTCACACTGGAAGATATTCACTGCATCAGAGTTTCACAAAATTTTCAAACAAATATCTTCATAGAAAAGCGTATTGCCTATTGTTGAAATAAGCCGATTAATTTATTAACAAATAACAGCCGTTGGTGACGTCACCACCGAGAGAATTTCTTCAACGATTTAATGCTTAATATTCATGATCAATGCACTCGAAAAAATATATTTCAAAAACTGCAAAAGAAACTGATGTCAATTCCGATGAAATCATTGTACTAAAGAAATGAAGAACCAGAGCGCTTTTTCACTTTCCAATAAAAAGGAAACGGCCAGCAAGGAAGTACTACTCGATACTGTGAACCTTTGGTTTAAAAGTGAAAGAAAAATTAGGGAAAATTTCATGACGAATCGACGTAGAGAACGCAATGCTTTTGCGTGAAGGATGGCAATTTTATGAGCCGGAAAATGTGCTAACATATCTGGTGAGAAATGTGCTTTTGAACTTCATCCATCTGACTAGCCGTTTTCGTATAATAACAATAAAAACGAATATCGGAATATTGCCATCGTATTTTAATTGATTCGGTTACGCACACAAAACTTCTAGCAAAAATTACCTCTGTATAATCAAGCAGATGCAAAAATGAAATATTGATGAGTGGTAATTTTAATCATCTTCAAGTGTGCACAACTCATTCAGAAATGAACGACGATTTGCTCCAAGTTGCATATTCTGCTTGCATTTCTTGCATTAATTTACTTAAGTGCTTTTCGCCTATTTATTGTTTTGCCTCATATGCTTTCCTCAAATTGTACCGTCGTCATTTTTCAGCAAAAAATTGCGATGTGGAAATGTGAATATTATGAATCGGTTTTGCTGCACAGATGACGAAGATCAGATCGAAGTGACGGATGTGCAGAAACATTTCGGAGTTTATATTGCTATGCCAACCAACTTAGAGGGATGCTGCATAAGGCCAACGGAAAGAAAGCATTGCATCATCGAAATCATTTGGAAATCAGTCATTAAAGCAAAGAAATTTGGTGATTATAATGTCAGCTATAAAATGAACGCCTTGTGTCACCTTCTATGTTGTTTTATCAACTTATAAATATGTTGTGGTCATTTAAAAATGAAAAAATTTGCAGCACTTCACATCGATCAGTTTATTCATTTCATGTTGATCGGGTTTGCAAAAAACTGAATCTTTTAATTAAAATCTATGCAAACCGTCGCGTTTATTCAATTATAAACGAATTATTTTGCAGAGTTATTATTTTTTTGGCTAGCAACCTGCAAAACTGAAATGTGTATGAGCAACCTGCACCAACTCCTTTAGTATGCTGCTTCTTTGTTTAGTTCAGTTTTTTTTTGTTTTAGGGGAAAATTGAACTAATTTTTAAAGTGTTTGTTATATTTTATTGTTTAAGTGTCTACGTTTCGTGTAATGTCTAAGGATGACCATACGTAGGAACCGTTTCTGTTTGCTAGGGTTTTTGTGTTATCATGGCCTGGAGTCGCAAACACATTACTTCACAATGCGCATTTGGGACCACTCGTGAAAAGATAAGTGAACTACTAGCGCGGTCACTACTACTGGCGCTAGTGATAACGGTAATTAATATAACAATGATAACAATATAATAACAGTAATATCACCGTTGAGAGTAACATAATAGTAGTAATAGCAATAAAAACGGCAATAATAATATCGCTCATAATAGTGCCAATGGTAATTGTAGTAATAGAAATAATAATAATAATGGCAATAATGATAAGAATAATAACTATAGTGATAATGATAGTGATAATAATAGTAGTGGCCATAATAATAATAATATTACTATTTTTATTTTCTTTTTCCATCATCGTCTTTATTGGTCTTACTGTCTTAAATTTTATTATTACATCCTATAAGAAACGATTCATTATAACGTCATCAAGATTAACAAGAGGATAGAGGGCACAATGAGAAACATCGCGCGCGGATGCGGTCCAAATTCTAAGCCTGAATTCTGATTGATGGGACCTTTAATTGAAGGATTCCTTCGAACTCTTTAATATCAAGAAGCATAAGCCAACTGTTAAATTGTAAACAATTTTCAAGTGATAACATTCTGTCACACCACTATGATTATTCTTACACACTCACATGAAGGGATTCACGAGAACCTTTCAATGAGCGAAAATTGAAATTGATACGTAATGAGTTGTCAAAAACTCATAGCCATTCCACTTATACGAATAAAGAATTGCGTCCCTGCTACTGGATGAAAGAATCACTGGCCCAACAGTTGGGAATGGTATCTTATATTGTGGTTAGAAAGGCATTTCTATGGTCATCCACATATCTTTCGTTATGAGGCAAAACAAAACATTGCTCCAACACTTCTCAATAAATTCACCCGCAACTTAATCTTTCTTCTTGCAAGAAGAATGGAATAAAAGCATCTCAAGAAAGTGGAATATTTCCGGAAAAAAATCTCTTCAAAGCGATCATCTCAGCGTAATTGGCGAGACTGTTGAAACTTCAGAAGATTGTCGTTTCAAGTCGTAAGAAATCTAAGATTTGGTCGGCACAACAGTTCGAAGAAAAACACGCCAACTTATTTAATCACAATTAATCTTTTTGGCCCTGAGAGGAGAAGAAAGCAATGAAAGAGTCATAATTCAGGGTTGCTTTCAAATAAATAAACTCGGCTGTCTTTGATGTTAGCTAAACTATTGCAGCAGTCTGTAAGCAAAACTCACCCAAACAAGCGCACCGTTTGTGCGGCGTTGCCTCACACAAGATGTAATGATGAGCTGTACTCAAGCGGTTAACCACCACCAAGCAACCGCCGAATTCTATCACGCCACCTCTCATCGATTCCCAAGCTCAGATCTTCGATGTATGGAGCTATTCCCAACGAGTAGAAATGAAGTGCTTACTTTCTTTAATAACACCACATCAACACCTTTGCCCTGCAGGAAAATACAACTTGCATAAGGTTGCTGCAGTTAAGGGAATTTCCAGCGCACATTGACAAGCTCACACCGAATGATTCGGAGAAGCATGAATCCCCAAGGCACTGTAATGGAACACACTCTGAGCCAACTGAGAGCTGCATTGACAAAACTGCGCATTGAGCCTACTAAGTGCCTACATATTATCTGCTTGATTAATAAGGTACAAGTGGTACGCAACGTGAAGCTCAAACTAAAACCGAATATGCACTGAAATGTGTTACTTTACTTTCCTCACGAATGAGATCGATGAACTCCATTATTGCTGGGTTTGCACGTAGAATTTACTCATTGAACACCTATATTATACGATCACTAACTAAAAAGTAGAATGAGCGAAATTGAAGGATAAACCCAAGATAATGAAGTTGCATGAAAGCAGGTCCCTACATAAATACATAAATATAGTGATTAGTAAAATGAAATAAATTGGTGCATAAAGGAACAATAAAGAGAAAATAATTTGAAAGAAAAATGAGCATAGAAGAAAAAATGAAATCAATATTCGAGACCATTTTTTTAAATGAACATTCTACGAGGATCGCTCAAAAAATGACAACGCATACGATATTATTATTTTTTTTAAGCGATCATAATTTAATGAAAAAGAAATTCCACTGAAATATTTTCTTCAAATTGTTTTTTTTTCTAGGCGAATATTTTTCAGTATTTTGAGAAAACATAAATTCATTTCGATAGCCATTTTGCAAAAAAAAAAAAAAAAAAATTCACGAAGTCAGAAAATTTTGCAGATTTTCTCTACACTATAGAGGCTAAAATAGAAATTTATTAAAATTTAAGACTTGAGAAATACGAAAAAATTCCAACAATCACTTTTTTTTAATTTTCTAGTTCGCATAATTTAATTACAACAATATAAAATATTATGCTCCGCTTTATCGTTTTCATATTGAAGTGAAGTAAATAAAGTTCATTCAGTGATAATTACTGCATCAATAATCATCACCGAAACCTTTTTGCATGCGTTGATAATAACTAAATATGCTCTATGCTCACTTGAGTGGTTAAACATGAACTTCGCAATTCGGCAAGAACCTCGAGAGATTTTCGTAGATGCAAAATTTATATTTCATTTTGCAAGAAGCCAGTTTGCGTTGTTTAATTTTCTTTTATAAGCAATTATACCGCTTAAAATTTCATATTTCTGCTGAGTATATGAATCATCCGTCGGCTAGAAACTTTTGCCGGAATTGTTTACCGACCTGAATTCACAATCATGAAACTTCCTCACCACCTACATATTTATTTATGAATTTCGCAGTGTCCGATCACGTTGTGCTCACCGAAGTCATCAACATTTCATTACCTATTGTGCATATGAACGCATGATTATCTGTATGTTGGCAATGTAAGCATCTGCATATTGAATTATCTGGTTGCTAATCGACCGCTACTTCTAGTTTCAAGACAATTAAATTTTTATATTTGCCGAGATTTTATTCTGTCCGACCAGTACCCAGCTCATTTACCAGACCACGCAAGTGGACGAAGTCGTATAATTGTTCGTATCGATGGAGCTCACACGATGAAATCCAACTTTCGTTCATTTATTTTGGACTTGTCGGTTGTTTGTTTCGCTTAGTGATGACGATCTAATCGTGCAGAAAGATAATATGCATGAACTTTAGTAGCAGCTCTTATTGACGTTCATCATATTTTACGAAGTTGATAGTTTGTTGCAACGATTGATTGCATATTGTTAAGTTTGATTTGTTGAGGTGAAGAGGACGACATGACTATCGAAACCAAGGTGAAATGTGTGGCGTAACATCCACCAGATTGATGAGCATGCATCTTGTTTTATGACGAGGTTTACGTAGACGTTGCTTGTACGTGCTTTTGCCTAACTCCTCGCAGATTCTCTTCTTAACTTTAGACGATCATGGCCATCTGAATATTTTCTATTTGAAGCAATCATATGATTTTATTGATTCGATCACCGACAAAATTTACAATCTTATAGTGAGGCAGAAATTTTGTTTCAAAGAGGAAATAAGATAGAACCCCATGCCACACACTTCAATAATCCTTTCGTCTCTAGGCTTGTTCAAAAGTTCGAAAAACAGACACCTTCTCTTCAACTAGCTTTTTTCTATGCCCTCCTCCCATCATAGAATGGAGATAATTTTTTTCAAAAACTTTCGTAGAATAAATGCACAAAAATGAGAATCGTATATATGACCATAACAGTCGAAACTGAGAAGCGGAGTTTTGAGGTGTTAGGGGATTGCATATACGCTAGCAGAAGTTCGTTTTACTTTTTGAAATTTAAAACTTTTGCGGGCTCTGCTCTAGAAACTCGCAAAAGTTAATTCCATTCATAAGTTTATAATTCTTCATTTTTCAAACAAAAAAGGTATATATCGAATAATGGAGTGTATAGTTTGACTAATATTTTTATGTATAATGGTGATTGGATGAATTCGAGCCCACTTTGTTGAATCGTTTCTAATAAAGATTTAGGAGCTCATATAAAACGTCGAAAAACGACTTTTTCACCGTCTGAAATTAGCAATCTTTGCAAAATCCAAATTTTGCAAAGATTGCTAATTCATTATAAATTATAAATTTCCTCCTAAAATTTCCAGAAGAACTTTTTTGCAGTAGTTGCTCTAAAGATATCAATGCTCGCTTATGTGACACTTTCGACTCACAGCTCAAAAAACATATAACCATCAAATTTCGTGCACAAAATGTGAAATTTGATTTGCGCCATTTGCTGACTGATATTCAACAGCCCCCCACCCCCCCCCCCCTCCCTCTTCCTCTCCTCATCGCCATCTCCTCCTGCAAGCATTCATTCCAGCGTTAGAAGCCCAAGTAAATATTTTATATCCTATTACACAAAAAAACCTAAACAATTATTTGTGCATCATTTCTGTGGTACTTATATGATCGATCAGCCCACAACAGAATGCAGAATATTCACTTGCTGAGGGAAATATTGAAATCCGCTATAGTTGTTAGAAATAAATTCAAGTAGATCTATTCAACGTCACTTACCTAACAACACCGACGGTCACAATCCAGAAGCACCGCAATCTTCAAAATTACGATTGACAAGTGGTAAAAGGCTCTTCGAAATTAAAAAAAAAAAAATTGAGCCTTCCATTATTACAGTATCAAAGCACACTCACCCAGAGTGCTCTTTTTTCTACTTAACGTAAACGTCATCTGAACACACCTTTTCATTTAGTTCCCTTCTGAAGACACGTCTGTTTTTAGTGAACCAAAGTTTCTGGGAATCAAGATGAGGAACGTGGCAAAAAATAGACTCAGTGCGGCCTTTTTTTGTCATTTTTCTTCCAGGATCAAACGTTGGGGGAAGTCCACAAAAAGCGATGATGCAGCAATTCCGATTAATCAGGTAGCTAAAAGGTCGACCGACTGCAAAAAAAACCCTAGAAGAAAAAACATATTTATTTCCACATCACATCTCAACGGCTACCCAAAAATCTATACGTGTGAACTTCAGTGGCATTCAACAATTTCTTCATAACTAAAGCAAAAGGTGATCGATTGTAAACTGCGCTTTATATGTTAAAAAAAGTTTTACCATCAGAGTTTTCTGGATTCATGCCTTCAAATAATCGGATGTGATTTGTATGCA
Organism: Ascaris suum; assembly: GCA_013433145.1. Taxonomy (NCBI): domain Eukaryota; kingdom Metazoa; phylum Nematoda; class Chromadorea; order Rhabditida; family Ascarididae; genus Ascaris; species Ascaris suum. The sequence continues at coordinate 10,751,287 of CM024170.1, read as the reverse complement.
TAGATATCAAAATATGAAAAACGAATATATAAGAAAAGAAAAAATTTAGAAAAAGACTATTGATTTTTTGATATTTTTGCAGGTGAAAATTTGTGCAATCTAACGAGTAAAGTAAAGGACATTGAACGGAAAAGGATGTCGATGTGTTTTGCGTTGTTATTAGTGACACCAAGCTGTCACTATAGATTAGTGAAATATATGTATGATTGGCGATTTGATGACGAAAGAACACTTCTTAACAACATAATTTACACATTAGAAATGTCTACGTTATGAAAAACTGATTTGCGAACAACTATCTCATATGTCGTCTAAACGCAATCATCAACTTCCTTCTTATTCGATATATTTGTTGATGAAGAAGGTTATACTGCGAGGATGACAACGCTTATAATTAGGCATCTCATTGTTGAGCACCCTTCACATTTATACTTATAGTAGCGTTATATTCGATTACTATAAGTGACCATTTAATGTATCCGATAGGGAACTGGGTCGATTTAAGATATTTGCATATTTCAAAGAGATATTTTAAAATTCAAAAATAACTTAAGGCGATGAAAAAAACACTGAAAATTCACACCATGTATACCTTTAGATAAATACTTCAAAGTGTTACCTACATTGTCTCGTCTCGTAAAAAGTATTTTCAGAATGGTCAAAGATAAGAAATATCGCTAATTCAAATTTCTCTGCAGTAGTTTATAGTTTTTTTAAACCGTATTCCTTCTTCGTGTTGAAGTGATAATCTCTTGCTGAAATTTGATCAGCGGCTAAAAAATCGCACAATTTAAAAATTAGATGACTAGAGAGTGATAATTTCTAAATTTCTTCATTTGCCGTTTTAAAATCTGCAGAAATTGCAAAAATTTTTGAAAGATTTATAACGAGGCGGCAACTTATTGGCGGCAGCTTCAAAGAAATTAAAGGCGATCGCCCAGCGGCGATATCTGTTCGGAATCGAATCGATACCTATTGATGAGGAATTTTAATCGTAGACACTGATAAACGTTCGTATAATTTCTCTTAAAACATAAATTTTTCAAAAAAGGTGAAATCTATATTTGAATTTCATAAGTCAACTATTGCAGCAATAAAATCATGCAAATTATTTTGCTCCCATATAATAATTTCTCCAAAAATTATAGTCGAAATTGGAGGAAGGATTTGGAATTACTCAGTTTCAAATGAAAAAATGTAGTAATTCGCCTTAATAGGCGAAATTTTTGTCTAAGATCTCCATAGAAACGATTAAAGGAATTGCCGATAGTCAATTTTGCACATCGAGATGGTATTTACAGAAATGAAGTGAGCGATTTAAGAAATGAAGTCGCGACATTCACGTGCAATAAATTATCTCAGTTCAACACTCTACTCTAGGATGCGACGATGCATACCGCTATTGCCTATTCGCAATTTTTTTGATTAAGTTTTTTTTGATGGTCAAGGAGAGTGGAGTGGAGAAGGATGATTTGGCGTCCGCTAAGCTGAAACGGGGAAAAAAGTGCTGAAATTGACTGGAGAATTCATAAAATTTTTCAAGCAAAAGTCGAAAAATTCTTTCAAAAGATGATGAAAGAGAATATATGTTATCACACCGCCATTGATCTAATCTGATAGTCACTGATCTGATCGTTCCATTTAGGCAGATCGGGGAAATGCTTAATGAAACATCGAAAATAGAGATAGTAAACGTTTAATTGCCGTCGGCGCTAATGACATGAAAACTGAAAAATTTTTTTAGAGCGTGAGAAAGACGACCAAAAGTTTTCGTCTATGAGTGAATTTTATTATTTTTTTTTTTACTTGAGAGCAAGTAGCGTTAGGTCTTCAAATTCAAGACTTGTGTCCATACTAATTCGGAAGAGAAATTTATCACCATTGGCGGCACCTTTGATCTTACTACGGTATCTACACCCGAGAACGGTGAGCCACGCCACGGCAACGACCACACTCGGCACACAGCATCCACTAAGCAGCACCATTGCCACACATCCTATACAACACCAACACCACCACAACCAGCACGCACTTTCACAAGAATCCATCTCAGTGAACCCTCACCTCAACAACAACTTCGCCTCCCATCAAGGTGAGTCATCAAATTTCATTTTTTCGCACTTTATCGATCGATTAACTCTTTCATTGAATCACTCTCATCTAAAGCAGTTAACCGTAAAATAAATAATCGTACTGCTTGACCCGAAAGAGACGAGGGAGTGGCAGCATCATATTGGTGTCGTGTGGTGAGGTAAAAACATCGCGTGCTTTTATCTTGTAGTGAGGCCATCGTACGATGACATTTTAAGCTATTTCACTAGCGCTCGGACATTTTTATTAGGGATTGCAGAGAGGGAGATGGTTGAAGGGTTTGAGATTATATTAGTTCATGGAGTGGTTTATTACAGCAACAAATTTTTTCCTTCTCCTTACAGTACGATGAAAATGTGTGTGGGCTCACTTGGCAAAGTACCATTCATTGCTTAAGGATCCTCATGCAATCAAGCCATTTAAACTATATGAGCGAGCATCTATAAAATGAAAAAAAAAATATTTGCAATGGCTAAGGTAAGATGCTCATCGGCGCTATGGTTTAACCTTGTAAAACTGAACTGTTCGTACCTATTTGGTTCATCATCGTCTAACTGTTACGCTTATGCTTTGCTGTGCGCCAATCCACCGTGTAATTATGGCCAATCACTGTCGGTTGATTGAATAAACGTGCGGAAAGAAAACTGGGTGGTCGAACCGGTTCGGTCTGTTGAATTTAATAAAGCGCCCACTAGTATGGCTCAAGTGTCTTTTCGGCTTTTTCATCAGCGAAACTTGAACAGTATCGTTGATCCGGCTGGTAAATGAAAAAGGCGATGTCTCTTTCGTAAGTAAATCATAGCGAATTAGAATGCAGTATGAGCGAAGACAGAAGGATGTTGGTTGTTGTGCCTAACTATGGGTGCAATAGCTGTTGTCATGGCAGTGCGACCTTGACATTGGTCATTTCATTGAGGACAAATAGTCGATAATTGAAATGAGTTTAATTACGAAACGAAACAAAACCTACCAGCATGCAAGAACAAGTTGGTCGATCATACAGGTAATGCGAATAATAAGATAGCACACCGAAGACAAGCAATTCAGCGCACTCCTCTGCGCACGCCGTCCACGCCGAAACTATAATAGTTGTGTGGTCGACGTAAACTATACGCGTCGTTGAATGGAGCACAAAATGTATCGATAAATCAATTTAACATTCAAATAAACGCTCTGTTTTATGAGTGGGATAAACTTCCCCCATAAAATGGTGCTCAAACACACGATAAACGGCGATCAGGTGGTGCGCATTAATGCTGGGCGTCTCGCTGAAGATCACGTCTTTTCTGATTGGATTAGCTTGAAATTTCTAAGCTTCGCAATTTGAGCAACAGTGAAGAAATCTATCTTAAACCCACCATCGGTCCTGGGTGTTATTGGGACCGGAATCGTCGCCGGGTTTAATCCTAGAGATATGAAGAAACGAGTAAAACTGCAGACTCCTTCTCATCCCTGTTGAAGTTGCCTTACTAACCAAGAGTGAGATTGAACTTCATTGCCTCCATGTGGACATGAGTTTGATTTCGTTTCGCCCTATGTTGTGACCTAAACCGCATTCAAGCCCAATCCACCGCAAAACTGTCTTAGCTGAATTAACATGCAACTGGGATGACCGCGGAAAAGCGTGCTTTCGGACAGTTACTTTATTGAAATGAAAGCGGAATCGCTTGAAAGCAATTGCAGAACACGTAAACTACGATGGACCAAAATATATTCGGCAGTGTTAAACAATGCAGCGTGCTAAAATTTCTTCGCAAAGTTCCATAGAGCTACTTAGACAACGAGCGACTACGTACATCCTACTATCGTGAATTTGTTTCTCTAGAATCTTTTAAAAAAAGAACTATTTAATGCATTATTGCCATTGGTCCACTTAATGCATTATTGCCAGAATTATTCATTATTGCTTTACTAGAAGATAGCGTGGTTGCTTACCTTGATTGCAGCACTAACTAATAGGATATATGCTGCACATAGATACTGTGCGCTGATACGATAACATCATTGTTGTATTCATCAAAACAGGTGCAAATTTATTCTTAAAAGATGGCTAACGAGACTGTCGAAAAGAACTGTGCAAACAAGACTTGCCTAGCACTAGAAGTATTTTTCCATATCAGTGTGACTGCGGTGTTACTTCTTTATGCGCCGAGTTTGAACTTCTAAGTGCTCATTTTAATTAATATGCAAAAATGTATGTTAGATTGATGACACTTACTCTACTGTAAAACAATTAAGAGTATGGGTTGTGGACAAGCATTTGCAGTGATTGTTGAACAACGTTTGATCTCGTTGATGTAATCGGTAGCAAACAGGGATTAGCTGCATTGCTGACGGCATTATAGGCAGAATGGGTTCAAGGGTTTTTTCGTTAGTGCAATGTCGGGTGCGGCACGATAAAAGCGCATCTAAAGTGGCTGCGAATAAAGGGTAATGAAATTTGTGAGAACGAAGTGCTTCCAAAAATGCGCTGCACGGCACCTGCTGTAATTGTTGTACAATGTTGGCTGATGCTTTCCACATAATCGAAATAAACCACCAAATCCATGCGGCATTCATTCAAGGGCGGTGATCATCAAACGCTTTTGAATCGTATTCAAATTCTTATTCAACTTTTCTTGTTGCATGTTTCTAATTCCCAATTGTTACTAATCAATCCTCAAGCACTAATAATCATCGCTTATCGAAAGTCCTAAGTGCAATCAGCATTTAAATATCTGGAATCTTGTGATCGCCCGGATTCAATTTCACACTCTGCCTACCTAATTTCCTCGGTTAGATTTCAACTTCCTCAGTATATCAATTTATGGGTTTAATCAGTTTTAAGCATAGTTGGCCGTATTTTCCACTGTCAACTCTGTGTGAGAATTAGACTTCACATATGGCATCATTAAAATGTTGTATTCTTAAAAGTCGCATTAGACAGACACTTCATGCAATGAAAAAATTTTTTTATTGCACAATTTCTGCACCATTACAATAATTGCATTTTTCTCATAATGTTGTAAATGTAAGTTTGTGCTGAAAATGGCAACATTCCATTATCAGTATAGTAAAAACATTTCATTATTGAACTAGTATTGATTATTCATATTACTATTAAGTACTAAGTAGTAATAAATAGTGTAATTAAGATTTTCAGTAATTTACTCCAATGCATACTGCTCATCTATTTTTTAAAACAAAAGCCTTCGTAGCTACTCTTCAAAAATCTTACCGATGAAATCATTAAAGTGCAGAAACTGATTTTTACTTGGAAGCAATACTTATAGCCTGAGAGTTGTCACACCTTAAACTTTCAAACAAACTTGTCGCACCCAAAATTCCCAATATTTCAGGATATATAGTTAGGGTCATTCTGTGAGTTCATCGCTTCACGACAGATAGCTGCTTCCATAACCGATAATTTTCTCTGTGCTCTCCAAAAAAAACAGCACTTTGTTGACGAATCACAATAATTTATGAATCGACGCTCCTCACCTATGCAATTAACTATTATACTCATCGTCGTATTGCTCTCTCATATTTCATGCATTATTTTTCCACTTTCTCATCGCTTACTAAATGTGGCACAGGTATTGCAAATAAAAAATTTCGTTTAATGCTCTCATTAAAAAACTTTAGAGAGTATCCGGTTGGCGAATAAATAGGCAATGCAAGTTTAGTCAATTGGTGAATGATTGAAAGTGTTTCCCCTCAGTTAATATTGAGAAAGCTATGAGGACTGCAAAACTGTGCTTTAGTGCTTTCAATATAGTTAACATTAATTAACTTGGAAATTAGCACATCGAAGTGTTTTAGTGTAAATAATTTCAACTCAAACAATGATAATATAGGTTATGATAAATTATATCAATGAAACCTTAGCAATACCTGATCGCTCGACATTTGACTCCATAGTGAAAGCCATTTACCACTTAAATATATTTTTTGAGTGTGAAAGGATTTTTCGCCTAAATGTAAAATATATAAGGAGGTTATTTGAAAATGTATCAAATAGAGAAGCATAACGGAATAACCGATACGACATGCGTTTTTTACATTTCCCTCACCAGATCAACTAATTTCATGAGTTGGCAATCATAAGCAAAGATGCAAAAAATAATAATAAAAGAGATTGAATAACGAGCGCATTTGTGTTTCAGCGGCATTGAACTTCAGCATAAATTTTCCGCAAAAATTCTAGAACACTAAAAATCTTCTTTAAAAAATGCCGAAATAAAACCGATTTGAGGGTCACTCCCACCGCTCGCAAGAAAATGCAAAATTTTTTCCACGTTTAAATTGTTATTTCTCGTTTCGGTTCAAGAAAAACCTCGCTTGGTGCATATTGCACCGCTTAAATTTCGCACCTCTTAACTGCACTGATTTCGATGAAATAAAAATTATCCGACTTGTAAACATATAGATGTAGTGTGATCTACAAATTGAAACTTGAAAAGTGCAAACAGTTTCCACTTTTCTCCGATTTCACCCATCAATCAATACATTTGCTTATCGAATTATCATCGATAGCTAAACATACCTATCATAAAGCCTTAAAGGTATTAGACCATAACGTGAAAATTTTGGAATTTCGCTGATAGTTTTCATGACTAATGAGTCAGTCCTCTGTCATACCGATATGTTACCAGCCTCATGGATTTTTCCCATCTCAGAGGTTTATTCCAGCTAGCATATGTAAACCCTTCGCACGCTGTCTCACCAACGTGTAGCCATTCTCGAATTCTATTTGCAGCTTTATCTTTATATATCTTTGGCACAACAATTGGTAAATGTGTGCTTGAGTGGCGAACTGCCTAATCGTCGAGTATCGACTTTTTATTTCGACTTCACTTTTTTGTGTTAATTTCTAGAAGTAGATCACCAGCAATGCAATATGAGTTATGTGATTCCTCCATTCGCAAAAAAAGGAATTGCATGCACGTTAGCATGATCTCAGCGATGAAAATCGACGAGCAAGATAGCACTGTCATTTGAAATTTTCTAGGAAGTCAAATCCTCATCTATCACCTATCAAGTAGGCATAGCGTTTAGAACAAACTTTGGAGCTATTCTATTTAGAGCGCTTCAATCAGTCGCTTATTCGGAGGGCGTAAAACCAATAAATAAGCTCATCTAATGAAACAAGCTGAAGTAATAATTTAAAAAATCATTCATTATCAAACATTAAACACAATTTAATTTTATGAAACTATTGGAGTGTAAAATAAAATTTGCAAAAGTGTATTTTGCAAATTCAGAAGAGAAGTTCTACATTAAAGAATCATAATTTTAATTTTTATTGGAAGCCAAAAAAATTATCCCTCATATGATGAAGAAGAAAGAACAATATGAATATGATCAATAAGCTGATCTATGGTCAGATATGCAAAAATTATTCATTGAGTCAAGTATTTAACATCAAACATAAGAAAAAAGTCGTCCAGAAGTGAGCATAATGAAGTCGTCCTTCTCTAAAATCTGAATGCAAAGGGAATTTCACTTTCTTGATAGAAATAATGGGTTTCATTCTGATCTTCGCTTATATAAACGAGCGGAAATCAACTTGCCCTCGAAGCTTGTAGGATCACTGAGGTGGGCTATTGGCCAGTGGCCATCTTCAGATGTTGTGTTGCTGTTACCCATCCGTAGCAATAAAATAAAGGTCACAATCGTTTTATTGGTGCAATGAACAATCGAAAAACTCGCGCGCCATCTCAGTTAGCAACACTGAGCCGAACAATAATAGCCTAATTAAGATTAGAATGCTTGGAGAATGCGACACGCCGCGATGCCCATCTGCACACTCCATGATTTTTATGCGCATTAGATCGCTGCTATAGATAGCCTTCTCCTTTATTGGCTCTTAAAGTGAATTCTTTTTTATTGCATTCATTCAAAAATACCTTTCCTCCCACACACGACGGCGAACACAAATTCCTCATTGATAAGCGCATTTTACATAGCGCTGAGGTGATTAATATCTATGCACATTCACATTCACCAGTGGAAATTTACCTGCAGTAATTTACAAATGACCAATCCCGATCATTTTACGAGAAATTGGAACAGAAATGCATCGAGGAGGTTTTGCCATATAACTCGGGCTGGGATTGCAAATGGCGAAAACACCTGCTGCAGTAGCTCAGCTATTAGAATACCGATCCCAGTAAGGTGATAACAGTTGCGATGGATCAGCTCAGTAGGAAGTTGTTGAGGTTAATATGCAAGAATAAATTTTTGAGAAAGGGAGTCAATCACGTATGATCATTAGTTCCCAACTAAAGCGTGATGCTAGAGAAAGTATTGGAGATTTTATGTCTAATCGCTGTAATTGGAAAGTTTATCTCTACCTGTACAATATTTATCTTTGATCTGATGCTCTGACGGAGTCCCTAATTCTTAAAGAAACTGGAGAATACCGAGTTCAAGTAGTTAATAGTCCCAAAGGATAAAAATTAGGACCCTGAAACTAATTCACGTTGCCTAAAAACGCCTATCTAAATCACTTTAGTTTCACAAGTAGTGCATTTGATTTAGATCTGAGAAAAAAACTGTCCAAGGAAAAAAGAAGGGAGTTTCACAACTAGTGAAAAAAACGAAAAAAAAATAAAATAAAACTTTATTCAACATCTATTTTGATTCATCATTTACAACAAAAAAAAAAACTGAAATTCGATTTTATAGCTGCAATCGACGAATATATTTTTCTGAATACTCGATTTTATTATTATAACGATAAAGGAACATTGTCAACACTGAATACACTGGTGGGAACCCGAATTAGCGCTAATTAGATGAATTTCGTTATTAAGTTTTCAGTGAAATTTTTGGTCAAAATTCATTGAAAATATCGCCTGCCCGCCCATCCGAACAACATTGTTTGTCATCACTATATGTTGACTTGCTCAACTGAAATGAAGCAATGAAGCAAAATTCCTCGTTTGGACAATTTTATCTGCTCTTATTTCGCACCTCACAGGTTTTATACACTTACATGAACTGTTTTGCGCATGTCCATAAAACTTATATATCTTCACTAAGGTTATTTGTGATTAACACACTTAGGAGACTGTTTGAGATTATGCATCTCCTCAAATTTCCTGACATCAGTACAATGACTGAAGTCTATAACATCGAAAGGCGCTTCTAAGTGTTCCTCTAGTGCTCTCTTACAATAGTCTCAAAAAGCATAGTGGCATCGTTTTAGCGTATTAAAACTTTACGCCGTAAAGGTCAACTGACCACAAGAAGCAAGCATCAACATCTCATTCGTTGGAAATGCAAATTTTTAATAGCCAAGTCAGATCATGAACGAACAGCTCAAGCCTATAAACAACGAGGAAGTTTCATGTCGATAAATGCGACCCACAAGTGAATAACTTTAATTCAGCGCTGCTCTTTTTGTCATCAATTTTTGCGGCAATTTCCCTTTGAAAAAAAGCCAAGTAGGGGGTTGTCGTTCAAAAAATAAAATAAAATAAAAAGGCGGTCATGTGTCAATTTATGGATGTTGCGGTGTATTGCGGCACTCGTATTCACATAAGACACCGAACTTACTTGCATCGATGCTTTGCAACGCGCAACGATCACGAGCCGTAACGTCTCTGTGGTGTTCGCATTGCGTCTGCTGCACTCTACATCCGGCATATTCTCTTCACTTATTCTGATTTATACTATCGGAAGGGGAACAGGTTCACTCATAGCTTTGATGTTGCCGACCACTTCAGTCTTCTACACTCATCCGCTGGTGTTACCTCTGCATTCGGCCTGATTGTCGCCTAGCCGATACTCTTCACAACGTCGGCAGGAGCAGAGCGCGGATCAACGCCATTTTGTGCCTCTACAGTATTCTTAGGACCTGAATCGGTCAAATAGTTTTTTAGCTGTTTGGTACGGTAAGTTGTTGTCAGTTCAGATTTGTTTCTTATAAATTGGACCATGCAGCGGCGTCGTTTTACTGTCCCCTCAGGTGCGCGTTTTTCTGTTTAGTTGTTTGATAACCAAAAATTGTCCGTCACCAACAAATGTATGAGCGAGCGCAATCAGGAGTATGACACCAGCTGCAGCATTTTCTCAAATAGGAGGTCACAGTCTATACGTTCCCCAGGTTTCAGGAGCAGGTCTTCTATTTGTGAGCTCACCCATTAATGAAAGATTTTCGAAAGACTTCCCTCTAAAGAGATCTTATCTTTTGAAAGACGAAAACCTGGTTGTCGAGAACGTCTGAGCCGCATCTGTATTTAGGTGCTAACAATCTGGCAAATAGATATCGTTTGTCCTCGAATTAACGAAGCATTCTGAAATTTGAGGACTCTTTTTTATAAAAGAAAAGGAGGCCTGGTGCTTGGCCGCGACTTAAACTCGTACAAATCTATAGGCGTTAAAATAATGTATGCGACAAGTGATCTATTTATTTGAGCTCTAAAATTGTATGCAGATGTCCTGATGCCACAACAAACAGCGCTATTAGGCGATGTTGTGAGGAGAGAGGCCGAGGGACCGGAACTCGCGATTATGACCTCTTTATTATTTAAATTATTGGTGGCACCCGTCCTAACACGCCTCACTTCGCATGGATGCAATCTGATGCCTCCGTCGAGCAATTCTTTCTTAGGCAGCATCATTTTATGACTCCTATTGATCGACAGCTCCTCTAACAGTCTCCTCAATACACGTTGTATTTTCAACATAATAACAGTTACCGATACTGTATTACATTAATTGAATACCTGAGTTTGTTTGTATTTATTCGTCTTATTTTTGACACTGAATATAATGCGCACAGCGAAACTTGTCTACTAGAAATATTAACGAGAACGGCGATTAGTAGTTTTTCTTCTGAAGATGACGGATAAAAGCTAGAAACGAGATTCCGAGAAGACCACTTGAAAGCCTTGTTCGTTAACTAGAGCGTATATCTGATATGACTGATAGTAAGAAAGCTGCAATACGCAACATGTCATTCACTTAGGCAAGCACAACTCGTTGCGTATGGATTTGTAAAATGTTGCTAATATGGCAGATGATTTCATTTTGAGACATTTTTTTGCTTTCTATTTTGCAATGTTATCGTCATATATTTGCATACGACAGGTATATAAATTTTGTTTGATGCTTTCTTCTATAACGTATTAGAGGAATCACTTAATTGCGCTCTAGTTAGAATAGAGCCCCATCAGTTTGTATTGTTCGTAGAATACTGCAAGTAAAATAAATTGCACACAATGTTAATTGCCGGATTTTTATTCATAGGCGCTTATTTATTACGACACTCCCATCATCAGTCAGTCGGAGTAATTAGGATGGTTAGCACCTACATACATGATAATATTGACTCTACTTGAAGAAAAAAATAGCCTCGATATTTATTATATTAATGCGATTTAAAATATTTGAAACACGAGGAAATAATTCTCTTTTCCTTAAAAAGCGATTTTGATAGATTTTTTTTAGTTCTTGAGTACCGCCTGCTTTGATTTCATTTAAGGAAAAATTTCTGTAGGATTTTAGTGGTGTAAGTGTTAACAGTGTTATTAATGTTAATATGGCACTATCTTGGCGAAATCGAAGAAGAAACTCCATAAAATAATGTAGTACCATTCCTATTCTCTTTTGAATCGATATTATTGAGATATACGATCGTTTATAGAATCCGACGACAATGCGTTATTACTCTCAAAAATTTAATGCTTTCTGAAGTTAAATAGTGAGACCAGAAGTATTCATACCTTCAAAGATACCTTTGCAATACTACGCCGCTAATTTTCATGATACCTTTATTCTTTTTGTTATTTATAAGTGATCGTTATGTCTCCAGTAGTCGCTAAATGCAAATTCCTTCAATGAACGAGATTTCAGCAAACTTTTTTTTCGTTTCAACCACAACAAGCACAAATATAATTGCTTAACAAAATGCAACCGCACAATCGTGCGCTACCATTAGCAATGCAAATATCCGTCTTAAAATATATCAAATCGCAGTCGCAAAGTCTTTTCGGAGGCGAAACACCTCACCTGATAGTGGCGAGAAAAAAGGCATTGCTTCAAAGGCATCATTTTAGAAGTGAACTATTTATCAAATTCAACGCATTCAAAAGTTCGATTATTTCAAGCTGATTTTTATCATTTTTGCTAGTTATAGTATTCGGCTCAATTTTTACGAACAAATGATCAAAAAAGCCAACTACACTCTCTGACTCTTCATTTTTGCTGAGTTCAACATTACACCAAAGTTGAACTTAATTTTTACCTTCATATCTTCAGGCGGAATATTTTTATAAGGAAAAGGTGGTCATTTTTCAAAGAAGGTAATATTCCAGCAAAACTTCTTGAAACACCATTGTGAAAGATGTTTGTTCATTCGGATTCAAAAGCACTTCCATAGAATAATATCGTATTCGTTCATATCGCAGTATCCGTTTTCTCTTCTCTTGCTCGACACTTACATTAAATGTCAATGATTGTATAGTAGTTGATAGATTTACTCATTTTCATACCAAAAATAAGCATAATTTTTTACCTATCGTTTTAATTTTTTCATTCTTACATAATTACCATTAAAAACCTACAACTATCCTAAAATACAACCAACAAACAATAATAAAATACAGTTATTCTTATGAACATAAATGAAGAATTATTCATGATTACCCTCTCACTTATCTACGCTAAGCTTATTAAACTTAGAATTGGCCATCTCATCAGCGAGGTTTTCCGAATAGTTTTTACTGATTGCCTCATATACATCGCATGAGTACGAAGCTTTGCGCTCAGTAGGATTTGCTCGATTGTGGCATTTTTTGAATTCAATAAACTCGTCAATGTGGTTTTTATGAACTATTATCTAGATTAAAACTCCCTCTATGATTTTTTAATGCCTATCCGATCGTAGTTAGAGATCTCGTTTGCAGTTAGTGCTTTTAATAATAGTTTTGAAGTTTGAAGTGGAAAGTTTTTCACTTCACGTTAAATGTATTCATTCCAGCCTCAATATTTCATCTAACTGATTATGCTGGTTTTAAATTCATAGATTGTCTTATATTTACAGATTTATATTTATAGGGACCAATGCAGCGTGGCGCCCAAACAATTTGCTCAATGTATTCACTAAGTGGATTTCCATTTACTTCAACAAAATATGCATTTTTCTGATTGAAATAAGAAATAATAAATGAGATTCTTGCAGCATTACGCAAATTCTGCTGCACTCTTCAAAAGCCGGCAAGTTCAATCAAAAATGTTGTATAAAGGTTTCAGAAACATTTTTCAATCAGCACATTTGAGGTTTATACTGCAAAATTACGGTGCAATTTGTGAATGAATTATTTCTAAAGCATTTCCATTAATTTAGAGGCTAATAAACGTTGTATAGTGAAACGGCTTTGCGGCGGCATTTAGCTCTAACTTTATCATTTAATGTGCCACTCGTTAGGTTAGTGAAACTGTTTCGTGAAGATTTACGCGATGCTTCTTCTAGCGCTAATGCCCCCATTCACTTACGATGCAGCAATGTAGTTCACAAAGTGAACGCTGCGCATTATCCACTTCATCTAAACGTTGAACTTCCGGTACTTGCGCATTGATGACAACAATGTTCTTTAAAGAAAACAATCCTTTTCTCCACCCGTCTTGAGAATTGATATATTCCTCCTTAAAGAGATGATCAGTCCAGCAGCGATGATTATTCGATCAGTCAAAGAACCATTCAATTCACAGTATGACCTATACCACTATGCAAGTGAATGCGCTTCTTTTGCAAATTTTCCTCCATTGATAAGTTCTTACAATTTAATTAGCTGTCACTAGCCGAACACTCTTAGATACTCCTCACTCGAAAATGCTCTTAATTTGGTTTTTAATACGTTTTTGTTAATGCTGAGAGCATAAAATTGGTCTGCAGCTCATCTCAAATAATAAAATCATATTACTACTTTATCCAACATGTGCAGTCATAAAACTCTTTCTGTAATGCTTCTGCGAGCAAATCGTTACAGTTTACTTTCCAAATAGCAACTTTATTTTCAGAGCAGTTAGAAATGGAGCACATTTTCGAAATTCATACTAAGTTCTTACTGGAGGAAATTTCAGAACTTTTATTCATGCAACCGTTCATAGATATATTTGGTGCATTTAATTTCCTTTTTTTTCAATGTGACAATTATTAGAAAGAGTTGATAATAAAGCGCAAAATTGTTTTTTAGTATTCTATCGGTTGATTATCAACGATTCAATTAAACATACTCTCGAAAGAAACAATATTATTGAGCGATAAAGAGATTAATGCAACATTTATGTGGAATTACGTGATCATCTCTCGAGGCATATAAATTGCTATAATCGCATATTGTTTAAAGATCCCTTTGAAATTTAAAAAACACGAATAACGAAGTGCATAGCCAAAGTCAACTAGCAATTTCATCGCAAAACCTAGTAGTACGGTAGAACGACATTGCTAAAGAAGAACGTAATGATTGATTGCCTTCGCATATATTTTCTTATCTACTCAATTAGAAACTAATTTGAATATTGCAAGAACTAATATATAACATTTTAGTACTGCACTAGCTCGATTAATCACATAGAAAGTCTAACTTTACATTTTCAGTACCTAATGCTGAACAAATATCAACCAATTAATTCCGATATCATGCTCTAGTACAATCAATTAGACATATGCGATTTTCAGTTCAATAAAAATGTACTTGAAATTCGTCATTTTCTGCTAATAACTAATAGAGATTGAAACGAACCATAATATCGGTTAATTTTAAATGCGTTGCAATGGGCTGTTGATGATACGGTTCGATGTAATTTCAACGAAAGTATTACATCATTCTAATGAGTGCTCATGTCATTTTTGTCGAAGAATTCGTTGTCAGCATTTTCACCTTATAATTCAGCAGATTTTCCATCATACACGAATTCCATGTGCACTCACTTGACGCTAAATCCAAAAAGTTTAGAAGTATTCGCAGATATTTTAGCTGTCTGTACGAATTGAAAATCTTTTTCTTGGAAAAACTGCATCAATGCATAGGCGATGAAGAGAAAAACTCTATTACGGCACATATAATAGATAAAAGCTTACGCATGAGATAAAGGCGCAACTGCGGTGCTCGTTCATATATATATATATATATATATATATATATATATATATATATATATATATATATATATATATATATATATATATATATATATATATATATATATATATATATATATATATATATATATATATATATATATATATCACGGGATTTTATGAAGGCCGACTCATTGATTAACGACATGATAACTGTGGGTCGAGTAAAGGGTCGAATGAGGTGAATATGGAGTCGAAAAGGTCAACAAAAACTTCAGTGCACGAGAGGGAAACAGACCTTGGAGAGGGTATTACTACCGATAGGAGCCTGCTTGGATGTGCTGGTTAAACACACATAACGGCAATGTGTATGAAGCAGCAAGCTCTTCTTGCATAACACCACGTTTACAATCCATTCGATGCCTTTTGTGCTCAATTTATGATAGCGACAAAGTCAACATTAACGTTCTTGTTCGATCATTCTCTGAGTCATTTTACCTATCATTCCGTTAGAGTGTGAATATCAAAGAAAAGATTAATAACTTTGAGGGTTTGCATTCATTTTTTTTTTTAATTTTATGACTGAATTTGAGTAATCTCCACTTAGAATAATTTCGAGGTCACAAATGAGCCATTTAATCATATATTGATCATTTTCCTTCCCTTATTTCTCTCTTTCCTTTTATCTCTCTCTAATATTTTAAGACAGTTGAGTAACTGAGATTTCCGGATCAGAGTACAAAGAAGTGTGAGGAATTAGGATAAAAAGAGAGAAGGAGTAAGTGATAACCACTTATGTTGCTCAAATGGGATTTGTTTGTTTGAGATAATTGATACTTTCGAGGAAAAGATTGAAATTTATGGCGATAAAATGAGACCATTTATGCACTTTTTTCAATAAGAGTGAAAAAAATTCCGACAAGAATTACGGGATTTTTGAAAATATTCGGCCATAAAAGCTCATTTAATGCATCGTCAACACTAATTCCTCCTCTTTCTCACCCTTAGAGTACATTTAGACTCAAAAATATATATTATCAAATCAAACACAATGAATTATTATCCATCCCTTACACTCAATAATATTAAAAATTTTTAAAGATAATCTGTTTTCCGTTTTAAATTTTTTCCTTAACAGAAATTTATGATTCAAGTATAACTCATTTAAAGTTTTTTGTTTCCGGAATAAGTTAATAATACAATCATAAAGTGTTATGTGCATTGATGTGTAAAGCATGCTTTCTATGGGATTTGAACTTGTGAGCGCTACAACACTAGGCCCGAGCTCTGTTCAAGTGAATTACTACCGACGACTGCTTACTAAACTTTGATTCTCTTCACTTAACACGATGATCTCATAGGTTATGAAGAATGTTATAAGATCCTTCTTTCTCGTTCTCCCTCCATCTATCTTCGATACTCTAAAGCAGCACACGTAAACTGTTTCATTTAAAAATTCCCTAATTTTTTCTTGTAGAACAAATAGTTATACCTGGCTATAATCTCAATAGAGCAAAACCATTTAGCCATACAATAGGCCACAAAAACCAAAACTTATCTGAAGCAAAAGTGCAGCGAGCCATAAACAATTAGGCATATAATCAAAAACAATTAAATGCGGCAAGTGAACATGTACAACTAGCGCTCTCCTCTACGTCAGTTTAAAATAAAGGCAAACATTAAGCTCGAGTAACGACTGACGCTCAATCACTTTGATAAGTTCTCATTGATCAGGATTATGAACTTCTGAGCAGCAGTGTCAAGCTTACTTCATGCAAATCTTGAACTTAGGAATGTGTTGGAGAATGAAATCATAATAACTTTTTTAAATGAAGTTAGCAGTAGTAAAATAGATGATATTGCTTTAAATAGTCATAAAAATGTGGAACATATTGAACGCATATTTTATATGTTTCATAGTGCACGCAGCATAGATGATTGATTTGTTTTATCGTCTAATTGCAATACGTTTCAAACAGAGCGAATGTAAGCAAAAAGTTTGAATGGCGATGTCATTTTGTTTTCCAGCAGATATCACAAAAATACATCACCAAGATAGCGACAACGGTACTGCGTGTGCATATTCTGATTTTCTTCGCTTCTGTCCTTTCTAATATATTTATGCACGCTTTAATGATCTTTATATATATATATATATATATATATATATATATATATATATATATATATATATATATATATATATATATATATATATATATATATATATATATATATAAAATTGTACTTATGTATTTTATTTCTTCATTTTTATAAGATCGATGACGCAAGAATAAAAGTGAAACGTAAAACATGCATCTCTAAACATGCAAACCGTGCTTTTAAAAGACTTTTCATTTTTTTAAACGAAGTATTCGGAAGATCCCTGAGATAGTTGGTTGGCAGGAATCGGATTGCTGTTCTCACTTAACAGTCGTTTTTGGCTTAGAGTTATGCAACGTTGACGCATGCGTTTTGCCTTCATTATTAGCCATGATGCTGTCTAAAGTGAGCGTTTCATCTCATTGCATGCATATGGAAGTTGGTCAAAGCGCTTCAAGATGAGCATGTTGCAATTTATTTGCTACATAGGATGTGGTGTAATGCATTGCAAATTGAATGTATCTACAGTAATCTTTGTGGTAGTAATTGAAATAAAATTACGCATTGCATATGTGAGCAATATGCAACGATTCACATGCTAACAACAACAACGCTCTCTTGTTGCAATCTGTTTTATGAAGCGAATTTCCTAGAAATTATCCACTAAATGCAATTTTTAACATTTATTGACTCTACCTTTATGACTCACAGAAAACCTGAGACCATAAGACTACAAATGCAAATTTATTTAATTTGTGCCTATTACAGAAAACCTCATCCTAACGTCGAATCCTTTAACTTCAAACTATAATAGTTAAGGTTGAAATTGTTTAGTCAAGTTTTGTATCACATTCCCGAATTCTTTTCTTTGATGTTTATGCTACCATCTATAAATCTGTAAAATTTTTCTAACAAGCTACTCAATTCCGATGCATATTACAAAATTGTCTCATAATGTTCTGAAGAATATACATATTATCATACGCACATTCGTTATAGAGATATTTTTATACGTGAATATGGAACATTCGTAATTCATTCAACTCTTTCATTAGGTGACAACCAATAATTTCACTTTCAATCTGAGCACATCTATTATTTCCTCGATTTTCACAGATTGCAATAAGCAATCCTAGGCATACCTTACTGCACTATACTTCATAACTCTCTATATTCTTAGAAAGCCAATAGATGAGTTTGAATAAAATTTTAGGTGAAAGTTTATTCTTTTTTCAAGAAAAATTGTATATTACACTGAGTACTATATTAATATCAGAAATGTTGAATGATCCATTTCTTCGAGATATTTGAATTTATGCAAAAACTTTTTATTTGAAAGAAGAAACAAATTCGAGAAATACTTACCAGTTTTACTATCATTATCCCATTGGGCATTCTGAGTATAAATGAATATAAGCGAGTCGTCATCACATCTATCCGGGAAGAAGTATTTGCACATCACTGAGCATTCATTGCCGTTTTGAGGTCCCCTTAAATGTCTCGCTTGGTGCATTAATCTTATTTTATGGTATTTTTTATTGTGTTTATTTACTTGTTCAATACAACGCAGTGCAATTGAAGTTTTGATGATTTGATGGGGTCTCTTCGTTTAAATCGTTTCGATACTCCGCTCACCCATTTTCTTTAACGTTTTCCAAATATGTCATTAAAATAAATTTCACTGTGTAATATTTTAGGCGAATTGCATCGTTTATGTTTTTCTTATCCTATTACAATAGATACTTACTTGTGAATAATTATATAAAATAAAACGATATAGAAGTTAATACTTCAATGATTGAATGATATTTGATTTTATCATTTGATAAGCGAATTATCCTTTTTAGGGATTGGAAGTGAACTAAAATATTTCTAGATTTTTTGATGAATAAAACAAAAGTGGTAGGAATATGTTGAGCAAATCGAAAAAGGCGAACTTGAAGATCTCATCAAAAACTTTTTAATTTATTCTGATATCCGAAAAATATAAAAGTAGTTCGGATCTGCATTCAGATCTTGCTTAAGAACAAGTGCTTGCCACTAAAGTCTCAGCTGCTCATCTGGAAACTCTTACAACAGATTCCTCTTCTTCTTCACTATTTAGCATTGTTCAGTTATGTGAATTAGTACGATTTCACTAGTGGGTGAATATGTGAATGGTATTTATTTATAATCACTTACAATGCGCTTGATGTAAACTTGATCTTTATCAATTATTGCCTCACATAGTAATTTTATAGCGCTCATTTTATTCAACTACAATTACTTGAACTAAGTTAGTATAATAATTTGCAAATATTCAAATAAAATTATAATCTGTATTAACGAAAAAAGAATCTATTTGAGTTTTAGAATCTATGTTCAGATGAATTATAGTACTGTTTCTAGCCCAAATATTTTTTGAAGGCTTATTAAAACATTATATAAGACTTAAGTTTGAAAACTCTGTTTCTTAATCCTTATATTTGGCAAACAGCTTTATGCTTACTTAATAGTGATGTATTGACGACTATTGTACTTAGTGATATATGCAAAAGACAACACCATAAGAAATTATTGTGGTGAGAAAGTGACAGTGTATTTTCTATGAAAGATAAATAGGCGGTAGTGGTAGGCAATAGTTGAGTCAATGAAAATAATTAAGTGTTCAATAGTGCTGAATAATTGCTATGGATTAGGATTAGGAGTGTGTACCTTGATCTCATTGGAAAAAAAAACGTTAAATTTTTTGAATTTCAAAAAACCTCCAACATATAACGGATATTTATTTCATCTTCTCTTTCGCTCTCTTGCTCTCTCTCCCACCACGATGCGTGAAAGATCGGAACAACATTTCGCAGATTCGGAAGTTTCTGTAACCTCACAGCGATCTCTTACACATTGTTGCGCTGCTCTAATTCCCAACAACAATCAGTTTTTTTTTCACTAGATGACATCGTCGATTTCTTTTATTGCAGTAATGTGCTGTAGAATGAGCTGAATGAGAAAAAACTCAATTTCGGTGAACTTATTGAGATATTCGACCAATACTGGTGCGTATGCGCTTGTAAGAATATATTCTGCCCATATGTGAGCTAATAGACTTTAAATCTTAGTAGAAAGATTACTTTAACTTAAGAAAAGTCATGCTGTTTTGGATGGAGGTTCTCGAGATGGCTGACAAATGGCGGATTGAACAGAGATAGGCAACAACCTTTGAGTTTGTCGGTGAACATGGAAAAAAGCTTTCATAAAAGTTAAGCCTTTCAAAAACACCTGATTGTATAGCTGAAGTGGATGATTAGACCACATGCTTGTAGGGATGCTGATGTAACAAGGTGAGGCGCTGTCTTTGCAACTATACTCATATCAGGGAGAGATAAAGGGTAAAAAGTTAAGAAAATATTCCATTTCTCGATCTGCATAGGAAGTTCCACGCTTCAGCAACAGCTTCGACTTCGGCAGCTTTTACTCCTTCTATCAACTATACTTGTAATATAAGAAATGCTCGGAGATTCGGTCTTTATTCGTTCCCATCAATCCCTTCCCTGCCCTTCTTCACCTCATCCCGAGAGGAAAGGATTTTCCCTATGACATACGCTCATTAAATTCGTTTTCGTTCCACAAGCTCTCATGCTTTGAACAAATTTCAACTGCGTTGCTTGCCTGACAATTGCTGCTGCTAGCTAGCTGGTTGTTGGTTAACGAACAACGAACGCAATGCGCAAAGCGCGAAATTGATCGAATGCACGCATGCGCACGCGACGTGATTACGGTAGCGCGAGTAGTCGCGTCGCGTTTCGGTGTTTGTAGTGGAAAAACTCTATTAGCGTCATGTATGAAGGAAGGAAGTTGCCACAAAATCGATTGCATCCGAATTCAATAGAAACCAATTGAGAGGGAATACAATTGCAATGAGTTCGAAGTACTAGTGCCGAATAATAGGTCAATGCAAAAAACACTAATATTTAAAGAAGTAATTTTTGAACTTGATAGAGAGAATTGTTCGATTTATGCAATTCTTCCAGATTTCATTAAAATTTGCATATACTGCTGAAGATTTCATCGTTGCTTATCTCAGAGACTTAACGCATTGAAGACCTGGTAAGTGATACAAGAAACTCTTCCGTCTGGGACAAGAGCAACCGAGAATATCACAATATTATTGAAGGCTACCTTCTTACCGAATGCCAAATTAGTGAGTAAATTAGTAAATTATAAATTTCATATTGAGTTAGTGACAAATTAGTGAGTGAACGCAGCACTACACGAGGATAATTTAAATAAGCCAACATTGCTTAATAAGGCAATATATACTTTGCGTATGGTAAGGTAACTCATAGAGACCCGAATTATCGTTTGTTACCATCCCTTTTTTCAATACACCAGGGTCTTCCATGACAATTAATATACACTTCACAAAAAATGCCCAATCTGACTGCTACTAAATGAAAACGAGCGAAAAGTTACATACCCAAGGATACATATATACTTAGGGCATTCAATTATATAAATAATAAAAGATTACATGAAAGCGGCGTTCAGAAATGTCGAGGCATTAAGCTTGGCGTTGACAACGAAAAGATCTATGAAGCGGAAGCAGTCGAAGCACTTTGAACGACGCTGTTCGGGAAACTGTTCTAACATGCCGAATCCAAAAGGTGGAAGCTACCAAATTTTATGAAAGCCCTTTACAAAACAGCATAATCAAGAGAAGCACATACAAAAGGCTGCTATGCTGGGCATAAAGGCATTAAAGTTGCCTGGCAACATCGAGTGTTTGGTCGGTTTAGTACTCTCGGTCTCTCTATTTGGACTATGCATGCCGAGGAAAATGTTCGAACAACTATCAGAAATCTACGTATTGAAACAAAGGAACTGCTAAAGTTAACTTAGTTTGTTCAGTACATATGCGGGTTCAGCTTGTCCAGCTAGTCAAGCAATAAAATCCATCATTTAATGACCGCTAAAATGTACATTTGAAAATAAAGAAAAAACTCACAAGTATTCTAGTTCGTCCACCTTATGCGAACTGGCGGTGACAGTTGAACGAGATCATGAAGATGTTTGCATGAATTGCCATTCGAAAACTTTGTGGCGTCATAAATGTGTTATTGTATGTATGTATGTATGTGTCGATGAGCCGATAATCCTGAATCATCAACGAATCAAAGAGAGCAGCGAAATGGTACAAAGGGGTGCACATATTGAACTCAGAGGAGGCAAAAAATGAGTAAACATTTGGTGCGAAAAAAGTTATATGTGAACGATTTTGCGCAGATGCCGGGTGGTCCACAGCTGTAATCGTAGACGCTTTTCACGCCTCTTATCTTCTTTTTCTTTATATTTCCTAGAGAGGAAAACATCGACGTTTTGCAGTCACTTTTTGATCAATTTATAGGAAACAATGACTTTTGAATACTTCATAATCAATTATTCATCAGAGTTGCATAATGATGCAGCCTTGTATTTCATCCAATTTCCCATTTTCATTCATATCTTCAAGGTATTCTTGAAGAATTCTCTTTTTTGCCACACTCCATTAGCAGTGCTATTCCTCATATTTCTTTTTATTTAAAGTGAGTTGCATATAAATATAATTTATGTTTATATTTATATTTATAACATGTTTATATTTATATTTATGTCATATTTACATTTGTATTTGTGATTATATACTTATGAAAGAAATGTGTACCCATTTAAATGCGCATATATATATATATATATATATATATATATATATATATATATATATATATATATATATATATATATATATATATATATATATATATATATATATATATATATATATATATATATATATATATATATATATATATATATATATATATATATATATATATATATATATATATATATATATATATATATATATATATATATATATACTTGGAAGTACTACTTACGCGTGAAAACGTGAAAAACTTCATCAAAAATACTTTCAGTGCCCTTTTCTCCTTTCCGACTTCATCGTTGACGTAAGCAAAGCTAAACTGAGTGATGCGCAACAATAAATGTGCATGAAACAAGAATGGATTTGCTATATGCCACAGCGTAAAGCCTAGCAATCAAACGTTCAGGATTGTCGACCATTTCACGCCGCTCGTATCTTTGCGCTTTTTTTGCACGCTCCACAAAATGAGTATTGTACTGATAATTTTATGAAGTTGCCGATCACATTTCAATCGAATCATAGGCATCGCAGCAAAAGTATAAAGACATAACTGCTATCAAAAATGAAGTATTTCTTAGAGTTGAAAACCGCAACTTTCTTGGCTTTAGAAGGAAGCAATTTTCTTTCCTTACTGATAACTTTCTTTATCTACTTTCGCTTATCGTTCCATAGTCCTTTATGCAAATTGCATCGTATGATCGTCATATTGTAATTTGCTCTAGAATACACAAATGGAAACCCTTAGTGGATTAGTGATTGTTACCATCACCTGAGTTACGTAAAAGGCTGTTTTTTTCTAGAGGTAACTTTCGCTCATTTCATTCTCCTTTGCTTGTTCTCTCCCTTTCCTCCTCTCCTCATCCCATTATCACCAATCCACTTCCTCTTTTACGAAAATGTCGATCACGGCCAATTATGGAAGTATTTCATAAAACAGTCAGCAATAAACGGTTTAATAATTACTGATAAAGAAGTATGGATGGATTTGAAACGTTGTTATAGCCTTTTATATGTTTTCTACGAAAGTGTATTTCTCTCGCAATGCGTTCTTTGGAAATGTCAAATAAGTGTAGAAAAATCGACAATGCAAGACTGCATTGCGTCATCGGGACATGAAAAATGCCTCATTTTCTATTTGATTTATACGTTGTCATGATTTCCATCTCATAAATACTGTAGCTTTCATGGCTAACAACTTTTTTCCGCTTTCAAGAACTCTTCACATAAGTTGGCCACTTCAAAGTGACCAATTCATGGAATAAATTTTTCGAAGTGTTCAGCTTAGCTATTCGGAAAGACTCTATGCGTACTTCAAAAATCAACTAACAAATGTTTGGTTTGAATTTCAGATGGAAATTGCATAGGCAATTGTGATTGCGATAATGAAAAAATTGGACGCTTTCCAAATTTCCGAGCATTTAAGTGAAGCGAGAAAATACTATAAAAAGTAAATCTTTCCTACTGAATATAGTGTTAAGCAAATGATAACAAATACTCATTAAACCTTGATGTCATCGTTCATACAGCTATGGTCTTTCAATCCCCAACTATATTTATGTTGTCACTTCATTTCCAACAAACAGCGCATTAAAAAAGGGTTCAGCGTTGATCCGTGTTTGAAGCACGTCGTTTTAGTGTTTTAGAGATATAGATCAACTTATTATAAAGGACTGTTCATGAGAGTTATACTCTACAATCCACAAAAATTTAGATTGGCTTATTTTCACTCATCGAATTTAGCCGTTGCAATAATACGTAGAAGTGATCCAAAGAGCAAGATAAAATGCTATAAATTGTCGCAATTAAATTAAGGAGTTTCATAGTATCAAAGAAGTACGAATGAGCTTAATTGATAGGGTTATTTATAAAAATGCTCAAGTTTTAATGATGCATGCGATTTTTGATTTTTTGATAAATTTAAATCTAACTACAATATGAATAGTCCAGAGAATTATTCCCTATTGAAAGCATCAATGAATAACAATGTTGCGAATTCCGTCGCTCATTTAATTCCAATATTTCCCAATCCTTCCAGCTAAAAATCACTGTCGTTTGAGCTGAGCGCTAATAAAAGACATAAATTGGAACTCATATGCCGTTCGGATTTGTTTAATGTCGACTCATACACATCAAGCAAAAACCCTGCGCATCTATCTCGTTTTAATAAATTCAAAAAATATGCATTCTTCTTTCTTAAAGCCCTTAATCCATCGCTTTCGCCTTAGAACCTTGCCAATATCTATTTAAGCTTTGCAATATAAATGCTCTACTATTTTAGAGTGTTTATTTTCTAGGAAATTTTAGAATCTACAATTTTCAAAGCTTAACAATGGTTTTATCAACAAATAAAGCGTTTGCGTATAGAATTATTATTGAATTTAGATGCGAATTCCGACAATTTGCGTAAAATGTTTCAACTAAGAAGCATTTTAGTCATAAAATACGGAGAAAATTTAATTGAACGATAACATTTATTTTTTTGTATCAAATTGCAATTCAACATTTCCTCGCCGATTTCTTTTAAAATGAAAGTGCTGAAAGAGTTGAATAGTAGTTTTCTTTGTTAAGTATTGAAAGAAAACGATAAAAATAGTTTTCCTCACGATCATTGAGAATGTCTCACTAATTTCCTTATTTGTAATGAATTTTGAAAGCTTAATGCAGAAGGTTTTGCTCGCTTTCTTTCTCATCAATTTGGCTACGATCTTTTGCGAGCGAGCATAGTCTTCTGTGCTATTTCAATCGATGTCATCAAATTCAAGTGCATCCACAGTATCCACTAATAGATACTCCTCTCAAACGTTATCTAAGTGGCTTTATATTTGCATTCGCAATCAGACTTTTGTCTCCTGGTTGAGTAACAAGCTTTAAGTGTATCAATAGATAAATTTGATATCTGCCATCTCTTTTTCAGTATAAAATGAACGTAAGATGTCTGATTTTCCATTTCTCTATTTTTCATTTCGAGGTAAGATCTAAATCAGAAATACCGAGAGCATAAAGTTATCAACGAACCTTTAAGCAGAAAGGTGACTTGGGATAAAATACTAGTTCTGATGGATGATGCGCATGATCGAGGGGGGAGGAGCTGGAGAAGGAAGGTGTGAAGAGCTGTGGACGGATGGCTTGGGGACGAGAGGCGTGTGGCGCGCGTGGGTGCTTCGAAGGCGACTAATCTCAGTGCCCAAGCGCAACGGCGTCGGCAGCGTTGATCAACAGGTATTCGGCTGCAGCTCGTCAATGCGTTCCATTCGTCTATTATAACGCTTTAATCGTGCGTTGCACTCGTAAAATAGTCATTCAACTGCTTGCGGGCCTTCGTCTGCCTTTATGAGCCTCTCAAGCACTCCATTCTTCCAATTTGCCTTGTCCGGCGTCCTTCGCCCATCCACGCGTACCAGTTTGATTCTCGGCCATCTGGAGGGATGATCATTGAGCGACTATTTATAGCTCCCAAACACTCCATTGTTTCATAACTAATTCGCATTTGAATACTGTCAAGCTCGCGTATTGAAGCGTTGAAGAACATGGCAATGTCATTTCACTGGGATCTTTGCGCCTTAAAAATCCAAAGTATGCACACTGATATTTAAATCACATAAATTTTCCCTTCCGATCGGTGGTTACCGTAGACTTTCTACATGTGGGCATGGGTTCTAGCAAAAAGGACGTCATCGAAGTACGACAGCGCATCTTTTTGTCATTGTCGGCAGGAGCCGAAGGCGCCGGGGGCGCGTTCTCATTTGTTCATTTCTACAATGTGTGTCCTTGTATCTGCGCACTTTTTTGCATTGCAGCCCATCAATGTGGTGTTCTGGTGCTTGAGCACACACTCGCCGTCGTCACAGCCTCGACGTCGGCTTTCTTTTTGCTGCCGGTTCCTCTAGGCTGCGTCGGCGAAATGAACCCAATCGAACGCTAAGCCCCCATTTGCAATTGTGTTGCTGCGCTTCAAGCACCCAATTGCATGTTGCCATCTTCTTACTGCATTTAGTTGAACATCCATAGATGAGGAGACAATTGCCGCAGTTCTTTCTACTTCCCACCAAGACTGGATACTCTCATTTCTGGCGATGGTCAAATTTCCTCCAAGCTTTCTTCACATTCTAACTTCTCCAAACGGTTGATCAAGCTTTTGCCTTCTTTGAGTCTCACGTTTACTTTAGCCTCAACGTATGTCCTCAGCATTCAATTCCTCCGTCGTTTTATTTGTGCGCAATAAAATAATAGCCTTTATCGAATGAATTAGCAGAGTGACGAGTGCTGTCTGTTTTCAGACGAAAGTGTCGACGATTGCTTGTGTTGAATAAGTCTGTGTTTGATTAGTTCGGTCCGTGCAGTCGGCTTCATCTCTCAATCACGCTCATATCTCTAACAACGCTTTAAATTTTCAGCGAATCAGCGTGCCTCGTTAAGCCACACCTCCCGCCCAAGAAATTCTAAGCGGAGAGGCAGACGAGTAGAGAGAGCGTTGAGAGATACGGTAGCAAGCAGCACACGACACACCAAGCCTGCCGGCACCATAACGACGCTTGGGTGGTTGTTTGGACGCCGTGCCGCGTCAGATGATGATGAACGCCTCGTCGCTGTCGTCGATGGGCTTCGAGTTTGCCGCGTCCGGTTCACGATCCTTTCAAGAGCCAATTCCCGCTGACGACCATTTACAACGATTAGCGCAAATGACCCAAGGTGTTGGGCATACTGCGAAGACCGACTCAACCGACGGGGATCCGAACTCGACGGGTCAGCCCGATCCTGCACTCTACCAGTCGGCCGCAGCTGCAGCCTATGTGCATCAGTACGGCAACTGGCCAAATGCCTATTATCAACAGTTTGGACAACCGATGAACCCTGCGGCAGCCGCATTCTCCGCATGGCCACCACAATGTTATGCGCCGCCACATTGGCCAAATTACGGTTAGTCGTCATTTTACTTAATTGACCATAAATTTTTATTTAACACCCCACAGCGCGCGCCGAATGTGCTGCCTCCTCTCTTCAACTACTCATGGGGGCTCATCGTCCAGGCAATTACCACTTGTCATCCGCCTGTCCTTTTTGTTCTCCTTCTCCTCCTTCTCCTATTCTTTGGACCACCGCGTCATCATTATGGGCTTGTTTTCTAGGGATTAGTGGCTTTTATCTTCGCATCCATACAACTTTGCAAAAAAAAAGCGCAGCGAAGGAGTCGTAAAACAAAATTATGTGTATTGCTCGTAGAATGTATATTATTTAACGTAACGCGTAATCAAGTTAGTATATCAATACACCAATTAAGGCATTAAGACAGTATCCTGGCAAATGTAATCAAAGCTTTGCAGTTGGCGGCTTTTCCAAAACACGATCACTGAAGCATTTGTATCGGAAATATGAGTATAAGATGATGCCGAAAAAGTACCAAAATTTAGACGGCTACTTCATCAGGCAAAATTGCTTGTTCAGCCGAATAAAGTTCTTGTGGGCTTTCGATATGAGCTGATTTGATAAGCTCTTCTGGAAATTACTCGACTTTACTCGTTTACTTAATTACTTACAAGAGATCTCTTGTGAAAATTATACAATATGGCAGTATAGATTGATTTAGATTCTGATTCTTCTTATCATTATCGACTAACCCATAAGTTGTGCTTGAAACTCTCTTTGCATTCGTTAATGATCAACTCGTTTTCATTGATGCAAAATAAAAAGCTAACGGTTTCTTTCTGAGGTTTTTGATGTTCTTATTGAGGCAACAGCAATCTTTTTCTGAAAGGTTTTTTAATGCTTCAAATAGCAATTAAATGTCTGTCGAAGCGTTGATCTATTTTTGAGTTTTCGCGTTTTCGTAACGATTAAATTTTAGGCAATAAATAGAAATTTGTGTTTAACTCACCGATTATATAGAAATTTGTGGAATATTTTTTGCATTGCCATTTAACTATAAGCTCGACTATCCAATTAAGTTGTTTGATTCGCTTCTGCTGATAATTTCCGAATAGCCTTATTTGTTATAGTTTATATGTAAAGGTAATGAAGTGCTATAACACAAAAATTTTGCGCAAGTTTATAATCGTAGTGATTTTTTAAGCGTTTTAGTATCTCAGTACCTCACACCTCTTAAAGACGAGTTCACAGACAAGCGAAAAAGTACTTTTTGAGGCTTTAGTACTAAGCCTCTAAAAGTCACTCTTTCGCTAGCCTACAAACGCATCTTTCAAATGGATTATTTTAAATTCTACGAACTTCGTTTCTTTATCAAACAAAGGCATCAATTCTTCATTCATTCTTCTCAGAAATGACCTACAAATATTAAATCAATTTCACTCTGTAAACTCACAAAAACGAATCTCGTCAACGAGAAGCGCCGCAACTTTCCGCAGTTGCAACCTTACTATGGTAATCGTCTTGATAAGTCTAGATCTAAGAAGTGAGTCATATTACCTTGTAAATAATCTCTTCTCATTCACTGCATATAGAGAGGAAAGAAGCCGAGCTAAAAATTTTGGCATGTAAATTCGAGAATTACAATGTTAATCACCCAACTTATGTTACTCTCGCTTTCTTGAATATTGCTCTTTAAAGTCACTGCATGACTTCTAATCAATTGATAAATAAGACGGTGCCAACCAATTGCCATCCAAAGAGAAAGGATTGATCGACAAATGAGCGATAGACCTTGTGTGCAGTTGCCATAACAACACCAAACCGCATGCTCCCTTACCGACCGAACTGAACCCTTTAGGTTGTAGAATAGCGCAGAGAGAAACATAGCACCAGGCCTCTGAATCCAGCATCTTTGGCACCTGAGAAACCCTTCGCTCTGCTGGGTCAGAACGACTAAGTACGTAGTCAACCCACCCACCTTTCCAAATTCGCAGTCAATCTGAAAGCTCGTCTGAAAGCAGTCTCTGAAAAGGAGCAATAGGTGATTCAAAATAAACCTGATAGAAAAAAGGCAACTAAAGAGCGGAAGTTTAGTATAGGGTTCACGAATTGGTTATTAGCCAACGAACGAATGCTGCAGTGTGGGTGGTGAAAATACCGGGTTTTCAGCTCAATCGAAGAAGGGACGACAGACGTATCAACGCTATCAGACATCGGTGCTCGAAAACAAGTTCCAGCAGAGCAGTTACGTTAGCAAAAAGCAACGCGAAGAGCTGCGTCTTCAAACGAATCTCACCGATCGACAGATCAAAATTTGGTTCCAAAATAGGCGAATGAAAGCCAAAAAAGAGAAGAACCGCAGCGAGGAGCAAAACGAACATTCGGCATTACTACCGGCCAATCCTCCGAAGGCGCTCGTTGAAGCTGCTCAGGTGGCGGATGTTGAACGCGAGAAGAAATCAGCATCTGGCTGGTGTATGCCTCCTATGCCGACGATGCCACAGCCGTGGGCAAATCCCCCACCGCATCCCTCCTATGTGCCCTATCCAATTTGTCCGCCGAACATATGATCAATGTCGTTTATATATAATATTTGGTTGTTGTCGATTGCACTCCCGACGAAAACTCCAAAGCAAATGGCAAAGTTGTTGTATTTCAAAAAATGATGAAACATTTAGGAGAAGTTAATGGTGGGATGCTGAATTTATAACTGGAATCCGCTTTCTCTTCGAACACATAATTTCAGGGATTGCATATGAAACAAAAACGCTTGTGGGGTGTAATCAGTAATAACCTAATATTGTATTGTTTTGTTGATTGGTTAATGTGGAGCGCCTTTTCATGTGGATGTGAGAATGTTGCTAGCTGTTGATGCGTCTCGGTGAATATGATGCACCTCACGGGCACAGTTTCTCCCAATGGCACAGCAGATGTGCCGTTGTGTGGTGTGGAGGGGCAATAGGGCGCTAGAATGGACGACTGTAGCGACGTCACTCTTTGTATGTCCCCTACTGAACACGGGTGGCAAGCAATCACTGCTTTTTATGCTCCTCGACGGGGTGTGTCGGTGCTCTTGTCGATGCCACGACTGCCTCTGCGACATAAAAATGCAAGGCACCTATTTCAGATAGTTGCAAGAAGAGAGGCAGGCAGACGTACAGTCGGCATCAAACCCTCGAGCTCGAGAAGGAGTTCCATTACAACAAGTACCTGACACGTCGTCGTCGAATCGAGCTTAATCGCAGTTTGGGTCTCTCGGAACGTCAGATCAAAATCTGGTTCCAAAATCGTCGCATGAAAAAGAAAAAGGAAGATAAGGCACGGGAGGAGCACAGGACCCTCGAACAGTAATAAACACTAAGCACTCTCTGTAATCGTGAATGAGGACGATATTGTGCTAGCAAATTTCTTTGCAATCTTTGCAATACGTTGCAACACTCTTCATGTACAGTAGTCAAAGACGGACACTCGTTTCTTTCTTCATCAATCCCCCATATAGAATTTGTCAGCCCCTCACACGCAATAATTTTTTGCTATTTTTAATTTCTTTTTTTTTTTCTGCTTCAATGTACGATTCAAATTCGCGCCGATTCAGAAAATCCACTCCTATTGAAGAATGTTTCTAGCGAAAGTGGTATGTACAAAACGAATTTCTGCCACTTACAAGGAAAATCATCGAACATTTGCAAAGATATTCGAGAAAACTTAGTGGGAAAGATATAATAGACGGTCGAGAAAACAAACTTCAGTGATTGAGCAGTTAAATGTGGCAGAAATTTTTACTGTACCTATACTATATGAAAAGTTGTATTGCTCGCTGGTGATTGATTAGATTGTTTGTCGCTCAATAAATATGTTCAGCTGGTCAATGTTGTCGTTCATAGCATGCTATTCTTGCAATTCACATTGAATCAACCAGAATTACCTGTCGATAATTGTGCAATTACTTGGCTGTTTAGTTTTGAAACATATATGAATGAGCTCTTGAAGTATGCTTAGATGAAGCACTAGATAGGTGAATATTTCGATAGTTAAATATGGTTGCTGATTGGACACACGATGCGGTAATGGTAGTTTGGATGTGATTCTACGAAGATAAAATCAGAGACAATTGCAACACACGTGCGATTGGTAGCACTCTTTTATTTCTTTCGCGTGTGCATCTGATTTAGGGATTCGATAGCAATTGTTTGTCTATGATATGAATGTTGAAGGCTTATCTGAACCAATATGATTCTTCGTAATATGCATCAAACATTTTCTTAATTTTGTATTGACTACACTTTCCTTATAAATCATAAAAAATTTGTTCTTAAAGAATCATAGAGCTAAAAATCTGCAATAATATTGACGAGCATCTAGACGCGAAATCCCTAATATTTCCACCAAATAGCTCATTTCAACCTCAAATACCTCTGTTTAGTGATGCGCATACGAAAGCTTTTGATAATTGCCTAACGGAATCAATGAGACGTATCTTCATGACGATAGAACTGAACATGGAAGAATTGGTACCGATTGTAGTAACTTGACGCTGTGCACTTTAATTAGTTCCTATAGTCTGATGTGATGTCTACACATATAGTCTATCCTATTAGCGAAGTTCACTTTGTGGGTTGGTCAAATGAAACATGAAGACTCCTCAAGCGACGGCTTTCTCAAATATACTTCCAATGAAGAAATCGAGTGGAAAAAAATAGAAGACACACATATGTAAACCACTCAGCGATTTCTTTAGATGAAATTCTAAGACCTCATAAATAGGAAGTAACGAGATTGCATAGGCTAAATTGTTGAGGAAATTTTTTGGAGGGACATCTGCTAAGACAGACAGATAGACTCATCGCACTGAAACTTTCGACGTGATGATTTTTATACACAAAAGTATCGTCACGCATAGATCCGTGATAGCTAAACTGTTAAACATCGATTCTGGAGTTGGTGATTTTTAGGATTGGGTAGCGGTTGATCGACAGATACACCAAACTGGCAATTTTCAAGGCATTTAATGACCATTTTGAAGACATCAGACACAACAATTGGAGCAGATGTTGCTGGTGATGTAGTCACTAAGCATTGCGTCTTTATCTCCACTGATGCGATACCTGAATTAACACTCTTTTGTCGTCCTTTCCTTCTACCTAGCTCGCAAACAGTGAGCACTACACAGGCCATTGCATACTTTAAAACCCCTCGATTTTACGATGCATTGGGCGTTCCTTCTCCATTTAGCAAACACTCCTCCACCCACCAAATGTTCCTTTCTTATTCATCAGATGTTCCTCCCAATGTTCTCCTGCTGTGTTTATTAAACTTTTCATTTATTAACCATTACAACTTTCAGAATTGAATTATATTGAATGATGTATAAGGCAAAGTAAAGTTGTGCTATGTTTTCACCTACCACAATATATCCTCGGGTGACTTTCTTTGAATGATTGACAAGTGAGCAATTAGGAGCACTGTTTTAGGATAAATGTGACGGGGATCGCAAGTTTACGAGCACTCTGAGTGATGTATGTATATGAGAGATAGTTCAGCTCTTTAGTAATTGTCGTTCCCAGTCAAGCATCTCCTTATAAATCTTTCTAATGTCTTCTACAGCTCTCGATTCCAATCGCAAACAATCCTCTAAGCATCAATCGTGATCGTCTAGCAAGACTATCACTACACCGAAAACCGTTAGTTTAAAACCATGAAGACAGTTTCATAGGGAATGTTCTTCGGCTCACATTTCTGCTCCATCGCTCTATTCTAAATACCATACACAATGTTCCATATGGCTATTAGTCGCTCGTTGGCTTTTGCCTAAATTTGTAGGCAAAATCGACATCAGAAATATACCACGTTCACTTGGAATTCTGCAAAAAAGATTCTGCAAAACGTGCGTAATACAAAATCAAATAAATAAATGTCTGCATGAATATCGGTTAGTGATGTTGTAGTGCAAGCGCAAGACATATCGTCTGTTGGATGCATGTTAGGGAAGTTTGGGAGAGAGGATGGCTACCGTAGGATGTGCGTAGGAATCATACAACAACGAACTTCGTTCAACATAGTGCACAAATATTTTAACATTTAAACCATTGCAAGGAATAACATATCATACTCCATTTATCTCCAGTAAAATATTTTTCAGTTTCCATATGTTTTAGTTTAGCCACTTCAAAATAAAGAGAGGGTGGACAATGCGCGGCAGTCTCCTGCCACACCACGCCTCTGATTAACCATCGTTTCTGATTTGCATTTCTAGCTAGTGTGTTTTAATTCTTCCCCTTATATAGTCGTCATAATTTTATTCCACCTGTTCCCTGCACTCAATAAAATCACCCATTTTCAATAAAAAGCATGAATTTTGATGTAAGCTTGCAAACCATTTGCAGCGCACCTTTATAAATCGATTATTTCACTATGTTTTTGTTTCTCGAAGTCGAGAATAAACGGTGAGAAAATGAAATTAGGTCGGTTTGGAGATCAGTATGTGGGATGAATTTTTTCACTACCTAAATGAGGTCGAATACTAGAAGAATAAATACCCGAATTCAATACGAACGCAACAATTGGCATCCTTGGAATCTACCATTACGCAAATACGTTCTCGCCAATCATCTTACGTTCACAGAAGAAACGAATTGATCTCAAACTCATCTCGATATCACTAGAATTGTTTTGCCTATCTTCATGGAAACCCCTTATTAGTTCTTACTATCGATGTTCATCGTTGTCTTTATCATTAAGAAAACGAAAACACTTTAGAGACATTCCCAACTTATCACTTACCAGTGATATACTCTTCGAATAATAAATGCAGCTTTATCGTTTATTTTTCTATTTTTTCTGCATTGTTATCACATAACTGACTCTACATCACTGCCAACCTCGAGCAAATGAGCTTCACAACAATGCGGCATCAAATGCACTCTCCAACTAGAAAATCCTGAAATTACGCTGCCGCCCTCCCCCTCAAGTCACTTTTAAGACTCACCTAAAAACTGTGTCCAGTTATGTCCTGGCATCTTCCCTGAGCCTGCAGTCGTCCGCATAACATGGTTTGTTCTTCTGGAGATAAGCGGATGGGGCAGCGAGGAGAAGGTGAGTGAGGAATGAAGGAGGAAAACTAGTCATCATCAGTATCGAATAAATTTGTCTTTTATTCTTGCTCTTTACTTCACACTACAAGAATTCGCTGCAATCGCTAGCTCGTTCACCTCAAACGCAACCCATACCGTACCCCCTGTCGTTTTATGTAGAAGATTGCCCTCAACTGTGGGCAACGAGTTCGCCTTAAATTATAGGCACTTCATTTAGTAAGCGCACTTTCAAAAGCACGACCATGTAGCATTTGCACGAATCGTTCATGTTGCTTCGTAAAAAACGACGTATTTGTCCGTAGAGAAAACGCCAACTGTTGAACAATACGCATCAACGCCCTCTAATTTTGCTGTCACAGTGATAACTAGACGGAGATCCTAACGTCAGTGGCGAAGCTATTTCAATAAAAGATTTAGCACTAGATGGAACACAATATCGCCCTCACCAGCCGTTCCTCAAAATCGAACGCATCTTCTATCCAACACTTGCAGAATTTTGAAAAAAAAACCTATTTTCATGAAAATCCAAATTTCTCCAGCCCACGCCCTTCTCCAGCTTACGCCCATGATGCGTATATCTCTTTCATCTCTTCAGTATCAGTCTCGTTCCTACAATACCTGAATAGGACCATGGTGTGTCGGGCAAATAACTGAACACAATCTCTTTGTAAATCACTTTAAAACGTTCCTTTTGGCGTTATTAGAAGGTCCAGCTTACGTCCATTAAAATGCAAAAATCGAGAACGTTGTTGTTTATAGACTGATTTTCATTCGTCGTGTTCGCTGCCTAAATGGATTATAGTCGTCACAAATCTATTAAGTGCCTTTTTTTTCACTTTCGAAGCATTCAAGTTCAATTAGAGCATGTTATCGTTGTTCGACGACAATATTTCCATGCTATACCATCTGTCCACTGAATTTTTTATTAATGAGAGAAAAAAGAGACAAGCGAACAAATGAATACACCGTACAACATCAACAAAAATTCAGAAAAAGAAGTAAATAAATTAAGTCTGAATTTAAAATTTAAAAAGAACACAATAGCTCACTAAGGGCTATTCAGGATCATATCCGGATTAAGATGGATGTTAGCTCCACGACTAGTAGCTAAGCTTCTTCTTAGCTGCTCCAACAGTTGTAATGCACCTTTATTGGTGCCACCAATACGGTTCTGCAGTTCCTGAAAAAAAAAAACCGGTCGTGAACTTGCGCTTCGTAATTATTACTTTCAATTTGCAAATAAACATATCAAAACAACGATAACGCATAATTTACTCATGTTGAGAAACAATTAGTAAATTCACTTAAAAACTTACATATCAAACGGACGTAAACAGCCGACATTTAGCCAACTCATTGGGCTTAATACTTTCCAACAACTTATATTAATTCAGTTATCATTCACCCAAACGACTACAAAAACAACTTACGAATGAATCCAATTAAAGTTTTACAAACTTTCCAGTAGATTTATAATAATTCCAGGAAAAAAAATAAAGTGTTAAATAAAACCAAACCAGCTTACTTACTGCTTAAAATGTGTCTATTATAAATAGCCGATTCATTTTTTCAGTTATTATAATAAGCTTTTCATAGCGCATATGCACAAGCTATTGCTTGCCTAACTTATAATCTCGTAAAAGTTTCGAGTTCTCGAAAAGAAAAAAAAAATGGAAAGCAATATTTCGAAAGATCATTCACGACTAACGCTGATAAGATCGTTTTGCGATGAGCCATCAATGATTGGTGGCGATTTACAAGTGATAACCGTATTCGTGGTGGGCATCGATTCCTCAATAGTTTGCATTCGCAAATCATGTATTTCATCGTCATGAATGTTTAGCGATTTATATCTGCAAAATTGACATCATAATGGGCAATTCTAAAAGCCGAACATATTTTTTTGCCCATATATTATAGATCCTTCAATATTATCCAAAGAAATCGCATTATGGCTTTTCGATGACGAAACTTATCCCAACACTATCTCGTCGATATTTTCGCATCATATTTTTTTTATCCTTGAACTAAAACTTTTATCAATTACAATCGATGTTCTATATGTTTTGTTTCTCTATTTCTTTTAACCTCATATTGCAGCTCACTGCTAAACTACGAAATCCGTACTATCTTACTTTCTCGTCAATAAAATCTGTTGAGAACGCCAATACAAGAAAATATAACGACGTTGAGAATTCATCTTTGCATGGTGTCGGTGTGAAACACATGAAGATACTCACAACAGTTCAGTTAATTTAAGCTCAACATAAGCACAACGAATGTTATACAGTTCAAATTTAGCCTACAATTAATATGAAAGCTTAACAGGTCGGCTTTTGAAATAGTCAGGTAGGTTCAATGAAAAAAAATTAAAAGGTTCTGATTCTAGACCAATTTCGCTTTGAAGGCATGACATCTACTTATAAATAAAAACAGTTTTAAAAAATAAGAAATTATGCACGTTTCTTAGAGCTTTGCGACCGACAAGGTCATCAGTGAGAGAATACTAACAAAAGGAATCATTCACATAGTGATTGAATTAGCACAAAAATGCGCCTATTCGTGAGAAAATCGACAAGATTGATGCATAAAAACGGTTAATCGATGGGCGAATTGCTATCGCAACACTATCACGACACTTTTTTATACGCTTCAGGAATATTAGTGATCAAAATTCTTTCTCTCGCTTTTTCGCCAACAAAAAAATAAACTTCAGTGTAAAATATAGCTTATCAGTTATCATTACTTATGGGGATAAGATATGCTAACAGCCCTTACCAATAACGGAAGTAAATGAAACATACTTCATCAACAGTCTTTATAGAACATTATAATCGAACACTGGATATTGTTTATTGCCACATGGCTGTCACATTTAGTGGATATTCCCTCTTTTTATAAGATGAAGCGTTTTCAGTTAAGAAACATGAATTTTTTTTAAACGAAATTTAACGATATTTGTCGCCTAAATAGGCAACAGCAGGCAAAACATTGGGAAACAGCAACCAAAAATTTGAGTCTTGAATCTTTTTTAATGCTCCCTCCCATATCAATGACTTAACAGTATGCTTACAAGTTAAAAGCATACAAACTCCATATATTTTATTGCCATTAAAGAATAAATTCAACATAACGACAGGGCAATCTGTTTCACTAAACGGATCTCATGGCCTATCGCAATCACTTGATTTCCATTTTCCAAGTAAACTATATTGTGGGTCGAATATGACATCGAAAAGCAATGCAGCTCTGCTGCCTTTCGTTGAAGCTATTCGATCCTTCAACTGCTCCGTTCAAGCAGGATTCAGATTGCAATTTCAACATCCCCATTACAATCTTAACTGCCTTCAGACATAAAACAGTCGGCGATGAACACTACCAAAGATTTGTTCAGTAAGCTTATAAAAGTGAAGCCAATAAGCGGATGTAGCAATGTGCGACGCGTATATGCACTCGTAATTAGGCTTCGACAACCATAAATCGTCTCTCAAATGTGCATGGTAATGGGATTTTGCGGATAAAGCGACCCTAAACAACGCC
This sequence comes from Ascaris suum, assembly GCA_013433145.1. Lineage (NCBI taxonomy): Eukaryota > Metazoa > Nematoda > Chromadorea > Rhabditida > Ascarididae > Ascaris > Ascaris suum. The sequence continues at coordinate 10,712,847 of CM024170.1, read as the reverse complement.
ATATTTGCTCTCGTTTTGAACGCTGGCTAGCTGCTTAGGATGCCTCTCGAGGCTACTTACTTTGCTACAGCCATCCAAATCCGAACACAAAATGTTTGCATTATTGAAAATATCCGAGTTGCTCGTTGGGAGAGTGAGGCAACAGGGAGGAGACTGGCAGGAAGGGGAGGTGGGGAAGGAAGTGAAGAGAAGGGGATGGGGATGAGGAGAAGAAAAGCAACTACTATACTCCTTCCTTCTTTGCATATTCCTTCTCGCAGCCTCAGCTCGTGCGTGAATCCCCTTAAGATGCATTTAAAATCAATGCGCAAAATACACAACATTACAACAATTTGAGGTCCTTTCTGAAGCAATATATGAAGAAAACATTTATTTATATTTATTCATCAATTTGGGGCGACGCAGAGGAACAAAGCAGAATATTTGATATGGCGGACATACAAAGTCGCAGGATTTTTTAACGTGCAAATATTGACTCTTGGAACGAACATTTTTTCTTATATACTCAACAAAGCATTTCCCTTCCGACCTTATTCTAGAGGCTTCTATCAGTACACAACTCACTGCATGCAGTATCCTTGTGATTCAAGAGCAAGAAAACTGGAAAGAATAAAAATGTTTCGAGATGGCTGATGATCAAGTCCACTATTGACCACTTTATGTCAAAATTATACAACATCGCCTTCTTCAACCTCTTCAGCAGCTAGCTTAAGAAAATCAGCATTATCTTTCATACCTAAAAACATCGCAAGAAGATAAGAAGTATTTCATGGAAAGGAACCTGTTATATCGCCAGCTTCCGTCGCCGCTAGTTCGAGCCCGTTTTATGAGCCTCCTCTGGAAAAAAAAACGCACATTCAATCAGAGGCAAAAATTAAGCAATCTATAAATCAAACTTTATACGGTAGCTGCACATAACGTTATTGAATAAAAAAGTTGATTGCATCATTGCATGTCGTCCATTCCACATCCCAGAAGCTTTTAAAACTACGGGTCGGCAACCAAAAAAAATGTACCGTCTGCATACAAATAAAAATGGAATATTATTATCTGCTAAATGAAACAATGCAGCTATATTCCTTGTGATATTTTGACCGATCACGAAGACTGAAGTTAATTAATATGCATGATCCATCACAAGCCATAAACGCTTTCTTAATTACTACGTGAATCGAGTTTTGCCACTTAAAGTTGTTCGAAACAAAGCCTATCGTTGTAAATGAAAAACTGTAATGCTTCATCAGCGAACGTTTCCTAGCAAATCTCAATGCTTTCTGAAAGCGGCGGCTCTTTTTATATAAAACCAATAAATCAAAGCATTAGCACATTCAACATCTGTTGCACAGAATTTTTTCCATTATATGCACATCACCTCCTCTTTAAACGTTAACCATCGCGTATGTGTCCCAGGCGAAAAACAATCAACGGTAGGAGATACATCGACGGCGCCAAAAAAACAAAAAAACCTAACTTTTTTGACGACATAGTAGAGATTTGAAGCATGTGGGGAATTACAATACAGTATCGATGTTAGTTAGGCGAGGGAGGAGGACGGAGGGGTGAGGATGAAGAAAAAATGGCAAGAGAATAAAATAAAATAAAGGAAGAAATATAGTTCATCAGCGACAAAGATCTGATGAACTGTTCAATATCGACCATTTTAAAAGCAAAACAAAGACAGTCAACGTTGTTATTTCTACAGGACTTACTTTTTATTTTACAACAGTCACAGAATCCTCATCTTATAAACTTATATGTGTCCCATTGTTTTCGATCAAACGGTCCCTTGAAAAAATTTCAATTTGAGCGAAAAATCAGCCAATCACATTGTATAACGAGGAAAATTTTATGAAAAAAAAAAACTCGACATGGTTTTTCATTTATTCTTACGGTAAGAAATGCTCATCTAGAGAAAAATCAATTACTATATAAGACAGAGAAAGAAGAAGAGAAAAGAGGAGAAAAAAGAGAAGGCGGCAGAATGAAGAGATGAGAAGATGATGAGACAAAAAGTAAGAAATTACTGAAAAAGACGATTCAAGCAACAATAGGCAACGAGAGTCTTTGCAGCGCAACATTAACGCGTAATTGTCGTCAAACTCGACACACATAAAAGTTTAATTAAAATGCGCAAAGGCGGCGACAAACTGAAAAGAGTAATGCGCAAACGCCTACGCAAAGTATACGGTACCTTGAAGACAACTGCATTTCGTCGAACTTCCTTTCTATGTCGCACACACACACACACACGAACAATTCGAGGGGAAATCCATAGCGAAAATTTCTCTTCCACAATTTTATTGGGATCACTAATAGAATCCCTCAAATTGTATCCTTACCTCTCTCCCTTCTCAACTTGCCTCTTATAATTGATTAAAGATCAGTAAGCATTTGTCATATCTCGCTATATTCAACTAAAACCTCTCAGTTAAAGTTAATCAACAACCTCTAGGCAGTAATAATTTGCATAAAATATGCGAAATAGAACAATGAACAGCAATAAATTTCAATTTCTTTAAAGATTGCCTTGAAATGTTTAGATGTAATGAGATTAGTCATAAAGGCCAAAGAAAATTCTGCTACGATTATCATACCTAATGCTTATTAATAGTTAATCCAGATGAAAAGAAAATAGAAAAATACGATAAACCACTAAATCAAATTGGCTAATTAGTAAATGAGACAAGAGGCGTCATCATTCAAGCATCGATATTTAGTTGTTGAGCTATGCGGAATGACAAAAATTTTTCTAAGAGTCAACTAGACAAGTTGAACACTTTTCCAAATTCATTCGTACATTATGACTCTAATCGCATCTTCTAGCGTTTGCACTATGCAGACGGTATTGCAACTCTATTGAGGTATATAAATATCATAAGTTCGCATCTTTCATCAGGGTATCCTTCCTGAAATTACTCTCACGATAAAGGTTGGAGGAGTTGAGTTCCCTGCATGAGGATTTTTTAAAGATTAAAACGCTCAACGATACGGTAATGTTCAGTTATTAGAAATCGATTCTCGAACGATAAATCTCGCTTTAAAAAATTGTACTTTAAGTTGGAGGCAAACCTTTTCTAACACTCCAAATTTTATCTTCACCTGAATTTCCCCATCTCAGCATTTTCGAATTCCTATCAAACGAAAAACTTGAACAACCTTGACAAACTTGTCGAAAACGCTAAAATTTGCGGCATCCTTTCATCAACTAGTGCTAGCCACATTAAATGAATATATTCCATGAGCATCGAATATGCTAAAGTGGAATCTTCATCTAAACGACAGTTGAGAAATGGGGGTATAGGCGGGAACGGGAAAGACAGCGCAATAGGCAAAGGTGAGTCGAAATCTTGTACAACACAGTTGGCCGCCTTAATCCTAAGTGTGATCCTCGGAAAAAGCGATGAAGATGGATAATTAACGGCTAGTGCATGAACTAGAAAGATAAAAAGTAGAGCAGAATAAAATCAAAAATGAATATAAAATATGGCCAATAAAGGACGCCAATTTCTGCATATTAATATAGGCTATAAAAGATATGAATTTTTTCCACTCCACTAATTTCTTAGTGATTTCGCACGTAAAATCTTTGCGATTAAGCAATACTTTGAGCTTTGACTTATAAAGAGAACAATACATTTTACTATCGACTGCTTCAATTAACTCTTAGATTACAAATTTTTTCAACTTGGAAAGAATTCATTGCTTTTTTCACTTGAAAAAATTCATCTAAAATTGAAAAACAAAAATTCAAAAACTTTGAAATCGTCTCAAAAAATTGCTTTTTAGTTCCGAAAAGTGCCATTATATAAGTTTATCGCATTGTTTCTCGAAATATTAATGGAGATGACTCTTTAGCGTATCATTTGCTAAATGAGATAGAACATTAGAAATGACAAAAATAACATCAAATATGTAAAAATTATGATTCCGATAATTTTCCAACAATATTGCCTTTCAATATTTTCGACCAAAGTTTGCAAACACCATTTTGGCCAAACTATATATTGTTCACTGAAAATATCGCACTAATCGACAAGCTGCTGCTAGAAAGCAATCTGTGTATAGTCATACAATATTTTCGTAATGGAAATGCTAAAAACGATACTAAATGAGAGTGAATCGCAAATTGTTCGTTTTAATCAGAGCATAAAATGCGCTGAAATTTTTGTATTCTCGGATTTTCCCATAAAATTCCCATTCGCCGCTTAAATAACGCCTTTTTTTCATAAAAACCACGAAGCATGGGAAGGATTAGGTTGCCATAATCGTCCGTCTTCAACCCCCATGATCAATATCCCGTTTGAATATTTCTGATCAATGCTACCGTTCTATTCACCGGATGCTGCACTCACGTAACTGATTTACTTCTAATCTTTCCCTTTGCCGTACTTTCCAGTCTTGCTTGTTTTGCATTACTACGTGATCCTTTCACTCTATTAAGACAGCAATGTGAGATAGAGTTAAAGCTGAGCAAAAAATGCAGCATAACTTCCCGGAAATACAACTAGAGATCACTATATCGTAAATAAGTTTGGATAAAGGTAAAGTCGAAAATATCTGCTGCAATATTGCTATTCCACCTTGCCATAATCCTGGAGCAGTTTGCGTCAAAGAACCCAGGTTCTACTCTCTCTCAACATCTCCGCTCTTTTTGTTGCTTGAGAAAACAAGCCCGATATAATATGGGTTAATGTTTTATCATATCAGCTTTGATGCAAACATGTGATTAGTAAGTGCAACGACTAACACAACAGAAGCACAATGAGTTTGATTGCAATTGCAGTGCAATATCCTCAAAGAAATAGTGTTCAATTCTTAAGGAGTTTAGCTCACAGCGGGGAGATGTGATCGTAATGGTGCAAAGTACGGTAGCGTGAAAACATCACTTAGATTCCACAAACAAAAATTTGCTCTCTTCTATTCTTTCGCTCTTCGCTCTAAATACCGGTTGCCGATTTCAATAAGACAACCGATTTGAAAGAGTACACTCGGAGAGAAAGAAAGCAAAAAAGGAAGGAAACAAATATCATTTGAGAGATTCAAAATAAATAAGAGATAAAAAGAGAGGAGTATAGAGACCGATCACGTCTTAGATGAATTGAAAAGTTGTCTGAAAATTATGTGACTATTTTAGATTTTTGTAGAAGATTAAAGAGGAGGCGCTGCTGGTGGCAAACTATAGGACATAACGTCTAGAAGACGACATGATGTTTGACAAAACAAACGCACAGATGGGTTATGCAAAACAGGCATCGCTATTTGATGCTGCAAACAAAGCCAAACATCCTACCCAAAGAGGACAAACCAATATACGTCGCATTTTCAAGGACGATATCCTCTGATTTGAGGCGAAATACACTCATCGTAAATAAACGCACAATTCTATGCAGTGACCAATATGCAATAAAAGATCAGAATATAGGATGGTGTAGTTGTTTGATGGGAATGAACAATGTACTCACATTTCATAACAGCAATGACAACAGCCATCAATATAGAAATCACACCTGAAGAGTGTAAACTATAATCGCACCTGTGGAATATGAGCAACTAATCTAATAGCGCAATAACTAATCAAATTATTTCTTCGCGTTAAGTGAATGTGAAATCTACTAGGAATTAACCATGCTAAAAATCTTTCTCGCGGATATTTTTGAAATTTCTCAGCATTTATCGCTCAAAGGTACTACCATTATGCACTCAAATCAATATGTATTGCAATAAATATTGAAATACGTTCATATGTACAGCACTAGTACTATACAATATAAAAAGAAGACATTGACTTTTTAATGATATAATAATGCTGTATTCAACGGAAAATTAAATATTTGAGATTATGAACGAGGATTCCGAGAAGAAATCGTCTGTAGACATTAAACGAGAGCATGAATATAACTGTTAATTACCAATATACCACAAGTTAGCCAAACAGAAACACAATGTTACCGCTATATACTTGTATTTACGAACTTATAAGATATAGCTGGTGTGAGTAGTAATTTTTGTGGCTAATGAGAGCAGAAGATAACCTTCCTGGACAACCACCGAAGCAAGAGATGATGAAAGCGAGTTTCTCACATCGATCAACTTATTACACTGTGAGAAGAACTTCATATCGGACAGGTCGCTATTTGAAGGAACGATACGAGATAACTCGGCTTCTATTCTTTAATGAAAAAATGCACACAAAACTGGAAATCTCATCAAATTATAGTATTGTCAGAGTTATTCTCCTCCTAAAGAATATGTGGATGAATCAACTAGACAAGAATCAGATTATATAATGCTAAATGATTGCACGAATAAGAGGTGATCAGATATGCGATATGTGAGGTAACAGTTGGGTGCTAAACGAGGAGTGAGTGGGAAGAGGCCACGCATCGTGTGGTAACGTTGGTAGGCTGATACTACTTGGTGGCGAAGAAGCCAAACGCGCTTCCCATTCAGGATAATGTAATGTGATGACCCGCGCTGATGAGCTGCCGAAGAAAGGCCATTTCAATTTGCCTAAGTGAGCAATTGTTCCCACTTGCGCTACCCAACCCGCATAGAAAGTCACTACTCAGTCTTGTGATGCTATCTCAGTGCTTGTACAGCAATAACTCATTGGCAACACATCGTGCATCCAGCGAACAAGAAACCACCATAACTCTTACTTGCCTCTCTATACTCTCCCGTTCAGCATCACTTCCGCCGCTATATCCATTCTCTTTAGCATATCACTGCACATAGAAAGCATGAAAAGTGGGAATGGTATCGCTGATAAAAACCGTCTTCCCTCTTAAATCCATAGTCCACTCATACGAGAGACATGAGGTTCCCATTTGAAAGCATTATGCGAACTTTCTTATAATGGAATCAATATCAATTTCCTGTGATCCCTTTCAAATTCACTTTGCTTGCAACATCGGGTCCAAGATGCTCGGCATTGCGGTACGCATTGGCGAACGGCAACCTACTTTACCAATAATGTAGTAGCCTTCACTCAACATTAGAGTTGGACCGTAATTAAAACACGGTGAGGCAAACAGGCAAGACAAATAGGCGGATGAGTTCAGATATGAAGTACAATTACAACTACTCCGTGGTGTTCCTTCCATAAAGCATAAATCGCTTGCTGAGAAAATTGTTGTATACAGACTGCCGTTCATAAATTCGTTACTTTCAATGACTATTTTCATGATTTCATCCCAATGCCTAGTGGAAAATATGAGAAAAAACCAATCGGCGTATATTCTTTTTACGGTCATCTTAAAAAAATCGTGAGGTTACAATAAGCGAAAACAATGGTATAACCATGCCATTAGAAAAGATTATATGGGAATTATATGAGGAAAATGGAATGAAAACAAAAAAATGAAAAACCCATGCGGAAAGCATATGAAATATGCGCATTTCAAAATATAAAATGATATATCAATGACTGAAATAGAAAAATAAAACAAAGGTAGCACCAAAGTTTTTAATTTCGTTCCTTTCCAAAAATGTTTGATGGAAAGTGGCAACCACAAACATATAAACCAGAGAAATGGCAGCCGCATATATACTACGGCGTATGCAAGAAGAATCGTCAACTACGAGCGCAATATCACGTGCCATTGACTATGACCCCCTTTACATCGTTTGCTTCGCTTGTGCTAACTAAATGATGAAAAGTTGACAATAAATAGATTATTACCCCTATATGACTGTTGTCAAGCTGCAATGTGACAACATCAAAATGCAAAAATGATCGGTAACTTCATACTCTCTTGCAAACTCGCAAAACTCGAACAACTGGAACGCTTGCTCCATAAAATATCTCCAATTAAATTTGCAAAATAGACCTAAAAAAACGTTTACATTCATAGCCGTCGATATACCTAACGAAAGTTTCCTAATGCGAGAGTTCTTCGATCGATGATTTCATAGCAATCCTTATAAAGCCAACCTTAGTGGATTTCATGCTCGCTCTATTCGATGCATTCGAATCATCAGTGTCACTCGTTTCTGACGAATCGACCATCAACAAATCGTCGACGCTGATATCATCATCATAACCACGTACACGACGCATTGCCAACGTTGCACGTAACCGTTCACGTTTTAGACGACGGCGTTCCATTCGTAAATCATTCATCAAACGACGTGTCTTACTTCTTAATGCCTCATAACTGCAAACGATTCGTTATTATTGCATAAATACATGAACGTATCACTGAAGTCAATTTTCACTCTCTATAATCAAGGAAATAATACAACGTTTACAGTTCAAATAAATAAAATCAGATAAATGAATAATCTGAAAGTCACATCTTATTCGGAAATTACACACACACTTATCAAAGAACATCAAAATTTAGAGGTCATTGAAAAAAAAAACTATTCATTGAAAAGAATAATGAGCATAATCTCTAAACAGCTTCTCCTTCGTTCAAAGCTATCGCTCAGATCTAACATAAAGCTCACTTTGCATCTATAAAACAACGAAGAGAATCAACTTGGTTGATGATCTTTTTATCATCTTTTTCACTGAGCAATTTACTCAAATACCTACAGGAAAAAAAGGTCTCAATTATTATTATTCTTGAATATTCATGACAAATTCTCTTAAAAACTTGAACGAAAAGAAAGCGAATCAATTTATATAAGTTAAATTCCTATTAGTAGATCTATTAAACGCGTGTAACAATGCCAACCGCGATACAATGTGCACTCCTCTATTGTCCCCTTCTGCCTATTCAGAAATGCTAAACACATCGAGCACCGATATCGCTCTCTTCATGCTAGCTAAAGAAGCCTTCCCTTCTTCAAAACTCAACAAACAGAAAAATTTACCGCAATCTGCTGAGTTCATCCTCTTCTTCTTCCTCCAGTTTGCGTTTCATTATTTCCTTCCTCCTTCTTGTTTCATCATCAGCCTGTGTTCCCTTTTCTCCCTTACCGCTCGTAGATGCAACCGCCACATCAGTAACGCATGATTCCGTTTGATTATCTAACTGCGGAAGGATCATTGTGGATTTCAAGCTTATTGCACTTGGCGACTCGTTAACACTACCAGCATCAGTTGATGGCTGGGTATCACAAGTGCCTAACTCCGTCGATATGGTCGTATCGGTTTCAACAACGGATCCAGGGTACACAACAGAAGGTTGAAGAGACTCGGAAACAGCCTCCAGGATGCCCACAGCCGCCGCTTTATTCTCTCCCATAGAAATTTCTGACTCGTTCACAGCAGCTACTCCAGACCCACTTAATAGCACCCCAACCACTTTCTTTCCTGTGGCGATTTTAAACTCCTTCGTGATAAATTCGTTAGCATTCCTTGGCAGTTCCTTGCCGACTTGTTCGCCATGTTCCGCTTTCACACCATTGCCTTTCGCGTGTGTAGTTGTTTCCGCATCTCCTTCTTCAGTTCTGCAAACATTACTAAAATCGATCGAGAACGTACCCAAATCCTTGAACCTTAAACCATTCTCGCCAGATTGAAGATAAACCGGTCCCGAAATGAAGTTCACGCTCTCGAGCTTTGCGAAGAAATTGCGCTCTATTTTTGCATCCCTTGATTCCTGCTCTAAGGAACAACACTAAGACTATTAGTGATTTCCACCACTCTCAGCATTTATACATTAGCTATCATTAAATTAAAAAAGAGCTGCTGCGAGCTGTATTCCCTCTTTACCCTTTCTCTTCTTCTACAGCAACCACAATGCGAATCACTTTCGCTCAAGAAAGTTACGAATGCGAACTTACATCGAAGTGGTCAGTTTCTCCCCAGTGCTCATCTTCTTTTCTCTTTCGATTGCACGCTTCAATTTCTTCTCCTTCTTCGCTTTTTTCTTTTCGCGCCGTTCTTTCGTCGTTTCCTCTAACGATTTCCACTTATTGTCTGTCGTTGACTCGTTTTTATCCAATTCAAACGCCTTCAAAAGAAAAACAAAATTACAATAAACTAACAAACGAATTAAAGAACATGATACATGCAGTAACTAATAATTTCTATCAATAATAATATAACCAATAATTCAGCTAATTCTGCCGACAGTAAGCAATAATCAAATTTCTAAACTGCCATTAACAGTGGAATGCCACTAATAACTTAGCCAATGAACCAAAGTACCCCCGAAACACTGTTACTCCTTGGAAAAAATCAATTACGATTACAGGCTTCACAACGATTTCTTTGATCTCGCCCATGCACGAAACAAATAGGTTGTAGAGAACGGACTTATTTAAAGCTATAGAGAAATTTCTGTCAAACTACACTTTTAGAGTTGATCTTTGAAGCACACACCTTTGGTGTTAGATGCTTGGAAGTTAGAGGTGCCACTGCTGCCGTCTCATCAACAGGATCGCATTGTTCGACTGACGATTCATTAAGAATTTCCATTGCCTGAATTTAAAGAAATGATGCTCAAAATGGGTGAATATTTACTGAAAACGAACATACAAGAAAAAGTTTCACATTAAAAAACAAAAAATACACCACCATGCAACTCTTTGCAGACATCTGCTACGACCTAATTACTATTCTAGAATTGGGTGCTCTTTTACAACAAGTAGTAATTAAATGTAAGATCTGAGATAATGGAGGATAAGAAAAACAAACCGCTTGAAAATGTTTTGATGCTTGCACACTTCGACGAGGTCCATCGGCCGCATCGAATTCCTGTTTCAATTTCATAAAACTTTCGGCCATTGTTGGATTTGATGTGAACGTTACTATTGGTGACGAAATTGTCTCACGTATAAATTTCGTGTAAAACACCTAAATAAATAAATAACGTCAATGATACAAAGGACATTGTCCTTTTATTTATTTATTTATTTATTACTGATGAAGAAATAATTTATTTCTTTTAGAAACGCAACTGAAGTGGAGCCAAAGAATAATCAGGAATTGTTCAAGAAGATCTAATTAAACGACCGTAACAATAGAGAAGATATTAGTTTCTACTAGAAAATATTGGGGTAGGGAGCACAACAGTGAATGAGCATTCATAAAATAGAGAAAACTCTCCAAACAGCAATTACTTTCGGTGGTGCGTCGTTAGCCTTGTGAACGCCATCATCAGTCAACTTTGCAGTGGCGCTGTTCTTCGCAATTCCTTCCCACTTCGGTCCAATAAACACAACGCTCAATCCATCCGACTCATCCACATACGACCTGGAACGAAATCAATATCAACGAAACATACGAACATTTAGCGACTCACCCAAAGTCATTAATGCTGAAAATTGTCTAAATAATGTAAGCTATAATATAATAGAAACCAACTGGAAAAAAAACTGCTAAATTTATACTTTACAACGCTTTGCAGTTTCATTATGAGGGTTCTTTTTCTTAATCTCATTATGAATTCAATGGAAGCTGAGAGTAATTTAGTAAGCAATTTAGAAATTTTAAATGACAAAGTCAGATGAGATTATGCAAGGCGACTCCGCTGGATTCAATATATAAATTCTATTGCATCAAAAATTCCCAAGACATATCTTTTTCCTCCCTTTCCCCCTCCTTCAGAGTAAGATGCATCCATAAATAAAAATAAAGAATATTCAGTCCAACGGAACAGAAAAAAACTCTACAAGAACAAAATTTTCTTAATGGGATTGATAAACAGTAATCCCCTCCCACTATCAAACCTTCAGCGAAAGGAGGAATGAGCTGTGAACTTACATGTTTGTTTTCGATTACTGCCCACTGAAAGAATTATAGAATTCACTACATTAGACGCTAATCACCCTCTTAAATAAACTGAAACCAACGAATTAATATCCACTTAAATGAAAAATGTGCCTTCTCCTTGAGTTAGAGAGGAGTGAGAAAAGATATCAATAACAACAACAGGCTTGATTACTGAATGCAATTTAATTTAAATTATGTGTGAAAGCAATGGAAGACTTTGTCATTCCAAACTTTTAATTGAACAATAATGCCGCAAACGTTTATGTTAAACTCCTCTTTGTCATCTTATTATGCTAATCTTTGAGTGTGCTGTAAATGTACCTTATATCGATAATATTATACACGAAAATGTCGCCATCAATAATAACCCACCGAAATTTTCGAACAAAACCCTTCGATTGGTATGAATGAACAAAGCACCAAACCTATGTTTCTCACTTTGTTCATTGACGAGTCAATAAACTGTCTACCTCTGCAATAATCAAGAAACAACATTTCAAAGCGATTTAAAACTAGCGAATGTTGCCCAGATATTAACTGCGGACAGTAGAATATACCCTGTGATCTCTACAACGCCTCTCAAAAAACAAAACATGGCCACTAATTAGGTAAAATAGACCGCTATCCTTCTCAACATTATCTCCACACAAAATGTCAAAGGAAAATGCTACTTCGGTGAAGGGTCTTGCTCACGTATCTCGCCTGGCTCTATCCCGTCCACTTCCGCCTCGCCTGCTTCCGGTTCATGATGACTATTCTCTCGCATATCTTCCTCGTGCTCACTATTTGAGCCTTTGCTCCTCTTCTTTCGTTTCTTCTTCTTTTTCCTCTTCGTTTCCTTATCCTAAAAACAACCTCTGCCAATATTGTTACCACTGCTACAGACAATGCGAAACTACTCAGAATAAAAATGTTTTATTCTCATAACGTCCCGCCGCAATGAGCGATAAAACGAGCGATTATTCTCGAGCAATTTCTCACACATTTTTCCGCGAACTTTTCGCATATATAACGGAAATGCTCTCTTTTTTCGAAAAGTTTTTGCCTTTCCTTATAATTTTTACACCTCACTATCTTATTCCTCACCCTTTCTGCAGCTATACTCCAAATTTCTTATCTCAAGCTAGCAAAAATTTTATAAACTCGCTAGCTGCCATAAATCAGAACCAGAAGAGAGCTTAAAAGAACAACTTTTCCAACGACATAAACAAACAGAAGTCCTCCGAATGTATGCCTGATGCTTTTCATTAAGCTTCATTGCATATTACAATTAAGCAGTGATGCCATCTCAGCTCCGCCAGAGTCAACAAACCACACAGTTTCGACGGGAGGAATCAACTAAATTCCGTAATAATTTTTAAAAACACTTTAATTTGCTCTTATATTTCAATCAATTCCCATCTTTGCGGCCGATCTGAGGTAATCTACTGCTTTTGTTGAAAGAGTAAAACGCCTGTTCAACTATGCACTAATTCATAACAAACAACTAACCTTTGCAGATTTTGCATTCTTTGCGCAATCAGCAACTTCATTGGTTTCTGACTCGGCATCATTCAGCATTTTTTTCGGCGGCAAAGGACCGTACCTTCAAATAACACCTTCTACTCTCATAAACGATAACTGACAACACAGATCGGCATTAAAAGAGAAGAACAAAAGTCATGCTAACATAAAGGAAAAAAAACGACGAAAGAGGTTTCACAGAATTTAGACGAATATACAGCGATGCATGCAACAAATCAGATAATATTAACTAACATGCGACTACGCTCGCTAACTGAACTTGCTTTGGTAATTCCGTCAGCCCCTATTTGAATAACAGTAAAGTAAACGGGAGGGGGGGGGCAGCGAGTAATTTAATATAACACAAAAATAATGAAGAATTGTTAAAGATAAACAAGACAATCTATTTGCACCGAGCGTTTATAGCAGCGGCACCATCACCTAATGTTTCCGAGTTGAGGAAAAACTAAAGAGTGGCGATGCCAGTGATGACAGTCGAGAGAAGAAGAATAAAGTCCACATAAAAATAAAACTTTTGAAATTCCATAACGCTGGATTTCAATTTTTTCAAGAAAGAAAAGAAAGGATTTTGGCTAGTCAATTAGTATGCGTTAATAATACTCGCGAAAAGTGAGCAACGCTTTGCATCTTCTTCTCGAAATTGTATGTACATACGAATGTCAGATAAACAATGAAAGCATACGAATCGAATTCCAGTGGCTCCGTCTCGGAGGCATCCAGACGGGAATCTGATTCCTTGCTTGGTGTGGCTTCTGTAGCACGCTCATCGTCATGTACTTTAGCACTATCCTCTTTGCTCTTTCTAAAATAATGCGCCTTATGTAAGCAACAACCTTTGCATTACCGACAAAGTCAATTGCAATGATCGCCCACTGGGACACTCCAGACAATCATCTGACATACGCATTCGCTGTACTGGAATCGGGCTCAACGCTCACCTCAAGACACAGCATTCTCAAGCTTCCCGAGCCCGACTGCTACAATCAAGGTACGGAAAGTTTCAACTCCATTTCACGGAAACTACCATTCAATCTGACTGTTCCCATCCCTCTACTTCCTTACAATTAAACGGAACCTGGCAGAAGTCGCAATCGATACTGAAACTGGCAAACTTTGCACCTATGCCACACCTCTACACCGTAAAATACCTTCGTGGGAAAAAACAACGGGAAGAAGCAGTACTTATTTGCAAAACAGCGAAATGGAGCACATTAGTACAATCGCAGCGCTATTCCATATATGGTAGGTACATCGTTTTCCAGGAAAACGTGAAATATTATAGCAGTTGCAATAATAGTAGAGAAATATGAGCAGTTGCAATAATAGTAGGTATCAAACCACATAAACTGAGAAACGGAAGAGAAGCCGATTTCATAGTCGATCTTTCATACCTCATTCCTTCTTAGCTCGAAAACTTCTGTGGCTTGAAGAGAAAATCCCTTCAATCCAACCCCTTTACTGAAATCTTGCTACGAATTAGCTCTCTCACTACTCAATCATCATTAAACTTTACTCAGAGATCAATGTCAATCCGAGTGAAGTTTGTGATAAACAACTCGTCACCATAACACAACAACGTGAAACGTTTAGTTGCCAACCTTGACGAAGATCCTTTGCGGTCTCTTTTCTTCTTCTTTTTCTTCTCCTTAGATCTTTTTGCTTTCACCACTTGTCCCTCACTTTCTGATCTTTCCGTCAGGCTTCTATAATAGGAATTATCCTGTCGAACTACAGAAAAAACGATAACCTGATGCCAAAATGCATTGTTTTACTGTTCACTTTTCGTTGAATTCAATTGACGAGTTATGAATATATTCAGTTCGTTATTACACGACGTATTTGTTGTGAAGCACAAACAGAGAAAAACAATTACGATAGAAAAGGATGGTAAGCACGCTCCGCTCCTCGTATTAATTTTTTTTATTATGGAGCTATAGCGCTGAACAGACGTGTCCGAACAATGCGAAACTAAGAACAAGTAAAAAATTTTGTTCGATTACCTTATATAAGGGAACCGCCAGGTGAGATTTGTAATGCCTTTCAAAGTGCCAGATATGCAATTGGTTCAAGCGAAAACATCTAGCAGGAGACGAGAGGCTCACTTCAATTTATAGCCGAACTGACTCCAAGATAGAATAAAAGAAAACGGTGTTTCAAGATCAAGAAAGGAACAATCAACGACAAACAGTGCCATGATTGTAAATAACTACGCGTGTCAATCTGTAAATAATTCACGGAAATTACCGGCACGACATCTGAAACAAATATAGGAAAAGATCGGACTTAAACTATTTTGGTCGACAACGAATTACCATTAAATTAAACTCCATATCTTTTTTTGCAGTCCTCCGTATGCTGAAATGCAAGCATTAAGGACCATAAAAAACAATAACGAACTTTTCGCTGTATGAAGTGATCGTCTTGGTGGACGATTTCAGCTTGCTGCTGACATCACTCCGAACCGACGTGAGGTCACTTGGCAATGGGATCGGTGACGCTGAGCGTGACTCGTTACTCTTTACACTACGCTTCGTCGCGCCCTTCGCCGAATCGTTGCAACGTGACTCATCGCTCGTCGTACTGCGCACCGCTGTGCCCTTTCCAGAATCATTGACGCTACTCGGAGAACAGCTCGTGGGGGAGGTACGTGAAGCAGCTCTGCCACGTGGTCGGCTTGTCGAACGGCTGGAACGATGCAAGCTACGATTTCGCGAACGACGTCGCGACCAGCGATCTCGTGAGTACGATCGACCGTTGTCATCACTTCGACGAGGACTCAAATATCCTGGTGATCTTGACCTTCGTCTACTTGATGATCGCTCCCAATGACTACGGTAGGACGAGCGACCACGGTAAGGAGATCTCTCTCGACTTGACGACCTGTAGGACAATTGGTGATATGTTAGAAATGCTAGCACATCACATCGTAAATGAAAAGATATGATTTCTAATGGTTAACTGGATTGAATATTTAGAATTTTTTTTTGTACTCCACCTCAGAAAAATAAAGAGCTCCCTGAAAACAGATAACTGTTTACACTAAACAACGTATCCTCAGTAAAAGGAGATGAAGACGGTAACCAAAAGAAAAGCGATTTCATCTACTTCACCACGTAAACATCTGTGCATAATTGTGAACGCATCCCTCCAACAAAAAATTATGGCTGAACTTGATGAGTCGATAAGCAAAACATAAATAATGCTTGCACAGAAAACTCAAAAAATTCAAATGCAAAAAAGAATTAGAAACGTTTGCGAGAATGGATTATCACTGGCGAAAAGCCGCTAAAAGATCGCTTTCAAATAAAGAATTTTTGAAATCAAAAGAAACTATTGGTTCTAATCGCACTCGAAGTAAGAATTCATAAATTTCTGTTTGATCCTTTCTGCAATAGGCTCATTTACAAGCATCAAACGAATCCACAATTAGTCGATTACTATAGATTCGTTGCTAAGCTATGATATGATGAAAATGACAGTCCAAAGCAAAAGATTACCCCTCTGGGAGGAGCGGGGAGATTTGGCTAAGTGACGTGGAGGCCAAGTAAGGAAGCGGACCCCAAATAAGAATACGTGACATCCTTTATTGGAGTTTCTCATGCATGGCGAACCTCGTTCCCCATTCCTCAATCCTTACCCCCACTCCCTCCACCTCCCGTCATGGGAAATATAAATTTACTCTCGTCTTCCTTCGTTGTCTCTTGTGCAATCTTCCTTTCTGTTCGTCTTCACAGACCCTTTGCATATTTCCCCACTTGGCGAGTTGGAATAAAATAAACGTAACGGTATAAAAGAAAGGATAAACACTGCTTGTAAAGATGAGGCAATGGCAGTGTGGAAAAACAAAGGAAATAAAATGAAGTGTGCAACTCAAACCGATCACCAAACGAATCGCCAAGATCCCACATCTCTTTCAAAGTAAACTTACCAACACCTGGAACTTCTACTGCTATAGAAACTGCTACGGCTACTCGACGTGTACGATCTGGAATTGCATATCAACAAAAGTGCTACCTGAGTGTTACCTTACCGGTGTGCTACGTCAGCATATCACCACTAGAAATCAGTGACCAGCAAAATCCCCTTTGAACGTTTACATTCACCTTATGACTGTTAGTTAAAACGTTTTATATTCAGATAACTTGTAAATCACCAGCGAGCTGCACTAACAGCCGAAAATCCAATAAAATTAGCACATTTTCACCATAATCATAGATCAGCTGAAGTACCACGTTACCAGAGGTCAACTGTGTCTACTGCATATGACGAATACTGCGGAGAGGAATCAAAACTACACAATCCTACAAATGGACCATACTCCACCTTCATGCAGTCATATAAATAACGCAAGGACATGGATGAGTAACACGGGGAAAACATTTGTGCCCTGTCTATATATATATATATATATATATATATATATATATATATATATATATATATATATATATATATATATATATATATATATATATATATATATATATATATACAATGTTATTATAAAAAAGAAACTACAGCAACAGTACTCTCAATACTTAAAGCCCAATAACTGAGATAAACATACAAAATTTTGTAAATCTATAATCTCGTAGCGATCAGTAGTTCTATCAGTTTCATCTGACCGCATTCTTTATTAAATTCCTGCTCGCCCTCACTAGCTAGATGAAAAAAACACTCAATGTGGGAGTTGTTCACCCTAAAATGATACCTCAAATGCAGCAAACACAAAAAATATGATGAGAGAAATTATAAATAAATCACCTGCCACGTCTTTTGGTGGAACGCTCCCGAATATAACGTCGTGTTCTACTGGAAGATCTCTCTCGGCGTGAGTAACGGTCCCTGGATCGATCGGGACTCCTCGAGCTATAACGAGGTGAGGACCTGCTTCGACGGAATGACGAAAGACGACGTCGAGGCGGAGAACGAGAACGATAGCGTGGCGAGTAGGAATCTGATCGGCTTCGTGAATCGCGCCACCTGCTGCTCCTAAAAATTGCCACCCATCTGAAGCCATAAACAACACACTTTGAGCGTTTTGTTCGGCATTTTAGTAAAACCCCCTCCCCTCCCCTTACAACATCCCCAATGCGAGTGGCCAAGATCGCAGTTTTCTGCAGGTAAGCCGATGCATGCCGCATTTGGGTAATTGCCTCGGACACTTTAATGATTTCGCGGAAATAGGAGGAATTATTTTTATAAGCAACATTGCAAAAACAAAAACCTCTAAGAAAAGTTTTTATTAGTTTACGAGATGTTTTTGAAGACGACCGATGCATTCAGTGAAAATGAATGGCAATTCATAGCTCATTCAATTATCGAAATTTTCGTGCAAAAACTCACCGATATTTGTTTCGTCTCAATAATACCGCTCACATTTACATGTTTCCTTTAACTTTTCAAATAAACTGATTTACGCTATTTTCTCCCACATTTCTTAAGTCAGCTAACACCTTCATATCAAATACTTGATCAGGCAGACCCAACTGCATAACTAGTTAGTTGCCTTACATTCGGATGAAACCTTAGTCGAATTTTATACCAATTTCATAGTTAAGTACAGTTATATGTAAATGAACACAATGCCATCATAATTGCTCGGACAAAGTGCACATATACGATGTTATTAGAGACCATCATTTGCTGCACCCAAACTTCCGACATCTGTCGAGATTTCTTATTAGATATTTTTGTTTTTTTTCTCCATCTAATCCTATCCCCTTTTTTAATGTTATGATTTCTTCTTCGTTTTTCACAGTCTGGAAGTGAGATGCACTTATAGGTCGAGGTACTTGAAGACGGACCCACAAAAAAATAGCCAGAACTCAAACTCGATATGCTTCTCCGGTAATAGCTCATCTAGTCCATCAAGCTATTAATCTAAGTGTCCTCTTGAATGTCCTCCAACAACCATCGAACCGAAAACCGCCAGATATTGAGTCTTCATATAACGTTCTGAATACCTATTACTGCAACATTATAAGTTCTGATTGAGTACTGTAAATCACTTAGCTTGTGAAATGCACATTCAGCTGGTCGATGGAATTTAGTATGCTATTGTCCGCAGCGAAATTCATGCGTTAATAACGCGACCATCCTTCATTGAAGGAAGGATATACCAAATTCACACCTGTAACTTCTTTCAGAATATAACCTCTCATGATCAATCGAGTCTAGGTTGTTTCGCGAACTCGACCTCCGACGACGTGATGAGGATCGCCTTATGTTTCGTGGACGCTCTTCACTACTCGAACGCGAATAGCGCCGCTGAAATTTTGTGGAAGAAATAAATTTGCATATGAAGACTAACTATGTTGATGCTAGGCAATTAGCATAATAAATGCCGCAGAAAAACTATATGGGCATAAATAAACCCAAACAACTTAAAAACAGGAAACGACCAATGATCCCCTGCGAAAGGTCGGATAAAAACTAGTCGAAAGCCGCAGTTAAAAGTTCAAACTCATAAATGAGAATACACGTAGACCGAATTCAAGTTTGGTAAAGAATCGGTGCTTTTTTCCTTTGAACACTCCGATGATTGATGAAAACCGTTCGCGGAATTCATACAGGAAAACAATAGATGCCCACAAACCTTATATGAAAACATTAAACCGACCACCGAGCTTACAAATCAACACTGGCGGTTTAACGCAACAAAACTAATCATGTCTTTAATGTCATGCACGCATATGCAAATTTTGTCACAGAAATGATGAATGATAACGTAACCTTAGAAGCATTCAAAATAAATGAGTGATATGAAGTGACGCGACATCAATTATGCAAATTTTCTAATCGCTAATAAAACGATCGGCTACTGAAATGCGTTAAAAATAATGCGTGCCACTGAAAACTCAATTATATAAGAAAAGAATTACCCTATGCAAAGTTTCTCTCAGAAGTGCTCAATATCGAAAGATATATTGCTTATATCCGATCTAAATAACCAAATAAATTCAATCCTGATCTGTGCAACAGCAAAGTAGAGAAAAAAATTACCTGAGAGATAAGACTTAAGAAAGTATTCAAAAATAAGTCACACCTCGTTCTCTTTATTTGAATCGTCTTTACGAGACCGCGGCTTCGAGAATGACGAGTCGACATCTCTCGCTGAGTCAGCATTACTAGCAGGTGACTTCACGATCTCTGAGTTAGCCATATGAACAATCTTCCGTGACGAATCCTGGCCCCACACGGTCTCTTCGACACCAGGATCCTTTCTAGACGCGTCAGCTGAATCGTTTTCCATGCTCTTAGTAGCACCTCGCTCACCTCGCACAGCCACGTCTCGCGTTACTGCTGATTCATCCCGTGAAGATTCCAGAACTTGCTTCACCTTTGAAGATTCTAAACTAATCAGATCATTCTCGCCATCCCGCCCCAATTGGTGTTGATTTGAACACCTTTCTGTAGACGAAGCACGATCCGGTACAGATTTAACTGAGCCATCTTTTGCAACAGACTCGCCCGCAACTGCACGAGCTTGCATAGCTTCTATCGTTTCGATTCCCGCATCCGTATCGCCGACATTAGAAACAGGCTGAATTACCTGCAGTCCGAACTCATCCTTGGCCGAGGCCGCTGCTCCCGCTTCAGAAGAACCGTCAGCCGTATCTGATGTCGAATCATTTCCCTTCGTCGTCTTTGAAGGATTTGCCCTTCCTCCACCGAAGGTTGCCTTTCTCGTGAATCGTAGCTGCATTTCAAGAAGACGTTTTGTTTTAGCTTTCAGCTGCATTTCGGCTTCTGATTTTTCATCGTTTTTAGGTGGCTCTTGCCGCGGTATAGCCGAGACCGGTGTCATTGAGACTGGGACTGGGCCCGTTACTGGTGGCGGCTCACTTGGTGGTAGATCGATATCTTCAGGTCGCACCTAAAGTTCCTGGCTTCCTTCCGGCATAAAATAACATGACAGTTTTGGTTAACTGCATTATATCGTCTCCCTGCCTCAAAAAATAACGGACAACCATTCTAAAAAACGACGCCTGAGACTGCGATTATGGGACGTAGCTTTCATGAAGGCGACAAAACGCTAATCCGTCGTCATAGCTCACTTTCACAGAATGCAATCTCAGAGGAAACTTCACAGCCTCTTACGGTGAATATTTCATTTTCCATTTAACGTCTCATATGTGAGCAATCTATGAGGAGAGCATTTCCAAGCCATACGACACTTCATTCGGCCTCTAATTATGTCAATTATGAAAAGAATTCAGCAAATATTCGCGAAGAAAAATGTTTGAAATCGGTAAAACATTCCAAAAAAAAAAAGAAAAAATTCTCTCAACAATGATCCATTGAAAAAGAATCCAATAATAGCAGAGCCATAAAAATATATTATTGTAATAACGCATCTTTTTTTGAGAATATCAAATTATCTTTAATAAGCCGAACATTCCGATAATAAATCTCTTCTTCAGATTCTGCTCCACCTGAAAAAAAAAAAAAAACTCTCCGCTCGTCAATATGCAAATTTCTTTATGAAAATAAACCTACAAAGAAAAAGGAACCTTTTTTAATAGCTTTAAATTTTTTTCGTGTTGTTCGAGAGTTTCGGCGCTAGTTGCAACAATAACACCCGTCGAACCCTGCAACAATAAGTGTACTAATCAGCAATCTCAATTTTATATTTTTATAAACATAATAATATTGCTGTCTATTCGCTAAACAACTCAATTCTACTAATAACACAAATAAACCATAAAATTAAGATAATACTAATATAAACAATTGAGGAACTTTCATGATAAATGATAAATTAAATAAAAAAGGTGGAACAGATATTCGAATATATCGTAGTAACTAATGTAACAAAAAAATGTTCCCAACATCCGAATGTCATCCGAAACTCCTCTGCATAAAACTAATTCCTTTACAATATTCTTTACTCTATAACCATTACGCAGTTATTAATTATACGCTAGAAATAGAAAAGTTTGCTGTTAAGGTTCGACATTTCTTAATTACGCTACATGGTACGTTCTTCAGAAAAAAAAAACCTTCATATTTACATATATCAGTAATAAAAAATAAACCTGCTGTGAGGCATTTTGCTGATTATAATATTGACTGTATTTATCGTAATAGTCATTCCATTGTAATGAGTACTGATATTCCTCTTCGGTGAGTGGCGTAACGCCTGTAAATGATAACAGCATCTCAGCGAGTTTCAAATTTATAAGCCTAATTTCACACTACCTGTTACGTGAGTACCTATAAAGGTAGCACACGCTGTGATCGACGATAATACCTCGATGAGAAGATCAATCTCGTCTCATAACGTAGTGCAGTCGGTAACGCATCCGCTCAAGCAAACATATACGCAGATTCACGTCCGTCACGAGAAGCACAACGTGTTTTGCTTCTTTTCCTGCATATCCTGTATGTTTGGTCGCTGTTTTGCACTCGTTTTAAAAGTGCAAAGTACTCAAATATACGCATCGCATGAATATTGCTGTTGACAGAAATCAATTCGGCTTTATTTGCGTTCGCTAAGAGAGTAAACTAGTAATAGCTAATACAACAGCGAATAATAGCACTGCAACTAAGCAATCGTGTTGCAACACCCCCTCCCCCCCATCTCCCTCCCCTCTCTCCGTTACTCCTCCCAGATGGATGACCATTAGCCTTTCAAAAGCTAAACACTATAAATCAACAAATAAAGCGAAATCATAGCTTTCATATAAAACGACATGTAAGTCAGCAAATCCGTATAATAATACATGAGATACGATTTTCTCAGATAAAGAAAAAATAAAAAATAAGTTAAAAACTCTATATTTATAAATGTACCGATCGATGATGGCGTACTTTCGGCTTGTACTTCCCGTGTGGTCATCTATGAGACTGAAACAAAAACAACATAAATTTATGACAGGATAAAAATAAAGAGTGAGTACCATCGTTAGCGAGATGAATCAACGGAGCGCCATTTGAATCGTACGGTATAACAGGTTTGCCATTGCTGTCGAGTGGTAAGACCGGTACACCTGAAATTAAAGCCAATTATACAGCTGCTGCAGACGATTATTCAATTATTAACGCAAATTCGAAATGAAATTTATAATGAAGAAAATAATCACTACTGAACAAATATGATTAACGTGAAATATATAAATAAGAAAAATCAACGATCATACTATTGCTTGAAGTGATCCGACTTCAACGAGAAGCATCAAGGATGAAAAAGAGATCAGCAGAAAACGTAGAAAGATCGAGAAACTTCTTAGATGGAAACAACTTCCGGTAACATTATCCAAGGAGGCGGGAAATAATTTTCGGCAATATTATCTCCACCTTTCCTCCCTTTTTTCCGCATAGTCATATGACTGTTTGTATACCTACGGCTGAAAGCATGTTCGCGTAAACGGTATCGTTAAACAAATTCAACAGCTGCCAACTTGCTTTTCATTTCAGCTCTTTGAAAAATTCGATTTCCGTTGAATTCGTAAAAAAACTGTTCCAAAAATAAAAATAAATTTCAAATTGATTGATGAATACTTAGACAATAATTTCACCATATTTGATGAGACATTGAATCCAGGAGGTCTCATAAGAAAGGTAACAATACGGTAACATGATTGAGAACTTCCACTTTGAAATTCTACGCGCTGATCAATCGATAAAACGAATCGAACACATATGAAGCAATTGTGATGTGAACGTCATTTGAAGAGGACATTCGGATTTCGTTTAGCGTTTCGGCGAAAACAAATCGTTCTTTGATGTACTCCCAATTCAATCAATTTTGTTCGCAAAATAATATTGTAACTGATGAAATGAGTATTACCAGAAAAAGTGATAATTTTACAAGTAGGTAAGCTGTCTGCAAAGAAATGGCTAATCAACATTAGGGATCATAAAATTCCTCAAGTGAAAAGCTTACGCCCCATTTATGGAATTAATGGATAGACACTTTCGTCGACGGGAAGAAAAAACATTGACTTCCGGTGGGCAGAAAATAGCTACGATGCATAATATAAATGATTTTATGTCGTTTTTTTTTTAATTTTTATTTTATAATTGTATAAGAAAATCCCAAAAATTAGTAAATAAATTATGATCTATACTAAACAAACTGCAGTGGAATAACTCTAAAAAGGAAATATCAATTTCCGTATTAAATATTTCACCTGAGGAAAATTGCATTGAAAAAACATTTCTGTGCAAAGTAGAGCAAAACTGCATTTAAAAAAAGAACATATTTTAATTTCTATAGTGAACGTACTATTTTCCGTTGTATTTTTCATTGGTACACAAATTGCCCCACAATTCTTTTCGTTTTCTATCTCTATAATTCAGCAAAGATTTTTTTCCCTATCACTATTGAAACGAAAAAAAAATTAAAATTACCGTAAATATTGACGGGTGCAACTGGATTTCCATTTGCGCCTGACGGGAAAATAAATCGCCCATTCTCACCTCGAGGAAATATCGCTACTCCTAAAATATGGTCATTTATATAGTTTTCGAAAGAAATTCCTTTAATTAAAGAATAATATTATAAAATAACCTTGATTTAATGATTATAGTAATAACGCAATAATAACAACAATAATAAATAAATAAATAAATAAATAAATAAATAAATAAATAAATAAATAAATAATAAATAAACAATAAGAATAGAAATAATAACAACAATAATAACATTGATAATAAGACTTCTAATTTATTAAAAACATAAAATTTATTCAATTTTCAAGAATTTTCTTCAAGATTCTTTGAAAAAATCTATGACTGATATTTATGATTGATTCATTTATATTCGTGACTAAAATATTGTGTCTACACTGAAAATGCTCAAACAAAAACCCTCTAACAGTGCGATCAGGCTTCATTAAACGATCAAGCTGACCTAAAAACTTGATCAAGCACTGGTCACGTTTTATAGAACCTGACCGATGCTTGGTCAAGTTCTGCAAATATGAACTTAAAATCGCTATTTATTTTAATGTGCGTTGCACTTTAAAGCAAAAATACCGTAACTGTTCGTAATATAAACCTTCGTACTTTTCAACATTTGAACCACAAATGACTCCATATAAGCTCACTGTCACATAGGAGAGTAAAACGAACTCCTCTTTGAATAAAGCCCCCTGCCTTCTCCCCTCCCCTATGGATGTTTAATCATTATCATATGCATATGCGCGTTAAAAAACATGAATTACCTCATGCAACCAAACGAAGTATTAACCATTATTTGATAACACACTTATCTATATAATTACTCCAAATGTATATCAAGGACCGAAACGATATATGCAAAAAAAAAAAATGTTTACAAAAATTTCAACTCTCTCAAGCAGAATCCCTTATCAGTGAAAAATATAAATATCGACGATTCAATTATAATTTTAAAAAATTTCCTTCATGCTCCTTCAGTAAGTCACAAACACAATTTTAAAAAAAAGCTGTCGTTGCAAACTTCAGTTGCTAATAATATAAATAAAAAATAAATCCATCAAAAATCATGAGTGCGACATTTAAAGGTACCATTGCTATCGACAGGTACAATGGCACGCCCATTTACTCCACTGGGAAAAACCGGTTGGCCGATATCGTCGACTGGAAACGTTGGTTGATTGGTTTTGGGATCGAGTGGAAATATTGGCATATGATTGGCATCCGTTGGAAACACCTTCTCGCCTTGCGCATTCGATGGCAACGTTGGTTGTCCACCATCGTTCAATGGAAACATTTGCAGTTGTATGTTAACGTAATGAAGTGACGAATCATACGGTACAAAATCACCGTTTTCTTGTTGAATATACCAATAACCGCTTCGATCCACTGAATAAACCTTAAAACACCGACATTTTACCACTCAGATTCAAATAAAATAGCACTTATTGCCGTAACTAAAATGCTGCTTGGTTGTCGTGAGAAACCATAGAGAAATGCCATCCACCATCATAGCAACGCTAAAATCGAAGATACACTTTTCACTTCAATTTCGAAATGAGCGCAACGATAAGTGAGGATTCTTTCACTTTTCATTTCGCACAATTATAATTCATTCAAATTTCAACGACTAAAAAACAATCCCAATAGCAATATAATATCGCTATTTATCGCTAAATATATTTGAAATCATCCAAAAATCTAATTTTTCCTCCGATAAATTCTCATCTGAATGATTATTGAATAAAGCTGAAAAAGAAAAAAGACAAACTACTGAAAACTCAAAAATAAATTATTTATTTATTTATTTATATTATTAAACTTAATTACTAAAACTTGAAATTACACTATCAACATCATTTAAATATAGCCATGCATTCGTTGTGCAATCAACTTACAATAATAAAAAATCAATTGAGCACTACTCATTTGCATATTGTAGTTAGTCTATTGTATCAATAATGCAAATATTTCACCTAGATACACAATTAAGCAATTTGCATAGTGAAAGATCGTTTCTAAAACTTTAGCAAACCAACAAATTCACTTGAGAGAATCTCAATAAAAGGTATGACATCTTCAGCAATAATAGTGCAAAAAAAAAAGAGAATAAAGGCCCCATAAATTAGCATTAAATTTAAAGTCGCATTTATGCAATTCGCCGATAAAAATGCTGCATTAAATGCGCATTTTATACGATACCGAAACATAGGCGCTCATTGCAATAAGCCCTATGTGCATATTTATTGCAATAAAAGATCAAGAGAAAGGAATGGCAAGAGTAACAAAGACAATAAAAATAGTATATGAAATAGAGAGGAAACAGACAACACGATTTAAGCACCTATAATATGATGCACGCATAAAACGATCATGCCATCACCTTTGCCTATTCAACGAGAAAATAATATCGATTGAGATAAACAAATCAGTAATAAATGAGTAGATCAAATTTAATCAATCAATGAGAGAATTCCCACTTCTTACCTGTTCTGCCGTGATTACCTGTTCTGCTATAGGCTTATCACAATATCGGCTTATCATTTATAACTTATGATAGCATAAGGTACTATTACATGTCCATGAAGATATAAAAATAACATAGAGAAGATCTATCCCTATCACTGATATGATCCGAAGAACATCCTACTTACTTCGACTGTATTTCACTGATATCATAGCAAAACAGGCAAATTAATTATGAAAACGGATATTGCAAGGTGAGATAAGAGGGTAAAACTAAAATTGTTTTTTTTTTTGCAGAAAGTAAACAATGCCCTATGATGTTGCCGTAAACTCCCCTCCCCCCCCCCCCCACCTTAAGTGACAGTCTAATGACCATCGAGGCGTCCCTAACACACCTGAGGATGAATTGTTCTAAAAACGCGCTAGCACACTTATCCTCGTTAGATGAAAGTTACCTAAGAGGGGAACCTGAGGTAAAAGACGAAAACAGTATAAAAATAACTGTACACTATTTCCTTTTTTCTTCTTTACAATCGTCAACTATCAGGGAATTCCCACTGAACGATCGAGGCTCATTTACTCGAGATTTCTTTATCGTCTAAAACTGTTACTACAAATTAATGAATTACGGATTGGAAATGAAAGAAAAACGAGTTCGACTCGATTACCATCGATTATTGCTTTGATTCTTTATTGTCAATGAAAGTTTTCAGGTATATGCAATGGTATTTATTAGCGATTGCTTTATCCCATATGTCATGTCTGCAGATTTGAAAAAAAAAAAAAGAGCACACTTCTCCCATAAAATATAATTTCCAATTTTGATTGTCGATGAAAAATTTGCAAGCCTTTAATTGGCATGAAATATTTGAATATAAAACCAATATAAAGGAAAGAGAAATTCAAAAACACATAAATCCTACAGCTATCAATGAGGTATTTTTTAACAACAAAATCGAAACTTTTGTAACTGATTACACTGAATCATTAAAATTATTTACTATTACTTAAATTAAGGTATATCATAAAATGCAACTCGAAAATGATACATCAAGACAATAACAACAATATCGACGATGAAAGTAATCAATGAATGAGTATTTCAAAATAACAGATAAAGTTCTTCGGATTAAATAAAAAAAAATCTATAAATTATAATTGGAAAATAATTTTGAGCAACTCACCTGTCCACTATTATCCGTATAATATACGTATCCGTTGTGCTCACCTTGAAATATCCACCCAGTATTTTTTGTTGATTCGTGCGCTGCAATTATAAGTTGCTAGAAAAATATTACATGCAGTACAAAACTATTGAAAAATACAACGAATATATGAAAGCAAACTAAAAATATCGCAATATTATATTTTTGAAAGTCATTAGCTCGAGGAAAATAAGTTCAAGCAGTTCAAGTTAAAGCTGTTACTATCAAGAGATCTTGAAACCTGAGGCTATTAGTCATACTAAATCGCTGCAGTTGTAAAATATAAACTAAATGAGGCTTGCATTCTTGGCTTCAGTTGTCTATACTTACCCGACTATGCATGATACTTGTATATTTTATTTCAACAATAAAATACTGCAAATTTAATTGCAGATAAGAAAATACTTATGTAATATCATTGAAGAAATGCCAAATAATATTGCTGAGCATTTAGCGATGTCTTTAGAGAAAATAATTATAGGTATGAAAGAAGCCAAGCAAGCATAATGAATGAAAGACACTCAATATCGGATATAAATTTTGAGGCTTCACTCACTTTTAAGCTTCAAAAAGAAAGCAATCACGAACATTGTAACTCCACAATCTCATTCCCAACAAAAATATTAAACAGTAAAGATATATACTTATTATTAGAATCAAAACGTATTTGTTCTTGGAAGATGAGCGAAATTTGCGAGGAAAAAAATAAAACCGAAATGAAAAATAGAGCCATTCCAGAATAAACTTCACTAATTATCGAAAACATATGCAAGCATCAACGTTGAAAAAAATTAGTGAATTTAATGCGTTAAACGTAACGCCATCAAAGTAAGCAAAAATGGATAGCAATGGTCGGGTTGGGACATCACTGCTCTATAATGAAGTCGACGGATCAAGGTTGGATGAAATCGATGGGAGTTACTCGGACAATCGTTATAAAACACATCAATTCGATCTTCAGATTTTTGAATCATAATGTCAGTAATATTTCTACAACCTTCAACCCTCATCTTTCACGAAACTCTATCGCTCCGCAATTCCGCAATCCATCACCTTGATCATCGTACTAATTCTCGTCCTTGACCTTCCTCGAAGATTTAATGCCGATTTATTGAATAAAATCTAACTCACCGAAGACCATCACAAAGCGTCACGCACTATACTTATCATAAAGAACTACACGTGACAATGGTGGGAAGTCGTGGAAAGCATGAAGAAATCACAGCAGAAACGTCGTCGAAGAAAACAAATAGAACCGGGAGTGAAAGAGAGCATAGAAATTTGCCAATTTATTTACTTTCTACATCCGCTATAATGAAGCAAAAAAAAAAACACCTAAGAGGCAACGCGAAAAGCCATAGTTATGCAGCAATGCATAAAATTGAAGTATTTATAAGCCATTTGGAAGCTAATAAAGCGAAGTGAATTATAACGAGCGGATTTACAAGAAGCTATTTTATAAAGCACATCAACACAAAAAACAAAACCACATCGAAAAAAAAAGAGCGAAAGGGCGAAGTGACCGACAGGAAAGAAGCGAATACAACCGGGAAACTGCTTAAATAATTGTTTCGATGCGCCAACTCAATGAAAATATGCAAAATTGCAACATTTTAAACAACGCTAAAGTATCTTTCAAGCTTTGCTGAAGCATATTGTGGAACATTAAGCATTTATGTAATGCAGATATGCAAATTTTTTTACGATTTCGACTAAACAGTCTTGCTGCTCTCGTTCACATATTTTTAAGGTTGGCGGTTGGACAAACGCAATTATGCTATATGGATGGGAGGGGAGAAGGGAGTGGGGAGGGGGGAGTACAGACCACTAAAATATATGCCAAGTACTGATTAAAAAAACATAAAATAGGCTAATCAATGGGAAACCAATATAAAATTTTAAACGCTGATACAAAAATTGGTGTGCTAAGGGAGAGGAAAACCAACTGCACGAGTGAGGCCGATGTAATCGAAGTTGTTTCATGAAGCAGTCGGGTGTAAATAAAACGCTGGCGTCCTGAACATAATAGACCCACGTAGGCGAAGTACGATCCACATACAAACTTACAGAAGTAAACTCCAGTCGAACTCCACTTGCAAACCTCATTCGCCATAGGCTACGTTCAACTCTGTTCGATGCATCTACCGACTTCTTTGGTGTCTACACAACATGGCATGAGTCGGTCGATTGTATTTTAGCAGCAGAAGTTTTCAAGACGTGGCATTCGTTCTCTTTTTTCGTATCGATGGCAAAGAACGCCGGACTGATCGTAGTGGTGGAGAATTTTATGCAGGTGGTTGATGCCTCTGACACCACTGACCTCGAGATCGTACTAGAATCTGATAACTGCAGGGCAGAACAGATGCTTCCAATGCAAGAACAACTACTGGACAGGATGCAGCAATTTCACGACAAAATACTTTAACACTCGCTGCTAGCTAATTTCAAACCACTTCAGCTGGTGCTTAATTGGCAACGGAGATGAAGAAGATATGGCAGAAGTCACGACTCCCTTCCGAAATCGAACAATCTGCTGCTCACATTGGCCGAGACTGTATCGCAGTCGATAATACCCCACAGCTAACGAAACGTTAGAGGAACTAGATGTTGACACTGCTAACGAAATGTTTCATAAGGGCCTGCCGCCTTGTCAACGGTCGAGGAGCTGATTTCTGGGAAAAGCAGTATTATTAGACAATGAGAACAAATGTTGCCCAATAAACATGACTTTCAGGGATGTTCATGATGCTGCCTTGATCCTGAAGTGTGCTAAGCAGTTGGAAGATTTTTCGTACTTGAAGAGTGTTCTTATTCATGCGTCCTATCCGAGGTATCTTCTTGGCAAATCTTATGAGAGAAGGAAATCCTCGTCCAAAAACTGACTAGGTCATTTACGAAGTGTTTTGTCTATCGCTTGAGGCTAACGAAGCATATGCGGCTAGAGGAAGAAGTTGGTATACTCCGTCTGGAAGATGGCACTTCAAAAATCTCTTACCGTCCACCCTGCTACCAGGACCTTAAATTAGGCGCATGGCAACCGCATATGCTTCGCTGTAGATATAACTGTTTCTTTTAATGTATCCAAACCTTTCCGAGAACCATCAACTAACAATCTCAGGTTGTACTCAAAAAAGCCCTATGAATTCCCTCCCTAAATTATATGTACAGTGCAAGTGTGGTTTTCGCTGACCTATGCCTTAGTTTTCCCGGTTGCAAACAGCATGATTACATTTATCCACTTGCCGACAAACTTCTCCAGAAGTTTATCCACCCCTCTTGCTAAGCCTGTCCAACATCCTATTCGTGGCAGTGAATCTCTTTACGGAGCTTTAATAAACGATATTTTATTTGTCTGCGCTACTTTTACAGCAGACAACTTCCCAACTAGTGACCACGCAAGCATTCTCTTCGAAATTGAAACTTTCATTGCAAAATCTACGCGGATATATAGAAGAGGGTGCAATTGCAAAGAAACTAATATTGTGCTCATTCAGCATAGTTCGAAGGGATATCTTGAAGGATGACCCGACAGTGACATTGCCGCTTTTTGATAAGAAATTATTAAGCTCGGTATTTGTCGCCCAATTATTCTGACTTCTTTTGTTCGTAAAAAAATCTTTGAGATAATGCTTTGAGATGCGGTAACGGATCGTTTCTAGCCGAAACGACCTTCAACTAATTCCACACTTCGACGATTCAATGTTTGTGGTGAATATGAGAGTTTAAAGCGAAATTTTTAATGCTCGTTATGCAAACGTTTTTGATGTGATCTGTCACGGACACTGGCGCCCTACAAGGAAAACCTATTCAAGAAAGAGGAAAAGTTTGGCGTCGTTCACCTTCTGCAGAAATGCGTCAAACTTTTTGCATCGTACCAGTCCCTTTTGATGATGACCCCAAATTTTCCGTTCTACGCATCATCCTCCTTAGGAGTTCGGAATTTCGCAGAAGGATTGAAGAACGCCAACCGGCCTCAGGCAAAATGTCGTGTGGTTCATATCAACTTCGAGCATGATTGTGTCCTAAGATCATGCGGTGAGTCTTTGCACCTAAGGACAGATTGTCATGACCCTGATGTCATAACTAACTCTGAAGATCATTAGAGGTCTTCATTACCTGCTAGCGAACCACTCTGGAATACTGTACTACCGCATGGCTTTCTGATTCCCGGACCAGTTGAATTATCCGGTTTCTGATATCAGATTGTTAGAGAATTTCCGGAAACGCTTCACCCGTATTGATTTTCGTAGAGTTTGCCATGACCCATACCAGTCGAATTACACAATCTGGTTAAAAAACCCTTACAATCTGGAAGCACTAGAATGCCGCAACCTCAAGTTTTATTCGATTCTTTGTTTCAAATTTGTGCATCGCTCATCCGGCATTCTCTTCTCGGAAAAATTTCAATTTGCCTGCCCCCATAGTCGATATCGATGTCACTTCAGCTCTACCAAAAGCAAAAAACCGTTATGGGATAAAAAATCTTTTGCACAGTTTCCACTTTCGCGTTGAATAAGCCTGCGAATTACTTTCCTCCAATAAGGTCAATGCATCCATCTTTCTATTTTCCGAACCGCGTTCCAACTTGCGTACTACTGATCTTAAGTACTGCATATTTTTTGGACTATACAGTTGCTCTGCATATGTTTTACTCCTCCTTGCTGTTCTTATCCCCACACTTCTTATGTCTCCCACCGTCAGGACATTGAAATGAATAAAAACTGGTGCATAAAAATAAAACTTTTCTGTACTCGAAGATACCCAACTGAGGACAGTAAGATGGGTGTCACAGCGACAGATTTTCTATACCATCAAAAGGTAGGTAAGGGGTACCATGAGATATCGATGCAGCTGTATTAGTTGATCATGCAAAACTAAAGATTACTACTAAAAGCACCACCATAAAAGTTAAGTGCTTTGTGCATGCCGCCTACAACCTTGGCTAGAAGCCGGTCTTCGTAGTTGTGTCTCGTCGGCCGATTTCGAGGTTTGTTCCGCGCCTGCATCCTCATGTAAAAACTGCCGTTTATCTGAAAATTTATTAAATCAAAAAAATATGGTAAATATTTGTTAAAGTTCTAAATTTCTGAGTAAAAAGTTTGAACTGGCAATTTTCCACACTTCACGACTGTGGCTGCATATAAGCTCTATTAGAACATGAGCACGGTCTTTTTCAATCAGATATAATACCGTCTGAACATCAAATACGATGCGCTCGTGTATCAAAAACTGATTTAGCTGACTTACGTCGGATATCTCAGTCTTTGGATGTGCTAACGCAGATGTGTCGATCACTACATCTTCGGTAGCAATGTGATGCTCACTAGACGTCCTGACGCGGCAGGAAGAGCCTTTAATCTCGACTGAACCCTCGGGATTTGTGCTCTTCACGTCATTCGATTTATTGACAACGATATTCGAACAACTTTCAATGATTTCATCGTTTTCGTTAATGAGCACATTCCGTTGTTCCGTAGTGCAACATTGAACAGCATCACTCTTTTTCAGCACTTCTTCGATACAACTGCTTAATGCTTCTTCGGTTTCATTCATCGACCAAATGTCCAGGAATAATCACTTCCTGAAAATATATAATCTGGATATAGCTGTCAGTATTGTATACATGAGCATTCTCGAGGATGAATCCCGCTTATGCAATTATGTCGATGACACCTCTCCAACTGAGATCCCCAACTATTCCTCTTTCATCTTCATTTTCTACTTCCTCATAAAAAATTTGCCCTTTAGTTGTATGTCATACTTAGAAGTCATACACATAAACAAACCAATCTTATTTCAAAACAGCACGAATACTTTGTAGGATGCTACGACCGCTTTGGCGTGTAAAGAACCTCATCGAAGCAACGAGCTTGTCTATTACGAGCAACAACACCACAAGACCATGAGAAGCACACATTTATTAGCAAGCGAGACCGAAGCCTATTTATGTCCTCGGCTACGGTCCCTAAGGTAACCATAATGAGAACAACATCAAGATCAACGCAAGTGTGAGCAAAAATGAAGGTATCAACACGATCACAACAACTCATCTGATCATAACAGAACACTTTTTAACAGATGCTACATCAAGGCAATGGAATATTGCCATTTATGTCATGTGAGGATGATGTCTTTTTCTTGTAACGAAGAAACGTGCCTATCAGCACATTAAACAAAACCCGTGACCGAGCTCATAATTGCGACAAGCGGTGACTCCAATACGGTGAATCCAAATAATGAAATAAAGAAAGGCGGGGAAAAATAGAACGAGAAGTTAAATCTAGTATGAGGGAGGGAAATGGAGGTGGGAAAAAGATGCAGCAAAGTGGCCATCAATAATTGAATGAATGTAGCACTGCAAATTAAGAACAACCGATTTAGTAGCGAACAGCCAAATATAAATGGAAATAAAATCAAAAAAAAAAAAAAAATTAGAGCATATCACAACCACAGGTTGGTATCTCTCTTCCAATTTCTAATAAGGAGCTGAAAATTTTCAACGCATGAAGTGACGATGATGGGCATCGAGAGAGGAAGGGCGAGGATGGTGGCAGGTGAGTGAAAATACTTCCCAAAATATCACAGCTGAACTATACGGCAATATCGCAACAACCACGAAAATATCAATGCAGAGAAAGATATCCGTCACACGAACGAAACTCCTCGCGAATAAAATACAATCTGCTTGCGATATCATCGATGACGTGATCTACACTCGAGATTTTAGCTCATCTATTGCAACGTTTCAAAAGATTCCTATAGCGATTTGCTGTTTTCAATAAATGGCTTTCATCCAAATATTGCTGGCTGCCTATTTGAGCTAAGATGGTGTTTTTTGCATCGATAAAAGAAACGTGACCGAAGCATCGCGTCTTCTGTCATCGCTGTGTTGCATAAAAACGTTTATTGGCAGAAAAATTGCATATTTTTGCAATTGCATAAAATTAGAAGAACCCATGTCAGACGAAAGATTATGGCGTCAGTGTTTCGAACTGTTTCATCTTTGCATGCACAAGCACTCTCAAAGTTTTTCATGAACGGCTCGGTATCGATAAGCGACGATTCCAGGAAAAATTGGGTTCACATGTGAAGGTTCCCTTCGAAGGTTTAGGCGAGTTTGTGTTCATACGAAAGAGTTTTATGTACTTCTGGAATTTTGCACATTCAGGCTTCTCCAAATATGTTTAAGTGGGGTCTGATAGAGGAAAGGACCAAAATGCATGGCCGTTTTGAATACTTTCAGCAACAATCAGACCACTTTTGAGCATCGTCAGTGAATGTTGGTGCTTGTTTCTCTAGTGAGTGCTTCTCTTTGATTCTCTCAACAGCGGAGGGCTGCCCAAAAGGTCGACGGCAAACACGATCTCCACCCTAATCCGGGCCACAACTGAGATAGAGACCTGAGTATCGGATAGGTCATATAGAGATGAAAAAGTCGATCCACTCCAGATCCTGAGGTCAGATTTAATACAAGTGAAGTCGATTGTCTGGTCGGGTCCTGATTAAGCTTATCCGCAGACGGTCATGATTTAAATCTAGTTCTGCTCGCGTTAAATAAGGGGATAGGTTTAAAATCAGGACCGCAAGTCTTGAGAGCGGTTGTTGAGAGAATTCACAGATAACATCGGCAGACTTGAAACTGCCTCCTTGAAAAGCGTCACCTGCATGCCGGTAAATTTCACTTAAGAAGCTTTACGATGATACGATTATTTTTAGAGTTTTGTTGTCCGTCTCCGATCGTATTTCGCTCGTCAAAGGAACTCCTTCCTTCGCGAATTTTATAGACATCCTCGAATATAACGTTGTCTAGTTGTTGTCTGTTATCAATTCATAGTGCATAATCGATTTATTATCAAGCCTTCAAGCAATTGCATAAACACAGTAGAATGCGTCAGATGTGCATAATTACAGCAGAAATTTTCCCGGCATACTAGAGCTATCCATCCCATCGTCTCTGACGGTTTCCGTAACGTTTTATGGGTCATCGATCCTTTGGAAATAAAGCGTCAACGAAGCAGTCTTCAAGTAGGGACGATTCATCTAACAGTTTGGTCGGTAGTGAAGGAGAAAAAATGAATGGACTACAGAAGATCACGCAGGTATTTTTTGAAGTTCAACTATCTTCTCTTAAGCTATCAACGGTTACTGAATATGCAGTCTGGAGCTCATACTTTATAATAGTGCTGAGAGGTAGATATTTTAGATTGTAAGAGGTTCAATTATATCATTTTCGAATACGTTTTAAAAAAATAAAAACTTATGCAAATAGAAATAGCTTTTGGATTGTTTTAACTTCATTATACTCTTTTATGAATATTTTAAATTAGACGTGAAGTTAGTTAACTTTAAAGCAAAAGAGAGCTGAATCCGGAATCCACATTAAATATCCGGAATGCCCTATCCTTTTTTTTAATTCGACCGTTTTTATTGTTGGGCATCTTTCATAAAGTGACCATTAATTCGTGCGATTTTGAAGTTCCTCTCTTATGATTGACATCTGTATCCCATATATCTCTCTGCTTAGTTTTTTTCCCTTATCTTCCGCTCGATTTCAGCCTGTTTTAAATACAATTCTTTGTTGAATATTCACCGATCTGTTCTTGTTGAAATTGCTGATCTCAAGTTTTATGTCGTCCTCTTTCATTAAATAACCCGCAAATCATTCATCATTTCTTTGATTCTGTCGATTGGAGCCGAGCGGAGAGAACGGTTGAGGATATCCTTCTTAACATTTATACTGTTGATTGTCCTGTCATACCTTTTAAAATGGCAATCTGCCAATTATCCTGTCACGTTGACGTGCTTTCCACGCTGTTTTCAAAGAGATTTGAGAATTTCAGGAACAGACGACCACTGTGGCAGAAGTAAGGCGCAATATTCGTGATCAGGTATCGATGAAAATGGGCGATTTGCTGTTGCGTGGCTATACGATGCTCAATGCATATTGCGATATTTGTTCGGTATATTGAATCCTTATTTGCTGTGTTATCTCTTGATATGCACATGAAAATTGGCAATGACGTTCGTACTAAAATTTGCATTAGGTATTGCTTCGCCGTCATCATTTCTGCCCAGTTTTCTGGTGAATGAAAGCTGTATAGTCTGCTCGCCGATTCCATCTATAAAAGTTGGATCTGACTTTGTGATTTTTGAAACCTTTCGAAATAATATAAGCAATTACATAAATGTTTTGAGGGAATCGTTTCATATATGGTTCTTCAGACTTTGGCCAGCTGTTGAGCATTTTGCATTTATATCTCTTCTTAGAATTTATCTTTCTTCATTGTTTTGTTGATTCGTAGGGTATTTTGATGGAGGATCGTCAAGGAGTGCGCGTTTGTGTCACATGTGACCTTCTGAGAGCCGAGCTTAATCTTACTCCGAATATGGACAGCAGGGTACCAGGTGAGATCCCATTTAGTGAGTTTCCCGTGTTTATTTGATCCTTTTTTGTCGTTGTTGAGGATGGTTTCGATATGATGTCATCGATTTCGGAAATATTGTTATTTGAATTTAGAATCACATTTATGCGCTCATACTTAATACTTCGAGAGATGTTGGATAGAAGGTGATCGATAATGATACTTTTTGGCACTAACTTGCAGTCTGCATTGAAACCGTTTTCGCTTTCAGCAGTTATCGACGATCACCACAATTCACCATCCAAAAATCCACAGATCAGCGGAACAGTCATTCCATATGGAAGTGTTTTGTGAGTTTACTTTCTCCGATTGGCCTACGCCGATCCGTTCGCCGTGGTTATGCATATATTTTCTAGATGGACTCGATGAGATACATGAGGATATCGCAGTTTCAAGCGCACCGAGGGACCAACAAACAGAGTGCCTAGAAAAGGAGCCAGCGGTGAGCCTTTCAAACACGGCGATGAAGCACTCAAAAGAGGAATCCTTGAAGGTTTTGTCGCTTTTTTTGGTCTTCGAACAATATACTGGATCATATGTCTTTGTTGGTTACACTCATTAGATGTTCATTGCTCCTAAAACAATATCAAATGCCTTTGAGAAAAAATATATGGCATTTTTTGTAATGCATCAAAATAAATAAACTGCCTCATCCAAAGCAAAAAAAAAGCAATGAAATGAAACAATACTACAAAAGCAAAATATATGACAAAAGAACATAGTGTTACTCGACGCAACATTTTAGGCCTTTCCAGTATATTATTATAGATAATACTGCAACATTTTTGGAAGTAAGTAATTTTCGCTACCTGGGCAAGGGAGGGTCATTTATTTGTGTTTACCGGCAAAATCATTTTTCGTGAGGTCATCTTCTCAGAGATATTTGATCCTGGAAAATAGTTTACATGCTTTGAGGAATGAGAAGCAAATATTTTATTATTCGTGGAGGGAAAAGGAGCACATCGATATCGGTATGTTCGTAGTATTGATATACATTTGCTCATTTCTAAATTTAACACAATTCGTTAAGCATTTTACTTTGAAGAATCGAATAAAGATTGTAATTAATTTCAATCGTTATTATTTATTAAGATTTATAGTGGCCAAGATTAATAGTTGAATGAGCATTTATTAAACCTCGAGGAAATGGTTTAGATTTGAAGAACGAGAAATTCTGGGGGTTCTCCTCCTCGCTGTCTTTCCACTTCCTCTCCATTTACTTCCTTTTCCTTTCTTTGCTTGCCACAAGTAGTTGAGGGACGAAAATATGGAAGGAAAGAGAATCTATGATGAATATTTTTTCTATCGTACGTGCAGTTTCGTCTGTTTTTTTTTTCTCATACACTTTCGTCGCATTTGAGTTAGCTTATTCTACAATAAAACCGGTTCATATGTGGGCCACCTCCCCCTCCTCCCCCCTTTTTTTGGTGTTTTTGTTTGCATATGCTCGTTCGGGTATTCGTTTGGCAGATCTTTGTGCTTGTTGATGACGGCAATATCTCGAAAGACGTTTCGCTTTTGATCCTCTTCTAACTATCTAGAAAGAAAATGCACTGAAATTGGGATCGATTTCATCCAATAGTTTAGCAGTTATTTCGAACATTGTTATGATTATCGTTGTTGATGTTAACATCACGGTAATTAATTCTTCATAAAAATATCGGCACTTAGATTAGACAAATTTTATTTAATTTTCACGAAGATATTTTACTTATATTTTACTTACTACAGTCATGAACTGATAATATTGTTTCTACATTCTTTTGCAACTGTCACTTACAGCAACTTTATAAAATCGGTTCGGAAAAAGGTGAGCGCAGACAGTCGGTCGACGATGAAGCGTGTACAGTGGACACTATAAGAGTGAATAAACCTAAAATGCGATTTACAAAGGTTTATTTCATTTATTTGTTTTGAATTGCTGTTTGTTTCATGAATAGGTTATAACAGCGTGGTTGGTCATTTTTCGGGTAGCAGTTTCCTTATACGTTTTTGATTTACAGTCGCTGCGTTTTTTTTCTTTCTCTTACTTTATTCGTTTCCACATTTATTATATTTACAGTTAACCTCGTCAGATGCAGTAATGTTTACCACTGTGCTTTATAGCCTGTACTGATGCGCCGTGGACAGGTATCACCAGGTGTTGAATGCGCATTGGCAGCTGTGGATGAGAAGTTGAAATGGTGCAGTGAAAGACTGGCGATTACGGAAGACGTGAACGAAATATTGCTCTTGCATAAAGCGATCCGAAGTGGGATCGAAATCATCGGACTTTTTTCTGTCTAAAAGTGAAGATTTTAAAATGTGCTCATGAGTTATTAGTCGGATTTCCGGTCTACCCTCTTCCCCCCCCCCCCTCCGTTCCATCACCTCCACGTCCCCATTCTTCCTTTCTATTTCCCATCATGTTTTACCTTAATTAGAGTAGAGGTAATAAGTGATATTTCAATGATGTGATTTTAAACTGTTGTATTCAAGGCTCAATCCCAGTGCAGCATGCTCTTATGCCTTATGCAGACGTGTAAGTGAAAAGCGGGTATGTTCATTTGCCGCACCCGTGGAAAATCGTTTTCCTTTCCAGATTTTGTTTTCATGGAATTTACTAATTAAAATCATTGTTATTGGTTATCGATATTTTTCAATTTGTGAGTAAAATTGTTCTGATCGATTTGTTTGATTTTTTTCCAATGATATAAACACGAAGTGAAATGATCGCACGAATGATTTACTGATTCATCTAAATGTGACTAAAAAATCGATTGCTTGACAATGGTAAACAAGCAGTTGACCGCTCTTCAGGTGTTGCTTTATTTATGAGGTTATTATGAGCTTGCAAGATTTGTTTTCTTATCATGGCAATATGGGTATTTAAAGATAGAAATTGAAAGCATAAAAGTTCTTCATAAAGAGAGTAACGTATAATAAAAATTAAAACTATGCATTATTTATGGCGATCAATCAATGCGTTGCGTTAAAAAATTGGCCCTCTGCATTACTTTAAATTTCTGTATCTTTTCTTAATTATTATTGCTTTATGGTTTATCAGTCGAAAATTTTGCGTATTAATTTTTTTTTTTTTCATTTTATGAAAAGTTTTGTTCATTTGTTCGATTAAGTTTGAAGAAAATTCTCTTCAGTAAAGGTTTTTTCTAAATTATTTTCTCTGTTTTAATGAGATAATTAATATGTCATTATTTCACGTATATATTTTTGATAAGATTATAAAGTTTTTCATTGAGAAGATTTTGAGAAGTATTATGAGGTCGTCTCCGAGTTCATTCGATAATCACTCTTCTTCGGTGTCGTCACCCCTCATTCGCATCATGGTTTACATTGAAAGCAATCTCGGGGAACTTCTTTAGCCGTAGGGAAAAAATGAAACACACGGAAGTAATCAATAAAAGGAAAAGATGCTAATGAAGAAATAACAATAATGCAACGATAATTTTTAATCAAAGATGAGTTATAACAAAAGTTGACTGAAAAGCTGTCTTTTAAAGTTTTTCTTTTCCTTTTGTCACCTGCGTGAATGTGATCTTTGATCTGTGTGATCGCATTTGCAATACTTTTTTGCTTTTTTTTTTCTCACTTATTGCAAAATGGTGAAGGAAGAATATATAATTTCTAATATTAACTGCAAATTTGGTCTTAAATATATTTTCTGCAAATTGTATTGGCATAGTAAATTCAACTCCATTATTTTATATTATAAAATATATTGAATTTATTATTGCATTTTTTTAAAAAGAATAAACTAGTAAAGCGACAAGTTTCTTCAAAATTGTTTTCCACACAAACGGAATCAAAAAATCGACGAAAAGAGCGATTTGTCGAGAATATTATTACTTCCTCTGCCTATTAAGGCAGAGGAAGTAATAAGTAATTCTCTCGATTCTTCCTCTTCTTCCCGTTGAATTTTGAAATTTTGATGTATTTTGTTATGTTGTCATGTTAACTTAATAGGGAACAATTTATGTGATGATAAGTGAAAACATTTCGACGAGAAGTCTATTTTAGTGATTTCACGACATAAATGAGTGGCGACGAAAGCGTCTTATGAATGTATTCAAATTGCCTTCTAAAATGGCGAAAATTTCACTTTGTGGAATCGAGAAGGACCGCAGTCGATTTGCTGAAAATTTACGCTGAGGTTATTTCTTAATTGTCTTAGTCAAAATTTTCGAGAAGAAGCCTACTCTTTCTCAAAATTCGATATAATGGAATTTTATACGATTGCATGGGTATGCCGTTCATTTGATTGCTCACTTGCCCTTCGTCTTCCAGCCGTCCACTCATTTCCCCTATTAAAGATGTCCTAATATTTCCTTTCGGTTTCTCTATTTTTCATGGCCTAAATTTCATGCTTTCTTTCCTGAACGGTACCAATTTTTAATATTTCTCTAGTTCTTCCTAGCTTTTTTTTTTCATTTAATATAGTGATCGTTAATAAGATATGACAATATTGCCCGACTACAGAGTATAGTCCTCCGTATCTTTTCTCTTCTTATCTCCCCATAATCATTTTCAGACTAGAAATTCTGAGCTCCGAATAAAAGACCAATGTTATGTTCTCCCTCTAACACGTGCACTAAATCCGGATGTAATTCTGGAGGTGAGAATCTTATTCTCCGGAGAGATTCTCAGAAACGTACAATGCTTCAGAAATTAGAATTTCCCTAGATGATAGTTCATTTTTTTCATTATCAAGCTCTCATTCTAGAAATTTTCAGAAGTTTGTTCGTCGTAAAACGTTGAACGATCACTATAGACCATTTAATTCAGCGTTTCGAAAAGCACTTACTGCTGGAGTGGAGATCAATACGTATTGCAAACGGTGACATATTTATTATTCATTTAATCGATTTGCATTTGCAACGTTTAAAAATATTGCATGGAATTCGTGTTTTTTACTATACGAAAAAATTAGAGATCACAATAGAAAACATATAATAGTGCGTAATGAAATTTACTTATGAAATATCTCCATAATATTGCTAATATCCCTTAAACAAAAATAATTGCAATAAAATATCAGATGCAATTTGCAACAAACTATGTCGGCTAAGCGAAAGTTCAAAAATTAGTTCCATTTCAATTGTACGCTGTCAATATGTTTTTTGCTGTTTAAAAGAATTTGACTCAACGGAGGTTTTCAGTTCAATAATTAAGCCCTCTTTGCGTGTTTCTTCCATGTGCATTACCGATGGCCAATTTCAGGAATCGTTCAGTGATGGTACCGAAGGTGAGAGGTGAAATCGTCTATGGTACATATCCGGTACTTGAAGCCTTAAAAGCGAATCGTCGAAGCATCTATAAATTATTCGCTAAGGCGAGTGTGCTAGGACGTGCAAAACAAGATGATATCATCGCAAAAAAAATTCTACGTCTAGCGAACGATAGTGGCGTTGATATAAAAGCGCTGAACGCCGATCAGCTCGATGTTCTTACTGAATATCAACTACATAATGTTTGTCCTATTGTTTTAAAAGAAATTTCAAATCAGAAATGCCATTATCACGTTCAAGATTACGATGTTTGTAGAAATTAATAGGCGCATTCAGGGAATTTTTTTTTTTAGCCATTCAAATAAGAATGCGAAATTTGGTAATAAACGAAGCAAATTTTGGGGAAAACTTCCCCTCAAAGATCTAATTTTGCCAGTTCTTCATAGACAAATTTTATTGATTGATTTGCTCTACGAGGTTTTTAAAGGAGATTTTTACGTGCACAACATATGGGTTTTTCTTGCTCCTTTCAGATTATTGATACCGCTGTTAAGTAACAATTCAGAGATCTTTCGGAATGTAACATTGGTGCTAATTAATCTTCTATATTACAAGAAATACTACCGTTGATAATTCTTTTAATACTGAGTGGATAATGATGAAAGATATTAGGCAAGAAGTTTTTTTTTAATATCAGATTATTCCAAAAGATAGATAAACCTTCCACAATCGGCATTGAGTGGATTAATTTTCTCTTTTAAGGGACTTTGCATTGATGCATCACCGCTTTCATATGAAGTGTTGTGTGATGAGGATATCGTCAAAGCGAAGATATTCCTCTATCTTGATAAAGTTTTGGTAGGTCTTTTTACTTTTAAATACCATTGACATATTCTTTATATGCAAATTGTTATGTATTGTTGGAGTAGTTACATTA
Organism: Ascaris suum; assembly: GCA_013433145.1. Taxonomy (NCBI): domain Eukaryota; kingdom Metazoa; phylum Nematoda; class Chromadorea; order Rhabditida; family Ascarididae; genus Ascaris; species Ascaris suum. Next base: position 10,668,991 of record CM024170.1, on the reverse strand, counting down.
TTACGTCATTTTCATATCCGTCTGAGGTTGATAGGTTTTCAGAATTGATGACAATTTGCAGCGTTCTTCAGTGAATTTCGAATATCCTTCCTGAAATTCTTTTTTTCTTTCTTCATTTTTCTCTTTTGAACTTCATTTGCACAATTTTCGATTCTATTATATTGATAGCATTCAGGATCCCGGTAATATTGGTGCTATTATCCGTTCATGCTTCTACTTCAGGATCGATGGGGTTATCCTGGCTCGTGATCAAGGGTTTGTGATCCATTTATTGCCGGCTTTTTGAAAGTTGAACTTTTGAGATTACCACACGCAAAGAAATTTAACGATCAGGGCTTCTTTATTGCGTTTTATAACTTCCGTTTATGTGATACAACGTATCCAGATTACTTTCGTGTTTATGGCTCTTGCTTACATAAACAACATTTTGAGGTGTTTGCTTTTGACATCAGAACTGAGTGTGGTAATGAGGTCCTATGGGGATCATAACTCTTCAACGATCTTTTTGTACTTTCAGTCCTAAAACGCTCACTGCGGCAATGAGTAAGGCGAGTGCAGGGGCACTTGAACGCTTCCCCGTTTATACTGTGGAAGACTTCCCTTCATTTCGAAAGGTGTACATATATACACATTTATTTATTTATTTATTTATTTATTCACTTGTTTATTTATTTATGCGTCTTTTCATATTTGTGTTTATTCATTTATTCCTTTATTTACACACACGTATTTTCCCTCTATCTGTGAACGTGGAAGTCAAAAACCCAAAAGTCTTTAGCCGAAAGTAGCATGTCAAATGGGTATGTAAAAAAGCGATGCGGATGAAAACTCGAGCGGCACAAAATATTTATGAACCATACTTACAACTGGGAAAGGGTCAAAGTCCGATCGATACACAACAGATAGATTGACTGATTGCTTCGACAACGTATATTCAGGGAAAAAGTTCCAAACGCGAACGATTCAGAAGTGAAAATTATGGAGAATCTATATGTAGATTGCAAAAAGGATCCACTTTATGCTCTGTACGATATATTTTCGAGAATAGATGATCGTAAATGAGATTCTTGATTAGTATTTATATAAGTGAACGTAAAAGTGGCATCTGGAATTTTATCAATTCCCACGCTTTGTTTAAAGAGAAATAAATCCTATGCTTGGTATTACTTAATTTTATTAGTTGTCTAATTTTTGAATAACGAAGGAAATTGTCATGAGTCAGATACCCATGAGAAGAGACTTGTGTGAAGAGGAATGAAGTACCCGTGGAACTGAACTTGTTAGAAAATGCTTCAGCAATATTTTCTTTAATGATGTGCTCGATGAGCAGTTCATTTTTCAACTTAGTACGCGTTATTTGCAGAGATTACGGAATGTTGGATTTAAGTTTATCGCTACTTCTGATGAAAACTCAGCAATAACGAAAGGTTATCAATCACCGATCCGTTTACCTGATTTCCGACCAATAAACGACAAAGTTGTTATTATTTTAGGTAAGAAAAAGTCTATTGAGCACTGCGGCAGGTGTAATAAACGTGACCGGTTGAATATTTCACCGAATTCTTATGAAAAATGAGTTCAACCTCATATGGGGTTCATGTGAAACTTTTTACATCGCTCTCTGGAGTTCCCTTTGAATGTGTAGAATGAGCCCGATTCACGAATATTAGCTATTTCACGAATCTTTCGAACATTGCAATGTCTCTTTCCGTTACAGTTTGCTGACTCAATTGATATCTATGAAAGGGGGTGTTCAGTATGCAATGATTGTAGAGGAATTGTGCACTTATTGGATTTGAGGAATATATTAATTTATTAATCATTTAATTTAAATTGAACTGTTTCAGGGGATGAGGGACGCGGCATTGCGACGGATATTCTTAGCCAGTGTGATTATATTGTTCAAATACCAACACCCAATGTGGAATGCGCTGATTGCTCGGTTCGATCTTTAAACGTTTCTGTCTCGGCCGCCATTTTATTGTATCATTTTTTAATAAATGAATGAGCAGTAAGCTTCAACTTTGTTTTTTCTTAGAAACTTAGTGCCTATTTGTAATGACATTTCCCATCAAATCATTATAATTGTTTTTATTTTATTGCACTAAGACAAATCTTTATGCCAAAGATTAGTGGCTCGTTTCAGCGGATTGTCGACAATTTTAAATCATTTAATTCGAGCCGGTTCAACTAGCAATTGCCTTGTTTGATGAGAAAAACTACCGTTTCAGACGCTGTAGTTTTGAATAGTGCAATAGGAGGGAATGGGGGTCTTCTCTTTAAAGAAACTGTATTCAGTGGTCGCAATAAAATACTGTTGTTTATAGTTGTGTTGCAAATAATATCCTTCATTAATGGCAGATTTCTTATTCATCGAAAAAGAAATCATAGATACAGAAGTAAAGATGCGATCCGTTCATGCATTTTGATATGAAGTCCGCATCTATATTACGAGTCTTTGATTATAAAATGAATAAATAATGCAAAGAAGTAAGACAGAAATGCAATATTAATACTAGACGCGACAATAATAGAGTAAATTAAAACAGCGTTGGAGTTGACTTGTCTATACACTGATGAGTTCCGTCCTGGGGATATTTTGCTTTATTGTAAATAAATTTCATAGATAATATCAACAAAAATGCAGCCTAAGAGCTAATTTCCTTTAAATAATACCCGAATAATCCTTATACGCTCTTGCAAATTTGCTCTGTAAAACAAAGTTGTTTATTGCTAATAAAGTGCAAATTTATGCGTTTGTGCGGTAACTCGAGAACCACCAAGTCTAGAGTTAAGAAATTTCATGGATATAGTTCTTTTGGAGGTTCGCTATAAAAAAATTTGAGATTTTATCATAGATAAATGAACGCCTCGTAGCTTATTTTATGCTGGTCCATTAAGTTCGAAAAAAGTTTTAGGCGTTTGAAGGGACCGAAACATTTACATGCATTTTATACTAGTCGAGGTTTTTTTTTTCACACCGCTGTGGTCATATAAGAACGATTCCTCCATAGGAGCTTTATGCAGGCGGTCGGATCAGTTTATATATTGGAGGATATTATTCTGCTTTCCTTATTTTTTAATCTGCAAAAGCGCATTTTGTGTCAACTCGTTTGGCTATTTCCCCACTTGTTTGGTTTGCATATTCTTGTTGGAATTTAAAGAGACGCAAAAGTAAAGGACAACTGCAATGCTTACAATGCTTTCCTCCCCCCTCCCCCCCCCCCCCCCCCCCCGAAAAAAAAGAATCATCAGCTCCAAAACCTCATCTGCTCCGGATTGCAAGTAATTATTTACGGGCTAAGAATGGGATATTTCGAGTAACATTTGCAATTGGTAATGCAAAAATTATCGTCAGCTAATAGGCTCTTGAAGTATAATAGTATGCTTATAATGGTACTGGTATATGATCAGCTGCACACAGCACTTGATACGAATACAGTACAATCTGTTAAGTAATAGTGTTCGGGAAGCAGTATGGAAGAGCTCATTGGGAGTACAATCTCCCTGACAAGACGCCTTATTATCCTTCCCTATCAAAAATAGTTCGCAACTGTCGCACATTATAGCAATTACGCATCTATGGCTATATAAAAAATTATTTAGCTGCATTAGCTGTAAGTTTGCATCACACATCATAAAATGGTAAAAACTTGAAAGTTCTTCCAAAAAGCTGAGATGTATAAAGTTTAGATAAGTGATCATTGTCAACTGAATGGAAATTCTTTCCTACCCATTCGGGGAAATCAGTTGGATAAACGATGAAAAAATTATCGTTTATTGTAATAAACAACTTTTTGTACTAAAATTTCAATTAATTCCCAACAATGAGATATAAGCTCTTTCATTTCTCTAATTGTTTACCAGTTAATTGTGTGTTTCTTCAGAAAAGAAAGGTTGTTCGATCAACAACTAGAGTAACGCTAACGGGAAGGTGTCAACAAAGGCCACAACTTCTGGCACATTTCCTATGCATATAATCACTATGGAACCAACTATTACACATTCCAGAATTGGCCCACTCTTCACACCAGGAACGTCGATCAACGCAACTTTCATCCGTACATTTACCACAAGTGCGAGCACAATTTTTACGCATAAATCGAGTTGAAAATCCCCATTCGCACTGACCAAGTAATGAAAGTATATAGCAACTGTCGAGTCGATCTTCACACGCTGATTGTGGTGCTATAAACATTACAGAGTTGGATAAGCAAAGCTTGTTCACCTCTATTTTATCAAATATTTTGAATCAATGAAGGTGTAGTTAATTAAGTGCTATGTGCTATGACTACAACAATTGTAGCATCAATACGCATTAAACCATGATTTCTACTGTTAATTCTTTTATTAAGAACAGTCCTGTCGATATGCATATCCTACAAAAAGGGGTCATTAACGATAGAGAGATTTCATTTTGGGCTGTCATAATTGTCACCAAAAAAGATGAAGAACCTTGGGAAAAAATTGTTTCCCGATCTTCAAGCATAAAGGATTAAATAAAACCAAAAAAACTTGATGCGGATTTCTTAGTCAAACGTTATGAAAAGAGATTTTGCGAAAAATTTGTTCCCAAAAAAAAGGATTCAGAGAGAATTCAGAGTTTTTCCTTAGCGATATTTCAAGAATACAGATATGCGACGAAAACGAGTCAATTTGTTGCGACAATAAAAAATCTTAGCGGTCAAATAGCTAGACGATTGTATCGATATCGTTGACTAACAAACAATAATTACACTGCAAATTGTCACTTGTGTATAAAGTGATTTAATTCGCAAAAAAAAAACGGTATTACGCATTATTTTATTTACTTTCATTTGAATAATTTCCAAAAAGAAAAAAAAATCCTTCACACTGACCAATATTTAAGTGGTCGTAGTTGAATGATCTTCTTCTCTTACGATTCATCATTCACATTTCTTTTACTTTCTAGATATCAAGTTTCTCTAGTTAGCATAAATAATAAAAATTTAAGCAATCAGTTATCTCACAAAATCCTTTTTTTTTAATAATTAAGAAGCATAAACCTTTTGTGCTTTGCTGTATTGATGGCGGAATTTTCGTTGGTCGAATTAAATTTCCTGCAATGATTGCAACGCATTATAATTGTATATTGTTTGAAGACATTTAAGTTATTTCATCTTCTAGAAATATTTTAATGCGAATCTATTAGAGAATCAACGAAAGAAACTCAAAAATTGAAAAGCAAAAATCGATCGTTTAAAAAAATCTCAGCACTAAACAAAGAAAAATGAGCATTTTATATGCTTCAAAAATTTACTGAATTGCCACAATGCTCATAGAACAAAACTCAAAAATATAGAGAGCGCATTTCTGTTAATAAAACGTGACTTATTGCAAAACATAGGGATTTACTATTTTATTTGCATGTATCATAGACGATTTTGTATTGTATAGGCAATATAAGCGGATAATTACAGCGAGATGATTGCACTCACCAAAACGTTTTCAACCTCGTAAGAAGATTAGCATCACAAAGCCGTCATAACGACTCGTTCATGATTGATATAAGTGCTTTCGTCAAAATTACTCGAGTTTTCATTTTATTTGCATAAAATCTATTCCACCTTATTAGTCTATCATCATTTCATTGAGTAAACAACGAGATCTTTGAAAAGTTGAAGCGTTGAAAATAGCACTAAATTTCCAAAAATATAAAAGTGCAAAAAATTATTGTTAGTATCAACTGTCATACCGACAATAAAATGTATTTAATATGATTACATTTTTGCTTCCTATGATTTCATCGAAAAAAAACAACTTTTATCTCAGCTGATAAATTGATGAAAGCCAATAAGAATAAATTTTTCGCATGTGAAATATTGTTCCGGAAGCCGATGTCTATAAACGTTAAATTTCCTGTATCTGGAACGCAACTTTCGGACTAAAAATCTATAAGCTGATAGGCGCCGATAGAGTAGAATTTCGCATGACCAAGAGCTGCTTTATATGAGGCAGACTATTTTTGATATAGTAACTGAAGGTAAAAAATTTCATGCCTCTAGATCGCTTCAGCTCATCAACAAACAACTGATAAGGACTAAGACGGCTGATTTTTTTTGCAAAGGCCGAAGTGATTTCAATTCGAAGAAATTATTCGGTTTATAAGCGGTAAATACAGGTTTGTTTAAAGTAAGGTTTTGATTCATCAGTTGAAATGCTGATAAAAAGATTCTTATGTGCGCGTGAGCGCTAAGTGAAGTTGTTTTGCCTTCAGGATTACTTTATAAATCGTGAATTTCGAATTCCCGAAGTGACATTTTTGCCTCACCGATAATTAACTAGTAGGGCCGAATATAGTAGAAATCTCAAAGCCTCTAATTCTACCTATAAAAAAATTCCAGTCTCTTGTTTTGTAAAGTTACCGGAAAGATTTGTTGATTTTCTATCTCATAAGTTGATATAAATTGCCACTTAACGAGCTATTTTTTAATAGACATCTTTAAAAGATGAGATTCCAACTGCGATGGCGACTGTAATCTACTGAGGAGTTGATTTACATGTTCAATAACATTTCAGCAGCTTGCTCGCTGATCCTTCCCACTCTTGACAAAAAAAAATCTGCATTATAGTTGCATTGAAAGAACTAACACATTTATTCAACCCCATGTGATATTCTCTTATATCAGTTACTATCTTTTATCATTGCTTATTAAAATTCAATGATGTTCGGTTTATGATCGTTGAATAATCAACGAACCAGTTTGCGTACTTGGGCACTTGTAAAGTTGATTGATTTTATAGATATCCGTCTCAGAGAATCCTCTCCGTTGTCCGATAATGACACCTGCTTGCTTCGGTTCGATAGTGTTTCGACCATTTTTAGAGAAAGCTGTTGCCGCATAATGCATTATCGATGAATAGTCGTATTGCGCACCTAGGTGGTCAATTACGCGCAATGAATATTTGTCGAACTGATCTATAAAGTTTTATGTTATAAGTCTTATCAAGCGAATAACGCGGATAGAAGCCACCAAAAGAATGCTACAGTTAATTTGGTCTGTGATAAGTTCTGTTCAGGATATCCAAGCACTAAAGCACAAAACGCATATTAAAGCTGCGGCTCTTACGGTGGTAGTTCGTTTGCAAAGAAGATGGGAAGAGGAGAGGGTGGAGGATGAGGAAAAGAAAATCAGGTAACGTGACTTGTTTCATAGCCCAACGTATAAGAGGCCACAACCAATGTGGTAACAAGGTATTTGAATGAAGAATTCGGTTTGACATTTCAATACGGAAACGCCGCCGGGAGAAATTGGATAGCCGACAACACCAGCGAGTAGATTTTAAAGCACCTGGCTGTGAGGCTATTTACAAGAAGAGCTCCAGAAGTAAAAGGATCTATCAATCTGGAATGACTTCAACGATATTCAGTAAAAAAAGAAAATAACAATCTGCTTCAACTGACCACTAAGGCCATCTTCAATATTCTCCCACAGGATTGTCACATAGTCGTCTCTGTCTGCTCGACCTGAAATTAATAAGCTTCAGGAGGAAAACGGTGAGGATGGGAAGGATAAGAAGGAAGGGGAGGGAGGAGAGGAATCGTCGGAACACATGCCACTGAGCATGATGTCATGTCCCTGTTTATGAACGGTGTAAGTACAGAATATAGAATATTCTTGATTCATTTTTTTCGGTAAGACACGTTCCACTCTTACAATTACCATATCCTCTATTGTAACTCGATCAATCTATCATCTGATTTAATAGCAATGAAAATAACTGTGATTCTAAAATTGAGACATTATACAAAAAAAAAACGAACTTTGTTCATGAAAGAAGCCAACAGCGTGCATGAGCTCATGTATAATGATACCCTTCTCGAGGCATCCTGAAGCGAGGCTTACTTCTTGTCTGCCACCTGCAAATTAACCCAAGTTGAGACATCATTTGTGAATACAATATAAAGTAGAAAGCAATAATTGACTAAATGCACTTGTTAGACAGTTGCAATATATAGCTACGCTATAGCCTTATTCACCTATGTTGATAATGATATATGCAATTTTGAGGTAATGTGAGATGATCACAAAGATTTTCGCGCTATATTTTTGCGATCTTTTCAAAGAATAAAGACATTTCATTGGTTACTTCAGTAATAAACTAAGCATCGCTCACCGACCCTACCAACCATCGAATAGCATCCATCATCCGGAAAAATATGAATATAATCACGATCTTCATAGGTTTTAGGTGTGAATGTGATACAGGTGAATTTGGCATAGTCTTCGAAAGCTTCTGCGATCTTCGCTCTGCTGAAATTTAAAACTTTCTACACCATATGGAATAGCATAAAGCGTATGATCAATTGAAAGGTAAAGGTGATGACAGAGTGGATAAGCGGAAGGTCTTTTTTGATTCTATCAGCAAACTCTATTGGCTCATTCATTTCAACAATAATCCCAACGCAATCGATATGAACAGTTTCGAGTGAGCAAGTTTCGAACGAAGAAACCACCAAAAGGCGACGTTCGATTAGAAATATTTCTTGCATTCTCTTTGTTTCTTTGCACTAATAAACTTTTAGTGCTCACTGCATGGTTGAAAAATATTTATAGTAATCAAACTTATTTTTAAGTTTAAGCTTTAAGCTTTAAATCAAACTTAATCAAACTTAAAGAGAAAATTATGTTCGAAAATTTAAATACTCGAAACAATATAATAAATTTAAATCTGTTAGTAATGTTTATTCAAATTTCATTGAGAGAATTTCTTTTTAGTGGTTTTGCTTGAATTTTGAGAATATGTAAATTTTTTACCTCCATGAGGTGTATTGCGTTGAAATTGTATACGGTATTCGCGCATTCGGCCACCTTTGATAACTTTGCCGCACCGCATTCCTCATAACACCCACAACACTTGTCCCACTTGAGCTGCCAATAAAACGTGCCATATTTTGCGATGAAAGACCGGCGTTTGCTAAAATTGCTTAATTCGACAACCTATCAGCAATAATTTTCGGCACCAGCAATGATGGAGAAAGAGAGAAAGAAGATGGAAGAAAGGGAACGAAGGAAAGAATGAGTTTCTTGATGTACAACGTTTCAGCATTTTAGGCCATCACCAAAATCGAGCACATCCAGCTTGAGCAACTGGAACTTATAGATTTTATGAAGTGTAGTATGGTTGTTGAAAGTAAGACGAGGTGTTCTATCTATCACGTCACCTACAAATGCCTCAAATCTATCAATATTGATTTAATTGCATATTTGCATATGCAAATCAGCCGTACTCATCCAATCATGCATATGAAAAGCTAGGCGTCTTTTTCTGCAAAGAAAAAAAAAATCTAACTTTATATGAAATATATTTGAAAATTTGATTTATGTTTGGTGTATCTTCTAAGGAAATATTTTTATGTTGAAGATGCAAAAAAGTTCAATATTCAAATGAATCATAGCGAAAACACAAACAAACCGATATCTCCCTCAAAACGGTTGCTATTATACATTTCCGAATCGTCGATTATTCTGTCTTCATCGCTTAAATGCAACTTTGCGAGCTCAAAGTCTTCACTCGTTAAATATGTCTCCGAATCGGGCGACGATTTATCGACGAACTGAAATAATTAATCGTAACTTCACAATGTTAATCTACAAATGAACTATTTTTTCGATGAATCATATTGGCTGTTATGAATAATTGCATTAGTGCAAATAGCGGCAATAGAATGTCAATAAGAGATATTGTCTCGACTGTTTTCATATTCCGCTTTATGCAATGAATTCATCACCGCTAAAACTCATTATAATATTTCAGAATTTCATACAGATTTGATGCTTCCTATTTCGTCTGTTGGCTTAAAGAATGCTATTGGGGCGTGAAAAATGTGGGACAAATTTTAGGCAGATGCTTATTTACAACTGCGAGTTCACTCAGAAATCCATATAAAGCGAACTAGAAAATGACATAACGACGATTGTAGATGTTTGAGACTAAGCATCTATGTGCATCAACTATGAGTGCTGTCGTTGTAACAAAGCTTTTTTCATTCACTTCCTTCAAGGAAAATGAAAACTCGTGAGAAATCACACTTCGAGAAAGAACAACATTGATCCATCTTGTAACCGACAACAAGCACATTAACTAATAAATCTCCATGAAGATCGATCTGTTCAGTAATGATCCATAAGTGCAAAAACTACTGCATTTTTCATTAAGTGCATTGGAGAAGCGACATTCATTCGATGCAACACTTATTCTAAATCAGTGAGGAAGGCAAGTGATAAATTTTAAACATTTAATGAGTGCATCACTTTTTCGTTTAAATAACGTGGGCAATTTTAAATACGACAATTTTGCTTTTTTTTTCAGAGGATTTTAGCAATTGATTAAGTGAAGAATGGAAAAATCATCACCTTCTTCTTCTTCGATTATGAGCTTGGACGAATGCGATAACTGAGTGATGACTCGAAAAAAACGGTTAGTCTAAATCAAACAAAAATAAAGTAGAGAGACCTTATTTTGAGCGTAGACTGCAAAGAGATGAAGTAGGAGCAGGAAGGGACGCATCGAAGCGTGTATGGTTGAGAGGTAAGCTTTATTGAACCACATTCGAGCTCAACATTTCAATAGATTCGTTAGTGCTTCCATATTTTTGTCGCCCTTTACATCACCCATTTCACTGAATCTCTCATCGATATTAACGCCTATTATAGAGAGCTAGAGAGTGCACTATCGGCTTGATTTCCAACGGGACACTATTCATTGTTCTGCGTTATGGTGCTGAAAACATTCGGATTATTGTTATCTCATCGTATGATGCTTCATCATTGCGCATCCATATACGTTATGTTTGTATTTATATGTTGGGTGATTCTTTTTTCACCTTGACGTCAACCAATCACCCACATCCGCTACGATTAAGCGGATTCATGATGGCGATCGTCGCCCACGAATCTAGTGTTTGCACGTTGTTGTGCATTACTCATCCATATCGTTTGCATACGGCTGCCACTCTCCAATTTTATACAATACGATCTTTGTTCGGTTTACTATAGCTATAGTAGAAATAAATCATTTAGTATGTAAAAGGTTGCGGAATACTTAAAGGTTTGTTCGATATAGCACTGTTATTGCCATGGATGGAGAGCATAGGGAACGTTAACTGGTACTGAACGGCTGGCTGGTACAAAAACTCTGGTTCTTTTTTTGTGCTCTACATCCGTTATAAAGCGCTTTTCAGTGGGACACAATACTGCAGATAGCGTTGCATTTCGGGGAAAAAATTCTGCTTTAAAAAATCTGATTGTGGTGCTGCTATAGCAGAAAATTTGTCACGGAGAACACCGGAGAGCAATGTAGCGTGCCTTCTTCTAAGTTAGAAAGAAAGTGAACGAGACTGTGAAATGGTGTTTGATGCTGTTCAGGTGGGGCAGCTAGAATAGTATATCAGTTAGTTCTTGCATAGGTTGCGCAAATGAAGAAAATGCAAATTGCATTGCTCTACTTTGTTTTGAGTTATTTGTGCTTCATTTCACATTGATCAAGTATAAAATTATAATGGCACAAAACGAAGACTCTTTTTCTTCCTCTCTTCTTTTTGCTCTCCTCTTTCCAGCATTCTCGCTTATAGATTCTAGAAATCGCAATGCTTTTTAATGTGTTGCAAATTTTCGAATGTATTAGGGTTTTTAATGAAAATTGGCGCACATATACGCAACGATCATTTTCATAAACAAACTAGAATTCTTTGAGGGAGCGCCAATTCTCGAATTGAAAATATGAGACAAATGGGCATATGCATTTAAGATTTTTCATTTCCCACTGTCGAAATTTTCACTCTACATGTCTATACATATAGACATGATTTCGCCGGAAATTGCCTCGGTGAAGGAAATTTGATGAAATGCGCGACAACAGATTTCGAATCTCGAAGAGTACAAGCTGACATATGCTGACAGAAAATTGACCGCAATTTATGCAATATGAATGCAGCTGCTCTCTTGTGCTTATGAGCTCTTGCAAACCTAAAAAAACGATCGAAAATATTAATGCTGATTTCTAGTTGGTTTGCGATCTCATCGAACGTTGTCCTCGTATAGTAGATCCCTTTCTAGAAAAAGGATGTTGTTATCAAAATCTAATGAAGGGAATCTAATGAAGCGCTTCCTCGATGATGAGAAAACGAAAGCGAAAATGTTACTTCTATGGAGCAAAGAAGAGTGATAGTTTTTAGCACTATTTTTTTATACGGTCAACCGTGTCATGACAATTAGTCACGATCGCAAACCTCTGAATGAAAATTCAAAAACTGCGTGTTCAATCGAAATTCATTTGACTGGTGTCGCTTGTCTTCGCCTAAACTATTCGCGCATTATGAACTTGCCGTTACGCATTTGTGCGCTCATCAATGGAACAGATATCGAGCACTAGAACGAAGTCATGTAAAAGTTTGTGTGTATGTATAAACGTGTGCGTGCAGAAAACAGTACATTTCGTTATGCGTTTGATGGTCAGTGGTCATCCAATGAATGTAAAAATAGCCACATGTGAGCAACCATTTTCTCATCATCGTGTATGATAGGCGGAATGATAGGCGAAGTTGCTGCCGATTCATCTCCTCTTATTCTCAGTTTGTGCAAAAAGTTTCTTGCATCAAATTTTTTTTTTGCGACCGTAAACTGCAGTGAAATGCTTCTTGATCAAAAAAGTGCTAAAGTGAAATGCTGTGTGCAATAAAAGCAGACATTTGGATGACGTTACTTTTCTTGAATCACTCATGTTGTACGGAGGGAAGCGGGAGGTGGAGAAGGAGGAGGGAAGGTGGGAAAGAGGGCAAAGCGAAGGATGGGAAAGAAATAACTATCGGCAAAGCAGACTAGTAGTAACCAAGCCGATAAAAAATTTAACAAAAATACTCTGCAGAAAGTGAAAAAAAAAGGAATTTTTTTAACGATCGTCAACCAAGGGTTGATAGAGAAATAAAAAAGACAACATGACTTGAATAACATGGAAAAGGATCATCGAACCCGTCATTGCTATCTATACTGAAAATGTTGAGCATAAAGACATCATATAACCGATCTATTTAACTTGTTTGCTGCTTTATGAATATGAATAAACAACGATTGACATCCTCGGAAATTGATGTTTTCTTTAGGAATTGTAACCTTTCAAAAATTTGAACACTTCTTTGGAAAATTCAACATCCTCTTCACCGCTCTATCCTCCTCCTTCATCCTGCTCTAATATAACCACCATTCATTGAAAACACCACGCCATTTTTGTTTGAACAAGCGGCAATCTCATCCTTTGGCTAAAATCCGTCAATATTTGCTAGTTTTACTCGAACAACAATATATGCTGGAAAAAGCATGACAAATGTGAAATAAGAGTATTGCAAGAGAAAGAAAAGATAAAAAAACGTGTCGGATTCGTTGCAGCGACATGCTTGTTTTTTTAGTTGCCAGACCAACCATTCTTGTAATCTCACAACAAATAATAATGCATGTAAGAATATCATGCAAACGACTTTATACTGACCTGACCGATCGTAAAAATTTTCCAAAAAAGGCTCACATTTCTGTGACGCAACCCGTCAAATGTTCATAACTTTTTTTGGAGTCAACGGATCAAGACGTTTTATAATCTTGCATGGAGGTGAAAGTGTGCACGGACATGTCACGGTGGAGTTGAAACTACTGAATAAACAGGAGGAACATACATGTATACACATGGACGTCTTTGTAATAAACCTTGTAAATGCAAATTTGTAGTAGGGTTAAAGGAGCTCGTAAATTATATCGACGCACTAATATAGAGTAAAGCATTAAAATTTAGAAAAGTGTAAGCTCTCACCATTCGATTGATATGTGCGAATGTTAGGGACTAACCACCTGCTGCTCATTGGCTATGCTTGATATTATCATCGTCGTTATGCTTATATTTTATTAAAAATAAAGAAAACAATAAACATATGAGGTTCATTGATTTAATTATTAAAATAAGGTGACGATAAAATGACTGCGACGATAAAATGAAGTAAAAAAATTAGAGGAAAATATATAAATATATGGAACTAGGAATGAGCGCAAAAAAAAACATAAAAAACATAGACGAAGCAAATCATTGGTAACAGAGATCTATGATTTCACATTCCTTCGAGTTAAACGCCATAAATGTTGAGATAATTTTGTAAATGCTGTCCTAGCCGCACACTTCTTCTTAACAACAATAATATAGTGCTCCGGAAGTTTTCCTACCATACATATGGGCACGTTTACAGCCGTTTAATCAATCAGGTAACTGTCCCAGTCGAAGTAAGCAGTCATACCTCACGGAGATCCTCATAAAGAACCAGCTACCGAAGGCAGGATTGGCTTACAAAATTAGCTCAAAATCTATGCTGGTATATTCATCTCTCGAGAACTTATCAACCGCAATAGTCTTCTTTAATTACTTTATCGTTACTTATAAGATGTTGAGATCGTAAGTATGCGCTTCTGTTTTAAGCTGCCCTAGGCAAAAGACGCTGTCAACTCCAAGAGCATGAGTAAACGGAGAGGCAATTCACAGCAAGTTGAATGCAGGAGTCACGACTAGTCGCGAATAAAGCATGAGAAGAAACAAATTTGAATTCACTGAGCGCAAAGGACGATGAACGCTTGCGATTAAGAAAGTGCAAGAGAGCTGCTGAAAGGGCTATTCACGAAAGACTGTCGTTAAAAAGGTGCTAGAGATTTGCTGAAGGACCGTTCGGAGGCCATGGTGAATAAGCGATAGAAAAGGGGCTAGAAAAAGCGCTGGCAGCTGAACAATTTGGAAGGAACGGCCCGGAAATGCGGTGTCGCTCCATTCAAGCATAGATCTGGTCACTTAGCAAAGGGAACATCTTCAATACAACATTACGCCAAATGGCAACTAGCGACCATTTATATGGCGTGAACAACCTCATCTTCAGACCAGATCGGACTTGATTATTTTGGTGGCGGTAATGCGGCCGGATCGAGTAGTCCGTCGCTGTGGGCTTATTCTCTACGCAGGACCTGAACCTGTTATAGGCAGGTATCGCCAACTAGGCCAGGACTCTTCACGAGGCCTATCGAATTTAAATTCTTGAAAATTAACTTTGTTCGTGCACTTGTGCTATTTGTTGGGAACTCCTTATCTGTTCGATGAAAGGAGTCGATACAACTGGAATGTGGTCTGTGGTCTAAACGGTTATATGCTAAACGTTCTCAGTGCCTTTTAGTGGTTATTTTGATGATTGCAGACTCCATGTAGAAATATCGAAAATAGCTCCGTCTTTATCGCATCGGAAACATCGTTGCGGAGGGCATTTGCAGAAAATGATTATAGATACGTTCGCCAATGAATTTACAATTAGAAATGAAGGAGTGCACCAGATCCGATGGGGATTCAAGACTTCGGTCTGTGATGATTAATAGTTCTTTGAAGACTTTTATGAATCTCGTTGATAGTTTCAACAGACTGAACAAGTTAACCTTTGTGAAAGGAATTGTCCTGGTTTAAAGAAGCAACCGACTTAACAAAATCAACACATCATTTGTGAGGCGATTCGTGAACGTTTTTGATAAATCGATTAATCGAGTAATACACAACTTAGATTGATTAGTTCAATTCGTTAAACATCAAAGCCAAAACATAATGCGAGCTTGACCTCGACGAAATATGAACTGCGAGCCTGACCCCAGCAAAAGTACGAACGTATTTTATTTTGATATTACAGTGGAACAAAGCTTGATTACTTCGCTTTTATACAGTAACCGAATATTTGATGTTAGATTATATGAAGAACTTAATGCTCGTATTATTAAAATGCTATAAACCAAGCGAAATATTTACAATAATATGGCCCGAAAAGAATGGCTGTACAATATGACGATCAAAGGTCAGCTGTTCAAATATTATGGAAATAATCGAACAATCAAAGTCTTAAATAAGAGATAGTGATATTTTTTTCGTTTGAATCCTTTTCATTCACATTTTATTGAACAATTAAAAGAAAAACTCAACCGTGCAAAAAAAAAATTCTATATTGTAAAAATATTTTTTCGTTGAAAATTTGAAGATAGTTCAATTCTCATGATTAGCGTCCTCTCTCTTTCTACTCTATCCTAATTTGAAAACTGTCGCCTCATAGAAGTGACCAAATGAGTGTGCAAAAATCTAGAAACGATTGAGGAAGATTAGTTCGTTTCGATTTGATTCTCGCTAAGAAGAATGTATAATCATTTAAGCAATGAATGATTGTTGAGCATAGAAAATCTTAGAGAGGATCATCGTTATTGCCATTAGGATCATTTTAATTTCTTTTATGGTTGATTTGCTAAGACCGCCAAATTGTTGAATCAAACCAACGTTTGCTGCCTATTTGCTAGGAGCTTTTTGATAGATTTTGGTATCCTATATGATCCATCGACGTTGCACTTCTTCAATGAATTCCCTTGAAATGAGAGGAAATTCAATCGATCATGCACGTATTCATTTATCAGTAATATAAGAGTTTCTATTATTGCAGTGTTCGAAAATTTCTTATCTTCGTTACGAACGTCGTGTATAATTTAGCTGGACGTCCACTATGTACATAATAAAGAGAGGGACGCGGAGCGGAGGAGATAAGAAGAGAGAGGGACAGAAAGGGAAAGAAAGAGAGAGGAAGGGAGGGAGGAACGAGGGAAAAGAGGAGAAGAAGGAGAGAAAAAGTATAGGAGATGGAGCTAAAAAGAGGGAGAACAGAAAGACGGAGGGCAAGATAGATAGGGAGAGATGAAGAGGTAGAAAGAGATAGAAGAAAGTAGGAGAAATGGAAAGAGAGGAGGCGGAGAAGGTAATAGGGTGATTAAACATTAAGCAGGAGAGCTATAGGGCGATAGAAAGAAAGAAAGAGGAACAGAGGGAGGCAGACACGATGAGAAAGAAGAGGGAGAGGTAGAGTGAGGTAGGCAGAAATAAAGAAAAATATAGAGAGATGGTAAGAGAGACGGGGAAAGAGAAAGGGAAAGGGAAGGAGACAGAGGGAATAATGGAGCTCTCTCTCTCTCTCTGTGAACACAAAAAACTTTTGGGATTGAAGCATCTAAATAACAATAGAAATTAGAGAATTGCACATCAGCAACACTGCCATGGGTTATTAATAGCGATATGCGTTTTCTGTGGTTCATTGAGCGGAATCACAGAGATGATGCTTATTTTGTGAAATTTTTTGCAAATAATCTGTCGTAGTTCCTTTTGCACGATAACGAATATAATAGCGTTGAAGAGGGCATTACTGAAATTGAGAAGAAATGCCCAACTCCATTTTTGAAACGGAAATACAGTCAAATAGATATCAGGTATCGCGAACGAAACCGCTTGATTCACTGTGAGCGATGCAATGATCATTGTTGCACGACGAAGTTTCGAGGAAGTCAAATCTTGAGTATGCGAAATTCCAGACGCCAACCTAATTAACTGCAAACATATTTCATAGAATAATTGAGAAATCATTACATGAAATAAATTGCATTGCGATATTAATGTTCGCTTAAATTTTACTCTCTTTTTTTTGCGTTTTGCACTTTTTTAGTCTTATTGATTTAATTTCATATTTCTCTTCTATATTCGTTTGTTCGAATATGAAATTTTGCACTTTGAAAAATTTTATCTTTTTGCCATTTTATGTGAAATAAATTTTACCTTTTTGCGTTTCGCTTCGAACAAATAGTATTTCTTCAAAAAAAAAAAACAAAAAAAATTGTTGCATTTTCAGAGAAAAAAAACTTCTAAGTATCTTCTGATGGAGGCATTTTAATGTTTGACGAAAAATGATTATAGAACACTCGAGAGAAAACAAAATGAGAAATTTCGATTTGAGGATGTGAAACAATTGTCTCTCTCACGATCGATATGAAAGAGACGATGAAAGTGGATTTTTATAATTGCATATGGCAGTCAAATACTTCGTACAGTAGTGATAATTTGATATTTAAACAAAGCAAATCGAGCGTATATTAGTGAAATACAAATGAAAGCAAATAATTTAGCGATAGGATGAAATTAGACAAATTCGACATTTTCCCCAATGACGATTTATGGAGAATAGGCAGAAATAGGCAATTAGATGCTTCGAATTAGGAGAAATTAATAATGCAACTTTTTTTTTAAAACTTTCCGTCAAGCGAAAAAGAAATACACAATTTTTTCTGTGAGACAAATTCTATTATATAGTAAAATTACTCAATTGGAAAGGAATTTTCGAAAATTTTACCGAAGAAATTTTATAGCATATTGGTATATATAGGAGTATAGCGACAACTGTTGTAGTGATTCGAAAACATCGCAATATTCGATACATTTTTGCACTTATCGATTGATTAAATGTACAATATGCGGTAACCTAAAATAATTAATCCAATCAAATGTTTTGTAAAAATTATTTCCCCATTTACGATTGTTTCAATATTTTTATTAATAAATTGCATCTTCATTATATGATGACATCATAAGTGGAATTTACATATTGCAAGCATAATATCATAGCCATACTGATGATGAGTGGACTTCGAGATTATAGTGTTGCTGAGGAGATTCATTTTTATTGCGAAAACTTCATTTTGCAAGCAAAATAAATATGAAAGCAAACAAAATGCAGAAATAAAACACTATTGTATTCTTCCATTCAGTGACATTATTTTTAAATTTAAACGATCATTTCGTTCAACAATTCAGCATTTTCTTCGATTCACTTCATTCTTTGCAAAGCATCGCCAAATTTATAATGTATTTTTATCAGTATTCAATTTTTTATGACTCCATTCACAAATATGTGGCGGGATTTAAACACCTTAGATGATTATGTATCACAATTTCGATATAAATGTGGTACTACTGGAACGTAACCGTAAACCTGTTAAATTTAATTAGTCATGCGACTAAACCAGTCATGTATTGGATAGCATAGGCACGATTAAACCATATTTAAGGGAATCCTAGACAAGCTGGATCCGTTATCACTGGTAACTGTAGGCAAACCAATTGATTTGAAGATCCCCTGCCGAAAAATCTCTCTTCCCACATCTAGTTCATTTCAATATCCAATACTTATTACGCTACCTCATCATTATTTCATTATTGCATTAGTATCCCTCAAAATTTATCGTTATTACATAGTTATATCATTAAATAGACCTTAAGTTAACATAGAGTGCCCCTTCTCAGTGCTCCTGCCGAACCTTGGTGGATTGTCCTACACCCCTTGTTCGAACCCTCATCCTACCACTATTTCTATTTACTCTCTCCAATACCTCGTTTGTACTTGCAGCCTACGTGGAAATAAATGATTTCGTCCTCGTCTAAGAACTGCAAAAGTCGTGCGAAATGTATTCACAGTGAAGTTTAACTAGTTGTTGAAACGCGTTCCATGGAATAATACATAAAATGCGCTTTCTACGCCTAAATAGTTGCTAAGATGCTATCTGTAATGCGTATGTTAATTTTTGTAACTGCGCAAAAAATTCGATGATTTTCAACGATTTATTTGAGGTATAATGACATTTTGTTTTCGAAATCATCGCTTCTCAAAAAGCTGAAAAACAATGCGGATTAATAAGTGAGATTGGATCAACAATCGCTTGATTATGTTTCAATATTTCACTCACTATCTTTCTTAAATGGCGATTCGGAACAAGCATATTTATATTTTCGTCGGCATTGCACTTTCCCATCCATTCAACTATTATAGCACTGAATTTCAGATTGCAGATTCGTAGGTTGCTTTGGTATTGCTTATTTAACTATCTTTTGGAGGGTGTTAACCTTAGGCCGGATATTTTAGAACAAATGGGGAGAAAACCGGACGAATTGATAGATGAATGAGACTATCGAGATTATGCTTTATCCTACTGTAGAAATCCATAAAAAGCAAAAGCAACTAACTTCTAAAACTTCTCGCATTTCGTATGATTGCAAAAAGCTGATCACATAAAATGGTACAACCACAACGATAGCAATAAAGAAAAGAACAAATGGATAATAATTCGGTAGTCGCATATATCTGAAAATACTATCCATTAAAATGATAGAAGCAAAAACGACATTATATATTTCAGAGATGAATATTCTCCTATGAATTTGAGATGAAGTAGAATGATTACACTCTATTCATATGACTCACGTAGATTTGTTTCGATGAAAAAAAAAAACATTTCAAAGACTTCGAAAAAATTTTCATCCGTCTCAAAGAAGTAATCATTGAACGATATTATGACCGTAAAATAAAATTTTGTTCTACAATCATTTTTATGAGAGTTGCAATTTTTTTTTTCATTTTGAATGGCTATTTTTCAATTATTATTTCTAAGTTTTTTCTCGATCAGCACAATGTGATGAGAAAATCGAATAAAATCAGCACAAAACTATTGCATTGAAGGGAATGAGATCATCTTCAAATGACGTTGTACTACCTCTAAAAATCGCCTTAAATAAAGCATTTCATGGAAATGAACTTATTCCTTAAGTAGTTTCAACTAATGAATGGGAATGGAAAACATGCATCAATAAAATTGAATGAATGCATTTTGCGCTATATGATAAACCCGAGACGAATTTTGCTTTTGCTTGCTCATCGCTATGATGTGTTAAGCACGTCTTGAAATTTGCTCGCATATAATTTTGCACATATGCTATAAGTAGAGGCTTTTTCAGTTGATGACTTAACGGGTCGATTGCATCACTAACACACTATTCATTATTTCTTGAACATTGCCACAAGTCGTTAGTGCAAGAGGATTGCTCAAAAAGCGCATATTGTGCTATTCATAATGATGCTATTCTTGTTCTGATCAAAGAATCAGGTCTACAGCCTGTGTTGGTACCTTTTCAAATGCAAAACACTGAAAGATATTATTTGAGATGAAATCTTTGAAAGCGTGTAGTATTTAAAGCAAAAAAAGACACAAGGAGCATGCCATATCCAGTGTTCTATCGAATTGAAACGAACTTGTGTGTCCAATATTATAATAATTGTACAGATCTTTAACGATAAATTACTTGCTCGTTTTATACTTTCGACTAATTTAATAGTTTCTTTGCTTTTCACGCAAGCAAAATAAAATAGTTGAAGCGTTAAAAGCAATTAGCAGATATAAATTCATCAACTCTTTTAGATGGATAAGAATTTAGCATTTACGATACCTCAACGGCGTAAATAAAGAGAAGAATCTGTCGATTGCCGTCACAAAACAAATAATCCCTGATTCGGGCATTGTGAATAAATGCAACCAATTGTGAAATGTATTTAGACAATAAAAACGTGAAACGTGAATATTTGCTGAAATTAATAAATAAATAAAAATTTCGATGAGAATTTTTATTAGACTTCAATGAATATCTCTATTCGATGAGAGTAAATATTCATTGAAAATTCGATCGAATCTAATGAATATCTCTATTTTAAATGAATTGATTATTCATTCAATATTAATTCTGATTAATTTCATTATTGGATTATCATTTCCGAATTATTTGAAAGTTTTAGTAGGTTATTCGAATTAAGTTAATCAAAATATATTCATATAAGCGATTATTCGGCGATCAATGCTATCAAATGAACGTCAAAATTTATGCATTGTTTTTTTTTTTTAAAGAGCACACATTAAATAAAATAAATCCTTGTAAAAGCGAAATTATATTATTCGATACGAAAAGAATTTTCAACGATAAATTCGATGGTGATCGTTGCTATATTCTGAGTTGATATTTGATGAGAGAATAATATTGCAACTTTTTTTTGCATATTTAAATTTCACAAATTCACATTAAATCAAAGAAGATCCGCTTATCTGAGAAAAATGCAATAAAAGTGCAATGAATTCATATCGAAATAGAAGTGAAACGTTTTTTTCTTCTCTCAAAACTTTTGTAACTCTTTTTGTCAATTTATTTCAATTCAATGGACTCTCAGAAAGGCTCATCACTTGTATATTTGAAGCTATTGAAGGAGAAGTCTGAGCAAATGAATGTATTCACTTAGAAAATAAATTATTGAAAACACACTATTCAAACATGGAGAGTTAACAATGATTACAAACATAAGTTCTGCAGAGGATGCAAAACTAGTAGAGGGCAAGCAGTAGATTTTGTATTGGGATTGCGATGGGGAGGAGTTTGTCGATGCAACGTTCCCGAGAGGAAAAATTTGACGATGAAGTAACTCGAATCATATTAAACATACCTATCAGTTATTAATGAGCAATAAAGAGAATAAGAATTATCTTTGTTATATTTTCTTTTCCCAGTTAATTCCCCTATTTTTCGATACGTCACCCTCCCTCTATGTAGGTCCTCTTTCCAATGAGAGGCAGCATATAGCAAACATAATTGAAACATACGATCGTAAGAGTTCAGCAATTGAAGGCGATAGATGCCAGTTGCCAAATAAGCTGAACAGAACACCACATCAAAGGCTGCACATCCAGCAAGGATTTGATAGGGACGTTGACCACGTGTCTCATTGCCTAGCAGGAGATACCAAAGCAGGAACAAGTTGAACGCTATGAGTGGTGGTCCTTCAAGTATATACGGTAGCAAGGGCAACAAGTCGATGTTGCCACTGGTTGGGAGTACATCACCGCCTGATTCCACCGATTCGAGGTCATCCATAGTGAATTCGTCTCACTTAGCTCTTTCACTTAAAATGAACGGATTAAAATAGTTGATCTGATTTCTGCCAAATATACGCCCAATTTTGGAGGGATTAACGCTAAAATAAGCAGGAGGAAATATCGCCAAAGAAGCGGCATGATGTACAGCCAGTCAGACAAATGCATAATATACCAACAGATAATAAAATGTGCGCAATAATGTAGACATATTTCAAATGATTCTGGCATTTATAACTTCTACAAACAAGTGCACAAAATAAAATATTCATATCTTCTGCAAAAGTGATGCGAAATGAAAAACCGATTAAAATGAAATGAATGCGAATTTTCGGTACTCTTAAATTGTTTATTACTCTTTTCAATATTAACTAATCAAGAAAGATAGTTAGGAAATCGACAATGAAAATGTTGTGCTCATTGAATTGATATATCGTCAAAACTATCATACTGAAGATATCAATCTGATAGACACATATGCGCCTACCGAAATACATATAAACTTTGCAAATATGTGTTTACAAAAGTATATAGGTGGTATGTTTTATACAAACATCAGCTATCTGCGAGCTTCGGGTACTGAGCAAGACAAAATGGCTTAAGGAAGACTAATCAATTGATTGAGGGTATGAATGATTCAGCATGGATTGTAGCACATAAAAACTTTGTGCGAATAAAAATGGACAATACTGCATAATTTGAAAATTTTAAACAATTATAGCAATGAGTAATCGATAGCACTGAAGTAAAAAAAAATATTGCACAACAGAAAATAAACGTTGACTGAATAGCGGAAAAGAAAAAGAACGTAAAAGAAACAGATGAAAAGATGTTTTCTAAACTTAACGGCTGAGTAGTAATGAATTAGACGAGAAATAGAGAAAAATGAAAAATGATAGGAAAGTAAGAATTAAAAGAAAAAAGAACAACAGCCCAAAATATTCCTTTATAATAATAAGTGATAATCGTTATGGCTTGGATGAGGTGAAAAAATGAAGGCGAATTCATTTTTGCTGGTATTCACTGAAAAAATGAAATGAGAGGATGTTTGTTCATCAGGATTTTCCGCACTCATTCGGAGATGCAATTTCCTTTGCTCTTATGTAAAGAAATATTCAAGGAATCGAGTGAGATCTGCTGACCAAGTTAGAATTAACACGAAATTAACTTAACAAACTAACATATGCTGACAATAAAATGAGCATATTTGTGAATCGTTCACGTTGTTGATATCGCTAGAATCTTGACTTTATTCAAGCTTCCTCACTCAACATCGATGTCGCCCTCACCTTTTCGTTTTTTGTGCGCTTCTCATACTCCCGTTCCCCTCCTCTTCTTATTGAAATTTCCCATTATTTCAATCCTGACTTGTATTCCATCACTCGTAAAACACTACGGTTTCCCGTTAATTTAGTAATCAGTCGCTCATGACACCGTTATACCAACACATGATTGCACGTGTATTAGAAGCTGAGATTAGCTGAGTAAACCGACTAATATGTTCTAACGAAATTCGAAATAAAGCCTCGCAGTCAGGAGAATCGTGCGATTATAGGTGACACTAAAAATCGAAAATCACATTAGCCATTATGAATATTTGTCATTGATAATAAAAATGTATACGTTTGTTCAACGCGGATATTAAAACTTAAGAACGATAAAAAAAGAGCACATTTGATCACACAACAACAATGCAAGAGAAAGTAAGTGATTGAAATCGAACTTTTCAATATTTCAGCATTTGCATATTTAGGTGAAGGATTGGAGCTTCCACTTTTTGCATAAGCCGATAGGGAAGAAGACATTTTAATGCGCTAAAATCATTTCGTTAAGAGTATTATCTCAAATGTTTCTTAAAAATTAAATACTAGATCGAAATAGGCCATCTGCTAGTTGAGGAGCGCAACCTGTTAATATCTAGTAATCTACTTGAGAAACGCATTGATAAATAAACGTCATCTTACTGTTGCTAGGGCATCAATGCAATCGGCAAATCTGATGCATATTCCTACTATTCTTGAAACGATCCCCCCGTCCCTCCTCTTCCCAGCTCTTCCGATTTTTCCCATAGTTCGCATAACAATTCTTAATATATTTCAATTGATTTCTTGCCGATCATTCGATAATTTCAGATTATAATCAGCTCACTGCAAAATCCACGCTTGAAATTTGCGCTAAGTGATGCATTACTTAATAAGCGGAAAGTAAGCGCAATAGAAAAATGAAGTATCTCTAATGTTTGAACACACCGACGAATATGAAGTTACTAATTATGAGTGATAATGTAACGTGAACGTAAGTACCATAAACAAAGTCGCTCTTCGGCAAATTAACTCTCATTTCATTGTGCAGCGGAAGTTCGAGATATTTTTTGCAATGTTTGTTGGAAATGCTGATTGCGCAATGATTAGAAAAACGCATCAAGGATAAAAGTGTCGTTTGGTCTTTATAATATCATTTGAATAATTCCATCTATGCTAATATTCAAAAGGCGAATCATAAGTGATAATCAGATTCAATTCGTCTTTATTATGAAGCGCAGTTTCGAGCAGAAAACACAAACAATTTATCCTTTCACATCATTGACAAATATTCACAACACGCTCTCTGAAATCCGTCCGATTCATGTGAATGAATCTGTGAAATCACCGCGAATTGAACCTTGTCGTGCCATAACATACTTCCCCCTTCCCTCTCTCTTCTCTTCCCCCCCCCCCCCCGACCTCTCCAACACCTACACTATGAAAATGCGTTACAAATTCGCTCTAAGAAATAAGAAGGACGATGGCCGGACGCTACTGCGATCATTGAAGTTTGGTATTAGAATTTGAAGCCACTGAAATCAACAACTGAAGACAACGATTGAAATCAGAATTTAGGGGATGGACGTGGGCATCAACCGATGTACGCATTTCGACGGTAAGTCGCACGGTTGCACGCCGTTCGGAGGAAGCACGAATTCTTTCCATGTTGTACATTCAACATAACTAAACGGTTCGGATCGCTAACGAGCAGCGTTGCAATTCGGTGCTCCAAACGCAGCTCAAAGTTCCCCGGACACTTGCGCCTCCATCAAAACTTTATGATTTTGAATGTTTAGCTGCTTTTTTACGTATTGATGTCAAAAATTTAAACCTATATCTGATTCAATGCAGAACATCAATGTGGTAATGTTTATTATGGAAATTACGACTCTTTGAAAACACTAGCAAGAGAGAAAAACCATAGAAAATGATGCTAAAAATATATGCATTTCACCAGTAAATACATGAGCACTTTCAGATGCAAATCAATCACCTAGACGACACCCTTAAACGACAAGCATCGACCGTCTCACTAGTATGTGCTAGCTAATCAGCTTTATTGTTTCGTAACGCCAATACGGCTTCATGAAAAATACACATTTATATTGAATTATTTTTACGAAACATGCACAGCGAGCAGCACCAATAGAAAATAATAAATAAACGCGACAGGGGAATTCAAATATCAACTTTTATACCATAGGTGATGAGCGTCACAGAAAATGCAACAATATACGATAAAAACAACGAACGAAGCAATAACACCAAATCATATCGCAGAGCCATACCTCTAGAATCAAACAAGGGGATTTTTTTTCGTACCTCTCTTGGCCTTCACACACAATACCTATAAACCTTATTTCACGAGGAATGTTGCCACAGCTCGCACTGAAAGCGGTCTCAACCATGAACCCAAATGTGATGACCCGCTGCAGACAATACCCGAAGGGTATCCATAAATCCATGTATTTCTCCCCTCTCTGAGTGCACCTTAATGCCATACAGACTAATGTTTTCGCAGTACAATAACTTGAAGTAAACATAAAACAACCTACTTCTTGTCCAATTTCAATCAGAAGCACAAAACAAGATTTTCTTCAACGCATCATACTCTGTGCAACTGCTGCATCCAAGCGCCTCGAAAAACCTGAAATTAGATCTTTCTTGGCGAGCATTGCTCTTTCTTTGATTGGATAGGTAAAATGCTTACATCTAAAAAAATGTATGGACATATATACTATCATAGAAAAACGTAAAACAACACCACAATTACAGTAGCGCTAAGAAATAGAAATGATGCCTATAAATAAATCTTCGTATGCCTATGAATCAAACATCCCATTCTTGTTCATTGTTACATCAATTAAAATCTGAGTTGAGCAAATCGAAAACATGAGGTAGAGCACAATAGCGATTCACAAACGAAGATATACCTCAAAGCTGCATATTAAACTTATCCAAAATATCAACACCTCAAAGCCACGACCGTGCACCATCACTTCCATAAAGATGCATCTCTTTTCTTTTATGCCATCAAAAAAGCCATATTGGCGTTTGATTTTCTAAATTTTTAGCACATAGAATTTAACGACAAATTCCTCGCCATTTTCGCATTTTACCTACGAGTAACATTATTCTGCTTCAAAATATAGAAACATTAACGCACATAAATGCGAGTTCCTAGATCGCTAAAAATATATATACACATATATATATTTTTAAAGAACAATGAACACTGGTCAAAGAAATATTCTGAGATAAAACAATAAAGAAGAGAAGCAAAAAAAAATCCTTCCTCTCCTAAACACATGCTTCAATCGTGTCTTATCGCTGTTTAACCCACAGAAACCCAAATAATCCACATTATAAACAAGCGCTAATCATTCAAATAAGCGGCAAAAGAAACAAATAAAATCAACCAAGCGCGTCCACTCATCAAATAGTTCTCTTTCATGCTTCAAGAACAAACAAAAATTCGCTACATCCAAGCAGGGTCGTTAAAACCTCCCAGCAAACCATGCACCAACTCTCCGACTCCTGCAAACCCATTTATGCGTTAACCAGCACAACACTAGAATACGGTACTGCAAGCGAAAATCTTCACTACTAACATAAATGTACTAAAATTGATAACACAATTTCATAAACATATCAAGTGAAGAGAATAACGTACAATAGTGAAAAGAGTACAAAATTCAATAAATTTTGGCTTCAAACATTGCAACAAATCGATATGACCACCTCATTCAGCTTTGATCACATCGAAAACGAAACGGACATTCAATATTAGCACTTCGTAGAGCAATCAGATGTTGATATTTCCATTCCTGTCGAACCGTCTCTCTAGGCGACATGAGGTGAACTCATCAACGGACGCCTTTCACTCACTTCCACTTGTATCATTTTCTTCCAGAAGTGATCTAAAACAGCTCAGATATAATAATGAAACCTTTCTAAATTTATTACACCCATCATAAGAAAAGTGTTTCAAAAACAACGTCATTAAATATGCAAAAAATAACCGCCTATGCTGCACATTCCACTTTTTGTGCCACACATAAAAGAAAAAATCCTCTCAGTGTAAGCGTACTGGTGATCATTCAGAAACAACGCGTAGAAACTCTACTTGCAAAACTATCTTACACAATAGCCCACCAATGACGAGCCTAGAGAAATGTTATACACTTACTTGGCCATGTAGAAGAATAAATAGCCACATTCTGTTCTACCAGTACGAACTGCTTCTTCGGATACCGCGGAGATACTATTATCGTTACAGTGTAACCAACGATGCTCCTTCCGGTTCCATACATCGCATACATAATGCCCTGTAAACATTCGCAATCAGTCCACTTCAGTTTAAGCCATTAGCAAGAAATATAGCACGAACTTTGAGGTTGAAAACACCTGAGCAAATCCAGTACCAATCCACCCTTACCATGAAGCACACAGATGAATGGCCGAGATGGGAGATCCACTTGACGATTAGCCAAATAAATGAATTTTTAAAATTCGTTTACTCTCTGCAGAAACGAACAATTTTATCGAAGGATGGGTATCACATTCAATATCCAGCTGAAACTCATTTAAAAAAACGTTGCATTATTAACCTGAATTGCTCTTCAAGCCACGATGACTAACAATCGAAACAAGCCGATACGACGGTTCCATTTCGCCGACCTGAAGTCAAGAAATAATCGAATCAATCAGGCAATATTGAACTCTCCAACCTGCCTTTCAAGCTCAATCTCAAAAAAGACTCAGCCAATTAACTCATTATTCATCAGTCTAGTGAAAAAAGAATGTACTTAAAGAGACGCTTCAGTCAATAAGAGATAAATGTTTCAACAAGGCGATACGACATTCAATATAAGGGAAATGACGTCACTGAAGCAACTTTTCCACAGAACAGAATAATTGTTTGAGTTGCAGTGTTAAGAAAATTTTCGTTTCATGATGCATGGGAAGTAATCAAGCATTTACATATGTCGGCAATAACAAAACAGAAATCACTTTAGTGATATACCTCAGCATTGGTGATAATTGCACGAATTCGTTCATCGTATGCTTGCTGGGCAAGAAGCTGCACATTCTGTAAATTATTTGCATAAATACAACATTACTGGTAAAAATCTTGCATTATTCCCACCAATTTATTCATACTCAGTGATAGACGGAAAGGAAATTGCAAGCGAGAATGAAAATGGCCTTAAGTCCTTATTTAGACACATTATAATTCAACAGACATCTCCACATGAATGCGATGATAATGGACAAAAACTTTCAGTGGAGAATGCTGGAATTCTTGCTCCCCGCTCGAGGCGAATTTTTCTTCACAGTCATTGTTCTACGTAATGACGTAGAAAAATTTAACAGATGGGCAACTGCTGTAATCATTAGTGCCACTGTTTTAATCATCAGTATACTTACATTTTGGATCCGTGATAAAACAGTCTACCAGCTTATCCGATAAAACGTATGCTCAAATCGCTCTCATAACATCTCTACCACCAATAATTCCACATGAAATAAACAAATATTACGCATTTACAGATGGTTCGATCACAGGACTGAAGTGGCAGTGCTCGTTTAAGAGATAAATGCCCTTCCTTTTGCCGAATTTGTAATCACGTTGCGGCAGATCTGTAAACAACCATATTTGCACTACAATGAACGCCTCGCCTTTTCAATTAGACGGAAATCGAAAAATGATTAAGAGGATTACGTTCAGCCCGCTGCAGCTTTGCAATCATGCTCTATGGAGCAATTCACTTCCGCCAAACCTCAAATTTCAATGTCCACCTTACCGACAGTACGCAAATTTTATTCACTGGGTGATTAGTAGTCGAAAGATTTTACTCAGCGATCACATGACAGGTTAAATTAAATAGACCTGATGAACTTAATTTGCAGCACTGAGTATATTTCATCTATCTATGCTCCAAAAATGGTGCCCAAATCATTTCGATCGTTGAGAACTTCGATAAGTCAACCTTTCGGCTGCCAGCAGTTTCTCTTGGATCATAAAAACATAAAAGCAGGATGCGCCCTATGTGCAAAAGCGCTTGATGGTTGAGTAAGTGCACTGCTGAAAGAAACCTTCTAAAACTCCGTCCTTTGAGCGTCTAAAGCGAGGCCTATAACACAACCACTGGCCATCCAGGAATGTCCAGATGTCGATATTCAGCATCGATGCACAAGCAGAAATCTCAACGCCTGAACCCCAAGTACAGTCGTTCAAAAGATCGTCCACATATTCACGCCAACTTTCGACGTCAAGCCCTTTCAATTCCCGAAATCGGTCTTCGTACGCCATTTCGAACGACACCACCTGAAATCATTATCCCAGTGATAGATGCGTCCTCTAGAAACTTTCAAGCGGACAGAACGAGTCAGATTGCTTGGAAATCTACTACAATGCTTCACCAAACATACTGTCTCTATTCTACTCATCGATAAATGCGATTGCGATTCATTCGAGAGAGAGATTCAGCTAAGTAAACAGTGATTACAATTAGCGTGTTAGGAGAAATGCACGCCTCACAGATACTCGAAAAACCGAATCTTTCAACTGATATCGTCACAGCATCAGATAAAAAGGCACCTTTTCTCTAAGCAAAGCATGTCCTTTATCGGAGCCACCAGTGATAGCGTAAGCAAGAGCCCGGAACAAACAATTGCCATCACCAGCAACCGATGCCACACGTTTAGGACAATCGTAAACACTCATCTCCATTTCGCCTGGCTCATCTTCATCTCTGCAATTCCCCTTCTAAAAGCAAAACACGAAAAATATTCAGCGCTCTTTCTTTTCTAATCAGCATTAAACTATCGTTTCTAATAGCATCAATACGCAGTGTATAGGCGTCGCTCCGAATGGTAGAACACCAGACAGGGAGCATAAAACTCCACTTAGCTAAGAATCACATCGAGGCATCTTCAGTTAATTGGTGCAATTTATTTGGAGATAAAAAGTAATCGAAAACATTCAGCACCTAAGAACTAACCAAATAAAGTGGATTTTCGCAGAGCAATAAATTAGAAATACTTCGTGGCACATCATCTTCAATAACATCTAGCATAAATTCCTGCATTCAAAGCAACAACTTTAGGAAATCAAAGAAACCCAACCTCTTTCTGGCAAATAGAACCTAGCCCAAGGCAAACCGAATTCTGAATAAGAATCGATTATAAAAAAGAAACACGAGAATGAAAACAAGAATGCTCTAAAGAGGATTACGT
Source organism: Ascaris suum (assembly GCA_013433145.1). NCBI lineage: Eukaryota > Metazoa > Nematoda > Chromadorea > Rhabditida > Ascarididae > Ascaris > Ascaris suum. The sequence goes on along the minus strand of CM024170.1, from coordinate 10,637,823 downwards.
CATAAAGAATACCGTAGCGTTTGCTCTACCAAATCCAATCCAAGAAAAGAGCACGCTTTGGCTCTCCACTGCTGCGTGACCGGATTGTAACGCACAGCAAAGGTGCCACCGTTTTCAACTTTAGCCTATAAAATAAAAACTGAGGGCACAAAATAAAAGTTACGAACTCAACAGAAATTTTACGGATTCTATATACTTCTCGAGCGAAAATAGTTCGAAATAGTTCAATGATCGGTCCTAGATGGCATTCGTTTTGCCAATATCTTTTGGCTAATCAGCCGACCTGTTACTAGATTGCCGGCAACTGGCAGACAAAACTAAAAACACGATGTCTTAGCTTGAAGAAATTACAAAACGAGGATAAAATTTGAGACGAATTAAGCTACAAAACTAGAGCCACCTTCTACTTCCCAACACCTCTGGACCATCTATGCATCCAATGCATCACATGGTGGTAACTGGAAAATTAGGAGGAATTCTCCTATAAGCAATATTTAATATTCGCTCTCAACTCTACACTAACGCCTCTCTTTTTTCAAAATGCAGCTGTAATGACTTCTAAGCATTCCTTCAATATCTAACATTCTTAACAAAAGTTTACCGGGAAAAACGATGTTTCAACGATGCTAGCATTCTCTTCAGACAGTGAAGGCGTCTCTTCCACATCTCGCCTGCTCAGTGATGGCTCGGATTTCTTATTCTCTTCAGATCCTTCTTTTGATGCATTGTCGGCATGTTCATCACCTACAAGACATTTCTAGTCTCTTGGACAGAAGTGATGAAAAATCTGGACAAGAGCATTACAGAATATTTCCAAAAACACTCTCAAATGTAGCCATAACAAAGACAAAAATTGAATTAACAGCAGGATAGGCACAAAATAAAATCTACACGAGAAAGCTGCTAAGAGATCTACGCGTCTGCGCAACTCGGTAGCTGTATTGATTGATACAAATAATGAAATTTGAGCCCACCATGATAGCACTGCAGCATTTTTTATGCGCAGATATGTTATTCAAAACCTTCTTTCAGTATCGCAATTCAAGGTCACGGAATTTTGCACTCTGCTGCCTAACCATCTCGCACCAATCTTTATTCTTTTTTTCAACGTACTTTGAAATGACCGTACTGCCTGTTGAACTCTGTTCGAAGAATCCATCATGTTTCGCTTCACTATAAATTGTTTCACATCGTCAATAACACCTGAGCGAAGTTAAACTTGCGTAAGCGGGTATCAAAATGAACTCACCTTCTTCAAGCTCGCCATCCCTCTTTACTTCAGATTCCAAAGCACTGCTCTGACTGCTTCCCTGGATTTGTGCCCTTGAGGAATCAGCAACAACCACCTCAAATAACAACACGTTAACAGTGAAATGTGTTCTCTTGAAGTGCGGTTATTCTCCCTTTAAAGCTTCTGAAGAATTATTTGCCTAGCGAAATACTGCGCACATTAGCGTGCATGAAGTACACAATAAACTATGGATAGCCAACGTAAGGATAATCGAAAAAATGCATGAAATAATAGAGCGAAAGAGTAAAGAGAAAATTCTTTCGTCGACCCCTCCCCCTTCCAAACACTAACTCGCCAATTGCATTCGTGCATGAATGGGTGGTATTAATATTGGAAAACTGAATTTTCTTATATTGGTTGCAAGTAAAAATAAGGTAATATAGCCTATACTGCATAGCCTATAAAAGCAATGAAGCTATAATATTCACAGCCAATTCTTTCAAATTGTCATATGTCAAAGGAAATTGATGTAGTGATCGTTGCACACGAACAATAGTTCATCTGAGTCTGCAAATATCTCCTTGAATAGAAATAAGAACACAGCCTCTTGACAGATGGAATAAAATTGGAGGTGCACTCGAAGATATAGCTAATAGAACACGCCAAACAGCAAACCTCTTCTCCGTTCATGCCCTCAGATTCTCCTATCACTGCTCCTTCTCCGCAAACACTCCACTCGATTGCCTAAACGATGAACGATTATATAAAAAGCGAAAATTTTTAACGCCAATAAACGTCCTAAACCTATTTTCTCAACAAAGTGGAAACTTAAGCAACCATGCTGACATTCCTGACCATGTGCGCGTAGAGCAGCACTATTATCAAAGCAACAGAAGAAACAGCCTGACCAAGAACGTTACTGACCGTAAATCATTGCCAAACCAATGTAGAGCTGCTAGGATTGCATTTTGACCTCGTTGCAAAAAATTTTGCAACCGGCGAACGAAAAACATTCTGCTAAACGACAGAAATGAGGTGACGATGAGAACGGCAGCTTCCAAAAAACCGCTTTCGAAATACCTTTATTACCATTATCCCTTCTTTCGTAAATCATTGCAAAATCCGTCAATAACACTCGCAATAACTCGTAATTTTTGCAACCTATGAAAACCGCATTATCCAGTAACCGAAAACGAAACGTTCATATACGAAGAATCTCAATCACAGGAAGAAAAAAAAGAATGAAATCTATTAATTTAATTATTAAAAAATCACTAAACAAGTGAGTACCAACCACTTTTACTTGCTCACTTTCCGACATTTGCGCTAGTTCCTCGCTCGTGAAAGGTCCTCGTCGTATCGAAGTTGAAGGAATAGAAGAGATGGATGGCCTGAAAATCGGAACGCCCAATTTATCCAAAGACAGTGGCAAAAGATGCTTTTCAGCGACATCGGTATTACAACCACATATTATCCTCAGGTAGAGCCATGTCACGAGAACCTGGATGGTTAAAGATGCTGATTATGAACTTCTAAGAGTCCTGTTCCTTCTCTCCCCAAATTTTTCAATTATCAACTTAAGCCCAACTTACAAGTCTGAATTTCTGTTTCAGTGCATGTGACCGACAATGAATTACATAAATCAGAGCTGAGGAACTGAAGAATGTCATCACTGTGAGAGTTTTGGTTATTCAGGACGAGCAATCAAGTTTCAAGTCATCTGCGGCAACGATCCATTTTCGTCGAAGTCACTGCTACACACGAGGAAGTGTGTCAAAGTGGTATAACCCCATTCTATCTTTGTGAACGAAAATAAACAAAAATTAGTGTCGTTTCTCTTTTCTCTCATAGATGGAGATATCCACTCGATGTATCGCAACGTTTAGCTTAACCTTTAAGTTAAGCCTAACCATTAAGCTGTAAGGATGCCGTACGCTCAGTTCTACCTCGATCAAGAATTGCAACATTAGAGACTGTTCACTGCACTAAGTCAAAACTACTGTTATTCTGCGGACTAAAGCATTACTGGAAGGAATTCTACCTACGGCACAATGTTTTACGCTTCCATTTATTAAATGCGTAAGTTTATTTGTGAGGGAGGGAGGAAGGAAGGAAAAAAAAAAGCAAAAAAAACTAGGATCGATTAATGGCAATGATTACATAAAAACCTATATCTAAGTTGCGTCATTGCAGTTCCACTTATATCCGATATTAAATTACCTATAATTTTTTTTTTTTTTGTATTTACACCCAAAAACGTCTCTTTTTTTATTCTTTACTCCTCTTATTTATTCAAAATTTCACCCAAACATTGAAACGATGAAGTAAAATAATAACAGGAAGATAATAATAATAAGACAACGCGCAGCATTTCAACCAAACTTGTTATCTTCTCTCTTCTGCACAAAAAAAAAGATAAACAGATCGATAAATGCTTACCTCACATACCTCGTATCAGCATCCGTGACGCCACCCGACTTATCGAATAAATCCGAAGTGACATTCACTGAGTTCTGGAAATGCATTAGCCAAATTAGTTGCTGATGAAATAAAAGCAACGTAAAGTTCAGCACAAAAGAAGCTGCTAAAAATGCAGAAATAATCCCCCCCCCCCCCCTCTCAAGACGTTCTCCATCGTTGAGTAACACTCAATAATACATTCAAAAAATATTTATGCTTTCAGCATATTACATTCGCGAATTTCTATCATCATCTCACCATCGGGACACATCATTTATGACGAAAACGAATATCGATCGTTCCCTAGATGAACGACGCTGCAAGATGCATGCGCCAGATAAACCACCCCACACGACCGCAATCAAACAAATGAATACACCCAATTATAAAGATATTTTTTAAAAAAACCCTCTAGTTTAAGACAATGACGATAATATGAGAAAAAACATAAACATACCTCAATACGTCCCCTCTTTTCCGCTGGCGAGGAAAATATATCGTCATTTACCATATGTTCCTCGTTGTTTAAAACGGATCCCTCAGATGCCCAATCTGAATCGGCGTTGCAAGCTGAAAATTTGACTCATCAATAATACTTCCACAATATTACGCCATAATTTCGAAAGTCGCGATCGACTCATCAACTCGACTTCCATAAAGAACACAGAAAAAAAATACGTTGAAACATTAAACATAATCATAAAGTTCATAGCGTTCCTATATCTAGAGCTAATTGCGGCAATAAGTACGGCGTAAATTTCTGTAAGATTAGGACCCCGCTTCGAGAAAATACAGAAGAGAACATCTTCTGGGACATGCGGAACATTTAATTATTCCTCTAAACACAGAGAAAAACATAACTAAAGTCGCATCCATCAAAACACATATTCCTGCCCAATTCTTGCGATAAACTTTTTCCGATCATCGAAGATTACAAAGTAAATGAAACGTCGCATTTTCCGGTACAATTAGCAAAAATCCGAAGCTAAAGAAAAGATATCGAACTCATCGGATGATGTTTAAGAAAATAATCGTTTGGATTTAATTTCATCTATTTCGCATTAGCGCTACACCTTTCATACTTTCATATTTTTGCAGGCTCAACCATGTTGGTGTTATTTTTACTACCGTTGGAACTCCCTCCCCTTCGCCCTCCAAAAAACTGGTCAACATACCTAATTTGAAACTGCAAACTATTCGAACAGCGATAGTCATGGGGCAGGAACTCTCTATTCAACGGCACTGCGAAAGATTTTACCAGAAAGTAAAATTTATCAACATACAAGCGGACAAATATTAAGAAAACCACTAACCGTTATCACTCTTGTGCGAAATGGAAAGCTTGCTGACAGTAAACGGGTGGCCACCTAGTCGTTTCAAAGGTGAAGAAGACGTTTGGAGAACCTCCGCCTCATCTCCACTCACGTGCGGCTTCCCTAAATCTGCATAAGCACGTAAAAGTATAATTACTTAGACGCTGGCCGAAATCAAAGTTGATGATGAATTACTACTGGCTGTCGAGAAAACGCTTAAACATCCGTGGTTACAAAACGTTAATTCCTTTCCTTTCGAAATACTGCAATATTGAGCTCTGGGAAACAGAAGGGAGAAGGATGGAAACTAAAAAAAGAAGAGTTGATATTCAAACGGTGCAAAATACCGCACCTTTTGCACGTGGGGAACTCGTTGAATCACGATCGGCTGACCACAACCTCCTGGGGAGGGCACTTGACTTGCGACGGTGGTGGTGCAAAGATGAGTCGGAAGCGTCACCACTCGCTGACTGTCCCAATGCTCTGCTGCTGCATTCGGGATTGCGAGATACGCCAGGTGTAGTCATGGCTAATTTTTCTGCACACTGCAACTCCTCTTCGGGAGATCGGTGCTTAGATAGTGACGGATTTGTTGACCAGAAATCCAGATTCCTGAAATATTTTCTATTCGAAAGCAACCGGCTCCGCTTATATCTCTTCATTCCGATAAATAGTTTTGAATCATTCTCAACCATATTCCCATTCCTCTCACCTTAAAAAAAATGTCTGAAAACCAAAAAGCAACAAAAGAGATAAATCCTACTTGATAGCAGACGGTACTCGAGTAAACGTTTCAACATGTTTGGCACAGTGACCATCGAGCGTAACGAACAGAGGGATGTCAACACTGTCGGCCCGTTTCTGGTGATATGGATCCGCATCAAATGTATAGCGCTTCAGATACATCACCAAACACCTGTAAGAAGCATTGATTATCAAGATCCTCTTCAGAGCAGAACCAGCTATGAAAGCGTATCCAAGAATTCAGTTAGTAAAGGAGAGTATAGGCTTAGAAAAATGACAACTCAACGAGTCAGTATCGTACGAAGGAAAAAATGCTCCCTCAAAATCTTACATGCAACCTCAATCAATGAAGCCCACAAATGAACACAACTCTATGGTTGCTTTGGAGAGGAAATTCCCTTCTTTTTTTTTCTTAGTTTTCTTAGTTACGAGAGAATTCCCTCTTTTTTTCTTAGTTTTGTTTTTTTGTTTTCTCTTAATTAAAAACCAAAGTCAGGCTCCTTATAGAGAGATGAATATGTGGAACACTTTCAACGGAACAACTAGCAAGCCTCTAAGAAATGTACTCAAATCTAATAAAATTTGCCCTGAATTAAATCAAACTTCTGGTGCTCATATTCTAAGCAATTCACAAATTCACGCAAGTAGCAAATCTGCATTCTACACTCGAGAACTTCAAAACATCTTACGTAATGCATTTATTTCTAAATCAAATTTCGCCATTTTTACAACGGCGATTAGAAAGAATACGTTTTTGAGGAGAGAGGCATCAAAAACAAGAGAAAGAAGACGCTGGAGCCGGCTTGAAAGCGCAACTTTTAATAACAGTCGAGAGTTCTTCTTTTCTCAAAGCTAAAAGTAACATTTCAGAGCTGCTCTCCAACTTTTCGCTGAAAGAACCTTCCTGCTAATCTATATAGCCAAGAATTCATAATCTACTACGGCTTTGATTCGCCAAAACTCTTGTCAAAATAAAGCATTTACCTAGGCATCTTCTGGAACTTGTGAGTGATGACGGCGCTATCGGAACCACATTCGTCACAGCGATGTTCGACTTTCTCGCTACGCAAACAGTAATCAAGCATCGTCTGTATCGATGTAAGTGTCTTCCTTTTCAGATTTGATGACCTGAAATCAGATAAAATCAGCCAACTTTCAAAATTATGTATTGCCGATTTCTTCTGTGGCCAATCAACAACTCACTCTCAGCCGTCTTTATGCTTCCATCTCTCCCTCTCTCTTCCAAAAAATACTTAAATTAGATAATAGCTTAAACAATGAAAGCAAAATATCTCACCCGAACGTGGGTTGACCGAAATCGATCGGTAGACTGGTGCTTTCTTCATAAGTCGTATGCGTTTTGGAGCAACTGAAATGCCCACAATGAACCATATCCGAAGTGAGCGAAAAAATGAATAAGAATAATACCTAAATAAGTAACTACTACCAACATTATTATGACTTGATCACAAACATAATTGGTATCTAAAGATTTCAAGTTATCGCAAATCGGTTTCGTCGATCGGAAAACTACTCCACTTATGCAGTGACTCGTGGAAACAACGAAATATGCTTCCGAACAAAACAACCAACCGTTCACACTTGATGTCATGTTTGAGGGTGAACATGAAATTCGACAACACCGGATTCACGATTTCCTTTTCGCTTTCTTCGAGACCAAATTTCTTAGGAAGGATGTTGCCGCACTCGTCGCACAACTGGTCGAAAATATGAACCATAAATTCTTGAGCGTCCTAAATTAAAATATCATTGCACATTGTCCGCATCTAAAACGTCCCCTTAGCTAATCATTATTCCGCTACCTTCCCTCCCCTCCATGCCCCAGAGTGAAAACGAAGCTGAAAACAGTGCTCCTATCATACCACAACTGTGCACTCTATCCCGTCAATCAATCCACTCCTATTCCTACCCGTTTGCACAACTATCATAAGAGAACCCCCTTACCTCGATCTCTGATTTTGGGTTTGCAAGTGATCCACAGGTAAACTGACGACTTGCAAACCCGGAAACTTGCCAATTCCAGCTAAATAAGAAAGAAATCAGAGTTCAGCAACGCTGGAAAATACCCTCTCTACGCGTTTCTGCACACTGGTTTCTTTTTCAGCGCTCAATGCTGGACAGACACAGGTGTTACGAAGAAACCTGGCACAATTGCGCACCACGCCACATTATTTCTGAGCATAAGCATCTATTTTATTGCCTCGCATCAGCGCACCTCAAAAAAAGTTCCAATTATCGAAAGTGAATAGGTGAGAGGAACAGATCAATACAAGGAGGACGAGGAATTGACGTTAACAAACAAGACTGTTATCAGCCTCACCTGTTGATGGTTCTCTGAGAAAGTATCATTTCTGATGGCGTCCATGACACCCCTCAGCAAACGTTTGTTTTCCTCTGATGATGCCAACAAACGGCGACTCGCCAAGGTTGATAGAGCACTAAAACGGCAAATGTTCACAGCATCGTATCTGAATAATTAGGCAACCTCCATGTTATCGAATTCCAAACTGAAATTGCATCTTCCCAATACTTTGTTGCATTTCATTTAGTAATTCAGTGAAGCTGTTCTACGCCATAAAGCGACAATATTTTAGGATGAACAGAGCATTAATCAAGGTTGCATGGGGAGCGAAGACATCTTCTCAAAAGCCTCACTTTAAGTAATCTACGCGACCAGAAATTAAACAAGTACCTCTTCAATTTCTGCGCGGAATTACCACCTCTCGTTCCCATTAAGCTTTAAATTAACTTGATGAAAATAGCTATTTTCATTAAGTTCCAAATAACTTCATGAAAATAGCTTTAAAAAAGTTCTAGAAAAACTGCTGCATTCATACATCAAGCAAATATGTATCACCTCAGTTAATCAAATCATCTGAACTACTACAACAATCCCACAAATCCAATGAAAAAGTCCTGAATTGCAGGTAAGTTATTCGTAAACAAACCCTAGCAATTCAACGCCTTCTTTGGAGCTCTCATTGTTTGTAGCATTCGTTTTACATTTCTCCCACGTTACAAAAAGCTCCTTCGAGAACGTCTCAACACTAAAGATTGCTTGAAGCACCGCATTCATATAGCACGTAGCTCCCAAGTTCGCGAACCTGAAATTTTTTTACTCTATTTACATTACAACTGTCGTCGCTGTAGGTGCTTACGTTCTGATGTGTTTTGGTGCGTCAACTCCCTATGTTAACATTCGTGAATTATTATTATTAATAAAACTGAATAAAAATTGACTCAAAAACAGCGGATGGAATGAACGAGAAAAATATTGAATCCCCCCCCCCCCCTCAAATGTCAAATTCCTATTATAATTTCAATCATTTAACACACAGTTCATAAATTTTCACTACGCTCTATTTATTTAGCAAATATTTGGAAAGAAATAACGAAACGTGCGAAATTTCACCGGGAAACTCCCAAAAAAAAGAAAAAAAACAAACCCGCCAAAATTGAAGTGTTCATCTTTTTTCGGAGAAAATGGTGCAACGCTGGTGGATTTTTTAATGGGAGATTTCGTCGGCGATAGACTGCATAAATGCGTCTCATTGACGTCACTAATTCGACGTCGAAAACCTGTTGAAGGTTGTGGAGAGCAGCAAACAGCCGACCTAGTCGATCGAGCAGCGTCTTTAACATTTTCCTGAGAAATAAGTCTCTGATATGACCCGTATCTTTTGGTGGTGCATACTAATATTACGCGAATACTGCTTCTTTCTGAGAGTACTACTCTCCCTGTCTTCTATTTTCCGAAATCAAACAGAAGTTGCTAAAAGCACTGAGCAGCACATACTAATGAAATCCGCATCAATCTAAGCAACGATGTTCCTATAGTTAAGCTAGTGGCCGTAGAACGGCAGTAACTCGGTATGAAACTAATTAATAAGCTTCTCAACAGGATGCTCAAAAACTGAGGCCCTTGTCTCTTCAATACTGCTGAAACAGTTTTGAATTTATCTTCCCCATCTGTCCTTGCATGCGCCGCATCTTCTAACACACGAAACAACAAAACTTAGTGTGCTCTCTACTATATATGTCAGACACTGCCATATTGGAATGTCCTTATCTAAGCAACAACTTCAAGCAATGTTTGCCGCGAAAACTCATCTACAACTGCTAATACGAATAAATGGTAAGACGAGAAATACCTCTCGTTCCATTGTTGCAAGGATTGACCTCATTGACGATCGACTCTTATAAACCCGCTCGTGTTGCATTTTCCTATCCAACTGAGGTCTGTAAATGCCCTCTTCATATAAAAAAGACAGAAAAAATCCCAGTGAAAAACGAAGATATAAAAAAACCTAAGAATTTATTTCGCAATAAATGGAGAAAACATTAACGAAATGAAGCCTGAGACTTCAAAAAATCTGCTGCATGAACCACATCCCTACCAGCCAGTTTTGTAATGATGAGAGTCTTTGTTGAAAAGCCTGGCGCTATTCCACCAGAAAATTACATTACATACAGCAGTTTTTATGAGTAACAAAAGAAAAGTTGGTAATGTCTTTATACACGTCTGAGTACGACCGATAACTCATAAAGAAATTCGAGACAATCCTGATGAAGAAATATTGCCTAAGCGAAAGATCAACGAAATTTCTTGATTCAAAGAATAACCTCATTAAGTTCAGGTGAGATTCAACTTAAACAATAATTGAAGCGTGTAAATAAAAGATGTCACTCTACCTTTCTATCTGTGATTGATCCCCATAAAAACAATCCGACCAATGTTCTGGACGCTCCAAAACGCTATTCGACTCCGGAGTCATAGTAGTTCCCCGCTCGAATGAAGTTTTCATGCAACCTCTAGAGATATTTTTCGACGCTTCAACTGCCGCTCTTCCTGGTTCCACCGCACACTTATTCCGATCGACTGCCTCTGACTCTTGGCTATAAAGACTGATTTCGTTGGCGGCCGCTTTAGTTCATATTTCTGCTTCTACTCCACAGGTACGGTGAGCAGCATCCGACTCATGGCACATTTTGATTACAGAACCTTTCACTCTCACAACCTGTGCAGTGTAGAGCCCATCACCTCTACCACCTTTGTAATTCGGTCTTTCACGTTCCGCCTGCATCGATTAAAGAGGAACAATTTCGCACACCTGCAGAGTCATTAAACGTCTGCCTCATATAATCTGGAATCCAAGCACGGCGCAGTGTTCTAAATGCTTGTCAAAACCATCATTGACATAGATAGCTCAATAAATCCTCTGCCAATTGAAGAAACAAATCTTCCTTGACAGCTTTTGATAACAGCGAAAAACATATATTTACAGTGATGAATTTTATAGAAGTATTCCTTACAAACTTTGTGTAACTTCTTAACCTTAACCAACTTTATAAAAATGAAATACAAACGAACAGTAAATATTTTTTCAGACAAAAAAATTTCTTTCCGACAAACGTATAATAAAATCCCACTAGGGTTTCTTTTTCTGCTGTAGAAATGGCACTTCTCCATCAATCCATATCTGATCTCTGAACAGCTCGCCAAAAACTTTCACTCATACTTCAGTTTAATTCCGATAAATCAGGATGTTTTAATACAGCACTGCCATCTATTACAACGAAATACTTCGTGACAATCACGTCACGTTATAAAACTGAAGCCCGCGGTCTTAGTTAAATCGAGAAAACTTCTCAAGATAAATACAGTACCTCTTATTGGAACTCGAATTGGATTCGTCTAAAAACCCCGATATGAAATCCCGTAAAATCATTGATGCCTTGCCATCATTTCGGAATGATGACGACTTATCGGCCTGATCGGCCGCAATAAACGATGATGATTTATTGAATTCCTCAGTCGCGACAACGGCTCGGGGTTTCTTCGACAGAAGCGTACTTGCGTTCTCAACTAAAATTTTTATTATTCAATAATACGTCACTCCTCTCACATACCTTCATGAGCGAGGTATATCACTGAAGGTATGGAACTGCAGGTGAGTGAATAGAGAGTAAAACGCTTAGGAAAAGACTATTCTCACATAAACCTCCCTCAACAGAGTAGCGAGAAAACTCCCTATGAATTTCATGACTCCATTACAGTGTGGTCAAAGTTTAAATAGAACTAAAGCCGAACATAAAAAATTGCACAGGTGACCGTATTTGCAACCATAACTTTCATCACGCCAGTTCAAAAACTAATGAAAGCTAAAAACCTCAAGTTTTTTTGCATCAGAATGCAACAATGCCAAAAAAATAGATAAGGTAATCGTAACAATTATAAATACGTATTTCTGCAAGCACATATCAGCAGCAGCTATTTCAGCAAATTTCACAGGGATTAGCGCTCAAACAAAGGCAGATAAGTGCAGCCCAAAGATGGCATTCTGTTGCAGTAATTGAGACAAATGAGCATTCGATACGGCTATTTGACAAAAAGCATCCAATCAACACACTTAAATGAAGGGACGAATCATGTTTTTATTCAATTCAGCTTATTTATCTCACACTGCTGTCCCAGTTCAGATCCCTGCCGACAATCACCGAGATCAAGTGACCATTCCCGGTGAACTACCCATGAACTAAGATATTCTTTAGGTAATCGCCGGAAATGCAATAGTTCACTTTTTACAGAATATAAAACGATAAATAATCTGTCAACGAACCGCTATATCGTTATAAACATCCTCAGCCGCTTCCCCTTCTCTTCCCTCAACCTTACACACACACACACGACAAATATAGCGAAATTTAAAGTCTCGTTGCACTAAAACAGAATACCATCAGGCAAACCTTGCATACGGCTTACCTCGCTTCCACCCACGGCTGTCGAACGAGCGACGAGCACTATCGCTGATAGAAACTTTCGAAGGCGGTGTTACTGCTCTTAAAATACTTTCGTTACATACGTATGCATAACCTCTCTTCCTTCCACCGCCCAGAAGTTAAAAATTTTATGCTTTCCCATATTCCCGACAAAGACTTTTGAAAACAAGAATGAGACAGAGTATCTCACTCAACAGATGCATATTTAATGCACTCATTCTGCAATACATTCTATAATGCTCAACAAAAGAAAAAACATAACGCCCTGAAGTAGATGAATAAATAAGTCAAAAGGCAAAACAATCAAACAAATTCGAGAGAGGTTCGTACTTCTGAACTGGCATCATTGGAGTCCTAGAGTTCGCGGTTCGAGCAGTTTGATAGAGGCCTCGCGACTTAGGAATTCGACCATCTTGAAGTGCCGTCACTGCAAATTAGATGAAATGCGTTAGAGTACCATAATTCACAAATATTACACTTCAAGCAGAGCCGATCACAAAAAAAAAAACTTGAAGTATAGAGCTCATCCGCACTAAACGGCTCGTTCATCTGAAACGTTTAGCTGCAACTACTTAAGTCTAAACGTCGTTCATGTACAGTGAACAAGTTCAGCTGTTCAATGTTTCATAATCGTAGCAATCACAATCTACGACGCTAAATAATGCATGTAATCGATGCTCTAAAGCAGAAAAATCCACGACCATATCACCATTTCTTGTGCGAAAATTATGCAAGCACGAGATAGATTAGTTCGGCTAAGATTTTATTAAATCCAAGTACAAAACGCTCTACAATCTTATCCTATAATTTAAAATATGCAACTTTTGAAATACACTAACACATGGTGAATAAAAATTTCATTAAATAACTAGTCAGTCTAGTGAAGCAACCTGATTGCAAAAAAAAATTGGGCAGAAATTGAAATGAAAAGGAGAAATTGCAAAAAATGACAGATCAAAGCGAAGCGAAATCATCATAACAAAAAGACACAAAGAGATTCAGTAGACAGTAATCTCTAGATTTCTCCAACGTTGAAATGCAAAACCATTGCAATCAGCAATCTGATATTAGCAACATTATCTCTCATGAAATAAATTGAGTTCAGAATACAATTTACCAGGCAAAATACTCTTCAGAAAGCTATACGCATCGTTCATCTTTTCCTTTGAACCGAAATCGACAGTGATCTCCATAAGTGAGTTCGTAGACGATCCACATTTCGCAATTAATGACAGTGTTGTGTAAAATGGTGCCCTCGTTGGTAGAAATACTGCATCCTTTCCATATGACTAAAGAGATTTTAAAATATACTATCAAATACTATGAAAGAAACGAAAGCGAAAAAAAAACTGGAAAACTGCCGGAAAAAAATAAAACCGTAGAAAAACAAATAAAGACGTTTAATGATAAACGGACAAGTAAAGGATAGAAAAAACCATGAAGGATTTGCCACAACTTTGATTTTGCGAATAAAAAAAGACAGCCTATAAATAAGTGAACTACGACTATGACTATAGAAAACGATAAATATACAAATCAACGACAAGAATGTCATAACGATATGGTGGCTAGAAACGATTAATATCTTTAGACTATTGCATTCAGTTTCCTTTACCTTGATGGAACCTGCGAACTTCGACATGTCGTTGACGGCAGTACTTCTAATAAATGAAAAAGTTTGATCATAAAATAAATTTCTTCTAAAGTTTTCAAAATTCTTACGAACCTTTTTGCAGCCGTTTTTAGGGCACCATTCTAGATGCTCCGTCTTGCTATTCCACCGCAACGTACCGTTCTGCATCGGTGGAATGAGCTGCACCCCTTGTGGGACGCATCGCACCTATAAAAAAAATTCAAAGTTAATCTATGCACATTAGGGTTCGAAGTATTATTTCAATCACTCTCTCATTCGCCCTCCATGACATCAAAATCAAGTTATTACACGGATTTAAAGGTGAACGACCATCGATCTACTTGATCTCCTGGTTTTCAACTCGACAATTAATGATGCGTAGGTGGACAAAGTGGAACGGCACAGCAGTGACAATAACATCGATAAAAATAGAAAAAAGCAATGATCAGAACGTTGCCACATCCAATCAAAATGCATCATAAAAGGTTGGTACCTTCAGGTGCCAAAAATCCTCCAAATTTTTTCATGCAAACAGTATCGCTCAGGTTCCGGATCCCCTCAAAAAACGAGCATTGGCTCAAGTCGCATCAGCCAGCACCAATGTTTTGAAAAGGTATAGGCGTTAGTGCGCACCCACCTTAGCATGCCAATCGCGGTCATCACTCATTATGAGTTGGCCTGCATCCGACAGGTGCCTTCAATGCAGCGTTAATTGTAGCGATATTCAAAGATCAAGATTCCTGCAAAACTTGCTCCTCTCAAAACAAAATGGCACAACACAAACATTGCCGGATATACAAATATCATAGTGAAGCATATACGGCGACCCCCTAAATGCACAAAATAACCTAGAAATAACACCGTCATTCGAAATGTTTTCGTGTGGTGATGGTTAAATCAAGCTTCGACTGCAGCCGCGACCAGCACCTGAATTAACTTATTACAATATAGAATGAATTAAGCCATGTCTTTGTCACGACTACGTTCAAACTATTTGAATCCGGTTGACGAAATCTGCTCAGTTCATCCTCCATATATGATTGTGGGTTAATCGGTCCTGATTTTGGTAGCGATCGTCACCAACTTTTACCCAGGCTTATCCCAACATTTTCCGCAGTGAAAATGTGCAACAGCGAAATCAGTCTTTGCGAACCTACTATAAGAATTTCCGCATGAAGAGTGCTATCACTTCTATTACAACCTGTTACCTCTCCAAATCAACTAAAATATTTCAAAGTGCTATAAATGAGGCACATAATCTACAAACAGTTCATATGTGATAAAGCTGTTGTGCATAATAAAAACTTGGCCATAAATAAACCTTGCAAGCTCGAACTGAAATTGCGAACGTTCGAGACAAACTGCACACGTAGATGAACTGAAAATACAACTTTGCAACTCAAAAACAATCATCGACAGACTCCACCCAGATTAGTTCGCTTTCCCGCGATAAAAGATTTCTGAGGGCGCGAAAACGATACGGAAAAATTGTTGAGTAGCTATACGCTGCAATAATTATATTTGCATGAGATACACCTTCGAAGGAATTGTGATATGGGGAGTGCTGCTGAGTGAAGTATAAGCAGCTTAACAGAGAGCTATTATGAGCTGGTGAGTAAACGAAAATCTCAGCTTAAATGAAGCGTTTATGAAATAAACATAAATAGAAATAGCAAAAGATAGCGTAACGTCACTAAATATTTCAAGGTTCAAATTTTTTTGAAGCAATCGTTTGAATGTTTTTCCAACGAAGGCAGCTTAAAATATATATGAATTTGATTTCTTTTTGCCATAAAATAACACATAAAAACGTATGCAGGGTATAATTTCACCGTACGGTAGTATTTTTGAGTACACAAATGATACAACAGAGCTTTGCAGTACAGGGTGTTATGACTGGTTACTTACTCGCATGCGGTTTTTTGATGTAAAGCAGCGAATTTGCATACTAAATTCACCGAACGTTTGCAGCGAATATTATTACATCCCCCACGTATAAAAATGTTAACAAAAGAAAAAGGGTTTTTGCAACACTGTTTTGGAAGAGATGGTTAGGATCCTCCTGTAAATTTTGAAAGGAAATTTTCTTCAGGAAGAGAGATCTATTCAAATTTATATATATATATATATATATATATATATATATATATATATATATATATATATATATATATATATATATATATATATATATATATATATATATATATATATATATATATATATATATATATATATATATATATATATATATATATATATATATATATATGGAGAGCAAGAAGAAGAAGAATCTTTATTGAAATATAAATAAATTCAATGAAAAAAATTGCGACAAGCAGTGGAATGCTAAAACGATATTGCAGCGAAATCATAAAACAACGCCATACACAATGACGCATAACCAGTAAGTAAATTATTTTCCCGGCAGTGAACGTGGGAAAATAATTAATTTAATGGTGATATAGAGATAGCTGTAATAACACAAGAATGGCAAGAAAAGAAATATGCAGAGGACAAAAATTGCAGATAGAAGCAAGATCAAAATAGAGTACAACGGAATCAGTACATCAGACGGCTGATGTTCTTATATCTACTGATTCGAGGCAACTCATCAATACAGAAATGTTCTGCGCTTCTGCGATCTTACGAGGCAGCTGATTACGAATGCGGACAACTCTAAACTGGAAACTGTAAAGGACGCTGTTCGCAGAGCAGGTTTTGTGCCTTAATTGATAATCACATGGTCGACGCTTACGCTATATGCTTTCCAGTGGCACAACGGAAAAACCTCTAATGATTTTGAAGCGAAGGACGAGATGAAATTTCAGCCGATGGTACTCCAACGGTTCAAGATCAAATACCTTTAGCCTGGCCTCATAATCGGGCGTATATGGCCCAACGAACAATTTACGGAATGCTTTACGAGTATAACATTTTTGCACATTGTCCATAATATTTATATCACTTAAAAGATGTGATGACCAGACTTGCGTACAATATTTCAAAATAGGAGGGCAGTACACAATGTACGCTTTACGGTAATGTTCAATGCATTTGTGTTTCAAAGTACGCAGAATGCAGTTGGCCACCCTTAACGCTTTCGCAGCAGTTTCAATGCAGTGCAGATTCCAGTGTAAATCAGGACATATCTTAATCCGAAGATCGCGGATTCTGTCGTCTGCAGATGCGGAGACCTTGTCGTCCAACCGTAGGAAGCACTCGTGATGACAGTTCAGCATTTCCCATAAGAAACACCTAGCTGCCGAGATTTTCACTATTCGCCAAGGATGTCGAGGTCACTTTGCAGAATGTGAAAATCGATGGTGGGGTCATGCAAAGGGCGATATATTTTCAGACCACTGCGAACAGTTTGCAGACACTTGATGAGTTATCGGACATATCATATATATAAAATATGAACAGGAGCGGACCAACGACATTCCCTTGAGGAACACCACTGATTATATGAAGACGGCTGGAAAGTGAACGTGCTACTTTTACGGTGAAACAACGGTTAACTGGGAAGCATCTGAGCCACTTCAACAGCGAACAGCAAACAGCATACGCTTGTAGCTTGTGCAAAAGATCAATCTTACCGGTTTCAAATCTCGACTACTTTATTCACTCCTCTTCAATCTTATTGTTGTATTTTGTGATAACTTTATAATCAGTGCACTTTATTGCTCATTCGTTATTCCAGCTTTTTTTTTTGCTGGGTTCGTATTTTGTGCAGCTTCGACGCGCAAAAATTATAACACCGAAGCATTGTCGTCTAAATCTCTATTAGGCAAATATGGGCTTGCATTTATAAACGATCCATCAACGATCTGAAGTAAAATAAACAGATTTCAACTGTTTTCCAGTAATCGAGAATGCAAGTTCGATTTAATCTATAGTCGAACGCAGAATTAGTGAAGCTTTGACTTACTCTGTTTGCTTTGTGAGTCGCTGTCGATTAGTGCTGTTTCATTTCATAATCTCATTATTTTTTAATCATCACTACATCTGCATGCAAAAAAAGAGAAAAATAGTATAGTTTAGTAGATCTTTGGATGTGTTCAGCGAAAAATCTTCTTGAGCGGAACAAGTTCTATGCTTGTTGAAATTCTTTTTTCTTTATCTCTAATATATCATTTAAGACAATGATCTCATTCTTTTAGTTATTGAATGGACTTCCAGTCTACGATCTACTTGGCCGATCTCATTCTTAAATATCAGATATATAATTGATTAATGAGAAACATTTCATGTTTTGTTTGGCGATATGGCTGTTTCCGATGAATTCATATTGCCTTTCATAGGAGGTTTTAGGATGATCTGAACTATTTTGTAACATTCTTTGTTTTCTTTGAGATTCATGCTTAAGAATCTTAACAAAGTTATTCCACTCAGTTTATCGTGAAGTTCATATCTGCTAGTAACTATGAACAACGCTCCTGTCGTAGTTCACTATGTATGTGCATAGATATGAGAAATAACACTCTGAAACCTCGAGGCGTTCTAATATTTATTATTCAATTATTATTTCTGAGATGTAAACTTGACGTGCAGTAATTTCCTTCATTACAAAAGATCCTCTGCTTGCCAAACAATATGTGTCCTCTATTTAAAATCCGTTGCCATAGATTTCTTTTTCGCGCATTTTATCATCTCTCTAAGCTCAGCTCAAATTTTATACAACCATCACCGCTGTATAAAATTGCAGCTAGTAATCTTGTAATGTTTTATACAAATTTGTTTATTTGTAATATTTGATATCTTCATAATTTGCATTTAAATAAATGTACTTATACTGCTTAATAACTTGCCAGTTGGCTTGAAACTGCCTGTAACTATTAAAGTAAATGCCATTTTAAAGTATATTTCAAAGTTCTAGTAAACTTGGTTCGTCGGATGCAGTTTTGATTATGATTTGCCATGTTGTTCATTACATGCACTCGTCACCTTTTGCTCGTACCTGACAGAGTAGGTTGATGAGATCCAATTTTCATGCAGTTTACTGGATAATGTCTTCAGGTTGGTGCTTGTATGATCATTCTTATCGCAGAGTTGAGTTATTCGTCTTTTCTCAATCATCATTTTCCAATAGATATACGATTATGGTTGCATTCTGCTAAGATTAGTTTGTTTGAAAAGCAGCGATGAGAAATGATTTGGTTGCCATTTATTAGAGATACATTATTTGATCAATGCCTCCTAACTGGAATTCGTTATATATGATAGCTGTTTATATTAAATCAAAATCGTGATATTTATAGATGATACACGCATGAATGAGTTTAAATGAAGCACATTTAAAAACGAAATCAATCAGAAAATTTCATTCTATAGAGGAATATTTGCAAACTAATCTGATGTTTTCAAGGACATCTAATGACATGAACAGAACTAAGTAATCATTGATGCAATAAGAGTGCAAATTAAATGACATGCATTCCAATTTATATGTCTCTTTTATTGATTATCTCTAAAGTACATTTTCCATGATTTTTGAATTTATTCTCTGAAAATATCAGTACCACAGGATCTGATAAGAGCATTTTGAAAAGGTTTTAGCGCATTGTTAGGTTTACTGAGCTAAAAAAAAAAATGCGATTTTCAATAGAAATACAATATGCCTAATATAGCTACTTCTCAAAGCGATTTCTCTCAAAGCAGTAGAACATTTGCTCCAAACAAAATGAGTAGCATTCCACTCTCATAAAGATTGAAATGATATGGTGCTCACTTCATGATTTTCTATAGTGAAAGAAATATAGCGATTCTTTTTAGTTAGATGCCAAAATTGCGAAGTTTTTGTTAGAATAAATTACATATGCAATTTCTTTGTGAACTTCTCGCGCAAATATTGCTGATTTATTAGAGGGTTTCGAGCATATAAATATATACTTGCATGTACACACAGGTGAGCTAAATAAATAGAGAAATAGATTAATAAATAAATAACTACATATATATACATATATACATATATATTTATATATTTATATTTATATTTATATACGCACATACAAATATTCAGCCATAGATACAACGTCTCAGTTATGCAGTTTTTAAGTGTTGAATTGCAATGGTGCAATAATTTGACCTTGAAGACGGTTATTGATTCGGCGTACGGCTCCTTAGAGCATTTGAGAATCGATGAAAGCATTGCGGATTTGCGTTGTCGGAAAACAATGCCTAGAATTAATTGTTTTGGAAATAATTCACTTTTAATTTCAATGAGAGAATAATTTTAGCGAAAAAAAAAGCCGTGAACATTTCGCATCATAAAGGTCATCGGTGTTCACTACAAACCTCGTTGTTCACCACGAAAATCGTCTTTCAATCGCAATTCCCCTCCCACTTTTCGAACATACCCACTATCATACGTCATAGTTGTGGCCCTTTCATCCCACTCTCTCTTTTGACGGTCACCTTACTCGTATTTTCTTCATTAATGACCACTCGTAATGTGTGACTGTAGAATCATACTCGAAACCACCTCTACAAGACAGCATTCGGTGACCGTCGAAGAATGAAAGCACCTTGAATTTCTTTGCTCCGATAACTATGCAAATCCGTTAATGAGAGGCTATTTCAATTAACATACATTGTGCATAGATGCAATGTGGATTGACGCATTGAAATAATTCACTTTTGTTTGTCGTGTTTCCAAATTCTTTCATTTTCTATGTAATTATGTTGTATTATTGCATTCTTTTATTGTAGTTGTGCCATGTTTTTTACCATATTGCATATTTTCATGCCGAGAATGCAAATTTATATGTTTCTATTAAAATCATTAATGAGTTCAATAGATTTTGTCGAAATTAACAGCATTCTGCAATACCCTTAGGGCATATTTCTGGAACACTTATACATTTTTTTTCGCTACTTTCCTCGACGTTTTCATCGTTCTTTAATGAGATTATTGCCTCGGTAAGTTTCATTTCTTCAGTAAAGTTTTGTTCGTTTTATTTTTCTTAATGCCATAATTTCATCGTTACGGCTTTAATTTTATTATCATTTGCATATTTTAATTAAAAGAGCACTTATTATATTCGATTAAAGCAATGACACTCTCATTATGATCTCCCATGTTATATAATTAAATAAAATATCGCGGAAAACGTTACAAATATATGGTTTACATCAGCTACTTTAATTTGGCTCAGACTCTGATGTTGACCATTTTTGGTGAGCAATGCAAAACTTTTTTCATAGGCATGGTCGAACCCGCGACCTTACGCTTGTCGAGCTAATGCCGCACCACTGAGGGAAAGATCGCGGGGTCGCATGTACCCGCGGGCGATTTTCTTTGATCCTCGAATAAGGGAAGAGATCACAGTTGAATTTGTACATATGAGAACATCGCTTATCATCATGAATATTTCGACGTGCGTCTTTATCAACGATTGGTTAACAGAGATTTGTATTTTGCTTATTCCAGGAACATAAACACAGAATGCTTTATTCAGTATTACTCATTACACTCTTTGCCGCATCATCGCGTTCATTTCAAACGGACGAAAAGAATAGTGAAAGTGCTTTTGTGCTATTCCCACACGGAGCCGATCCGCAATCCGACACCAAAGTTATAATACCCGCAGGTGGCATTTTTGAATACTTTTTTCATTGCTTTTAATATCAGTACTGTTCAATGCAATTTTACATTAGTGCCAATAAATGATTTGCGGGTTCTCGGTTGCTACCGCTATGCTTTATGAAATTCATGCATGCGAAGTAACAGTAATTCCTCTTCATATCCCCCCCCCCCCGCTTTTTCACTATCACCTATAAAATTTCAATGTGTGAAATCAACGCCAAATCACATTTCAATGTGCCATAGTATATGGTTATCTTTGATGGCTGCGATTATTGTCACGCATATAATTCAGCATTTGATGCTCTGGGATCACAAAATTGTCATGAAGAGAATCAGACCAACTGAAGTGATCTCTTCGCAAACCTCTTGCTCCAGCTATGTATCTCATGAAACGTTAGCTGGCTGTGTTGATACGTTGTTCCTAGTGCTCCTTAGAGGTGATTATCGGAGATGTGGGGATGGTAATTCCTCTACGCTATTTGACTGCATTCGTCAACGATTGTGTTAGCTTTTCTTCAACACGACATATACCGACATACATGTGGCCATCGATTATTCTCAAAAGCAACTTGTATTTGCAATAAGTTTTTATTAAAAGCGAATGTGTGTTGAAACTTAAAAACTCTCAACAATGTTTTCCACTTGCATTATAACAACATTCGTTGTGTGCTTATTGATGCGTTCATCGCATATCTGTGTCATTGTTCTCGGTATTTCTATTGCGCATCATTTCAAGGACAAATTCATTTCGATGTAAGCCGTCAAATATACCTTATATATATTATTAAAAAGAAATTTGAGAACTTCATTGGTGGAAATTTCTCTATGTAAAAAGAAGAGAATTTTATTTCCCCAAATAGTTGAAACAATTATAAAAATTATATTGGTATGAAAAATTTTTGTATGCATTTTTTAAAGAATTTTTCTAATATTTTTTAATTTATTGAAAAGTTTTTTCTTCGTAAATTTCGTCGAAACAAAGTGAAAATTTATTTCCAAATGAAAATTGCCGAAAACAATCGCTATGAAATTGCTCTAATTTCCCATAATTTTATTTTAATGTAAATAATTTAGCACATTTTCATCACCTATGAAAGATATTTTGCATTTAGCTTCCGTTTAACTTCGACGAGCATGCAGTTTTTTTTAAAGAAGCCGCAATAACTGCATTAATAAGGAATGCTTTTACATGAATCTTTCGCGCAAATTTGTTTCAAAAATTATTCTACCGGATAGTAGTTTAATATTCAAATAAATAAATAAATAAATAAATAAATAAATAAATAAAAATAAATAAATAAATAAATAAATAATAATGTGCATCTGCAATAAAATAATTAATAATATTTGAATAAATAAAGAAATATTTAAATGAATCAATTCACAAAATTTGCAACTGCAAATTCAAGAATTTGAATATTTTATGGTCATGAATGAATACATCATTACACTTTTAAATATTTTTGTCTCACTAAAATTTAGTGCTTCAGTTGATTCATTGTAGTGTCGGGTATTTGAGATTTCTGCTTTATTTGCTTTTTTTTTCTAACATCAGCATATTGCTCATTGTGGTTAATTGTTATTTTCTGCTTTAGTGGCTTAAGTCGTTCGCAAATACCGAAAACTACACCCACACATATGTGAGCTTAGTTTGTCGCCTATTACCTCGCACCGATCATGGAGCCTAAAGGCATAACAAAATAAGCAAACCACGTAGTACGACCATACATGCTTGGCACTACTATGTGCTTCTAATAACCACATATCGCACATGTGGTCCGAAATATATATTCAAAAAATCACAAATATTTAATCACATGTTAGGACTATATATATGGATATTAATAGAGGAAGGTGGAGGAACTCTTTATACAATGAGAAAGGATAGTGAGTGCATTTTGTGCTTGCTTCATTCTTGTTTAAAATGCAAGGAAAGCAATTCTGAAAAGAATAATCTCTTATGGATTGAAGTGCAAACGCAAATTAACCTAAGAAGATGCAATTGTATGACTCTTCCAGAGAAATTCAACTGAATAAACAAGAAAGTAAATACGTTTACTGATATTGTGAAGGCGTCTATCTACTCTCAGAAGGGATTTTGAGTGTTTATCAATCTTTCAGTTATATTTATTCATAGTGTGTTATCACCTTCATAAATATTACAAACTTTATTAGTATATGAATGAAGAGCATAAACACTTAATGAATAATTTTCTAGAGTGTTGAGATTTTCAAATAAATATCACTAATGAGCGATCTTCTTAGAATCGATTGTGCTAGAAGTGTGCATGAATATTTTAGCATAACACATATGCTCCTAATTCACTAAGCAAATGAGCTGTTAAACGATTCACATCCATCGAATTTTTTTATTACTTGCATTTTTTTTTTGTTACTGAGAGCATTTATTGAATTTATATACACGTGAAATAGACTGAAAGCACCGAACAGTTCGTCCCGAGTTGAGTTCGTAACCTGAGCTAGTTATAACCAAGGATTACAAATTTGTAGATTTTGTAATAGAACATTCTAGACTTAATATTTGCTTCTAATTAAAATATTTGGGAATTAAAATACATATGTGAAAGGTAAGTAATTTCTGCTAAAACTTTCATTTCGATAATAATATGAATGGATGATTAACGGAAATCTCCGATTTTTAGTTTCAAATGGACCACAACCACCGTTCCCATGTATAGTCGCTGAGATGGGTATACATGAACATGGACAAAGCTTCACAAAAGGCAATTTCCACTATAAATGCAATAATGGAACCTCTGAAGTTATTGGTTAGTAATGAAATCTTTATTCTATAGTAAATCGATTATATTTGTTATATATTCGTGCAATAGAAGCTTTCAAAGCTGTAATTTTCTTCAGTGTCGAATTATTTTCCAACTAAAAGGAAAAGATTCGCAGAGTAAAGAGAACTCGTCGGAAAAACAGCAAATAAAAAAAAGCAACCGTTGATTAGAATAATTCACCCAAAATATCCATTATATTCAGATCTGTCCTGGTGTTCCTAGCACTTCTTTTTCATATAGTTTATCCTTTAATGAAAGGTTTTTTCCTTCAATAGGAATTTTGCTCTTAAAAGAAAGTTATCTATTTTAATGAAAATATTGTTAATTATTCGCATCAAATAATTCTAGTTCCTCGGAAGCAGTCCTCTCTTTATTGATTCCTTTTTCCAAATGAAACTCATCAACTCGAATGCTCTAGCAGTGAATAAAATGACATTATTGTAGCTTGCATAGCAGATGATAAATCGGTGATACACGTCGGTCGTATGTTTATTCGTAATGGCGTAAAACATAAGTGCACCGTTCATGGCGATACGGTAACCTATGAGCAAGGTAAGTCTCTATCCAACGAATTCTCTTCACTCTTTTTAGACGTTATCGTTTATGGCATATATATCGGATATGTTCAAGAAATATTGCAATTTTATCGGGAATCCCTACTGGTTCTGTGTTACTATTACCTCAAAAGGAGTAATCACAACGTTTAGGGCATTTCTAGAGACTTGCAATGAGTCACAACAGTCAAATACGACAAATTAACGATTTTGCAGGGAACATATACATGCTTTATGTAACTTCGCAGCTTTATATCAAATCGTTGTATGTTTACTGCGAATCTCTCAATAGATTTGTAAGAGGTTGCTAGAGCCTTCTAATGTCCCTTTATACGTTACTATGGTAGACTATTAAAGAATAGTTTTGTGTTGATTTATCGCAGTAAAAAATCGCTAAAGCACTATTCGTACACTTTAGTATGGAGCAATTCACTCATTTATCGAGTCCTGCTTGCCTGATATTCATCACAAGCTCCATTCGTGCCTTTCAGCCTTATGAGAACTCCCCTCAACTCTTCAGGAAATTCGTGTATTCTTTCAAGAAATCTTTACATTTTAAAATGAATTTCTCCTCATGGACGATCGCCCTTCTTGAAAAATAGTGAATTCTAATAATAGTATGATGTCATTTTGAGAGGTATTTCAATTAATTTAGCGGTATAAAATTGCGAACGACAAGGCATCGAGTGGTTGATATTTGAAGAATGAACTTCGAATCTCACCCGGTTCAATCATTGTTGGCATGGCTAAGCTTGACCAGAAATTTACCACGTTTCTGTATTGTATGCGTACCAATGAACATCAGTTAAATCGACTGGCCTACGTATAAACGAAATAAGAGATATTATTATCTAATCGCATAGATGGATATGACCCCATGAGCAGGAAATTTTTTCCTGCATAGGTATTAGATGGGAATATGTTATCAATTACGATCAATAAGTTACTAATCGATAAATCGATATCTGTGAGCTTCAGTCGGATCTTGCCTTCAACCATTATTTGCTTTATCTCAATCGCTTTTCATTTCAGAGTCGACATGCTTCGAAAATGGTGTTCATTACATCGTTGGTGATAGATTCAGGAATGGATCTTTCCAGCTCGTCTGTCAAAAAGATGGAATCTCAATTGTCGGTAATGAACTCATTGGAAATTGAAATTCTCCAAATTTTAGAAGCCAAATATTCGAAATTTTACCAGTTAGTACGATCGGACAAAAAATTCTCCCGCGATGGAAAAAATTCCACTTCCGTTCGAGAAAGAAATAGTGACCTGTCTCGATCGATTACAGAGGTACAATTTTATTATTTTGATACATATGAGCGAAGAACCTCATTTGGTTTAACCAGCATATAGCATTGTATGATATGATTTTACAGGTTGTTATATACAAAATACAGATGAGATAATACCATTGGGAAGTGTTCGCGTGATTGCTCATTATCGTCACAATTGTGAATTATTATCGCAAGGCAAAGTGCGATATTCGGTGAATTGTAAGTGCATCGTTTTGTACAAGTTATTATCGTTAGCTGATTATAGTTTATCAAAAAATCGATAAGGATTTCAATACGTGTGATATTGCTGCATTGTTGAGAAAGTAAAGCAACCGAGTTAAGATAAAAAGATATCAGATGAGGAAAAAATTTTGGACTATGAAAAGAGAAGCAAAATATCGATGAGCAGATCAAGTTTAACGCTTCTCGTTTTGGGCAATTCCAGCACCGCAACAAAGCATTCGACTTGTTGTTTCGAAGAATATGCGGAGCCGATACACTTAGGTGATGTGTAGCTGCAATTTTAGTAGTTATAATATTACCTGTATGAAAGATTTCTTGGTTATTTGAAGTAACGACTAAGACAACACACATTCCATTATGACAATTTCAGTGATTGGTTGCAAGAAGGACGATGAATTCTTTAACGAAGGCCAAATTTGGACTGAAAAACACATCAGGTATCAGTGTACATCCGATGGTACTCTCAAGGTACTCGGTGAGTTATATCTGATTGCATTAAAGCTCTACCTGTGACATGTTTTTATATACTCTGCACGAAAAAAAAAAGAATAGTAAAGAGCCATTAAAAAGGCGTAATTTAAATAAGTAATTTCTGTCACTGATAATTGAAGAACCACTTGAGTATGTGAATGCCACTCGGCTGTACGTGATAGTATGCAAATAAACGGACAGAGACATCGATGAACGTCGGAATTTACATTCGGGGAATATCGTTCGGATCTGAAAAAAAAAACACCAAAAAGATTTAAAGCAGACTTTGCTGGAATATATCAAAAGGTTTGTTTACATGAATAACCAAAACATATCTCGATGAGCACTAGAGAATCATTTGATTTTTTTTTCTTATTTTTTTCTTTAAATAACCCTCTAAAAATATTTGCCAATTAGTTCATTCTTGAATGCAATTGGTATTAAGGATAATCCGAAGATTTCAGTAAAAATCGTGGAATATTTGAAAGAACTCTGTAAAAATTGGAGAGATGGATGGATCTCTGAAGATAAAGATATGAATCATTTTGCGTATCGGCTGGACGGAACTGATTTGGTTGATTATATCCTCTTCGGAATATTGAAAAAACTTAAGCCACTTTTTTGCAATAAGTTTCTGCCATGCGAAAAAATAATGAACTCACATCTATTGATTGGAAAATATGCATAAAACGTATCATGCATATATATATAAGGACAGAACAGTGCTAAGGATGTGATTTAATGGCGATATGTAATTGCTACCGTATGCAAATGAGGGCCCGCCCGTGCTTTCAAAAGAAATATTCCCTATAGACTGGGCGTTTAACTTCTCAAAGTGGACGATTTGGGGTGTCCAGTATGCGCTGATTTCCAGCCCATTCAGATGCTGAAACGAAAGCCTTCTTTCACGGATGGGATTGTCCTCGATTTCAAACATTTCTCAGCTGCATAAAAATTTACAAGCACTTTTTCGAGTTCACTGCATAAAAATGCACTCAAAGAATGTCCTATTTTCAGGATGCGTGGACGAGGGTGGTCTGTTTATAGAACTTGGTCGAGACGTATTAATGGGTGGTGTGGTGCACCGCTGCTATCGTATCGATAAAACCACCTTCTACCATCGTTTTCACTGTGAGGCACATACTCTCGCAGAATGTATCGCTGCAGCGCCGAGTAGACGAATCCGATCGCTTTACCTGAAGCAGCATGAAACTGATAAATAATCATATTTATTGGGTAGTGGTGACTGTATGCTAGTGCTCAAGCTTGCTTCGGTTCTCGTGTCTCTACCTCCTCTCACCCAATCGTTCCCTTTTCTCTCTCTCTCTCGTTTCCGTTGAAGATAGAACTTTTCTCAGCATTGCATCACAAAACAATGGAAGAAGTAATTGCACAGTATTTCCCAGCTGACGAAAGAACATTGGTGGTCTAGATGGCAGATAGGAAGTTACCGGCGAGGAAAGCAGAGGAAACTGTTAAAGGACAGAGGAGGATGGAAATGCTGAATGGGGTTAGATAAATACAACAAAGCCTTATTAATCATTAGTATTAAGACCACCTGACCCTACAGCACGGGTGCGATCAACGCATACGGCCTTTATGAAAAATTCAAAGATAAAGTTGATATTGAAGCTGAAGAAAGTTAAACTTGATGCTGAAAAAGGTCCAAAACTTGAAGAAGCAAGCTCGACATCGGCTATTCTTTATCCTTGTTCGATACTCTCTATCTCATTCACCTTACAGTATATCAATTACGCAAATTAATGTCCTCGTATCTTTGACTTATCTTGCACAACTACATTACACTATAAACGATGACGAATGAACAACGAACTTCATAGTGGCATTCACATTTTCTACGATGCCATAAATTAGCATGATGAAATATATGAATATTTGCATAAAAATTTGCATCATAGAGGAAGATGCGAAACTTGCCACTGAGAAATATTGAGATTTCGTTGAAGAGGACGAATGCTGGTTTAATAACTCCCTAGAGCTCATCATCACTCAGCAATGTGTCTAATTAAATATGCAAATGAAGCGAGCAAGTCGAAAGTTCCGCATACGCAAGATGCAAATCGCCATTTTCAATTGCGTTATTATGGTCATTGATAAGCGTTCGACAGAACGATTCTTCCACGGATGCCAAAAGTCATATCCGCCTCGAGTTCATGTCTCCGACCTAATTTATAGGTAAGAGGGGACGATAGGGGAGAGATGAGAGGTTCCTCTTTAAATCTTGCTAGCGGAGATACTTTCCTACCAATATTTGGAATCAAATCGTTCCGTCGTTTAATTCTCGAAACAGGAAGAGCTTATATGGAATATTTAAGATTATGAATAAACATAAACGTTTAAAATTTGCAAATAATTAATGCTCTTTTGAAAGATACTCCGATTATAAAGCTCGTTGGATATTTGTGCTCACATATTGCATTCACGTTCTTTTAACATGAATTCATCGCTATAGCAATACCTATTTTGCAATAAGCTATTTCCCCAAAATTTTTGTTCATTTATACGAGAATGTTTTATTATCGACGAACAACAGCGCCTAGGAAAGCGCACCACGAAGATTGGCATGACATACACTTTGTTGTGATATAGTCCATTAAGCGAGCTACATATATTTTCAAAAATAAAGAAAGAACGCTTGTTAATGTTACATAAATGATCCATCGACTAAATGAATTCTCAGCGAATATAGCCTTTCTTCCAAATCGAATTTTATATAAGAATGAAATTCAATTTAGTAATTAAATGGCATAGATCGTACCCAGGGAGTTCCACCTTTACAGTTTTCTCGATTAACCAAGTGAAGTTAATGGGAACGCCAGACAAACAGACATATACATACACATACAGACATGATACCGTCATAATGGTTTTCAGCAAGTTGTGAAAAGTTACGACAAAAAACACATCCACCTCCTTTACGGAGTGAATTTTTGTGAGAAACATTGCAAAGGTATAAAGAGCGAACACCTTTATGGAATATTTTAAGTGAATTCAGCACTCTCAATAATCAACAACAACGACACCACAATTTGCTATCCACTATGCACTCTTCGTGGTTATATTCACCCGTCAATAGTTGCTCACTTGTGAAGATTGATAATGAGGGCAAAAAAGGCGACTATAAATTATGCACGACTGCAAAAAATGCAACAATGATTCGTCAGAATTGCCTATAAAAATGCGCCTTTCGATTTATCCCCTTGCTCGTTCGTCCCCTCCCCCCTCCTCTCACCTTTCCACCTTCCTATCCTCATTCTTTCTAATCTCTTTCCCTCCAAACTCTTGAAAGCGACAAAATTTAAGTCCAGCCTTTCCTATATTGCATTAAATCCTAAACGATTTCACCATTTAAATTAGAAATCAAGTCTTAACCGTTCCGTTTATGATGAGCGTCTTCCATTCCAGCGGTTTTGCGTTGTTAGATTTGATGTTAATTTTAGATTGATTTTCAAGGAATGTGGCGAATCGTACACTATTTGCAAATTTTGATTGCATTTCAAATATTTCGTTATTTTCTCGTGTGCATAAACTGATTGGTGGGTGGGATTTGATAGTTTTCGTTTGCGCGTCTCGTTTAGAGCCGTCGTGTTTATAATCATAAAGGTAAGTAATAATTATAGATAATATATATTAGTGGTACAAATGCCTGTGTTTGTTGAACAGAAATTTATTATAGAATGCATCTGTTTGTATAGTTGCGGATTTACCGTCGGGCGAGGATACACTATAGCCCGCGATTGTAATGCAAGTTTGCTTGTAATGTGTCGTTGAAAGCATATGAGCCCAATTAGTGAATACCTCGAAGGTTGTGTTGTGATTC
This sequence comes from Ascaris suum, assembly GCA_013433145.1. Lineage (NCBI taxonomy): Eukaryota > Metazoa > Nematoda > Chromadorea > Rhabditida > Ascarididae > Ascaris > Ascaris suum. The sequence goes on along the minus strand of CM024170.1, from coordinate 10,606,860 downwards.
TTCGCTTTGGTTTTGCGTTATTGAGATCACTACCTATGAGTATGCAAAGAGATGATGGAAATCCTATTCATTTGCATAACCGTAGTTCTACCTCAAGCTCTAGAAAGTCTAGTTGTTGAAATCTGTGGTAGTTTCAGTATTTGGCTTTGAAAGAAGGAAGTCCCACTTAGTCAACATTTGGTTTCGTACTCGAACAGATGAGCGTGTATTTTTCGTATTGTTGCGCTATTTACTTTGAATCTTTGGGATTGCTAAAGCATCTAGGTTCAAGTGAAGATAGCACATATCTGCTTACCGTTTGGGCGCCTCGTATATCAAATGTAATGCAAGTAAAAGGTGGTTTTTAATTTGAAAGGGCGCAATATGTGTATCGAACATTTAACATGATTGGAGGTCATATAGTTCGGGGTAGGTCTTCAAGAATGGCCTCCTAAACGACTCATTAAAGCAGAAGAAAAGCTTTCGGAGACAGTTTTTTTTTTTGCTGTGGTGACATAGCAACAATATTTGTTGCGGTGGTTGCTACAGTCCGACTTGAAGGGTCCACTGCTTTCGAGGGAAAGTGTTCCAAGTGTATCTAGCAACCAGCGTTGATTTTACTTTAATTCCGAAAGTGTTGAGTCACTTCATTTATGTAACACCAAAAACATGTATTCACCCTTGGATATGTTCTGTTTATTTTTCTGCATTGATTGAATGTTGCTGTGGAAGTTCGTTTTCCCGAACGTTAAATAACTCTCTCCTTACCTCTTTCACTCCACCTCTGTCTCTGTCTTATGGGTGCAAAATTGTTGTTATGTAGGTAGCGGTTTGAAGATATTGGTGGGAATGGAAATATTTGAATAGGAGCGTACCTGGCCAGGTCATGTGACTCGCTTCTAGCATCGCTTCCAGGTTTTAGCAGCTTCTTCGTCCCCTTCACTCACTTTATTTTTGTTTATTAAAATTATTTATTCATTAAATTGTTTATTTATTTATTATTGGCGACTTATTCGTTTGCTTCAGTCACTTTCGATTACGATGAATAATTTTTGACAATGTGCCGATCGCTGATCAATTCCAGACCGATTTGGTGCATCTTTGCTCGAATCCGCAACTGCGAGATGTCCTCAAAGTACTATGGCGATCGACCACAGTCGTTTGCTATTGACGACTCCGGTGAGCGCTATTACATAGGTGCAGAAGTAAGTTGCCAACATTGTAAACGAAGTTACATGTCAGCATGACTGTTTCATCTTTGATTAATGGTTTCCCCAGCGTGCTCATTACCTTTCTTGTAGAAACTACGATCACCATCCTACCCGCTCCTCTTCTCCCCATCCCCTCCTTCCATTGTTTTTTCTGTTGAGCTATGGCGAGGATATGGAATGAATCCGGCTCCAAGGACAGTCTAAACCAAGTCTAGCCCTTCACCATATGGAAATGGATTATACCCTGTCCCACTGGGGTGATCGGCTTTGGCTAAAGCGGTACAATGCTTAGCCCTTTCTGACATAATCACAAAGAAATCTGATCATGATTGAGTCATGAACTATGTTTGGCGCATTGCCTTCCGTTATGTTTTTTCCTCATTGTGGTTTTTAAGAGTCGTTCTTTAAGGAATCTTGCCGGGAATGATAATTTTGATGGCATTTGTTCAAAGTGAAGTGTGCACATTGCATAATTGTTTTCAGGTAGGTCAATATATGAAATTCCACCGCGGATCACTATACAAGAAGTATCCGCAATTATGGAAACGATTTGCGACTATCGAAGAAAAGCGAAAAATGCAAGAAATGGCTTGTCCATCGTCTTTTCTCAACACCAATATTATGCTTGTAAAGGCAAATGAGGCGAGTCTTCTTCTTTGAGCTTTTTCTTCTTTTTTTTTAAATAATCAGTGGAATTATTGACTCAAAGGCTTGATTATCGGATAATTTTGGTTATTTTTTTAAACAATATATCAAGTATGCAAGGGTGATTTTTTTTCGGAGAGGGACGGAGAGAATTTTTCTTTCACTCATTTATGTGGTTAAAAGAATGTGCGGAGTTTAAAGGTATTACCGGCTTCCATGGGCAACACGAACGTTTTTATAAAATATTTGGTTCGAGGGTTGCGAACACTTAGAGTTTTCATTTCGTTGCTGTCTTCCTTCACCCCTCTTCCTTTGATACAAATCGAGCGTCTCGCTGTCTACTGAGTTCACTCTATTATATAGTTCAGCAATGAAGCAGCATTTATAGGCGGCTAGATTATTAAGCGTGCTGAGTTGTTCAGAAAGAGCGATCCATAAGAGATCGTTTAATCTTTTATTATTCAGTGAGTGAAATTGCAGGTGGACGAGATTCTTAACGGAAATGAAGAGAAGTATCGCGCAAGTGGAGGTGGATCAACAGCGAACCTCTCTTCGTGCGGTTCAGGCGTTCTGAATGGGAACTCCCCGCTGAAAACAACAAGATCCGGAACCGGACCTTGGCTTGGTCAACAGGTTTGGCCGATCGTTGATTCCTTTTGTCATTGATGCGTCTTGCGTCTGTCTTGATTAATTTTATGCAATGTTTATCTTTTATTGATGCGAAGTCGCATTCGTATGTTCTATACTGTAATGATTTGAATCCGATTTCGCTTTTTATAGGTATCTGTCACTTTGAACCTTGCAGGTTTAATTAAATTGAATACAGCTCTCACTTTTACTGTGGCCTTCTGAATGCTTAAATGACCATTTATTATATTCGAGACTTGTTCACCCATCATCCGAACTGAGTAGTCTTGTGATTGTCGTTATCAAACAAAATTTGCGTACAACCTTTACAGTGGGCTGATATAAGCTAGCACAAGTGATTGTATTTGATACCATGTAATACAAGTGATTTCGGAATGCTGTTGCGCGTTGCTGCGACTGAGCGCTAAGCTTTCATCAGCGTTGGTTCTGCACGCCTTGACTCGCGGTGAATCGCCCATAGATGGGTGTTTTGGGTAAAATAGTGTTGGGTTTGAACATTCTTTAGGCATTCTTTTCCGGATGGAAATGCCCGCTGGCATCGGTAATGGGACGTGATTACGTGAGTGATGAATTCATGGGTAATGCTCATTTTGCTGTATTCATTGACAGGCAGCTCAGGTACACATAAAAGATGCGATTTAATGTCTATTAATGCACTTCTGATTTTTTGCACACTCCTTACGTCGTTTTTCCTTCCCCACGGAACAGCGGTCCTTGTTTACTGTTGAGTGCCGTCTTGCCGATAAATTTATTTCCCATATTGCACGCCCATGAAATCCGCCTCTCTGATAAAGAGGTGTATATTAAAGAATGTTGACATATTATGTAGCTGCATCGGATACTGCTTGTTTATAAATGGTGGCTAGCCAATGAACTGGTTAATCGGCAACACGTGATGTGATCGGCGTTGGTATCTTCATCAAGCTTTCTTTGAAGGTGAGCAGTGGTTCACATCATCTCGAGTCGGTACCGTGCTCAACGCCAGTTGCCCACGCACGTGGGCATATGAAAACACGTGACTATGCATATTCACCTGACGACCTCGATATGTACAAACGCGTTCTCGAGAATGCCGATCAAGCAGAAGATCTTGTTCCGATAAGGTGCCCAATCTTGATCAGTTACGGGAATGTTGGGGTGTTGTCAAGAGTGATAAGCTTTCATCCTCATGAAGGATTCTAGCTCAGTGAAGAAGAAGGTTGTGAATACTTTGTTCCGAAGGGTTTGCAGTTTTCATTGGTAGGTGATTCTTCTCTACAGTCATTCACTCTAGATGGCTTTGCATGAAATTTAATGTTGTCCGTGATAGCGGAAACCCACTAGAAGTTGCGCAAATTCGCTGGGAGCAGCGAAGTTGATCGGTGGTAACGATGCTTGATGTTTTAGTTTCCATCTTGTGGCAAACGGTTTTTTAGCCAAAGTCGTTGTGTATATGGCAGATAGATCCTCCTATATCATATTCATATTATTACGAATAACATAAGGCGTTTTGAGTTGATACTGTTTATTAAAATGTAAGCACTCCTAACCGTCCATATTATTGATATTTCGAGGTGCCTTTTGCTCAATCTTAGTTGTGTTTTGGTGCCCGCTGACGAGTGTGCTATCTTCACGAAAGGAAAAAAGCTTGATCAAACCTTGCTTCTTGTTTGTTTTATTGCGCATCCTTGTGTGTCGCCTTACCGAGTGTATTTTTTACTGCAGGCTTGATATGGAACTGGATGGAATAAAACTACGCGATACGTTCTGTTATAATCGAAATGAAAAACTGATCACACCAGAGATGATCGCTGAGACGATGTGCGACGATCTGGACCTCCCATCGGGAACATTCCACGCTGCTATCGCTCAGGCGATTCATCAGCAAATTGAGGTGGGCAGTTGAGCATTGAATTCGGTTTATTTTGCGCTTGTGAACCACATTGGTCACTTATTCGCTGACCATATTGAATCCACATCAGCGGCTCTCGTAATCTGCGATTGCAATCTGCCGCTGTCACGTTGGACAGCATAATCGATAAAGTTCTAGTACATGTGGTATCGTTGTTTTTCCGGTAGACTATCACTTATTGTGTGAATTTTTTGAGCATTTTTTTCTAACTGTGATTCTCTTAGATTCGAATGTATGTTGAAGAAATCTCCTCCTTCTTACACCCTTTGACCGTTACCACAATCGGAGGTACTCTTATATTCCATTGGACTGGAGTGTTTTAGGCGTCTGGGGAGGCAACTCCAGTTGATACGGCATTGAGTGACCAACGTGCTCTACTGAAGCTGAATATTCATGTCGGGAATCAATCACTTGTTGATCAGTTCGAATGGGATATGAGTGAAGAAAAGAACAATCCGGAATGGTTTGCGCAGAAGTTGTCCGCCGAATTGGGGCTGGGTGGCGAGTTTGTGGCCGCTATTAGCTACTCTATTCGTGGTCAGCTGTCATGGAATCAACGTACTTACGCTTACAGGTTTATGATGTAGATTACTTTATTCTTTGTTTTTTTTTGTCTTTAAAAGCTTTTATATTGAAATTCTTTATGGGAATTTTGATTTCAGTCTCTTTTTAATTTTGATTACGATCTTTTCGTTGTAGAAATTGCGATTACTATTGGATAATAATTGAACTGTTTTCTTGCAGTTGATTTCCATACTCGTTTTTTTTGCTATATTCACTTAAGTGAATTGTTCGTGTAATCTGAAGGAGGTTTGATCGGAAGACTACGATAATGCTCTAGTTTAGGTACTCAATGATATAAGTGAATGCCGTTCCTGAAAGCAAAAATTTATTGGATCCTTGCAGTCAGATAATAATGTTGTATGATTATTGGCACATCATGTCCTGACTTAGCATGCTAATGAACGAGATTCCTCTTGTGCGATATTTTAAACTTGAATGGCCGAAGCGGATATAAGAAATTCTCTACTTAGATCTCTGCTACGTTCAGGTTGTAGGCATCGAAAGCATTTCCATTTGGATTGATTAGCACATTGGCACATTTGAAATTATCTTCTAGTGATTTGATTCGCAGAAAAACTTTTTACGAAGTAGATTCAAAAAAGTGCTAGATGCTTACACTTTTAGAATTGATGTTGTTCCGGCGAACTTTTCGCTGATGGGAATGGTTTCCACAGCGTTTTTCTACAGCAGTTTGTATCATTGCAGTGAATCGCCGCTGCCGACAGTCGACTGCCCGTTTAGAAATCCAGCTGATGCAGACGCATGGGGTCCTTTCTTGGAGACGTTGACGGATGCGGAAATCGAGAAGAAAATGCGCGACCAAGATAGAAATACGCGCCGAATGCGTAGACTCGTGAACGCTAATCCTTACGGAGGCCTCTAGACTTAAAGCCACCTAATAGATGATGGGGACCAAGATGGAGGAAGGAAGGGGCAGTTGAGGGGGGAGAGAGGGTTGGTGGTTCAGAGTTTCACATCTAGGTTTCAAATTGGGAACTCGTATTTTGTAATCTAAGCGTAGTGATTTAGTCATAATTGACGATTTTAATTTCATTCTGCAGCGAGTAATCGTCACCGAATCACTGTAAAATTAAAGTAATCGGAGGCCATGAGGGGAATCATTCTCATCTGCCTGCTCCCTCAACAATTACTCGATTGTTTGGACTACAAAATTCATGTATTTTAATCAAATATTTATATACTAATGTTTCCACTGTATAGTGCGGGACAAAATGTTTGTTGGCGAGGTGGCAGAGTAAGTTGTTTTTGTGTCTTACATTTAAGCAGTAACAAGTATAGACTTTTCTGTAGGCCTCTATAGCCAAGTGAAAGACTTCTGAAAATCTCTTCTTCAGTATTCCGATATTTTAACGGTCAGAAAATATAAGGAGATCAGTTGTTTATTAGTGCCAAGTTTTCCGTACAGGTTGCTAAAAATGTCAGGTGTTATCCTGGAGGTTATTTCCTCTTTACTGCTGCTGCTATCGTGTAGGTGTTATCTCATCTAGGTGTTTGCTGCATACCCCTTCTTGTTGTATTTAATTAAGTCAGTTATTTCAAAGGAGTTCTCCTTCCCATTGTCGAATTTTCGATATCAATTCGACGAGTACGAATGTCGGTTACTTTATCGTTCATAGTTTTGTTGGAGTTGTTGTTTGAATTGGTTCTGTTATTGTCATTTGTTGTTTAGACGTCAAAATTTCTCTCTTAGAAGGGTATTTAATCGAACATCTCCTCTCTGTGAAAAACTTTCCATGCGTAGATGCTGCATAGTAACGGCAGGAAAGGTGAATGCATTCAGGCTCTATTTGCTTGAAGATGCACCACTGCAGTTGGCTAGAGGTTTAACGATTTCAGCGAGGGACGTAAGGAAACACCTGTGTGTGGTGGTAGCCATATGACATCTGTAAGTAGGCAACGTCGCTACTGGGGAAAAGGAGAAGGGTTGTGGCGGGAGAGAAGGCGTTGAATAATGTGGCAAAAAATGATTTAGTCGTGTAAGCAACGAAAAGATAGAGGAATATTTAGCTCTGTTGCTTTAATCTACCTCTGGGTTCAGTTTTAATTATTATTGCAAAAAGTGACTGTCGAATTACAGTGGCTTTTACTTTTTTTTTAATGACGAAGAAGTTGATGGTGTATTAATTTGAGAGTTTTTGCAGATGTTATTGTAATAGTTGTTGTGGAGGACAGGCGGTATGTGATGGGGTGAGGAACATGAGATCCACAAGTACTGTTGTATTTACTGTTGTGATGGAATACGCAATGGAAATACGAATTCAGGATAGTAGTGATGGGCGCTTTGTAAACTATGTTTACAACGTTGTGCACTAATGGAGTGAAATGCCTAAGCTTGATGTAAAGCTTGAGAGTGATTTCAGCGGTCTCTTAAATTGGTGACAGTTTATGGTTTTCGGCATTTCCCTTTCAAAAGTCGTTTTTCGCTAATAGCTGCAAGAATGAGGGAATAGGAATTGGTTTTGTTGTTACTTTTCGTGTGCTACGTCGATGGCATCATGCAAATTTGACTGTTAATTTCGATCGCATTGCAGTCGGTCTTGTTCAACGTGTTCTGTCGTATTTTCTGTTCTATCGTCACTTGTCATATATTCCCTAAAATATTGGTCCTTTTTCGTTGATTAGCAAAAATGTTCATTTGAAGGAATAAATGAGCGCATTAAAACATAGCGGAAGTAGTATGGCTTTGCAATGCTTATTTTTTAAGCTGTAACTTTGGTTTAATTATAGGTCAACGAAAGAAAGTTCTACCGTCTTTTGATGGTTAAACTACTAATGATTAGATCAAAAGATGACGAGAACTAACAAATTTTGACAGAATGAGGGAATTTATGCAAATTATTTATCGTTCATCTAGCGCTCTTATTCTATCACAACAATCAGTTACAAATATTGTGTTGTATTTATGTGTCATTTAATCGGATCGTTGATGCGCACGTCTATTGCATCGTTGATATGTGTTTTGTTGATGTTGCTCCTTATATAAATAAAATTTTCAGAGGTGGAGTCGTTATGGCTGCTGCCACTGGAGACGTAATTGATGTAGATGACGATATCGATATGGAACATCAAGAGGAACAAGGTACTCTTATTTGTTCATTTCTCTTATCTTGGGACGTTTAATGCTGATGTATTTGTTTTGTTTAGCGGCTGTTCCTTTGGTCGTATACCGGTGTGTTGTTGCTCATAAACATTTTATTTTCCGGCTATGAGTATGCCAAATTTGATCTAAAGCTTGCTAGGGATTTTTTTTCGGTTTTTCTTTCCGCTTGGCCCCATCGGGATCTCTATCTTTTCCTGTTCTTTGAGGTAACCTCCGGAAGAGGGGAATCTTCATCCTTCAGCCAAATTGTTGTGGCTATTTGGAAATAATCGCACTTGAAATCCCGTTATCCACCATCCTTTTCGTCAGCAGTGCCAACACGGTCTTTAATGCTTTGTGAATAGAATTGTATTTATTCTGAGATCCAAATCATAAAAGAGACGAACCACTTATAGTTCTTGCCAAGCTTCGATTGGGATTGGTGCCATTGAGAGGATGGCGGGAGGGCGACACGTGTTGATTTTTATGGAAGGCGTTTCAGTTTTCTGGCGAAGTTCGTTCGTGGAAAAGATCAACACATTTTTTTGCAAAGTGTCTCTATTTGAAGTTGCTTCGCAGGGTGCATTCTATGTTTGTCGCTTTTGATGTTATTGAGAGGAAGTGTGGGAGTGGCTGCTTTGACGCTGAGAATTGTTCTGCCTGCTTGGAACTTGCTATCGGCGATTGACTTTCGTTGCTTAGCCGATTGCATTTTGGCGACTTGATTTGTTCTATTTCACTAGCTTTGTTAAGCATTGCTTTATTCATATTCGTTTTGTTTTCAGTAGACGCGATGAAGAGTCGAGTGACGAAGAAGAAGGGACGTGGCTTTGGAGGAGAGACACACGCTGATGTCGCCGATTATGAAGCGCTTGACGGAGAAGGTGCTGCGACCGCCCCTCAAAGGTTCTCGTTTTTATCTCTGACCTTCTCAAGTTTTTCTTTCGGCCAAAGGCATTACATACGATGCTGCTGACTTATGCTTCCGCCTAGTATACCTTCATGCTTTGCGAGAGTCTTATTTGCAAACAATGTACTCGCTGTTTGCCGTTGCTGATAGAATAGAACTGCAGATGGCGAGAGCTAATTAAGGGATACGAGTGAGAGACTTCTCTTGTTGCTTGAAAACGTTTGAAATATCAAAATCGCTCACATTCGTGGCCTCAGAGGTTTCGAAATGCTCTTTGTTGAATTAGAGTAATAAAAATTGGCTTGAGTAGATACTCACGCGCTCGTACCTCACCGTTGTGAGTCGGCGTGTTTTGAACATATAGGTGAGAAGTGGCTAAGTTCGATACTTCGAATGCCCCTCTAAAGCGAGGAAGGAGGAGAGGGAACGTTGTTTTGTAGACGATTTTGAAATGTTATGCAACTGCTGTAGCATCTCGGCGATATTATTAATGGTGGAAGATTCGTTACTGTGGCTTGGATCATTTAATTGATTGTTAGTAAGCGTGAAATTCCGCACCGCTCTTTCGACAATATTCGTCGCCATCACTTCCACTGTTATCGATCGCCTAATCTTATATATTCGTGTGATGAAGCATGAATTGTTTTTTTTAATATTCATAAGTCGACAGCAAAGCTTTGAAATAATTTTTGATTCACAGAACTTGTCTGTTGGCGATTTCTTGTTTTCCTTTACTTCCTTGTACTGTTTCTATTTTTTCCTGTCAAGCTACCAAAGACCCCAGTGAAAACGTCTCGCAACAAGTGGTGAATTTTTGAGGGCATTCATGAGAGAGACTTTTGGGCATCCTTGAATTTTCAGAGTGCAATGTTGAGATATGATCGTTTCAGTTCGAAGCAGCGCCATCGTTGATCGAAGTTGTGAACGTGAATATGGGTTTCAGATCCGTTGAGGGTTGGATTGTGTTCGTGACGAACGTTCACGAGGAGGCACATGAAGATGAGGTGTGTGACCGTTTCGCCGAGTTCGGTGATATCAAGAATATCAATCTGAATATTGATCGCCGGACTGGTTTCCTCAAGGTTTCTTTTTAAGCGTTTGTATTTATTCGTTTCTTCAATTCCAATTCTGTTGCTTTGTGGTTTATTCCCTTCTGGTTTTTAATTCTTTCCATATCTCTGAGTGGACAGCATGTTAAGAATTCGATGGTTTCTAATTTGTAGTTTTTGTTGCAACTGCCATGAAGCCATGTATCATTTTTATGGATTATTTGGACACGATGCGATTGGTTGATGTTGAAAGGCTTTGCCTTTAAAGTGGATAATATGCACGTCGAAAATGAGTGTATATTATTGCCTAGGTGCAATTTTTTGTAATGTCGTTGTTCGGATTTGATCCATTTATTCAGTGGCAGCAATATTTTTGAGGCATGACATAAGCCGCATCTGAATAAAATCAAAATATGAAGTCATATTGCAGCATTTTACCGGAATAATCGTTTTGTTACTCATGCATCTGATAGACAAGAAGCGTTTATTGGAGCTAAAAGAATTGCAAGATTAAAAGCTTCCATTGCGTGTAAGTAATAAATAATATTGAAGGGCTATGCGCTAGTGGAATACGAAACACAAAAGGAAGCGTTGGCTGCAATTGAGGGACTCAACGGCACCAAATTTCTGGGACAAACGATCAACGTTGGTTGGTGCTTCGTTCGTGGCAGTGCCGCGCAATCGAAGAAAAAACGACGCTAGACAGTTTGTTGAATGACTCATTAATTCTTGTCGAATGCATCGTATCTGTTGTTTGCTGACCGTATTCGTGAGTTATTGAATTTTATTCATTTGTTAAACAACGACCTCATGGCACTTCCTCACTTGAGTTGCAGTTCAAGGAGGGGTGGCAGAAAGGAAGAGATTTCAACTCTTTCGGCATTTCGCATAACTTTATTTGAAGTACTGAACTAATAAGTATTGAGTATAGTGGAATCTCTTTTCTTGAAATTGAATTAAAAAGGTATACTATAAAATTTTGATGTACGTTTCACCTATCTGCAGTATTTTACTGTTACCAGTTATGTGGTTGTAATAATTCGTTTGGAGTAAAACCTATAATGAATTGTCACAGTCATGTATGCCCTTAGTTTTTTTGCAAATTTCAGATTTTAGAAAAGCCGAGAAAATTTTTGGGTCTTCCTGATTAAGTTTGGAAAGAAGCAATTTTATTTTTGCCTCCATTTATCAATTAGGGTTATTTAATCAGTAAAGGGGATGCGCACGAGAGACTAGCGCCGAGAGGGTTGTGTCGAGGCACTGGTGCAAAGCAAAGTGTGGGCTTCGTCGGTTGTCGCTTCTGCGTTAACTTAGGTGCACAAGATCCGCTTGTTAGGCACTCCATTTTTCCTCCATCTCCACGTTTTTGCATCCCTGACTCCATTGTATTGTTGAAATTTGCCACCAATTTTGCTTAAAGAAATACTTACTGTTTTTGCTCCCTCAAGTGACATGACAAGTCAGTTCTTCTTCTCTTCCGGCTCTGAACCATAAAACTTCTTGAAGACTTTTTTTGAGGTCATTTAATTTAATGGACTTATGGGAAATTTTTTTGTAGATCTTCGTTGGTAGAATTTCAAATCCGTTGTTACATTCTTTTGGTCGATTTGCAAGGGCAATGTGCTTATATATGATTGTGTTTCATTGTATGTTCACTCATTCATGTTTTTTTCCACCTAATAAATACATTGTGAGCAGCTTTCTGAGTGATTGTACATATTGATGGCGTTGTAATCCGGGCGCTGGTTTTGCCATCTCTTTTCCGGTTGATAATATTTATGGATTGAATGCACTGATATATTGACTTATATCTTATAATCGACATCAGAGTGATCATGCACTTCTAATCGATATCAGAGTTTGTTGATTTTTATTTGAGTTAAATTCTTAGAATATCGTTGAGTTAGAGAAAAATTGCAAGCATTCGATTGTATTGATGGGATTGCTTGTTCGAGAAATTTATTACATCTTCTAGCTATATTTCTTAGAATTTTTTATGAAATAACACTTTCTATAGAAAAGAAGAATCGACGAATAATCAGCCGTTTGTTGCTTTCATAGTTTATTTTATGTGGGAAGCATGCATCGTACGACTTTTGCCGACACTTTCTGGAAATGATCATATCTGCAACTATAATGGAAATTGTTATGATCGTTTATTTGCAGTTTTTAACGAGTGATTAGCGCTAAAAATAATAACGAAACGAATTCAAGATAATTGCTTCATAGAGCTTCTTGAACGCACTTAGATTTTTACATTTGTTTTGCTTCTATAAATCATATGCAAATTCGTACGTAGAAATTGGTGATTTTTTTTTTTTGATGAATGATTTATAAAAGCGAAATTATTATTAAATTTCAAATTGGAAAATTGTTTTGTGAGTCAATTTTCTAGTTTGAATTTTTTTTTTTTAATGAGAATGGAGCGTATCTCTATCGTTATGCGATTGGAGTGAGGTTATTTGACTTAGTTTATTTTTCCCAAAAATTGTCAAGAGGTAATTTGCTCATGTCTTTAGGCATTTAGCTGAAGTGCCTAAAGACATGCTGCCTTCACGCTACCTCACAACTTCAGCTAAATTTCTTTAGGCATTTAAGGAATTATTAGATGAAAGAATGAAATAGAAAAAAGAATGCCCAAATACTTCACAGGAAGTGTTTGTTTTGTGGTGTTATTACGAGGAGTTTTTATATATTCCTCTTATCTGATTTAATTTCACTAATCGTTGAGGCTTTATTCTTTTTTTTTTGCGTCACTAAATTTGTTTGATTAATGTTTGATTCTAACGGGAAATGATGTAAGGAATTGCGGTTATTTTTTAATTATCTGATTTTCTCTGCAAGGTAACTTTTTTTTATCGGCAACTTAGGAATCGTTTAAATGAATTTCTTCCTTTTTCTGAATATTTTTAGTAAGTATAAAATTTAGAATAAATAGGGATTTCTTTCTAAAATAATAGGCATCGATAATTTCAAGAATATGATCATAGCATAGTTGAATGGCTAAGAAGCTTTCTTCAATAATTAAGCAATTCCTTATGCTTTCTCGATTCATTATTGGCTCACTTTCTATGCGAAAACGATTTGAAGATTGATAGAGAATAAATCTTCGAGCGGGTACACGTACACTTCAGGCAAAATATTATAAAATATTTCCATCGTCGGTGGCTATATTAAAGAGGTATCTGCTGATTGTTTGGGATTTTATTCAACTCGTTGACATTTCGAACGTTACTTTGAAAGCATCGGATGCAGAAAGTGATTAATCGACGATGACTAATTTGGTCGTTTTCGGCACTGAGCTTGAAGAACTTGACGACGAAGAGCGTAAATTCTTTTTCTTTCTGTAATCATCTTTTTTTGATTTTCTTATGAAATTCACGCATCCCTAAGAAAGTGGTAACTTCCATTTTCCATCGAATTCCTTTGAGGCTTCATTAATGGTGTAATTGTAATCCCACAGATATTCTGTGATTTATGGAGGACATTGCATTTTTTAAGAGTTGCAGTGTTGTCTTTTCCGTTACACTGTGCAAGTACGACATGGGTTGAGAGACCTTAAGGCATGCCTATATTGAGCTGAAGCGTTTCATTTTCACTTTGCTTCTGCCATCTCGTTCATTCTCTCCATTCTTGTCTCCGCATTTAACAAGTTGTGGTGTTTAAAGCATCTCGCAATGACTGAATTTTTCCTGCCTTTTTTTGCAGCAGTAGCGCCTTAGTTGGTCACTATGAAACAAGATTTTATCCTTTGCTTCGGACGAAAATTTTCATTTGTGGTGGGCGCCGTATGAGAAAACATGCAATGTTAATGATTTGCTTCAGGGGATGTGTTATCACGTCGTCCACTTGGGGTGCAGGAGCAGGTGGTGCGCGATGAAAAAGGACGCCGAAGATTCCACGGTGCTTTCACCGGTGGTTTCTCGGCCGGTTATTTTAACACGGTTGGCACGAAGGAAGGTTAGTTAACTGTTTTCTACAAGAAGTGGCAAATCCCATCTGTGTTCTGGATCGCCTCCAGACCTTCCATCTATGGAGAGGCATAAGCGCCACCACGTTTCAGGTACTTAAATGGGGAGGGGATCACTAAGGTCCCTAGATACACCTCATCTGCGCGCATATTCGATAGTACTGAATATGAATAATGATTGCTAGAGTTCTTGTCAGTCATGTATCAAATGCAAGCGGGTTTCAGAAATTTTTTTTGCTGAATCTTTAGCAGTCTTTTTTTCAGCGTGAGTACGTTGCGTTTCGTCATCAGATAGTAATGCTTTTCATGACGAACATCTTGTGATAATGAAGCCATGCGAAAACATTCCCCCATTGAGGAGCTGGACTCGCCGCATGCCAATTTCTGTGCAAAACTCTAACTGGCGAAGCTACCGTGGGCGACTTCATCCGCCGTTTTTGCCGTTTAAATCATGCATATCATTAGATGTTAAAGGTACACGCTTCTTTGTACCTTATGATGCCATTTCAGTTCTAATTGTTGGCCTAATGCACTCGTCAGGTCTTTTGCCTTACATGCAGATTGAGAGTATTATAATGCTATAATCAGTTTTTAAGGTTGGCAACCAAAGCAATTCCGTTCAAGCCGTGATGAGCGAGGAGAACGCTTCGAACAGAGAGCTGAAGATTTTATGGACGAAGAGGTTTCCATTTCTATGCTTCCGTTTCGATCTCCTAACTTTTATTCAAGTTTTCGTTTTCATTAGCGTATTTTTTTCTATGCACTTTTCATATTCATTTTGATGGTAGGTGGTTAGCAATTGTTGCACTTAAGGCCCTTCTAAATGACGATGTGTTTTGTGAAGTTTTGGAGGGGTCACCGAAGGATGTTTGAGGGTACGAGTGAATAATTGTTGAAGGATATGGGTGAGTTCGGTATCGCATCGAGGAGGATGCGCACAGCTTTAGATGATACTCATCAGCGAACCACTCAAAAGCTTGCGTGGGAGAGAACCGATCATTCGGCGCTCGATGCTTCGTTGGCTTCGCGAATCGAATCGTTAGTTCGTCCGGTGAGGTTGGTTATTGGTTGTTTCGTCTTTTTTCATTCCAACCTCTGTTTATATTGGCAACACACCATCATATTTCATTATGCGTTTTGCATCAAGAAATATGTCTTATAAGCTGTAGACGTTCTTTAAAAACGTCACATTATAGCTTTTGCGTTGTAATCTGTTTCGAACCACGTTGAATCATCGCCATGTTGTTTTTAATGTTTTCAGTTGTTTTTTCTTTTAATTTACAGAGAATCGATGGGAGTTCGTCTGTTGAAAAAAATGGGATGGCGTGAGGGTCAAGGCATTGGACCCAAAATGTCCAGGAGGGCTCTTGAGAAGCACAAATGTAAGCGACGCAGCCTTCGCTGCTTTATATTCCATGTTTTTTTTCGTTTGCTTATACCGCAACGTGGAATGGAATCGAAGTTATTTATCCTGAATCATTTTCTAGACTGTCTGTTCGTAGTAAATAAATGTAAAGAAGAATTTGCAATATTTATATTACTAAGTAGAGTCGTCGGGTGTCCAAGTTCTTCTGCATTCATGTTTCAGCATCTGCGGAAAGTTTTTGCCACTTTCCTCGACGGTTTTCCTCTTAACGTTTTTAGCGACAATGAAGTGGAAGGAAGAGGAATTCTTCCATTTTTCGAGTTGATCGTAGGCCTGGCAGCATTCTAGCTTATTGGAAAGAATCATCTGTATTCTACAATCTAAATATTGCAGTAAATGAATTACGAGCAAGGGGACGAGTGGGTAGTTTCAATGAGGAAGCAGTGAGAGAAGTCGAAGAGATGGCACCAGGCTTTGAATTCGCACCAGATGATGTTCTCTCGCATTATTTGCATTCGAGAGACGGTGTACGGGGGCTTGGCTATGAGGGACTTCGCACTAGTGATGTCCTTTCAGAACGTTATGGCATGCAAGAGGCATCGCTGAAAACGAAACCAAAAAGTAAAGGAATTCGTGGGCAGGTGAGCCAGTGATGTTGTTCTCTTGTGGTTTATTATTTGTGTAGGTTGAACAGCTGTGGTCGCTGCAACATTTTTTCCTGATGTTTGAAAAGTTCGGGTTGGCGATGCTTTAAAAATAATATTTTTATTCCATTTCTTTCTTTGAGTATAGTATGACTGTTGGTTAGCGTATAAAAAAGAAAGGGTGCCGACGACGCGCGGTGCTTTAGTCGTGATCTCCAGCGTGCACTAGTGGTTCTGGAATTTTAAATTTGCTGAACTGGAAGATTTTGATTCTGGAATTTGAAATATTTATGACTGTTGCATCCATAGTAATAATGCTGAAAAGTTTAAGGCATTCGGTGTAGGTGCATTCGAAGATGATGATGAAAGTATTTACACAAATTACGATCTGTCACAATATGACTTTGCGATCGGAGGAAACGATGCTCCATCCACTTCGGCGGCATATTCTTGTTCGTTCTTGCGTTTCGTTACATTTCTTTTAGAAGACCGTTTTATTATTTGTTTAATTTTCCCGTGACTGTGTGTTTATCTAGTGGAAATCGGCAGCTTGTACTATATTATTATAGTATTCTGGTCGTTGAACGGATGATTTGAAACAGACGGTTTTTTAGTTGCCCAAGTGCAGTGCACAGACGTTGGGCATTGTGCCGTCTCCTAATCTAAAATTGCGGAAATGGTGACGGTCGTTTGGTTGATCAGGATGGTAAGTTTTAATGGAGGGCATATCATGCGTTTTCTACACACATTGTTGTAAAAAATAAGGCAGTTCTTAAACTCTCTCCTCCCTTTACTCCTCCTTGCTTATCGAATGAGGGAATTTTCATGGTGTTGGCAGCACCTTGTCGAGGCCAAAATCGATTTGCCATTGAAAGTGTTAAATGGAGCAGCAAAAATCAAGCAATAAAAGTCCATTATTTGCATGCCGATGTTACATTTATAGTCGCAATCGAGTAAAATAAGACGAGAATAGATGGTGAAATTACTATTGGATTGCAACATCTCAAACTTTTTCACGTGTCGCACAAAAATTACATTACTTTGTGGCGACGCTCATCGTTTCTTGAAACAAGTCACAGTATATGTTGTGCAGGTGCTGATTTGAATATAATTGAATTGCTTTTAATAAAAAGAATGAATTTCTACGGATCTCTGTTATTACAGGTGATATACTCTAAGATCCGAATATGTGCCTCGTTTCTGCAGCCAGTTCATTAAAATAAATCACTTCACGATCAGATCTGCGTTAGGTAAACGTGATCTTGGAGTCACTTATACAGTTTTTTGGATAGGCCTAGAATTGATGTGTTCTATATGATTGAATGATTATTAATGTAGATAGTATCTTTTAATATTTTCGCGAAATGAGCAGATTTTAATGGCGGGGAATGAGTGAGAGGGATTCATGGCACACATTTGTAGATGACCGACATTTGTAATGGCTGAGAAGCGACAACGAGCGCGTTCATTCTTCGAACCGCCTCGTCTACCACACAGTTTCCGACCCATCCATCGGCCCATATTACTGGAGATTTCTGCATTGCCGGATGTCGTAAAGAAATTCAGTGAAAGGATGAATCATGTTCAACGCGCCAAGTTTCTTGGGGAGGTTTGATTTTGATTTCGGATATTATTTTGATTATAGGTCTTGAGACTTTTATTGAAATGTACTGAAGTTACTAATGTATTCGTTTTATGCGTAAATTTTAAGCAGGAAGAATTTGCAAGGCGCATTGCAGTTGAAAAGCATTGTTAACTTTCCTTACTAGGCAAATCACTATGTGGAAGGAAACATTGCTTTCAAGGAGAACGTATTGCCTAGATTGATAACGGCCAAGAGTGTGTTTTCACTCTCGTGGATAGATCGAATTGTGTTCCGTTCCCAATGATGGTTCTTTGAATTTTCAGTCAGGGTTTCTTAAGTAGGTTTGAGAGTGTATAAATGGAGATGTGAGCGCTACAAGCGGGGAAGATATCACCTCTCAATGTTCACTGTTTATATTTAGCCATTGATAGTATGTATTTATATGTGTGTAATTATATATTTGCGATGGTTGTTTTCATCGTTATTTAAAGTTTTCAATGTTGCCCATCATAGGTGGATAAAGACGCTGTAATGGAGTTAATTCGCGACGAAGACAGGAAGAGATTAGCGGCGATTCGTATGGGATCGAGTAATGAACCCAAAAAGGACTACGATGAGAATATTTTCGAAGAAGAACCCATGAAACAAGCTCGTTTCAAGCAATACGTACAATATCTTAAAAGAGGTTGCACATTTCTTATCGATTATAAGAAATCATTGAAAAAGAAAAAATTATCGAGCGGTGTTTAAAGCTTCTGGTATGAGAACAATGTGGAAGTGATATGTCAGTAAGCTTATGTTGCCGTAATTACTATATAACAACCGTGATAAAACGTACGGTTGAAAAACATGTTGGTCATGCTGTCATTTGAGCGATTGGATTTGTTTTGTTAAAGTTGAATTTGGCCATTTTGACAAATGACATTTTAGTGGCCATGTGGTTTTTGGTTGGATTTGGCCTCTTTTACGGTTTATGTTCCGATGACCGTCAATTTTTTATAGGTCTGAGTTTTCCACAGCCTCTCGAGATGACGTCACTAGAATGGG
Source organism: Ascaris suum (assembly GCA_013433145.1). Lineage (NCBI taxonomy): Eukaryota > Metazoa > Nematoda > Chromadorea > Rhabditida > Ascarididae > Ascaris > Ascaris suum. The sequence goes on along the minus strand of CM024170.1, from coordinate 10,588,251 downwards.
AAAATGAATTAGCTGAATTCCAGCGAATTCTCCCACCTCATCTTCGTTCTCTGTTGCCTGAGGTGAAAGCGCGACAACTGCCACTCGCGAATGCTGAACTCGCAATTCCAATTGCTCAAGCACTGAAGTCCAAGTTTACAGTAGCTTCTGGACGAAGTGACAAAAGGGTAGAGCAGCTTTGAAGGCATTTTATTGCTTATCAGTTAATTTTGAGGGATCTGTTTAAGGTACGTTCCTCATCCTTCTTCGATAAGGCAACTTTGTCCATTGCCTAGTTTCACTAATAAGGTCGCCTTGGTGTTGCCGAGTTGCTCACAATCACCAACTGTATAAAAAAGTAATTACTTTGCACCAGGCAGTCATAATCGGGGATGAGTTTCTGCGCCAATAATAGCAGGTCAAAAGAGGAACGTTAGCTTTGAAAGAAACAGAAAAGAGATGTTAAAGTTGAGGAGAGAGGATTTTATATTATGATTTAGTGCAATACGCGGTCAGAAATATCGTAACGCGAGCATTGCTTGTCGGAAGCATCACTTACACAGTAACACTTAAGATCACATACTCGTTCATCGATTATTCGCTTCGATTCTGTCTTTAGATGCTTACCGTTAAGGCATTAACGATGAGGGCTGTTACCATTGTTGCTGTAAGAATTTTTTCGAATGTAAGGGAAATAAGTAAAGTCTAACTTTTACAGAAAGAGATGAAAGATGAGGATCGCTTGGCAGCAGTTCGTATGAAGATGTTTGGTGAGATGACACGACAATCGCATGAGTGGCATCCAGCTAAACAGCTCGTTAAACGATTCAACGTACCCGATCCATATCCGTCGTCGACGCTGGTCGGTGTACCACATCTTCAGGTCAGCATTTCTTTACCCACTTTTATGTTGGATTCGTATACGTTTATGAGTTGTTGTTGCTAACATCTTAGGGTCAAATATCTCAATGTGCGGGTTGTTGTTATTGATGATTTCTTCAAGCATCCTTTTAGCCAGTTGTATTTGGAGGAATTTTTGGATGCGGAAGAATTCCCGGAGAAGATAGGTATTTTTTGATGAAGAGATAATGAAGTGAAAAAAGCTTTTATGCACGTTTTTTGTTACAACAGTTTCAGGTTTTTGAAAGATTATAATGTGAAGTATAACGTGCTGCTATTGACGGTATTCGAAAGTATTGATTCATCGATTATTAACTGAGAAAAAATTGAGTGGAACGATAAGAAAAACCAATTTTGTAGCGAATTTCCTTTGGTGTTTCATTTTTTTTTTAGAATGAACTACTAGCGAAATCGTTTTACTGTTTTCGCTTTCAGATAGTTCGCCTTCTCGAGCACCAAAAAACAAATTGCGGGGTGATGATTAGCGTTGCACTGCACTGAAATTTATCAGCAGCCGGTACTGTCTATCACTGTTTTGCCGACAATCCTAAAGGGCGCAAAACATTACACTAAAGAGTCTGCTTTGCAATAAATTTTGACACCTTTTGTTATTATCGAAAAGAAAGGTTTTTAGCAGTCACAACAATCACAGTTATATATTTCTAGAGGGCAGTGAAAACGGAAACTCTTTTGAATCTGGGCGGTACGGCAGATGAATTACAATATCGGGCAGAAACGAGGAAACAAGTCAAGGCTATCGATGAAGATAAGCGAAATGCAGCAACTGGTGTAGAGGTGTGCAGAAGTTTGATTTTCTAGTTTCCTTTAAAGGAATTTCTTTGAGACTTCCTTAACACTTAGAACTAAAGCCCTTTCTCATTTGCAAGTGGTTGAGTTGTTCTCATCCGGGGGGATCGATTTTTCTGTGTTGTTGCTCTCACTGTCGTTTCAGTCATGGTTTGCTGTTAGTAGTGATTGAAAATCATTTTTTCAAATAACAAAGGATTGCTTTTCTCATGTATAAAATCTTTTCGTAAATAAAACTCGGTGTTTCTCAGATATGTTTCATCTTGATTTATGGTCGCACTGAAGAGTGGCTTAGAATGTAGTTGATTGATACGGAATGGGTAGGAGCGACGATTCCGCGGCGGAAACTATTGTCGTTAAGCACGATCTGAACTCGTCATTCGAGTCTTCATATTTAGCCTTCTATCCATTTGACCTCTTGTTTGAACACTTGGCATTTGCAACGTTCAAATGGTAATGCTTAAAGTTGTATTGTTTGTAGGTGAGAAACACGCGTAAAGAGGATGGAAATGAGAAGAAGGAAGAAAAGGGAATTGAAAAACCACCGGAAGATTTTTTCAAAGCGATATTCGCGGATAGCGACGATGAGAGTGATTTGAACGATGAGAGTGGAGAAGAGAGGAAATCTCCTGCTGACGTCAAAAATGGAGAGATGATAGAAGAGGTAAAAAATGAGAGCACAATTGAGCAGCCGAAATTTATCACAGTGATGGATCTTGTGCAGTCAGATAATGAAGAATTTGGACCTGCACCCCCACCACCTTCCTCTCAACCAGGCAAGTGATTTAATCTGTTGTGCACTGGAATGAATGAATGCATGTGATACGAAGTTATTAACAGAGCAGGTTGTGGTTTTTTGGGAATCTTATTGTGCGTTTAGAAGGCTCGCACTTAGATTATTCCATCCTCATCCCTTTCTCTTCGTCCGACATTTTGAACGTTGTTGCCTTGTAAGGAGTTATATCTAAATTTCTCATCTCTACGAAAGTCTTATTTGCTATTGTCGTTGCTGTTCGTCTACTCGATCGGCGAGCATCTCAAAAACGCTTGCAACTAAATGCTAGCAGATCAAGACCACCCAGCACTTCTGCAGTTACGGACTCGAGTATTTAAAGCGTTATATTTTCATGACGTGCGACAATCATCCATAGTGTAGTAGTAGCATTGTATCGTAGGCTGTCTTGTGGCAAGCTAGCTATACTGATCAGAATTTTTTATTCCTTGGTAAGGAGTCAGATATACTTGGGAGTCAAACGCACTTATTTTCGCAGAAGAATTGAGATCAGCAAAATTTTTAACTAGCACATATCTCTAGTAGTTCAGGATTGAGGTATCGGGACATCTTCAAGTGGCCCATTATGAACAGGCAAATCAAGATTTGCTTATGTTAATGATGTTCGTTATCTACTGGACAGTCGGAATGGATTCATGATAAGATAGTTTGCAGCATTGTCAAAATTTTCTGTGATTCGTCACCATCACGAAACTAAAGAAAAGAAACGACAGAAGAAGGAAAAAAGACGAAATGGTGACGAGAAAAAGGTTTCTTCCGATTGCATGATATTTTTCCTCGGAATTTATGCATTATTGAGGCGGCTGTGGATTACCAGTTTGCAGGGTAATGCCGTATGGGCCGTATGCGCTAAAATGTTTGTTGATCATTTCTGTGTGCAAGGTTGAGGTTCATATGAGGTGTCACGGTTCTGGAACTTACCCACAGCACACAACATCTCTAATCCCAAACGTCTGCTGTGTTTATAAGTGTTGCTTGATGAGTTAGTCCATCGCATCATTCTGTTTTGCAAGAAAAACCCAGCGTCATTTGCCGCCATTCATTTGTTGTAAGCAGTGAGGTTAATGCGATGAAATTGTTCTCTTCGGTTTTCTTCTAGAGGAGAGCGGTGGAGGTTAAAGGTAACTAATGTCGACTTTGAAATATTCAGCCAGAGGATTATCTTGTTTCAGAAAAGCAAAGAAGAGCGGAGGCATAGGAAACATTCGAGACGGCATAAACACGACAGAAGTAGCAGTTCTAATGAGTAAAGGAGCGTCGGATAACCCGGCAATCATTTCCTATGCACATGTGAGCAGATTTATGAATTGTAAGTTTTTTATGGTTTTTTGAGCGAAATCAGGTCATTTTTGAATTTACAACGGCAAAGAAGTTAAGAAGGCGTAGATTTACGACGCCTTACTAGATTGGATTACCGCTTTAATGGATTTTATGAGTATTGATGTTCACAGTGTTTGGTAAGGTGGCCAATAACTAATAAAAGCTAAACTAGAATGTAGTGTAGTACATCCAAGAGAAAAAAAGATGAGAGGAACTTCGTGTCTTCACGTTTGGCTCAAAACGATAGAAGTTTCTTATTTAGATTATTATTGAATTTAACTTTGGATTAGTGTTCAGCTTCCGATCGGGTAACTTCAGACGGTTTAACCTCGGACTTATTATCGTTTCTGGACGAATGGGGCCATTGCCACACTTGCTTTTCCTCGAGTATATCAAGTGGCAGTCAACAAAGCAGTCGAGTTGCGCTCGTCTAGGCTAAGCAGTGTTACTTCTTTCATGCGTGCAACTGTTTTTTTTCAAACGTGATTCGTTTCCCGATGTTGTTGATTTCGTCACTTTTCTGGCTTCTGTGGTACTGTCTATGCCTGAATGAAAAAAAAGAGGGAAGATTCACAATGCTTGATGAAGTTCGCTACATCGTTGCTTTTATCCGTGTCATGTTATAATGGAGAAAAGAGGAAGGATATCTCCACTGTCTCGTGGTTCTTCATTATAGACCTCCCATCAGGTCCTCTTCCTTATCCTCCAGCTTGTGAGAATTGGCTAGTATAGCATACATAGGTGGAGATCCTTTGTAGACGCCGTTTACACATTACAAACGTGTTATAGATCGATTACAGAACCGTTTACATATCATAGGTATGCTGTTCGAAAATCCTAAGGGGGTGCTCACCCACTTCATATCTCGTCATCTCTGCTTTTGGTTTATGGCTCATACGGAGGAAATGGGCTCCACTGCAAATGTGTCCTTTGTCCACACGAGGAACGAAAGTGAGCAACCTATAGAGGTGTCCATGCTACACACAGTTCACATGAAGGCTATGGTAGTGAGCAACCGACATCATGTTGCTGGATCAGCAGTTGATCACCATGTGCTTTTATAACGAATGCGAAGAAAAAAGCACGTAGTTTTATGTTTTGGAAGCAAATAAACACTAGACGAGGAACACTTCAACAGGTGAGATAAACTGATAAAGTATACATAAAAATAAATGACGGAGCGATATCACGATATTGAGGTGATCGCCCACTTCAACTTCCGTCAATGATTTCAAAATTCAGTCGAGGTCCGGCTCTGGCACTTTGTTTGTAGGTGGTGCAGCCGATGTTGACCCTGTCTGTCCCGCAGCCCCAGCCTGCAATATGCAACTGCTTTTAGCTTATTGTCTTTGGAGGCCCATGATCGAGTGATGGACGGGTTATTAAACAAACTCACACGTGATGATACACTCAATTTGCTATGAAGTTAACTTGTGCACGCAAATTAACCTGTGGCACATCTGACGTCGACGCTACTCACACAATCCCGCAACGCGTTAACAGACAACAACCCTCCCGAAGCATGGGGCAGTAGCAAGGTGGATGGGTGGGTTCAGCTTCGGCGAAAGGTCGGAATTCAATTCCTTGCATTTCTTTTCCACTGCTATTTCTCTGTCCTCACGTCAGTGATGTGCTGCTATTCGTTTTGGCAAGAAATATATTATCTCCTTGGGTCGCGGTCAGTCAGAAAAAAGGGATCAAATCTTTCTTATCAAAACTGCAAGAATGCCACAATCGGAAATTTCTGCATTTTACGTATGCAAGGATCACCTTTGTACTATCTCGTATTGCTTGTCCGACGTTCAGTCTTCCATCTACACCATTTCCAGAAATGGATAATGAAAAGATGAAAGATTGTTCTTTGATGGTCGCAGTCGTAGTATAGGAAGCCTTTACATGGACTTGCAACAGGGCAAGTCCACTGGATAGCTTTTATCCTATGTTTGTCACACAATATGTGTGCGTATCGAGGTTGGTACGTCTGCGGAGCATATGTGTAGCTATCACGGCACCTGAAGCAAGTGCCACTTTTTGGAATTTGCCTTCGGTAAAGGCGCACTCAACAATGATGCCCAATGTCATTACCCTTTGAAACTAATCAAGATCTTTATCTCTTAATCTTTGCCTTTTAAAAGCACTTTCATGACCCCTTGCGTTTCAGGCCAGCAAGTTTCTTAAATGCGCCCACCGTAGGCGGAGTCATTCCAGCCGGAAATGCCCCCGTGATGTTGCCCAGCTTCTCGAACAGCTTCAAAACTTTCGGGTTGCTCATATGTTTCGCCATGTTCGCCGGATTCTTCATTATATCAGTGTAAGCGGCCATAACAGATTCGTCCTTGAGCAATGAGAGGATCTCTGGGTCTTTCAGAATTTGATCAAAGCCAGGTGGTACTCCACCAGCTCCGAAACCACCAGCGCCGAAGCTGTCGCCTCGAGCCTGAAATGCAAAAAACTTGCCGACACCTTATCAGGATGTCTTGGGCAAACGTCGTCCCGCAAAGCATCACTTGCAACCGAATTGTTTTCCAGCATTCACTTCCCCAACTATCTAGTCACACTGTGACAACTGTCACACTTGTATCGTTGATATATTTAAAAAAGCCGCTGAAACAGAACTACTGCATAAGCAGGGAAGGGGATGGCAGCTCTCGCAAAGCAAAAACCTGCGTTCGTAATGCGCTGCGCCGCTTGCTGAATCATCCGCTCACAACAAGCATTTCCTTCCAGTTATTTTTCCCTCTCCGCTTCGCTTTAATTACCCCGATCAGATTTAAATTTAAATTTTTCTTTTGATTTCCTGTACTAGGACCAAGTCATCCGACAATAATGGGCATAAACTTAGATCCTGAATCCGCTGATGCCCTCTCCGAACTACCAACCTTCGTCGTCAATCTGCCAGTTTCGTCCACATTTGACAATATAAGACATGCCGCAAGTGGTTAGCATTGCATACCGGGTCACGTGTTTAATAAACTGATATGGTTAAAGACATAGCAGTTCACAAGTATTCCCTCTTACTTAACTGAATCTTACCTAAAACGAGTTCCTAGCATGCATACAACATTCGAAAATAAAAGTACGACTATCTTTACCCTAGCAGTTGCAAGAACGAAATTCTCAAATATGTCAGTCCCATAACAAGTCTGAAAACTGCTAGTCGTCCTTTACGCGAACAAGAAACAAAACGACCACGGCATTCACATGAAGCTGCATGCTGAGAACAAAATGACCTGTTCCTTTTCCTTCTCTTGTTCAGCAGCTTTGCGCTGTTCTTCCTGAGCACGTCGCACACGTTCCTGTCTCGCCTTCAGTTCGCTTTCTTCATGGCGACGCTCTTTTGCACGCTGATGTTCCAATAACTTCTTCGCCTGAAACGACCGACTGCAAAAATTTAGAAAAAAACCGTCATCTCCATGGAACTCATCGAAATAAATGAGTTTATTTCGGCGAAGTTGCTCGGATAGTCGCCTAATAGTCAAAAGCCTAAATTTAAAGAGATCGAAGGTCCTCCAAAACTGTGCTAAGGAGTCTGTGGGCCTCTAGACAGTATTCTTATATTCCCGAAACCGATAACTTGAGGTAGCAGGGGTCTTCTAGAATCCGTGATTCAAAAGTTAAAACTGGGCATGCACGTCCGAAAATTTATGATAGGACATATTTTTAAAACAACTGTTGGAAGAAGAAGAATGAGCGCATATACACAAGGTGGGAGAGGGGTTTTATCTCAGCGAGCAGGAGTGAGCACATTTGATTTTGTTAATCGATACATATTTGAGAGTAAAAGAAATACACCAGCATAGCATGTTGGTTTAGCATTGCAAAATATTCACCAACATCCCAACAGCTTCATAACAACATAGATTTCATATAGAACACACAGGAAAGCTGGTAAACATGAGCTCCACTAATGCTTTTATTTCGAGGCAAATGAGGCAGAAAAAAATTGACGAACGCACAAGATGAAAGTCAGCTCAGGTTTCACTTAGAATCAATTGAAAAGTGGCGCTTGCTTTCGATGATAATGAAAAAACAAAAAAAGAAAAAAGAACTGACAGCATTGCGCATCGAACGCACTGGAGAGAATTTCGATTTACACAGTTGCCCACATGTTCATCAAGAAGTGCAATGCGCTCCACTACTAGTAACTTGAATATTTGACTTTTAAAACATCAAGCAAAATCCAATGAATAAAGCGAGTAATGCAGATTGGTTTGCCATAAACAACATCGAACGGCCGGACGCACGCCAAAATCACATTTCTGACGCAGTGATAATCAATGCAAACAAACAAAAAAGTGATTTCAAGAAATTCTGCACTTGTTGTAAAGAGACTGGCAACGAAAAAAAAAGAAAAAATAATGAAGACGTGGAAGAGATCTAACAAAATTCAAACAAGAGAACAACGCAAATCAACAAGTCAGCAATGGCCGTGATCCAAAGCGAGGCAGGAAAAGTTAGGACGAGAGAGTGGAACGAATAAATGCAGGAAAGGGGCAGGCTCGGCTCAATTGTTGCGTCGTGCAGCAAGTCAGCGTTGAGGAAGGCGGCACGTAAGGCTCACTGGATGACTGCCGATCAGTGCCAACGGGCTCACTGAGAACTACGGCCGGCACCAACTTTCCGGGCATAAAGGCATCGATTTGCTGGGCGATGCCTTTCACCAGAAAGCGCCCCATGGCTAGCCCACACCTTCATTTCCTTCTGTTACTTCTTTCTCTCGTGGAATGTGCCTCAGGTGATCGCTCTATTTTATCAATTTTCTTTCTACTTGCACCGTTTGCATTTTTTATGGCTGCGTCTCTTTCAATGCTCGAATAAAACAACAACGAACCAATGATGCTTGAAGTGCTCAACGCAGATTACTAACGCGCATTTCAATAGCCATATAATGAAAGACAAAAATGTGACATGGCGAAAGTAATTCTCGTAGATACCTCCTTTTCCATCGGCATAACATATACCTCATATTTCATTCCCATTGGAAACGTAAACGCAAATAAAACACTCATATTAAAAATAACTTTGCAGAATTTCGCAGGTCGCTTTAGTTACTTTATTACCGTCTAATAATCAACAAACCAATCTCAAAAAGTTCTCGACTATTTCACTCATTGCCTCTCAGCTAGAAAAAATACTGAGAAAAACATCTTTGAACAAATAATAAAATCAAGTTGTTTTCCTTTCAAACAATACTTGCATAAGAAACTAACGATGAATGCTTCAGACTATAGCGTTTCAGTCGTCGAATTCATCTGCCTCCTTTTGCGGTATAGCTTAGCAAAGAAACAAAGCAATATAAGCATATCTCAAGTTAATTAATCACTGCTAAGCAAAGCTACGTAATTAAATATGACGCAGCATTTCGTTTTGTTTTCCGCATAAAGCGTAACCGATTCCCAGCAATAATTTAAATACTGGGAATATTAAGCATACATATTCGCTTAAACCACTATAAAGAAATGAGAGGTGGATGGTGAAAGTGAATGAAACGCCGACATGACGTTTGCAAGTTATACGTGTTCATAGTTGTGCACAATTTCGCAGCGATTATTTGAATGTTTCGCATCTGTCCATCAAGTTGAGCTAAAAATTTTTGAAAAAAATTTGCGAATAACTTTACAGCTAAATAACAGCTGCCTCTATCCTATCATCAAGACTGAACGCACGCTGCACTGAAAAAAAAAAGCATTCATTGCTACGGTTCACAACTACATAAATTTCAAATCTATCTTCATGTATAAACGTGGCCGTTCCTATTTATCCACATTTGTCGCCGATCATCCACTCCACAACTATAAGGCATTAGCGACTAATTAACCACTAAATAACATCAACATCTCAATGTTTTTGAAAAGCATTAATTAAAACGCTCTTTGTTGCATTGCTGTCCTAGCTGAATTTGGTCTTCTTTCATTGCATAGCCAAGTAATGAATTAAACATTATTAACGGAAAGCACTGCTTCTACTCTATTTTTGCATAAGCATAAAACACCTCTACATGAAAACAAACTGCAATGTTCTGTAACAGCGAAATATGTGCAGTCGATAGAGTTTTCTGCACTAAAATGAAAAGGATTATTACAGCAAGCGATATACTGCTCATCGCCGATCAAAACTCTCACGAGGCAATCAAACGTACTCCACTGGGCCACCTATTTGCCGATAGTCATTTCGAAACGAACGGTAGCTTTTTTTCTCATTAAAATAAGCAAACAAAAGGTGACAAGACCACAATCGACTCATTTGTTTGCAGATGAACCATACATTCATTTAAACTTGACAAAAAAAAACCCGACATAACTGAAGACTCATTCTAAACAGGGATATATAAACAACTCAGAATGAAGCCTTTCAAGTTTTACATCCACATCTACGCTCACTTCCTCTTATCTCTATAGATAGTTTTACATCATCACATCATCACCATCTTATCATCATTAATTTTGCTTCATAAAAGCACAATGATTGTGCTTTGTTGTGAGCACAAATCTGCCTTAAAAGATAGCACCATTATGGATCTTCATTCAATTTACCATTTTTTCGCCTCCAGGAAAAGCTCTAATCGATGCAACAAAAAACCATCAAATTCATCCCAATTCACTACAGGCATACCCCTGAGTCTTAGGTAACTAAAAAGATGCATAACCGCGTAAACCCACACCTCGCAACGTTACATAGCGTCATTCACTTATAGAGCAATAAAAATATCTGATAGGTGAGTGACATCTTTATAAGTGAGTGAATGAAAAACAACGAGGCAATGGAAAGACAAACAAATAGACTCCTAGCTCCACATTTTTATTATTAATTTCAGAAAACGACTCAGCAACATTTCGAGTACTGACTGCAGACACTCACAGATGGGATGCGTTAGATTTTGGTGATGAAGTGAGCTTGCAAGTGCAACGATCGAACCACTTTTTCAATATAACTACTGTGCTTCTACAGACATGTGCCTATCAAATGCATCCCGCCGATGCGGGCTTTCTCTACGACATCGTTCGACACTCCAATGCTGGAGTTGCGCTTCTTCAACTGGGTAAATCCACTTACAACTTAGATGTTTGTATACATTAAAACTACTTTGTCGACACCTATAAAGATGTAAAGATAGAACCGATATCTAGCAGCAACACTAATCGGTTGCCGATACCATCAGTCCACTTAAAAGCATTTCTTGGCACCACTACTAGAAATGCTAGAAAGAGATCGGAGATCATTTATGGGATGCAAAGAGATAACTATCTTCACTGCGAAACAAATAATTAAACAGCATGCCGACTAGGTGAGAATTTTCGAGCGGGAGTAATTTTGAACAACTTCCTGCTCGAAAATTTATTGAATAACATTTTTTAAGCCACTGATTTACTGGAACTAAGTTTTTTCGCCCTAAAACTCTGAACGTATGAAAAGCCGGGATGAAATATTCCTCATTATTATTACTCGTAATCTCTTCCGCCCCCAACTTCACTCTATCGACTAAATAGCACCAATAGGCCAGGCAATAATTTTAGGCTCCAATTTCAGGCGAGAAAGATACAACAGAATTCAACAAGATAGTGCAAAGTGCAGCAAATTGCACCCATCGAGGCAAACTGTTGATCGATATTCCGCACACTGTTTACTTCTGCAACCACATTGAAGTGAGCAATATTCCGCTCTATGATTCGGCCGCTATCGAAGAGCTGTCTGCAGGTCAGCGAAACACACAATCGGCGAGTGGATTCTTCGTTTCAGCGATCCCGTCAGGACATAATGGCAACGAAAAGGTCCGCAGTGCACATCTACACATTCATATTCTCAAGCATCGTAGGAAACGCGTCAGCAAAGTGAAGCTAGCACAAATATCGCTTCGTCGTAAACACTCTATTATGATGGCTCGACGCAAATATATACCCAATAATTTGGCGCAGTTATCGATGAGCAAACGGCGCATTCTATGCAAATATCGAAAATCGTGCTATCTCACCGGAGAGATGCCATTCTATGCAGTGCAAACGAAACCAATCGAACAAATCGGCACCGAACAAACCGAAGCACCCGATAAACAACCCAGCGAATTAGAAATCAAACTTTTATGCAAGTATCGCAAATCATGCTATGATCAAATCGGCGCAGGGCACACAAAAAAGAAGTCTGTCAAGGCTCACCGCGTACTGGCTGGTAAGAGTGTCCATATAGTCAGCAAACCAAAGAAGAGACGAACCCTCAAGGAAATTGCGGAAATCGCATTAAAGCACGTTGACGAACAAGAGAAACGTGGTGCTCAACGGCCGAAACCAAAGATGGTAATTGTAGAGGCAAAACTCAACCAAATCGAGGAGAAACGTGCCAAACAACTACGCTGCAAGTATCGCAAATCGTGCTATGAGACCGGTGTTCGTCCCGTTCTAGACGGTGGAAATTACCTGTTCCAAGCATTCCACTTTTTAACTAAACATGTGCACACACCAGGTGAGGAAACGCTCAAAAATGTAACATTTGATAGCATCACTGAACAACAAAAGAAACTTTTCTGTAAATATCGCAAATCGTGTTACGAAACTGGTGAGAAGCCAGAAATCGATCATAAAGAGAAATTTAAATACCAACACATGATGGAGAAACACGAAGCAGAAATCCCCCTTCAGATAAAATGTCACTACCGAAAGTCGTGCTATGAAACAGGCAAAGTTCCCGAACTTCGTTGGTCGAAGTCTAATAGAACCGAAGAGCAACCGTCCAAGGATGCGCCTCGTACTGTTATGCAACTAAAGCTCAGCTGCAAATACAGAAAGAGCTGTTATCTGCAGCATGTGCTCGAACAGGCACAGTTAGAAGATGCAGCGATATCCCAGAAACAAGTTGAACCTGCGCAAGAGCGTGAGGTCGAACATACGAGATCCTTTAAACCCGTGACTTCTATTCAAACGAAAAAGGAAATCACCGAGTCGTCGGCGGAAGAGCAACTTGAACAGAAGCCACTCAAAATTACTCCGACGACAATGAATGCTGAAATTCACGAAGCAGAACAAAAAGAGGTATCGAGGAAGAGAAGGATAAGTGCTAAAAAGAAGTCCAAACAAGAATTTCAACCATCGTTACATGAAGCTACAACTACGCCAGCACACGAAAGGACGAGTAAAAAATATCAGATTCTCTTATCCGACAATGAAACTGTCCCCTGGCACGTTCGAAAAAGACATCTCAAACATCGAATTGAACAACTCACTCTACAAAGAAAACATGCACGGTTACTTGCAAAACGTAAAAACACGATTATCACTCAACTGCCCCAAAGTGGTCGAAAGCTTTTATGCAAGTACAGAAAATCATGCTATGAAACCGGTGTGCTACCGATGTTCGTACCAAAAGAGCACGACGAAAGCGAAGAAATGAAAGAATTCAGTGACGCCGAGCTCAAAGTTTTCTGTAAATATAGAAAATCATGCTACGACGAAATTGGCACCAAATACGAGAAGCAAATATCCGGAAAGCATCGTTTAGTATTGGCCGGAAAAGGAATGCCTACTGCGCAAAAGCAAAGAAAGAAGAGAAGCGTTAAAGAAATGGCTGAAATTGCACTGCAACGTGCCCATCAAAAGCAAGAACGTGCTGCAGAAAGACCTCAACCAAAAATGGCAATCATTAAGGCCCAGCTCAACAAAATTGAAGAGGATATGCACCGAAAGCTTGCTTGCAAATATCGTAAATCATGTTATGAAAGTGGTATACGTCCGGTTATCGAATACGATAATTCCCTCATCAGGATATACCATTTCCTCAGCAAACATCTGCATACACCTGGCGAAGAAACAATTTTCAATGCAACGTTCACTGAACTTGACATTGGTCATAAGAAACTTTTCTGCAAATATCGTAAATCATGCTACGAAACCGGTGTGAAGCCAAATATCGAACACGAGGAACGTTTCAAGTATAAGCATATGATCGAGAAGCAAGACGTTGAAATCCCACTTGAAATCAAATGCCACTATCGCAAATCATGTTATAAAACAGGAATCGTGCCCGATTTGAGAGGAGTGAAAACTGTCCTATCAGCACAGCAGCCACTTGTGAAGGCTCCCGGAACAATTGCAGAACTTAAACTACATTGCCGATACAGAAAGAGTTGCTACCTCAATAAAACAGCGGAACAACCAAAGTTTGAGACTGCTCAACAACCACCTCAGGAAGAAAAACGACAGATCGTGCTTCCACCGGTTAAACTTGCCAAGGAACTGAAAACAAAGATCGTTCCAGAAATTGTGAAGGTACAGACGGTGGATGAAGAAAAGCCTCGTGAAACCAAAACAGCAGGTGAAGACAGTACTGTAAAGGAAACAGTGGATGAGGCTGCGATACCAGAGGAGACAACAAAACAATCAAAGATGTGGGCAAGACCGGCAATCGAGTCGATCGCCAAAACTGCTGAAGATAGGACAAAGAAGCAAAAGCCAACAACAAAAGATAAAAAGAAACCAATCGAAATCAAGCCAACAACGAAAGACAAGAAAAAGGCAATAGACACCACGCGAACGACAGAAACAATTAAGAAGACGATAGAGAAAAAGCTACCAGAAAAGAAAGAAAAGGTGATAAAAGCCTATTTAACGGATGTACAACCTATTTCAGCTCCGATAACAAAAGAAGAAAAGGTAGACGACAAAAGAGAGCAGAAGAAAGAGAAGCAAAAAAAACCACCCATAACGGAAGAGAAACCGGTGATCATGAAGCCAGTCAAGAAAGATAAACCTTCCGAATCGACAGTTAAAACTACGGAAACCCCGAAAACAAAACCAACCCAGCCAAAAGCGGAGAAAGATAAGAAAAAAGAGAAAGAAGTAAAGGAGGAAATATCAAAAATGGACGCTGAGAAACCAATTCAGGTGCAAGAAAAACCGAGGATGGTTCCCCATAAAGAAATTCGCTTCATACCGCCACCCACACCACCCGGTCCCGAAGAAGAAGAAATGCCTCCATTCAAGGCAGTTCACATCGACGGTGATGTAGAGACGTTAGAGGAAAAACTACGTTGCAAATACCGCAAATCTTGCTATCACAATCGAACATTACCCAATCCATTTGACGGTTTCAAAATTGAGCACATAACGAAAAAGGAGGAGCAACATATCCCCATGCAATATCGTTGCAAATATCGCAAATCGTGCTACGAAACCGGTGAAATCCCTCATACGGCCGAAAATTTCAAAGTTGAGCATCTTGTTGTGAAGAAAGAAGAACATATACCTCTTTCGTTGCGATGTAAGTATCGTAAATCGTGCTATGAAACTGGCGTAGTACCAAATATCGATCAAGAATTCTTCATCATCGCTTCTTTCAGAAATTCATGCGAGAGTTCTATGAAGAAACCGAAGAAATTAGACGTGAAATGAGCGAAGAGGAACGTAAATTAAGCTGCAAATATCGTAAATCATGCTACGAGACAGGCAAGTTGCCGCAAATTGAACGCGAAACGATTAAAACAATTGCCGATACGATGAAAGAGACCACACTTTCACTACATTTGCGATGCAAATATCGCAAATCATGCTACGCCAATTATGGCATTCCGTTCATCAAAGATACTAAACGAATGCCCAAGTCTGAGGCTGTTATCGAAAAACCATCCACAAGCACAGTGGGCGAACAAGCCAAAGTGAAGACGACCGAAGAACAACGTAAGCCTCATCCTCCAACAGCTGTTGATGAATCAGATAAAAAGAAGAGTACGAAAAAGAGCAAGAAAAGTGAAAAGGAGAAGCGAGATATTGAAGAGGAGCTCCCGTATATGCAGATAGTGCCCAGCGAAGAAAAGAAGCCAAGAACTCTGACTCCAGCTCAGAAGCTCAAGTGCAAGTACCGAATCAAATGTTACGACGGTGTACCGATGCACAAAGTGCTACATGAGCTGAGAAAGGAAACCATCCCAATCAAGAGTTTCCAGCGTGCTGATGGACGTCCATGCACTATATATCACCTTTCATGTCGCCGAATGGCCGGTCTACCGATCAAGCAGAGAGCGCCAATTGGTCCGAACGGTCGACGACTTTGTAGAAAGAAACCGAAAGCCGAAGCGGCCGCAAGATGAGTTGCACTCTTTCATGCGGGTCGAGCTTCACTTTCAAATTACATTTCATTTAAGTGTTTTCTTATTTTCATTCAGTATAGCGATGCGAAAATAAAGCTGCTTGCATGAAAAGATAAAATTGCTTGCATCATGCTTTGTCGGTGGCTAAGCAAATAAAACTCAGAACGACGTCATCAGATAATTGGCATGTAAATGAACGAGTTGTGCAATAAATGCGAACCACCAAAAGTACAAATAAATTCGAGGAAGTAATTTTTTCATCGGTATCTAATGAGCAATCAACTCCATGAGCCTTAATGTTGTGCACATTGGTAACTCTAACATGTCAGTAGGCATTAAACACATAGATTCATCAAACTAAAGAATAAAGACTTACATTGGGTTCGACCTCTTTGAGCCACTCATTGGCCACGTCATCGTAATCCAGCTTACATGCCATTGCGAGATCCTTGTGTGCTTCGAGGAAGTTGCCCAGTAATCTACAACGCATAAAAAATAAGCCTAGGATTTCTCGGTTTAAAATAAACCTCAAAATATAGATGTTTCTCTCTCCTATATGAACAAACTGTCACGAGAAGAAGAAACCCGACAACGCTACCTCTGCAATGTCTGTCAGCGCCTAGCAAAAATTGCTATAGCCTTACGAATTTCCGTATATGGGAAAAAGAGGAAATGCACAAGATATTTGCCATAAGCATAAGAATATCTAAACAACGACTCCAACAAACAAATATACAGCAATAAAAGCTGATGCTCTCATAGCATGACGTTTAATTTCGTGCACACAAAATAATCAATTCATCGACCCATTCCGCAAATGTGTGGACTCCACTTACTGGACTCCACATCAACACTGGAAATTCTGAATTACCTTCTGAGGGATAAATAGCTGTAAAAATGATAACGGCCCAAAAATTCGTGTCTTCGGAATGCAAAATCAAAAGTTGAAAGATTTTGCTATGAGATGTTTATGAACAGCCATTATATGCGCCAAAACATTCCTCAACAGAGTTTCATAGACGCGCTTTTTTTAACAGCGAAAACGATCCAAAATCCACCTTTATTCAGCTATAAGCCATAACACTGCCGGATTCGAATATGTCATGACACTCGGGAAAACGCTATTAAATGGAATGGATATTTTCAACCGTGAATGAGCTATTCTATATGGTAGTGCCCACAAAAACAAACAACGATCTCCTCGTTATAAGCTGTATATCTTCACCTCGCATTCCGATTCCCTTTGTCCCTCTTTGCATGCTCATTCCCATTCTCCAAAACAACATACGTGGTTTTAATGATACCTGTGTGCGCGTCCACGGAACTTGTAGCCCTGCGCAGAGTCAGCGTTCAACGAGATCGCCTTATTGCAATCCCGGATCGCTCCATTTGGCTTATTCAACTTCAGCAACACACTAGAAGTAATGACAATGATGAATTGTACTTGGTGAACAGCTTAACGATATTTCACACTGTGGTTAGTTTAAAGTAGTATATAATCCTCCTTATATCCCACCTCCTCTTTTCCCAATCATATTTTACCGCATCGTTAGGAAATAATAGCTCCCCTTAGCGATCATTATCTCCATCTAAGTTCTAGTCCGAATATTTTGTCATTTCCACCATAAACCAAGTCCTCACAGTATCAAAGCAAATTTATGAACAAAATATTCACACAATATATTTCGAAGTAAAATAAACATTTCAATCACTCAAAAAAATTTTCAATTATATCTCGCGGCTAAAAGATGAATCAAACAGTCATTTTGCCGAAATACATTCAGCCGTTTAAGCTGCTATTCCGATAGCATGAAATTAGTGAATGCTAGGCGATATATTTAGAGGAGCAGAAGACAAGTCCATCAACAAATGGCGAATAATCGATAAAAGTATCCCACTGACTGAGGATTCCGTCTACATATCGCATAGCACAACATATGCCAGCTAAATCTAGCCAATACGGGTATAATACCTTCCTAATAAAGTGACGAACATTTCCTTGTGTCCCAAATACTTTCAGCTGAAAACTTAGTCGCTTCAAAACCCTCCACTCGGATATCTGCGTCGATAATAAATTTTTAAAGAAGCAAAAATTAGAGGTATAAAAATTCATGTCGCCATTCCACACATTATGACTTTTGTTAATCAAAAAATTATGCCCATAGCAAATAGCACTGACGTAAAATAAAATAAGGCGCTAGCCATCAGCCTCATCTCTTATCTCCTCGACCACTGTAAAAGCTGCGGATGACGTTCGATAATCTACTTCTCAGTAATGGTTGATTTATACCTAAAATTAAACCCCAAAACCTCAACGGAAAAACATTTTTCTTTACAACTTGCTATCGAATTTCAAAAAAAAAAATGCTCCGATCGCCATGTTACCTTTTCAAGATTATTCCCCCTAAATAGCATGAACAAATGAAAAAGAGCAAACTTTGCACGCTTCGCATGAAGAATCGCCGATCCAGGATTCAATTCAATCGCCTTTGTGTAGTGTTCCAAAGCCTTGTCAAAGTTGCCTATAAATTGCACACTTGCACCACCTTTTAGGAATCAACAGCTTCAAGTGCAAGTATCTTCACGAAGTTTTTAATCACAATATCTTTAAAAACTATTCACAAATTCAACGTTGCTGCATACCTTCGTATGAGGTCAATCCACCAAGCAAATCAGCCAAATAAAAGATATTAATGTTTGCAAGCCATATCTGAAAATTTCTGGAGGTATGCACTCACTACAAATATAGACAGGAAATTGGGAGATGTAAAGTGTTATTAGGATAATAAAAATGAAAATACTAGCGCTCTCATCAAGCTTACAATAATTTACATGCGATATCTCTAATTTGTGCCTCGTGAAATAAATAAAAAACGTTTAAACGAGCGGAAGTGGAGCTTGTCAGAATGGTAAGCAGTATCTCATAATACACTATCAAACGAATGAAATGAATATTCTCTCTTCCCATCCTAACAAAATATGTAAAATCAATCCAAAAAATTGCAAATATAATGACAAATGTTCAATACAACTCGAAAACGGAGTTCATTCAACAAAGAACTCTGCGAAATCAATTATATACGATCGAACCACCAACATATTTGACCGATACGTCAATCAAATAATCATTTTTGAGTGGCGGATAAAAAGGTTCAGCACGAAGAAGTGCTTAAAAGACATAACAGCACTGAGACAAATAAGACTATACTACATCATTCTAGAAACCCTCATAAACCTCATGAGGTTAGACGTTTGAAAACGCAACGGTGCTCGAGTTTCCCCCTCGCCAGCAACAGATTAGACCCTGGAAACTTCAATTTCGCATGATCGCACAACAATTTTGCACACATTTCTGTGTTAAATGTCCCTAAAACTTACGCAATCAATTCGCGTAAATGTTGAAATATAATTGCGCATTTCCACAAAATCCTATTTCCGGCATACGCAAGAGAGTGCACATATCAACATACGAAATTGAAGAATGCGAATGCATAAACATATAGGGATATGGTATGTAACAAAGCAATATAAAAACCCACCTTCATTGAAAGCAGCCATAGCGTTATCCCGCTCTTCGTTCGCCTTTTCTATATCTTCATCAGTCACCTTGAAATGCGAGCAAATCATCAGCGATGAAGTTCGTCACCTCCATGAATTATCCCACACTTCAATGAGCTATTTGCAAAATTCCTTTGACTGTTACCTTTTGAAACCGCTCAGGTCAAATCTTACTCAGAAAGAACAAAAAAAAACTAGACGAACATGTAGTGGTAGTGGTACGTTATAGCGAGACACCGTAATATGCTATATCGGTCGTGGTGGTAAAGAGAGGCTTAAAAAACCATAGAGACATCCATAACCCAGGCGGGGAGGAAGCGGAAAGGGAGACCAGCCAAAGACAAAACTTTAATGGAAGGGAGGTGAATTCCCTCCTCTCCAAACTTCGAAAGAGTGTTTTACACCTCCGTTGTCTTTTTTTCTTGCAAGATTTTTACGCTTTTCGAGTTCCCATTCCAGCTCAATCTTAAAATTTTCGGCTACACCTTTCGTGAAATTTTTGCTGTTCGTCGAAGACAACAGCAGAATGCCCCTTAAACTTGGTGATCACTATACAGCATTAGATACTTATCAATAGGATTTTTCTCGACGACTCTATTCTCTGCGAACCTGGCGCATGCGGGGTTTTTTAGAGTTTCTGAATGAATACAAGTCTATTTGATAAGGGCTGCAAACAAGGAGCTGAAAAAGTTTCCGACATCACTGTATCATTTCCGCGATACGATCGAATATAATCGTCTTCTCTTTTCCTCCAATCTATAATGCTCGAGCAAAGGTGACTTTAAAATGCTTAAAAGTGATACTACATCTAACCCAAATATCCCATACCGGAATGAAGATTCGCTTCAGCTGAAAAATCGATAAAATATGGCGCCCACTCAAAGCAAAACGACCCTTACGCAGCTAAGGACTGATTTACTACAACGATGCTTACATGCAGTGAGTAGTTTAGACGCTTCAGATATGAAACCTTGAGGAAATAAAAATGCATAAAATAAATGGACTATATATCGCATATAATCTAATGCAGGAGGGCAAATGATCCACGACGGCTAATGGGGGCATAGAGATCATGGAACGAAAGGAGATATGGCAGTAATAAATAACTTCGAAGATTTCCGGAAAATGGTCCTAATCATCAACTACCAGCAATTTTCAAAAAATATTGCACTAGAGGAATAACCATTTTTGTGGCTCGAAATGGGAGGGATGAGTGTTCGGAAGGAAGGGGACGAGGTGGTGAAGGGGCTGCAACTTGTGGAGAAAAAACACTGCAGCAATAATTAAGCAGTAAGGTGGGACATCACTTCTCAAAAGAAGTTTCAACTTCATCTCATTTTCTCAACACACATAGCAGACAATATAAAAGAAAAGATGCACATTAAAAAAGGTTGGAACCTCTTTGCTGGGGTCGCCCATAGGAAGAGGCTCGTCCTTCTCACCCTCAATAACGCCGCTCATGTCCAACTCAACAGGAGGCTCATCCTCTTCCATCGCCTCAGGTTCATGCACCTCAGGTTCGGTCTTCTCTTCCTTCTTTGGTATCGGTGGTATCGTAGCGCCAAGGCTTCAATTTTAGTCAACTGTATATGAGCAACATGTAGCCACCATTGAACAACATAACAAAAAATATACAAAATTTGTCAGTGGAATATAACAGTCCATCCAAAGTGAACAGTAATGAAATTCTTCAAACCTTTATTTACAACACTGAACGCTTTTCAACAACTCGTATCAATGTGCGGTCAACGCTTAGGATGAAGAATATCTTGATGCGGTTCAATCTTCAGTGATAGCGACGTGTGCTAGCTGGAAAGAATTTCGTCTACAACTGACGGTGGTTTTAAACCATCATAACGCATGGTTATTTAGTGCCGTTAAAATAACAAACTGGAACCAGAAACGGGCACAACGCATTAAAATGTGAAGGGAAGTGGCGGAAAAGAAAAGGTTGGTAAGGAATAGATTTGTTTATAGAACCACAACTGAATCACTACATCAACAACTCTCTCCCCCCTCGTTTTTTTCGGAATTTCTACCAGGCCAGATTTCATTTACGAAATTAAAGACGGATTTTTTAAAATCCCCCTTTCTTTTTATCGCAGTATTCTCATTAATATTACACTAAAACACAAGTAAATGCGCTCGAGTTATTTCACCTTACTAGTCCATGGAAGAGGCCACACTAAGAGCATCTAATCTCATTGAATTAGATAATAAGGATCCCAACGAAAGAACAAGAGAACCTTCACAGCAAAAATTAAATTTAAAGGCAAATATATCCCGAGGGAATCTTTTCAGTACTCATCATTAAAGTGAGAAGAGTTTAAAAGAAAAAAAAAACAATTAAGCGCATACCTCTCGAGGTATTCTTTATAGAAACCGAATTTAGGATCGTGCAATATTGCTGGATTCTTCTTGCATAACTGCACGAATTGTCGCAGAAGTTCGGTCTGTGCATCCATTACTTGATTTCACGAATGCTCCACTGCTACCCTGCAATTAAAATCCGCTCAATAAGCATTCCAAACCATAGAAGAATGAAAACTGAGGCACTGCGTATCGGAATTAAAAATAAACACACTTGTGACCCGTAAATATGGGAACAGAGTTTTTGACGACCCCAGAGATAGTGTGATGTACTGAACAATCCCACGCCTTCTTCGTCGTCAATGATGGCCTTCCCGACCAGAAACTTGGGCGCAGAGCCTCCGATCTCCGATGCAATCCTCCTCGAAGACCCCATCGGAGAACAGCTCTGTGGCTTTTTCAGCGATGCATCCGTCTTGGGGAGCCATATATCAACCCTCGACGAGGCCCTTCCGAACCAAATGTCCTCTCCCAGCACCGCACTGCGTGCATTAAAATGATTTGCAATAAAATGAGGAGACTGCAGCGACTACTTCCTTGTTCAAGAAATTTTATGTGCATTTGAAACTTTTGTGAAAAGCGCATTATAATAACGTCCTGCTTGCTCAGATATGTGTATATGCGTTCGTTCATTTTGCACTTTCCGCTTAGAAAATGCTTCTAAAATCAAAATTCGTCCCGTATGATCATGTTCTGCGCCGTAATATAAATCGGTTCAATTTTAACACAAGTCAAATAATCAGCCCTGCTCTAAAGAAGGTGCGATACGATTGAAAAAACTCCAATTTTTGTGACCGGTCGGTCGAGCGAGATAGGAGATGGAAAGCTATTATTGAATTTGTTTAATAGATGAAGTTACAAAAATGCATCTGTCGTGCCAGTTTCCTGGCACGCACCCCCTTTCATCGTCTAACAGTTTGGAATATCGTCGGAACTCAACATAGATAAGCGGTTTTCTTAGCTCTATGAGTTATTGCAACAGTCCGACCAACTGTGGACTCATCGACTGTGCAAACACACCAAAACATCGTGGAAAGCTTCGTTCCTGAATACGCCTCAAAACACGTCGACAGTTTGTTGAATAGCAGTGAATTTTATGAATAGGAACCTATTCCTCATCACCGAACAAACCATAAGAAAATCCTTTTTCAACAACGAATTGAAATAAGCACAGATTATTATACACATCCTTTGCATCCCCATTCTTCGTAAAAATTGCAAAAAAAAAACACTCATGAATAAGATTGTGGAAATTTATTTCCAGAATTTTTAAGTCTCTGCCAAAAAATTCTCAAGAATTTTTAAATGCAACCATTTCAGTGAAAGTTGATGGAAGCACTTTTGAAAACGCCACCTCGACTTTGTTTGTGCGCTAAAAAATTTCCTCGAAGCATTACTAGTTTGTAAGGTGAGAGGCGAGCGAACGCAAAAAGCATGCGCCTTCATAGATAGATGGCGCATATTGTGCTTTTTGCAAATGTACAATCGCTCTTTCGGGATGAAAATTGCAAAAAAAGCGCGTAAAAATGTCACTTAATGTTATTAAAACAATACACAAGAATGCAACAACAAGAAAAACAAAACAAAAAAAAGCGAATTCGATAAACACCGCCTGCAGCTACTGCTTAGAGGGCAACGCCCTGAGCCACGTTTCTTAGCAAATAAGAAGGTAGAGCTCGACCCAGCCGCACCAACGACCGGCTGCCTACACTTACGAGCCAAATAAACAGAGAAATTGTAAACAGCTTCATGTTGCAGAGCAAAAACACTCAATTACTGCAACCGAAATCGTCGAGTGACATTAAGCTACAAGCATTATTCAGCCCATTACAGTTCTCTCAGAACGTCCTAATTATACAGTTACGTAGCATGCAAATTAGTATTTAAATTTATGGAAATAGATATACGTATATATACACGTGTAAATATATATATATACATATAAAGTTGCTCGAAATCTTTTCTTTCCTCGATGAGTTTTACGCCTGATATGTTTTAATGAAAATTATAGTTTAGAGGCATTCAATTGGGAAAGTGCGCGAAACTTAAACTGAGGGATGCTTAGCTTGTAGAATTCAATCTTTGCAGCTTAATTCTTCATGAGAGGTGGAAGAGGCTGCAGAAGCAAATGCTCGTAGATAAAACGAGTTGGGGGACGGTTTGCCCGTAAAGAAAGATAGATGCGATTTTAGCTCCTAAAGTGTGAAATTTGAGGGTGCACACTCCCTCTCCGCCCTCACTCAACTTCCCATCCGTTGTCTACCCCTAACCTCTCTTGTTATCGTACGCTCCTAAGGAGGAGGGGGGGAGGGAATTGTGAGTCCAGCAAACAGTGGCAGGCCTTAGTTCTCTACGCCGAAGCGAAATATTGATAGTAAGTTCCATTTCTAAACGCTCAATAGAGGTCAGGGAAAATTTGAAATGGTCATGACGATTAACTAACCATGTGCTAATTGAGGATGTCAAGTAGAAAACAAGCTTCCCGATGGCTCTCGATTCTCTTCCCACCAAGAATGCCTTTGAGAATTTTGGTTGCAGTCTAAGGGTTATTGAAATGGGAACGCCTTGATCTTATCCGATGGATTTAAAAATTTGAATTTCCATGCAAGCATCGCTTTCAGGGTTTCGAGGCTTCATAAGACGTTGGCAGTGGAATTTGCTAGCATGCTGGGGTCTGCATGTGTCTATCTTTCTATCTGCTAATTGCCTGAAGGTACCAATAAAATAGTAAGCATTGTTCAATGGTGGCGATTCCATTATATTCCGTCCAAGTTGCAGAAATAAAAACATTTTTTTGCAGAAGATTCCAGCAAGTGATTGAACGATTCAAAATCTGTGTATATCATTCTGTATCTTCTATTCGATTCGTTATAGAGTTATACAATATGGTGAGAGGAATGTCATAACGCATTTGTTTGCACTATCACATTGACGGTGGTCATATCGTTTAGCGATATTTGCGATCTTCACTAACGCTCTAAGCAAGTACTAATCCTCAGCATCAACCTCCACATTATGCACATTCAAAGTAATATAGCCTAAAACAAACATATAGGCAAATGTCGATTTTTATTAACTAATACAGTCCATTAATTCCTATTACAAAAAGACTGAATGGGTTTCAAGGAAGATAGCTGTAACATCGATGTGTGTTCTATGTTCCACTTCCGGCTGTTGCCCTTTCTTGCGTAATTCTACAAGGTAACCAAAATATATAGGCCTTAGCATATAGGTAGACCAGGTTGGAAAGCTAACCAAGTAAAGAATGATGGAAAGAAAAGTGAGCATAAAGAATGAACGGAAAAAATGTGTGGAAAAGGGTGTCATACTTAATAAGCAGTCAATATTATTCGATTTATTTTAATGGAATTATTGAAAAAACATTCGAGCACAGTGTAATGCAAATGAAAGAAAAAGTGTATTCATAGATATTGAAGTATATCCTCATGACCTCTAGAAGTGATATGATGATCCATAAAATTCCTATCACAGAACAAGAAGCATATGAAAACAACTGAACACTCCTTCAGATCGAGTTCATTGTCCACATTGCCCATAAAGGAAACGTTATCAGTGGTCAGTGATAACGAAAGTTAGTGGTTATTATGAAGTCTGAGATAAAACAAGGCTGAATTTAGAGTGCTATTTCCAAGAAAGAATGAGAAGAGGATCCTATGAGTGAGTACTAATAATGGAATTGTAAGAGACAACCTCTCTACGACAGGAAATTAAAGTGGAACTGCGATTTCGATGGCTGTCGAGAAAGGCATAATCAACTGCGCTTAGAGGTGACTTCTACCACGTCGGGACTCGTTTCCGACGTGGTAGAAGTCACCTCTAAACGATCATTGCACCATGAAAACCTTCAATGCATCAGACATCATCGGTAGTCACTTACAACAATTTAAGTCATCATAATATGTTAGTCAAGACGGAGAATGATAATTAGTACTGTTAAGCAAGTGACCCTTTCGACGGATATTTAGCTTGTAAATCTGGAAAAGAAAAATATACTGCAGAGTTAGCATAGCATTACTTCTTTCATGCTTTAGTATCATGGCATCTCTAGTGTCAACCCCGATCGTTACTGCATACGCAGAATAAACACTTAATTAGATGAGTGCCCAATAGCGTTTAAACGTCGACAATTTATTGGCGAGGATGAATCCTCTTAGGCAACGTCAAACTTACAAGCAAAATCACTGAAAAATCCGCATGATAAATCAACCAACATGAGCATAGACGCTAAATTTTGCTTAGAATAATATTTGCTTAGAAAATATTGAAATCAACAATCACGAACGCATCTACGGTGGTACTCAAATAACAATGAGTGAATATCAATAGTGATGTCATTGAAGAGTAGATCTCGAGTGTTGCCTTTGCGCCCTTCTATCGTATAAAACCGATACAAAAATCTTCTCTTACCAACGGTAAGTAAAAAACTAAAATATTTCATCAGCAATTCGAAATAACCAATTGAAAACGCCTCTTGTTCTAATCGAATAGTGCATTCCTTCTTTCCAGTTTTGATGTGAACGCTTCTTCACTCCACTTTTCTCGTTACCTTCGTTGAAATTTACATCTTCCGCATGTGCGGCTAGAGGTTGGTTCATTTTATCAACTGGTTGGAAGCATTCATTACATCTACTTTTAAAGACCAATTTCGATCTAATTCCCTCCACGCAGTTAACATATCACCTTCTTTTTTCTATTGTTCTTAGCTGAATCGTCACATGCTTCATAACGTCTGAAATAAACCAATATTTCACTCACTGTTTGCGAACTAATCAGGACAAGGCAGTCATATATTTTGGTTGCCTAATTTTATGTGTTTTAGAATCTGTCTTTTCGTTGTGTAATCGTTCTCCATCCTCAAGCATCGCTATAACTGAAATCGTCACTACTCTCACCAATTTGTCCATCTATCGCGCTTGTTGAGCCCTCAACGAATTCATCTTCTTCGAGAGCACTTTCATAACAACAATTGAAATGCCGTAAAATTATGAACGCATCGAATGCGTCATTTTTCATTCAGCATCACAATTGAAAGTTCTCACATTTTGCACTATTGATTTCAAGCCATTATCCTTTCCATTAGTGCTTAGTTTTTGCTAATATCGTTCTCGGAGTGTCCACATTACTCGTTTATTCGTTTCTTCTCATATTCCCTTAGAGTTCTTACAACTTTCTTTAAAACACCTCTACTTGGGTCTTCACAGTGAGAGTTAGCAGCAGCTTCTTTCAACAATATGGCTTCTTTTTCTTGTCCACTTCCTAGTTTCTAAGAAGGCTGCGAGAGTTTCCACGCCCTCAGTTTCTGAGGGAAATAGGGGATTGTACTGTTGAAGTCTTTCACACACTCTTCATAGGGTATGGGATTCATTTCGCTTAGAGTGCTCTTGCAAAATCTTCGAGCAAAATTTTCCTCATTTTTTAAAATCGAATCCAGTCTTGAAGTTCTCGGACGTAGTTTTTTTCTGACAAGCCTATAGGTTAGTGAAGTGAAATTGGTTTCAGGTTCGTCGAAGGTGGTCACTGAAATATTCCTCGTCATGGCTAGATATTTATTTAAGCGTTGATTGCTGGCGAAAGCCTTCTTAGGGTTTTCTGATAGTTTGGCACAAATATATAGTAACTATATATATATATATATATATATATATATATATATATATATATATATATATATATATATATATATATATATATATATATATATATATATATATATATATATATATATATATATATATATATATATATAAGGAACGTGCTGTCTTCATTCACCAGCAACATTGCAAATAAAAATAAAATAAACTGAAAGGGTAGCCAGGTAATCCCAGCTATGGAAAAAGTGTTCGTTTCGAAGTGTCACACATTTAGGTGTCAGGTCCACCTGGCTCGTCTAGCCGGCCAGGTCTCCTTGAGGATCTGCACCCTATGCCGAGGTGCCGTCGAGCAAACTGCAGATGACATAGGTGTAAGGGCAAACAGTTTATCACACTTGTACAATTAGGTGACAAACAAGTACGGATTCATTCACAAGGATGGCTTCGATGATCCTGTAGTCACACCCAGCGCCAACGGTACACGTAGGCCCAATCGGCCTTAACAACACTCTAGAAGCCGGAATGAATACATGAGAACATCAACCGCTTTTACATTCTCCCCATTCTGCCTCAGGCTAGCCTAACAATACATGCTGAGGAGTCGTTTGATTTGCCTGCATGCTCTTGACTTTCGTTGACTTACCTTGCATGGCGCAGTATTCCCGCCTGATCGACAACCAACTGGTCTACCTAGCGCAAATCATTACATGCAACAGGAAATGACCATCAACTCTGTCATAAGGAAAACAGCAAAATTCTAATGAAATGCGGAGCAGATCAATAGAACAAATAAACGGACCAATAACGAGTGATATAAACATGAAAAATATTGTTTTATTTAAAAAATGCAAATATTCACATCACTCGAGAAAGCTCATAAGAGGTCAATTTCTGCCACGGACAATTCCGAACGCATCTTCACGAGATGTGAACATATGCTAAAATGATTTATTCGTGTGGCCTGAACTACCTTGAAGTGCGATTTTACATGCTTACTCCATTGAATCTTCCCTTCATAGCATGTCTATAGATCGAAGAAATTACGTTGCAATCCACAGATGAAACAATCATTTTCTTCAGACCGTCTATGAATTCGAAATATTGCAGCATAGTGCCTCTTGCACCGACCATACCGCTGCGGCCAAAGAAATTGGACTCACATGCAGTTCTCTTTAGACTTTCAGCGCTTCACTGAGAAATCCTTTCTCTTCGGAAGTTGATAACCGGTAGCGAACAGAAAACATCGGGTAAAGAGCGAACCTTGGTCGTAACCGAACAAATTTCGACAATGTTCGTCGATTACCGACTGAAAGCATTCAACGATAATCAGCTTTCGATTGTAGCTGCAAAAACCGGAAAGAGTCAGCACTGAATTTCGGCTGTAATAAGCAACATAAATTACGGTTCACGACTAGAATCCGATCAACTGGTTAGCACCATTATTTTGTGCACACTTCCAATACTTTCACGTCTATATGGTTTTGCTTACGCCCATACGCTCTCATACATCTACAATCTAAAATCTGCGAAACCATAAACGCTACTCAAAAGCAATATTATTCTTCCCATAATCGTTATCGGCTCATTTACAATAAAGCTACGGATAATTGAGTTTATTGGTAACGACATGGCGATCATTTCGTTTCGTTTACTTCACGAAAAATTTCCACTTTGTTAGTGGAAAATCGAATTAAGCAACAATCGATGTCCTATCGAAGTAGAGTGTTGAAAACACAAATAAACTACTGAAACGAGAAGTGCTAAATTTTGGCAAATAGAAATAAAATTTAGCAAACATTTGCTTGATTCTAATGTCAAGCCAATTGCATTCACAAAACTTGACCATAAATGTGTATATGTTCTCATTTAGTGATAGTCACCTCTATTACTCAGTCGGATCATAACAACTTATTGCAGTTTCAATTTAGTATTCAAAAAATAGTACTAACTGTAATGGCGATTCTATCACAAAAGCATTCGAACATATACGTGATATTATTCTACGAGTCAGCATAAATAATAGATTTATCCTCATCATGTAACCCTACCAGTATCAGCAAAGAACTTAGTATGAGCCATAGGACTTAGTACAACTAATGATCAAGTGAAACTTGTGTAAGTTTGTGGCAGTCGTTCTAGCCCGATTCACTTGTAACACTTCATTTCTCCTGTATGTTGCGTTCTTTGTCGGAGGACTCTAGCGAAATGAAAGTGTTTGAAATTGCATGCTAAGGTTCATCAACCGAGTAAATTAATTGTTTGCATAATGCAATAATTCGTTCAACTCTTGTTAGTAAAAAATTGTATTTTTCATCAGTAAACGGTAGGTGTTATCCTAAGGTGCTGCAATGCTTCACAATATCACCTAATTTTAACAAAATTAGTAAATCTGAGGAGGGGGAGGGACAATTTCATTAATAAACGGTTCCGACTGAACAAAAAAAAAACAGATATTCAAAGCAACAAATGCTGGTGGAGCAACACGAATCCACGAAAATAAGAAGCTTTGCTCAACGGTTTCAAGCAATGCCTGCTTACTGATTTTTTTTTTGCGTGACGTCATTTCCATAAACTATGTTGAAAATATTCGCTGCAATATTTTTTCGTTCAGAGTGTAAGCCATTGTAGACTAATTCGAAGATCAGCGGTAAATAATATGGAAAAATTTTGCTGCAATTAATCCCCCACATCTTTCTTCTCATCACAGGCAACAAATAGCTGCCGACCAGAATTGCAGTAGAGCATATAATATGTCTACTTCTCTGCCACAGTCGACAATTCTACGAATAATGCGAATTGATACGTTCTTCCTGGGAATCTCTGAAAAAGTAACCTCGATTTTTCCTCCCTTTGAAACTGACACTTGTATCACCTACAGACCTTTATCATTCAACGGCAAACTCAAGGTACAAAAAAATGATTATTCGTAATCACAAGCATAATGCGCATAGTACAGTTATAATCGCAAAAATGAGACTATAGATTCAGTCACAAAACCTCACATAACTTTTTCTCTCCTTTAAAGTCGCAAGGTTATGAGTCTCCAATAAAATTCAAAAAGCTCATAAAGTCAACGAGAATTATAAAGAACAACTGAGGAAAAATAATTAAAAATCTGACTTTTTTCTTGGCTAATCAATTGAATGCGCAATTGCGTCTTAATGCGCTGCATGCGAAAACAGTATCGAATTCAAGTATTTGAAAGCAGATAGGGGTGTCGTGCTCGAGGAATTGCCTACCAAATGTGCTTTTGCATCTCGGCTCACCTAACCATCCAGTCTAACGGTCTATTAATTATAATAAAAACATAGTGGTTTCATACTTTATAAAATGCGATCGTGCATTCAAATTTTCCACGAGAGATTCGTTTCATAGCTGTCGGATCGGAATAAGGGAAAAATTGAACGACGTAAAATATATGTAAATTTGTTTACGCTTGCAAATGTTCATAATTTACTTGAAATGTGATGGATTAGCATGAATTATGACAGAAGTGACCCTGACCTATACCCATAAATAGAGAGACAGACACATACATGCGTAGAGCATATCGTAGACACTGTTTGTAGATGTGATGTAATGCGGCGTCTTAAGTCGCAAAACTGCAAACGCTGAGAAACGTTATCCTTATCACTTCGTAGAAATGATTTCTTGAATATCTCACCTTCACTGCATGATTAACAACTAAATTGAACAGTGAGAGTCGGCTATATCCAAAGTCGGCTGTGTAGCTGTTTAAAATCGGCTATATGCACAGGTAAGCTCAGCGAACTTCCCTATAACTGGAACTTCCTCGCAGCAAAACAGCAGTCACACAAAAAAACTTGCCTCAAAAACGTGCTCATTTATACTTTCCCTGATCCAACAGGAAGTGCACTGCTGACAGGTAATGACTGCATTGTTAGTGCATAGTAATTATTCTCTTAATGCATCGAAGAAGAATTTTCAATAGCGCAATCGGCTATATGGATTGTTGCATGTGCATTTGCAATACATATGCGTAATATTTTATTTTATGCGTTGCACTTCATATATATATGTGCACTTCATATTTATTTCTATATACATATGAATACATATAATATCTATGCAATAATTCTTGTAACCTATTACGTTATTGCAAATTCTGTAAGCATTTCTTCGATGCATTAAGAAAAAAAGAAATATGACAGTGCACCAACAATGCACTCATTACTTATTAGCAGTGCATTAATCATTCGTTTTTGTGTGTGATATTACTAGTCATACTATTTTTAAATTGAAATATTATTTAATCGCTATAGCGACTTCGCCATCATGTCATTGCCTTTTGCACTATGAATATTTCACATATTATCGTAAACATTTTTCTCATACACGAAAGTAGAATATAGTTCCACGCAACGATGAAACAATTAACATATATTAAATTGCAATAATCTCTCACCTTGCGAATTTAATCTACCATTCGTCCTGCTAACATCTCGAAAAATCTGATAATTGTTTCGGCGTTATATTTAAATTATTCACTATATGGCATTGCGTTTTCGATATTTCGGCTTTCGAGATATTACCGTTGTTGGATGGAAATATTTTCGGACACCTAATAGCTGCCACAAACAATTCTGAGTGCTACGTGCATCTATCAACACATTTGTACGTCTAACGGAGGAATTGTGGGATATTCACCGCCTAACTCTTCAAGCAAACAGGAATCTCTGCTCTAACAAACACTGAACTCAGATTGTACTTTTTTGGCTTCTAGCAGGCTTATCATTCAGTGAAACTGATTTTGACATAAGAATATTCCTTCCATCACAAAGAGTTGCTCCTTAGGGATAGATATAAAATATTTTCTTGCCCTTTGATAGTAGATGCTACATAAAGCTTTGGTTATGCAAGAGTTTTCTGTGGTCTCGAAATGGCACAAGTTGAGCCAGTTATCTAGTGCAATACGACGATGCGTTATGAAAACAGCTTGCGAATTTGCGACGCAAGTTTACGTCAATAACAAGAGTATTAAAGCTTCTTTGAAAACACGCCCATGCCCTCAACAAGTTCTCTTGAATATACGCATCCTCTCCCGTTTATCCTTTGAATATAAAATCATTTTGGAACCATCAAATGGTATACTTCCCATCCCACCCCTCACTTTCCTTTTCTCCATATCGCTCGTATGTGCGACTGTTTTAAAAAGCTTTGAAATCTATAAGCTGAAGGCTTATAAACTAAGCAATATGGCATGCTATTGATGCCAATTTACAGAACTCGCATAACAAAATCGTATCGATTGCACTAAGCACAAATTCCTCATTAATATTAGCAAATTTGTTAAAAATTTCAAAAAATGAAATTGCATAAGAGAAAAAGCACTTGCAAGTTTTCTTCATCATTTTATAAGAGAATGTGGATTTGTAAAAGAAAATATTCCACTTCTAAAACAAGAATATTTTATGCAAATTAGACTGCGTTCATTGTTAATAATTCTAGATGTGAGCCTAAATCTAGGGAAACGATAATTTTGAATCATTAAACGTTATGTGAAACGAATTATCGCCATCCATTTTATTGTCTTCTTTATTGAACTCACTGATAGCAAATGAAAGCACTATTATTATAGAATGGAACACTTTGATGAGATAGCAGATAATAAAAGATGAGAAAAATAGATTGCGTTATGCGGTTGATAAGTCAATATCTTCGCCAATTTTTCTATTCCTCTTCTATTGAAGTAGGTTTTAGAAGGGAACATACGAAAAAAAAAGTTAGTGGTACTTGCCACAGAGAGAAAAACTTGTGCAAATTTTATGATAGCTTCAATCATGCTCGTTGAACTAAAAACTAACTAATATTACACAATGTTCGATATACGTTCAACGAAGCACTTAATTGCATTTAAATACTCAGCGCAATAAAATGCACCTTAATGTTGTAGAATGAACGGCTATCTAATATCGTAATGTACTACAAGGAAAATGTGGATAATCATTTCTGTTCCTAGCCGTTCCTTTCAAAGCGAAATGAAATACGAATGTGGTGCGCACAATTTAGGCAATTTTTAGTCAAATTGATTTGCGCTTAATCATCGATAAACGTTACCCGTTTATTCAGTGACTTACTTCTTGGAGACGGAGTTTTTTCTTCGTAAAAGAAAGATTTTCTGAATTGGAAAAAAATTATTCCATGTTCTAATATCATTAATAGTAACTTTTAAGGTACCAGCGGCATTAATATTACAGTGTTAGTAAATTTTACATAGTAAACAACATTTGCTTAGTTAGTAAGTTTATGTAAGCTGAGTAAGTTCCATTTTTAGCAGAACAGTGCATACTTTCCGATTATAGCTCATGAATAGTAAATAAGTATAAATGGTTACTATAGAGAATTTGCAGAACTAAAATAAAACTTGCACTATTATATTCGACATTTTGCAGTGTTCCTTTTGTCCCTTTTTTATTAGTTTCTCACTCATCACGAAAGACTCAATTTTCATTGAGCTTTACGCTGTTGGTGCTTCCTTTAAGGTGCTAGAAAGCACTGAAATGCTTTGAGATGAAAATTGATGACAGTAGTAAGTTAGAAATAATTCGGGAATGCGTCATCCTAATTAACATTAAAATGAGACGAAAATATCATTGGAAAAAGTTTTGCTCTGATCGTAAGTTATTCTTCTTTCAGTGGAGAGATTTAAAGTAGGCAATCATAATCGTTTATATAGGAGCATATCTGATGTACTCAGGGATTACTTTACTGCCTCGCGGATAATTTCTCGTCTATTTTATCGTTGGCTAATTGCTTCAAGAAAGAAATATCTAAGAAGAAAAAACGTCCCTCATGGATAAAACACATTTTTTTATTTGAGTATTGCAAATAAAAACGAACGACAATATTTAGCATGGTAGGATGTGACGTCGAAAATTGCTGTTTAATAATCTGTTGTTCAGAGGCATTAAATTTCGTGCATCCAATGTAAGTTTCTTTCGTATTGGGCGCTTTGAAGAATGTGCGATTTTTTCATTAAAAAATTAGAATTATCCGATCAATAAGCTTATCACTGCGGACAACGATCACTGAAACGGAAAATCTCATCCCACATACTAAGCAATATCACTGGATTAATCAAGGTACTTACAACCTCAATTAAAAGTTAATTCACTGTTGAATTCGTCATAATTGGTCATTCACCAGTTTGCTACGCTGGACTCTAATGGTCGATGAGATGCATTAGTGTGCCTCTTCACTCAAAAAAGCTTGTTAGATGGAGGGACGTTTCGTAACTTCGAGACTTTGAACATAATATTTTAGCTTTGCACATATATTTTTGTATGAAAAAACGCCTTTGGAGGCATGAAAGATAAGTGTTTTGGAAGAAATTAACTCGAGTTGAATTCAACGGCTGTTTGGTCACATTTACCGCATATGCATCGTTTGCACTACTCGTGCATGACAATAAACCAATTTAGGGCCTCAGCGTGATTTGCAAGTCCGAGTTTGCAGATGAGGCTTAAATTGTATGGCTCGATATTGACAGCAACGCCCGCTGATGTTATCAAATTTAATCACTTCTTTTCTTATCGATCCTTTAAATAGTTTCCATATGTTGTTCACTCTTACATGGTTTGCAGTTGCAGAGATTTAGAGCAAGAGCATATTGATTCAAAAGAAACGATGAGTAAAACTAATTCTATATATATATATATATATATATATATATATATATATATATATATATATATATATATATATATATATATATATATATATATATATATATATATATATATATATATATATATATATATATATATATATATATATATATATATATATGCTTTCAGTAGGTTGCTAGCAATAGAATGATCTAAATTAAACCTTAAAATCGAATAAAATTACTGCGAATAGATTCGGAGCTATAGATGACTGTACCCGGTGGTGATAAATGATGAAGGTACCAGCTTACAATAACGACAACTGCAAGCTCACTAAATGAGCGTTGAAGTGTTCTCGAGGAGAGTGCAGCTAAGTGCTCATGAAGAATTACAAGAATAATTATGCTTGTGAGCGTGCAGAATACGCGGAAGTCCAATTGACCAGTCTTGTTTTGAGCGGATGCACAATTTTAGTCCATAGAATTGGCCACTATGACTCAAAATTAGCTAATTTCATCCAAGAAAAGAAGTTAATGAAACATCAAACCACTCAATGATGCGTACATATTGCCTTATCTCATGGAATTTTGTCAGAACAACTATATTACATATGTTGGATTACGATTTAAATGCTGCGTTTCAACCGCTTCATTTGAGTTCTATTTCATTTCCTCATAGTTTTTTTTTTTTGGAATTTTGCAAAAAAGGTGGCCATAGTTGGAAATCCTTATGTGATCAGGAAGCCATCCCTATATCAAGAAGTGAACAACTCTTGCCACTAATTTATGGTTTTTGTGACAACCTCGAAGTCAAGTTAACTAAAGAACCGGAAGAAGACTGTTGCACGAATCACAATATTCCTTTTCAAAGAGATCACCGAATTGCTCCTATATTTGATGCTGCAATAATTGCCCCTTAGTCAATTCTTATAAGTTGCCAGACAAAGCTCACACATTTGTAACACATATGAAATTAAAGATTCTTGCTCAAGGTTGTTATAAACGCCAAAAACACTGCTATGGTGCAAAAACTAAAAGAAGGAAATGAGTGCAATGAAGTTAGAGCTTCAATCGTACCTTAAGTCAATCGATGATCGCACACTTTGATGTACCATTAGGAAGGCATCACATTCAACACCGATTCCATAAAAAAATATTTCAAAAATAACAGTGAATATAAAAATTACTGATTTTCACCCTCATTTTTACTCCAACAATTTTGCCAAAATCTGGACCGATAAAAGACTTGGTGAAAGTTTACTTGATGAAGGGCATTGCTTCGTTTAAGACCATCAATAAACGAACCATAGATATTAGTCGTTACCAAAATAAATCTAAGAAAGCACGTCATCTAGAGGGCGGTACAGATCGATTTCGACTTGGGAGGAGATTGTGTGAGCAAATTTAAACGTCGGTAGGCGGCACCCAACTGCAGGTTGACAGCCGAGTGCTACTCAAGGCGCTTTACGCATTCGAACATGCATACCGTCAACTTCGCTCTCATACTTCTTCTTGTTCACTACGGTACGTTTTTTTTTTCACTGCCTTCGATCGCTATTTCTAATAAAGTATGGATTTAACGCAGTTTACTGGTTGAAAAAAAAGTAATGAAAACGATATGAGGTGAGCATATCGAACGATTTTGATACCATTTATACCATACTGATACCAAATTAATTGAATCGTTATTAATTTATCGCCTAATATTAATTGGTGTCAAACATTGATTTAATAGCAATAAATGTTTAAAAAGGTACCAGCAAAAATATGCCTTCTGGAGCCTAAGTGATTTATACTAATCGTCTAATCGTTTATCTGAGGCAATTGTTTATGTTTTACAACGAAACTCTTCTTCACCCTTAAACAATCGCTCTCATTTGATTGCTAACCGCTTGAGAGTAGTTATTTAATCAAAGCATCTATCTATCCCCATCTGATATCATTCGATCTCTGAAACACCCAACAAAATAACTATTAAAACATGGTGGTTTTAATCGCTGTTACTTTAATTTTCGATTTTCATAAAGTATTTTCACCTCATTTACATATTGTATAGCATCGATCTATCTCGAGTTTCGAACAAATAGATATATTTATTGGTGTGACTAAAGTCATAATAGTGACACATATAGACATGAAGTCCCTTTCGTCAGCAATCAAATGAGCTGTGAGCAATTATCTAAATGGTTGCTGTAATTATTTATTAATAGAAAGGGAACCTTTTCGTTTCATTGTGTTTTTTTTTTTCAGCGAAGCCATGGAATATTGTCCTTAGAATTTGAACAATTCAGTCTTAATATTTATTATTCCTTCAGAAAATGAATATGTAATAACGTGCAAACATTTGATGGCTTATGAAACGCTTAAATTCAATAATAGAAATAAAAGATGATGAAATGATTGCGGCAAGGCGTCATTACATTTTCGATGGCTCAATGAATATAATGTACTGAAAGTAAATATCGACGGAAGAAATTTAGCGAAACTAAG
This sequence comes from Ascaris suum, assembly GCA_013433145.1. Lineage (NCBI taxonomy): Eukaryota > Metazoa > Nematoda > Chromadorea > Rhabditida > Ascarididae > Ascaris > Ascaris suum. The sequence continues at coordinate 10,550,725 of CM024170.1, read as the reverse complement.
AAAAATGGAACTACTGTAAATAAGATTTCCATTTAAATAACGGTTTTCGTGTATCGCTGGACTAGTGATCGAGCAGAAATATGGCTCATAGTAAAGCAAAATCGAAAGCACAGAATGCGACTCTCTTCTATTTGAAAAAGCATTACACACACACAAAAAAAAGCAACACTAAACAAAACTATAAAATATGTAATTGAAATAATTCTAAATAAAAGTATAAAAGCTGATCTTCTAACGGAAGAAAATCGGTGAATATTATTGTTGAGAACAATTTTTGTATAAATTGCTGCTAAAACTAGTTTTAAAAAAATCGAAATTTCGAGAAATACAATCTGAATATTGGATGAAAATTCAAGTCATAGTTCACATTACAATTTAGTGATCTCTTTTATTAAATTTCATGACAGCCGCTTTCGTAATTTTGATCGCAGCTGATTCCATTAAATGCACTTGAAAATAACCATTGAAATCACACAATAAAGGAGCCATATTTCGTATAGGAACATTTTTCAATAAAGCATTTCTTCCCCTTTTTTAAAGAAGCGTACTACGCCAGCCTTTTTGTAGGTGCCATTGCGTTCGGGCAACTTCAAACTTGGAACTAGTAGAGCTAAATTTTCAGCACTTGATCGGTTTAACTTGTGTTTTGAATGGAATGTTTTATTTGCTTATTCACTTTAACGTCCTAAAATCCGAGGACAAATTTTAAAAAATGTATAGCAACAAAGAGTAAAACATTCTCAAAGCAACAATGCGGGCGAATATAATTTCATATGTTGAAATAGCGATAGTATGACTCAGCAACAACTTAAAATCTGAGGAAATGGATGCATTTATGATTTGAGAGGAAATAGATTGAACGTGAGACCGGAAACTATGCTGAATATTGTTTATGCTGAAAAATTTTTCAGCAAGCTAAAAGTGATGCTTATATCAATAAATGGAAGGAGATTAAAATAAAATCTTCGTTAAACGAATATGTCAGAAAAGGTCAGAAAAGCTATATATAATTTTATAACAAAGAATCAAATCAGATTTAAGTCGAAGACTTGTGATATTTCAGTAATTGCAAGTTAAAGACTTTTAGCCTAGAAATGTAGTTTTGTTTGGTATGGGCCTCGATAGGCGTTGCGAAAAGTAATGCACATGAAATATTTCTGAGCGCTCGCTAATATTCTGTTATTTGAAACCAATTAAGAACGCCACATAGGAGGAGTACGACGTTTCAAAATGGTTCAGCACTGAGTAATGAATGTTTTTCGATGGTGATCAATGCTGCAATGCATGATGAATATAGATTGCATTTTTAAACAAATTTGCAGCAAACTTCTCACAAGTGGAATATTAATCTAGCAAAAAACTTTTTTCTTTTTTTCGATACTATTGTAATCGACGCACAATTATGCCATCCTCCTTAATAAATTTCAAAAAAGAGTTATTGGCAGTTAAATACCGGAATTTTTTTTGCGCATTTTGCATCCATTAGATTAGAAAATGAGAGAAATTTGTGGGAATTTGATATCGACAAAATTAAAATGCATTATTCTTTGTTACTTGCTGTAATTTATCAAATTGCTTGACGTGATGAGTGAAATTGCAGAAGCGTATATCGTCATAATTTTTTAAAAAAATTTCCACGTGAAAAATAGCTTTTCCTATGAGAGCAAAAATATTTAGAAATTTGAAATATTCGATAAAAGTTTTCCTTTTTATATAAATCAAAAGCAACTCGTTACGCTTCTAGAAAGGGCGATAGTAACGAGAGGAATGCGAAAGAGGAGCAAATTAAATCATTCAAAAAATTTTTCAAAGTTGTTTAGTCTCATTAAAGTTTGTAGAAATTTTGTTGACTTATAATTGGATATTGATTGCATAGTGAGTGCAAAATGTTGTCAACATTTCCTATCGCTTATTTAAGCCTTTCAAAACATCTCATCGAGACGAAACGATGCATCCAATTAAAAATTTTATTCAACCCAACAGCATTTTCGAACGTGAAAAGACATTGAAGCATTATGCCAATTTCTGCCACAATAAATGAGCATTTGATTTAATTATGTACATCTTGTTGAATAGTCAACGGAGATTTGATACTATCATTCGTCCATTTTTTTTTCTTGAAGCAAAGAGAAAACTTCTTCTGCAAATTTAACAAATGTGTTAAAGCCGACCTTTTAACGCACAGGACCATCTTAATAGGCACATCTATAATTAATAAATCTCATTTGTTTAGCATTTACGAAGTTTACTTCATATTTACGGATATAAATGCTAAATAATTTATTGAAAATTCATTAGCCGCATTTATTTAATTCCTAATAAATGATTTACAATCTCTTTGAATTTTTCAGACGATTATATGAATATGGAATTTTGCCCAATCCAAATGTACTCTCGTTATATAAAAACGAACGCCATTTTTGAACGACTTTTGCATCATATAGGCTCTCAACAACCTCAAGACCTATTCTGAATTTATTCTACTCATGTACCTTTTCTAATTCTTAGCTGAGTTCCAATGATAATCAACTGAATTTCGCGTTACTTTCTTGTCTCGGAATGGTCGCGAGTGTCCATTCCTCTTCCCCATATGCTCATCAAAGGTTTTGTCTAATGCGGCTATTAATACTTCTTAAGTGAGTAAACGACGAGAAGGCTACATTCTAAGAACAGCGAAGTACCAAAATGAGCGAGTATAAGTTTATTAGTTTATTTTGCCCAGAAAGAAGGTATGATGGGAGACAGGAGGGAGGGAGGGATTGAAGTAGAGAGTTAGTGGATTCCTTGAAGAGGAAAACTTTCATAAATTCTTAGAATTAGTGCGTAAAAATTTTCCATTGTTGCGAGATAATTCCTTACAAAAGCATACGAAATATTTTCATATGGTAGGCACACAAATGTTTATTCAATTTTTAACTCTTATTTTCTGACGTCGTCAGTTCAACTTATTTACTCATCTTCAATCTATAAAATTTTATTTTAAGCTTCGTGTACTTTATAATTTATGCTACTCTTTGTATTATTATTTTATTCACACGTTTGCATCTAGATGATGTCATATCACTGAAAAAAATCGTCACATAGAATGAAGATTGGTGAAATATTTGCATATATAGATGAGTGAAGTTCATCGTTTTGCTCCGAAAACATTTTTCCAAACAAAAACTGATTAGGTATATGCAATGCAAATAAGCACGATGGGGCAATATTGTGACGATAGAGGTTGATTCGATGTAGAAGATGGAAATAAATTCGACTGATAAAAGTTAAATAAGAAACAAAAACGAATGAATATTTCCATGCAAACAATTCCACGATATTATGTTTGTTGTTTTCGTATTTTTTGAAAATTTTCGCCAAAAATTCGGCCATATTTATGCACCAAATTTTCGCATAAAATTGAGACAAATACGACCTATTGATGATGAAATGAAATGAAATGAAGAAAATATTTGGGTGAAATTTTTCTTCTTTTGATATATAGCACAATTTGCAATTTTAAAGCAATCCTCTTCAGTGGAACATTTTATGCAATGATATTCATTGCGAAGCATCAAGCTAATTCAGCAACATTCATTGGTGAAAAAAAGTGCAACCAAATAAATACACGGTGGGTAAATGATTGCACATTTGTCTCATCGAATCCTTTGGGGCATTTAAAGAACTTTGAAAAATGTTCTTCAATTCGTCTTGTTGTTTTACTCAGTGAGAAGCAGATTTATTGCATGATCGCTATTGGAAAACGTCAACTCAGTTTTTTTTAATCGTTTACGTTGAATTTTTGAGCAAAAACATCTATGACGCTTTTTAGAATCATTTGAATGCCGTAATGAAAGTTTGAAATAAGAGACTTCTTCTAAGGAATTTTTTTGATTACACTACAGCAATTTTAGAGTACTCGAAAGTCCTCTATGATATTGTTAATAGTTTTACAGTAAGAGCGCACCGTTTACAGAAAAAGTTACTTATATAGATGCAAAAAATGCATTTTTCTAAAGTGCTTATTTATATCAAATTAATATATTCTTTGCAAAAAAATGCATTTTGATATGAACGCGCTCTTCCGGTATGCTATGAAAAAAAACTATCAAACAAATAAATAAACATATTGCAAGAGTTGGACGCACAACTTCAGTGTTTCAACTAATTGGACGTTATGCATAAAATAACAGTTCAAAAAGTTCAGTAAAACTTTCGAGGGAACCTTGAAAATGTTTGCGTCCCTATGAGAATTAAACACCATTCAAGTGATCTTGAGTGTCGTGTACTTCGTCGACTGGTACAGAAAGTTATTAGCATGCATTATATCAAAATAACGAATAGAAGAAGTATTTAAATGATTTCAGTTGTTTTTTAAATTTTTTCTGCACTTCCACTTGAAATGACTATAAAATAACGATTAGATTTTACAGGAATCGCACAGGAACCAGATGTATTGGAGAAACGTGGTGGTGGCCGTCCGTTTACGTTAGTTGACAAACGAGCTGGTGGCAGATTTTTCAAGATTGAAGATGTTGATGCACTTGAGAAGCGTGGCGGAGGGAGGCCTTTCTATACTCAAGTAACATTTTCTTGTCCGTTCCTTTCCCGTCATTGCCATAATTCCAGAAATGTGCGAAATCCGCATTAAAAGATCCAAATGTCACCTCTGAAAAATCGGAACCGTTGTCAGCCCCCTCACCTACGGATTACCGGTCAATCGAAATTCGTCTTCCTCCACCCTCCTCCTCCTTCCAATGTTTGAAGACATCAACGACTTCAAGATGGCAATATTTGTTCTTTTCCATCTTTTCCTTATTACTTGTCACCTATAAAATACATCCCCACCTCTAATCTATGCGATCTTTGTACGGTTTGAGGATATAAAGAGGTTTTGCCTTCAATTTTACGTCCCCAACCCCTTCCAATAATTCGATAGGAGGGTTCACCACCATAACGCTTCAGAAAAAAAGTACAATGCCATGAGCTTCTAACTTTTTCTGATTACCTGTCTGCCTTTCTGATATAAAAACTTAAAATCCACTCGAGCTGCGATGTCGAAATTTCATCGTACCTGGACGAGGTTATACGAAATTGAATCAAAAATTCACAGGCTATGGGCATCGAAATCGTTCGCGATTACTCCGTCAACAAATATGTTATCATAAACACTTGCATTTCCCTTTTTATATTCCCAACGGGTATTGGCAGGTTAACACTGCCATTATTAACATAACAGCACATAACTATTAGTTAAGATGCCAGCCTCCTTCCCCTGGGGAAATTTCTTCGCGAACGAACTCTCTACAGCTTTAATAAAAGATGCATTTTCGATTACACAACATAGATTGCTTTCTCGTTCAATTTAATCAAACATTATCTTTCATGAAAGCTAAAAGCGATTTCGAATTTCAAGGCAACATTTTGAATGAAATTCACTTTTAAACAGAAAATATCCTCGAACATCAAATCTTGCATTTGCATGTTTTGGTGCTAGTGCCCAATATGTGCTATTCATTATAAGACATTGATGTGATATGCCTATAATGTGGTGGACAAAAGAAAGGGAGTGAAGCGGACGTTAATGACGAGGAAGGATTAGCTCATGTTTCACTTTTCCCGCAACATAAACACGAGAGTTCGTTTATAAAATGCGATCATTAACGCAGTCGTTTTCTATCATGAACCTCAATTTAACTCAGCTAAAATTTATGCTAATCTTTTTATAGATTTCAATAAAAAATTTCTGCAGAAATACCAAACAATTGCACCAAAACTCATTTAGCATTGATGTAGCGTGATAGAATATCAAGCCGACATGCATTAATTATGAATCTCATATATGCGAACGTTATAAGAACATTTTCTATAACTAAACAAGTCAATAATTTTTAAAGCAAACGGCGATCTACGAAAGAATTTGCTATCTTTTAATTCTCGAACTGAAATAATTCGAAAAAAAAAGAAATTTATGAAGAAAATTACGAAGTCATTTTTCAATAGACGAAAAATTTTTAAAAATATTGTTCGTAAAAAGTAAATAAAATCCTTTGAAAAAAAGGAGACAACGAGTTGCATATGAGAATATCATCTTTAAAATATTTTTCTTCTTAATTATGTCAATTTCATTAAATAATTTTCTCGTTTTCTTCCAAAAGCGAATGTTTTATTCAGCTATTATTAATGCGCCTTGTATTATGCAAATTTTTTTAAAATTTGTTCTCAATGTATTTTTTTTTATTGCGATGTGAGAGATTCTCACGTGGAAAGTCAACAGGAAAGGTGATCCCAACAACTTCCATTCCCATCCCCTTCCCCTCCCCCCCCCCCCCCCCCTCCGACCTCTCGTTTCCCCTAACCGTTAAATCTTTACTACTCACCGGACGTATAAATCTTCTGATTAAATTTTTTTGTCCATTTGATGTATCGTTATAAAATTTTGTGAAATTTGGAAATCTAAAGTGAAGAGAATTTTTCAAGCGAATATTTCCTCCGAAAGTGAAACGTTTGTATAGAAGAGAATATTGCAAATGCATTAGACACAGAATGTCGGCGTTGATCGTTTCCAGCAAATGACAGGTGTATTCATTGACTATTGTCTACCACATACACCTGAATAATATGTTACCTTTAATTTGCATTTACCATCAAGGAAATTGTTTCCATGCAGTTAATAAGACTTATGATCAACAATAGTCGACAACAATTAGACAATGATGAGAAAGGAAGAGAACGGAATTTATTTCACGATTACCTTTTCGAGATCATAGCAGTTTAAATCGGAATCTATGCAATTTTAAAAAAAAATCAAAAATTAGAAACGAATAATATGATGGGCCGAAACTTATGCTGCTTTTTTTTGAATCGCCTATTTGCTGCAAACTTTTTATAAAGATCGTTATTATTATCGTTTATTTGATTCGAAATTTATGCTTGACATTCGATTTTGGAAAATGATTGAAAGAGTGAGTTGTTAAAATACACTTTATCGTCACTATTTACTTACGAATTAGTAATTTTTAAATGAAAAGTTGAATGATTCAATTATTATACTTTCATAAGGAAGTTACAATATCCCATCAAAAAATTAGCATCTATTGAACATTACGGTAAACTCTTAGAAATTATTAGTACTTGTATCGACGAGTATGGCGTTTTGTTAGTGAAAAGAATTTCTTCTTATTGAAAGAAGCATTGATCGATTATCAGATATATGTCCGAATTGTGGGAAGTATTTTCAGATGTTCCCTCTGAAACATTTACTCTAATATCAATATCACCGGAAGTGACCAGGATTATTTTCTTTGCAATCGTTATCACATGTTCACAGTAATAAACAGATATATAATATATATATATATATATATATATATATATATATATATATATATATATATATATATATATATATATATATATATATATATATATATATATATATATAGCTCATAAAAGAAATTATTTGTGGTTAGATAAGAGGATTGTAGGATTTAGTTCGATGCCGCTTATTTTTAATTTCTACTGATTTCATATGTTATTTCTTTATTTGATAAAAGAATATCTTCTGAGACTATAAGATGTTAAAGTAGACGAAATACATGAGGAAATTTTGCCGGAAATTCGTAGACTTGCCCTATATTATGTTTGTCAAAAAAACTTTTGCCTATACTTCCATAAAATTTAGAGCTTTTTTGCAGCGATACCTCCCCCATCCCTTTGCAGTCATAAGGATTGCCACTCATCTCAAGCTCTTTTTATATTAGGAGTGGAAATAGATAAAAGAAAACATTATTTACAGACGGACGAAAAACGAGGAGGTGGACGATCGTTTCGTTTGAGCAGCTTGGGTGAGAAGAGAATGGCTGCACAAAAAATCGCGATGCCAGAGCTGGATTTTTATGAAGGAGCTCTCGCTGAAATTGGCAACTGGCCATTTATCGAGAAACGTGCAGGTGCGAGATCATTTCCGGTGCTGGAGGACTTACTCGAGAAACGAAGAATTTACGATGCCTTCTCTAGGTTCCCTTGAAGAGTCGTGAACACATCTCGAATTTCTTTGTGAATACCGTATGCAGCTCAGTAAAACGAAATTGCTCTGCAGTGCCATTCTCTTGCAATATAATCACCATTGATCTGTTTACAGAATAGAATATTAATCTGCGGAAAAAAGCGGAGTGAAATCGATATCTGGCAACAGTGAAGTATCAGACTTTCGCGTTCGGTATTATAGCATCGGCAAATTGAGTTGAACCCCTATTGGTATTTTGCAGAGCGTGCGAAAAAGCCGTTCGAGTAAGCGCCCACCCTTTTCTCCTCGCTCCCCCTTGCCCGGCCGTCCTTTTGGATAACCAAACAGGCACTGAGGTAGGAAAGAAGAGCGCAAACGAAAGCTGAGTTGATTTAGTTCTATTTGCTGCAATACTGACAAGTAATCCAATTGGAATACCTAGGCAGCAGAGTCACTGCGTTCAGCGTCGTACGTGCAATCATCCTCAACGAAACATGGAACGGCGGAAGAGCCAACTATAAAAAACGTTGATCCGATATATCTTTCACAATATCACTCGAGTGCAATGCATATTTGCATAGAATTTGAAGAGTGCTAATAGCAGCGTTAACGAAATGAGCAGCTGAAAGATTCAAGCATTTATGCGATTCTCGAATTTTGGCAAATATTAAAAAAAACGTTGCAGCACGGGTATTAAATTTTATGCAGCCACGTGTTGCTATTAAGATTCTATTACGTTTAGTCGATGTTTTCTATTGTTCATTTTACTCTACCAGGATCGAAGTCATGAAGATAGTGTCCTCTAATAGGCGCAACGCTTCAACTCTGATAATATACTTCCTTGTATGCATCACTTTTTGGAAATTAATACCCCGTGTCTATAAGCTTCTTCTTTAGATTAGAGCAAGGTATCATCAGGTTCTATCTCTTCGTGAGTTTCATGGCTACCATTAACAAATTCGAGATGTAAGTTTACGGTATGCTGAAGGTGCAATCGTCGTATAAAAGCGGCATCAAGCAACTGTTTAAGCAACTATGCTTTCTTTGTGACGAGTAATTCATAGCTGTCATTATGTTCGAATGCTTTATTGAGCTATTATGCTATGCCTATCAACGGAAAATCTAAATATTCTGTATGGATGCATTGCAGCATTAAGAGAACATTATATGTATTAAACTTTGCTTGAACGAATTGAACAACGAAACAAGCTGAAAATACGCGATAGGCAAAAGTCTTTTCCAATTGTCCTTAAAATTTTCGGAAATGAATCTTTACTTTACATTTGGTTATTTCCTTCGCTGCTAAAAGTTCATGGAAATATATATTTCATTATGGACAATTTCTAGAAGAAACACTGAATTAGCCTTATAGCAATTGGCGTTTTTTCATGTCCAACAATAACATCAATAAGCGCACAATAAATGCATCAATAGCATTGCTCGCGTGATATATGCGAGGCAATCTTCGATCCACAATTTCATGAAAGCCGCAAAGTCAAAACAACATGGCTAAAACTTCGAATACTCTTACAACACACAACAACCGCTAATAAATAAAATCCCCATCAAGATAACCAGCAACAGTGGATGGGAACGATGCATCTGAACGACACTATAAAAGCCATTCAGTCGACGCCAGAACATTAATTCGGCAGAACTCTTCGCGCAACGTCCACTCTCGGTACAACAAGCACAGCTAGAATAGCATAGCATTTGCAGACTGTTTATACATTCGCTTCCTCTAATGTGATTTTACAAATTTGCATATCTCAAAAAGCGATATACCACAGTCTTTCTTGTCTGTGCCCATAGGTTTGTGTTTGTCTACCTGTTTGCCTAACAGTTTCAAAATAGCAACCAATGAGAGTGGAGATAAAATTCGATGGGTTATCACAGAAGAACATGTGGTAATAACATTTAATTTGATCTATCACTTTCGGCATGAGTATAAACACTTAAAGATATCTGAAATACTGCGCGTATTAAATCGATCTGGATGAACAAAAACTTCTTTCAGTAGAAGATTTGTGTGAGGGCAGATTGGCCAGATAGTGCATATATGCAATTATTATTAATCATCAAGTTGCAAAAGTATGCGTAAACGAAGATGTTTGGGTCTCTGTGCACTCTTTGCTTCGAAGATTCATTGCACAATAGGGAATATAAATCAAGCATCAAAAATTCCACATCTTGTGTGGGCATGCGTGCAATTGCGCATAAGTATGCGTGCATGTGTACGCGCGCTAGTGCGTATGTGTTTATGCGTAGGCATATGTGTTTGTGTGCATATAACTGCGTGTGTTTATGCGTACATGTTCATATGGTCTGTGCGTGTTTGCATGTGTGTCTCTATATAAGCGTGTATGTGTGGTGTATAAATCTTATATGTTTACTACTGCAATTAGTCTTTGAATCTTCAAAAATTGCGCAGAATTTCAAATTTCTAGATGTCGTTGCATACAACATTGTTCACAAGAGGCTATCAAAAGACACTTATATATCTCAAATAAAATCATCTTCTTTAGCAATTTGTCATTGATGAAAAACGTGAAACGTGAAATTTTTTCAGTAGTAGCTTTCGCAACACATTCAACTTCGTACACCTCGAAAACACCAATCTCGTTTTTACGCAGCAGCAATGGTGCGTTTTTTTCGAATGGAATTCGATGTGGGTGAGATTCGCTTTGTTGCAGTCTTTGCTTGGAAGATTCATCACACAATAGGGAATTTAAATCAAGCATCGGCCATATAGGGCGATTTGATGTATTCGGCTGATTTGCACATGTTCTGCTGTTATTTGAAGTGCACGCTTCGGATACGCTTTTTGAATGCAGAATAGTGAGATGTCGCATCATAAGGTGCGATTAAATTCTCGAGAAGCAAAATACTGCTTTGAAGGTGGTCTTTTTCGTGAGTTTCCTCTTAGATATAGAAACGTAGCGGAATTTCCTTCAAAAATATAAGTCCTAAAACTTGAAGTTTCTCTCAGAAGTCTTTGATCCACAAATTTTCAAAGATATCGAATATATGTGATGACATTTCGAGTGTCGATTACAGAATCATGATGCCTAAATAAACCGCTAAAGAATACATTGAAGAAGGTAATTATTACCCCTTCCCCTCTTCCACAAAAAAACTGAGTCATTACTGTTTTGTAGAAAATTCTAAAGTTCCCTAGCTGCTTCCCATTGCGATGGAGCTATAATCAAAAAGTCTATAGACTGATTGTATTAATTTTTGCTCACTAACAGAACCTGTTGATCAAATAAGAAAGGTCACAAACAAGGAAGCAATTCAGAGAAAGTTGGGCACGATATGCGCTTTTTGTTATCCAGCTCACCTGATTAGCCGTTTACTTCACTCTTTAGAGGATTATTATTGCATTCTGGTGACTGTTTAAGAGAAGTCGTTTCCGTTGACTGCAATAACAATTTTGCACAATTTTTGGCCATTTTATCCTTTGCCGACCAACTCATGCACCCCTTCTTGTATGGCTCAAACGGTCCATGGTATTGACCCACAAATCGACTTGCTGTTCAGCTCTTCTTCGCGATCTATGAGGCGTTTCGGCCGCTTTGATGGATTTCCATTGACAAAGTTCATATGTGACGCATCGAAAGATGGCTAACAACATTTTGCCGGCTTTCAACCTGCAAAATCTTTGACGTGATTGCAATACGTCACACCATCGGACATATGCACTTTGCAGTGAGTGCGCTGCAAAAATGCGCCAGTTTGTCACGAAGTGGGCAAACATTTCCGCTGCACTCTCTTTCAAGGTGGATACAGACGAAGAGAGAGAGAGTGACTAAGAGAGTGAGGTGCAGAAAGTCAGCAAGCATTTGACGCTCACATGCCATTATCATCACGATGGTTTCTTTCAGCAGTCTACCTGGTTTCGGCGCACTTTTTCACTGGAAATAACGTAGAACGTTGAATATACCGCTTCACTTTTACTCTTTTTTTTCTTGTAAGATCATTTCCTCTCAAATTGGTGCCATAAAAAATCATCAGCAACTTAAGTTGTAATCCATATCTAAGTGTTGTAATTATGCGTCACTTTTACTTGGCGACTAAACGCGTGGCTCGTATAGAAAGTGCTATGCGTATCATTTCCGCAACAGATAAACCAAATTCATCAGCTTATCTCCACATATCATCTATGTGGGACTTTTTTGATAAGCGGCTTTTGGATCAGTTTCGCATCCTCGATAACTGGTTAGCGAAGCTCCAATAAGCTACCACAAACTAATGAGCTACTACAAAGAAGCCAATAAAGCCTTTGACCCCATCAATTTTATCCAAGATTTCACAATACCACAACTGTAATATATGCCCTTCATTAGAGCGTCAAGTACTAAGTGAGTGTGTCTTACGAATTCAGATAGTTTGCATCATTTTCGTAAAAATGCATTTTGAAATTTGCAGCATTTGCAATAGAGCACCAGCATTTAAAGTCGACAACCGCCTAAACTTAAAGATTTCTCCGCGTAAATTACGATAGGAAATTTCTGACTATTTCTAACTTTGTATTACAACTCTATTTGTTACGTCTCTCTCGCATGCAAACGCATACTGGAAAGATTGCATCAGAGGTGCTAGAAAATACTATGACTGACGCTAAAAGAATGTTAATCTAACACAACTCTTCGCTATCCTTAACACACTTCCTATAAGATAGCAACTACACTTGTCATTAGTGCAGCTTGTCTCCTTAGTGTTATAAATGTTAAGTGTTTTGCAGCATGTAATCAGGTTTCGTCGTGCACTGCATTCACCTGATTCAGCCATTAAACAGCTGTCGGGCGTGGGGATAAAATCCAAACCATATTTCGCTACTACGCATTCCAACATTCAACATAAAGTAAGCAATCAGTAAATTAATTCCATTCAATTAGGCGAATAATTTTTAAAATGTGCGACTTAGGAGTCGACTCTCATTACTCACTAGTTCGATCTCCAAATTATTTCCTCTCATTCTTTTAGATCCACCTTAACGTCAACAATATTCGCGTCTCCTCTTAGCATTATTTCTCCTTTATTTCTCAAATCTACGTTCTCAGCTGGGCCTAAAGTCCTTGGAAAAAAGGCCTCAAATCTTTAGGCTCTGCTAGAGTCATCATTGTGATGCCTTATGAAGCAACTCGTCATGATTATTTCATTTTCTCTTAATACCAAACAATAACCACGATCCTACATTAGGACCTATGTCAAAGCCTGCTTCAGAGCCTATTTCAGAGTCTAACTAGAGGCTTGCTGCAGAGTTCATCTGCAGGTTTGGCAAGGGGCAATCCACAATCCGCTGAACTTTGCGCGTAGTAAGCTTCTAACATTGGCACACTTTACCAAAATCCATGTCAAAACAAGCAAAATAAAAAAAAAAGCTCTCAAAAGTTGTTCGCAGCGCTCTTTGCTGCTGTTTGCGCTTTTTTTTTGCCATTTGCTGACTTCTGAAAATGGATGAACCGATAGCAAAAAAGGGATTATGAATGAGACAAGTGGAACTGCACACATTTTTTCTTAATTAGGAGCTCATTATTTCAAAAAAAAGGTGTAGTTTTCGCTCGAACATCGAATCGCTTAATTAGCTCTAATTTTGCTCTTTGTGGATAGGCACTCTGCTTTGTAGAAAAGCCCATAAAAGCTTCTTTATGAATTTGGTGACCAGAATGTGTCTTGCGAGATTAATTTGCTATTAACGTTGAACTTCCATATTTGGACGCATTATCGCTGTGTTTTCACAAGTGAATCCCTATATTCATCACTGCGGCGGCATTTACTCTCCGAGGAAAAAGCAAAATGAGCTGATAGATTGAATCAGGAATAGTGAGTTGCCGCATAAAAAGTGCACATGAGTTGTGATAGTTTTGATATTATATAGCTGAAAAATTCCACCGTGAAATTTGCATTTTAGAGTATGCGAACAGATGCCATAAACAACGATTGTGCGAATGCATTTGTTATTGTCAACCACATTGAAAATTGAGGATTACATAGTGTGTCGTTGATTGTTTGCTGCGATTAATAACTTTTCTTCTCATAAATCGTAATTTTCATGTTTGTGTTAGAAAGTCCTTTTTTGATTATGCGTCGTGTTTCTAATGCTATGTGGCAGAATAATAATGTTTTTGGACCCTTTTTATTTCTCATCTGTGTGGATTATTCGGCGCACGGATGGATTATCAAGCAAATATAAGCACTTTGCAGTTGTTCACCAAATTTATCGGATGTGCCATTGAGCCACAGATTGGTCCCAATGAAGTTAGGCGTGATCTTATGCTATTATGCAAATGATAAAGAGCCTAACAGCGGAGCATAGTCATTCAGAAATGGCAAATATTAAGTATCAAATCATGTTATGATGGCATTTTGTTTTTTGATTAGAATCTGCCTTCCCATCGCCGTGTCATATTTCATGTAGGAATTTTTATTCATTCTCATATGAAATGAAAAACATGCCATCGTTTTATTTCTGCAAAAGCATCTGAAATTGCAAATTGCATTTCGTAAAGCGCTTTTCACGGAATCACTACTGAAATATTGCACATAAACGTGGTTGATATTCTTGAAATCAGACAAAGCTATAGTTGAACGTTTGCAGAAACGTAGTGCAAGGATTGCTTCTCCAATAGTATTCTGATGCCTCGCCTAATATTCTGATACCTCGTCTATCGATTCGATTATTAAGCTCTGTTGAAAGTATTCAACCTGAAAATGTCACATTATAGGCGTATTGAACTCGATATGAACATTTGCTGTCACTCTATTGTTTGCCATTCGATTATTCTTTTTGCAAGGGCTCTATAAAAAAAAACATCAGATCATCGTGCTACAGTAATCCTCTGCTGAAGCAGAAGACCACTAAACTTTACTGTACACATTACAGCGTCGTAGATCGTGTTGGTCGCACCTGGAAATTTCTATCGTCCGTAATTCTTTTCACCAAAATTTTCGCCCATTTTGCATGCTAATTATGAAATAATTACACAAGCCAAGCTGCAACTCTCGCTTATGACGTCATCGCGTCTTCTTTTTGTTCTTTTCCCTCGCATTTGTTGATATTGCAATATTTCTTATCATGCAGCTATTTTGCGAAACGTTGAGGCTGAACTTTTCGATGCTCACTCTGTCTTCATTTCGGTCTTCTCAATGCCCATATTTCCTCTTTGTTCCATATATATATATATATATATATATATATATATATATATATATATATATATATATATATATATATATATATATATATATATATATATATATATATATATATATATATATATATATATATATATATATATATATATATATATATATATATATATATATATATATATATATATATATATATATATATATATATATATATATATATATATATATATATATATATATATATATATATGAAGCTCCGGATGTTTGCATGCGTGAAATTTACCAGTTTTTATACAGTTTTGCTTTTAATCACACTTCAAGGATCGTTTTTGATCACATCTTGAGGTTCTCTTCTCAGCAAACGTCTAGGCTTGCTTCTGAGCCAATGTCGAGGCTCGCTTCTGAGCTCGTCGAGGCACGTTCGACTTTTTTTTCCGCTGCAGCGGCGACTTTTCTCGTGCACACTCACGCAAACACATCATCATCGATCGGAAACGCGTGTGTTGGGGAGCGCAAAGCAATCGTTCTCCTGCACGGCAGCTATATTTTGTGTTGTTGCATTCGTGATCGCTATATTCTCGCACACTGCGTTGCGTGCAAACAGCTGCCTGCTTCTATCTTTTTCTGTCTTTTTCACTCATTCTATCCTGCGTTCTTTTTTCGGGCGCGCACCTCTTCATCCCACAGCAGCGTTGTTTTTTTTTTGTTCGCCATTCATTTTCGAGTGGAAACACTTCACTTAGCACAATGAGCGAGAGCTCATTTGTCGTTTAGTATGTGCAAGCGAAAAAGGTTTTCACGTTTGCAAAGCTGCAAAAAATAAGTAAAAAATTCCAGTGCACAAATGAAATCCTCTTGCAGTCGCATGCTGCTAGCGATACATCAATAAAAGTTTCTTTCCGTGAATATAATTGTTGACTTCCTTGATTTCATTATTTTCTGTCATTCATTGAAAAGTCAGCCCATCCTGTGCAACCCCCATCACTTAATGAAATACTGAGAAGGACTGCAACTAAAGAATGATACCGTTGGTATAGTCAGCGGGATGGTTGGATATCTAGGTGAGTGAACGGATCGCACCTAACAAGGAAAAAATCAAGCAGCAGGTGCAATTGGTCACGAATAAATTAGCATCCCCTTGAACATGATTGGGAATAAAATATGTCATCCCCATAAGTGTTTTTTACTGCGAAATTACTAGGCATTGTTGTATCCTTTCATTTTCGTTTATAAAACTTAATTATCATTGGTAAAATTTTTATTTTCCTAGAATTCTTCTTTTTTCAAAATATAATGTGCTCTTTGGGATATCAGACCAATTTAGTAGATAATATAGGCCGTTACTATCCCATTTTTTCAACCTTTTTTTAGATCTTGCAAAGTGTTTTTTTTTTAAATAGAAAAATTTTTATTCTGTTCTCTCTTTTGTGGAAGAATATAGTATTTTACATTAATGCATTTCTTCGTTTGAAGAAAAAAGAGTGAGAAAAGTCTCTACCCACATATAAACTGTATTGACCAGTCCCCAAATCCCCACTTGTGTGTGTACTGCGAAGATGTTAAGTGAAGGTGGAGATGGTCAACAATTTGAATAGCATAACAGTTTGTCCCTAAAGGTTCGTGAGCAAAAGAAAAGAAAACAAGAAAAAAATATTACTGTTACAAATTAGGCCTACGTCCCTGTTGTTGTTCGATGTCAACTGAGCTGCCGCTCGTTTTCCGCTGTCTGCCTTAATCAGTCTGAGTTGATATGTGGCGTTCCTGATCCATTGTCGGTCAGTCTCTTTATCCACTGGTGCCGATCCAACCGCGACCACTGCTGGAGTCGACGATCCCGATTACTGGACTACCGTCTGCTGCGACCGGCGTAGTTGTCGAGCTACTCCAAATATTGACATTTTCCGCTCGCCAGTGATCACTCTTTTTGCCTCTGCTAATTACCCAAGAATATACATTTAACGTTTAACGTTGAGGTGGATCTCTTGCAACAGCAATATCAGATTCTGCTGTGCAACGACTTGTGTGCACCTTTTCACTGCTTTGTGAGCCACACCTCAAACTGGGGTAATTAAACCTTTACCTTTATTATCATATTTAGACAATAAAACGCGACAAAGAAACAATTATCAGAGACCTATATAATATGGTGATAGATAAAAGTATGGTTAAGAAAACTCGCTTATAATTATTGGAGATGTATGTGATATTCTAATACATTATAACCCGACTAAACAACTCGCTTACATGTCCGACACACCCAGAGCACGATACTAAGCGGAATTATATCACATATAAGTAAAATGGCGAAGTCGCAACAACGATCCACGTCACACTGTTCAACAGTTGCCGAAACTTTGGGGTTCGTTTATATAACCGCCTTTTGACACTTCTAATAGTTATGGTCTGCTCCTCCTTTGTGTGGTTGCTTGACCGCAAAAATTGTTTTTGCGCTAATTTGATGCGGATAACTTTTATGATGTGTTTATGGCTGCTTGTGTATCTATGCGGTTTGAAGATAAAGCGCTGATAGGCCCTCCTTGTGCCACTTTGTATCGTTCGCACATGCACTCCCTTTTTGTGCATATCATATCAGAGTGGCCTTTCAACAACCTCAGCTTTTTTTCGCTGATTTTATCACCACTTACTCACTTCTGCAAAACTAATTCTGCAGCTTTAATCAACGCTAACTTTGCTTACTCATTCGCGCGCAGCCGCAACAGAAACAAAGAATACTGCATTAGAGCACAGGACAAACTCCAGCTAACCAGAGGGTCGAAGGGACGGGGAAGGGTAAGAAATAAAGTAATAGATGCAGTTGATCGGAAATGGATTACAATAAAACGCAGATATAAATTGTGCACATGGGGGATAGGTGTTTGGAAGAAATTATTCAATGCAATAGGGTGAATATTACATACTGACCGGAATTTGCCAGTCGATTCATTAAAAAAGAATAAATTTGAAAACGATAAGATTTTCCGCATCATATCGACTGTCTTCGTTTTAGCGTTCTCTTGTACCGATCCTCGCCGTTTGTCTTAAATAGATCTATTGTGTTCTCGCAGTAAGGCATATCCTTTTTCATAGTTTTCATTTAGTCTCTGTCTTGTTCTTCATTTCGTACTGATCTACCCGAATCGAACTTAGCAACTCAATTCTTTTTTCTTTCTGTGACGATGAAAAAGTTCTACTCTGATAAGAGATGAAGAAGCATGCTGGAAGAGCTAAGAAAAAAAAAATTAGAGCTTACGCATTCCATCGTACCAATCCGACTACTTTTATAAACTGCAAGCAGTTAATGAAATATAACTCGTAATCTATCCAGATTTCATGTGATCCGCTTGCATATGCTTATCTGCAGAAGATTCATTTTAATGCGCTTCTGCAATTTTGTATTCATGACATTTATCATTATAATATCATATTTGTGCATTTATACGTCTCTCTCTTCTTATGTATCTCTCTATTCGGATATTTGAAACTTTCTATTTGGGAATTGCTCATGCTAGAGTCACAAATCTCAGTAGGAATAATTTGTAACGCTCGATGGTTTGCAGCAACGTCCATTTGAGTCGAAGGGGAACCACAATCACATATAGCAAGGAAGATGACCAAAATTTGCATAAATTTTGCAGCCGATTGGGTTTTCGTTTTTTTTTTTCACCGTTTAGTAGCGGAAAAAAACTTTTATGAAAAGATCTTCCGAGTGATTGCATTAGTGAAAATGTGAATGCAGTTCTCTTTGCTGGCAATTCATGAATGCTATTTGTTGGCAGTTCATGGAATTGGTTAGCGTGATGAGCACTGAAAAAGTCTTTCATCGTGCCAACTCATTCACTAGAACTAATAAAGGTCTAAACCGACCACAGAATAGTTGCTAACTTGGGACAACTTGAATAACGACATCCTTAGTAAAATTTGATGGATGATCATTGATGGATGACCAGTAAAAATGATCACTTTTTAGCATAGTGACGGTAAGAATGGATTCATTTGATGATGTATCGAGGTGATGACATTTTATTTGTAGTTTTTCTGCGTTCTGATGCAACAATGAACAAAATGTACTATAAACAACGAGTCATTAATGTTGATCGAAAGCAGGCTGGCAAACACTGCAAGTTGATGAGCAATCAGCAATATCCGGATAGAGATATATTTCTGCATATATGTATGTATATGTCTGTCTGGCTGTCTGATCGGTGGTTTCAACGCCTGACTAATTTGAGCTAAATTTGCGAAGCCCGGTCCTATAATGTACACTAGAGAATGCTTTTTGCTATCAGCTTTTCAGCTGATCCATTGCTGAAGTGTTCAATTAAAGATCCCAAAATTTCGCATCAGGTCGAAATGCCATTAAAATTGCTAAATTTAGTACCTTAGTCCCAAACAATATTTCTTTATTTGTTTGCCGAAGCTGTGACTGATCTTTGTGATTGATGTTTAGGGAATTAGAACTTTGGAACTTCAGTGTGGAATGACATAGCAGTTAGAAATCAGTTATCCGCAATGAAAATAACGGTGCAAAAGGAGAGGTGTTCACTTGTTGTCGGTCGCCTTGCCAACGGCGCCGGTTTTTGTGATCATGGTTCAACGACTTTCAGCAAGCCAAACCGGCGAATAATTGGCAATGCGTATCGGTGCGATAAGGGTGCATCCCCCCCCCCCCTCCCCCCCCCTCCCCCAATGCAATACGCAACTCTGTTCCGCCTACCAACCATCTGTCAGTAATTTTTGATGGTTCGCTATCGCCTAAAAACGCAGGCATTCTCAACCCACGCATTTTGCTCTCTGATTATGATGCTATCTAATGCAGTTGAAAATTGAATCCCAACCTCGTGGAATCATTTACAAAACTCATTGGAATAACAACGTGGAATAGTAAGTAACCACTATATGCGTCTCTCCTTCCTTTATCAATTGTTCAATTTTAAGTAGAAATTACTTAGTATGAAAAGACGAGAGTATATTGTAGAAAATCGATTACTCATAGTATTGATAGAATAAGCGGAGAACTAATTGATTTCGATAGAGAAACTCAACAAAATATGATCTCTTTGTGAGCGCTTTTCCTTTCAGTGCTAATTGTCTCCCATTGGCGAAAAAAAAAATGACCGGATCAGCTTAAAAAATTTGTCGAAATGATTTATTTTTATTAGTGCAATTTTCTAGACAATGAGTACTCTGTTTATTTCCTATGAATGAATTATTTTTTATTATAATTTGATTAAATGATCTCGATTATCAGGGAAGGCCTTACTTCTCTCGAACATTCTTCTTGTTGGGTTTTTATTCAATCATATTCTAACTCTTCTATATGCTCTACTTTTCTGTCTTACCAATTCTTTTAGTTAGTGTCACATGTGAAGTATTTTTGAGGGGATGGAAAGTCTTAAAGCGAAAGATATTACATTAAAAGTGAATATACCATGCGAGAATTTACGAATGCATAAGTTAATCTCGTGCTTCTCTCGGATATCCCACATAATTAGTATCTCCATGGAGGCTGGTTTCGATTCAACTACTGAACTGGAAGATGATGTTCCATTTCATCACCAGAAGCGATCCCTCTATCAAACTCGAAGACGAATTTATATTTCAGTACCGAGATCGGAATTGAATCCTCGGTGATGAAATGGAAGAAGAACTTCCATTCCAGTGTCGGAATCGAAAGTTGGCTCCTGCAATGAAATGAAAGTTGATTTCCGATATGACACTCATGTAAAGGTTAACTTCAAAGTTGCTCAATGTAGTTAACACCAAAACGCGGCCATCTTCATTCTTGGACATCCGTCTTCTTTTTTTGAAGAACGTTTTGTTGGCATCTCAATATAGTTGTTTACCTATCACACTACTTTCCTTTACAATAGCCAGTCACGTCGAAGGTATACTTTTTTCTGAATGTACTTTATCTTCAAAAAAAAAAACCTCCGAACATGTTGCTTTCACATGATTTTCACTTCGTTTTTGACGAGCTTTGGAATATAATTGCCTATAGATCCGAGAAAAATAAAATCTCTTCGAAACTTCAATTGCATTATTCATTGTGTAATTTATTGTTTTGCTAAAGTTATTGTCACATGGGAAAATTTATGTTGCTGCGTTTATGTATACATATAGAAATGTTCTATTTCAGAGACGAATTATTGACGCGGAATAGTTTTCCTTAGAGAGTATTCCACTATCTTAGGCTAATTGTTTTGATTTAATTCGTTGTTTTTATCTTTCAATTACTCTTTAAGTTCTCCATTTCTTTTTTCTTTTTTAAACTCTACTTACTAAATATTTGAAATATTCATATTTTCATCGATTTCTGTCCACTAATTTGCAGCTCTTTAAATTAATTTATCTGTCTCTAACGCTTTTTCACTGTTTTTGATAATTTTCTTGCGAAATTTCACAAAATTTCTTCATGAAAAAACAAATCTAAGAAGAAAGACTAAAACATCTCAATAATGAAAGTTCGATCGACGGTGAAGTCGACGTTCGTTGTTCAGTTTTGTGTGGTTCGTTTTAATCTTCTTAAGGCATCTCTTTCGTATGCTCTAGGCTGAAAATCGTTGATGCTTCCTTTAGATAAAGCTAAATTGATATTCGTCAGCGAATAAAATCAGAATTCACTCTAGGAAACTTGTTCGGGGTGATATTTGCATAGAAACTACTCTTTTATTTGGACAATTGCCAGAGGTTATTTCACATCATATTTCATCGCCAAATTAATCATCCACTCGATAATCTTCGCTTTTTTAAAATTCGTTCTTTTTTATATTTTAAAAAGCACATCTTATTATGAAAATGCCACTAGCTTCTCTGATGAATATTGATTGCCTTACTCCATCATACTTTTAGTCTTCGACAGTGATATATTGAGTAATTTAAGTATTTTCTAAGTAATTTAAATCCAAGTACTTCCAAAGATTTGTTTGTTTACCACTTCTTTTAATTTGGTAAACAGTCATAAGATTCGGGAATATTTGCAAAGCCAATTCGTTCCCGCTGTTGAATTCTTTTTATTAGAAAATGGAATAAAACAATTGCTTTCTATCAGTATTACTCTAACACATTAATTTTATACCCATTAGGTGACTGTAAGGTTTTTCACTTTTTTGATTTTTTAAATTGAAATTCCATGAATTTTCTTATTCCGAATAACTGAGAATGCGTTTTTCATTAATTATTCTGGGAGTGAAAATTTTCAAAACTCAATTGCATATCACCTAGGGATGGAAAAAATGGCGTTTTATCATTATGCGCCATTTTTCAGTGAAAATATTCGACGATCGTGGTCCCTGATTTGTGATGCATTGGATGCATCACGCGGAGAAATTATTCGAGCCACAATCACCAAATATAAAAAACCTTCACGATTTCCGACTGTTTTTTCTTGTTCTCATCATTTCTTCACTTTCCTGCTCCGTTTTAGTTTTTTTTTTCTCGAGTTCTTTTTGAAATATTCTGCCTTTTTCCAAATAATTTCCTCTTTTTAAAATAAAATCTATTGTATGTCTTCGAATTATGATTATAAATTGTTTACTGGGGAAAGATGCACACATTTCGGACTTAACAAAGACTTAAGGTACATCTGAACACGTCTACAAGAATTAAACAGTTGCTTCTTTCATAAACGTTACCTAATCTTCGGCGATACTATCAAAAATTTTGAGTTGAAATTTTCAAAAACAATTTCTTATATTTTATGACAAAAGTCACTATTAGTTCACCTGAAATAAAATTTTCTTCACATGTGATTAGTGTACCATAATTAAATAACAAGAAATATCAGTTTTTTTTAAATGAATACATTTGATATGAATTCGCTATAGTATTTTCGTAGATAATGTGGAATTTTTTAAAAAATTTTATTATTTTTCTGCATATTTATTGTTGTATTGAATGGCTAACGATTTATCCTTATGATGATCGCCGTGATTTCTTGCTATCGTGATGTCCTTATGATAACATCCTTATGTTAGCATATGATAACGATTCATTACGATAACGTTACCTTAAACATCCTTATGACGATAGAAGTCATTCTCTGTTACCATAAATTTTGCAACAAATATTGTTGTATTGACTGCCTCTATGAAACAACGCGATAAGCATTTCAATATTTGCTCAAGTGTTGGTAAACTAAACACTATGCCCGAAGAAGAGAAGCATTGCATTTAAAGCAGCCAATTATTAGCAAATTTGCAACACGAATAAGAAATACAGCTTTAAGGACCATACGTAACATTTGTCAATTTGTTGTATTTTACTGTTTAATTGCTCTTTAACTACCTATTGCAGCTCATTTTTTTTGTCATACTTCATTCATATCTGTCGCATTTTGATGATTTCTCTTGCTCATTGAAGAAATCGCCCATTGATCCACTATTTTTCATAGTTAAAAAAATATTCCAATGCGCTATAATAAAACGTAGAGAACTTCCTTATGAACATAACGAAGCAAACAATACAATTGTGCAGTAATTAACTTAACAATACGTGATGAGAAATATACTGCAAGTTGTTGCAAAAAGCATCATTAATGGTCATCAATAACGAGAAATTTCGATGAGTAGTTGTTCAGCTAATATCATTACTCTCACTTAACGATATAAAGTAATAAGTAAAGATTTAGAGGCATTTGTAAAGCGCTGATGTTTACGGTCTCTGATAACTTGTAAAGCGCTGATATCTAACAAAAAGCCACAAATAAATAAAAAATTCCTCTATTTCGTTACGATGTTGGGATTTGATTATTCACTTCATGCAAATTGTGCTAACTTTTTTTTACAATAAGTTTTTATAATGTTATCTAATTCAGAAGAGCGCTTTTCCCTGAAAATACCTTTGCGACTGTTATGGAATTTTTCCAAAATTTTTTTCTTTCTCTAGACGAGTGTTCCGAGCTAATAATTTCACTCTTGCTTTTATGTTAGGTATTATAAAAGTTTGACAACGACATTATGTAGGTAAGGCGGATCTTCTTTGTCGTTATGAGGATTGGAAGGTTACGAGTAAGCCTTGCCTATCACATTATCGTGTGACAAAACGATCTCTGTGATTGTCACCTTCTAGCATTGTCACCTAATTGTCACCTTCGATGTGATTTGTCGTTGGAGTTATTGCAGAGTGCTTTGTCACAAGAATAGTATCCAGGGAAGGAGAAGGACTGGGGAGGAGGAGACGCTCGGAGTGGTTAGGTTGGTGAATGTGAATGTCTGGGTGGTAATTTCCGTGATATGCAAAATGCTTTAAAACACAATGCTCCAATATAAACAAATATCTAGCAAACAATACGAGATATAAGTGTTGCTCAACAACAAATTTCAACACTGAAAATCCGCCAAAAGTGATAGGCGCACTGAGTGCACTTAATTTCCCACCTAATCTTCATTCGTTCGTATGTTCCACTTGCTTTAATTACCTTTTTGATTAATTTTTGCATGAAATATTATAGTGATACTCATATATATCCACCTATTAGCTGGCTCATGCTGCGTTCAACATCCCAGCAATTTTTTTAAACAGCAAATAAACTTAGTAAAAATTTTTTGCAATAAGCGGACGAAACTGTTCGCAATAAATGGACTAAACTATTTGCAATAGGTAGACTAGATTTTTTTTAGTTGAGGCCGTACGGTCTGTGGAAGTGGGATGAGGTGTTTTGATGGCAAATGCACAAAAATGTCGATTGCGTAAAAGCAACACTCTTAGCAGCTCGTTTCGCGTCGTCGTTGTTATTGTCGATCGGTGCTTCTGAAGCGATTTGCTGACCGCCGTTCGACAACGAGATCGGCGCTATAAGGCGCACTCACGTATTTCTCAGTACTGCTTTTTGTTTATATATTACTGCTTTATATATATATTATTGAATCTTTTGTAGCCGATCATTTGTTTGATTTTTTCTTTGAATACTTTTAGAAAAGTCTTGGTCGCCTTCATATCTAATAAAAGTAAATCTGGTAGTGATACATTCGAAAATTTTATAGCTACTTAGTTATTCTGATCAACTAACTTATTGAAAATCCATCAGATCGCTTTGAAAATTTCAACGATTTTTAAAGCTATCCAAAACACCATCAATTTTCTCTTTTGCAAATTTGCAAAATTTGCAAAATCATATGAAATGTCATTGCAGGGATCTAATGGTGCCAAAAATTTCCAAAAATTTGCATTCCACACCACTCAGGTCATACAAAATGAACTTTCTTATTAGATATATTTGTAATGGTGGTAGGATATGTCAAATTATGAAGGCAGTGTTTTGCATATTTTATTGTTTGTTAGTAAACTGTGAGCCAAATTGGTCAATTCAATGGGATACAAAGAGCGCAATATCAAGCCAGCTGTTCCGACAGGTTTCTTCATTTGTTTACTTTGTTTCGCTTTTTTATTTTGAATCACAATGATTTATTGATGAGATGTGGATGAGGTGAAAAAAGGATTAACGCATTTTTATCTGCATTACGAACGTACTAATTTCTGAGATAACTCTTTTATAATAGATATACGCTATTATCTGCAAAATAAAGCGGATGCATATATTACAGTTTTTTTTTTTTTTGCAATGCATTACTGAAATGATTTTGCTGGAAGTTTGTATTTTTGCAAACTCGATTACTACTTGCTGCCACATGCTGATGTAGTCAACATTTTTAATTAGCGTTTTAAATCAATTTATTTCCGTCTCGTCACGGTTGTTTCCTCCCACCGAGGCGTTTTGCACATAGGCGTAATCTTTTGCATGATTACACTCTTTTTGTATGTTGTTTCTATTTTATTTGTTTCTTTTATGCGTTTTTTGTCATTAAGCATGCTTTTCAGTTCTGTGCAGGTGAATTGTTTTTGCTGTGATTCATTCTATAATACCGATAGGTTGTTGCACAATTCTCGAATGCGATAAGGCATCTATATTAAAGAGCGCCTTGCTGTGACTATCGCGCTCCAACTATTTTAGAATTTTGTGTGGCATATTTATTACTTATAGTTTCACATTTAACTCACCACATTCCGTTGTATTATTTAAATATTGCCGCAAGCGTGTTAGAGTCATTCGCAATAATTGTGAGGGTAACATCAACAAATCTGCTTCGTTTTTTTTTTTCTTAAATTATGGAATAGTTGATCTTAAGTCGCATCTATTTCAGAGATAAAAATTCAGCATAATGGATGGAAGATGTCCTTCTGTGAGCATTGAATGCTCGTTATGCTCTCTCAATAATCTCATCACTCCGGAGAATCTTTGTGCACATATGCGGCAACGACATAGTATGCACTCGGCCATCATTGAGCACCTACATTTTGATGACGCACACACTTTCAACGTAAGCAACTTTTTTGAACGGATTTGCAAATTTGCTTTGCGGAAATGCATTGAGGAGACATCATGCCTCTTTCCTGTGTATATGTGATGGTGTGTCGTTTCTGTGTTTGTCTCTGTGTCTGTCTAGTAGGTTCACGTCGGAATCACTGAAACTTAAGTCACGAAACGTGTTGGTTATGACATATAGCAAAGGACGGTCCTCGATATTTATTTCACGTTGATCTATCAGTTTTGAAGTCAGTTATAGACATTCGACGGTACCAGAAATATTGCATACATTGGCAAGATTTTCATTCGACAGTGGCTTATCCAGAAGAACACGAATTTTTGTAAAAACCATTCGCCGACATTTGACTATCTAAGATGTGAACACACTCTTCAGCATATTTTACTATTTTTTAATATTTTATGAAACTTGTTCGTCACGTCAGCAGATCGTAAAAAGCGCATATCGTATTAGCTCTCCTGGCACATTTTTTCATTTTCTAAGTTACACGTGCTTCTAGAGAACGCAAAAGTGCGTCTCCTTAACGCTTAAAACATTCATTTGTATATATTTTGACCAATTAGCAGGCAAATACTGTTTTTGCCACTTATGCATTTTTTGTTATTTTGCATTTACAAAGATGACGAATTTGTTGTGTCTGCGTGCACGTATGCATCCGTGTAAGTCAATTTGTGTGCGTCGGGAACAGCTGAATCCAGAATTAAGGAATTTGATAGGCAATCGCACCTTGTAATTGTTCTCTCACATTAATCGGTTAACTTGGAAAGAAGTCGTAACTGATAAAATATGCATTTAAGATTTGTTAAATAACATTCAGGACATAGAAAGACAATTCTTTCGTAGAAAATTTGTTGGGGCGGTCGAATCACTCAAAACTTTTCACATTAAACATATTTTATGAACAATAAGGTTGCAAATGTCTTACATTTATCCATAAAACCTTTTCGAAATTATTTTCAAACCACTAAAAACAAAGTGAAATTCAATGTGGTCGGAGAGTCGTTATTTGAAAAAGTTAGCTTTTTCGCAATCGAACAATAGTTAAAATTTTGCTATCTATAAACTTTATCGTTTTTGCATCATTTTTCTCGCATTGGCATTTCCGTGGTCACCAGACAGATAAATAGTGCGAGAGAGAGTGAACAGTCTTTTTCTCTATTGCACGCAGGCATCCACCCGCCTAGCAGCAGTTGCAGCCTATGATGGGGCAGCGTGGGAGAGTGAAACTGCAGGTATTACTTTGGTTTATTATTTGTCGCGATGGTTCGCATTTGCGGACCGCAAATGAATTAAAGGGTTTGGTTGATATCCATTGGTGAATGTGGGAGTATAGAGATGATCATATACTCGGATACTTTATAGATGTGGCTGCAGAGTGTTGAGGATTCGCGTGGCGAGCGTAGCGGATATGTGCCGAGAGAAAACGATCAGGAAAATGCTCATGATAATGTATGCGTAAGTTCTGGATAAATATGTGCAATGATTTCTACAGTTGTTAAAATTGAACACTTTTGAAGTCCCAATTCAGAGCCATAAAGAGCAGTAATGGCATTATTTCGAGCAATAATATCAAATTTAATCATCCCCAGTCCACGTACTTTTTCGAGATATTTCGTGCTCGTCATACTTTTACGACACTATGAAATTCCTCCAGTAAAACTCAGTTTTGTAGACGATGAAAGCAAGAATGAAAGAGGAATCCTTAAGGTGGTAATATGATAGTTGCCAAGTGGTGTGTCCTCTTTATAGGAATACTACTTACTTTGTCGTCGGCGGTCTCCAGTACTGAAGCGTCGTCGCCTCACTAGTGGTCAGACGCGTTGTATGCCAAAAGTCGCCTGTGTACCTGTACAATCGGTCGCTTGTACCGCCTTTGTTCACGTTATCGAAAGTTTATCAGGGCAAGTTTGTTATATCTGAACGACTTTTTAAAACTCAAACTGTTCACTGTTTTTGTATTGAAACAAAACTCGTTGTTCCGCTCAGTGTAGTATTTCTTTTTAGTGGCATATTCTAGCACATGTATATTCAGTCTAGCTGCCGTCTGCAAAAAACTTTCCCTTTCCGCCTAAAAGCCTCTGACCTATTCGTTCGGTTAGTCCTTTTTAGGAACTTTATCTGTATTGCCTTCTTTCTTTTGTCTTCATTTCTGACCATCTACAGTTCAATTAATATGGGGCTTGAGGTGAAATTAAACTCTCTGCACGCTCTATTTCATGCTGCTGTTGTATCCGCACTTTTCGTCCGAATGCTTTTAAATTGCATATAGTTGCCTAAATTGAATTTCTAGTAGTCTAAAATATTGCAGGTGGGTTTCTGTGCGATATTGTCTTGAACACTGTGGACATTCACTTCACCATTCGATGGGTGGAACATGCGCACGTCGATGTTACGATGCGGCCTGCTCGAGTGGCAGTGGATCGACATTTGCGCATCTCAAACGTAATTCGTCAAGTATCTACAACGATAGTGAGGATGAGGACTATGCGAGTGAGGAAGGCGTCAGTGAGGAATCGATCGAAGAGGAAATGCGGCAGCCAAATTCAAATTCACGTCTCTTGGTGGGTTACTTCGCAGTTTTATTTTCGGCTGCGGTAAATCTTTTCATCGCTTGCTCGTTTTTCTTCTTCCTGTGGTATAATATCTGCTAGATGTTCACAGTAGGTGAGTGGTGGATTTCCTTTGCATAGTGAAGGACAGCAAATTGAAGAGATGATATGACCGGTGGATTTTATTTGATATGGGTATTATTGTGCATAAGGGGAGAGGAACAAAAATTATGGGCCAGATTTTGTTTCAGCTTCTATTCTTAGCTTCTTTCCTAACACACCTTATTTTCATGCAAGTAAACCAAGAAGGCCAGAAAAAAAACTACGAATGCGTTAGCGTTATTGCGTTCCAGTGCAGTACATCGTTTGTCTCTGGAAGTTGTTGAAGTGTGCCTTGTGTGATTTCTGAAGATTTAAACCTCAGGCTATATCATCATCAGTTAAATTGCACTAACTTATTGCATCGAACTGACTTGCAATAACTATACCCAATTTTCAGATTTACGCGCAAAATGCTGTTGTACGTTTCAGGATGGTTTGATGGAAGGACTTTCACATTTTGAGCAATCGTCTGTAGTAGTTCCCATAAAGACAACAGTTGCTGAGCGTAAAGCCATATTAGGCACGATCGAGAGCGAATTAGCTGCAACTAAAGCTGACGTTTCATTAATAAAGGTTTGGTGCTTCTTGATTGCTCTTCTGTGTTTTGTTTCCTAATATAAAGCAGCCGGATACCAATAAATTCTTACTTCTTAACGCTGACAAACTTGGTATCAGATAAGCTTATTTTTATCGTAATAATCCATTTATAATTTATGCAGATGAAATGCCAAATTTCTTTCATATTTACGCCATTTAAATTCGTGCGGTTTGGGCGAAGAGGAAGAAGATCAAATCACTGCTTTTGCAAGTTTCTGACTAAGATGGTCATCTTCTTTATTAAACCCACATTGCTCATTTTCAAAGGTCGCCATCAATTACCGCTCTGTTGTATGGATAGTCGTATGACTTCATTGAAAATCGAGCTATTTCTAAGAGAAAACGTTCGTTTAAGGACACGGTTAGTGACGGAACTCGTGCAAGCCTGGATGCATTCATATCTGAACGCCTCGAATCGGCGGCTGACCGTTTGCGATCTTTAACGAAAGTACTCGCTGAGCTTGCATTGAATATTCGAACAGGAAACGAGGTTGTCGCTTAATTGCAGCCCAAACCCAGTAATCGATCTTGAATTGGAAAATTTGCTTTTCCTCAGATTGCTTCATCATTCATCAATTTTAAGTATCATCTTCAACGATTTACATTCTTCATATGTTTGTTCGATAATGCTAACAATGCGCTCAAATTTACTTGAACGTAGCATGAAGGTTGCGCGTAGTTTTGTCCGAATTGCGGATCTCGTCTCCTCTAGCTTCAACTGATTTTCATAGCCTCGAATATAATTGTAGCAGCAGTGAATTTTTACACTTATATAGCTGCATTTGCGTTGTTGTTTTCTGCCGTTTATGCGCGGAGTTGTTGCATATATAAATTGATTTATTGGATCGAGTTGGCCAAAATTATAGTTTTGCATTATCGTGGCAGATATAGGCAACTCTAGTATTATGTTTATATTCACCGATTAAGACTATGCCAAATATAAGTTCAAGCAGAAAAATTTATCTTAGCAAAATTCTTTCGTTGAAGTAAAAAATCCGGAATACTGAAATCTTCGGCTGTATCGTCCAAATAGTCTCGCAATCTGGTCACTATATTATTGGACATCCAAATTTCTCTGCGGATGCTTTTCCTCTAACATTTAAATGAAATAAATAAGTTAAGTACGTATAAAAGTTTATTTGGCATTTTGTTCTATCTGCATTTACAGGGTTCGTTGCTCTGCTCGTTGAAGCGTTTCTCGGTATTTCTATCTCGTTTCGTGCCATCCCCTCTTTTGCCTCAATCTATTTTTTTCGTATTTCCTCTTTTTGTTTTTTTCTTGCTCATTAGTAATTAACTGTAGTCGAATTCTATAATAATATATCTATGAGCAGTGCCCATTCCATATGGCATTGCACTGTTGTTGTTTTCTATTAGTTGGAATAGTGCTACCATTTGCAGTGATCACTTTTCAATGTTTTCTCATAATGCATATTATTTCTATACACTCAACGATGAGAAAATATTTTAAACATAAAATAAACATTATTTAGTTCCCATTTGATGTATTAATGAAGTCTCCAAGGTGATAGTTCATAAAGCGAAGTTTTTTATGCTCATTTCCGTCATTATGCACTGTTTGTTACACTGTAATATTTTAAACCGCTTTATGTGATCCATTAGATATTTCCTTTGAGTGGACAAACTCAACGCTTTTAAAATTTTGAAAGCTACAATACTTTAAACAATTTCAACATTAAACGAACGTAATTGGTTTGTTGATGGATTGTAAAAATAACGAAATTTGCGAGTTTTCTCTTACGATGTTGAATAGTTCTGTTAAAATCGGATGTGAATAATTGTACGAAATATATTTCCAGAATGCTTTTTTTAGAATTGTTTACCATTTCTTCGAATGGAGTTATTCGTGAAGTACTTTTTTCTCTTTTGTAGAGGATTTGTCACATATTTTTTCGCTGTTGTTGTCGAAAATCTCACCGTTGAGTTTACAAAGTCTATTGTGATCGTTTAATTGTTTCGTTTTTTTTTTTCATGAGTAAGACTAGAGAACACTGAATTGTACGTATATTGAAATGAGTCTCGTTGTACGCAAATTCAATTTAAGATCGTTAATTAGGGGGCAATTATTTTCGTTTATTATCCTGAGAATGTGCTGTAAGGATTCTAAAGTTGCGGCAGTCAGCTGCAACGTTAACTTTCGAATCTCGTCTTATCGTTGGGATTTAGAAATCGCCTCATAAGCTGTTAAATTCTTTGGAAACTGAATTATGAAAGGGTGCTGTACATGAGATACAAAAAGAACCAATCTTAAGTTTATATAAAAATGCGCCGTTGAATTTGCAGTGCTTACTGAGTTAACATGCGTGAATGTTGAACGGCGATGAAAACGTCTGAGGTAGCATTCATTTCAGTATTCGTTTGTTTGCTAAGATTGCATTCATCGAATGCTTTAGTATGTGTTTCAAGATTTGCATACAGTCAACTCCATCACAAGGGAAGCTATGGCGGCGCAAAGCGGGAAATTTGATGGCACTGTTTAGCATGTAGGATGCTAAACAGTGCCATCAAATTTGCAGCAACTCATCAGCGCCCCTAGAATCTCTTTCACAACAGCTAAAAACAACCAGTGCAAACGCATCGAACCTGTTGATCCTGTCTGAATGTCTCGTGAACACGAATCGATGCTCCAAAGTGTAGACATCTCCGTCTAAAACTGATGTCGACGTCACTGAAAAAATGAGCAAGTAAGTGACAGTGGGTTAAGGCTGAGAGAAGCAAAGAACTGTCACTGTATCGCTCACCATTTCTGCTTTGCCAACGGTCAGTGTGGTGTTAGACCGGCTGAAAACTTGTGATTCCTTGGAAAGCTCCAAAAATCTCATTTTTGGCCGTGGTGGACTATAGAGCAGTTCACGCCTTTGACAGGCCTGAATGGCTGTATAGTCCACCGCGGACGCTTCCACAGACGTCTTCACATAGGGAAAGAAATGTATGAAAAATCGTACGAAGCGCGAAAATTCCGCATATCGTAAAAATTCGATGAAACATGACAGAGAAGTTGAACTTTCTTTGTATTTTACAACGATAACGTATGTATCGCCTTTTTGGTGCCTCAAATCTTAGCGCATTTGAACATCTGTTGTTGACACTTACAGATGTTCGTTGCCGCCTGTAGAAACGAACTTCCCGTTACTCACGAGGACTTCGACGCGCAAGGACCTATATGCCTCGTAAAATCTTGGCGCTACATGCCACGTTTGTCATCATCTAGATCCCGGTGCAATACTGAACCCTCAACCATAACGAATTTCAATGAAGAGATGTTGAGCAATTAATGTCACATAATATGCGGACGCCACTCATCACTGAGCAAATATCCGGTGTTATTCCGTTTGTAGAAGAAAAGACCTCTCAAAATTCGATTTTAGCCAAGGGTGGAAGAGCTGTATAATCCGGCTTTCGGAGCGCAGTAATTCTATGCCCACCAACTTGGATGCATTGGTCAGCAGATTCATCGATCTGCTTTATCAACGATTAGCATAGCGTGACCGATGCATATAATAGAAAACAACAATTATAAATAAGACTCATTTACAAAAAGTACGAAGCATGAAAGAAGGCGACAAGTTTGCTATGCTCGGCAAAGGCTTCAGCATATTAAGCAATGTAAGTATATAGACTTAAAAGCGAATTGCAAAAATATCAAATATTACAAATAAACAAATTTGCACAAAACATTACAAGATTACTAGCTGCAATGGTACACAGCGGTGTTGGTTGCATAAAATTTGAGCCGAGTTTAGAGATGATAAAACGCCCCAATAGAAGTCTATAGTGACGGATTTTAAATAGACGGCACATAATGTAACGAAGCAGAGGGTCTTTTGTAACGAATAAAATTATTGCAGGTCGAATTTGCATCTCCGAAATTGAGAGTTTGGAGTCTTATATCTCATATCTATTCGCAAATAGGCACTGAACTACGACAGGAGTGTTGTGCATAATTACTACGAGTCATGAATTTCAAGATAAGCTAGGAATAACTTTGCACTTGTAAGACAGGAACATGAACTTCAAGATAAAACCAGACATGAACCAACTAGAATGCGACACGCTGCGTCCGCAAGCAACACTCACATCCATCTTTCGTAAGTACGAATCGCAAACAATCTCGAGGATGTTATTAAACAGTTCAAATCATCCCAAAATCTCGTGCGAAAAGCAGTATAGATCCATCGGAAGCATGCCGTATCGCCAAACAAAACACAATGCATGTCCGTTAATCATTATAAAAGTGTATCTCACTAATCATTTATACATCCGATGTTTAAGAATGAGATCGGTCAAGCAGAGCATTGATGAGACGCCATCGTCCTCGATAATGAAAACTATGAATGAACACTGCCAAAAATGATATATTCTAGATAAACAAAGGAAAATTCTATGAAGAAAGAAACGTAAAATTAGACTTGAAGAAGTATTCAGAAAAGAATTAGGAAGACTAAGCACATTTCAAAAGGTTTTTTCAAGAGCAGATTTAACAGAAGATTTCGAGCATATCGCACCTCTCTTTATTATGAATGCTGGAAACGGTAGAAGGAATAACGAAGCAGCATAAAATGGAAATTAAAAAAAGAGAATATAAAAGAAAAGGTTTTAGTGATGAGTACATATTCAAATATTTAAATGCTGATACTACCCATAGCGATTCTATTCTTTGTCGAAGGTTATAGGACATTGATAAACTGTCATATGAAGGTTACATATGTCGACATCGAAGGTTACATCGATAAATCGATAAACAGACATTTTATGAATACAAATTCATATCTAACTAGATTTATATGTAAAGGCAAAACAACAGTGTCCACTTCCTAAATGACGGGTGTACATTTGAAATCCAACGAGTTGCAAGCAGATTTTGAAAAGAGTTTTTTAAGGGAAAACGAATTTTAAAGTGAAGGTAAAATGTGATTATCCGCTCTAATTTCTTCGTGAATGAAAGCAGCATTATCCGGAAATCCGGTTGTTCTTAGTGACATCGATATTAAAGTTCGGTCCCGCTCTTCATCCTTCCGCGCCCCCTCCCCCCCCCCCCCCCCACCCTTTCCTTAGCTCATCAGTCACAGTGACAGCCACTTAATTCGACCTCTGAGGAACCCTCACATTCTCTGAGCGACAAAATGTGATAAATGCAGTCGCAAAGTAGACAAAGATCAATAATAATGCATAGGAAGAATAAATAAAATGCGAATTGCTTTAGCAGACTCGATTAGTTGCCTTAATTTTAATGACAAAGTCGGCGGACCTTCATGCGAGTTGTTGGATCGGACCCCATCCGTCCACATTCTTTCCAAGCAATATCCAGTTGAAGTACTGGTCAAATAGCTGCAAACGAAGCTTAACTGGCTAAGCCATACAAAACCCAACAAATTAGCGAACGATGGAACGTGCCTAGAGAAGCATGAGACAGAAGAACACTCCACCACCATCACCCTACCCCTTCTCTCCTCTACTAAAAATACTGCAGTTGACAGCTTGCGAACTTCAAAAAACGAAGCAGATTATTTTATATGCCCAGGATGCATAAGTAGGCAAGACGACATTGAAAATTATCAAATTAGGAACAAGTCAATCAGTGAGGGCGATGAATTTCTTTTCTCAACAATCTCAAGCAGAATAATTCCAGCAGTAGAACCCATCATGAATGGAAACTCGGATTTAAGCACGTATCGCTGAAAAGAATCCATAACCAATGGGGAAAGCAAGCATGTGGAACCGATAACAGAATGAATGTCACGAGTTAATGAAAACGGAAGAAAAAGACTGGTTGCCAAGCAAGAAAAGCATATAGATGCTGCAGATACCCTCCTTGACATGCAGACATGACGTGCGATGTCTCCCTCGGGCGATCGGCAAGCTGCAACATCTGAGAGGGGAAATAGCTCACTCCCGACAATTCCGCCGCGATGAGCTCCATTTCATTTATAAAATTCAAGCAACGTCATTAGATTATATATGATCTTTGTGAGCGACCTGATATCTTTCTGGAATTTAGCCGTCCGCATCCTCCTGGTAGTGTGTGGCGACCACAACAAACGGCAACCCCTTTTCTTGTGGACTAGACGAGACCAGACAAACTAAACCTTCGCTACCAATGCAATTTTCAGCATTCCGCAGCTTCGTCGCTCATATTAAGAATCCTCCGATCACTCAGACAACGCTTTCCCTATGCGTGGTGCTTGGATCTCTTCGATATCGTTACAGACATCCCTATATAGGCGCGGTTCATATCCATCAGCTCTTAACAACAGTGCTTATCTGTAGCCACAGTGTAATCGGGAATTGATATAACATTTGAGAGGCATAGCTGTCACCTAGCCTCAGACATGAAAATGTTTAAAACCTCATGAAAGCAAGTTCTGAAATTTATCGGATAACTAACACCTCAAAGTAGCAATTAGGAGACCGCTACCATAGTGAACCCCCTCCACCTGAATGAACATCCGAAATTTTGCTGCTGATTTCCAGAGATAAAAATGCTGCGAAGATAGCTCCTTCAAAATATCGGTCAAAAATAACATAAACATGGTCAAAATTTTAGGTAAAATGTATTATTGCACCTCTTTGCAAATGCGTGTTGTAGCTAGTCGAATATGGAAGGTTAATGCAGCAAAACAATGTGGATATTTGTGTCCTTATATCCACAATTTGCTTTAGGCTCCATCCAAGTACGTCTTATTGGCTGCAATAAGTAGAAAAACTAAAGTGTAGTGAAAGCATGATTATCATCATCATCTCCTTTCCATCCTCCCTCTTCCATTGCTGCGCTGGTGTACTCCTCTAGCTCTGCAGAACTCACCCGATTTCTGAAGAACAACGTGCCACGAGGGGATTTCCAGTAACTATTCCTTTAAAACAAGAACCACCTGCATGTACATTCATTACGGAGTTCTTGGCTGCATGCTTTGCGCGGCGGTCATCCTCTCCCCTCCCTCCTCCCCTTTTTTCTTCAACGAAATATTTGCCGTTTTCGTTTCGTTCCATTAGGAAGCTATCCAAGGCCTCAATAACTTGGCAAATATGTGTGCATGAACCGTTTGCGCCCAGTTCATCATCTTTTCTTGCACGTTTGATTGATCTTTAGTTATCGCTCGCAAACTTTTTTCCTCCATTCGTTTTTCAAAAGTTGCTGCACTTCAATGTTACTATGTTCCCTGTATTTTTCTCTCCCCTTTCCAATGATTGATGACGATGAACAATAAATCATTTTTAAAAATATCAAATATTCATGCAATAGATAGATAATCATCTATACCCGGTATATAGCCACATCTATTAGATTCTATCCATAACTGTGAAAAACGTTCGAACGGCGATTCTGAGCATTATTAGTTAGCATTGTTCCAGCAAATACCGACCTATCGGGTAGCTCTTTGAAACGGAAATGACTAAATTTCCCTCATGGTCAGTTCGAATTCAAGGATTTAATTCCCACGCTTAATGCAATCTTTCTGCATCGATGGGGTTGCTCAACTGAATCCATTTAGCTCTTCCAGCTTTCATTCAATGCAAATTCTACAACGCTATCACATGAATATCCTGCTCATAAGAGTTATTTCCTCTTTCAAATATTTACTTCTCATCGAATCGTCTCTTGTCCACTTTAGCTGTTTTAACTGTGAATTAATTCATGGTAATTACGTCCATGTAATGCCAACGTGGTGAAATGTACAAATTTTCGGAGCGCCTTGTTGAATCGAAATCACAAGTGAACATAAGCTTCTCCTTCATAAATCTCGGAAAATTTTACTGCTCACTGTGTATTTTCAGCCAAAATTTGTGACTGACTGTGACTGGTTTTCATTAATTAGTATGAATTGCTAGAAGTTAATTTTTTTTTCCGCAACGGGCAGAATTCTTTCCAAATCTGTGAGTATAACATTGCTAAAAACTGTTTCATAACGTGAAAATGATCGCTTCGACTAGTACGAGCTTGTATGAAAAAAAGGCACCGAAGGAGTTGAGAAAATCCCCTTTATTATTCTTCGACATTTCGTAGAAATTTTTCCATATTTTTATGTTTATCCGTACTATTTTCTTTTGTGACTATACGACGTCCGATTGTTTTAGAAAATAGTGAAATTTTTTGAAAAAAATTAATCTTTTTCGTAAAATAAACCAAAGCTGATAATCACTAATATCAGATATCAAATTGATATGCGAAGTGAATTTTTTGCGGACTGTAAAAGAGACAACATCATCCACACTGACTGCTTGAATGACTGAGGAAATATGAAATGATCGTTAAATAGAGTTTTTTAATATTATATTTGTTTTTATATTTTAATATCACAACAATTAAAATATCGGAATTCTGCAAACGATTACATAATTTCCGCAACTTATGAACTGAAAGAAAAAACGCAAATTATGCAGACAATTCAAACGATGTACAATGGCAATCACTCATCACTCGTATCGGGCATTCGTCAATCTTTTTTGTTCCCTTTTCTGTTCTTATATTTCGATTGCGAAAGCGATTAGTCGAAAGCAAAGATCGGCAAAGCACAACAATGAATCGCCATATTGATGATAGAAGCGTCATGAAATTCTTTGAGGACTAATGTACTCTTGTTGTCTTCCTCTGCTATCTAATAAATCTCACATGACCAAAACCTTTGAAATTTTATTTATCGATGTTTATGCACTTTTCAGAAGAATTTTTGCAATCGCACGTCATGGAGGAGTTATATTTGCTGCAAAAAACGAGCATCGATGATTTTGCTGTTACGCAATGGGGCGGTTGCTTACGAAAGCGGATTTTTGCACTTAGGTCTCGTTCCTTTTACCGCTTAGACAATAATATTGCAGGATGACCTCTGTCGTTCCACCGATCGAATATGTTTGACTTTTAGGTTTGAATTTAATGCGTTGAATAAATGAATCGGAAATCTTCGACCTTTTAAACGAAAGCGTTAAAACTAAAGTATATACGAAATTATCGATTGCATCGCGAAATTTGCAAAATTGATGACGCTTTGCTCGTAACGTCAAATTCAAATGCGCGCATCGAGCATGTTCAACCTGCCGAACACTAAAGACTGCCTGTAACGAGTGGGCGTCCATATGCCCCATGAAGTTGTGCTACGTATAGAATTGTCTTGCGCTCCTTGCCTGCCAATTTCCAGTAAACTAAAGGCAGTAAACAGAGTGGACATTCCCAGGGCAATTAGCGCAGCCGTCTTGAAAATTCTTGGAGCAATTCTCAGAGCAATCTGAGACCAGTTATCGGAGGAACCAAACTTTAGAGGAGTCCGCAAAACGTGACCACTACATTCGCTCCCATTTTGTCCAATTTTGACTACTATCACTGGGTTGAGCGTTGCGCCACTCTCTTTTCGTCCAGCTTTGACCACTATCCTCTGCATGTTTTCGACCAGATTCTGATGTTACCCCGAAAGGTTTGAAAAAAGAGCGGTGGTACGGAGCTACAATTCAGAACGTTCTTTCACACCCAAGATGCCACAGTTTTTGCAGTGTCTTTTAGTAGGAGAAAACCTCCGAAGAGGAAAACACCAACGAAAAAAAGAGTTGATATTTCCTGCAAAAATTGATGTTATTCACAAAGGCAATCGTGTGCGGGTGAAAAGGGTGAGAGGGAAGGGAAAGAGGGAGGCAATTTCTTTGCTCGAATACGAGAGTGAACATGGTGATTCGCATATGAAAACATTATGACGGAGCATCGAAACCGGAACGCTGCCATATCTCTGTGTGGACGACAATTTCAAGGGCACCGCTTTGTCTGCCATCGTTTTTCCCCTCCACTTTATTAGAAACGGTTCGTCCAAACGTTCTACATGCAGATGCTTCTCTTTAATGCTTGATGACATGAGTAATGCCTATTTTAAATGCAACTGCATAGAAATTGTCGGAAAATCTTAAAACTTTCAATATTTATATCAAAGCTAATTCATATTTATTTAATGCGGTTTATTATTTTTTGCATTGTTTTATATTTCTGGAAGCTTAGAGTTTTGCTCAGTTGACATTTTTGAAGGAAGTTGACTAAACATTTTTTAAGCAATTTTACCTCGATTCTGATATGATTGAAATCGAAGAGGAAATAAAGTATATACGAGTGTCTCTTGCAATAGCCATTATAAATCCCATACGTCTATAGTAATTTGTGTAGTGTTACCTATGCGCATATTTTAAAACGTTCTCCCACTACTGCTTACCGATTGATCGATTTTTCTACCTTCAGTAACGTTAATTATTTCATCTAAGCCCTTCTCGCCTAATTCATTTTCCAGGCCTCGGGTTTCATTTTTCCGTCTCATCATTCTCTCCAGTTTGCAATAATTTCATTGCTATTTATAATG
This sequence comes from Ascaris suum, assembly GCA_013433145.1. Lineage (NCBI taxonomy): Eukaryota > Metazoa > Nematoda > Chromadorea > Rhabditida > Ascarididae > Ascaris > Ascaris suum. The sequence continues at coordinate 10,510,668 of CM024170.1, read as the reverse complement.
TTTACTTGAAAGCATTTCTACATAATTAGCCCACTATCAAAGGTTATCTCATTTTTTTCAACTCTCGTATATAATATTACTTGTTCCTAGCATTTTAACCGCTTTATCCTTCAATTCTTTAATGCTATTTCTGATGACATTATTTTCATCCATGGCAAATGCGTCGGTTTCATTTAATTTCCTGTTTAGACGAAATTCACTTCTCTATCTTCTTCTATTCCATTTGAAAGCAGTTCCGGCAATGAAATTAAAATCGAGCAAATGAATATCGATTCCTATTGATGCGTTGAAACCGCATTTACTTTCCACTTGAAAATGCGATTCGACGTTACGAAAAGCGAAATTCAAATGTTGACAATTGTGCGAGAATAGTGCAGTCGTCATTTGAGGGAAAAAATTACGGAACATATTGTCAGTGAATTAGGAATAGATCGCTAATGGAAAATAAATTGAAAGGTGCCGTTGAGTTGTGCTACAAAGCGACAATCGCTCGCTATTCAATTTGAAAATCCTTTCCCATAACACCACAAATAGTGTTTCTTGGACTGTTGGAAAAAATGCCAAATGTCGATTTAATGCTTAACTCCGTGAATGTCTAATCGTATATGGTGGATATTCACATTGAGTTAATTTATTTCTAGTTAGAAGGACAAGTTTTACTACATCGTTCAATAGATTTATGGAAATAACGCGAACTTATTTATTATCATGGAACTGATAAGTTTGTTTCATTTCATATTCATAATGGAAAAACTGCCAAATATCAACTTAATGCCTGAAACACCCAACCAATAAAAATGAAGACCGCATTGAAGTAAGAATTTTGATCACTGGTTTTAACACCGTTCACTGATAGGAGAGTGTATACGAAGCTATGCAATAATGAGGAAATGGCAGAGAACAAATCTATTCGCGAAACGGATGATTTTCCATATTCCGCCCATTTCTTGAATATCGTCCAGTTTTTGAATGAACATCATTTCGGTATGGCTGATATTAACGCAGTATCAAGAGTAGATGAAGTTTTTTACTCAGTAATAGCACGCATATTTATAGCAAATTTTTTTGCCTCCTCCTCCCAATCAATGTAACCTGATTTAAGCATCTGCATAGCTAATAAAGCTCCAAGGGATGAGAAATAAACATCTTAAACATTTGATGTTCAGCGTGCGGACAGTAAAATTTCAGCTGAATTTCTGTGAAATTGTGATTGGTGATAAGCCCTTTCCGTTTCCCCATCCTCGTCGTTGAATTGATTTCTGTAATATTTTCCATTGATATTTCATAAGGGAGAATGGCAACTAGATTATATATTAGCTGTCGTTCACACAATTAGATATGATCAATGAGTTGGTCACTTGTGTTCCGACTCTGGTCGGAATGCCCTGGGGCGAGCTGTGTCATAGCATTGCGAGACTTGTTCCGCTTCAGATACTCGATTGACTAGAGTGACCAGTGGCGAGCGCAAAATCGTAACTACCATAATTGTCGTTTTATGAGACGATGCCGTAATTCGTCGTTACGTCTTGATGATAGAGCGTCCATTGTTTTGACGAGTGCACTCGTCGTCTTCCTCTCGTCGCCTATATATACTCGTTGGTGGATTTTTCGTTTGAGACAACTATGTCTATCGATGGTCAACTGTTTCGTAAATAGCAAATCCTATTCAAGAAAATCGCATCAACAGTCATCAGCAAAGAAGGAATTTTCGGCTTTCACAAGTTTTCTTTGCCCAGCGGCTATTCCAGCATACATCTCAACACAGTGACTTTTAGATGCCAAGAATTCCTTACGAGAGCCACTTTTGCTTTTGATTGTTTAACGTATGCTGGAACACATAAAGACGTGCGTAAATCACAATTCGAGGCAGTTGGCTATGCCGAACAACCAGTGAGATCGTTGCTTGCTGCTTATCGTCTTCAATGAATTGTGTTCTGCCTCGCTATTAATAATCCGCCGCACAGCTGTGTATAACTCTGCACATCTATGCGTATTTATTTGCTGTTCTCAGCATAAGCCAACACTGATGAGAAATCATCCACACATTTGACCGGAAATTGCTTTGTATATGGCGTATTTACACGTTCACATCAAGCTTTTCTTAAATGCAACTTCCGCTGATACGAGCGTGTCGTCTTTTGCTTGCGAACAACTTTTTTTCATTGTTTATAAACAATTTGGCTGGTTAAAACTCTACACATCACAAACTTGCTCAGTGAAGTGGTTGTAGAAACGACCTGCCGAGTCGACTGTGCAAAATGCGAATGATATTTGTATTGACTTAAAAATATGATAAAAGGCAATGATTTCGTCATCGATGTACACGAATTCTCACGCCAATTCTTTGTCTACTTGCTGCTGCACATCTACTGTGTATCTATTTGCGTATTTGCAGATGCATTTTAAATAAGCTGAATGGAGCGGCATCAACACAGGGAATTGCGATGGGGTTTTCTTTTGTTGCAACGTTTGCCTCCTTGTTCATAGCTTTTATACATTATTTCAACTGTTGTGCCTCCGCGCTTTATACGGTGGGAAATAAAAATATATTTTGGCGATTGCTATGAGAATGAATTGGAAACAGTCATTGGCTTGGCTAAGGGATATATATATATATATATATATATATATATATATATATATATATATATATATATATATATATATATATATATATATATATATATATATATATATATATATAAAATCTGAGAATATAATCTAAAACTCATGAAGTGTTAGTCGAACTTTTAAATGGCGAAGCAAGAAAAGCTCTTCAACAAGTTGGTATTTTGAAGCTATCACATTTAACCTATCTAAGGTAGCTCTAATTGATAAGAACTCCTAAACATTAGAGGTCTAATAATCGACAACGTTATTGAAGTGTAACTCTAAAACCCCTAACTATTTATTCCCAGTTCGTCTTCGTTCAATACATGAAATTCGACAAATGGCTGCACGTCCGTTTTACTGGTCACTATCTATTACTTAATGGTACTGGTGGTGTTTACGAACACTTATCGTTTATTGATGTCCTATTGTTACAAAAATAGTGTTGAATATGTTGACATAGGAGAGGTGATTATGATGTCGTAAAAGAAAACAACATTGAGCAAGAAAGCAGTATTCAGAAGAGATGTATCGATGGTTTGATTGGCCTCAGAAAGTTTTACCAGTTTTTCAAATCGATACCAGTTTTTCAAGCCGAGTTCATCGATCAGGCAGCGTTCGTTCCGATTCCTGTCATAACTATAAACATTGTGGTATCCCGCTGTTGCAGAGTGTCTCATTTATATCTATCAGCTTTCAACTCTTTAAAAAATTTTATCTTCTCTTTTCCCTTGAAAAGGTAGACGGCAGTTTTTTATAAGAGTGAGAGCAATGAGTAATTCGAATGTATTCAAAAGTGGATCAAATTTCGTTTACGTTGAAATGGAGAGATGGGAAGGAGGCAGTGGGAGATTAAAGCATAGCTCGTCCTACAGCCTCTAGTGTCCGCTTATGTCCTCTATTCTTCGATGCTTACAGCTATCCTTAAAGCTTTCCTAACAGTTAATTAATATCCTTTTCCAAATTTTTAAAAGAAGATGCATTTTTCGATTCCATTTATGCATGGAATATTTTGAACATATCGTTAAAGCTTCTTTGTCAGCTAAACTTTTAGCACTAATCAAAGCAATAAAAGTATTTCGTCGATAGTGCTCGCGTTTGAAACAATAAAATTCATTGCTAAAATTCATATTAAACAAATATATTTGCTTGCCTTATTACTGATATTGTTTAATTTTATGATTTAGCGAACGATATTTGAGCGATTTATTCGCTTAAAATGCCGTACAACTTCGAAGGTATTCTATGCATTATAAAGTATGTAAAATGTATTCACAATTCAAACAATATATATAAATCGAATCGGCCGATTGACGATCGACAAATATTATATTTATAATTTGCACATTTTCATACATGCAGTGAGATTTGTCAGCTAAATGATCAAGCTAATATCGTTCACTGCAAATAATCCCCCGTAAATTGATTGATTCATTAAAAACGAGATTTGAGGAGAAATGCACCGATTCGAGCGTACGTGTGCAGCTTCATTTTCCCTCATCATATGATGTTTACTTGGTCATTTTGGACGTGAGTTTTTTGTGGTGCCGATTTTTTTCTTCCGTATGACCAAGACATCGAATGGGCTAATAGAGAGGAGAGGGGAGTGAAGGGGTAGAGATTGAGAGTCAGGAGTGCCGACTGAAGGGGTACGGGGTTTATGCTACTTTGCAATGCTCGTCGTATTTGCAGTGTTTTTGGGCATGCATTACAAAATGTTTTTTCTATTGGGTCCTTAATTCGCTCAAAGTAGAACTCACAAAATATGTATATGAGGGGCTTCTTTTGTTTAATTACTGTAACTGGCAGATTTGCTGAAGAAGTAAGGTAAGCATGATGATCTGCTGGAGAAGAGGCGGGACGTGACGTTTGCTGCCCTTTCAACTATCTCATGAGTAATGACATTGAGCGCACATTGTTTTGTCGTCCTATATAGCGGAGCATATGTCTAGAAGCACGACTAGTTCATTAAGCTCCCAAAGCATTGGAATGCGTTTCTTCGATTAGCGCAAGATTGGTTCATTTGTTTATATTTATCCATTTTCGTTTCACTGTTTTGTTCCATTGTTTCGTTAATTTTTCTTATTAATTAATTAATTTATTTATCTGTTTATTTAGCTGCTTAAAGAAAAAATTATGTCAATATTTCGATTCAGTATTCTTTTATATAACATTTTCATTAAAAAACATTTGCTTTGCGCACAAAACCTTGTTGACGTTATATGATTGCAAATATCAGGAGCCAAAAGTTTAGCAGCGAAACTTTTTTTACAGTCTATTGTTATTCTGTAAAAGATGTAGTAGTCGCCTTTTCCCCGCTTTCTTCCTAAGCCCTTCACTCCTCTAGCTATCTGACTATTTTAGATTTCAGTTTTCAGCTCAAAATTCAATCCCATATATTTAGCTAATTGTATGCCATCTACGAATTCATCTATCTACGTTTATAAATATCAACGCTTTTCACCGTTAGGCAATGCTTAACAGCAGATAAACCTCAACCATATTTCCTGTTATGTCGAAATCTTAATTCATAACTTACTATCTCTTATAAGTTACATCCACAATTTAAGCTTATTGTTGCCGCTTGCTTCGTAAAGGAATTTAAATTCATTTTTTGTCTTTTGCTAAGAAATTTTACCGTCTAATCACTCATAAAAGACGACTGTCATAATGCAGGTGAAAATTTTCAACGAAAAATAAACAGCGATACAGAAATTTCATAGAACATTTTCCATATCTGCAATAACATACGTTAAAAAATTTCTTTTCAATCAACATTTCCGTTTCACGTCTCTCATATCGTCTTTGCGAATTACTATGCGCTTTTACAAATTTGCGGCGTAAAAGTATCCAGTGATATCATCGTGTCTGTGGATGTTTGTATGTCTGTCTCTGCCCGATGGTTTCAACTCGAAAACTGCCGGAACTAGATTATCGATAAATTATGCACCATACAATAATGCATTATATGTTCTTCAACAATGATCGATCAAATTTCAAAAGAGTTATAAGCACCGTTAGTATTGTGTTAGAATCAAATTTTGGTCAAGCTTAAAACTCATATGGTTATCCTTGTTTAATGAGCAGTGAAAACATCGTGCATAGATGGGTGCGATCCAGTGATCTTCCATTTGCCGATGAAGATTCACCTGGCAAGCGGAAGACTGAACTTTCGCACTTGTCTGCTGATAGTGTTTGCACTGTTCATTGGGCAGTTGTTGGATTTTCATTCAAAATTGGTTAATTGGCATATGAACATATTTTTAGCTGAAGTTTTGCACAAACGGTTGATATATTGGAATGTGAAGACAATATTCTCCTTAATTTTTATCGATAATATCTGAAACTGGTTTGTCGGATGGTCGGGGCTTAAAACCACATACCAAGACTGCTTCTGTCCTATGACTACCAACTCAGTTGCACTTATCTACATATTATCTACTTATTTAATTATTTATGGAGGTGCGAATCTCTATAATGAAGTATCGATCTAACGTCTTGATATGGGTTTATAGATTTCTTCCCCAAAAGCGCTTTAAGGAGACATTCAGAACAGCGATATTATTTTCAAAATAGAAACGGTGACATATTTTCTCTTAAGCAACGCCAAGGTCAGATGGTACAAATCGTCAACATCGTCCACTCGAAACGGCCATTAGTGCGTAAAAAGTTCACTTTCATCAAGACTGATAGTTGGCCTTAAAAATAGGTCATGGTTTATCCTCTTCAACTATTCTAGAGATAATACAACGCTCACTTTCGGTTCATATTTGTGAACTTTGGCTGCCTCGAATTTTGAATTCCCGGGATTTACTTGGGTTGGGAGAGATTGATGCAAATGACAGCTCCTAGAGAAGTCTGAGGGAGAGATAAGCATAACGACAAAGCAGTTACTGCGCCTTTTGTCGTTGATCGTGACTGATTATATCTATTCATGGGTCTGCGTTGTTGATAATTAGAAAGTCTCGTTTTTCCTAACAAATTAGCTTGAAAGTGATTTATGTGTATATAAGTATATTTGTTCACCTTTTTATTCATTTAATCATTTCCTTATTCATTTATTTGACGGTAATATGAAACAATCGGTCGACGCCTTTATTATCGTCATGTGGTTTTGAGCGAAGTGCAGCTCACAGAAGAGCGTATAGACGTCAAAAGCTGATATTGACTATAAACATTTCAGTAAACATAACTGAAGCAATATTTATGACGCGATTTCTGTAGCACTATCTCGAATGTTTATAGATCCGTAGCTCGCATTTGTGTTCCACTTTCGACGCTTTATTTATTCGACATTGATTGGACATTCTATATGCGACTACGATTTTATTATTTATGAGCAAAGTTGTTTTGCATATTTCTATTAGTTCAAAAGTGCATATCATATTAAAAGAAATACATATAATGTTTTATCTGGATGTTGTATTTCATTTATTGCACTGTATTTCGTTGAAATCTCTTCCTCTTCGAAACCCTTGAAAAAAAAAATAGGCGTGATGAAAATAGGACTTTCTTTGAAGAGAAAGGCGCTTTGTTGAAATTGAGAGAAAGCAGATGACCCCTCATGAATGGACGATTTTCGTCTTGATATCTGATAAACAGTGGAAACAGGGGCTTCTTGTTCAGAGAAGTATGTTGCATCAAATAAAAAATCAGGCTCTAGGTTGATTATGGTTTTGTGTTGCACGCTGAACTGACGGCTAACGAGTGTAGGTGTCTCGTAGTAACCACATTTGTGAGCCATGTCGCTTAGGAAGTTCTTCGTCGACCACAATGCCTCCATAGAATGATGCAAAAATAAAGTGGAAACTCATTCTCTCTGACCTCAGGTGTAATATGGATCATCTTTTAAATACAAAAAGGATATTTTAGCCCGTGGAGAATAATATTCGACCGTCGTCATGTATGAGGGCCGTTTCAGTGCATTTCATGACGACCTGGTGTCGAACGCCACTGCGCAGATGAGCGTCAACATAGTGCCCGATGTGCATTTGCTTATGTTGTGCACCGCTTTTGCTGTACCTTATTTTGCATTCCTCTTCATATTACCTGGCATCAAGGAACATCGTCTTGCATCGTTTCTGAGTGTCACCATCACATTCACTGTCGGCTTCATTTTACTAGGTAAAGTGTAATTTAAAAATACGTTTAGATTTTATTAGAGACATCTTAGAATTTTTAATCGACCTCGAAATGATGAAAGATGCTGATCGCTAAATTTCCTTTAGCATTAAGATTTCGTTGTGAAGGAGCGTTCTACACGATTAAAAATGACAGAAATACTGAGAAAATTTTCCTCATGCGATCTAAGTGAACCCGATTGTGGCGATATGCAGCTGACCTTAGAACGTTTATGCCACTGATCGCATTCATGCAAATCACAAATACTTTCTCTTCATCGGGTTCAATTAACGTAGCGATCACTCACTTTTATTGCCTCCGTACGCGGTCATTATCTTTTAAACATTCTACTGCCTGGAGTGTATAGTACATTATTCAGCGCTATTCTAGTGTTGCATTACACTTTTATTTGCAACCTGGACATAGAAAGAAAGATGATGTGAGAGTCTCTTAATTTCCTTTGACAAATAGTCCAATTACATCAGTCAAATTAAATTCTTTTAGAAAAGAGGAAATCAAATCGTCCAATATACCATCGAATGCTAGAGATCGAGAACTCCTGTAGAAACTCTGTAAAAATTGAATTGGCCTATCGATTGCAAATCTTTATCTTCTAACCATCAACGAGATGGTCATCATATTGTTCACCAAAGAAATTTCTAATCGCTACCAATCTACCGTTAAACGGCTGAATTTACTAGAGGGCGCAAAATGGAGATGCCAAACCGGTTCATCTCGCACAGCTGCTTGGAGATCATCTTAACACAAGAAATATACCTTGAAAGCGTTCCATTCTATGAACTCATCAACGTTTATTTTACACACAAACGAGCAATTTCCACTCCAAAAACATCTTATTTAATCGGTTAAAGGTGCCTCATCGATATTGCCGATGCATTTAGCGCTTTCATTAAGCACTTACTTATACTATGCTTCACAGAATAAACCAGTGTTGCGTTTAGGTGTTCGAAACATACTATTTCAATCAACACGCTTCGAAATATGCCATTTCATCGCTCTCGATTGCTGCAAACGCAATAAATTTGATTTCCCTCGTAAATTGGCTGTCACTAAGCTGCCATCTAGATCAGATCGATAACAAAGACCGCAACGAGCACTTCCGAAAGTAACTGATCTAACTGCTATAATATGACTGTAAATGATTATATGTAACAAATAAGCAGGTTTTATAGGTGCAATACTACATCCAGGTTGGAATAGTGGAACGGCAAGAGTGCTGTCTCAGTTTCACGCACACTCTCCACAGCGGGTTGAGGCAATCGTTGGAGCACATATTGGTTTATACAGCCTCAATATAACGATGAATCGTTAGTGTACAAATAATCGCCGTTTCACGATTCGTTTGCTAAAGAATTTAATTTTTAGTATACAACTAATCAGTTAACACCTGTATTACATTTATTCTATTTAATATTGTCTGATATTACCGATTACTCAACATTTGAAGTAGGTAGATAGTATAATGCTTATATGTTGTCATTGTCACTACAATAAGGTGACGATCGTTCCGCTGTATTTTCCTTCCTCTCCAGTTGCTGTTATGACAGATGGAGGAACATTTGTCAACTTGTTTGATGTTGATGCACACAACTGTGAGAAATTGTAAGTAGTATAGTGTCTGAATGCTTATAATTATTTGAATAGTCGAATATTTTTTTCTTACAGACATCTCTTCAATCGAATCATCAACAAGACACTTCGAAGGCGTACATTTCAACGAAAAATTCGATATTTCCTCAGGTTTCTTCTTGCTCGTCATTAGTGAAAATATTTCAAAAAAAACATTTTTTTTCTTGCAGAAATTCTCGTTTATCTATGTAATGCAATAATCGTACGGAATATTTTCAAAAAACTCCATTCTCATTCGAGTGCCTTTTTCATTGGCAATTGTTTACGCTATGATCAATAAAATTTTACCCATATACAAATGTTTTTCTCGAAATCATCCGTTAAATTCTCTTTTGAAATGAAAAGAATTGCTCTTTATGGATACTATAAGCCTGTAGAAACCGTTGGGTAGTGCAATTAGCAGTTGGTCGTTTCACTTAAGTGCTCTATTACAACAATAGCTTAGGCGAGTGTAAATTAGATCAGCAACGCTTGCCCGAAAACGTTCAGTTGCAATGTGATCATAGATGTCGCTATCATAATTGATGATTGTACGTAGTAAAGATCTGACTGGTTCTTTCCGGTTCATCTCTCACTTTTTGGAGTTATTTTGATTGTCAATGTCAGTTACCATCATCGAAAGGTGTGCAATGAATCGGCTAAGAAAACTGAAAAGAAATCGACATAGATCAAAATTAACGATAATCTCGCATGTTCCATTTTTCCCAAGTGTTTGACCACAACGGAGGCATGAACACATGATTACGCAATGTTCCTTCTTTGAAATTGCAATGAGTGTCCTCATCTCCTTTCCTACCGTTTCACTTCTTCCTTTACAACAAATCTCTCACCCTCCCCCCCTCCCCCACCTCACTTCTTTACCCCTAACCTACCTCTCAACAGATAAAATTGACCGTGCCCATATATCTCTTCTTCTTCATTTCCTTATTCAGATCGGCTTTACTTTTTTGAAAATGTTTTAAGGACAGGATTCGCATTTTTTTATTTTCTGCTTTCCAGTCCGCTCGAAATATATCTCCATAAAAATTATCCATAGAGGACACTAAAGCGGGCATAAAACTGCATTGAGAGGTTGCCTATATTCTTTTTACGCGAATTTATTGCTCATAACGAATATATGATGAAGAAATTGAAAGCATGATGAGCAAATTATTATTAAGAATAAAGAAGTTTCTAGATGGCTGAGAAACTTTCATGAAAATCGATGTTTTTTGGAACGAAAATTCCTCTTCTTTTTCCTCTCAGATCTTTCTAGAGTGATGTGCTGTGAACGATATTATCTTATATCAGATATTCTATCAAAATTATTGCGAATTGCGGCCGTTTAATTAGAAAATCAAAATTTAAGATTTATGTAATTTTGAATTTTAATAATAAGCCTTTAATAAAGAAATGATGATTTTCTTTACTTCCGTTTCTATTGCATTTTATTCGCTAAATATAATTACAGTCGGTTCGATGGGTGATGAGCTTCAAATGGCCTATCGTAAAGGTCTACCATATCCAATGTTGAAATTACTCGAATACTTTAGCCTCAATGAAGGCTCGTTCGACTGGGGAAGGAAGTATCGTTTAGCGGGCCATTATGCTGGTGCATCACTTTGGTACCGTACATTTCCAAAATTATTTAGAATTTAGAATTTTATTTTTCACAGTGTTTTCAGCTATTTCTTGTTAAAATTTCCTGTGATAAGACATTGCTTTTGAAAATGTTACCGTAATCATACCAAATAAAATGTGGCTAAGGTGATGCATTGTTATTGAACTTTCTTGCACTATCGTTTTCGTCTTTTGGCTTATTATCCTTCTGCACTCTCTTCTGCCAGTTTCAATAAAAGAAACCGTCAAACAAACACCAAAAAGGTGTCAGATTTTATTTCACCTATATGATTATTAACGATATTGCATTTTCATACCTCATAGTTTTCGTATCGGTTCAATAATCGGTAAATATAAAGCCTTTCAAATTGCAATTGTGAGTTAAAATAAGTTATCTTTAAAAATTGCAAAAATGACGAATAATGTGTAAATTCAACATATGTAATAGATAATTGCAAAATTCAGCAGAATTGCAAAAATGATAAACTCAACGCATGCAGAAATGACGAATCACAATAGGGAACTTGTAATAGGGAATAATATTTCAGGATGGGTTTTGCATTTTGGATAATACAAGTAATTATTCTTTGCGTCGTTCCACATAACTATGCAAAGATTGCCATTGCTTCGGGTATTTTCATACTCAACGGTGCACTCGTCTATGCATTCTTGTGTCCTCGTCAATTGAGCATATTGTTTACTGGAGTAAGTGGAAATATTACAGTACTTGAGATGCATTATGGTATATGTTTCTTCGCAACTCTTTTTGCAGGTTCGACATTTACATTTCGTTCCTTCTAGTTTATTCTAATTTTTGAAAGAAATGCTTCATTGGATTCAAATAAGCGATAAATTATTTAGTTTTGTAAGTTTAAGCTTTTTAGTTGTGTTGTTTCGAGTCTTTATGGCAGTTTCAACGTTTCATAGAAAAACAAGGAAAGCAGTAAAGCATTCATCGGAGTTGGAAGAAAATATGCCAAAACGACGACACTCAGCACTTCCGTGTTTTTGATGCTTTGCAGCATTATGTCAAACCTCAAAGAACTAACTACCGTTTTGCAATTCTGAAGTCTCACTATTTGCACAGGGAGGATGGTGGAAAGAGGAAGAAGGGGAGGAGAGAGGAGTTTTGAAACAAGGCTTTGATAAAGACTTCTAGGCGCTTGCTAGTATTTTATTGTCGACGTCAGAGATTTTTCTTATTTATCCGCAGACTTCGAAAGCAGTAAAGTTTTGCTTGAAAAGGTATAATTTCATTGAAAATAAGTGCTGTTATTTCAATTTTATTCTTCGCATTTTGTTCTCTGCTAGCCATTGCTCTACTTTTTCGAATTTTAAGACGGTTGAAAATGAAGTGCAAGCGACGAAGAAATAAGCTTTACCTGACAATGATGCCCTCCACCTGTCGACTAATTGTCAAATTTTATGTATCTACGCATCACAGAACTGTGTAGCTTAGCAATCCAGCTTTCCTCTGTCAGTATGAAAGTAATTTTTCGATGGTTTTTGGTCTTTTGTTTATCGTTTATGCAATTGTCATGGGATTTAATGATGAATAGCGAAGTAAAACAATAGAGAAAAATATACTTCCAGGCTTTCTGAATGCACTATTTGGTAGCGTGCTTTGTCTACTTCAATTTACAAAGATTTATACTCTTTCAACGTTCCTTGACGCATCTATGGACGAACATGTAGCACCGAGTTGCTCAAAAAGACTCTCAACAATGAGGTGAGTTTCGCAGAACGTTATTACTTTTAAAGAATCGTGTCGTAAAAGGCTTAGACTATTTTTTTTAATTGATATGTCTCTTTGCACATGCAATATTTTTTTTCAAGGGAAATTTTTCAGTATTAATAGTGGTGTGCAATGACAGTGATATGAAAACGCATCCTGATGATATCGCATATATTGAACAATTACTAAGTTTAGATGCATATGATTGACTTATTAGCGATAATGATTTCACGTACGCGAAATTAAGAGCATGACTGTGTTTTCGAGATTAGTTTGTCACTTCCATGCACTCTTTCTCTACATACCTTTAGTAGTGAGTTCAGTTATGACTATTGTTGTTTTTAAAATTTGCTGCCACACAATTGTGGGCTGTATTGTAGTATAATATGAGTAACACACTCGTCATGCAGCACATAATTTATAGATCAGTCGATTCATCAAGCAACACATCTTCGCTCACGTTCATGAAGACCATGAAAAGCCTGCAGTGCATTGATCAAGGTCTAAGCCCATGCTGCAATGTTGCTTCAAGCGGCTTTTATTCGACATCTTCTGATTCTCCCAGGTTGCCTTATAAACATTGCGGATGGCGTATAAACACTTATAAACAGCGCTTTCATAGTGAAGATTACCACACCAGTTGACCTGTATTTTTATTATTCAACTTGAAGTGAGTTTTAATAAATGCACATCAGAGAGATGTTTTCTGACGCATGCTCCTTCAACGAACTAAAAATCACTTTTTTGAACAGCTAGTCGTAAACGTTTATTCGGAGCGAACTATGCTTAAGCAGTTATTTAAAAAATAGCTTCATCCGACATATATATATATATATATATATATATATATATATATATATATATATATATATATATATATATATATATATATATATATATATATATATATATATATATATATATATATATATCCATATTAGCTCGAGGATTGATGAGTATGAAAGATTCAGCTGTTTTTCGCCGTAATCTAGAGGAAGTGAGGAGAGAAAATCTGATCAGAGATCAAAAATCAGAGGAATTTTGCGTTGAAGTATTTTTTTTTGCCGATTTTTAATGCACAACCGAAAAAATTTTTTATCACACAATTTTTTTCTCACATATGTGCGTTTTTCCGCTCAAGCGCCCAAATAAATATAATTTTCAACGTTCGATTATCGAAAAAGCACGATTTTGTTCGAGAAAGCTTCTGCATTACCTTTTTTCCTCGGCATTTCTCTTGTTTTTATTTCTTTCGACTATTTTTCAAAAAAAAAGCGCTCATCAATACGTAGTGAATCATGTTGATGAGCGTACTCTGTAGATGAGCAAATAGTCAATGAAATATTCACATGGGAATTCTGATGAGTTCATTAGTAGTTTACAGTAGTTGATGCTGATTTGGGATACTCTAAACAACGTGTTTCTTTTCTCCTTCTGCAGATCGGAATAAAAGGCGACCTTTATGAAGACATATACACTAGCACATGTATATCGGTGTGGCCTTAATATATGCACAATTGTGAGTCTCTAAAAAAAATATGCAATTTCATTTCTTATTGCGGACAGACGACTTCCCACTAACAGTTAACGGCACAAATCTTAAATGATTTTGCAATATTTAGAATAGATGCGTTCATTAAGAGAGTGAGAAAAAGAAAAAGATTTAATCTCAACTATATTTTATGTTATCGTGCATAAATACGAGTCCCTTATAGTGCATATAATTTCAGATTTTGTGAGTTTCATATTTCAGATCTTATCGATCGCATTCACCTCCCAATGAGACATATAGAAGGAGTTCGAATGCGAGCCTCGAAACCCTTTCACAGGTATCCGATTTCGTCATTAATCACTTCTGAAGAGTTGTTTCGTTAGATGCCTCAGTTCAGACTGTGTATAGTGTTGCTCAATTAGCGTCTACCACCCTGATTACCTCGGCAACTTCGTTCCTCTTTCTTGCATCATTGATCGCATATGGCTAACTCTAACCATTTCGACTCAACTGAATTAAATTATAACCATTGATTTTGTGTTTGAAGAATTAGAATTTCTCTGCTTTTCGCTGTCTTCTATGCCATTACGGGTTTGTATAAGCTCTTTTACAAAGCATTATAAGATTTTCGCCTGCTACTATCGTAAAAATTTTACCTCGCTGCGATAAACAGACGGATGGAACTTCAGTTTCAACTGGTGATTTATGAATGAGTGAGAAACAGAAAAGGATGAGAAAACAAGCCAAAAACAAATCAAAAGTCCGATATTTTTGCGACGAATTTAATAATTTTGCAGTGGGATTTGAATATTTGAATAAAGCACGATTTGGGAAGGTCTCGGGTAAACACTGAGTATGTATGAGCTGAAAAATTGAAGAAGTTCAAATACAACAGTTTTCACGCAAATCACAACAAGTTATTAAATAGCAATACATCAAAACATGATCCTCTTTTCCTGTCGAAATCATTTTGATTGGAATTAAAGCCATAGCAGTGACGATGTTGACATGTGATGTTTAACAACCAAATACCGATATTCGCTCAACGGTTGATATAAAACTGCGAATAAGCAATACAATATGGTGGTAAAATTCCTGCAGAAAATTTATGTGCGGCTAGTTTCTGCGATTATTATTTGAACTAAAGTGACCATGAACCTCAACAGTGGCTTTATATATATAATGTGTAATGAAATACTAATACTGACTATAAATGCACATATGTGACAGTAGAAAATGTCCAAAAAAGAAACTATATTTCCCATAGTCTCAAGCTAGCAATTAACAGATTTTGTTCAACTATTCGTAAACTTTTTTCAAGAAAATTGTAAACTCATGCAATCATTTACCCGAAATTGTTGCATCCGCTTCTTTTCTAATGTCTTTCAAATATTATTAAATTGGTTTCACCCGAGTCTATCGCTTCGAAACTTTCACCTGGTTGCTGAATCGTTTAATTTTGCCATATTGACTTTCTGTTTACTATAACTCCTATTTTACGTCGTATTGTTTGAGTTTATACGTCTGCTGGGCAATATACCGCCATTTTTGTGTTAATATTTGTTCAGATTATTCATCTTTTATTATAAGATGCGAATAAATGTTTTATTCGTTTAACTGTTCATTCCTTTCCATCTGAGAGATTAGTCAGAGGTGAACGCCTCTCTTCCATGTGTTTTTTGAGATTTTTGTGTCTAGCTTCCTCGTTCGTTGACCATAGGAGTAATTTCTAAGCGCCCCAACTTGATTCCGGCAATGGAAAAATCTTCAGTTTAAGCTCGAACGAATGAATTTACTGTCACGAAGGAATTCTCAAAGAAAACAACTCCTTATTCAAAGTAGTCCTATTCCGATTGCATTTCCATACTGAAGATCTCAATATTAAACCGAATACGTCGTCAAATATTCATAATGCTTCATGATTTGTCTTTCTCAGAAACGATATCGCATTATTATCTTCGCCATTCAGCGATGGGGAAGGTCTTTTTCACAATGCTGTGTAAATGTGCCACGCGTTCCTTGTTACAACGCGAAGGCTGCCACACATTCCTAGTTGCACTTTTTCCACTTTTTAAAACCTTTCTCCCCGTTTCTTGCCTCCTTTTCCACAAAAATTCTCGGTGACTTGCCGTTCTCTTGGAAATGATAATACGCCTTACTTCTCCACTCCTCTCCATTTTTGATTGGAGGAAGTCGGAAGGGAAAAGGAATGAAAGTTGCCCTACTAAGTTTATATACCTTCCTAGTGTAATTTCCCACTCAAGCTTCATGCTCACGATTTGCTGCAAAAGAAAACCGCTTATAAATCCGACAATACAAATCATTGTAATGAAATATATTGCAGCACTAAAATCGTTTTTGTCATAAAAATAGGAAATGAGGCATGACAATGATATGTGCGAAGCCGTAACGATGCATAAATATTATTTGGAGAATCCGTCTGATCAAAAGCACACTTTAGCGCGCATTAAATACTAAACAAGACAAGAAAGAATTAAAAGCAATAGGCTCTAGTTTGAGCTTAATACTGTGAACGATATGCACAAGTGATTTGAGCGATCATTAAACAGCCGAAAAGAATTTCACATGATGGAGTCGGTGACATTACTAGCATAGATTTGATTAGTAATGCGCTATTTTCACGTTCATATTGCTTTTTGAACTCTGATCTTGTTAACTTTCAACGGCAAAATTCAATTTGTTTTCCACTTCATAGTACTTTCTTATAATTTTTTAAAGTCAAGAAGACCGCAGGTGGCGGGAATGTGCTCTTTTGCTTTTAGCCAGGGAGAATGCTATCATAAATATCAATGAGAAAATGTCTTGCGGTATGTGGTATAACAGGTCGGATAGCTTAGTTGAGCGGTACAGGGTTGTACCTTTGCATATCAAGTCCTCTTCCTTATCTGTTGGCAAATATGCTTCCACCACAAGTTAGCAGACATTCAAGCAGTGGTGCCTAAACAAACCTTGAGTTGCATTGCATTGCTGTCGTTGGTTTCTCGGCACGATGCGACAACCTAACGTTTCGAGCTAGTACTGAAACGGACAATTGACGAACGCGACAACTAGCGCCAACAGTCGAGAAACTAGTTTCAATACGCACAATACGAAATGGGTTTATCAATATGAGAAGCAGAGAAATGTGCACAGTATAATGGAGCAGAGAAAAACACATATCACAACGCTATAAGGAAAAAAGAAGTCGCTCCATTGTCATTTCCTACGACAGAATGCCAACAGTATTTCAGCAATGATCATATCAGACTAAGCTTTTGCTGATTTGAAGGGGGTTGAAAGAGTTCGTATGAGGACAGACTTCCCGCTTAAGGTATACCCTTCTAATTCTCACGGTTTTGAACCACTATGAAGTGGTAATGAAGTGTTCTTATTTATTTGGCAGCAGTACCACAAGTTCTGAAGACGTGAAGCTTCAATGGCATCCTAATGCTTACAATTTGATGACTCGAAAATGTTAGAATTACGACTGCATTGAGGTGGATTTTGTCCACTTTAGTGAACTGAATTATAAATCACTGACATTTCATAAGCAAATAACAAGTGAGTAGTAATTAGTTGTCTAGCCATTTAGCGAAACAATTTGAGGCCATTTAAAAATTTACCGTTTATAATTAAATTACTGTTTATGAATATTTCATAGGCTATTTCTATGTGCACACATAAATATTTACATATGTGAAAGTATTATCGGCAGGATTCGTATTATTTTATTCGAATAAGCATATGTTTCGACTAAAGCTTGCTAATTAATTTAACACCAACGCGAATTAACATCAACACCAGACGAGCAAATATGCTCATTTCCATTGTTGTATTTATATCTATGATGGATTTATAAGCTAGAACACATTTTTCGGTGCACAACATTTTTAGTGGTCACTAAATTTTAGTGGTCACTAAATTTCACTTATAGATTGCGAAAATAAAATATTACAAGAAAGAAAATAGCGATGCTGAAAAAACGAAAATAGATAGCTTGCCTGCCCTCTGCTCCACTTTGACTTTCCTTTGAACATTTATTACTTGGAAATAAGCAGTTGATTGAAGTACATGGAGTTCACTATATTTGAAGTAAGCGATAAGTTTCAAAAAACTTCTTTTAAATTGATCAATTATATACTACAAATATCGCTCTAAGATGGGAGATGTAATGGTGCTTATAATTCTTCTTTTTTGTGCATCTGGCAATCATTCCTTAACAATGGCTTGTTATTGACCATTATTGAGGTGGAGACGACTCAACGATAATAACAGAAGATGGCAGCATTGCACAAGTCAAGTGCAAAAAAAGGAGGGAAAATTCAATAGACATTATGAATTTATTTATCGTCTCTTCGTTAAGAAATTTGAGAAACTAACGCCATAACAAACCATCTCATTTACTATTGCCTCTGTCATAATATAATATTATTAAATGCGAAAATTAATGTTCAATGAGAGAATTATCAGTGTCTTTTTTTACATTTACTTTGCAAGATTATTAAAGCAAAACATTTATCAATCTTATCATATAGCTATGATAATATACTAAAGATTACCTCTGGAACTTATCACTAAATAAACACACAACTTGAAGATATCATAAGATTAACGAAAGCGCCAGCCTATAAATGAGCTTTGCAATCATGCATAAAATAAATGAACTAAATTAATCGTCGGAAATTCTGCGCAATGTTAAGAATTGAAATTCACAACAAAAAAAAAAATTTGCACAAATGGAGAGCGTTGATAAACTAGGAATAAAAATATTAATTATAGCGTCGAAAACGAAGCAGTGCTATTCAAACGGTAACAACTTTAATCGAAATTAATCAAAGCAAACTTTGTAGCTCAACATTAAACAACTAAAGTCTCTAATCAGATTTGATCAATCCTAATTTGAAGTTCACCTAGGTAATTTCGATAAGACCGAAATTGCTTTCATGGATCTCACTTGATCGCAGTATGTTGCGATATAATAATTGTAAGCACTAACATGCAAGGTGAACTTTTTGCAAGCATATGCAGAAGTTGAAATTTTCACAGCCAATTCATCAATGCATCTTTGAGCTTCGATTGAAACGTAGACAAAGCGCAAACTGGAGAGAACGCCTAGTGCGAAAAGTCGACTCGATGTCACTCCCACAAGGCCAGTTTATTGGGCGCATATTTATAAGACATAAATTTTAGGAAAGAAGCAGAAATCCGGAAATTCATAAACCTTTTTCGAAAGTATTGCGAAACACTATACAGCAACGAGGAAGGTATATGAACACTGTTTTCGTTTTAAAGGATCGTAAATAAGTCCACAGGTATGGCTCATTGAGTTCTACTGAATATCCCACAAAGTTTTCTATTCTATTTGTGGATAGTGAAAGGTTTGCGTAACAATTGCGTGAGTGCCACCTTAATCTATCGAAATGAACAATGGAGTACTTTGACAATATTGAGTTGCAACTTGCTATTCATAATAGGTGTTGATATGGCAAAGCATTTTAACACGCTGAGAATGTCAAACATCCATGAGCGTTACACTCTCTTCGCCCGTTGATTGCTCATGGCTGTTTGAAAAAGGGTGAAATTGACCCGTGGTCCAGGTCCTCGTTATGATACGACGTTTGGTAATCACTCAATAATACACGTCTGTACCAACCATCTCGAAACTTATATGTGCAGTCTTTATGCGCTTGGGTGTCACATATAATATTTGTGAATTCCACGAGGAGTATTAGTGATTCGAAGTCGTACCGAAAGCAGAGAATATCCTTCCCAGCAGTTAATGCCTGCCGAAATCTCTTTGAGAAGCAAGCTGGAAATGAAGCATCTACTAATCCTTAAAACCATTAAACACCATATTTCCATAGTCGATTTGTCTCGAAATGAAAACTTTTATGGAGAACCACAAAGCGAACACGTTTTGTTCCGGTAATGAGAGTACATTAAACCGCTGGAAGCGTCAAGGTGGGCCAGACAAAACTTCAGCATTCGAGTGAAAGACATTTATCTCGAATCACGTCTAATCAACACGTCTAATTATTGTTAACAGACCAAGAATACAAGTGAATTGACTATTATGTATCTATGTAGAAAACTAACAAATCCAGGACCACCTTCTTATGGCCGAATGAATAAATTTTTTTTACTGTGAATCAATATTGCCACATATATGATCGCAGTGCTTATCCTTAAGTGGTATCTACCTGTCAAAGAAATATTACTTTCTGCAAATTTATGCAGTTGAAGTTATCATGCACAAAAAATCAGCTCTGTAATGTGTGCACCACTTTATTAGAAATCGTTACGGGAGCAGTTATGATTCGCTGAACGTCACATTCGACTGCATAGGCGCTTTGCTTAAACAGGTATCTCAGCAATATAAGTGCATTAAATACTGCTCGACGATATTTCAGCACTACGCATATCTCAACAATCACATTTTCTACTGATTTAAGCATATTAGCGTTGTGAAGTTTCCTAAGTACTATGGCATAAATTGCTTTGTATTTCTCAAACACTACGCTAGTTCAGACGCGTTCGTAACGTGCTGGATTCAGTGAACAAATTCTGAGCAAAAGAATATGGGGTAATTTGATGAATGACAAGAAACATAAAACAATGACTGAAGTATTTCAGAGTGAATTAAAACACAACAGTTGAAATATACAATGAATCAGGAATATACCAGTGAATCATAGCAACGAGTTCACGGGTATATTCATCTCGCCACATTGTTCCCAATAAACCATTGATATCAGCAAGTTTAAAAAATGCGAGTGAACCTTACTTCAGCAGCGTTTATTGCCCTGAGAAGGTAGAATAGGTCAGACCAACATACAATTTCTTATTTTTATTAGTTACTTTTCTTTATTTCCCTTTAAGCGTATTTTCTGGTTTATCTAAACGCTGGCCTAGCATTTATTCTCTTCATTTGCCTCCTTAGATATTGAGCATCTCTTTTCTATCATTATTTTTTTATTTACTTGTACCACTTAAGTATTCTCGGTGCTTATTTGTAGTGATTTCGAAACATTTCAAAAATATCTTTTAAATTAAAGATATTTTCCACTTCGCAGAAAGAAAAACGGGAAATTCCTGAAAAATTTTCATTTTCCGTGCTATTCTGATACTTTACAGTTCTAATGATACACTGAAGCGTATCGAACACACAGAAAGACCAATAATTGAGCACAGAAGGCATTCGTTCGAAGAGATATGTGAGAATCGAGTGATCAGACTTGATACTGCTGCTGAGACACCAACAACAAAAGAGTATTGAATACTCGCAAATTCACAAGATCAACCTTGGCGAATGAACTCTTGAATAGCAATTATCGACGAGATTTCCCATTCTCCTAAAAGACAGCGATATAAAGACCTCATAAAAAATGAGGGAGGAGGGGCAGGGAGTTTTTGATCGTCTTTAAACGGGGAAGGTGATTAGATCGGTACTTTATATGCAGTGAAAATATATAAACGAGCAGTTCATCGAAAGACCCGTTAGCCAATTGTAGTGAATAAGTGAATGAAAGAAATACTTCTACCTATCGCACTCTCAAACCCAAAGGCGGAAAGAGTAGAGGAAGAAAAGGGCAATATGATGAATAAACAAAGCGGAATTATCACCGATCTTCTGGATACGTTATTGTCACCCATGATCTATCAAATTCTACTCAACAAATCTCTCTAAGATATCGACACTCTATTGCATCTTTTAACTTCTTCAAGGAAAAAGCCATCAAACCGAAACGATCGAAATTGCCCATAAACTTATAGTGATTCATATATCCACGCCGATGGTTTCTTTATTGCTTTGCACAAATCAGAATTGCGTCATTCGCCCATGCAAACAAATTTTTCAATTGTGTCGAGAGTGTCGTTTATCCTCAACAAAGCGATTAACAATGTTTCGCCCATCTTGATGCCAACTCTTACAAAATGCGTATTCTTCATCGATAGCAATTTGTCTCTGCATGCATTTGTGTCACATTTGTCTCTTTCGACAAATAATATTAATATTTTATACACATCCAAAAAATATCCCGTGATAAGGTTTTGTTACGGAAATTTCCTCGTTCATGCTGAAATATTTCATAAATTTTCTGAATTCATTTAGAATTTTGCAGAATTACTCAAATTAATATTTAATTATTAATAGAAATATGCCATATATAATAAGAGAACAATTTTTCTTGTTAAAAAAAATTTCAAAAATGACTCAAAAATTAAATGAGTGCACTCAGATGTAATTTTCGAACACAACTAAATCCAGTATTATTTCATCCAACAAAGTTTATTCTCGCGTCCCTCTTCCTGTTTGCGATTTCGAGAAACGAGCAATTAACCAGAGGGACGCTTCACATACTTTATACTATTTATTTTGCAAACGCTAGTCTCCTATAATGCATAAAATCGAACTTGCAATGTGCGGGTAAAATTAATAGAGGTGATGATCAAAATATGTAGCTGCTTAACTGGATGCATGATACCTTGATCATTTATAATCTATACCTTATTCAACGATCAACAAAAACGTATTTTATTTGCTCAAAGCACCGCTAACAACTTTGCGGAACCAACACTCTCTACGGATGCAATTCTCGTTGAACGTCCAATGGACTTCCCATAACCTAATAGCTGATATTTTTTCGATTATAAAAAACGCTGCCAAATTTTGTCAATATTGCGCGTGCTCCGTAGTTGGGAGCTCAATGCACGTCTCCAGTTCTAGACAGTGGACAAAAACATGAGGTTCCCACACAAACTTTGTTACTGAACGTCTTCTTTATTAAGCGCATAACAGTCGACTCATTTCGTTGAGTTCAAGAGATCAACTACGCCTTTTGCTACAATCAGGTTCAAATTTACGTTCCGCCGAAATGAATCGCTCATTCTTTTTTTTACTATATGGGGATACTGTAAAGTGTGCTTACGTTCCTAATATTTACAGAATGGAATGATTTCATTAGCAGAACTCTGAAGCATTCTTGATGCTTCACTGACGCTTGACAAATGAAGAAACTATGAGGCAAATAGCTTTTAATTTGGGAAATATTTTGAGATTTTATTTCGAACAGTCTTCTTTACTCTCAGAATGAATTTAATGAAAATAATTGAAAAAAGGAAGAACGAAAACGCTATCTCTGTTTGAAGTTAATTTGTTTCATTTATCAAGAGCGATCTGAAATAAACCACATCTCGGCATAAATGCAAATCGGCAAATTAACCGATACCGCGCAGTTTAAAGTTTATTATAGGCTTGAAGCATTGTTTTTGCTTCATTGATATTTAATTTATAAAGAAACTATGCGATGAATAACTATTGCTCTTAAAGATATCATTGATGAAGGCGATATAAAATGCTATTTCATAAAAGTACGGTAATGAACTTATGTCATCTCACTTACAGTAATCGTCAACTTCTCGATATGGTGAATGATGGTGAGAAAAGAGTAGGAGAAATGCAAAAAACTTTTATTCTATTCGGGTGGATTAACACGCCAACTGATTAAGAAGAAGCTCATTTGGGCTTTGCGTATAGGCCGTTAAGCTATTTGGAAAGAATTCATTTTACGTTTATCGCGTTTTTTCGCAACCGAAGATTAGCGACGTTTGCGCCACATTAAGTCATCTAATCGTAGTATAAGTGAGTAAACCAAAGGACATTTCATAGAGTGCTGAAAATTTTCGAGGATTTAATAGAGGAATTCCTCTTTCACAAAATTTTAGCTTGTTTTTCCTTTAATTTCCAATCTTTACAATCGAAAAGGTCGAAGACATGAAACTTTTTACTCTCTTTCTATAAAGACTATCGCGAATCTGTGTCATCTTCTGGTAAAATAGGATAATAAAAAATTTCTGCTGACTTCAAATTAAAACGCTTGCGTCCTCTCGAGTTCCAAATAAAATATGAGTTTTTCGATGGAGAGAGAAACGGAGAGAAAGAGAAAGATGCAGAGAAAGAGCGAATGAGATTCATTGGAATATGTGAGAAACGTTAAATTGATTTGCATAAACTAATAATGAAAAAACGAATTTTAAAATCATACTCTTCGGTTTCTTTTATGCTCTAAGCAACAATTTAATCAACACAGCTAATATTTCATTGACTAATATGAAGAGGACTTGTGCCGTGTAAGAAAATATTCGAAAAAGTGCAAAATAAACATCATCTTTTCCACTCTATAACGACCGTTGAACTTATAAAAACGCTACTGGGCAATCATCTAAGGCGATCATTGAGTTCTCTTCCGATAACGTTCTGCTCTATGAAGTTATCGTTCAAATTTTCGTAGGTGAAAGAATTTTTCAACACTGAAATGAAAATAAAGAGAATTGAGAGGAATTCTTCTTCTAACGTTTAGCATCACATCAGAAGTCATCACGCATACGATAGTGAAAGAAACGGGTGTTTAACGAATTTGCTCGAAATATTTGCTCGTAATTAGTGAGAAGCTTAAGAAAGTAAATGAAAATGTTTGTCCATTGGGATTACAATTGACGAAGCCGAATTTCAATTCCCAAATTCACTGGTGTCAACTAATTTGTGTGGCTTTGCGACAAGGAAAAAAATGACATCCCTCCCAAATCCCTATGCCATCCTTCACTCATCCAACCCTATATATTAGGCGCTTGATCATTCGGTAAACGCATCAGTGTCAAGCAGTCGCTTCAACAGTTGGCCTGCTTACATTTACGCACAACGAGCTGTTGTTAAGCTGTTGCCCTGCGGCAAACGAGCCACGCCCACACCGTAGCCGTTTGCATCGAGTGCCAAGCAGTTGCTTTGCATTTGTGATCATGAACGTTCAACAAGCCGGTCTTCTCCTTCTCCTTGGGGTCATCATCGCTTGTGTCTCCGCTGATGCACCCCAGACATGCTCTCAGGTATGTGTGTAACTTCCCTCTCATGCATTCTTTCAAGCAGTCAGAGTCGCCACTAGATCATTGCAATATAGGATGTCAATTTCCATTGTATGAATTTTTAAAACTTACCTTGCGTCACGCCGGATATTTGATTCTTTATGTGGCATCAAAATCCTTGACGATCGGCCAACTTCTGCAAGTGTTTCTTTATAGATTTCTTTTCGCATTTGGAAAAATGTGCTGCTATAAGCATTACACTGGATGTAGCCTGTCTGTCTGTCCACTGTTTCATATGAAACCACTCCCCTCCCCTCACCCTTATTCTTTGTGTTCAAAAAATATAAGAACGTTAGCATAGATGTCACTCACAAATCGAGTTCTTTTGCCTATTTTCTTAACAATACATAGATTTGAGCGCAGTGACGTTTTCATCTTTGAATATCGATAAAATCACTCATTGGCGAAAGTAGAGAATTTGCAAAAATAACCTAAAAAAGTGATCTTTTGGAATATTTCATTATTATTATAGCTTCTCTTTTCAGTTGAAAACAAATTAAAAAGCGCTTTATGGTTGCCGATTTTCACAGATGGTTCGACGTTCATAGAGAGCAAAAAACCTATAAACCTTTCTTCTTTCTGATGTGTTTTCCTAACTTCCTGTTTATTTATGAGCAAAGTAAGCAGAACAATATTGCATTTCTGCCGTGATAATAAATTGCCAAAAGCAATGTAATCATAATAGACGGTTGCTCACAGTAAAAAAAAAATTCAAGAAGCATTTCTATTCCTTTCCATTCCTCTCCATTTATAGAATGGAATTATTTCATCTCACCGAACTGGATTTAACGGTTAGTCTCGAGGGTGTTGAAACTTCAGAAAGCTGATTTTTCCATGAAACGTCATGCAATAAGTAGTGCAGGCTTTATCATATGTTTTGATGCGGAATTCATTCTTTCTTCAGTTTTCCTTGCACATGTCCTTATTCGGTAGAATTCTAATCGGAACAGCACAAAATCCACTTTAATGACAATCATTTAATGCTTAATCAGGTCAAAAAAAAATATCTCTTAAGCATTTGTCTTTTACCTTTCCGATAATATTTCACTTTCGTAGGGCGCCTTTGATGCATTTCAACGATAATGAGTTGGCTTATCGCCATGACGCGCTCCATTTCCAGCTGATTGCCTCGGGGGGTGCTAAATTAGTCTTCTGAAGGTAAAAAAATTTTTCGACATAAAACGTTAAAAAACATCTATATTTGCAGATATTTTTTCCCATACTACACCATATTTAAAAATTTACATTTCAGTGCTTTTTTTTTTCACTGCATATAACTAAGCATAGTTCAAAAAGTATTTCAGTTCTGAATCAGAATAAAACTCATATGAGATGCTTGATAATCCCTTTATATAGTATATTTTTAGAGTTTGACGCAGCTCTTTATTTTTTAGTAATAAAATTAACGTCGAAATCTTATTTCACCATTTTAGCAATTAAAAATAATTTCACATAATCATTAATTTTTTTCATGATTTTCTACATAAAAAGCTCTTAATATATATAGAGAAATTATTTGAAAATATTGACAATAGTAAATATAAGCAATATCATAATTTAGTTTAGAAATATGCCACAATATGAGAATTGAATGAGCCAAAAATTGAAATTGAATTTCGCATAGGACGTATTTGACGTTTTGTGATCTTTTCCACAGAGCTTATCAGCAATAAACGATGAGGGAATTAATGATATAAGAGTGAAATAAAAAATTATGAACAAATAATGCACCTTTGACTTAATGCAATTAAACTGCAATTAGGCTAATAGAAATATAGTACAAGAGGAGTAAACGCTGTAGAAATTTGCTACCGATGGCGCCTTATTTTCGAAATGAGTGGTCCAGTACTGAAAGTGTTATGTGATGCACTGAATTTATTATTAATTAACTTTACCCGAGGGTTGGGTAAATTCTTGCTTGCAAACAAAGAAAGCAATTGCTGCATGTGCTTCGCAATAGTAACAATCGAAGGTCGAATGAAATAGTATCCAGGTTGATGCCTAATATTTACCAACGATCCGCACTGCAGCATTCTTAATATATAATGACTTTATTGTACTACCCCATGTTTGCAGATCTCTTGCATTTATATTTCAGCACAACGAGTATCTCATTCGTTCCAACTACTTGCTTGTTAAAATTTCGTAAAATATCAACTCGTTGAATTTCATCAACTATTGCAACTATTTATGTAATTCATAAACTGTTTACTTTCTTATAGGAATTACTTTGGGAAGCATAGGAGCCTTCAGATTATGGCTATTTTTCCAGAATAAAAGTTGATTAATCCACAAATTTACGTAATTTTCCGTCGATACAATCCTAAACGCACCAGATTCGTTCTAATAGAAACATCAGTAAATACAATTATATTCCTAGCATCGACAGTATTTCCATTGCTGAGTTACCCAGAGTTTTGTAGTTCGCAAAAAACGCAACTTTTACACCTAATATTTCATATTCATATTAGATCGTTCCACCGGTATTTTTATATTTCTTCTCTAAATACTATTTATGTGATCAAATATTGAAAGCTATTTACTTACTGCGATCGTTACTTTACAAACCGTTGAATTACTCCAAATTATCATCATTGCCAACTTATGCCTCACAATAATCCGACCCCACCCATTAATGCCGTCCTCAAATCAAGCAAGGTTTGACGCCATTTTTGATCGGTGTTGGTTTAATATACCGATGTGAAACGAATTCAGTAAACCGAGTTTGGTTTATTGATAAAAGTGATTGCCATCTAATGCTCTATCTTCAGAGCATGACTAGCACTATAGTCCCAGATGCAAACTAGGGTTCTAGCTTTCAGCCCTTTGTCTCAATTTACTTTTTTATGCAGCCTATGGAAAGGATTTTTTTAATTAAAGTGATTTATGGGTATTCAGTTAAATGAAATTCTCATTTTCTTCAACGATCTTTAACCGGAATTGATTACTTTCGATATTTCCTCAGTGCTTTGATATTCGTTGGTATATTTGATCATATGTTTTGTATGTGCAAAAACAACGTTTAGAATTGCAAACAAAGAGGTTGTTAAGGAACATAAAGTTGTCATTCCGGAGAAAACACTATGAGTCCGGAATCGGAGTTCGTTGCAGTGACAAAATTGTCATACTCTCAGAATCCTGAAATCAAAAGCGGAGTTTAAAAAGTTGAAGATTTCAAAATTATGTTGATTACATTGATATGAAGCGTTAGATTAAATTAACGACAAACAAATCTCTAAGCAGTAAATATTTCAAAAATATGAGTGCAACCATTCATCGATTCTTTTCGTATGGATTCATCTACTTTAAAATAAATCAATTCCTTATGAGTTATTGGTCTTCAATCTCTTTTGCATACTAAAAAAAAATTCCGGCCATGAATTGTTTGTTTTACTATGAATAAATAGCGATCGATTTCTTTATTTTTTTCTAAGCTTTAATATTTTCCCTTTTGTCTAATATGACTCTTACATGCAATACCGTTATTCATTGTTTCAGTTCTTTTTTTGCGCAATGTATGCGTTTCGAGGCAGCCGATATTTTTATTTCAAAATATTTGATCTTCTTGAAATATTCAACTTTTATTTCTATAATATAAAGAGGGGTTTTTTGGCATTCACGCAATCTCTGAAATACTTTCGAGTTTGAACATCAAATTTTATTGTCAACAAATTTTAAGCACACATAGAACAGCATATTCTTATTTTATTTTTATTGAGGAAAAATTAAAGAAGGAGAATCACGTTGTGCAGATTTCATTTCGGATTCGTTAGTATTACAAAGATCGTGGCAGTAATTATGCTTCATATAGGTGCGCTGAGAAACAAAGTGAAACTTTTGCGAGTAATTGAAACTACAGCTTGCCTTGCTAGTAGCGATAAATGATAGACATGGAATTTGAGCAGTTTTTATGAGCACAAGAATGAGATAGGATCAGTGGCAAGCGTTCATACCAAAAAAAAGAATGTTGTTAAAATCGTGATATTCAGCTGCAGTTATTAGATAAGCTTAAATGCCAATTTTTTAGAGGAATTTCTTCGGTGGAAAAAACGTTATAGGAAATTGTTAGCTCAATGAAATGAAGTTAATTTCAGGTGATGGCATCGCCAGGCGAGGAAAATCACAACAAGATGCTTCTTTGTCAGCTATTCGAAAGCTCAACTCTTTTGGCACAGCTTGGTGCTCTCGTTTCCGAAGGGCTTGATCGTCTGATGATCACTCAAGGTAACATCTAAGCCCATCGCTAGTTTGCTTCGATAACCTTCCGGTAGCTAGGCGAGAGGGAAGGGCGATTCATGGAAAAACTCAAAAATGAAGGGAGGAGAGGACGATTCAAACCCAGCATATGCCATCTGGAGAATGTTTTCTCGCGTCATAAATCGTTACGCAAAAGATAACCTGCAGGTATTTTCGTAAATACTCTGGCTTGAGCACTTCACAGCATTAAAAGTTGGCTTATACTAGCAGAAATGATCGGCACTAGCCGTATGCATTGAACAGGGTAATATAATCCGGGTAATCGATTGTATTTTTATGTTTCAACTGTGCAAGTTGAATCTATCCGATATTAAGTTCAACCTAGAGCAATGATTGATTAAGTTAATCGTAATATATGGCTGCTATCTTGTGTTAAAATATCTTTAAACTGTATGTATGAAAATTTTAACGAGGAAGTATTATAGAGGAATTTAAAAGCATCTTTAATTGGAAAGATTCATATAAAAGTTGAAAATTTTTTAGCGCAAAAATTTCGCAATGAAATATTTTCAGTTGTAATCGAGTAACATCAAATTAAGCTGTAAAGTTTCCATCTTGATGCTTATATTCTAATATCTTGATAGCTAATCATTTTGATTATAATACTTTAAATGACACAAATAATGTTCAGTCTGAAATATTGATGATTGTCGAACAAAATGCCGTCGAGAATTTATTGATTCACTTTTCAATTGAGCCATAAAATTCGTTAAAATAGCCGTCAAACATTTCGATCGATCCGAAATTGTTTGTCGTTTGAAATAATTCGTCGCACATTGATAAAACATTCACTGAGAAAGTCGAAACGAGCATCTTCACTGTTCGATGTTTTCTTCCACACATTTTGAATTATCTTTCGAGTTTCTTTTTTCCCTCAGTGAATTTTTATGCTCATAACAAAAACACGCGTTTCATTGTGCACAATACACGTCCCATTGTTAATATTTTCAATAGGCGCAAAGACAAGTTTTTTTTTTCAACGTTGCGTCTCATTGTTATCGATGATTGCAAACTTTGTTTTAGATCATCGTTGTATTTCAACTTTAAAAGCGTCGACATTCTGGAAGATTTATTTTCACTGTTTAATTTAAAGGTAGTTGTGTCAAATTTCCGAATGAAAAACCTCAAAAACCTTCAAAGAAATAGTGAAGAAAGTTGTGAGTTAATACTGATTGCTTTCGAGAGCTTTATTATTAAATCGGCTTAAAACGCGCTTTGCATAGATAACATTAGGAATTTGCGTGTTAAGCAGTTTGGATAACAAAATATTTACATTCACAGCTGCATTAATTTCTCCGAAAATTCTCCACTGATTTGAAGCGAACTAGCTATAGAAATTCAGCTAATTTGCATATTTATTTGAAATGCTATTTGCGGAAGTCATATATGAAAACTTTCATATTTGTGAAATTAGTGAAAAATGATCGATGCTTGTGTAACACACAAAAATTAGCTGAACCAAGAAGAATGGAAATTAAATTATGGGCAGTGCGGATGTGAATCAATTCAGCCTGAGGCACATGACGTAAGAAAGCTTTACATTGCATGTGATGAATGCGTACATAAGATTGTATGCGACATCGCTTTCATGTACTTTAGAAAACGTTCGTTCATTGCAGATTCTTTGCTGATGCTTAACGAATATTTCCTTTTTAAGTGACAAATAGATAATTTCCGATCATGATACCTCTCGGTGTCATCTACAGTACTATTGAATAATGTCTAAAATTAAATGATGCTAACAGTCTACAGTCGTCGAATATCATAAAATATGTCCTCAAAAGATATATATACGACAATAATTATGAATATAGATCAATTAATCAAACAAATCCATATATGATTATATAAAATATAGGTAAGTGTTGAATAAATTCCTCTAAGTAGAATATTCTATTAACGTGAATTCGAATTCGCTTTTTCCATCAGAAATAAAATAATATCAAATAGTTAAATGAATGAGTATTCATCTATTGATAGATAAAGTTTCGTTTATATATTCGCTAGTTTATTTTTAAGGAAATTGGCATTTATCACTTAAAAGAAATTTTTACTATGGTTCTCTTTCACTTATTTAATTTCTCCTTCACTTATTACAAACTCATTTAATTTTTAATTCTTCCTTCATAAGCGTTTCGAATGGTTAGCGATTGAGAATTTCTCATTAGAGACGATTAATCACAATTTATGGGCTATATTAATGCATTAAAATATTATATTCATCACTCATAATCATGTGTTCAATAAAATGATAGCGATGCAAAATATCAGTAGATAAGCGCACTTGTAAGAATGAATGTGATTATCGAAACGGCTGCCTCCTAGATCCAATAGGGTTTCTTTTTTCAAAAACTTTTAGGGAAATATAAAATTCAACTAAGATTTGAATTTTTTTTTTGCGGGAATATTTTCTATTCATCTGCGACGTACACTATTGTGGCATAAAGTTTAGAAATAGCAATTTCGTCTTCAGGATCGATTCTTCCGTTTCTCCTTATGTCAGAATCTATATTAATGTGCAGCTTCAACAGCCCTTTATTTTTATTATTAGACTTCTTTATCATGACGGAATCAATACGCGCTGCAAAATTTGCATCTAAGATTGTTTTGTGGAAATCATTATTGATGGGAAGGGGGATGAGGAGATTCAAATGAATTTAGAAGGAAAAAGCAGCCTCAAGCTTGAATATAATAATCCAGCAAGTCTTATCATCCGTTTCACATCCTCCTTATTTTATTAGAAATGCAAATATTATGGAATTTAAGACACAAAACGGAATGAGAATGAGAGGATATTCTATAGTTCAGCTAATTAAATGAATATCTCAACGAAGAGCTAATTCAGTGAAAAAAAAACTAAAGAAGTAACGAAATAAATAATCCAATTTAAAAAGCACTTGCGATAAAGCAATTTTTTTTATTGCACAATAATAAATAATCGTAAAATCAATCGGGAACGAATTTTCACATTATCTTCCTTAGGGAGCGAAAAGAGAACAAAATCGATCTGAAATGACCGCTATTTGGCGTCATAAAGTAACTCTCTTGAGAGGGAATTTTTTTTTTCGCCGCCTATTAAGTCTCATCTATTTCTTTCGAATTATTCAAAGATGTTGAAGGGTTCTATTTCGCTAAAAAGGATCATCTCTTTAGTCTATATTCAATAAAATAACTAGCTGTTCATTATTACGGATCTAATATAAAACACTTTGAAATTTTCATATTTTTATGAGACGACAAAAAAAAATCCAAAAAAGACACAAAGCTAAGATCGAATATTTTTTTCGAGAATTTCCCATATTCCACTAAATATTTTTCTTTTTTTTTCTATCGCATTGCTTTCTTTTATGCAGACAACAGCGTTCATTCAATTTATTCATTGCACGATGAATTAAGATGGAAATTCATTCATTAAAGTTGACTTAAAATTTTTCGAGAAGAAACAAAGACTTCTAAATATCGTGTTGAATATTGCTCAAACAACAAAGAGACAAAATCCAAAACGTCTGCAAAAACGATCATCGATTCACTTACATTCTTTTTTCTTTTTTTTTTGCTGCACTCTGTGAATTTCTTTTTCTTTTTCTTTTTTTTTTCAATGGCTCCAATTAACTACAAATTGAATAAGATAATCTCTATCGATGGCATCGACTTTTTTCCTCGTTTTTGCATCTCCCCAAACGATCTTATTACATTAATATTAAAGCGATAGGCATGCCTTTGACTACTTTCGCCATAGATCAGTTTTTTTTCGACGCTTTATGCACCTCTTTATTTATAATAGGCTTAAATGAAGTTTAGATTCGCAGAGCTACAATCGCTAAAATCAAAAAATACTTTCGCTCGCAGAATTTATCAATTAAATATGACGGCTTTCACACTAAAAAAAATCGTTTCAATTAATTCCTTTATGAGAATTCAATTCCTATCAATTTCCACAAATTCACCTTCGTTTTCAAGTCTCAGGGCTTAAATATTAACAACTCATAGTGTTTATGAAATCAGTGATGTTCGTATTGAATACAATAAAATGATCGCAAATTGTATACTCCATAATTTTGAAATAAATGCACGTAGGCAAATTGCTTTCTTTAGCTTGTTATTATTTCTGTTATTCATTACTTGCATATATTGAAATGTTGAAAACTTTCCATAATAAAAGAAATTCTATGCTCTTAAACAAACACTAATTTTTCTCCCAAAAGTTATCGAGCAGAGTTGGCGAATACCAAAAAGGCTAATTCTGCGATGAGCCAATCAACTTTTAGACGGTAATGACTGCTACATGCTGCAGGTGTGGTTCCGGATGTTAGCGCCGAAGAGGAAGGGCAAAGCATTGAGAAGAGGAAGCACGAATACCTCCGATTCGGAAAAAGGAAGCACGAATACCTCCGATTCGGCAAAAGGAAGCACGAGTATCTCAGATTTGGTCGCAAGTAATTCCTTTAATTGCACAACAACGGCTTCCGTGCGTGTATTTGTGTGTTTTGCGGAACATATTTTAAGAGAGCTTTATCGCTAAATATGCATCATATCACACATATACATATAAACACGTACAACTTGTGTGCGGACGCATTTTAACACTCCACTATCGTTTCCCTTTCCAACGTTTCATTCATCGACTACAGCAACGATCATAACGTCCTATTTCAATGTATACATATTACAGTTTAGCTATTTCAGTATTTGAAAGATTTCAGAGACTAGTTGAACAGATCCGTAAGATATTCCTCCGTCAAAATTAGATGATAGCTTGTCGTCACAAAAAATTGGGTTGTAAAAAAGTTCGTTAAGGTTTAAGAATGGATCACTTTGTAGATTTTTAAACTTCCATATTGCGCATGAAAAACATGAACAAGGGCTGTAGTGTCAATGATTGCAAGCAAAGAAATAATTCCATTACAATAAGTTTAAGTCGAGTGAAAAGTTCTTCATAGGCGGAAGATTAGATGAGATGGAAGCACTGACGACTTCAGTAATCCAACCGAGACGCTGATCCACATAATTGCCCGAAGCCGTTACCGTATAGATAATGTTTGATATTACTAACGAACCGAACGTCATTAGGGGTTTATCGTTGTGAAAAACAAAATAATTGGTTTAAGAGCATATAGGAGACTCATAATAGCGGAAATGCTGCTGAACATTCACTTTCACAAGATTGTTCCCCTTTAAATTATTGCTGAAATGTTCTGAGAATCACCGAATAAGTCTATAAGCATGCGAAAGCGCTTAATGAGCACCACTTTTGTGTGTTTACTTTTATATTTGAGCAGCCGGTAGCACTTCAAAGAAAGGATAGTAACAATGAAGGAAGTTAAAATCAATATGTAATCGCAAAAAAAGTAAATGCACTGACAATGTAAGAAAAATTTGCATATATGTAGAACAGGTGCTAAATATGAATATATGTGACGCTTTTGTGCAGCAAAAGAATAAGCAACAGGTTGAAAATCATTAAAGAAGGAATAAACAAATTAGCCGCTCTTAGATTCGTGATCCATAACGATATTGCGACGATGGGTATTTGTTCACTCGATCAGCGCTTAGAATCTTCTCGTTGAGAATATTTAGACAGAACAAAGCTAGTATTCCAACAAAGAGTGCAACGATAATCCCTGCACATGCCTGTAAAATGATCATGTCATTCAGTTGAAATATAAAAAACAGAAATTTTTCTGAAATTTCCATGTTTTTTCCAATTCATTTAAATATTTCCACATATTTTCCAAATTCAAAAACTTTCGTCAACA
Source organism: Ascaris suum (assembly GCA_013433145.1). Lineage (NCBI taxonomy): Eukaryota > Metazoa > Nematoda > Chromadorea > Rhabditida > Ascarididae > Ascaris > Ascaris suum. The sequence goes on along the minus strand of CM024170.1, from coordinate 10,475,528 downwards.
ATTTATTTTGAGATTAAAAAAAATGCGGTTTAGTTTCTGTTACTTACTCATTAAATGTTACTGTTAATCTTCTAAACGTTCACCTTTGTGGACAGCAATTATTCATTTCCTGCCTGCACCCTCCCCCATCTCTCATTATTTCATCTCATTCAAAAATTCGCATGATGACCAGAGACATGGCATTGCTCCATTAAGGAGGAAAAAGAAATGCCGTTGTTTAGTGTTAACAATTGCTTATCACTAAAAATCACACAAATCTTATCACTAAAAATCAAAAGCAGCATCAAAAACGGAAAGAGAAGATTTGCGAAATGCACTCATTTACCTATGCACTGATGTTGCTTCTAATTAGTTCTTATCGAAGAACAACGGAAATGCCCACTTCAATAAGGCTCTTCATTATGAACGAATCGCGAAAAGATTAGGGAAAAGACTGAACGAGAAAAAAACTCATTCATTTCCGTCAACCTTCGAAAATTACCTGTGATAATTGCAGATATCAAAACCCATTTTTAAAGTAACTTTTTTCATCATTTTTCAATTAACTCTAAAATGAATTGAATTTAAATCGTCTACTATTATAAATCGCACTTATATGTCTTCGACTAGAGTCACATTCGGCGATGCAAATGTGCTCAGTGTTTATTTCATTGCTACAACGAAATATTTTTGCAAAAAAATATATGAATAACTCATGATGATAGTAGTTTGAAATGGTTTCGATCCTTAAAAATTTACACTCTTTTGAAGCGTCACTGATAGTAAAATCTAAAAGAAAAAAAAATCATACTCGGAACGGTGATAGAAATTTCTCGATATTTGAAGCATAATGTTCAACTAGAAAAATATTTAATGAAAGTTGAATTTATACTATAGAAAAAACTTCAATAAATTTAAAAATTTTGTATTTTTTTTTCAATTCATAAAATTCCTATCCAAAAAATAAAACTAAAACAAATAACTTCGGAGTAAGTTTGCCACCTTAAAGAGTAGATTTACTTCGAAGTGTTTTTTCAAACGCATCGATTTTCATCTGATGCATTCAAGGCAAAAGACGAATACGCTGCAACAATCGTCAAACAAAGGGGTGCCAATTCATTTTCCGCTAACTATGTCATTGCTCTCCATTCTTATCATTTCTCATGAGTATAATAATAAAAAAAAAGGAATAAAAACAAGATGATGAATAATATTTTATTTCAAAAAAATCTTTCAACATTTTCAAAAGATTTTTAAAGCCTTTTTTTAAAAATTTTCGCTTATTTTTCAAAATGAATTAGCTATCAAAAATAATGCTTAGGATGACGACAGATATGATAATTGCCGAACGGAGAGGGCAGAGATTAGCCACCAGCACCACAGCACCGCATATTCTAAAAGGAAAGCTTCGAACTCGATAATTGTTGATAAAGATAATTAATCATTGATAAGCTCATAAAGAAGAAATTAACTTACAGCCATCCAACCGAAGAACTCGCCCGTTTCGATGATCGTTCTCTGTGAAATGGTGCCTCCAATTCCACATACAAGCATCCAGCCAATCATGCCCGCACCAGAAAACACCACTTCCTTAAATTATCTTATGCACGACAATCGCTACATAATGCATAGAGCCGTTGAAGGTGACCACAGAGAAATGCCTTAATATTGGCTACCTGCAGCTGTCGAAAATGCAGCGAATAGATTAGCATAGTGCAGAATGAAATAAAATGGCAAAAAAAAAAAAATGGAGAGCCGCGCTATTGTTAATCGAGTGATTACATTAATTGATGCGATATTTAATAGGCACAATAAGGTAATTAATAAGCGTGGAATCTCAACCGCCAATTATGTCGAGTGGATAGGCACGTAGAGGTATCATAAAAACCTGCGAACATTACGAAACAAGCGCTAGGAAATTGAATTCCCTCACCCGATTTATGCTTTTCTTTATGAAGAAATTTGAAATCAATAATCTCAACTTTCTATGCTTGATGAAATGGGAATATATTCGAAAATAGATTAGCTCGATTTTCAAGGCAGTAGCATTCCCTTCGGAATTCTGACAATTCATCAAACAGAAAGCTTCCATTCCACAATTCGGTCGTGGACCCTGCGCAACAAGAATTATTCCTAGTCAGAAGACCACCAACTTTTCCTATCCAGAAAGTTTTATCACCTGTCAGCACTGAGAATCATGCAAAGAGGTCAGCACAATATGCATCTTTGCAATCCATCCATTTGAGCAAAAAATTTCCAAATAATCAACAAATAATAAATAGGCGAAATGATGCGTTCATATATTTCACTTAAACCGACCGCTCACATAAATATTTTACAAAAGATGCATTGTCGCTGCAATCCCACGAATGTAAATGAAAAAATAATGAATCTGAATTTATACAAACGTACACGAAATCATTATCAACTTTGAAACGTTTACAACCTCTTCTTAAAAGTTGTTTATTGATTGATATGAATCAAAGAATGCATTGAATAGCTATGCTATATTATACTTCATAAAATTTCGTAGTTTTAGTTTTATTGATTAGTTTTTTTTTTCAAAGGCAATGAAATTTCAGTGAAAAAAAAAGAGGCCAAAAGAAGATATCCTCAACGTTTTTTTTTTGGTACGATCTGTAATTTTTTTGAGGGAAATTGCATTCGTTTAAACAAACGTAAAGCATTTAGAAATGATAGAAATTTATCGAATTCGACTGGCTACGAACAATAATGAATAAATCTTGTCAGCGTTGGATTTTTGTGATTTAATAATCACCATTAAGGGTTTTAACACAATTTACATGTAACGTCGCCATATCGGATCTAATGTGTTGATTCGACGACGTATCGATGATCGTTGAATTTTTAAACACATTCTGTATTTCGAAGATTTGCGCAACTAACGCAATACAAATCTTTCAAGTCTTTTTTTTTTTGCTTCACTCATAAAACTAAACGTAAGGGAATTTCATTTTGAACTTGTATAGACGATGAGAGTAGTAGTTAATGCTGTATTTTAACCAATGCAAATATATTCATAGTAAGTAGCAGAGGTGATGTTAAATCAATATATTGCTATGAAAGTTGAAGTTTGGAGGAAATATTGGATTGAAAAATTGTGAGAAGACAAGATGAAAAAAAGCGCTTATGAAAATCTTATTGCCCTCTCTAAAAATTTATTTATTTTTATATTCTAAAAGAGGAATCCTGCAGTAGTTCTAATAATCGATGACCATCTTCTACTTCAAATAGAATCCGAAAAACTTTGAAATCCTCTAAATTTCTCAGAAAGAAATTTACTGAAGAAAGAATTTCATTGAGTTAGCGATTATTTTTTCTGAGGAGAATCTGCAAGGAGAAATAACCTTATCTAATATAGAAATATTCGCGGAGTTTTATTCAGATATATGGGGAATTCAATCAACAACCATTCAACGCATCACTTCTCTGCAAAAATAAATAATTTTTGCAATTTGCTTTTAAAGAATAAGAGTTAGACTTATTGAGCGTCTTATTGCATGCGCTGAATGCTTTATTTCATCGTGAATCCGAGAACTCTCATTGAAAATGTTGATAAATGAGAGGCACAATGTTGTTTTGGTGTGTAAAATAATAAAGAAGACGTATTTGTGCTGAAAGACGAAGCAATTCAATAATGAGCAAATGTATTCGTGTTGCTAATAGCATTAGGGATGACGCTAAACACGTGAGCACAAACCGAAAGCGCGCAATTGGTCATCGACGCTGGCCGGTCGTCCACTCCGCTTCGACGACTCATTATTGCGTACATGACAATCGAGACGACGCAGTAAAGTAACGTCAACGCCGATATGATATAAATTAGTACGATCTCATAGTTGACTGAGATATAGGCGGTCGTATAGTTCGGATCGAGCAGTATCAATACCACTATCGTTAGCAACTGAAAGCTTGTTTAAAATTGTTTACTGCTTAGTTCAGCAGAAAGAAATAAATAAACAAATAAATAAATAAATGACAGGTCATTAGTGATCATTAAAAATCAAAGCCTAATTAATGAATAGGAAACAATCAATTATCACATTTTGTAAGATTATAGAAAGATTAAGGAGAAACAAAGAAACAATCACATAAATACCTAGCATAACTCGAAATATCAACTTATTACAACATAAAAGCTTATTGAAAGTTGGAAACTATTTCAGTGGTGCATTGCCACATTATTCTGCAGCACTAAGGGGAACATAGCTTGAAATAACACAGCAATCTGGGGATTTGAAATGACACAGCAATCCGGGGATTACAATCTCAACGTTCATGTTGGCAGTTTCAATCGAATACGAAATAGACGTAAGTTGATTAGTGTACTAGTAAATCTTAAGTGCGTCTCAACAATTAACTTACACACCAAATACGTCAATCATATATGATACTACGTGCAGAATTACAAATGCTAAAGTTTACGGGGATTTATAACTTTACATCACAACACTTAAATCGAACAAATCTTTCATACTGACTTCTCAACGATTATTTGAACGAAAAAGCACTTTTGAAAGATTAGGATGCATAATATATAATAAGTAGATTTATATACAGATAAGCTTTTGTGTTCAAATACTTTGAATCTCTCAAAAGCAGATCGATACACGAAATCCTTATTAGTAGAACTCGAGAATATTGAAAGAAAGCTAGCATCCTCTTTTTTAAAACATATTTTTCCTTCATAGACGTACGATTAAATGCACAAATTTAGTCGATGGTTTTTGAATAAAAATGAGCGTCTGCACTTAAATCAACAAGTGAAGAATTGATACGATATGGGCTTTTGCAATCTTTTTCATCGAATCATTCAGCATCGTAATTAGTGAACAGATAATAAATGAAACAATCACAACGGTAAGTTCCATTCAAACTGTACCGACCGCTCACATAAATTCTCTACAAAAGATTCACTTATTTTCGCAAATGTTGCAAGCCGATTGATATAAAATATGGCCCTGAGTAAACATAAAATATCTGCAAATTTTTGGCACACTTAATTCATGCTAAAATGACTCCCATCAAAAATAATAAACAGCAAAATAATGGGAACATACTAAAATGTCGATTATACGCTGGAAATTTTCATAACCCTATTCAGTGGTTGCTGATGTGAAACTGCCAGATGGACAGACGATCCACGTCAAATGAGGTCGGCACAGACACACGGACCCATATAGGCGCCGCATCATCATAATGCGTTTTACTAGTGTAAATTTGCGTATGTACCCTATAGAAGGCAGTGAAAATTTGAAATAAATAATTGATGAAACGAACACAGCTCTACTAATAAATGTGTTTCGATTGAAGTGAACAAAGAGGAAGCAGACGGCACTTGAAAGATTGCCTGAAGGGAAAGCTTTGCATAAATACTGCCGTTTACGCAAGGCACAATAAGAGGATTAGTGGAGAATAAGTGTGTAGATGTTCATTTTAAACGCCACAATAACAATAAACTCCCTGCAGAATAACCAATGAAAAGCGCAACAAGTGATGGGCGCATCTATTTGTTTTATTTATTTATTTAGTTCAACGTTGCGAAGTGGAAAAGCGTTAAAAAGCGTATGAAGAAGAACGGCAAAGAAGGACAAAACATCTGCAAGGCAACAATCCCACCGAACCTATGTTCAACACATAAAAGCTGTAATAGTGTGAAGAGAGAAAGCTCTTCAATGATGAAAGAATAAATGCATTGACGATATTGGCAGAAATCACATTCCAGCATGAAAGTGGAAACAATGCAGAATGTTGCTTCTGCTGCAATATTTTTTGGCTAGCTGAAAATAATGCCCATGTCGAGTGCAGACACCTTCAAAATGAAACATTTCAGAGAGCAAAATATAGGAAAAAACGCACACAGCTTTGTAATAAAGAATAAATGAGCTGAGGCTGCGACTTTCCGATGAATCCATATTTAACCTGCTAGTGTGATTTGGCTGGCGTAAACTGCGTGATAAGCTTTGCGAACAGCAATACGTGCGAAGGATTTCTGGACAACTCTAACAATCCGATATCAGAAATTCAGGAAGGATACCATGTGAAAGTACAATATTCCAAAACGACTAGGTAGTAGATAATGAAGGACTTTCAGTAACATCTAATAAATTTATACCGCAAAGCATAGAGAATATAAGTTGCAAATTTTGTTTAGCACCAATGGAATATTGCAACCTTCAATAATGTTCAGGGTCAGTTATCACACAGAGGTCACGAACGTTAGCTGAAGAAGAAGAAACCTCTCCTCCTAACTGCAGTTTACTATGCATCAAAAATTCCTTGATGAGTGCAGCAATTTTGTCCGTTGGCGAATGCGTCAAAACCCTTTCACAGGATATCACAGTTATAGGCAAGACCATGTACGGTGGTATGGGAAATTTAATGCTTTAGAAATTTTTGTCTCTGCAGTAACTCCCACATAAATCTCAGGTAAGATAAAGAGGTAACAAAGGGCAAAGTGCTTTCGAAAACAATCGCAAGCCTATGAACATATAAGGCTTTAACACGCCTTACATATGTCTAATTTAGATTCACAAATTAAAATTTCCACTAACATTTGAATAAATGACCCGCTCAGCACTTCATGGATCCCCCACATAATGCACTTAGTGAATTACATCTGCATTAGATTAGGAGAAATTGTATAGCCGGTTGACTGCGATATGATTAAAGATGTTTGCCTCGAGATAGTCAGCTTACTTTCATCGTTTATACCCCTCAGTTTTAGTTTAGTTCATTGCATTATAAAGTATAATCGATACTCGTTTAGCTCATAGTGTTACTTCACCTACCTTGTATTAATTTTACAACAGGTAGTAGAGGACAAATACCATAAATTTTTGCAAGTAAAATGGGAAATTTCTCGATTTTTTGATAGTTCGAGTTCGAGTTCAAGTAGTATCTAACCTCGAGTCTGGATTCAAATATTCTATGCACCGCTTTTTAGCTTATCATCTGTGGTATGACAAACTACATCTCGACGAACGTTGAAGTTATGCATGCATCAAAGTTGCGACGTATAAAGTTAACTGATTCCTATCAACAAATGTTGTGTTTTCAAGCGTATATTATCACCTTGCTGTTCCCTTCAGAGATATCACGAACAAACATTTTAGCTATCATTTAGACCTTCCTATTAAATAGGACATCAACAACTATAATGCTTGAGTGCAATAATTTTTGCCGATTTTGAATTCATTTCTGTAATCGTCATTGCTGATTAAAGTAAAGCACTAATCGCATCCACTAAAAAACAGTCATTAGTTCATGATCCTCACATCACTCCATCTTATATTAAACGCAGATCTCACAATTCTTTGAATAATTTTTCATAGACGCATCATTTTTTTAATCGTTTGCTAATGCTCGATCAAGTGATCTATATAATTCATGCAAATATGCCTTCAAAATTTGCCGACAAATACGCCATAAAAGTGGAAAAATACTAATTAGAGCATGAAATGCTCATCTCGAGACAATCAAATGAAGAAAAAACTTACGAAAGTACAAACACAAATGTTTGGAAACGAAGACTAACAATAGCGTTCCAATAATTCGACCGCACTTTCTTTTGAAAGAACAACAGGCAACGATCTAACACACTGATTACCTACTGTGATTCCCTTAGAAAGTATAATACCTTCTTATCGTGCCCTTCGGCACAACGATTACACCTTTCGGGCAAATAAATTCGATGGGAATTACCCGCATTCTAATAGATTTAAATGAAAAGTGAAGAGAACCGATTCAATGCGGAAAATACTTACAACGATTAGAACCTTAATCGCCGAGCAGATAATGAGCTGATGTGGTACCGCCATCTTCTGGTCGTGGTCGCTATCGTATAGCTCACCTATGTCACTGAGGAGAACAACGCAACGTGCCACACAGATACCTGTCGACAGCGCACGTCTGATTCACTCGGTCAACATTGTGCACCATTCCGCAGCTATTTGTGCTTCTTGTCTCGTATGCCCACTCTCCCCATTTACAGTACTATATGACCTTGTTGAGATGTTTACAGCCGTCTTTGGCTGTTTAAGCATGACGTCTCGTTGCCTATAGCCTAGAAGCATAGTGCTTATTCCCTCTATCTCTCCTCCAACCACCCGTCTTTGTTTCTACAAATGTAGACATTCTACAATTCTCTAAAACCTCTCTCAAGCACCAACGTTATAATGCTTTCAAAAGAAGACCTCTGCCATCCTTAAATATAGCATTTGCACCGACACCTCTTCAATTCCCAAGCACGACCCTTTTCTTTTCCACAACATTCTGGATGCTGTGTGATCGGCCATTCCAAATAAGTGCAACACCCACTCAAATCACTTAGAATCGATGACAACGCAACTGCTCCGATAAGAATTTATGCTTCAAACTATTTCATAATGGGAGTAAACTGGTGATATTCTAAAACTTCAACAAACACACACACAATGATATCTTTCATTGAACCGCATCAACTGTCCACTCACTGGTCACAAGTATCTCTCATATAGCAAATATGAACAATTAAATAATTTGCGTTAATTGATATCGTAATATTATTTGCAGCATTCATTCCCTCAACTGATAACTTTATGTAAATAAGGACACATCTTAGTATTACACTACAACCTGAAAAGTTTTGATCGTTCGAGTGAAAAGAATTGTAACGCAAAACGATATTATTATCCCCTTATCATAACTCAGAAATAATTTCGATTAATTTCCACCAAAATATCAAAACGAATATTTATGTAATATTGCACATCTCATTGGATACACTAAAAAGTGACCATAACGAAGCATTCGAGAAGGAAAGCAATCGAATCTATAGTGAAAGAGCACAAAAACGAATGTTGAGAACAATTTGCACACATATAACTATTGAAAGAGTTCTTTTTAGAAATAAGCATTCAGCAAGTTTATTACCTCATCGCAATATACCACCCTCTTATCTAATACAATTTTCGATATTAAACATGCATACCTCTCACCTCTCCCCTCATCCCCCTTTTCCACTTCATTTTCACTACTTTCGCCTTAAAACTCTACATCTACGAGAAATTTTCTCTACACATTATATATATATATATATATATATATATATATATATATATATATATATATATATATATATATATATATATATATATATATATAATATGAATATATGATATGATATGGTGAAAAAACGAAAACGACGATGAACGCTAAAAAACATCACATTTCAACGCCTACACTTTGTTTGATAGTGTGTCTGAACATCTGCTTGAGGAGCAATAAGAAATGGAGGATGAAGGGAGAAAATTCAACTATGCCATCATGACAAAAATTTAAAAAGAACAAATAAATCGAGCAACAATTGTGTGCTTATTTAAACAATTGTAAGAAAAAGCGGCGCAAAATAAGAATGAAACAGCATCGAAATTGAAATAAAAAACACAAAAACAACAAAATCGACGAAAGAAAAAAATGCAGAAACATAAGCGCAACACTACGTGCAAATTCATATAACATATGGTCGTTTGAAATGAAACGCGGAAAAAAGACAATTTAAATTGAAGAAAAAGAAGTGGCCGACAACGACTACAGCTGAAATTTTCAATTACGGTATAACACCGACGGGGGAGAAAAGCGAAAATACTTCCTTGAAAAGTATCAAATATTTACAGTATCCTGAGATAGCACACATAGCCTCAAGCCCACAGGTTTCTCAATATTACTTTCAAATTAGACAATTCAGCCGAATCAAAAGAAAATCCCCTTTCCCCGCAAAATATTTTGATACCACTCTAACCCCTGTTAAACTTAAACTCTTATAAATAAAAGGTTAGTTTATCCCTATGCGCCGGTAGGACAAAGGCGACAAACAAGATTGATCAATCCGTATGCAGAAGACCTGAAGATCTGAGGACAATTCGGTCCTGAGACGGCTTGCTCCAACGATACACGAAGCTGATAGAACACAATCCTGAAAAAAGTCCGGAACATATAAGACAACTGCAACCAACACAGATAAAAACAATGAATAAACATTTCAATAAAACAGAAAAGTGAGGAAGCATACGAACAGAAGAAAGACAATCGTTTGCAATTGTTAGTTGCATAGAACGTCTAAACTGCGAAGAGGTTCAATCATGTGCAACGACTACAGATGGTCAGTGCAAGGCGGAGAGCGATGGTCACAACTCAGAAAAGCGAAATTTTGGCAGAATCTCAAACTCTCTTTCTCAATAAATTCAGCAAGGTTGCAATGATAAAACTGAATTGTTCTTACGATTTCAGTCAAAACAATTGGTCAACTATGAAAAAAAAAAGAAAAATCCTCTTTATAACTTAAAACTTCCTTCGATTTTCTCTCAATCTCTAATAAAATAAAAACTGCGAAATAAACAATATTGCTTACCTTGTGGAATTATTTCTTCTTGACATATATCGCAAAGTTAAGAAGCGATAGTAGATAAACGGAAAGAAAATCGATACTCGTCCACTAAAAAAAAGCTATTCGATAATAAACGAATGAGAAATTCATAAAACAGTGCGAGATGCTTCCACCTACTGAAATCCCTAAATGAGCTCTCGTCCCCCCTCCCCCTTAGTCTGCCTAACATTCTTAACAAATTAGCTAAAATAAAGGATCAGATGCTAAAACTACCACTTACTTGAGCCCTCAATTAGCAACAACGCAAAATGTAATGTGAATTTCGAAGATCAGAATGCAAATTGAAATGGAGCTGAGGAAGCAAAACACCAAAAGCAGCGTAACGTCGATCGTTAGGTTCTGTTAACGTTGAAAACACGGCGGAAGAGATTAAATGAGCAGAAATAAGTAAAGCATAGCAAAGTTTTGCTTGCTTCTAACAGCAGAACGATTTATCAAAAATATACTGGAATTTTAAGCAACTGAGCATAACTATACTTAATTGTAGATATATTTAACTATACCAAAAAAATCACTTATCATTAAATAACAGTTCACATAGAAGATCACTGTTTTCAATTGAGTTAGGAATCGAAGGAAATAAGTGTAAATGGGTAGAGAAGGAAATGGAGATGACAATCTTCTATGATCAGAATTATTTGAATATTATTGTGTTCAGCAAGTGATAACGATATCATGTTAAAAGAAAAAGAAAAATATGCAAATCTTCGCAGAAGATGAATTATGGAAATATTTAGTGGATTACGCGTATACAAATTAAATAACGAATCTAATTATGGAGATGTTGAAGTTCCGTTTTGAAATGATCGCAAGTTTTGCACTCTCTTCCATATTGAGAGCTCTAAACGATTTTGTTGAGCATAATAAAAGACTAACGTGAATATCATAGCAATAAAAATCGGTACGATGAACACCTCGGAGCACGCGATCACACCAAGCAGGCTCTGTGTGTGTTTATTGGTCAACTCGGCCACCTTACGTGCATATAACGTTGCACCATATCCAGTCGCATTGCACGCTTGTACCGAAAAGTTTGCTGCATGAAGAAGTGCGTAGAGAAATATTGGCAAAAGCGCCACTGAAACTTAATAACTTTGTACTCAATTGAATAGGAATTCGGCTTGCCATATCCACAAACGGTATTCAGTAAGGGAAGGGGGAGGGAAAGGGGTAGGGGTGGGGAATTCATCCCGACATCCTGCTTGACCTGAACGATTTAGCTATGCGCGGATAAAACTGAAAAAGTAGCCACACATCGAAACGGCAAAGAGTGGTGAGGAAGCAGAGGAAAAGAGAGAAGAAGACGATCTCAACTTTCAGTAAGCTCACAAGTTATCCTACTACTCGATACACGAAGATGTTGAAATATCAAGCAGAAGCGTTCATAAACAATTGTAAAGTCAAGAGATCAAGTTGTGCTCCTTGAGTCGTTAATAATCAAATATCCCACATTTGCACCATTATTATCACCTGTTTGTTCTCGGAACAACTTCCAGGCTGATAACGACCGATACCCTCTTAATGCGGAAAGTTTTGGCCCGAAAATTTTATCTATTTTTTCTATGTTTGCCTTCAAAAGTTGTTTCGCGTTGTGCAAAAACAAATGTTTAGTAATCGCAAAGACCGCCGTTCACTTCCTGCGTAAAATTACACTCGAATGAGGAATTTCAACGAGACCTACTTGTGACGGGTGCGGTGCTCATGAAGAGCACCGAATAGATAAGATAGTGGCATGAATCCTCCAAGAGGACTTGAGAGAGGAATTCACGTGTGAATCGGATTCCTCCAACACGTTGATGAATGCGCAATGCGTTCGTTGCCGCCGCTTAAAAGAAACTTTCATTGGCCATAATATCAATAATAAGCAAACATAATGAGGAACTAACATGATTATATCGATAAAAGTTATCGAAGAAAAGAGAATGAGATAGCCGAATCGGAAATGCCCACCCTCTCTTCCATTTCAATAAACAAGAGAAAAACTCTAAAGCTACATGAATTTTCTGCGAATTTTCAAAAATTACATCTTCAAATTGCAGATTTCTTCATTCAGAGAAGACCTCTCTATAATAGCGCAATCCTGTCGGCGAATTTACACAGAATAACGCTTAGAATTTTAATCAGCTCACAAATTAAGAAGCAAACATTTCAACAATATAAAGAAATTGCGACTCGTAGTGTAGTTAAATTGGGAGATTTTCATTTTCTCTCTGTTGCTTCACTCTCGATGGCAATCCATTAGCTCCCTCTCTCTAAAAAATTGAAAACAAACCAGCCGCAAATGCCTTCGAATATGCCGAATTCTGAGCGCTATGCGATCCGATCGGCAGAACGTAGTACAGTGAACAGATCACTGTTACCACTCGAGCCGCAAATAAAACGCTATCAGTGGAACGGAATTTCAAATAATCCTGCAATCAAACGATGTATGAATGAGAGATAATTTTTTGTGGCGATTGTTTTCTCAGTCACTTGCACGCTGAAATACTTCAATATGGCTAGAATAAAAAAGGAATTAGAAATGTGACTTTAGTGTTTGATACAACAATTAAAACAAGACCGCAAGAGAAAAATATACTTTGGAGGTAAATAAACTATGAAATGAAAGCTGAGAGGGGTGCTAAATGTCTCAAGATATGAAGGATCATAAACTAGGTTCATCGAGAAGAGCTGCCAAATTTCCTCGACATTTCTATCCAAAGCTGTAAAAATTCGAGTAGCCATATTTTCTATGCACACAGTGAAGAGCAAACAATAAATGATGATAATAATGGTGGAACAAACTAACATAAACCAAAGCAAAAACAAAGCTTCGGATCCGCTCTTCCCTCCCCCTCCCTCAATTATATTCAACGATATTTTTGTGTGGACATATTTGTATTTACTGTCTCGATAAGCAACATTTCCGACATAACAGATAAGCAAAAAGTTGATCTAAGCAGCAATACCAACCGGTCGCAAAAATGGGGGAAAATATTCGTTTCGCTTTAATCGCATATGAAATCCAAAGTGAATTCGTTTCGGGAAACAAAATTATTAAAAATTAGTGAAAAAACTTCACTGTCGCAACCGAAGTCGACAGCAAGATGATGAAAAAATTTAAAAACCCTTACGATTATTGAGACGGTCGCCATGTTCGCATTATCGCCAGTCGCACTCGTACCTCCCGAACTTCCCGACCCATCGTTGCGTTCTGTGGCCTCTTCTCGAATCTCTACCATCGTTTCTGATAGAAAAGCTTTTCTAGCACTCTGAAAAGAATTGCATTCGGTTCTCTACTCTTAAGAAGTTTTAATGTCCCTTCCGTTAACGCGTTTGCAGAGGAAGAGCCAAAAATTCATGACTGCAAGAAATTGTAGCACACGTTTGCCCGCAGGTGATGAGTTCCTTCAATTTATCTAAGAGAGCCGGGAGGCGTGATACTGAGAGAAGGCATGCTGCTTGTGGGTACTGCTCGGTCATTCCTTTCCCGGATATGGGAGATTCTGAGAGGACTCGGCTTATTCCACTCGAATAATAAGAGTATCATCATTTTGGGTAAATATGGTATACCTTATTGTAGTAGTATGTCGTAACAAATTTCGAAATAGACAACTATTTAAGCTACGAATTATAGATGCCAAATTTCATAGACACAGCGCTTCGTAAACTTTTTGAGATGAAAGTAATAAGCAACAATCATCATTCATTAAACTACTGAGTTATATAACAAAAAAAAAAGAAACTATGAAACACAACAAAAAAAAAAAACGGAAATAACATCTCGTGGAATTTCAGCAGTTATTAACACATAAGAATGCAGTTGCCTAGATATCTTCAGTCTTGCAGTATAATTACATCAACAACGTGTACGCAATTAATTTCATTATTCAAAAAGAACACTTGCGATAATTTAAAAGAAAGGTATGAGTTTAAATAAAAAAAGAAACGGACAAATTAAAAGAAAGGAAATATTAAGCACCTGAAAATGAGTTCAAATCTTTAAGCTTATAGCAACAAACGAAGTAAAAATTTTGCTAAACTCTATTCAAGCATAAGTGCTCCGATTTCATTACGCACAATCCTAGAAAACCGACCGCTCACCACTATTCGAATAGCCAACAGTGGGAAAGTGCTTATTGGATCCTTCTAAAGTAATCGACCAAGTAAATGCTATGAAAAGTGACAATTAACAAGTGCAGCCCTAGTAAGATTTATAAGCTGTAGTAAAAATTCACTTTGAGATCAAAGAGTATTGCCAGAGGGCATATGAGAAAGAAGAAAGCGATGTGCCTATAGAACAAAATAAAGAAAGCGTTTTTGAAAGTTCAATGAGGTTAGAAGGGAGAGATAAAGGGCAAGTAAGGTACAGAAAACTGATGTCGAATAAAGAAGCGATAGGCGAACTGGTTAACGCTCGAGGCAAGTTATCAGCGTGTAGAATTCCATATACTGCTTCAAATACCACCGAACAAAATAAATATGCAAAGATCGATCTTTATTTTCCCCACCCCCTTCTCTGCCCTCCTCCCATCCCCTCCCTCTCCCGAAAAAAAACAGCAGGAAATGAACTGATACTAATGACAGATTGTGCACATCTTAGAATGTCACGACTTGAGCAACGCAGCCTCCACCCTTCATGTTTAGTACTTAGACATCACGATTATGAAATATATGTTGCAGGTTTTCCCTTTCCTTAAAAAAAGTTCACCCCTCCCTGGAAATCCTCCCTCGTCCCTTGCCTCTCCATCCACAAAACAGCAAAAGCTATAGTAACCGCTGACATCACAGGATGTTTCTGGAAATTAATCGATCGGTGAAAATGACGAGAAGTGGCACGTGTGGAAATTTGAGCAAGTCCGAATCCGAAAAGCTCGGATCGTTTGGCCATGTGCAAATTGGGTAATCGGCGGTTACCGTTTCATTACCTTCAGCAAAAGCGATCACGATATCACCGATTGGTAGCCAACTGATATATCGTTGGTCCAGACACAACGATCCGATTATAGAGATTTGAATACCTTGAATCTCGAGTTCCACATCGAACGCAAAACAAAATGTTGATGTTCCAAAAGAGTTCTAAGTGAACAACTCTTATTGAATGACGTCATGCAACTTATCATTAAACGTATTTATTGCTGCAGTAATAGTAATGATATCAGGATGAACATTTCATTAATATAGCTGACATTATGCAACTAGATCAAAGCTCAAAGTTCCGATATTGTCATCACTTAAGGCTTGATAAATGCCAATTGGTGGTCGAAGGATTGGCGAACGAGTGATACAGGATGATGATGCACGCAACTGTTTGCGATATAGTACCTTGTGATGAGGGGAAGAAATATTTTAGCCCATCTTAGTTGTTTGTTTGCGATACGTGCAGAGGTTGCATCGGGAATGAGTCTATCTATTCTCTCTTTGGAATAAGGATTTATGAGTGACGAACTGACGTGACAACCAACTACCTAGCTACTTCCGTTATTTCATCTATCATCGCCACGTGTCATAAAGCTCTGCTAATAATTTCGTTAGCGTTTATGCGGTCTGCTGCATCACCTAGAGAGGTGTATTGCTGCCATAATTAAGAATTACTGGACATTGCTTGCAGTTAACATATTGGGTAAAACGCGGCACAATTCATGGATTGTTAGCGGTGCTGTGTGGTTCTTATTGCTCTCATCATATGGCATAAAATATGCCTGGCAAAGGTGTAATATTTGCAACTTCTGGGGGTTCACTTTTCTGGAGTTTCTGAAGGACTCGTGCTTATAACACTTCCGGTGTTTTATTGTATTTATTTACTTTGATTTAATCATTAAGGTATTCATTAAGACCAATATTGCTTCCACTTGCGCCTTGGTGAAGTTCAGTTTCGCTCGAAGGTTTCTTATAACAGTATGAAATTTACCACTTTCACTCAATCTTTCATACGCGAAATGTTGGCCCTACTTGCAAGTGCTTGAATAGTAATTATTAGTGAAGCCAATGTAAAATTAGTAAATTTTGCTGTGTTAGTAGATGCTTCCTTGTCAAGTAGAGACAGTAGGTCGAATGCGATAAGGTGATGAAATCCGAATATTTTCCTCTGTCAAATTTTTATCATTATCACTATAATGATAACCTCCCCCCCCCCCCTCCTTCTGTCTAGGTAATCCTCTCTACTAAGTCCATTACCCATAAATATGACTCGATTACCTTAGTACTAATCATCTTTCTCAGTAATATTTTTATTATAATTGATGGGTGAAAATGTTGACTAGGAAGTGTAGTTCAGGAAATGCAACTATTGGTATCGGTGCGGAATCGTTCCCATCAACAATATGCAAATTTGGACCGATCGATGAGTCTGCAGATTGATGTACCATCAGAGGGAACGGTGAACGATGTTGCCGAAGTGCTTTCAAAGAGAATCGGTGTACCAGAGAGCTCATTTCGGATTATTCTTTGCGGTAAAGTACTTGGTGGAGGAACCGCACTACATTCACTTCTTCTTGGCCCACAAACGTTTGTTCTTTTTTTGTCTCATTAGCTCCTTGTTCACTTAATTATCTTTCCCTTCTTATCTCACCTTGCTTACCTTCACTAGCATTTTCCTTTTTTTTTTCTAGCCAGTTAAATTTTGCAGCTTAAAGTTGTGTATCAGTATCTCGGTCGATGTTGATTAATGAGTGATTATCAGTTATGAAATAACAGAGACTGCATACTACTACATTCTCTGTTTTAAATGTAAGGTTATAAGTAGAGGAAAACGATTCAAAGTAATCGATTTCATACTAGTTCTATAATTTCGGTGTAAATTTCATAAATAACGGTATTATGATGTAAAAAAAATCAAGTAATCAACAACAAAATTTCTCTTGTGGCTTTAATGCTTGATTTGCAATTTCTCTTTTTCAATTCTTCAGCTAGTTTTCAAAGATTTTTTCTTTTATTTTGAACGCAGTGAGGTTTGGTTAACTAGCTAGCTTATTGGCTTTACCTAGATCTTTCAAAGGATTAATTAATTCATCCATCAGATTTAAATATATTTCTTTGATCGAGCATTTTGAGTATGCGAACATACGTTCAGATCGCTTGCGGCTATCGTTGTTGATGTTTCGTCGATAGATGATAAAAGCGGTGACGCATCGAGTATAAATGAGCGAACTGATGTGCCTTCATTTCAAGTGTTCTGTAAGAGTTGCAACTCGTTGGCAAGAGGCAAATTACGTGTCTATTGTGCCAATTGTAAATCCGGTTCAGTGCTTCTTAAACGAGATCCCCAAAAATGGAGTGATGTACTTTCATCGTAAGTTTGCTCTATTTGACAATAGAAAAGTGAAGCATTTGAAATTACAGTGTGGAATTAAAATTAAACAATCTCGAGAGTGTTTAATTTTTATTGAAATTAAAATCGAAGAACGCTATTTAATTTTCTCTCACCTTTTATTTAATAGTTTTATTAAATAAACGAACATTATCTTCATTGTATTTTATTTTCCTGTTATAGTTTTATAATCTCTAAAGCAGTTATGCGTTATATAATCCACATGTGGATATTACATGGAACTATAGATAGAACGCCAAATTTTTTTACACAATCTTAAGAAAATATAAGTGAAAGAAACGTCTCATATAAACTTGTTAAGTAGGGATTTTTTTATTTTCAGCTATGAAGTATTCATCAAAATATTCCTCTTTCATCCGATATTGAGTTAATGATTGTGGAGATTTCGCTCAAATTGTGCTAGTTGAAAGATTTTAGTTTCAATTGATGCATTAAATGTGTTATATATTTTGATTATTATCTAATAGAAAAATGAGAGCATTTGAGAGGGCAAAATTCATTGAAGTCATCGTCGTGAATTGCATCGAGTTTCTCTTCTAATTTTTCTTTAGTATAATACAATTTTAAAAGTACTTTTATATTTTATTATAAATTTGAAACCGCAACCGTATAAAATATTGTTTGGATTTTGGGTAAAAATTTTCACTGAATAATCGAAGCTGACTTTGTTTTCGTTTCGATTTGATTACTCAGTTTAGCATTAAAAAATTTGTTTTGTAGAAAAGTGATTGAAGCGAAATGTGAGGATTGTGAGGAGGAAACATTCGCCGAATTCTCCTTCAAATGTGTCAATTGTGATGAGGTTGTTTCTCATTTTCTTTGATAGTGCTTTTTCAATAAGAATGTTTTTGAATTAATTTATGATATTATTATTCGCATTTCATTTATAGCTTTATGAGTTAGGATCATATTGAATAGACTGATCTAAAAATTAATGATCAATAATTAGATCATTATGAAGTTAATCATTGGATCGCTTCTGCCGTTGGAACCTTTTTTTTTTGCTTTAAAATATTGCGGATAATATTGAAAGCAGAGATTCTCTCTGCATTTGGATGAATTCCGCTAGTTTTTTTAAAAATTTCTCATCAGTCTACATAAAGTATGTAAATGTCGTAGGGGACAATTTCCAGTTACTCTTTTGTATAAAGAGTAACTGAAATTCTGAATCGTTTAATAATGTTGTTTCTAGAAGAGATGCTTATATGCAAAGCTGCACAGACGTTTTCTAACCTATATGACAAAAGTAACTGAGGGGTAAAGTTGATTAAGTAAAATGATATGTAAATTGGCATCCAATGTTTTTTATTACAATCGATGTTAGAAATTTTGTTCCATTCGACCAAAGTTAATTAGTTTTATGTTCATCACAGTGAGTGTTCAACTGGATGATGATGTAAGTATTATCTTTCAGGTTGCAGTACCATTGACACACGTTCGTGGCTATGGTGGTAAGGGTGAATGCTCAATTTGTGGCGATACAACTATGAAGGTATATTTCTCGTTGGTAATTTATCAGTTGAAACCATTTTCAGTTTCGTTAGCATTGCAGAGTGCATTTCAAATGAACTGATATCAAGAAAATAACTGGAAAGTAAGGTTTTCGCATGGAGAAGATTTTTACTTAGAGGGATAGTTGACATTTGTAAGGCTGAACAGACGGATTGATTGCAGGATCTTCGGAAGTAATTATAAATTTTGGCGTATTCATATATTGTATGTGGCTAAATAACACGAGACTTCTTTATTAGATGCGGCAAATAGTAAATATTGAAACGTAAATGTTTATAGACTTTTTTATTTCATCGTTGGCAATTTTTATATCGTCATTACTGTGTTGCCGTGCTAAAATAGATGGGGAGAATATTATAAAATATATATGAAGTAATATGAAGGATGAATTATACAAAAGGTTGTGGTGGATATTGGCTGTCATCATGAAACATGCATCGATTGCTTCACTGCCTATTTGGAGACGGCGTACACTCAACAGCAATTTGTTATTAGACCACCAAATGGCTATACACTCGCGTGCCCAGTCTATGGATGCCGAGGTTCGTTTTCACCTATTTTAAATCCACCAGAACGGCAATGTTGAAGGAGTGAGGTTTTTTGATGTTCTGAACCAAATGTAACACTGTTTTTCTCTGAAACATTCCTGCTGTACCGCTGTAAAATGTTGGTGGAGTTTGTTAAGGTACTAGTGGCCAAGCGGAAGATGGCTTCCTCAGCGTGGAGTACTCACTGCTTGAATTCTACGAATGAGTGAACTATGAAGACAGTTGGAAATATTAGTGGCTAAAAAATGTGCTTACCTGAATAACTAAAGTGCAGGTATTTGAAAACTTGGGAAGTAGACGAGATTCACGATGCACCATATATTTAATGAATAGTTATGCCATATAGTGTTGGTGTTCAGCTTTATTATTGATTGATCGCTTCTATTAAGTCACAAGCATCAAATATTTCTTGGAGCTGATCACTAACCTTTTACTGAGTGTTGTGATTATAGGATGTGTTACTGATGCGCATGTTTTTTATTTACTCGGTAAAGAGCGCTATGCAGATTACCAAAGAAGGGCGACCGAAAGATTTGTATCCCTCGAGAACGAAGGTATTTTCTGTCCGTATTCCGACTGTGGAGCTGCTTTCCTTTGGGAACAAGACACGACCACGCCAAAGGTCAGTTGGTCAGATTAGTGATGCGGATATTGTTGAAGAGAGGTGAGAATATAAGACAAATAAATGTTATATTTCTCGTGCACATGGATATAATGACCGTGGGGATCCGTCCAGTTAGCTTGAGTTTGTACAAGTGGGCAGATTTCTTTTTATGTTAGTTTTTAGGCGGTTTTTATGAATTTTTTAAGAAGAAACATTACAGCGGTGCAATTTTTGTGCATATTTTTGTATATTTATACCTGGGCAACGATTCATAAGCCATAAAAGTCACAGAAGTGAAATACGGCACCTCTTTTAGGCGGTCTCGTTCGCGAGTCACCTTCAACCCCAGTCAGGGGTACTTTGAACGCCGCAAGGTGTGGATTTTTAAATTTGCTCCACGATCACCGGATGTGGTCATGTGCTTGTTTGTTGAAGGATTTTTACGACAGCTGCCCACCGGAGGTGTTCTCGCATTAGACATCGTTTCATAGTTTTGAACATTGGCGTGGGAGGTTGGTCTGACGAGTTGAATTGCAAAAAGTGCTTATCGTGCTACCACGGCTGGTGTGGTTTTCCCACATCCGGTGTTAGTTCTTTTGTTGATCTGGTGAATGAAATGACCAGTCATATATTTTCATTCACCTTGCCGCGAAAACGTTTGCCCAATTTGGGAAAATCACTTAACCAGATTGGGAGACTCTCAGTTAGGCTGCTGATGCATCTCTAAGTTTAGGTGTTGTGTCCAGAATGTCGCCGAATGTTTTGTGGTATTTGTCGTCGCGAGCAATGCATATGTGAGGCGAACGATGCAACCGAACTCACAATCAAGAGTACATGCCGTTCGTGTCCAAACTGTGGAGTGCCCACCGAGCGTAATGGGGGATGTGCACATATACATTGCGTTCATTGTGGTACTCATTGGTGCTTTATATGTGCTAAACCATGGTCAGAGGAATGTCAGTGGGATCACTGGTTTGATTAATGCGCGCATTGTTTATGATGGAGAGTCGAGAATGTGGCAGTCGAGAATCCACAAATAAATTCTTCGTGGACTAATGATGAAAACTCAGTTACATTCATTTTATTCTGGGGCGTTTTAATCGATCATATGAGATGGATAGTGTTGGAGTTGCGTTGTTGAAATTTTCACCATTTGTACTCGTAAGGATCTAAATACGATTGATTTATTAACAACTATAAAAATGCGTTTTTAATAAGTGGGAAACGTTAGCACTGTAAGACTTCCGTGCATGCAGATTTCATATATTATATGTATACCATAATGTCCAGAGTGCTCTTGATTGTGTATTTCAGTTTTTATATATAAATATAAGCATATATATATATATATATATATATATATATATATATATATATATATATATATATATATATATATATATATATATATATATATATATATATATATATATATATATGGCAAAACTTGGAGGACTTTGCATTTGAAGTGTGCAGTTTTCTTTGCTGTAAATACGCACATTCCTTGATGGCCTCATTGTTGCAACTTATATGATCGTTTCCTAGATGACTGTCTTTGCAATGTCCACAACAATAGAAGATCCTCCTCAGTAGCCCTAAAAGAAACGAAAATATCGATCGAGCCGTTGAAATTAAACTTCACAACTTTCCAGATGAGCTGAAATTCCTCGTAACATATTAATGATTGAACTCTTTTGTTTATTAATAATAAAATTTGATTTGAAGAATTGCGCTAAATGTAGAATTAAATCCTTCCCTCAAAAAAAAAACTGACTTTCAAGATGCGACCAGCTATGCAATTCAATTTTCCTTGAAAATTTCGAACATTTAAGTATTTCCTCACTGAAATATATCTTAGTGATCGCACATCTGGGAACTCTTTTATGTTGATAGAGATAAAACTCACCTGCCTCTTGCCTTTAAACTCATTGCCTTCGGCTTTTAATACGTTCATATAGGCAAACCTTTACCGCAGATTTTGTTGTTTATTTGTTTACATTGTTCTCGTGTATTCTTATTTGTTTCAACGTGTTGTACATATTATCCATTTATTTATCATTGTAGTATTTGCTCAACAAAGAAAATGCCTATAAAATAATTACTTTTTGAACAGTACCTTCGACGAGTAAAACGAGTGATCGACATCTGTGATGGACAATCGCCGGAATTCAACGAAGGGTATTGAAAGCAGAATCTTTAGAGACCGTACTCAAACTGAAGAAACCCAACTTGCGGGAAAGGTAGAAAAAAGTTTCCCACTTAAGAAGAAAATCCCGAATAAGAGAAAAAAGTGATTTTTATTCTTTAGGTGGGCATGAAATATGATCCTTTAGTCATATTTCTGAAGGTCAATTTCTGCAAATATAAGAACTTCGACATAAACATAACGTAATACAAGTCTGTCATATTATAACTTGTATCTCTTCCTGAAGGCATCATCCCTATAGACGCACACATGTATCTTGGGTGATCTCATATTTATTCATGGATACGCGTGTAACAACGAACAACTATAACAACGCACCATAAAACTTCACTCCACAGATTCAGCAGCCAATTTTGCTCGTTTCATCTTGAGTGTATTCACTTCTCGCGCTTGCTTCTTCTTTCCACGCTTAATTTTGTGGTACACTCGTCGATATCTCTTTGCAATCATCATTTCTCGCATTTTCAAATCGTGACCCTGAAAATATTTTACTTATGTACAAACGAGCAAAGTTTGAATGGAACAGCACAGAATCAGCAAATTTATCAGTTGAGACTTTGATAGACATCACCTTGTCAGATGGGATAGGACATTTAAAAAATCGAACACCGCCGTTATTGCATATTGTCGTAGTAGCGACCCTCCCAGGTGCTGCGATATAGGTGGAATAAGGGCTTCTTCGCGTGCTAGAATTACTAGCGGCTATCTAACTTAAGAACCACTTAACGAAAACACGAAACGAGATAAGTCCCTCACCACACATGTTTCATATACCTTGACTATCGCCGCTGGTAGACAAAGGATAATTTCGACGCCATTCAAATAAGGGTCACCCAGTCAGTACTTTTTTCTCGATCACCACAGGCCAATCTAATATCAACGGTATCAGTGATCTTAACATTTTCATTCTGGATGTTTAAAAGGCCATAAATAAAAATAAACGATCACCTCTTCATTCAGCTTCTTTTGCTTATTCTCTTTATGTGTCTTGCCAACATCAACACTCATTCCGCTTGTTTCACTCTTCTCCACCACCTTCTTCTTCTTTTTCTTTTCTGGTTGTTTCTCACCCAACAGTGCCTCCACATCTGCAAAGCAACTGAACGAGTTATAAAATCATAGACGAAGACTGTAAACTTAGACTTTTCTTCACAAGACTGAGTGCATGGTCTTGGATTAAATACGATCGGGATCGGATATAGTCGCAATAGGACTTAATCTAGAAATGGAAATATTCACAATAACTCGAAAGAGACGACGATATAATCAATGATCAGCACAAGTAGGCTATATGATCAGCACATTAACTGACTGATGAATTGACTCAGAGAATCATGGAACAATCGTCTGAGAAAGTGATCCTATTAAGTTTCTGAGTGTGTCAATAACTTGATAAGAGGAGGGGTTTCAAAGTTTTAACGACAAACGACAAAGCCACAAGCACTGAGCTGTCACGAAAAAATATATGGAACAACGACTCCACCATGGCCAAGTTCCTTGAGTTGTTCAATGCGCTCCTCAGGTACGTATTGTCCAGGTGTATCCACAGTAAACGGAGAGAGATGAGGAGGCAATGCCACACCAGGAAGATATTTCTCAATTGGCAAGCGTCGCCGCATATTGAAGCTATCAACTACCCACTGTGGTTGGATATACACCCTAAAATAGCATGAGTCACAGTGGCAATTGGCTATCAAAGCAGCAGATGCTTCAAAAAGTCGCACCAGAATTTACGTGTGGTCATCTAGAACCTGACTGCACTTTGTGACCGAATAAGCGCTCTCAGATGCACTGATGGATAGCAAACACCTAAAACAGCATAAAAGCCCTTACGTTAAGCATTCAGCAAGCACAAATTTTACTACGCTCCAAACGATTTTGCCTTCTGCGAAGAAATTCTTTCAAACACCTCCATCATGCTCGAAAAAAACCGAAGAGAATACGATATACAAAATCTGTCTAATCAAATACTTGAAACGCATACGTTATCTCTTCATAGGAAACAAATTTATTCACTGCGACTGAATGAAAAGTCCGCTCGATAGATCGTTTCTTGTCACTTCTAGTCCACTAAATTGAAGAAAGTAGTTCTAGAGAGGCGCACCTGTTAATGTTCACATTGCCATTAAGTGGTCTATCGATAACGTGATGTGTGATACGTTTGTCATCTTCGCTGTACGGTAATCCAGGGCAATTATCCCACGAAACTGTACCGCCACAACTTCTGCAACAGCATGTGCCATTAAACTGGAATATTATTTTTCGATTCAATAGGATTACTGTTTAGTATATGCCATCAATATTCCATTCCCCACTATCGAAGACGATTCCAAAAAATATCTAAGAAACCAGTTCACAACTTCCCGACTTTTAATTCACGATGCCAAATTGCACATGTGCATCTTCGAAAGATCAATCAACTGCATGACGCATAAATAAAAACCTTCACCTATTGCGCAACTTTCTCGTCGAATCTGACCTTTACCTGTTCCCCACCTTCATCTACTTCAATTTCGTCTTTTCAATACTCAATTACCTGAAATAATTTATCGCTTAGCATTTCTATAGTATTTATGGGCTTCTAAGGAATCCAAAAGACATACCTGAAAAGGAAACCAATCTATTGCAGCCATTATTTAAGAAGTTACAGCAAGATGCCAACACAACTAGATTTTATAGAGATATAATTGCCAAAAAATAATGGATTCAAAATTACAATAATTTCAATGTAAGCCATTAAAACCATCACCAAGCGAATGCAGGATAACTAGAGAGCTGAGTTGACGGATATGGAGAGTTGACGGTACTAAAAACTTATTGAAAATTACTGCAAAAAAAAAAAGAAAATAACCTAACAATAATGGCGAGCATATCTTTAGGTGCCTCTCGATTGATCCAAAAACGGCAATTTAGGAATAATTTCTTTCTGCGTGCCTCATCGCGGATACCCTCTGCCAGTTCACTCTGTTCGCCCTCAGCAATACCGATATCAGGCATGGGCTCATTGTCTGCATCAGGACGTTTAGCGAGTGGCCGCGCTAAACTATACACCTTCTCTTGTTCTTCCTCGTCGTCAACACTCGATTGCACCTGAAAAGAGTTTACTTTAAACACTCCGAAGAAAACATCGTGACAACACTTCGATTGACGGTAATCCCCAAAAGCTCGGTTCGCTCAGCATCAGCCAATGCTCAGATATACACCACATATTTTACAGGGAAATCGAACAGCGGCAAGAACTAAGTTCACCACTGGCTCAAATAGCCACTAAGTCGCGAGTATCCTTTGTCGCCCTGTCTGAGTTACTTAAACGCCCTCCCCACCAACCGCATTCGGCATTCAGGCTGAGTCCAACGCGAAGAACGAGAGACTATGAACCACAAATACGCAAAACGTTGATGAAACAAACAAGCTCACTTTTTGATTAGATGAAGAGTAGGCAATCTGCGGTGGATAGAAGAGGCCAATGGATTGATAGAGTCGATAATTGACAAAGCTGAGCATCGCAGAATAGAATTCAGCGAACGTAGCCATCACCGAGAAATCCACCTCCGTTACGTGTCCCACACCGCGCTCATGCGCTACGATCCACGTTAAACGCTCACCCATCACATGCGCTTCGTAATATATGCCCTTTATCGAGATAAACACCTAGAAATAATTACTGTAATTAATCGAGCGTAGTTGGAAGACGAATAATGCACCGGACAGATTAGCGTCGTAGAATTTATGCATCGATTATGTCGACGAGGAACACCGGCGATGATACAAAACTTCACGTTCCTCGTTGCAGAGGGTAGTGCCTTTTATAATAACTGCTGCAGCAAGCCTTCAATATTTTAACAAATGAGTAGAAGTAAACCTCTAAACCTCCTCCGAATTAGTTAACAAATAGCCAAAAAAATAAGAACCGTAAATGAATTTGGTAATATTGTATCATGTCCGCATGGACGTCAGTTTTACATCCCTAAATATGCGCATTTTTGCGCACGCCAAGAATGGAAGGTGCACCAAACAAAGCGACATCATAAAATAAAGAAAAGGTGGCACTAACCTTAGTAAGTGAATGCGATTCGATGATGAAGTTGTTGAATTCGGCGGTGAGCCGTCTACATGCTGCCACCAACGATGCTTTCACAATCTTCGTATGTGGTAATATCGCAAATGCAAAACACAAGCAAAGCGCATCATCCAAATCGCGTAGTGCTGATGCAAATGTTGGATATCTTTAATACGGAAATTATTTTTCATCAGTACATATTAATCGTCAAAATATTACATAATAGTTGAAAGTAGTAATGGTGATACCTGATTCAAGCTTAACCCAAAAGCATTCCACGTGTGAAAGTTCCACACAACGAAACACTTAAATTAAAGGTGCAGAAAGTAATTAATGAATGAATGAAGCCTGAAAAGGTAAAAACCGTGCATGTCCTAATGCTTTTCTTATCGACTAGTACATAAAATCTAGAGAATCAATGTATAACCTCTCTTTTACGATGGTGTCGAGCTGATATTCCGGTCGTCTTTCATAGAGCCTTTTGACGCGATCTTCTTCTCGTTTCGCTTTTGCTGTTGTTAAACGTCGAAGAAAAATCTTCAGTAAACATATTCGTTAAATATATCAATCAAAAAAAAGAGAATTTCAATAAACGAATTCGACGGAAGAGTAACATACATCGCAGATGTCCTTCCACTTTTCCCTCAACCGACAAGTATCATCGTATAACATAGGTGGGGAACAGATTTTAAGCAAAAATGAGGTATAGTTTCGATGAGTAATTACGTTGTCTTCATAGGATCAAGGAAAGGAAAAAGTGAAATATATAAGTCATTGATTCATTCATATTTTGTTATTAATAAAAAAGAAAACTGAAAATATATGCATAAATTAGTAATGAAAATAAAGATAACCTTCCGTGTAAATGGAAGGCATTAGGTTTTCCATAAAATAAACTTCGAAAATATGCATTCAGTTGATATCTATTAATAAAAAAACACAGCAATCTTTTGCTGTTCTATGAATCCAACGATCATTTAACGAATGTTCTGACGTTTAACCGTAATAAGTAAGCAAACAACAGGCTATACAATCGCTGAGCTATAAAAAAAAAATCCCTTATCCTTTCTTCTCCTATAAATTATAAAAATAAAATAAATATAGCTAAATAAGCGTACCTTATAATCGCGAAATTTGTTGATAATTGGCTCTGAGGCAAGGAAGTTGATATCTTTAACGTAGTAATATACTCGATTTTCAGTGGTGCCTTTATTGACTTTCTTCTTGTGGAGCGGCTCATGAGGATAGATACCTTTGAGGATACAAAGACGTCGGAAATCTTTCAACGGTAATTGCAACTTTTTCAACGCTTTCGTTCGTGTTATGTAGTTCGTTGCCGCACCAGATTCATGCTGAATACAACTTATATTTTTTTAAAAAATTTCATCGTTTTTTGTAAATATATTCATAAAAGGTTGAAAAAATTCAGCGATTGTATAAATAATTGTAATTTAAAATATCCCAATAAAAATAGCGATCCGCAATGTCGAAAGCTTTTTGAAGAGATTTCACTCGTCTATTTTTACCGCACCCAAATTAATCAGCTGTTTACTGTCGAAACGATCAAAATATTTCATTTCAAAGAAATTTGCATGAAAAAACTATCGACGATTTTATTGAGTGGTAATTCTGTTATCACTTTTTTTGTTGTGAATAGTTAAGGCATTGCTAATAATTTCCCCATGAAAATATTTTGAAGATTTAAACGAATATTCGTCTTAGTTAAGAATGCAGTTAGAAATTAGGATAAAAACACCTTTTTTGAGCGTATCTTGCTGATTGAAAAAAGAAAAGAAACGTCAGCCAAAAAGAAAATAAACCAACTCCCCCTTTTATTTCATAAAGAAATCTCTATGTTTGATAATAACTTCTATTAGCATCTGATTCAATCTCATGCAAAAAAAAATCTTCCAAAGTGTTTTACCTTTCTTTTTATCCTCATCTTGATAGCCAACTATCTGAAAGAGGTGTTAACACGCCAATAATTTCACCTTTCAGCCCTAAAAACAATCAATAAAAGCCATAACGATGAACATATCTAGAAATGTAATATCAGCATATTGAAGATCACAATAACGAATCGAGAGGAAGCTTCTGAGATGATAATACGTTTGAAATACGATGAATTTAAAGCGCAATTCTAAGTCTGAAATGAGAAATCGACAAAGAAAATATACAACTGTTAAATCGATTAGAAACATTTTCTGTATAAATCAAATCATATCATTTATGTGCACTCGAAGAGATCATACAGTTTCCAAGATTATAGAAGCACAGGGCTAAAATACTAAACGAATAGACCATAAATCAAATGATGCATGATATGTCGAAAAATGCATCACAGAAGATGGCACAATATGCGCTTTCTTTATTCCGTTGATGCAATGAATTTCGCAAAAAAAAAAAAAAAAAAATGCGCACTGTGCAAGTACAGTTTAACCTAATGAAAAGCTGGCATGAACCTTACATAAAAGTTCGCTTTACTTAAACCAGGTGGTGATAAAACGCGGTCTGACCACTCGCAAACTGCATCTAGGCTCATTCTTAAGTCCATTCCTCTTTCTGATTTATACGGATCAAATCGGTTATTGCAAGAAGCCAGCTTGGACAAAGTCTGTATCGATGGAATTCGAGGTCCTGATTCGAGATTTCCGAGTCGGAACTAGTAGACAGAGAGATACATAGAAACGCGGAAAACCAAAGATGAACAACCCAGCCGTAATACCTTTCATGGGGCGAATTCTTGTTAGCGCACAAAAATGAAATTAAAGTAGTCAGAACGCGATGTTTTTGGTTTAAAAAAACCGGCAAGGACAAATTTCGGGATTCGGAAATAATACTTGGCCTCTCATTTATGTAATCACTTCGGTGGATCTGAGTTAAACCTGGTCTCGGCTTCGGTCCCCAGCAGAACCGAGAAAGGTTCTCAGGTACCAGTAGCTACAAGGTTCAGTCCACGATCATATGAGATAGGTTATGCTTTAACTCAATGAAGCGACCGCTTCCAATCCACGCAAGTCGAGCATCGAGACCAAGCTTAAACCAGCTAAACCGCAAAGTAAGTAGAGCTAATAACGTCGGACGTGGAATTTAAAAAAAAAAAACGACGCGCTCTCATATATGGAAAATAGGTAAATAAAAGTTGAAATATTCGAGCAAAAAAGAGAGTCGAATAGGAACTTTCTCACTGTCCGAAATCATATATGGTGATAATATATGGAAAAATAGAAACATCCGGTCATGGTGCTAACCATAAACAAAATCAAGTTCGCCCGAGACGTGTGACCACCTTATATCACAAGGAAATACAACGCATGTGCACGTAAATTAGCTCCCCCCGGAAAAAAAACACCCACAAAATTATTTGAAAATTAAAAATCCAGCGTTCCACTTTCAAATTATTTTAGCTGTAAGAGTTGATCAATGGAGAATCGAAACAACTACCTGCAGCACACGGTATTTTCTTTCAATAAGAAACATTAGACTGCCTGATGTTATTTTAACTTTCTAGTCGACTAAAAAATCTTATGCGTTCTCTATGCTTTCCATAATGTTTGCATTTTACAGCTTCTTTAGTATGGATTACTTGTGTAATGCTTTAATATAATTTCACAGCTCACTTGAAATTACTCGTAAAGTTTTACCTCTGGTGAAATTTGCAGCATAAAGATACTTGATCGATATCGTTTGCCTAATTGAAGTTATGTCTGAATGAATATTTATCTTTGTCGTCGAAGTTGTCCCGGTGGGGGGGGGGGTTGGGGGATGGGGGGAATGTTTACCGTTCCTCTGATTGAAGAAGCTTGCTAGCTTTGTTGCAGTTATAGTGCGGAACATATGCGTCCGCAATATTGCTAACTATTTTAGGTTGTCGGTGTGCATGACCTGAGCTTTTTGGGGTTTGGGTTACATCCGGTCATGGTGCTAATTGCAACCGAAAGCAAGTTTCACTCATTTCTCTATGGTTATAAGCTAAATTTGATCGGTACTTGGGTGGGATTTAACGCCACCTTCCGAAGATGCTATTATATTTCCGCGGTTGAGTCCGCGTTCTCATAGTTTTTCACTTCAATTGCAGTAATGTGTATTCGCTGCCTTTTTTTAAATTATTAGCTTTTGTTATCTATTTTTGCATCGGTTTTGAAAGATATAATAGGGATATGTTTCACCTTACGTTCATTTGCGGTGTCAATATCTTTCATATAGGTAGATTTGCTGTGAGTTGTTTCTTCTATTTCACATGAAGATGGAGTTCACTAAAAGCACTTGCCACAGTAAATCTTGTTCAGTTGTTTTGCATGATTACTTCATCAAAATGCACTTGTTCATCGCTGTTTCTTTGTCGCTTTTTAGGAATAATATCATTTATTACCTTTCAGGTAGAGGTCTATCGAAATGAAGGTAATTGAGTCGCATGATACGGTGAAGTTCCCGGAGGGGGTTACATTTTCAATCAACAAGAGGAGAGTAACGGTGAAAGGACCACGTGGTACGTTGACACGTGACTTCCGCCATGTGCATATGGAAATTGAGCGTGTCGGCAAAGATACGATTCGTGTGCGTAAATGGTTCGGCATCAGAAAGGAAATTGCCGCAATTCGCACGGTGTGCTCTCACATCGAAAATATGATCAAAGGCGTGACGAAGGGTTATCGCTACAAGATGCGATCCGTTTATGCGCATTTCCCAATCAATATCTCACTTCAGGAGAAAAACACAGTCGTTGAGGTGAGGTTTTTCTTGCTCGGCTGCAATCTGACATTTCCGCTTAGCTTGAGCTCATGTATTTGAGGATATCAGTTTAGGACATTGCTCTACATGGTGATCATTATGCATTAAGCGGGGGTATTGATAATATTTGTGAACCGAAGCTAATGTCCACTCTTTTTGTATTTATAACTCCCGGGGATTATGCTGTTCATAATTTTCCAAAAAGGGTATCTATTCAGCAGTCGTTGAGACGGCCGAAATAGTATATTCAGGGAGATTTGAAGGAGAAGCGTATTTAACAGCATTTTCGTTTTCCAGTTGTCCGAGCATCTTAGATTTGCTAGCAGTTTCGCAGACTCGCTCGCTGTTTCGGTCTGATAAAAACCGATTGAATGTGTGCCACCTCGGAATGGAGGGCTTATCTACAGATAAAGAAAGGGAAGAACTTAAAGCTGTGCAGTTTTTCGACGTTGACGTTTATGAGCGCAGATGAAGCTTTAAAGCAAGAAAATACAGTTGTTGTGTATCGTCACTGAAAAATGAGCGGTTATTCATAATAAAACTCAATGATCCAAGAATTGTGCAAATGTATAAATGCGCTTCGTTTTATGTCTAAATTTCTACATGCAGATATTCTATCTTTATGTTTTAGGCTTCTGACACTATCATCTTCCTTTGTAAAACCATAAAGAAACATTATAGATATGCGCGTAATGCGTTTCGCTAGAGAAGAAGTGAGAAATTTTGTATTAAAACTTTCTGCCAAATGTTGCATCATCGTCAAAATGATGAGCAGGAATTCAAAGAGGTGGAAAGGGTTTTGATGATGGATCGTTTAATTTAAAAAAAAAAAGAAGGTTGCCATTGAATCAAGCACTTGGTTTGATGGGAAGTGTGTTTTTGAGCGCTTCAATAGATGTGGATCAGCGATCCCCTTTGTGGCACTAAAGTCATCAACTTCTATTCAAAGATGTTTTAATGGTTTTTTTGTGAGGGAATTCTCTACGATATGCTTACTCTATCTTTTCATCTAATGGATGATTGGTATTTATTGATATTTGTTGTTTGCGGTTAATGTTTTAGCTATGAACATTTTGTTAAAACATATTATTTCGGCATAACGATTGAATTTACCGAACTGTACTCGATTCACCCTCCCTTTTGCCATTTTATTGTCCATCTCTTATCATAAACTCTCACGTTTGTGTACTCTTACCCAAAAGTAGTTTGCCGTCTAATCACTGCGTAACGTTTTACCAAATCGTTTTCCATTTAAAGAATTTTATACGCCATTAGTGTGAAACTCCGTTGATAGTGTGCAGTGAATATTTAGATTTGGAAGCGCTCTTACTGGAAAAGGGTCGTCTGCGCTGTAATCTGTTTAATCGTTTCATGTGAGTGAATAGCGAAAGCTTGAAAAGCTTCAGGAAAGAGAAGTGTTGAAATGCAAGTAAGTTGTGCCGGGAACTGTTGCCTTGATAGGAAAGCTGCAGGTACCGTGTAAGTGGTGCCTCACTAAAATAACCTAGAGTTACATAGAGTAAATGATAGTTGCAGTGCTCTTACCTTGAGGTTTAAAGGCTGGACCATTCGTATAATTGTCTTTTAGCTAATAGGAATGCCAAGTTGTCTATGAATATCTGCGGGAATACGTTCCATTCATCGGAGACCTTATGATGTAGTGTCAGCGCTACTACACATATATCTTTTAATCACCTGTGTGAAGGTTGTGAGTAAAACGTGGCCAGTTCATTTTTTGTGTGATTCTGATGAGTGGGCTAAAAGATTGAAGGTTGTGGAGGTGGTACGGTGAATATGCTTCCTGAATGTTTGTTTAATTTGCAGGTCCGAAATTTCTTGGGTGAGAAGATCATTCGGCGCGTACCATTGCCCGAGGGGGTTACGGCGACGATGTCGACCACCCAGAAGGATGAATTGATTGTTGAGGGTAACGACATTCAACTCGTCTCGCAAGCGGGTAAGCACTACGAAAGACCTCCGTTGTTCACGTACATAGGACATTTGTGTATATCTAACAAGTGTAGCTATAAGATGAAGTGCAAATTCTTCCTTTATTGCATAAAACTTATTTGGCAATGAATAGTTGCACGTTCCGATGTCAGTACACTAACAGTACGATTCGAACGAAGCCGATTTTACAGAGAATAATGTTGTGGAAGCGATTGCCATAGGTGGCTATGAGAGGAGACGAGGTGGGAAAAGGGGTGGTAAGGAATGAGGGCACAGGTTCATCCTAAATTTCGCCAAAGACAGCAAGACTTCCGTTGCTTTTTCGATTGCTGCTCTTAAATATGAGGAAGCTGTTGACACCATCTGGCTCATCATGAAAATTTTCCTCTATTCCTCCGTTTAGCATGCATCACTTCTTCTGAGCGTATCATGTTTAAGAATCGAGCTGAACGTTATTAAAATATTGTAATGGTGCATCACTTTAAGGTAGGTTGTCTGATTTAATTTTAATTGTGCTATCACATTACAGCGGCGCGTATCCAGCAGTCGACGACAGTTAAGAATAAAGACATCCGTAAATTCTTAGACGGTGTTTACGTAAGCGAGAAGACGACGATTGTCGAAGAGTGAAGGAATCATTACGCATTGTTGAGATGATTGAATTTGTTACCGTTATGCGTTTCTTGTAAAGGAAGTTGTTGAATATGCCATTATTTCAGTTTGGCATTGTTGCCGCACATCGCAAGATAGAATGCACTACAGTCATGACGGCTTAATTGCATATTAAAAACGAGTGACATGAGTGCGGGTTCTTTTATTCAGATTTGATGGGCTATAGTTTGCATAATTCATCAAAAGCAATGTTCCAATTTTTCGGCGACATTCACATAGACGGCCTTAGTTTGAGTGAATGAACGCAAAGTTTCAATGCTGTTTTCGCGACCGTGGCCTGAGTTCTTATAGCCACCGAACGGAACATCTACCTATAATTCATTATTGTTTTCATTTATAAGCGAGCATATGCAAACATATTGACTTGATTTCCTTTAGTTGAAAGGAGAGGTGATAGGAAATAAAACACAGACAGTGCATAGGAAATTTCTCTTGAGCAGTAATAAGTGATGATAATCCGATGATTCAGACCAATTGCCTATTTGATCGCGACCTCCTTGTGTTGGATGAAGCAACATAAAAGCGATTGCAATAAGCACAAATGCCACGTTTAGGTTGAAAGCAAATCAACCTGAAGCACGAGATTACATGCGAGTAACGAAGTCAGTGCTCGAGGTTAACTGCTAGATTCATCATATCATTAACTGCGTATGCTTCATAAGAACCACCATTCACTTCACTGCGGTTCTCTTTGTCAAGAACCAATGGTGAAATAATGACTCTCTAGAAACTCGAAGGCTCTGTCTGCATGGGTGTTGGGAGTTTTTCTCATGCGGGTTATCCATATAAGTTCTTGTGATGACTTGGATTGTTCTGGTGGCACAGTAATAAACTGTGCATATTTGCTCGCGAGGTGTTTACAGTAAAAGAAATTGATGAAGGCATGAAGCTACATTCGTATCAGTTTATCAGTTGAGCGGTGAATAATCGTTAGATAAGACACTATGGAGTTGTCATCAATAGCCGTCGTCTCTTGTGGGTGAGTTGCGGAAAGACTGCAATGCTGATAAGTACTCAAGGAGGTTTGCTTCATATTCCGTTCCTATGCATTTTCAATGAAACAAATGGGCAAAAAAGAAAAAAAAAACAATCTAACTTCCGTATCATTGTAGGTGTTAATATATACGGTGCCAACTTGAAGTCTTGCGGATACTCGATGTGCTTTTGCAAGATCACTGCAAAGAACATATCATTGCATTGCAAATATCATTGCAAATAGCGGCATCAAAGCATTCGTCCAACAATACAACAGTC
Source organism: Ascaris suum (assembly GCA_013433145.1). NCBI lineage: Eukaryota > Metazoa > Nematoda > Chromadorea > Rhabditida > Ascarididae > Ascaris > Ascaris suum. Next base: position 10,440,256 of record CM024170.1, on the reverse strand, counting down.
CTCGGAATCATCAATAATTTTCTAATCACTATACAGCTCCAACTCTATTTATAACATTATTGGTTCCTCTTTCGCAGAATTTGACGGTTACACAATCGTTTCTTATTAATTTTCCATCTTTAAATTCCGTAGCAACCTTCATTTCTGAAATTATCTAATTCACTACAATGGGTGAATCGCCTCGATCCGCCCGCATTCATAATAAACAAAACTGTGCATCTGGAATTTTTATATATATTCGTTCATTTTAATCGTAGTTTTTAAAATTAAGTGATGAAAATTTCCCTCAGTGGGTAAGGCGTTGCAGTAAAGAAGTTGATCGCTACAATTTTTCAACAATCAATTAAAAAAGAATTACAATGAAACAAAAACTTAAATATTTTTTTGGGGGATTGCAAAGGGAGATGGCAGTGGATGGAGTGAAGCAATTCGGCGCGATCGTGACGTTACTGTCTTTCAAATGTTTCCTCTTCTACTCTTATCCATTGTGCCTTTTAATCCTTTTTCAAGCGGTTCTTACACCATCCCTTTTATACCGATATTAATTGTAATTGAAAGTACAAGCAAACAAACTACTTTTGAAGCGAATATCCTTGTTTACTGTTGCCACTACCAGTGCACCTTGGTGGGGATTCATTTACCGCGAGCATCTAATCTGCTGCTAACACTTAGTTCATTACTAACAATTGATCTATTTTTAGCATCCGATCTACTCTTCACATCTAATCTACTGGTAGCATATCTTCACATGGTGTTCGGTGCGGTTATTCATATACACCAAATTCTCTGCGATCGTTGACGCATCACTCCGTTAACGGTATCGCCCTGGATGATCTCTGCGCTGAAGTATACGCTGTTATGAGTAAATATAAACGATAAGAAGCAGTCCTTTCTCGGCGTCATCTTTGTGTCTGATTATCCTCATTTTGCGAATTTTCTCTTGCAGTCTCTATCTTATTCCATTTTCATCTGTTGCAATCGAACCATATAGCAAAGGCGCCTTCGTTGCATAACGGTTACGAGAATCGTATATAACGGTGAGCCTATCGAATAAATTGCCATTGTTTTCTGTGTACTTCAGATTAGCAGTGCACTTGTGACGATAGCGATGAGTGTGAGGAGTTGGACATCGTCGACGTGTCGGATGAGAACGAGAGGAGGACGTTTCTGCATGGCTATTAGAGGTCGATGAGATCGTCGTGGTGTATCTTTCAGATTTGGAGCTATGCTTAGTCTACATAAGTGACCGACTTCTAAAGATGAGTTTCATCAAGTTTGCCTCTTTTCGTCAAATCCATCTTGCAACGGAGGAAATAGGAGATGATTTTCAGCGGCATGATCAGCATCTGCCACAGGTAAGGGAGCCCCTCTTACATCGCCATCTTGGAGATATTTTCACATAAAGGCACCTAAATTTTATCGATATTAGCATGGGAATAGACTTTCCCCTGGTATGGGCATACCGGATTGGAGTAGGTAGAGTTGTTACAGTGAAGAAAGATGATGGTGCGTCAACGTCAGGAGGAGGTGATAAGCGCTGATGCATAATTTATTTTACTGACGTCAAAATCCTTTCACCCTGGAAAAGAACGGAATATTCAGATTCATGAAACATTTCATTAGTCATTTCTAAAAAATGTAGTATTCGATGAATTCCTACAGCTGTAGAACGGACTCAGGGAACATGATGGTACAATGAAATATGGTTGGAGGGGGGGGGGTGGGACGATAACCTCGGAATTAATTTAGAGGTGTGAAGCGATGCGGACCTTTCGATTCAATATGCAAATGCGTCCGAGAATGCAGCGGGAAGGAGTGAACTTTGCACGTCTATAGATCTTGAAAAGTGGCCAGATGTTGGTCATGTGTTCGGCGGTGACGACGACGAAGGAACGATTGCAGAAGCAAATTGGTGATATCATAGTGGCCGCACTGAAGAATATTGGTAAGCAGTTGCATAGTTATTCGCTGTGAATTTTCCCACTGAAAAAAAAAGAATCGAATAACGTATTCGCTGTTTCGGATTTCGTTATTGCTTGTTGGTGTTTAAACATCGCAACAATGGGGACGTGATGTGTGGTTCGCTTCTATCGTTTACTACGTAGATAGTTTTGTGACCTCTTCTTTCACTACCTTTAAATAGAGAAATCAATTGATTTCTTCAGTAGTGAATGTGGTTTCCAGTTGTATTTCGATATTTTGTGTATAGCACGAGTTCGAGATTAATTTTTCCAAAATTTTGCACTGATTTTTAGGGAAACGTTGAAATGGTTACTCGAGAGGATCGCCTAAACAAAGAGGTTCTTCGAGATGTTCTTTAGGTTGTCCATACAAGCGGCAGAATTTTTTAATCGATCCAGCTGTCGTATTGCTTTATCGTTGTCACTTTAGTCACCAAAAAGTAATGTCAGCAGCGCTATTCATTTCCTATTGTTGCACATTTTTTAGCATGTAATTATGACTTAAAGAGTAGGCATTTCGACTTTTTCGATGATGGCATCACTGCGGGTGGGTATTTTCGAGGAATTAGCGCTGCTGACATTACTGCTGCAATCGATGGAAAATGCAAATTGTGAGAGGCTGGAGACAGGTGGAAGAGGTGATTGAATGCTATATGCATATCGCAGCCCTTCACTTAACGTGAACCAAGTCAACCTGCTTTTGCAGGTATTCGGCTCGAAATGCTTCTAATCACTCCATCGAGCGAGTTGCAAAATTTGAGCAGGTACAGCGACTGGAGAGGAACTGCAAAACAATCGGGAGGATGGACGACAAAACCACGAAATTCTATGTTGGTCTTATTTTTGTGGGACATTGCTGGGGCGTATGCATTGCCAATTTCCGACTGATTGAGAGGAGAAGAGAGGAAATACTTTATTGTTTTATTAAGAATTGCATCTTACAGCCGGCTGTTCTTCCAATTAGCGGCCGCTATTTAAAATACAATTGCACTGTTTGTTGTGTTTTTTTTTTTTTGTGTTTTTAATGAATATTCCTGAATAAATGAACGAGTGAGAGGTGTATGTTTCTCAGTTCTTTTATTTTAAATGATTTTCATGATTTTAAGTGACAGTTTTTGAGCGTTTTCTGTATTTCTGAGAGAAGACGTACATCGTATTTCCAGATTGGTTTTTTATGCAATTTAAATAGAGCGTTAATATTCTGTTCCAGTGGGATGTTGTTTTAATATCTCACTAGTATTTATGTTTTTCCTCGTTATTTAACGTGTTAATTTGCGGTTAGTTTGCTTTCATATCAGTTCTTCCATTCTTCTTTGTGAGCATTTATTTCCAGAGGAATGTGCAAGGAAATCTCTAGCATTATTAATGTTGTTGTTGTTGTTTTTTGGTTCTTACATCGTTTTAGTGGAAATACTGGGGATTGTCGCTAAGTGCAATAGTGGTGTATCGTAAGCGTTGTGCTGATCGGTTAGATGGTCGTATATTGGAGATATATGCACCTTACAACGTGATTTCACAGTTATATGTGGTTTAAATGAGCCGCCGCTATTGTGCATCACCTGTAGGCTGTGCTAAGCGTTGTTTTTATCGTCTATTCCAAATAACTGAACTAACGGAAATCATAATTAAAGGAGCAGCTAATAGAATCTATAGATTTATTCCCAATGATTACTGCAATATTTGTTATATATTCGAATGTTTTCATAAAAGCGCAAAATTATGCTCGTAATTATGCAAATGATAGTGCTGTTATTGATTGATAAAGTGATAATGTACGCAAGTGATAATTGATAAACTATGCAAATGATATTCTTAACGTCAATAACAGTTAATATTTCAAACGATAGCTGCCGTTTAAAAACTATAAGTGCATTTTTTTTTTTGAATATACACATTTGGATATGATTGATTAATTTGTTCGATTAGTTTACGTTGATGTGATTCAAATTGCTTTATTTGTCTTTTTATGTTTTAGTTATTTCGTTTTATTTCTCTTTTATTTAAAATAATTTCTAAATGGTGGCGAATGTTTTTCACTTATTCGTTCATTTTCGTTTATTTCTTTCTGTACGTCATGATAGAATATTGTTGCTATATTTCGTTGTTTTCCTCTATAAAGAACTTTGAGTGTGAAAATATTCGTATAGTCGGTGTTGAATGCACAATGAATGCATATAAAATTACTCAATAGTGCAGAAAAAGATATCGGATGTGAATAAAGAAATTTAATATTTGCATTATAAGATATTTTCAATTATTAAAGTGATTTAACTCTCATCCTAATATTGGCATTGATTTTTTTTTAGTTGTTTTAATTGAAATAGATCGATATTTTCCTCAAAATTCGCAGTCTTATTTTCTCCAACGATAAAATTTGTCCCTATATACGTGAAAACTTTGAAGTGAATAGTAACTGAGGCACATTGAATTTTGGTTTAAAATTTATCTAAACTAATAAAAGAAGGTAGCCAAGGAGTTACAGATGAGAATCGTTGCATTAATGCGTAAATACATGGATACACTTATGGTCAGTACACATAAAGTGGAATAGTACAGTCAAACGTGAAAATTTGAAGCGAGAAGCATAAGTTCAACTCACGACGTGATGATGCCGGCAGCTAGACCATATTGGGTGTTGTTCGCACGTTGCACTACTTCATCTTCCGTATCGAATATCAAGATCAGCATAACGGCACCAAATATTTCCTCTCGTGCAACCTTAATCAACAATTTATCTATGTGACTGTATTTCATGTAAAGATCCTTCTTCTAAATAATCATAAAGAATAACCTCATACGTTTTTATGCAATAATATTCTGGAAAAAAAGCAGTAAACAGTTAGAATTTCAGCGGAAATTTTGAATAACGTTTAGTGATTGCTTGTTTCGAAATTCTTCTATAATTAAGCCGACCTTCATGCTGTCGTTAACATCAGTGATCACTGCAGGAGTGAAATAGAATCCATCTTCAACGTTATGTGGATGTACACGTTCACCGCCGATTAGTACTCGAGCTCCCTGAAATTTTTGCCGTACTAATATTACAATATTTGTAAACAAAGAAAAAAATGAAGGAAAAATTGAGCTCGAACTCTTCATACTGAAGAAGCAACTTTTTGCAACATTTCAAGCGCAATGTCACTCTTACGCAACACCTCTTGTTTAGCTGAGTTGACATAGTCGAGCACTCGTTTTAGATGCTGTTCATTGATCGTTGCACCAACTCTTGTCTCTTCTTTCAAAGGGTCTCCAATAACCAGATTCGACTTGACTTCCTCAACTATTCTCTTCGTAAATTCATCCACCAGACCACGTTGAACGAATACTCTAGTTGCATTGGAGCATACTTCACCTGCAATACTAGCAATGCACAAACTGCATGCAAGAAAGAGAAAGAAGATACGCTATGAAAGCTACGAGAGCTGATTTTAGTATAAGCTTCACCTACGAAGCTAGAAAGATAAATGCTATGGTGCTATTAATTGCGTGGATTTCTGTTTTTTTCGTAAGTGATATTGCTTCATAATGCAGTATTCAGGATGCTTGCTCATCTTTTGTAAAGCCGAAGCGCGATAACGCCCCACATTCATCTCTCCCGCACATGTAGGGTGGTGAGGTGGTGGGGTGATAGGGGGACGAAGGACGTTGATTTTAAATAAAAGGAGGAATATATTAACTGATACCTGAAAGCAATATGAGACAAGTGGAAACAGAAATAAACTGTTTTTGCACTTAGGGAATCCAATTAGTTTTTAGGCTTTAACACGATGGGGTGATAAAAAATTTTGGAATATTTCTTCACTAATTTATGTTTATTAAAAAAAAAAAGAAACTCACCTCAACTAAAGATTGAGTATCACAATTTCGCGTCATTATTTATAAGTTACCTTGATTAAGGAAGTTAGCGAGCATAGCGGCAGCTATCGCAATATCCAATTTTGCATCATCGAAAATGATTAATGGCGATTTGCCTCCCAATTCGAGGGTTACCTATAACACTAATCACTGAGAGAACATTAAAAGCGTTCTATTTCGATCCTTCAACAATTTTGGTGAAAATTTCAACGTGAAGTATTCAACTGCTAATTTTGTTATATCATTGCGAAATTTGCAGCACGAAATAGAAGTTTTCTACACTTAATGCTGCATTTTTTGTCGCTTTTTTTCCTATGTACTATCGTTCACTACTTTTCTTAAAGTGCTTCTCTTTTTTCTTCCTTTAAATCATTCCACTGCCATTTCAAAGAATCCGAATCATCCAAGGAAGCAGTATAGATAGAAGAATATTTCCTATTTATAAAAGCTTGAAAATAGTTCAGCGAAACGGCGCTCACTCAATGCTGAGCAGATATGGAAAGCGAATTATTTATGCAAATGAAATGCACAACCTACCGGTTTAATGTTCCGTTTTGCGGCATTCATTTGTACAAGACGTCCACTAGCAACCGAACCGGTGAATGTCACCTTCATTACTTTTTCGTGCATTGTCAACGCTTCACCTGTCTCCGCTTCTCCCTATGAAATGAAATTTTTTTATATTTTATGAGTTCGTTACAGCATAATTTACTGTCTTTTCATTACGCTAAAAGGTAAGGATAATTAAGTATTACCGCTAGCAATGAGCTGTGCTCTTATCATAAGAACTATTTCGGAAGAATTCGCTGCCACATAATGGATGCACGATTTTTTTGAATTCGGGGCTACTTTTACAATAAAAGAGAGAGAAACTCCTACGAGACAGTACTACATGCGTCCTCAGGTATGAGTGTGGATCACATTACCTGTACAACGCAGAAAATGTTCGGAGGTAAGCCGGCGGCGGTCAGTATTTCGCCAATGAAAACAGCACTAATCGGTGCGAATGGACTTGGCTTGAAGACAACAGCATTCCCTGCTGCGAGTGCTGGTGCTATCTTCCACGTTGCCGTCTGAAAATAAATGATGAACAACATAACTCTCTTTTTATTCGCTTAGGTTAAGGCGAAAACAAACCTGGAAAGGATAGTTCCAAGCACCAATGCCCGCAACAACACCCAACGGCTCTCTGCGTGTATAGGCGAATCTTTGCTGCGATCCACCGGGAACTTCTATATAGCTTCCTGAAACACTTGCTTTATGGCCGTGACTGTGTTCAGCGTATAGTACGAAACATCCATGACTAATGTCCGAGAGCTTGAATATTAGCCAACTGTCTAAAAATTTTTTCAACGCATCAATAGAAGGTATATATATATATATATATATATATATATATATATATATATATATATATATATATATATATATATATATATATATATATATATATATATATATATATATATATATATATATATATATATATATATATATATATATATATATATATATATATATATACTGAATCTGATAGTAGTTAATAGCTTGACTGTTCCACACCAATATTGCCTTCACTTATTAAAATTCACTTGTCCGTATGGCGCTGTCCATACGCGCTATCTATATAAACACGAAGTAACCAGTAAGATCAAGTTCATTTCATATACGAGTTCTTTTCTCATGTGAGTTGGACTTTACTCGATTCACAACTGGCTGGGTTGGCAATCTAAAGCTCCAATCGTTATTTGAACGATGTGCTTGAATGCTTCCTTTGATTTCGCTGATCTCAATTGGTTAATCAGTAAGCCTCAGTAGCCAATCGTACATGAATTTGCAATGAACACAAAATGCAATTAAAAGAGGGCAGTGAAAACCTTGAAGGACAGCTGCTGCAATTCCGCCATAGAAATCGAATGTATCAGCACTCGACTCAAGGTCCATTCTCGCCTCGTAGATAGGTTTCCCATTGCCACGTGCCTCCCAGCGAGCTAGCTCTTCCAGATGCTCCTGGAATTCTCAATAGTCCTTCACTAATGATTAAAAATTTCGACAAGAACGTTCCAGCAGTGCTGTCAAAAATTTCTTAGAATTCAAGAAAACTCTTGAGAGCTATTCGCATTTATTATTGGGCGCATTTGCAACACGTTCGAAGATACTTCAGAGATACATGTTTACTTCATTTTCGGCAATAACTCAGTATTTACAATTTCTACACCTGGCAAACCGTTTATGGAATGATCTTTGATCTAGCGTTGATTACCATCTTTTGCAGTCCAGCAATATACTATATTTCTTTATATGGAGGTAGGCATAGAATTTTTCAAACAATTGCGTTACTACTTCCGAAATCATTAAGTTTTTGGACGATTAAAGTAAAACTGTTAATAGATGTAAAAACAATGATTTGAAAATTTGGGTCGGAAAAGTTATCACCTACTCGAATGATATCGGCAGCCTTCTTCAACACTTTGCCCCTCTCCAGAGGAGTCTTTTGTGCCCATTGCGATTGCGCCTTGCTTGCCGCAGAAACCACCTTGTCGACGTGATCTGCATCCGATATCGGACATTCGGCCACCACTCTTCCTATATTCGAGTGATCTCATATGATAGCAAAATAGCTTCAAATATATTGAACCCACATCAGGACATTTCTAGAAAATTGATTTTATTTGCAATATGCTATAATACGCTGTTGTGTTTAGATGCTTCTATACACATTCGTAGAAATAAGAATGAAAAGCGATTTACTAAGCATATGTAGAACAAAAAAGAGAATCTTAAACGAGGCATTGAAATGAGCTTGTTTATTAATTTGATGCAAAATTCTCTTTGATAGATGAAACCTATTTCGATTTTTATTCTTATCACTGAAATATTACATAGATGGGATGATATGTTGTTAATAAAATTGTTGATGGCAAATGTTTTTTAAAAAAAGGTGAAAATTACCGATTCTTGGCTCAAAGACGTCGAATTTATTTGAAGCGCTTATCGTAGTTCGTTTGCCGTCGAAAAAATGCAAACCACCGCTCAAATCATCGACAACGTTGAATTCCATTGTTTTGTAGCGTCGAAAAAATATTCCCCAATGATCGCTTCAATTCGCTAATAATTACGATAAATGAAACCTTTTAATTTTCACTAAATATATATTTTTTTGTGCTGAAAATCTCGCAACACGTTGTTTTTATGCAAATTTTCTCAAGATTTCCGCAATATCAATTCGAGCGTTAATTAAGAATGTAACGTGCTCAGGCTTTTTTGCAATTATTGGAAAGAACTGAAAAAAAAGGATTATTTTCAAAGTCAATCGCAATAAACACAATTTTTGTTGGTCTTTAAAGAAATAAGTTTTGTTGGTCACTTGGGAGATAGTCGTCTTTCAACGAAAATATTAGCAACTGATGAAAAAGAGCAATCGTTAAATAACGAAACGCATATAGGCTCATCCGCATTTAACAATCTCCAATCCATCATCATTTTTTGAGTTCGCTGTTTGCAACCGTCAATAATATTAGATCGTGAGCTGACTGATTTAAATGAAGTTTGTTTACGAATGCTAAACATTATGGTACGAATATTCGACCATTTAGCCATTTTGCTAGTTGACCTCACCTCAGACTACTATAATATATTGAACTAGATTAGTGATCAAATAAATGGCCGGTTGACTAATTTCGTGACTTCGCAACAAAGATTATCGCTTGTTTTTGCAATCAAATCGACGGCTTCACATTAATATCGAAGAATCTGCGTACGAGAATTTTTTTTGTTAATGGCAGAAATCAGCATCTTTTTGGGATTTCTCGGGTTTGGCTTATGATGCGATTGTAATTACTTCGAAAGTAATATGGCTCCTGTTAAAATTGTTGACGAATTCAAAAAATATTTCAACCAACGGAAAGAAAATTTTCACGACTATTCACTGGCAATAATGAGAGGGAACTGACAGGTTAGTAGACAAGAAACATTACATAAGGAAATGGCCAATGGGAAATCGGCCATGGCACTGCAAGAGGCAACTATTGCACAGAACGCTGCAACTTCGGTGAGAGCATGCCAAATAGGTGGCACTTCCGTCTCGGCTAAGGTGAACCAGCCGCCTAAATAAAACAACATCCACATATGATGGAATGTGCAGCTTTTGCTCGTAGTATGTGGGCGTGGTGCGTTTTTACGTTCAGCGCACATCTTCTTGACAAGCGACTGTCAACCTGCTAGCGACAGCCCACATTGTGATGAATCAAAAATTTAAGGGAGCAGTAAATGGAAAGGAGACAATGGGCGGTGGTTAGGTTAGGTTTGTGGAGAAGGATCGAGTGTGGTACAACCTCATTAAACTACTTAGATTGAGAAAAAAGAAGAGGCTTTCAGCTATGTGAATCGAAAGTACCATTGGACTGCAGTAGATGCTCAACTCATTTGACGCATTTCGAAAAGAGCCACATTGAAGAGTTTCATAACACTGAAAGTAATGAGCAACAATAGAATATAATTCATATATCACAATAGAATATTCACTCATCACGTGATTACAACTTTGCAAGCTCAGTGGGCTAACCACTTTGTGCAATAATTTGTTATTAGTGATGATTGAATAATTATGTGGAATTAATTATGGCCGAAGTGTTTTTTTTTTGTGTTATAAAAGCATCGACAAATTTGTTCAACATGCGTTTATCGGATGTAATAAAAGAAATAAAGCGTATGAAGGCGATACTTGTAAACTATAAGTATTAGTGATGATCTATTTATGTTATTTCTATCAGTATATCTGTTCAAAGTAACATTTGGATAGGAGAATCTATGATTTGCTATTACTACTTTGTCTGAAATCCTCAAAATATTGGTCACGTCCTTTGGATGGTTTCTTTTTCATCTGTTCGCCTATTCACAGATAAGCGTTCTGTGAAATTTTAAATTTTAAAGAAATACTTTAGATATGTTTTTACCACTTTATAGAGATGTCTTGATTTATTAGGAGATGATTCCATATTTGATGAGTACATGGTTAAGGTGATCTATTACACCAGATGGACTCAGAGTTCAGTGATAACCATATTTTGATGGCCAATAAAACATCGCCTCAACGCGGCTGCGAATACGAGACCTTTGGCTTGAATGGCGGATGTTATACTACTCAGCTACAGTGAATGTTCGAATTCTCCGCTGTTCTTTCCCTAAACCTGAGCAGACGGAGCGATATAAAAATGTTGATCAGTGAAAGAGTGTTTTGGTTCAGTATCACGGAATTCGCCTAGCACTCGGAAGATTTCGGGTTCGCACCCGTCTGTGGACAATATTTTCATTAGCCATTAAAATCGATTGTTAGTATTTGCTTTAATTTAACCGTCTGCATCTACCTTGAACACACCTAGCTGCTAAGGGGAAAATGATGTGTCGTACAACAAAAACACTGTGGCAAGAGAGCACTGAGTTAGGTCCATCTATTGGCTCTTTCGTAGACAGTCCTCATGTCGAGCCTCTTTTACCAGCTAATCGCTCGTTTACTTTTTCGATCGCTTTCATAGGGCGCAATTTGATTAGTCTTGTTTGTGAATATTTATTCATCTGCTTAAATGCCAGTTACCTGATGGTTATATTTCTTCGTGAATTTTTTCGTCTTTTTAAAAAAGCAGTAAGGCTTCCCTATTAAATCACAATAGCAAAACAATGACCATGTAAACGGAATCAGTGAGGATATGATGCAATGAGCGATAACAATTCCTGATGCCTTTTGTTTAGAAAACGATGTAGCAAAAAGGTTCAAGATCCTCGGCTCTAAATATTCCTCTATTCACCTCAAGTTACACATTCTTGCTTATCTTCGTCATCAATAAACCACTTCTCAGGGATAATTTTGTTGCGAGCCTTCTCTCTGAAGCTTTCCGCTTCCCACATTCACCCCGTTTTTCCCATATTCAGCGAGATAATATACTCGTATTTCCCTCCACTCGACTCGCTCCAATTCTGAATAATTTCCTCTGAGTTCTCTATCGGAAACTTTCAAGAAGTAAAGATTGATAGTTATTCGTTGAAATAGATATTATCTCGCTTTAATATCTATGAAGCATTTTACTAATAAATGGGCAGAAATGGGCAGAAATAGCTTCATGAGAAGAAAAATGAAAAATGCTTTTCATCTCTTTACTAATAAACGACTTTCCTAATCCTATGCATATAGGTCAAAGGTCACTTCATTGCTTCATAGATATTAAAGTGTAACACAAATATGGGCACAACATTTTAATTATTTATTTGTGGCAGCATTGAAATGATCGACACAACAACGACAACGAACGAATACTCTATCGACGACTCAAATGGCTGACGCTTTATTCATCAACATCGTCAAAAAAAAAATGTTGGCAGTTCATATATAGCAGTGATTGAAATAAATTTTCCCGATAAAATATCAATATGCATATAAAAAATTGGCGGAGCAGTAAGTTTGTTTTCATTTACAATCCGTTTCGAGCTGAAGGCACCGAGAAGATCGATCTAAAAATTCAAATGCAAAATTTCTATGAAAAGAAAAATCCAATAATTTTCATACTTAATAATAATAATGGGATGTAAAATTCGAAATTCGACTATTTACGAAAGAAAATTTTTTCTCATCATGAGAATTTCTTCAAATTTTTCAAAAGAGATTTTAGAGGATTTGAAGTGACACAACGAAATTTTCTCCTAATTGTCATTCGCTAGAAGTCTTTATGATCCACATCGAAACTGAGAAAAAGCCTTAGAAACGTTGAGATAAATTTCATGCAGAAAATTTTTTTAACGTTCATATTCGGACCATTTTCATATCGTGACCATTCCTCTCGCATACTTTTCATAAACTAGATTCTACATTCATATATAAGCCAGGTCTTATCGAATCTTTCGAACATAGGAGGAAGGTCTTCCTGTCTGCAAATTTCTTTCTCTGCCCATACCTACGTTTATGTGCGCACTTGCGTTCTGGATATTGCCTTCTTGACTTATCAAAGCTAGAGTATCCTTCCAAATGTCAGATTCCCTCCAGGCTGACCTTTAATCCCTTAGGGCTTTAGAGCCCCACTTGGAAATAAAGAGAACCCCAATTTTCGACATTTTCTGCAGATAAATGACAGATCTTAGATCGGTTTACTCAGCACCCCACGTGCCTTTAACCTGTACAAGTAACGTCATGACAGCACCCTTGCTGCCGACTTATTGCGTAAAGTTCCTTAGGCTTTCGACTGCAGGGAATCTGAAAGAACCTGGTCCACATTCCAACGCGTAACCAAACGAGAAGCTTACTTAGAGGAGAATATGGGCTATTATTACAAAGTAACTTATATAAATATTGAGCATGACCTTTATTCCCAAGGGAAATCTGACACTGAGCAGATTACGGAATACAAAGACCAAATGCTCAGGTTCATTCAGTAAGTCAAGAGTATGAAGGATTACTACAAATTAACTGTTATATTTTAAAGTAACTGAGTTATTAAGCGAAACATCCTAACGAACCAACTCACTACCTTCGACAGGTCACATAATATATTCGCTCATTTTATTTACTAAACTTTATTTAGTGCACCATTGCCTCTAACTCAAATGTGCAATTTAGTAATATTATCTATTATTCTTCACCTGTCGCCTCAACGTTAACCAACGAGACTTTCACTGTTATCATGCGTTGGAGACAAGTCGATTCAATGGCACTTTTAACTAGTCCGTTAAGTGATCTCAACTCACATTAGTAATTTTATACGAGCTCTCTAAACTCTTAACTCGCCATCGAAATTTCAAAAATAAATATCGGTAACACCCCCTCCCCCCTCTCGGAAATGTGTTTTTCAATGGTTCCTCGTCAGATCACACGCCCCATTTTTTTGCACGACGTTCGATGGTTTCTTGTAAGTTCGATGTGCAGGAAGGGCAACCATCACATGCTTTCGCTCTCCACCTCCTAGAGTATTCCTATTGCTATAAAATGACTTTTCTTGGATCGTATTTGTCGCCTAAAGTTGAAATAGTAAATGTTTGTGCTCCTTAACATTATTTCTCATTTATTTTATTTCTAATTTGAAAAAAATCTCATTTTTGAAAAGTTTATTCGACGGGGGTTAACAAAAAAGTATCGTTACGAATGAAAGAAAAATATAGCGTTTTAAAGAAAAATCGTTACAGGAAAAAAAGTATAAAAAAGTATAGTAAAGCGTTTTAAATCATCCCTTCTGAATTTCTCTGGATCTAGTTTTATGAAATATATTGTAAGGAACGTACCATCTGTTCTTAAGGCACACTTGGCATCTGCTAACCCTGTCCTTGAGACCACCAGCCTTCAAAGTCTGTGACATTGGCTTTCGCCACTGCTTATTCTGCAATTTACTTCAATATTAATTACAATTATGGCAGTTTATCCATAAGTAACATCGGCGACTAGAACCTCTCGAGTAACAGTGATCGAGTCTTTAAATCATATCTTATTTTCTTATGTGCCTTGATTTGCATAAGAAGTGCTGCAACTGCGCTCACCGCCTCTGTAGCTTGTTATACTCATGTTATTCACTCTTGTTGCCTCTTAAAGCCTTTCGTACATATCACACTACGCTGAAAATTACGGTACCAACGCAAAATTCAAGTTTATTCGCCCGTCACCTACTTCCCCAAAACTCGGAGTCCGAATTAAAAGCCCGACACCTGTTAACGAATCAAGCTCTCGACTCCGGTTATTATGAATATTATGAAAACATTATTTCATCGTTTTCATGACGACCACGGTGATGCAAACGGCGGCAGTGGAAAGCAAAAGTATAGGTTCAGTATCCAAAGCTTATGCTTATATCTTTGCCTTTCCGCCAATCCTAAATTTCATGAAACGGAGAAATGTAGGAGCTATTTAAAGCAGCGCAAGATGAGACAATGATGTAAATTAGAGTATATGGAATGCGATGGTTTTTAACACGAACCCTGTCAACAATGGCGAGCCAGAATCCATGATTGGTAGCATAGTGGTTGCAAGTTCCCCTGCCGTGGCATTCGATGAACGGTACTGCTCTGAATTCTTCCAGACAACTGCCAGGTGATTGTAGATTCTGTCCTGTACCCTCAGCTCCAGCTGCCGTATGCTGAAAACAAGTCGTGTTTTACCTGTTAATGTTGAAATCAGACAAGGGCTTATAGACGTCGCATCAAAATATAATGTTCAGTAAGGAATGGTGATATTTGGATTGCATTTGAAAGAGTACAAAACGCAAAGTGCAGAAAGGTCAAGTGGATACTTCTTGCTTATTATTGCAATTTTATGAATAAATAAATAAATTCTGGCGTTAACATAAGCGAATATGACCGGAAAAATGAGTTCACAGCTTTCTTTAGTAAGCGAATGAAATGTTGTTAAGACGAATAAAAGTTTGGTCTAAAAATTTACCATAACGAACGAATATCCTGAATAGAGTGGTGACCAGCCGCGTGGACATTCCGGAATATATGAATCCTGGGAGTGGACCGCCATAATTTGAGTGGGAATCTCACAAACTGCACATCTGGAGATATACGGTCGAATTGCGGTGCCGGAAACCTAAAATACAACTAAGAGAATTAAGGAACAAGTTGGAAAAAGTCTGAAAAAATGCTCTTCGCAACTGACAGAGAGATTTCTGTTTATGATTTATTGCTCAACGATCAGCAACATTATAAACATTGCTGAAGTTAACCAAAAATCTGCTCCTCTTTATATACAATCTACATGATATTCTGCACTGCGCAAACATTATATTTCATCACCTTGAACAACTTTCAGACAGCACTGTTGGATGGGGGAGAACAAAAAGAGCGAACCGGGTTCATCATTTGCGTCATAGGCTCAGCAGTTGAAAGCCAGAACGAATAGTCGTTTCGACTCGACACGTGACAAACGCTGTTCAGGTTGCAGAACATGAATGGCATCGTACTGAATTTCGAGAGGCACGAACCCGCTTGCCCTGAAATCGCCATGGCTCATTGCAACGCTCTAACATTCACCAATGTGGCATGTAAACTGATGAAATAATGACATTATCTATATGGTCCATTAATCATTTTTCATGCGTAAGGAAATTATCCGCACAAAAGTGTGACAGCCTTTAATTTCCCACTCATCAAATATAACACATTTGTATCTCTGAATGTGGATGCATTCTAAACAAAACAACTAAAATTTGAAAGATTTTTTCACCTCATCCATTAAAAATTGATATTCGCAGTCTTTAGATGCTAAGTGAAAACAGAAAACTTGTCAGAAACTCATGCTAGGATATTGTATATGAGGGCATCGTTTAATCGGTCGAAAAGTGAGCGTGCCCACTCTACTGTGGTCTATCGTATCAAAGCGAGATTAGAATGAAATACACGCAGCAACCGTATGCTTATTGCAATATCGTCAACGATAATCTAGAAACCGTTGATATTTTGCAATTTTAATAGCGTTTCGCATCATTTAGATATCAGAATGCACTTTAAAAACTCCACTCACCATTTCGTTAGTACTGCTCATTTTGAAGCCAGTTTACACATTTAACACTACACAAGTGACAGAATTACAGACCTAGGTCTTGTCCGCTTGTTCGTCCATTGCCTTGAACGTAGAGTAGAGAATAGCCAGTCCACAACATCTGCGAGCCAGGTGGGCATCTTGGAATGTCGGTAGTCTGCGAATGGCGTGCAAACGTGAAACCTCGAGGTGGTGCTAAACCACCAATGCCTCCAGGGTATCCCGGCGGGCCTGGTGGACCAGGATGGCCGACTCGTCCAGCGATGCCTGGAGGCCCGTTGACTCCCATTGCTCCTTTAAACCCAGGCGGTCCAGGTCGGCCCGGATTGCCCGGTGGTCCCGCTAAACCAGGAAGTCCGGCTGGGCCTGGTGGACCTTGCAGACCTGAAATCCGATCAATGCATATTTTTGGCCCTATAACTTAAAGCAGAAGAATACAGATCGCTGAAATGCATATAAAGTATGTTTATTAGTCGATGAAGAGACAGACAGCCAAGCGCAGAACGGTCACTTCCATGCTTCCATGTTAACTGAGCAAGGAAAGCCATGGAGGCGACGAAATCTACGGTTGTGCATTGAAAATGAAAACAGATGATACTGATTGTGAGATTTGGTGTGGTGATGTGATCATTTGAATAGAAATAAAAGATTTTGAGGAAAGAGGAGAACCATTGCATTTTGCAAAATAGGGGAGTGCTGCATTTAACGCGACCAACAGTTTGTGTGAAGAAAGTGCGAATTGAAGATATGTGATCTCGCTAACAAGGCATAAATAATTCAACAACTTTCCATCATTCGCTTCTATGCTTGACGTGAAAACTATCCGAAACAGTAGGGAGTTTCATCTATTTGTAACTAGTGAGTTAATAAGAGGTGAATAAGAAAGTTTGCATCCACAAACCTGGGCTTCCGGTCTCTCCAGGATAGCCTTTTTGTCCCGGTGGTCCCGCTTCGCCTCTCTCACCTTTTGGCGAGTGCAAAAGCGCGTTGTAAGCGCCTGGGATGCCAGGTGGTCCCGGTCTTCCGCGTGCACCAACAGGACCAGGCAGGCCTGGAAGGCCAGGAAGTCCATCATCTCCTCGTGCTCCCTTCTGTCCTGCCAAACCTGGTAGTCCAGGAAGTCCATCTTCACCACGCATGCCGGGTAGTCCAGGCAGGCCGACTTCACCACGTTCTCCCGGATAACCTGGGATTCCATCCTTTCCTGGAAACCCAGGAAGACCATCCATGCCTCGCTCGCCTGGCGCTCCTGGATACCCATCCAATCCGGGAGGTCCTGGGAGGCCTCGGGCTCCATCCGGACCTGAATTAGAGATATCAGCCAAAATCTTACATCCATGACTGCTATCTGGAGCGATTGAGTTAAAAGCTTTGCAGAGCGAAAAAGCTCTTTTTCTTTTCCATTGCCAGCAATTTTTTTAAAAATCTTAATAGCGTATAAACACGCAGAAACGTTTCCGAGTAAATAGTACTTTAGTAGCGCTTAGATACACAAAAAACCAAATGAAGTGTGGTTGAAAATCTTGAAAGTCTCAAGAACATTGAAATCAAAAATTAGGACGGCCTGCTTAAATGTTCACATAACTGAAATGTAATGCTTAAAAATTACCCCTCTTTCCATCAATGCCACGAAGTCCCCTTTCGCCTGGATAGCCTGGCAGACCATCATCTCCGCGTTCGCCTATCAGACCAGGCAAACCGGGCAGGCCATCATCGCCTCGTTGCCCTGGCAGACCTGGGAGACCATCATTACCGTCTCTTCCTGGATAACCCGCATCACCTTCAGGTCCTTGTATCGCTGAAAGAGAAACATCATGAATTGAAAAATCCTACCTTCATCCCCGTGCGTTTTCATTACCATATGGAATGGTTCACCTATTCGTTGTTCCCAATCATTCACATAGTACTCTTGTGCAAAGTAGTGCATTATATTGTATACGCAAAGCACGAATAATTCAGAGGGTCCATAAAGCAAGTCATTAGACATCGCGTTGATCCATGGAAGTTATAAGATTCGATTAGATTTCAGAGAGTCTCGGCGAATAGCCTTATTACATTGACACATAGAAAAAATCGCAGTTTATAATATATGGAAAGGTAGGCCATGCTTAAAGGCAAAAAAAACGTATCTTTTTTTCATCATTTTCACCGTAAAACTGAAGAAAGTTCCCAGGTAGAAAGTCTAATACACCTAAAGACATGTGCAGGGCATTTCGCTAATCTTTCGTTGTGCTCATTAAGTCGTCGCTTACGTATTCCGTCGATGCCTGGCAATCCTGGGAGACCATCGTCACCACGTTCACCTCGAATACCAGGTATTCCTTCAAGTCCAGGTGCACCAGGAAAACCGGGTGCACCGAGCTCTCCGGGTTGTCCAGGAAGTCCCATTCTTCCAGGAAGCCCTGGCTCACCTTGTAAGCCTGGAGCTCCAGTTAATCCGCTTTCACCCTGAAATATGCTGCTTCCATTAAGGAGGAAATATCCAGTAGATATTTTTTACTATAGTAAGCAGGAGCGGAACGTTTGCTTAAGGCGAAAACTATGCTTCTGCGGAAAAGTTTTACAAGTAAGTTTTTTGGCTTAGATTATTTTCTATATCCTGTTAATTTAAACACTTATATCTCGGAAGAATTTGGAACGCTTAAATCTACCCATCATTGAGCTACTTTTCCCACAGGCATCGCAGGAAACTGTGTTTAGAAGGAGCAAGTATTTATTTCTTCTTATGCTACGGACTAGTTTGGGGCAAAAATTAAAACCATACATGTGCTCCCACAGGTCCTGGTTCTCCTGGATATCCGTGCTGCCCATCTTGCCCTCGCTCTCCTTTTATGCCTGGCAAACCTGGTAAGCCTGCCCGGCCGTTGAAACCGGCATCACCAGGGATTCCCCTGTGTCCTTTTTGCCCTTGTAGACCGTCAAATCCAGGCGGCCCTTGCAAACCCGGCAATCCAGGCAAACCATCTGCACCCCGCTCACCCTTTATGCCAGGAATTCCCGGGCGACCATCAAATCCGCGTTCGCCATTCCTTCCTGCGTCACCAGTTTGACCTTTAGGACCTTAAAATCACTTCATTTTACTAAAAGTTCCGTCAACATTGAATTGAACTAAACATCTTCTAGAAATGGATTCTAAAACAGGGCATAGTGAAAACACAGGCGAATATTTTTCTAAGGTATTGTTATTGGCTGCTAGTGGATTTCTAACAGTCACTTCACTTCACTTTTTCTTTGATCAATGAGTGTAAGAATTCACATCACAAGAGGAAAAAAAAAACATTGTTTGCATGGAAAAACACGAAACGATAAGAAAGTGGGAAATGAAAAAAAAAGGAGAAATCCACGAAATGGAAAAAAAAACAAGGCAAATGAAAAAAGAATGAAAAGAGTACGGCAAATCAGTCCGATAAACGATAAAAAGTTAAGCTATAGAATATGGATAATCCGTGAAAGAAAAACATGTTCCGTGACGCCATTTTATCATTTCTGTAGTGGAACGTTTCGAGATTACTGACTTTTCGTGTAAGAAAGACTGCTGTTAAATGACAAGATATCTGACCACTGGTAGCGGGTTTCAATCCCTTTCCTGCTCTCTCACTAGGTTTTCGCAATATGTCTTGTAATGCCTTTCTGAAAAGCTCACTGAAAATGACCAATGGCATGCCGTTCCAATAATGGAAACCGGTCACTAAAGAGAGTTCTCTAATTTAGATATTTTGGACCATTCTGCAAAGCATTGCAAGGCTGATATCTACGAAGGATTGCGTGACCTTCCCGCTATCAAATGTTCTTCCTCGATTACCTACAATCACTGAGAACAGCGAAAATATGCTATGCGGAATTGTGGTTGGCGATAGACAAGAATTAGCTCTACATTATTCTGCTGAGTATAGTGCACTCGCATATAGATTTTACTGCCACTTACTTCAGATCACCACAAAATAGCATGTTTGTGTCTGATTTCAGCATTCATTTAATATATTGGGCGTTATCTGTTAATATTTAGCAAACCTGGTATTCCGATCATCCCTGGCAAACCAGGATATCCGTCAATGCCGTCCGGACCATCGAATCCTTTGTCTCCTGGTTCACCTTTCAGTCCCGGGACACCAGGAAATCCACGCCCTGGTGCACCTCTTGCACCCTTCATTCCAGGCAAGCCATCAAGTCCTGGGAGACCAGGAGGGCCTTCTGGTCCAGGCAATCCAGGCTCTCCAGGAAGTCCATGATGTGCAATACGTCCAGGTTCTCCTCGAAGACCTTTGCTTCCCGGCGCGCCGCTGTCACCTGGCATTCCAGGCAGACCAGGAAGACCTGCAAGTCCCATTTTTCCTGGAAGCCCAGGTTCTCCTTGTCGACCGGGTTCGCCGGGAAGCCCGTCTAGACCCGGCTCGCCTCTACTACCAGGATAACCATCGATTCCTGGAACGCCATCATCGCCAGGCATCCCTCGAAGACCTGGGAATCCAATTGTGCCGTCTTCTCCTCTTAGACCAGGAAT
This sequence comes from Ascaris suum, assembly GCA_013433145.1. Taxonomy (NCBI): domain Eukaryota; kingdom Metazoa; phylum Nematoda; class Chromadorea; order Rhabditida; family Ascarididae; genus Ascaris; species Ascaris suum. Next base: position 10,419,429 of record CM024170.1, on the reverse strand, counting down.
GCCAGGCAACCCAGGTGGACCTTCAAGGCCTGGGAACCCTTGCTTTCCCGTTTCTCCTTTTGGTCCAGGCAGCCCATCTGGTCCAGGCACACCAGCCTCTCCTTTCTGTCCCGGTAGACCGGCGTATCCAGGTTCTCCTTTTTTACCGACTCGTCCGTCTTTTCCGTCAATTCCAAGAAGTCCCTTCTCTCCCTTCAATCCCGGCAGTCCGGGCAATCCTGGATATCCACTTTCGCCTGAAAAAAATCTCGTAGCTGTTTCATGGGAAGAATGGTGCTGTTTGATCTGCTTGTGAGAACCGATTTGTAAAACTCATAACTGGATATCGAACAAAAATTCCAGCTCATGATGCGGGGTCACAAAGTATGTAGAAGCTTTAAAGGTAGAGCATTTCATAAGAAATGACTTCACAAAACACGAAGAATCGATTGACTTCATTTGGACATTTTCAGTCGAAAGATCGAAAAATAACGCCGTTTTCTGCCCTTCGCATGAGAGATTGCTGTAAAATTGCACATTCTTGACAGTATTTCTAACGCAGTTAATCTTCAAGATCAGCGGTTGCTGCATTATTTGTAGAGCATTCTTACCTGGTTGTCCCTTAACACCTGGAGCTCCTCTTGGACCCTGCCTTCCTGGGAATCCTTCGGCGCCAGCCAGGCCGGGCAGTCCGTCTTCGCCCTGCGGTCCTGGAAAACCGGCCTGACCAGGCATGCCAATGCCTGGCTCGCCTGGGAGACCCGGAAGACCCGGAAGACCAGGAAGACCGGCATCACCAGGCTGGCCTCGCAAGCCGTCTGCTCCAGGCAAGCCATCATCACCAGGCATTCCAGGCAGACCAGGAGCACCATCCAATCCAGGTGCGCCAGGGAGTCCATCAGACCCATCTTCGCCCTTTTGGCCTGGAATTCCTTCAATACCAGGTGCTCCGGGTAGCCCCGGAAGACCATCATCTCCACGTAGGCCAGGCAAGCCTGGTGCGCCGGGGAAGCCATCAGGGCCGGGAATTTCCTTGATCAAGCCACTATACATCGGCCCCTGAGGTCCGCGTGGGCCAGGCAGACCGGGCAATCCCTCCTCTCCGCGCTCGCCCTTCACGCCCGGAGGTCCAGGTGGGCCTGGGAACGAATCTCCAGGCGGTCCAGGAAGTCCGGGACGGCCAACCTGAAGAACCGAATTATAAATTCTCTAATAAATGTTTGGAAAAGCGATCCATTGAGGGAGGATTGACTGAGTGCAAATAAGCATGCAATAAGCCAAATTATAAGAAGAGACTGCATCGCTATACCTAAGGGCGACAAAAGTCGTCACACTTCAATTTGCCACCGGTTACAAATGATTTTTGACATGTGGATGATGATTGCTTTTGAAGGAACTCTCTTAAGCAGATAAAAATTCAAAAACTTGCACGTCAAATAGCGATGGAGTCAATTGTCACTACGACGAATCTAGAATTCACCACCTTTGAGATATAGCTGTGATTTCGGAGTGAAACTTCTTGAATATATCGCTTGCATTTATCGGCAGTGGAGTGGACGTTTTGATCGACTTTGGAACAAGAACCCGTAAAAATGTCACGGCTTCAACTCGCTCATTGCTTCATTGCTGTTAATAACTGTTAATCTGCCAATTATTCTACTACTTTTGTTCGCAGACGTGAGCGCCGCTTAATCTCTTTCAGTGAACACTGGATTATCGGGTGGTAAAAAAAAGGCGGTTTTGAGCGTAATGGAACTAAAGTGAAAATCACAGATGAGAGAAAAAAATGGGGGCAGTGTTTTATTTCAAGTGTTTTGACTCAAAAAACTGTGGAACTTGCCATGCCATCTCGACCTCTTTTACCGTCAATACCAGGCAAGCCTTTTTCTCCTCGTGGTCCCGGCTGTCCAGATGGCCCACGAGGACCATCGGCGCCATCAGGCCCAGGTAGTCCGGGCAATCCAACTCCTCCTGGAAAGAGAAGTTTAATGGTCAAACGTACTGTCTTTGAAAATGCTCGTAATAAGTTTTATGTTACAAAAAAGGAAGTATGCCTCACCTCACGAAGCCGAGTATCTAGGAATTTCGGTACTTTTTTGGGGAATCTTTTTCAAAGAAAAGAGGACGAGGCGGACAGAGAGAGAAGAGAAATGTGATTTTGTTTTGGGTCCCACTTTATCGTCTTGCTCTTTCGAATGTTCCATATGTGGAAAAAAAACATCAGATTATTGCTTTTATATGTGAACTGATCGTAACTATTCCGCTTGAAATATCCGATCGCCGTTATGAGTTTTAACCTAGAAAACATGTTGGTCATTAGAATGTTACTATCAAGTGTTACTGAGTTACTGCGGACAACATGAGCAGCTTTGATGGCTAGAGCTGGAAAATAACAAGCCTGGTGGTCCACGTTCGCCCTTTGTTCCTGGATATCCTTGAGGATTTTCCATCGGACCAATGATATCACCAGCTTCTCCCTTCAGTCCTGGGAAACCTGGCAGTCCAGGAAGTCCAACCGATCCCTTAAGTTATGAACATATTTCCAACACAGTTACTCCAAACGTCGGTTGTACATTGTGATATTGAGGTCTACAACTGCTATAACCTCCGCCAAATTTGGAAAAAAAGTTCATCGAGTAAACTGTATAAGTTTTGTGTTAAGATGTTAAGAAGGTTGACATATCGAAAAATTTTCTCACGGCTATGAAGCAAGAGGCAAGAGTTGAAATCTTTGAAGCAAATTGCTCATCGATATATCCAAAGCGACATATTTGACGTACTATGGAGGTAATGAAGAGCGTAAAGTGATCCATTTGAAATGAAAGTCGTTAAGGGAAGAATTGAGCCAACCTGTATGCCACTCGGTCCAGGGAGTCCAGGCTTACCAGCAGCACCTTTTGCGCCTCTTTCACCCATGTTACCGTTAGGACCAGGCGGCCCAGGATATCCATCGGGGCCAGGAGCACCAGCTTCACCCTTTTGACCTGGCAGACCATCTGGACAATAACCGCAGTCGTCTCCTTTCTGTCCCGGCAACCCAGGTGAGCCTGGCCTGCCATCAAGACCAATTCTTCCGTTTTCACCCGGTGGTCCAATTAGACCTATTTGGCCCGGCGGGCCAACTTTCTTGACTCCAGTGCCTGGGAAGCCCTTTAAGCCTGCCATACCAGGATCACCGACGTCACCAGGAACACCCGGATAGCCATCCCTACCAGGTCTTCCTTCGGGTCCAGGTGGGCCCTGAATATCAAAGCCTGGTAGACCCTGTTCGCCAGGTTTTCCACATTCTCCCAGCGGACCAGTTGGACCAGCTTCACCGGCATACCCAGGATTGCCATCCTTCCCACGATCACCTTTTTCAGAATAACCTGGCAGCCCTTCAGGGCCCGGTGGTCCCGGAGGACCAGGCGCTCCAACGTGACCTCTCGGCCCTACAGGACCCATTCCTCCAGGTCTTCCTGAAAAAGAAGCCGAAATGAAGCAGAATTCCCAGATGGAACAAAAAATATTCGTAGACACCTTAGCAAAATTGAAAGTTTTAAAGATTTATCACATGTTGCAACAGAATTCAACTCTATTTTTTGGAGATGTGAAGCACTTTATTGCTACCTCCACCTTTAAGAGGAGGTGAGTGATTAAATCTTAGTCAAAAGTTTGCAGTGGGCGGAAATTTTACTGCCAGAGTAGCTGATCTCCCAGAATTTCCTCAAACAGGATGTGAAGAATCAAAATCGTCGGACGTACAATGCGAATTTGCCCGGACCAATATTTCTGAGCACAGTTGACAATTCGGCAAACAGCTCGCGGATTTGTGAATATAGGTATTCATTTTGCAATCATACCGGCTGTTCCTTTCGGTCCAGGAGCTCCATCAATTCCTTGTACTCCACGTGGTCCTGGTTGTCCTCTACCAATTCCAAATTCTCCTGGTGGTCCTGGGTCACCTTCCGGTCCCGGTCTCCCGCTGTAACCCAGTTCGCCAGCAGCTCCCTTCTGACCCGGGTACCCGTCAAGACCAGGTACACCTCGAGCACCCGTTTCTCCTTTCGCTCCGCTAAGTCCCATCATTCCATCTTTACCTCGCTTTCCCTAAAGTAATGCGAACAATGGACGTCTTCATAGAGCTGCTTCTCAAGTGCAATGAGATTTCATTAAATGAGAAACACTCCGCGCAAAAACTATGCCTGATGATTCTTCTCAAGTGATTGATTGCAGTAATGAGGTGGTAGAATATCGCTTAGTTCTGAGTATGAACATGTTTCGACTCGCAACCAAATCTCGAGATTAGTTTTCAATATATTTCTATAATTTTTTGTTGCAAACCGAAGTATATAGCCAGGCGAATGTATAGTTCATTCTCAAAGATCGTGAATTGTTTTAATTAGGGCATACAGCTATTTTCAACCCGTTATGGCTAGGTTTATTTCTCCTTCAACTTAGTGGCCTCAATAATGAAGTGAGGTTCCAATAATCCTTTTACTCTCTCGTTTCCTACTAGAATAATAGCGCACAACTAAAATAAGTGTAATTTAATATAGAGGTGTAAAAGTGAAGACAAAGTTTGGGACGCCTATACAATCGAATCACGAACCCTTGCTCCAGCGTCTCCGGGATCGCCCTTTTGCCCTTTAAGACCAACGTAGCCAGGTGGTCCATCAAGACCGGGTGCTCCCGGTGGTCCCACTGGTCCATCTCGTCCCTTCTCACCTTTCAACCCTTAACATACTCCATTCAATGACAATGCAAAAACTTTAAATGGATCTGTGAATCTAAAGAAGAGTGTGTGAACAATTTATCAACGCATTTGTGGTTTAAGACATTCAATTCACTGCAGTAACCACCACTGCTATCAAATGGACGATTATAAAACTACTTAACACTGGACGACTCGTCAGCATTGAAAGCTTTCCCACTCAAACATTTTCCCGGCAAACTTCATGGCTAAACGCAGATAATTTATAAGCATACATATAACCGAGATATGCAGCATATGTTGCGAACTGTCGCTGCATAGATGCTTTCAACGCCCAGGAAAGCAAAGAACGTGCCTGGTGGTCCAGCAGGGCCTTGGATGACTTCGGTTTCCTCGGGCGCAGACGCTCCAGCAAAGTTTCCTGGTGGTCCTGGAGGGCCAGGAGGTCCTGCAAGACCTTTCTCACCTTTCATACCTGGCGTACGCGTACCCATTCGTCCTTTTTGTCCTTGTGGTCCCGGGAAACCAGGAGGACCCTGTAAACATTAAATAGCTCTTTTTTGGCCTCTTCGTCTTTCTTCTCCAACATTTTCTGCAATGTTGACATATTCTTACATTTTTGCCTTTCATATGTGGCAGTGAACCTGATGTTTGCATCCTGCATTCAGTAAAAATTCGTTCAGTGAGCGAATTTGAGCAAAGCCCGTCCATTTAAAACGTCGAAAGATATGCTGTCACAAATGTAGAAATCGAACGCGAAAACCAACGGTAAGAAATTTCTTTGTCGGTGTGATTAATCAAATTTGCTTTAAGTGACAATAAAGATGAAAACATACAGCTGGTCCGGGGTCTCCTTTCGATCCTTTCTGCCCTGGTATACCATCCAAGCCGCGTGTGCCCGGTGCCCCTGCTCTTCCAGGCTCACCTGCCTCTCCCTTTCTACCGACAGAGTTGATTCCACCATCACCTGGAGGTCCCTGCTTGCCGGGTTGACCTGCGGCTCCAGGAGGTCCGTGTGGGCCAGGAGGGCCAGCCAAGCCAGGAATTCCAGGCAAACCCTGCAACGAATTTAAACGATGACAAACCAATTTTGGTACCATTGAAATTCATCAAACGCTTATGCCATGAGTACATTGCAGGCAAAAAAAAAATTTTTTTTTCTTTTAAATTGCCTTCCTTTGTCGATAATCTCCGAGACAATCGGTAGGAATGAACAATTCAGCCCCTTTCTAGCCAAAAGGAGCCATCTATCGATTGGTTTCACTTCTATGAGACTAAGGATCAAAGAAATGCTTAAAAGTAATTTCTAAGGATTTCCGGGAAATGCCATCAATTTACTAACATTTTAAAACGATGTTATCATGAAAATGCTATATTTAAATATCAGTTGAAATAAGCATAATAAATGCACTGAAGTGCAGTTATTTTTAGGTGCGTTGTTGCTTGTGAGTATCTGTGAGCAATCGCTCTGTTTGATGCATTCATTCCAAGGAGACGATCGCTTCTCGGAAGTGAGCTAATATTACAAGAAGCAATTCATCTCACTACAAAGAACCAGTTGTCTCCTCATTCCGACTGATTTCTCAAAATTGCTCGTTCATTTTCCATTGTCGTTTAATTTGTATTCTTGTGAAGTTTTTTTATCGAACAAATTTAGAAGGAAATAAATTTTGGACGGAATGTATAATTTTAGACAATTAGCGAATCTAAATTTTCAACAAGAATAAATTAAAAAAAAAAAAATAAAACGACAAGTTTTTGAAGTTGGATAACATTGAACCCCAATTTGATTTTTACAGCAAATTCTTTGATAAATATCGATAACGATGATTTCTTAATAAAGGATTTATCAGCATATGAATTATTGCATTTTAATTTCTTCACGTATTAAATGCCGTCAACTTTTTTCGAAATTGATGAATTAAATGAAAGTTGAAGTTTTAGATCATTTGTGGCGTAATATCCAACAGATTTTTTAATTGTACGCTTCTCGAGTTGAAAGTAATGGAAATATGGAGGTGCACTTATACACATATATATACGTCGAAATGACACTGACATCATGCGCCGCCTTGTTAGTTTGAATTCACACAACCATAGAAAAGGAGAAAAGCCACAGAAATAAAACTACGTTTGTTTGCATTAAATAATGAGCTCAACAAACATCTGTTCCGTTGCATCCAGGAATACCCATTTCGCCCTTCATTCCTGGCAAACCATCAAGACCCGGCAATCCAACATTACCGGGTGCACCCGGAAATCCTCGTTCACCCTGAAAAACGTTCGTAATATTATTAGCGTAGACATCAGAAAGATAGCTTATTGAATCAATAATATTTGCTAGTTGCTGTTCGATATATATGGCAGAGTCGGTACAATTTTAGAACACATCGATGCAATACAATTGCGAAATTGTTGTGAATTGCAAGAAATGGGCATTATAGAGTTTATTTGTAACGATTGCAATGTGAAGGCAATACAAAAAAATATTGCAATGATAAAAGCGAATAATGCTTATCAGATGTTTTAATGAATTTTTTGTTATTATACCAAAAACTGCGTTGCTCATTATCGAAGATTTCCACTCGCAATCATGTCAGGGAAGCTGTGTGCAAAATTCCGCAGAATTGCAAATGGCTTTTTATACTTTATAAAATTACAATTAGTTTAAAATCGCTTATTAAGCATGCGAATAAGAATAATTTTTGAAAGTGAACGGTAAACTGAATCAGCGATTTCATGAGAAAAAAGCTTTTCAAGAAAGGTAGAGGCTGGCAACAACAACATTATGGTAGGTTCAGGTAACGCTGCAGTCTTATGCGCCTATGCTGACAAGCATCGGTTTAATGGTCCATTTATTGAACCTTCCAATGCGATTATATACGGTTTAATCTTAGAAAGATTGTCGTCTGTTTAAGGATCAACTTTTTGTTTAAGAATTAACAGGGATCGGATGTCAGGTTGTTTCAGTGAAGGTCTGAAGCGTTGAGGAGAGTGTTATAATTGTAAAGCCGAACTTACGCGGACACCCTTAACGCCTGGATCACCGAAGTCCCCTTCTGAGCCTCGAAGACCTGGCGCACCGATGTTACCTTCCAATCCGTCAAGACCAGGAGGTCCTGGATGACCACGTGGACCTTGGAATCCTTGTACACCCTTAAAGCAACGATTCGAATAAAACAAAGCCTTTTTTTCAACTCTTTGTAAAAATTGTCTTTATGGAAACTGCAACAACATATATCTGTGGAAGTTTTTTGTGAATTTGAAAACAAAGTTCTTCGTATAATATGATGAAGGAACATGACGATAATCACGATATCTCGGAAGCGTCATTACTTTAAAATATGATTTCAGTTCAAAATGCAGATGCTGTAAAAATGGGCGAGAGGTGGGAGTTCTCGCAGAACGGCTATTGATCACCAGAGAGTGTGCATCTATCTGCCTCATTGTAATATTACCTTTTGACGCATCTCAAATTCTCACCCACCCGATTTGCTGACTTTTACCGCTAAGCAAAATGAAGTTCGAGTGATGTAGTACAACTTCGGGGTGAAGGAGTGGGGCAAAGCATCACAATTATACCGAGGCAATTAATCTTGCGCCACTGAGATGCGCATATGAGATCGACTTCTCCTCAAATCTGTTGAATTAGGACTTAGTTGGAGAATTTCCCGAGTCAATCGACAAGGGCGATAAGCCCTATGAGCATTGTCATAGATATGATTGTTAAATGAGGAAATGACAATCGTATATCGTAATGATATTGTTCAAGTGCAACAGTGTATGAGAAAGTTTTATGTTTTTTCCCAACAATTACAGCATAAAGTTCGTAAAAATCTAAAAGGAGATACTTCTAGGGCGAATAAATCTGCACTTCGGGGAAAAATCCACAAATTTTGGCTGTCTGAGTGACAAGACGAAACATTTTCAGAGATTTGAAGGGTGTGGTTGCAGCATGCTGACCTCCATATGACCGTTACAGCTAAGAGGAATGAGTTTCGTACAAGGCGATAAAACTTGTCACTCAAAACGCTGTAATATGTCAAGGGAAATAACCTTGGGCCGAACTGTACATCTCTAAACAGAATGAATACAGGACAGGCTCATTTATCAACACACGGACTCAAAGCAAAGTAGACACTCTCTCTCCCCATCAAATCAAATTTTACGCTCGTCGAATTTGTGCATCTATTTTACTTCGGTGACCCCAAATGTTGCCGCATCTTCCAACAATGCGCCATTCATATCGATTATGATCGTAGATTGTGCAAAGTGAACTATTGTCCATACGAGAACATAATGCAGCTGACCCCTGAATGAGGGTAAACACTGCGCTCTGGTGTTTGGTCTGCAGAGTGGGTATATTTGGCCAGGTCTGCGAACGCTTCACCAGGGTTGTTGGATGCGATGCCCCACCAAATGCCCTCGCGTTACGCTCTCCGCCGCTACGGCGTCATTGCAAAATCACTGTGCACCAATCGGATGCCATACAGCCGCGAAAAAAACGCCATTTATACAAGCCGTCGAGGTGGTGCAATTTGCAACACACATGTTGCTGGGCTGAATGCTCCCAAATTGGATGAACTGCCCACTCCGTCATCAATAAAAGCCTCTCAAAGTAAAACAATAATGTGTAACACTCAAACCTTTTCACCCTTTTGTCCTGGGCATATACAAGGCGGTGCGCATCCTTTACATGCTGCAGCATCAACGAAGCCACGTAGTGAGATTTGTTCGCATATCACTAATAAAATCGTCACTTGGAGGGGTATCCTCGCTAACATGGCTGTTAGCCAAGTTGCGCCACTGGGGCGTGTCCGCGCTAACGGTAGGTTAGGCTCCGATGCACGCACTTGTCGTCACCGGAGATTACAACGAATCTCCGAAAGCAGGATGCTTGCTTGAAATTTATACTTCATTATTTTATAATTCAGTTGCATATCTTTTAATGGCAACGTCATAAACAGCAACAACTTCGCTTTGATTTATAGGAGTCTGAAGTGCTGAGGACATGAAGGGAAACAAATGTCTTCGCAGGATATTTATTACATCAGTGACGACTTGTTGATAGAGCCCTACGTCTCTATCGGTTGTCATCTCTAGGTAAAGATGGGGGTTGCTGAATCGCTCGAATTTGGCAGCTCATCTAATGAATCCTCACATCATACAAAAATGGTCTTAGTGACTGCAGATCAGAGCAACTCAATCGCCAAGGTGCGCAGTCGATTCAGTATAATCGATCAAAGCACTCGAATAGCAAAAATATCTTCCGAAAGATCGATACAATGTACGGAATAGAATTCATTGGCCACTTCATCTAGCGGGCAATGGAATAAAGGCAAAAATTGCATAAAGCTAATGAAAAGAATGAAAAGAACAAACACTAAAAAAACGATTTCTCACTTCCTAGCACACATTCCTATATAGGCATTTACGTTACTACACAAATGAGAATATCTCTTTGCTTTGCGAAAATTTTACGATTTAGAGGCTCTTCGACCGTTATATCGCAAATTATTTCGTCATTTCGTAGATACTGATAAAGAGAGTGCTCTGATCCCCCATTAGACTCCAATAAGCTAGTAAGGTTGGCAGCTGCTGTCGAGAAGGTTTTTTGCTGCATTCTGCATAGGATCCTATCTATCTTCATGAAAAAAAAAAGCGGAATCCAGACTAATTCTTTAACGGCGTCATATGATATAAACGAAAGCAAACATCGACAGAATAGAACCGATGAAATCGTTGCAATTTCTTTTATGAGTCTATCACCGTTGTTATCGAGTAAGCGCTCTAGACGAATGTCACGTTGCCATGAAAGATTCTAATATAGTTTAGTAGTTTGGTAGTGTGCTTCTTTCAATTGCACCATCGCAGTGACACTAGAAAAGACCAACTCAACAAGTATGCTCACATTCTTCGTTTGACTACTAAAACAATCTCAAACAAAACAGTCAGAATAGAATTGTTGATATCTTAGCTCCACCTTTCTGCCTCATGTCCTCCTCCTTCCCCATCTCCTCAGTCGAGGAGTTGAGGTAGATGCTAGGAAATACGATCGCAAAACTAGAGAGTTCAGATAATTTTATACGAAGTTATTATTTCGAAAGTAATCCTGAGTACTCGCAGTTTAACATTATCAGCAATTATTTAAGCGGCAATGAGAGCAACTACTCGCACCCCAACATACAAACAGCTGTCATTCGAGAAAGTACAATGAAACTGCTACTTATAGCCGACGGAGAGCTTTTTTAAGCAAGTCGATTGTCTTCACGGCGTTCGAGTTATCGAGGAATGGAGAAGTTAGGTAAGCGCAATATCTATGTCGATCGTGACGTAATCGAAGATGGAAAACAGCAGCGGTGTGCTACCTGGAGCATCGCTGCAGGGCAAATGATTTCTGCGAGACGCTTTGAACAGCCAATGCAGGATTACACCAACTGTGCTTCACCATAAACTCCTTGCAGCCGATCCCTTTGTTGACTGCACGCTCTTCGTTTAGTATGCTACCTCACCAGTCTACAATCAATTAGCTCCTCCCTCTCAACTCCACCTCTACTTCAAGCACATACAAGGCGACCGTATGAGCTGTCTATCTACGTGCGAATGATATTTTCTTTCCCTAAAAAAAGCCTCTTTTGTATTTCCAACGAATCCACATTTCAGTCTGGAGAGGTGTTTAGCGCGACATTGGTTAGTGAGCCACTAAGCGTTGATTGCACAAAGCATTTAAGGAAAAAGTTGTCGAATTTATGCGTAAAACAGTAAACATCCATACTCGAAAACAATAAGCAACAATTGAAATAAAGGTGAGTTTCCATTTGGAACTAATTTCAAGGTTGGCAGCCGAGAAATTCAACGAATAAAAGACACTAATGCATAAACATGGAATTTCGAGTGCATTTTTTCTTATTGCTCACCCACTATGGAGATAAGTCAACTAACAAACTTGCGTTCGCTTTAATGCCCCCACTTTTCGAGCGATAAAGCCTTCTAAAGTGCACTTTCGATTCACCATTTCGGTTCTATTCGCATTACTCATATGAAACGAATTCCACACATCAAGTAATATTTCATTGCTTAATTTAGTAAGAGAAGCTTCTTAATATTTCATAGATACCTTTGGGTAAAGTGTTGAACTAACTATTTCCAACTTCGAGCTTTTTTTTAAAGAATCGAGATCACATTCCTAGATGCAATGGATAAAGCTTTTCATGAGTTTCTTAAAGAGCTACAAACTATAGAAATTCTTGCTTGTTATTTGTCTCGTTTGCAATCACAAGGAATGCAAATTAATTAGCTCGCAAATTTGCAATCACAAGAACTAGCTGACTTGTTCTGCTCTTCAATAAGTAGCGGAAATTGCAAGAGCAATTATGATCACCACATTGAATCTATTAAAATGACTACTCCTATAGTTCAGTGTTACTTATTTAGCGCAAAATGAATCGAACACATATGCGGCACAGATGTTGCAAACTAGACATTGCCTTTGACTTGTAAATGTGCGATAAAATGTCATCCAACTCAACGGTCAATAATGCGATCGATGCTAGCACAAATTATAACCGAAGACTTACTTTCAGCTAGTTAAGCGCTCATCGGTATTTACCACTATGTAACATAATATAAAAAATTGTGGGGCGATAAGTGAAAAATCTCTTGAGTAAAATACGACCACATGAAAAACGGCAAATAGATGAGGAAGGATCAGCACGGTTGATTATCAATTGCAAAATTATTCGCCCACTATGTTGCACCAAATATATAAATTTAAAAACTTTGCCTACCGACGGTAAAACAACACCTATACAGGTAGCAATTAGGTGGGATTAATTAAACAGCTTTCGCAACAATGCTCGAAGTCCAAACTTGTGAGCTTTAAAACGTTGATCTGTGATGATGACTGAAAAGTGTAATATTCTCATTCATAATTTATTTTATAAATTACATATAGGAGTGAAGATTATTCGTTCTACAAGTCTATGAGGCAAATCCCAATTGTGAGCTGAAAACATAATTAGTTATAAACCGTTGAAGTTTTCTGGATCGAACTGTTCTCGTGTCTTATGTTAAGTGTTTGACATAACAAGGAAACGTGTGACTCCAACGCTTCCAGAACTATATTTCTTTGCCATGTATAACATTTGCATAGACTATGCCATATATATATATATATATATATATATATATATATATATATATATATATATATATATATATATATATATATATATATATATATATATATATATATATATATATATATATATATATATATATATATATATATATATATATATATATATCCAGTTGCCCAGTCTCATATAGAACATGTTTTCATACCATAATCGGCCACCACATATTTCCTCCATATAGGAAACAACAAATATTTTTTAAGCATTTGGATGCACTCGAATTTATACCGTTTCTACTAGCAGCTTCTCCACTTACAACTGTAAGAACCTCACAATAATTCTGTTACTTCGAGTTTGCGATAATCTAATACTGCAAACATTTGGTTGTTTTGTGGCTAAGCACAGAACGCCTCTCGTGTGATACTGATTGCACTTGCAAGAATTAGCTCTTAGCTTGCAGCTGTCAGTGGCAGAAAGAGCACTAATCACGACGAAAAAGTCTCGAGCGAACACAGCCCGAAGCGATCAAATATTGATGAAAAATTGATTGACTCAGCTGGGCATTATTATCCTTCTCAAAGAGTCTAGAAACCGATTTCAATTTTCATTTCAGTTTTCACTGTGATCGAAGCTTTTGTTTTTTTTTTTAAATTTTCTTTGAAAAGAAGCTCTATCTTATTTCTTATCTCTGTAAAAGCTCTATCTTTCACTAAATACTCTTTCTTATGCTTAGCTAATTTTCAAAAGTCTTCAGTTTAAAAATTAAAGAAAATATGTGATTAGCATTGCTATTAGCATTCATAGCATCGATCGAAACGAGATTCCGACTTCATAGATTTTTGAGGATTCACTTATGGAAATTGCTTGCTGGTGAACGGTTATTGGGATTGCCGTAACGATTAAATGATGAAATTCGTACAACACTTTGATAACTTCAGTAACGGATACATCACATATTGGCCTAATATTTATTCATTAAAGGTAAAACTAACGGCACCTATTTCTTCTCTTTCAATCTTTTTTTTTTTCAAATCACCCTTCGAGCGAATTTCCGCAATTCTATTCTAAGCTTAAGTTCGGCGAATAATTTTTCTTTCAGAATTATCTGATCGATCGGGAAAGCTGAAATCTGTTGTTGACGCAAATTTAGCTCCACAACAGCCCATATGTTCGCAATTACTCGCATACCGCTTGCAAATATTACTGCGAAAGCTCGATTAAGTATAAATATCGTTTCTTCTTTTTTCAGCTATCACGTCGGGTATAAATATCACATTTGTAAAGCATAAATATTGCATTAGAAGCTTGATAGGTTTTTCGATTTATCATTTGCAGAGTACAACATCATATTAAAAGTTTATCACAACCCAAAAATTTCGCCATTTTAACATTTGAGTATATTAAAGTATTACGCTATCATTGAATAAAATAGAGCCGTTTTATATGAAAACAATTCATATTGTACTTTAATAATTCGTAATGAACATTACAATTTTAGTGGAAATAGTATATCACAGAAGGGCACATGAATAAGTAGCGATTTTCTATACTTGATGAGTAGAAGAAGTTTAAGAACAATCGAAATTGCTAACAACTATTTGGTGTTATAGGAGACAAACGATGAGTGATAGTTGTTTTAAGAATAAAAAGAAGCTGATCGCATTCCTCACATCAATTTACAGAGAACGCCGACTAGATTTCAAAAAATCTCATCAACTGCTTAGTAAGAATCAATGATTTAGGCAAAAAAAAAGAGACATCCCCCCACTGATCAGTATAAAGCGGCTATTCATCATCAAAATATGCAGTTTTTTGATAAGTGCAATTTTTCTGCTCGTATAAAATGTATCTCTATGCTACGACATTACATTATCAATCATTGTAAAGCAATAGCAATGATGATTTCAACTTATACAGGATATCATTGATTTGGATAAGAAAGCAAATGTTTTATATACTGCTAAATATTGCCGCGTATTCAATTGTGGCAATTTTTGACGAGTTAAGTGATAATCAATCTCGATCCATTTATGCTAAACAATGCTTATCACCGATGAAGTAGTATGACGTTCCGGCGGAGCAACGTGCACAGAGATTTCCGTTTCCTTCCAACCTTTTCGACTGCCCTTAAATTCCATTTTGTTCTTAATATAAATTTATTGCTCGTTCAATGTATAAATCCAATGACTGCGATCAAAATCCTACTATATATTCAAAGCCGCTGAAATTGGCTGAAGCCATGAAATATAAAATGAGTAAACCTTTAGGCCATCTAGTATTAGGCGTTATATATGATAAACATAAATCTTTTGACTCTACTCAAGCTTTTTGAAGGATAGTTTCAGCTCTACATAGCACTTAAACTCCTCATAGTAACGTCTGTGCAAACTTTCGGGCAAGATATTCCATCTTTACGGCTACTGCTGAAATGAGCAAGTTCCCACTTAAGGGTAGTGACGATGCAAGGATCGGATACATCTTAAATTAGGCATACAGAGAGCATACGACACTGTCAACACATCGATTCTATTGCAAGATTCATAGATACCCTCGACCTCCACGATACGGCACTCCGACTTTAAAACAACCTGCTTTGTGGAAGGTGGGTAACTTCAATGATAAATGGAGTTTTTTTCAATGAGGACTGGCGAAATCTGATCGTCCTTAGGAAGCATTTTAATCACTCGCGCTGTTCTCCTTTTTCTTTGCCTCCCTTATCAGCGTCGAAACGCACGGAAAAGTAGTTATGTTTGCGGACGATGAGCAAATACCATATCGTCAAAAAAACAGCAGGTGATGGATTATATAGATTAAAATCGAGGAATATTTAGAAACGATGTATATGAAAGTTAACTCTTCAAAGAC
This sequence comes from Ascaris suum, assembly GCA_013433145.1. Taxonomy (NCBI): domain Eukaryota; kingdom Metazoa; phylum Nematoda; class Chromadorea; order Rhabditida; family Ascarididae; genus Ascaris; species Ascaris suum. The sequence goes on along the minus strand of CM024170.1, from coordinate 10,403,757 downwards.
ATTAGTTAGCAGATTTGCTCTTCTCATCAGGTGGCTATGGTTGACCAATACCTGCACTTGGTAACAGACAACAAACATATAAAGACGGGAGATGGCAAAAGGTAACTAAGCCTTTTCCTTGACCTAAAGCAAACCTATCGAAGGCACTGTAACAAGATATGAAAACAGTCTTCCATAAACGTCTACCATTTGCAGGCTACCTGATCCCTTCTTTCTGAATCGCAGCCCATTTTGCTATTCAACAGCTTAGTGTTAACAAAAATTAGGCTATTCATTCCGGTGACAATGATTGTGCATAAAAAAAACCTACTAATCCTTTAACAAACAATAAACCGCGGCATTCGATTCATATACGAGAGAAAAAAATATGAGAAAATTGGAGGATATGAAAATAAGATATAACTGCAGTGAAATTAATCACTTTGAGGATATTGAGTTAAAATAAGCGGTAAAATGGATGCAAAACGGAGATTCGAGTTCATTTCTCAACAGCACAATTACTATAGCTATCTTACTAGAGGAACCAACTATAGACGCAAAAATCTACAAAACTAATGTGAGACGAATATCGATAGAGTACCATGCGGCATACAAATTAATTGTATGGCCAAAGTGATGAGTGAAATCTATGATGTGACATAAAGATAAGAAGCACTTACCTATTCTCATATAAATGAAATATTCAACAATCTTTCGATGTGGGAGCGTAAAATTCGTAAATCAAATCTCTAATATTTTGCGCCAATAGAAAATGATTCAATATGAATTTGGTGGATTACATCGAAAGATGATTAAAAAATTTCATTAATTATTAAAAAAGTGGAAATATTCGATTCATAAAGTACTGTATTGATTTTTGAGTTCATGAGAAGGAGTGGGAAATTTCCGTTTAAAAATGCCATTCATCTTCTCTTTTCTCATAAAAGTGAAATCGTAAAACGTAAAAATACGCACCCTGATAATGAGCAGGCCTGAATCGGTCATATAGGAGGATATGGAGGACATACGAACATCATTCGGAATCGAGTACTTTCGAGTAAAGCTTCGTCGAAGTGTTTGTGAGGAGGTGTTGTCGTCTTCCAGTCTATCACCCACCACCGATAATGTATTTCCCGTTAACGTTACCTAAATGTATTCAACAAATTTCTTCATTGTCAGTAATCGAAAATACAATAAAAAGATACTTACTACTGAAGTGGCATCAAGCATCTCGTCTAATCACTAAGAAAATTTAAAAATTAGTCAATTAGATACTTCAAGCTAACTTCAATTGTTGCGCTCTACGAAAAAACTTTCCTGTTCGCAGTGGACTTGTTCGCAGAAGAAAAAAGATCGAGCATCAAATCCTTGACCAATAATAACAAAACTGGAAAAACCATGCCTAGAACAGCAAAAATGTACACGACAAAAACGATAAAAATCTTATCAAGAGGCTTGAAATGCCCCAATATGATGATAACCTTAATATCATGTGGTCGGAAATGCTTGACGTCAAGCTCAATTGTGAAGCCATGTTCTGTATTGATAATTTCTCCGGGTCCAGCGACCACCTGCGGAGATCCAGGCCGAGACCGAATCACCTCTTCCTATAAATGTAAATTTCATTGAACACCTGTAAAGTTTTTCTAGAAAGAGATTTCCTCTATGGTAACGTTTATAATGACAAGGCCTTTGGTGCCACCACCAAGGAATCAACAGCTAATCAACGGGGTAGAAGTCAATTTATTATAGGTAGCGGCCACAGAAGAAAACAAATTCTCGACCCACAAATGCACTTAAATTATTGCAGCAAATACACTTCTTAAAGAGCTTACCTCCCTAGCGGGAAGCGCGAGGACTTTAGAAAATGCGAAATTTTGAAAGGTTGTAGAACGGCGGGTTCGAGGAGAAGTATATGAGTTTTGGAACCCGCATCCAGAAAACATCTATGTCACTATAGCTAATTCCCAGCTGAAATATGTCGACATGCGGGAAAATATATCCTCTGCAATGCGCCAATTTGCCAAAGCAGAAAACAACGAAATGAAATGAAGACATGAAACGATAGGTGAAATGGGGGAGGCAATTTTGGCATTGCGTTTTTCATTTAAAAATGATGTTGGCGACAACAATAAACTACAACATCGGTGCCACGAACACTAAGGTGAAGCTTCAGAAGACGCTTCGTAGGAGGCCGTGTAGGCGGTTGAAACTTGTCGACATATCTGACGATGCGTCAAAAACTGTTTTATTATTGAACGTTTCAAACAGTGCATTCTCGAATATACTGGTAAGGCATCAAGAAGCAAGGCAAGGGCTGACACATTCAGTCAAGACTTCATTGGACTGTTTGAAGTATTTTCGGGTTAATGCATCAATAATATCGGCTAGTTGTTACTGGATTCAATCTCGCTCGAGGCTAATCACTACGCTCAGCTAAACGATAGAAAGATTGCTTTTTACACATATTGTGGAACTTATTCACACCTATTTTCTTCTGCAATATCAATCTAAATCCATCTCACAAACGTTTCATATCCATTTAGCATGCAAAATAGGGAAATGTGAGGAAAGCTTTCTCAAAACCAATGAAGGAGCATACTTTATAGTAAAGCGTAGTGAAAATTAGGAGTGCTTTTCACCTGTTGAGACTTTTCCTCATGAAAATCGGTGCGCGAGCTGTAATCGGACGGTCTACTCTAAAAATGAGAAAACTCTTATTGACAAGAAATTCAATTATAGACATGTTATTTGAATATTCGAAAAATGGAAACCGAAAAGATCTAAAAATGCAATTTAGTTGGTACTTATGGTACTTACTAATTGTTCACTAAAATGTAATATCAAAGTTTCGTTATAAATTTCATCAACAGTTTTGTCCATTGAAACCGAAATTAAATGAAGAATTTCTTTTCCTTAATTATTAAAGATAAAAAACATGATTTTTTTTGTGTTCCTTGATTGCACTGGTAAACTCCGGCTAATTTTAAACTGCAAAATTTTTTAAATTTATTGAAAAGAGAAAATATTCCCATACGATCGATTTCCTCATAAATTATACATTTTAAACGTTTTATTGGCGACGATTCCCTACTGCAAACTAAACGATCAAATCAGCATCCATATAGCAAAGCATTAATAGAAGTTCTAAAACGAGTCAATCGAAGCAATAACCCAATAGACTATTTTTTGTGCTCCGTCCTTTGTTTTTTATTGCCCATAACTTAGACATAATTCCGACTGCAGCCACATTTGATGGATGAATTTTTTTTCGCGTTTTTGGAAGAATTTCAGGTATATCTCAATTTCAAATAATTTAAGCATACGTTAATGATGCTGTATACGGGTGGTTCATCCCTATAAGCGGGCGGAGTTGAACGCTGTCGTGGAGCACAGTCATCCATTCGTATTTCGTTGCGATAACTTCTCATGCTAAAAGATATGCCAGCTAGCTGATTGTTAATAAATCTCACAATCACCACGATACGTTTTGATTGCCACCAAAAACTCACAGGCAGCCACATAAATAAAAAAGCAATCATAATTGAATAAAAGTATTGAAGTCCATAATAGAAGTGGTATATGAATATAAGTAACACATTGCAAAATTGGCAATTCAATAGCAAGGTGCTAGCCGATGCAAAAATCGACTTTTGGGAGAAGTCGTAGAAAGGATTTGATATCCATCTTCGAAGTGAAAGCGCATGAGACGGAAATGTATCGTCAAGAACGTGAATTCAATGAGTTTTTTACATTTTTATCCAGTAAACCAACCGCTCCCATTAATGCTTAAAAAACAACGCAAAAATGTCTGGTACAATCATTTCCATTGCTATCGATCGTTGAACAATTCATTTGAACAAAAATAAAATCACTTCAAGGCAACCACTGATATAGAATAAAGTAGATTTGAGAATCATATAACACATCGTTAACAAACTGATTTGCAAATCATACAATAAACTAAATGCTATCGACTCATACAGATGACGGTCTATCGAAACGGAGATTAGTCTACATCGCTGAATCCACTAAATATAATCGTCGTATGCAAAAAGCTCATTGCATAAGCAAAATAGACGAAGCAATTGCTTTCCATATTTGCTGAATGCTTCATTTTATGTTGCAAATGTTTCAAATTCATAGGAAACTGTTGCAAAATAATTGCAAATATTACCTAAAAATATTTAAGCATATGCAATATTGCAATATTTTCAAGTGGTAAGATCATCCTTTCACTGTTTATGCAATTTTAAACGATTACGAAAATAATGCGCATACAAATGCTTAGATGAAATGTAAATATTTGAGAAGAAAACCGCAAGTCAGTAAATGGAAAGCGTAAATCGATTTACGTAGATGCATCTTCTATTGTCATGTTTGCTTAACATTTTCAGATGGCTATAAAAGGCGCCGTTTAGTCTAGACCACATACAGAATCATATCTAATACTGGGAAGTCTCAAATACTGCAACTTCGAAACAGTATTATCAAGAACAGTACACAGATCACTAAGAACCTATTCCCTCATAGAAAACAAGAGTACACTCTCTGAATGTCTTATCTTCAAGCAATCGTGGAAGTAATAATCCCGAAAGAATAAAAGGATCCGCTTACAATTCTCTAATTATTCATCGAAACCGCAGTTAATGAATAACAATAAGAAATATTGAAAAAATAATAAGTAATGACCGTGATGATGTTTGCTCGAAGTCTCGTTCGTCGACAAAAGATCGCTCTCTGCAAAACAAATGGACTCAATAGTGCTGAGGTGCATGATGGCTCTTAAAGGTGAATTTCACAGTTAAACGAGTGAAATCGCCGAACTACTGCCCCATATTGTGCAAATTGGCGGCTTACTGGTGCGCTCACAAAAATTTCCGTTTGCGTAGTTTACTCAAAGTCAACACTATCAAGACTTCTCGAGTGCGCTAAGAAACTGTCTAAACTGCGCTAAATACTAACGTAGCAGAAAGCTTTTAACGTGCTGAATTCTAAAGATGAGCCTATGAGAAGATAATTTGAATGATTCACTACTGTTTAAATAAATAAATAAACAAAAGTAATAAGTAAATAGAAATCAATTGAGAAATGCATCGATAATTTGGAGAAAAATTTTATGTAACATAAGTTTCAATGCTCAATATTTGTGCCGGACGTGTTAAGCATTAAAAGGTGATGTTATGACTTTATTCAACTGTAGTCTATAGTAGTGTCGTCCAATAGTTGAGGTGATATTTGAGAAGTTGACAAAAATTCGGTTTTAATTGGACCAAAAATCTCTCTCTTATGTAAATTACTATTTTGAGCTAATAATAACAGATTTTTTTTGCCTATTACCATCATTATCGATGATCACTGAAATTTACAACCAACGCGCTTGCAGTGTACAACCTAGCACGACGCAGCTAATGTTCTATGGTTGTGCTCTTAGAGTACAATAGAAAGTCACAGAATGGGGTGAGCATAAGTTACCCGCTAACCGAAAAAAAAGGTTCAAGTCCCAAACGGCATTACTGAGGCCGATGGAACAAGGTGATTCCAAAATATGCAGCGTTTCTGCGTTGTATGTGAACAGCACTATAGCACGCTCTATTGATTAAAAGAACATAAATTTTAAAAAATAAATGCAATATAGTGGAAAGTCCAGTTTCTTCTCACTTTCATCATTGCATCAATTTTTATTAAAATAAGCAATATTACTTACATATTTCGAAGGGATGACGGTTGGGAAAATCTAGAACCACTGCGGTTTGGATATGTCGATGAACCACGATTGAAGAATTCATCCTCAAATGGATCTCTACGCCTCCACCTTTCCTCTCCTAGATATTCACGCTCCTGCAACGACTTAATAACATTTCAGGCGCATCGAAATAGATCAGATAACTAAGAATATCATTAAATTCTTTCGAGCAGTTCTTATCGATCAATGCTTGTGTAAAGAAACATATAAAGCCTCATGAAATGAATTGGTGTTACATTTGACAGCTGCAAGTTTTGACACAATTGATCGGAAACGACAAAGCGAAAGTTGTTATCCATATTCAGCAGGTATTTAACGTATATTTATAGAAAAGAATATTTCTGAAGTTAATAAAATAAAGCATATAAGTATGCCTTTGATTGTGCGAATACTATTACATGAATTAAACTTTGGTTTACTGATTTGCGAAAATCGATTACGTCATGATCGACTGCATTTATGTGTTGCTACCGTTATAAATATGAAAATGTTGCATAGATACGGCTTCATATGGAAAACAGCCGTGATAAGCCAGGTAAGCAGTCAGGTATTTCATAATATAGTATTTAACATCAGAATCGTTTGGTTCGTCTATGCGTAACGAAAATCAGCTAACATCGATTAACTCTGATGCTTTCAAAAGTATCGTCACCGATACTGGAAAAGGTATTAGAATAGGGGTTTCACTGGCCTGCATTAGGAATTGTCAGGACACAAGCCTAGTGGTCAGTCGGACTACATTCACCCTCGTGACGGAGGTGATTCATTCGCACTATGGGACGATTTAACGCTCGGAGGATAAACACAACATCACAGCGTTGTGGATCATAGGTCAGTAAAATACCACAAACTGCCTCATTACCAAATATTATTTCATGCATTTCTTGCACTAGCTCAGCAAAATATCTCATCAATGAAGATGAACTTTTCATGGCTTTTACATACAGACAACTTCTAAGAGTAACGGTGTAGCAAATTATGAGACGCTTATATATATATATATATATATATATATATATATATATATATATATATATATATATATATATATATATATATATATATATATATATATATATATATATATATATATATATATATATATATATATATATATATATATATATATATATATATATATATATATATATATATATATATATATATATATTTCAAACAAATGCACTCAGCTACTACTACTATGGATGAATTGGGTTCATAATAAATCTTCATGAAAATATCATCTAGTAAGAGAAGTCCTTTATCTTCACCAAATTGCAAAGATATATCAATTTATTGGGACATTTCACTCGAAAAAGATATTTTGCATTCCTGTGACAGCTGTGTGGAAGACTGATTGCGTATTACTGAAACTGCCTTTCAAAGAACTATTTGCAGAAACAGCAATTTATGATCATAATCGCATAATTATGCACATATAAATAATATTCGATTTTTAAATTTTGCGAGTAATGAAAGAAAAGAAATAATTTTCGAAAAGTGGCAAAATTAAAATATGAACACTTCGAATAATTTTCTTAGGCTATCCGCTTATAATTTTACAGATTTATTAGCTCAGTATCTTTGAAAATCTCGCCTGTGGGAAAGGAGGACTATCTATAAGGAAAAATATAACGCTTCCGGACGTTCAGCACATCAAAAATGTGATCAAAATTTCAACTATAAGAATTGTACAGAATTCAACCCCCCCCCCTTTCCCAATATTACTGCGACTCAAATTTAATATACTCGTTGAAAGTTGAGTATCATCAATAAATGAATAGAACTTATATTCCTCGATCGATAATAAGAAATTAAAAGAAAATCAACGAAGACTCATAGAGTGCACCGAAAACACACAACTCAAACAAGCCGAATAAAAAACATTAAGCGGAAGAAAGTGAAAATGAACTCACCAAACCATTGCCAGTTTCTTTAACTTTTTGGTAGTACTCAGCGGACTCGTAGATACGGGACATGCGCTATAAGCACACATACATACATACGTACATACCATTCAATACAAACAATGAACACCGCACGCGCTCCATCGCTTCCTCTTCTATCATCGTCTATTTGCGTTCGTTCATATGCACACAATATTTCAAAATGCATCCAACATTCACCGTCAGCTCATTTTAAATTAGCGAATTATCCAGAAACGATATTCTATATGGAAATTTAACGAAATATCGAACTCATTTCGACGTTTCTCATGCGTGATTAGAGGTTCTAAACAACGCATTTTGGGAGGCAGCAATATACACATAACTGTATCTCACAGCAATATATATGTCTATTTCTCAATATGGTAAAAAAATGCTTCATTGAGGCATTAGTTATTTGTTTAATTAACTGAAAATTGTACATGACAAGAAACTCAAAGAAACACCTCAACGATTCGTTTTTCAATGTTAGAATTAAATCATATAAAATAAAAGTCATATCCAGTCATCATCAAGAGATAACGGGCGAAATTCTTTAGAATATCAAAAGGTAAAATAAAAGCTCCGCCACGAGTATAGAAAGCTCCAAAAAAAAAATCCAGAATTCTCATTTATCGTTTGCGTTTTAAGACCTATAGTACAATATTCCACGTACAAAGAGGAATTCATCTTATCCTTGGAACACAACACTCTCCCCTTGTACAGTTTAATACTCCTAGTGAATGGAGAAAGCAATAAGAGCTAAATTTGATGGCATATTTGACTAGAAATCAACTAAGCCACCTTTCAATTAGCTGCTGGAGAGTAAGGAGTGGCGGAAATGGAATTTAAAGACTCCACTACAATCGACGAATCATCGTTCGCATGCTAATCTTAAATTTTCGCAATTGCAACAAAAAATCTAAGCATATTTTCACCATTTAACGTAATCGTTTTCAATGTTTCATGAAATGATTCGTAAATTGAAAGGATTAATAATAAAGAATTCGCATGCGAAATGGGCAGCTCATTGGATAGGTGAAATGAACTTGCGATGCTTATAGTGCAAGTATTTGTTTACTCAACGAGGTTAGACCTATTCAAAAGGTTTTCAATGAACATCGCATAGCCAATAAAGAATCCCACCTCATCGAGTACACATTCTACATAATGAGATCTCTAATCGCACCATTTCTGCATCAATTCTAAACTTCTGCAGGGAGGAAATGCCATTTCCATATTCTCGCTTCAATTTCAACAAAAAAAAAACAACATTTTTTTGTTCGTTTTTGTTGAAATTTGTTAAATTTATAGTTGGCCTCAAAATAAGTGCCAAATAGTTGTGCTTTATTCGTCTTTACTATTGATTCGATTCATTTCTAGATCATATATCGATCTCTTCATTTCCGAATGACATATAAAAGTTGATTAAATTGATTAAATTTTGGCTATATATTACTGCATAAAATTATGCTTTTATATGTCATTCGGAAATAAAGAGATCGATATATGATCTAGAAATGAATCGAATCAATAGTAAGTCATAATTTAAAATGATTTTTTTTCTGCATAGTTCGAGCTTTAAGCGTGTAATAAGAGAGACACTAATTTATACACGATTCATATAAACCTTTTTTTGGCATGAAATGCTTTTGTAAATAAATTAAAAAACGCATAGAATAACTTTTGAATACGAAAGCTTTAAAGGATAGGATAATGTAATGTAAAATTTGATACATATTAAGACATTTTTTTTTCCTTCAAATCACTGTTTTATTTAAATCTCTTTGGCGTTTCTTGAGCAGAAAATAAAGAGACTTATCAGCCGAAGAAATTCACAAGATGCTCCACTAAGCGGTAAACAAATAAACTCAGTTTATAGGCAATTGCTTAGCATTCATTCATCGTCATTCAGAACTGCGCATCTGTCTTCTTATAAATTCATCTGGCAATTTTTCACTGACTAAAGCAAGACATGAAAGTTAACATTGATAACTTGACCAATGAAGGACAATTTTGGAGTTAAACTGCTCTATAATAGTGCAAGACACATTTCAATATTTTGCAAATAGTGGATGATTGAGAGGTTCGAATTAAACTACCAACACAAATGAATTTCGAAATGAATTTGACTCCGGAGTCGCCAATTGCTGGATATGATTGTATGAAATATTCCATAATAATCGCAACGTAAATCATTTAAAAAAATGCAATGCATAAACGCACAAAAAACGATGAAATGAGCACATAATTTCTGCCATTACTATGAGTAGTTGGATGCATTGTGGAACTGTACTGCTGCACACATAAAACTCATTGAAGTGAATGAAGCGAAAGCGAATTGGGTACTATAGAGGAATAATACTCGTTTATGGCTTGACGACTATTCTGACGCGAGAATGCTTATGGCATTGAGAAGGCTGTTCCTCTCTCCGTGAAGGCACATCAGAACTTTTGGCATGGAAAGTCGACCCAACGTTCTCTTCTCTGCCAATGCTAGAACAATATAGACGTTAAAAAGAGAATCCCATAAAATAATGAGAATCCTTTAACATGATAATAGAGGAAAATTCCAACAATCGGAGGCAATATTATTTTAGTATTTCGGATTCTCAAGAAAGTATCTAAGGACAGAGTAAGAGTTTTTTTTGTTGTATGAAGAAAAATAATCGACCATGTCCAGTTGAAATCACAAAGAGGGATGTACTTAACAACGTCAATACAGCTTAAAGCGAGTAGGAAGAAGGTTCGCGACGCAAATTTAATCTCACACAATTTTCGGCTTTGTCCATTGTACGCGGTACGACTTCTGTGAAATCTCTTGAAGGAAATCGTCAACCTCTCAACTATAAACATTGCTGAAGATTTCAGATTCTGAACGATACATTTTCATGTGACCCAAAAGGTAGGAGGGGGATTGATTGTAAGAATTCAGTGGTATGCTAACGGAGCTGAAGCGGGAGATGCTTAGAACTCATATATAAACTGCAATTTGGAACTGGCTACAATTCTGCGCCTTCTGCGAGGATCATTACAGAGTTTTTGCAGATTGTGAGGCCACCTTTTCTCGCAGCGCGAGTAAAAAATATCGTCCTTCACCCAGGAAGGCTACCTATTCAGCTAAGTTTATGTAAACGTGAAGTTCCAACTGTTCTCTTCATATCCATACGACCCACCTCGTGCTCATTCCCCTTCAAAATCTTATACCTTCCTTTTTTGGCTTTCTTAAGCCTTTCATATAAAAGATTTGCAAGGTGCTTTTGCAGGTTGCTTTCTGAGTTTCATCTTTTATAATGTTCGCAAATTCGCGTCTGCGAAGAGAATTATGATGACGTTTTTGATGTGTGTCCGTCTGTTTATTCGGTAGTTTCAACTCGGAAATAGCTGAAGCTGTTGTTACGAATTTAGCTGGATGTAATCACGTTATCGAATGGCCTGAAATAGTGACTTTCAACTAAGAGAAGTTATATGTGTTAGACGGTGGCAGGAAATTTGCATGCCATCTGCAACTTGTATCCAAAAACTGGTTGGGTTGTATTTGACACTGCTAATCTTTTTTCATGAAAAAAAACTTTTGTTGAAAACTTTTAGGCGAGCAATTGAATCAATCAAAATATGCAGTGAATTATCAATCAGATATTCAGATATGAAAAAAATTGCAAAATCGCATAACGTACAGCACCTTTTGCTAGGTATATTTTCCAGCTTATTTATATTTTCCAACTTATTTTCTCAGCTTGTTTGTGTTTCAATTTTGGAGTGTTCAACTCCATAAAAATTGAATGAATTCGATGTATTTTTAAAAGAAACGGTTTCTCGGACGTCATCTTGTGCTGTGAAGAGAGGCTGAAAAGGGGAAAAGAGGAGTGGGCGGGGGAGGAAGGAAGGGGGATTGAAGAAGGAGGAATATGGAAATATTTGTTGTCTGCATGATGTTTTCTCACCAGAATCATCAGGCGCGCATCAAGCTGATAATGCTTTAGGTGTGTCTCAAAACATTCAAATCATTTCGACCGGGAAGTTTATCAGAGACTGATGAAATGACTTTTGGATCTAACTGCGTTCTCATGACTATCACGTAACACTGTGACAGACGATACATATAGTAAACGGCAAAAAATGTGTTAAATCCCGACTTCGCTGGATGGCCGTAGTAATGGCGATAGGATGAGCGATTCGGGATTACTTCCACTGGCAATATGAATGCAACGTCGACGACAGGTTCATCCAAATACCCTACATGGGAACTCAGGTTCTGTTCTCGAGCATTGCCGATCGCTTCGAATGTAAAATCTTGTCCGCGACTGCGTTGTATATCGCGTCGTTCTTTTACATTCGATTGATTATTTGATTGACTGATATATTTAATTGATTTATATTTTATATTGACTGATTATTGATACAGCAAATAATAGCAGAGGATCAAGAAATTCTTCTATAAGCAATTAGATACTATAATATATGAACGTTTAGCAAGAATTTCTTTCTCGTATAAAAATAGAAATTTCTTATCGATAATTTTGCGACGCTAAAAGAAATAAATAGCACATAGATGTTAAAATTCATAGAGAATTGGTTGTATGCATTAAGAGATGAGCAAAGAGAAAAGAAACGCAACGAGCAAAAGAAAGCTGATTCACAAAAGCATCATCATCAATTGAATTGTTTTGACGAGTTGAAATTCAACAATCGCTTCTACTGCTTCGAAAAAAGAAGTGAAAATAAAATGTCTTAATGTTATTCCTCATGTTATGCAACTAAAATATTAATCCTATAATTATTTTGAATTAATTAAACTAATTTTTATTGAAGCAATAATTAAATTAAATTAAACTCTTATTTAAAATATTTGAGAAATAGATTTAAACAATTCAATTTTCGAGAAAATAAGGGAAAATATAGACTTCATAAAAATCACTTCTCTGAAATATCGACCTATGATGGCGTATGCTATAATAGAAACAAAATCGATCGCAAGAGAAGCGATACGCGTGTTGAAACGACACTGCTAGAGCACACTACTTATCATATAAGCTGAACGCCATCTGCACTGCTCATTGCCGCTTTCAAATGTGCACATATATTGTTGCTAATATGCAAATTACACTGCAAACTAGCTTTTAATTCTCACAAATTAGTTGTAATAGATTAAAATTCCTATTTTGAATCAATAAGTGGTGGGTAACAGCTTAATAAAGAAAAAAAAATTTCATTGCATAAAAATACAAGAAAATATTCACGTAATAAATATTATCACTTAACAATGACAAGCTATTGCAAAATTTGATGCAAAATTTTTGAAAAAGGTTGCTTTTGAAGGAAAAAACCGACTTGAAAATTTACAGGGAAGATGAAATTTTTTGAGAGAGAGAGAGAGAGAGAGAGAGAGAGAGAGAGAGAGAGAGAGAGAGAGAGAGAGAGAGAGAGAAGAGAGAGAGAAGAAAGAAGAAAGAAAGAAAGAAAAGAAAGAAAGAAAGAAAGAGGAGAGAGAGAAAGAGAGATAGGAAGTTGTTTTCACTTAAACGCTTATAAAGTTAAATTCACTTTAAAAAAATGCATTAATCTATATGACCTAAATTTTTCATAGAATATGCAACATAAAGTACTGTTAAATTAGGAGGTATTCGAATTTCGGTGTAAGGAAATCCAACACTCATTCATCGATTAATTTTTTTCCCCGTAAATTAATCATGAAAGATCTTTCAACATTCATATTCGGCAATTATATATTAAACATAATGATAGTTAGCATAAATTCCAATCGATTTATTACTCAATTTCGATAGTCTATTATTTAAATGTTATATTTCGATAGAGCGGTGATGCATATAGAAATGGAATTTAATTAACTCTATTTTCGGACATAATTTTTGAACAACTGGAAAATATACATGTGATGAGAATGTTCGATTATTTCATCCTTAATTTACGTCCCCATATGTATATCAATGTTTATCAATCATCCAATTGCTTTATCTCTACTGATAAGGCAATTATCAGAGGACGCAAATATTTATCACGAGATTGTTTAGTTGCTCTATCATTTAGTACACTTCTCATACGTATATCGATATATGAATTACTCCATATATGAAATGAATTTATTTCACTAATAAATCCATTCAAAAGCAATATTGCTATCCATAAAAAGATAGTTCTTATATGGCTTGATTTACCAACTAAATACATATTCGACCATACCGTGGAAGTGTGTATCCTTCACCAATACATCCGATCCTTAGCTACCCGTTAGTTAATTCCTATCATAGTCAGTAATCTGCGGATATTAGACGAATAATACCAATAAAAGAAAGGAACAATAAGAGCGATTGAAATAATTAGACAAGTGAAAAATATGTGGTATCTGTGGCCAGTTTCCAGTTTTACTCCGATGCAACTGGAGGCATATGCACTGGAAGGAAGTGGGAGGCTGTATATATATATATATATATATATATATATATATATATATATATATATATATATATATATATATATATATATATATATATATATATATATATATATATATATAATTTCAGTGCGAAAGGATTAATTAATCCAAAATGGATTACACTCATTTCTGGAAGCAGAACATTTCCTCCGACTCGGTCCTGAAAATTTCCACCGTTCAAATGGAAGACTGCTTTTCCTCTCCAATTCGCCATTCTATTCCACAAAGAAAAACTACATACACGTTTCACCACATGATCTGTAGACCGTTCCAGCTGCTTCTCATGACCCTCGAATTCTTCGGTTGTTTCGTATGTGTTCACCCTTCCTCATGTCAGCCATTTCCAGCGAATGATAACGATCCAAAAAAATTTCCAGACAATCCTAGAAAGGCAAAAAGCAACACCAATATAAACTATGTGCCATCTCATGTTCCTCTATCAGAACCGCTTCAATGCAGAAAGTCAGTTTGCTGACACCTCCAACCCACACTTCCCATGCCCGCTCGATCTGATCCACCACTCAAACGTCAGGTGAAAGATTTCTCTTCCGAAGGCATCTGAGGTGCAACTTTCAATTGCAAAATAAACAGCGTCTCCAATTTCTATGAATAAAGCCAAAAAGACGATAAAATAAATACGGAAGAGGTCACTTCACATACATCCCTCAACAACAAAATTAAGACGCTCATCATTTAAAAAAATGAATGAGTAATTCAAAACAAAACCACAACAGCAAAGTACCTAATAAAAAAATTCAACAAAACAAATTGAAACAAATGAATAAAAATTTAATCATGGAATGGTACACTGAACATCATGGAATCATAGAACTGAATGAAATTCAATAGTGTAACCACGGTAAATTTGTGCAAGAACGAGAATGGCAGTTTGCTGAGTGAGCATATAGGACAGGATTAGCGTGACATCGATTACGCGAATCAATGTACCCCAAGAGTAATCACAGCACATTAATATCTGCGAGATAATGAATGAAAGGTGAGCAGATGTAAGTGGGGGGAAGGCAAAAACATAAGACACAAATGGTCAGTAGTGGCATCGAGACATGATGTAAGTGAGCAACGAAACCTTAAACTACGCTTGGTTTATATATACCCTTTCCACTCCGACTTCACACAGCTTCCTAACAATTAATTCATCGCTTACTGGACTTCTCCACTACTCGTGCAATAAGGGCAGCAAAAGCCAACTATGTGTTAACAATCATCCGTTTAGCCATTTTAACGATGATATTAAATAAAACAAAATCTCTAGTTCGGGACTTTAGAACTATTTTAGGGCACTGAATAACATACGTAAAACAATGATAATATAGGCATTACGAAAAAAAAACAAGATAAAGAGATAAAATAAAAAAACGACATGACAAAAAAAAAACAACAGAAAAACAGAGTATGAACAACAACTTGCAATATTAATTAAATGTGTCGTCTTATAATACAACTTAGAACAAAAATCTGACAACAATTTTACCTAATGCGCATTAAAAAAGATCGATATCATTTCTCGCACGAACCTTGCATTAAATGAAATCACTTCATTGAGGACTTTATGAAACCGGGATGGCAGTTTGCTTCAAAGCGAATTTTGCTTCATATGTGGTCATTCCAAGACGAAAGCGTCTCGAGAAAGCGTTGAAGCCAGGTGCTGCTGCCAACAGATGCATACTGAAATATACACACATATGCTCAACAAAATCAACAACGCTAGTCTCTTCTATGAGCCAATCATGTCTGTAATGACCTGTTCAATATATAAATTAACTATCATAAGCCACATAAAACAGCCAATAAAAAAGATGGCGGTAGTAAAAGATGGGTCGCCACTCTCCACGCAAATTTTAAGCGTTCACACTTCAGTGGCTTATTAGCATTGGTGAAGAATTAAAGATAAAAAAAGCTGGCTAAAACCTTACCTACACAGTTCCATAGCGTTGCGATAAGCAGAACTCATAGGGAGAGGTGGCAATTTAGAAACATGACATTGCAAACGATACTGCTTGAGAAGATCGCTGAATGGCAACTCATCGAGACCTGCAACTTCTAAGCATCGAAATGACGTTCTCCAATGAAATTACTACACTCCACTGCAATAAAAAGCTCGGTTCCTTATTATAAAACTCCTCAATGAAATCGAGATGAAACTTTTATCAATTCAAAACCTTATTCCGCTCTCTCACTTAAAATCACCTAAAAATATAAAATAAACTCTTCAGTTGAATCTTGAATCGAAAATCCCCTCACGCAACTTAGGAGATGCAACTCCTCTCCCACAGAAACTCCCCTCTCAAACACGCTTCGGTTTTCGATTCACCTTGAAATTAATTAAGACTAGAGTAAACTGACAAGGAATCGAAGAACATGACAGAGGGAATAATATAACTGAAAATGACAACGTAAATAAAAGCAAACGAATGATTTAAAAATGCCTACTACAAGAAAGTAATCAAATCAACATACCAGAGCTGGCGTGTTCGGCTAAGGCAGCACGTAAAATGAGCTCCGAATGCACCGACAGTGAACGAACCAGTTCGACACTCGCAGTCGTTGATGCCTCTTTCACCGCCTCTTGCACCTTAAAAGCTTTCAAAAACGACAATGTAAGACTCTTTTGCTTTTGTTGATCGATTCTAAAGAAAGCGAATAAAGCGTATATATCCAAAAACGACTCTGTTTTGAATTACCGCAAATACCAAGAAAAAAGATCAAAACGGCGATCATCAAGGTATATTTGAACTATGTTCCTCTATTATCATGAGCTCACACCTATCAAGACAAAGAAAACAAAAAGCAGTTCAAAGTTATAAAAGAAACTTCAAAATTACATGTTTCATAGTAAGTTTGTTGTGTTTGCTGTTAATTGCGATCTGTGCTGCACGCCTGAGGATATCCAACGCTTTGCGGAGATCACCCGATACCGATGCGACCTGAAACTTAGGCAACCGGATGTGATGCAGTGACAACATTACACAGTTATTTTTGACGGAACAAATCAGCCTCATTCACTATTCGAAGAAATGTTCATTGAATTCTTCAGATCGCCAACCCTAACCTACTTCTACCTTACGTGGCGGCGACGACGAAATTCTAATGAAATTCGATCAAAGATCAAAACACATGTGCACGAACACCACGCCACGATGGCTTCGAATGAGGATGCCGCAAATCTACCCATTCAGCATTTAGATGGGACTAATATGGTAGTTTGGCGAATATATATATATATATATATATATATATATATATATATAATATATATATATATATATATATATATATAGATAGATGACAGATAGAAGAGCAGGAAGTAAAGCAGAAAACAGTTTTGTTACCTAAGCAACAAAAAATAAGCACTAAAGGTAACACTTACTTTACGACTGGCCAACTCAACAGCGTCTTCCTCGACGGCGGCCGATCCACAAAGACGATCCTTGATAATCGATGAAATTTCATCGTGGTCGTATGGTTGGAAACACATTCGATTCAAACCCTTAAATCGATCACCAAAGATAAAACCAACAATGTACATCACCTGTGCACTTGTTAAGTACAGTCATAGTTGAATAATGCAACACACCAACAGTACTATGCAATTATGCCCTCTTCTCAGAATATTCTTGAGGCTTTGCACTATATTGGACACAACATTTTCAAACGACTGTGTAGAAAGTTGAGAAAAAGTGTGGGATGCAAGGCATTATTCTCGAGATCAGTTCAAGTAGTTTTGTTATTCGGCATTCAGTGAATTCTTCGATCGATAACTGCCAATGAGCGACCCACAGACACCATAAATATCGATCTTTATTAACACAATACCGATGAATTTAGGCGGGGCGCTCACTGTCGATTTGAGAACTTTTCGCTCTAAAAGCTTCTAGAAATTATCCGTATCTTCCTGAAAACACGGATAATTCACGAATGACAGGAAATAAAATCGGCATCAAACCAGTAAACTTAATAATAAATTTGCATTATGCCAGCTGCAGTAATCCCCTAGTGAAGTTTATAGAGAGCGCAAATTTAAATTGACTCACCAGTCTGCTGCCGACGCGTCTCGAAAGAAGTCTTTCTGGCAAATCAAGTGTATTCGCAATGGCCAGCACACTCACACGACTCTCCTCATTCGATGACCAATTGAAAATATCATAAACGACATCCTGTCGTTTGGTACACAATAAATCCAACTGCAATATCCACCTCAACGATGCTACAGATTTCTTCTGCATTCCTTGCTAACAATCATCTCTTAGCTTAACCGGTTCTACCACTAAAACAATCATCAACAAATCCCCAATTTTATAGAAAGACAGCTTTAAACTTTCGTCTATTTCATAACAGCTTAAAAATTTTTGCAAACAGTTTTAATTCAAAGCACACCTTTAAGCTCATTGTAATATCTGGTTCTTTCAGTTTTACCATTATTCCCTGCGGAAAGAAAACTGTAAAGAGCGAAAGAAGCTAGCAATGGACAAAACATACAAGTGAAAATCCATTAAAGCATTCAACGTCGAAAGCTTTCGGAACAAGATGAGTGAGCAGAAAGCATCATCAAGTAGTGACTGATAAGAGAGAATTACTTTTAGCTGTGCCCACCTCTACCCTCTCTTATCTGCCCATAATGGTAACGTTGTAGAATTATGCCCGTTAATTCCATATCAAAAGTCGTATCACTTATTAACAAGCAAAAAAAAAGAATAAAATAAACCTCATCAACAAGTAGAACAAGCGGAAGACGCGACTCATCAAACGATCGGAACATATCGTTCAATTTTCGACGAGCCGTACTGAATAAACATCCATAAAAATTCGCCTCTATGAAAAGGATACAAATATCCATTACTGACCACTGACCCTACACCCCACTCTCCTTTCTTATCTCTTAATGACCATCGAAATCCGTGCAAAACCATCAGTGCAAGCCAACAGACGCTGCATAAGGTGATAACGGCACTGAATGATTTCCAAAAGTACCATGGCAAACTCCTATGCAGCAAATTTATCAGCATCAAAGTGAATTTCTGTTTAATTTGACAGCTGTGTTAACTTCAAAAAATACATTCTGCATCACCATTAACGCAGTTCCCCCTCCCCCTCCCTTGATCGCCCTCTCGAGCATTTGCATGCAACATCTTCGATAACAATGCAAACACTCACTTTGCTGCAATTTTCTTCTTCACACTGAACAACTGAATGTAGATTTCGGCGAAGATCTCTTTCGGATCGGCAATCTCCATCCCATTCACCATGACGAAATCGAAGGCAGCACAATCTTTTGACAACTTTAGTTGACGGATTGCCTAGAAAGATCGCCTTAACCAGGGGCAAAATTGACGCCATGTATTAATGTGCACTGCATCGTAGATGAGATTATTCTTTTTCTCACAGACGTCCTAGTCTCTTTCATTGTACCACCTCCTCCCGCTCAGGTTATAATAATGAATCCTTGCCCAATTTCTAGTTCAGATAGTAGGCTTCTTCTGTTGGGCTGCATCTTCCCCCATCACTCTTGATCGCAACCGAGGAGCAATCACTTCCAGAAGCGCAATTCTTTGGGGAAGGGGTAAAAAAGGCGAGTAAACATGAGAGATTGTTACTCCTCAATAAAAAACATCGAAGAGATCAATGCATGAGCGACTACAATGTTTTTAAAAACCTGCATCCCTTTTACGGCGATTTTTGCATTTCATCTTCAAGATGGTCCTCTCAGAAATCATCAACGGACAGGGACGCAGCATCGGAAGATAGCTGATCGGTAAATGAAGTTACTGTCACACCATACGCACTGTACTGCGACCGCTGTTCACTGCCGCCAAGAACTCAAAATTCAAATAGTGGGACCCTACCACCGTAGAATTCTTTCGGGCAACACAGTAGAAGTGTCTATAGCACTCTCACATCTAACTAAAACAAATCTAACCTGAATAACAGTAGCTGTTTTGCCGGTACCTGGTACACCGCTAATATACATTGACCTGCAGAGCGCGTCCTTGCGAATCGACTGCTTCACAAACGCACATATTTGCTCGAATTCATTCTCTCTACAGGGCAAATGCTCTGGTAGTTGAGAGGTATGCAATCGGAGACGTACCGCTTCTAGGGTGTCTGATTTCTGAACCATCGTTAGTCACTTAAGTCTAGATAGAATGTACACTTAACTTTCAAGTGTAATCGATCATTAGCATAAGCACATCTATTCCACATTTATTCTGTGTAACGAGGACCAAACTTCCATCAGTCAAAAATAAGAAAAACGGAAGGGATCAGTTGAATAGCCCGAATTTCAATCTCGAAAGCAAAAAATTGGAACTTTTCATGCCGTCTCGCTCTCCCAACTTCATCATTTCAAAATTTTAGCACAAGATTTCCTCACATTTAAAGTTATTTTTTATATTCCAGCATTCTTTATCGTCTCCATTTCTTCTTGCAATTCTCATAAAAATGGTAACCGTCGGATTTGCTGTTGTCAACAGATCTTATTAAAATCACGCAATAATGGATCCCACTAGACATCAACACTAAACGATAGAAATTAAAAATTGAGCAGCTTCTTGTTATAACACAACTAGTTCCATATGCCTAACAAGGGTATTGCAGCTGGTGGACAAACAAATGGGATGTTTCCCTCAATGAAGGATCAACGCTGGATGTGAAATGACCAATTATCTGAAACGGTTACTCTCGTCCAGCTCTCTTCTATATTTCGGCAAATGAAAGCCCTTATTTAACAGGTAACAACCACGAGGTGCATGAGGGTTTAATGACTAGTAGTTTACGACGTAGACAGTCATTTTGGCGAAACCTATAGACTTAACAACCACCATCCACAGTTATTGATGAAGGATAAGGGTAACATATTCATATAAAAGGTTACATGTATTAAAGTGTACGCAGAGCAACATGAAAAAGTGCCAGAATTTCCGCTTACCCTCACGTTTTTACGCGGTGCCGTTGATGTGTCGAACATTCCTTTCATCGGTAAATCGAAAAGCTGTTTGCTGATAGGACGCGCAACTGAATTTATTGTAAATCATATATATCTTTTAAACCTCATAAGTTTTACAAAGTTTTGAAACGTATAGTTTTTATTATTTTTTCCAGAACACAATGATTAGCAAACTTTCAAGGCTGATTTTTCCAACGCTTTCAAAGAACTGGATTTTAAGGAGGATATATTCAGCATGTTTAAGAGCAATCGCCTTTCTTTATCAAGCGATTTAAGTCCTCTAACACTTTGTTAGATCATTACTCCGGACGAAAAAACACCACTCACGTTGATTTTTTGTTGATCGGGTCGATTTTGGCGGATGACGTCGACTGAAAACATGATAACAATGAAAACAAGCTATAGTATTATATACCGGAGCACGGCAGTTCAGAAGAAAAAGCTGAAAGGCAAATCTTCGATAAATAAGTGATAATTGGTGACTTAATTTGGTGGCATTCTAGCAGCTAGCACTAAATTGGACGCGATCATCTATTAACATATGAGGACTATATCATGTACGATAAGAACGGCCTTCATCAAGGAATAAGAAGCTGTTCAGCGTGAAAGAAGGAAAGTGTGAAGTGAGAGCCGGTCACAAATGTATGTGACATTCCTTACTTAAATGAGCCACAGAGCGGAAAACTAGTAGGCCATCTTGCATTTTCATCACTTTTTTCTTTCAAATTAAGCTCGATGCAAAGCTGGGGTTTTTTAGGTTGTGGACTACTATATCACAATGGTTTTTTTTCTCGCTTCATATCAAACTAAAGACTTTAAAAAGTCTCTATAAAGTATTCACGATAGAACGTTCGAAGCGAGGCACTTCAAATATTCGTCTCTGGCACACACGTAACCTAACCAGAAGCCATAGTGCTTACTTCTGCGACGCAATCGATAATTCCTCACTTCCCGACGTATCTTCTTCGGAAGTTTCAGAAGAATCTGATTCCGAATAGTCTTCATCGGGCAAAACTTTAGGAAGATGTTTATGCGAACTCCGTCGTGGAGTTACCGATTCATTATTTTTCGACGAGCTACCCTGAAAATGCGAACGCAAATGTTCTTCCAATAGACCTCGCGCAAAAGAAACGCATCCTGAAAAGACGAACTACGCTTCATCTTCCATCCTACTGTCATCATTCACACGTACAAAATGCAACCAACATAACGCATAGTTTTCCCTATGCAGCATCCGTACAGTGTATGCTTTCCATCGACAAGAGCGAATGCTTCCGAATAAATGTTTCAAATGGATTATCGTTGCTATTTTCCTCTTTCACAACCGCATTCCATATAGTACAATTGAAATGTAATGAAGAATGTGACGAGAAATCAGTGAACAATATTTTTAAATAAATATAACTGAACGGTTAAAACGAAATAGTGAAAGAATTTTGCACTTCCTTTGAGATGAATTAAACAGGAAGCATGCATCAAATCATTCCCGTTAAAATTTTTAGAGCAAACATAGCCGTAAACCTCATCCGAGTACGTTTATATATTGCTCAGTTTATTCAAATTGCTAGAGGAAAGATTTGAGGTGATCGAATGGATAAAACAACGAAAATTTAACGAAGAAAATTCCAGCTTATTCATTCAATTGTTATTGTTTTAACTTTCGTACTCTTTCAGATATTTCATCAAAAACGAATAAAATAAATTCGTTACCTAGTTTTGTGAAAGATTTTAGATGAAAGAATACCTCTTGCACGACTCGGTACTTGTGGAAATTGCCTGCGGTTTGTTTGACTAGCTTGAGTTTGATGATCGGCCTTTTCACGTCGACTTTCTCACCATCTATGACATTTTCTCTCGTTCTTTCATATCGAATGCCCCTCTCCTCTGTAATCTGGCGGAGTGCGGTCATTCGAACAGGCGCCATGCTCCGACGACGAGGAAGTGAAGTCGACTTTGTCTTTCTGAACGCGTCACTTTTAACAACACAAAAAAAGCACTGCTCTCGTTATCGTGCCTGTCACATAAAACGGCTACTATGGGTCATTTCCGGTCAAATTTCTTTATTTTTTGAGCATGCAGAAGTGGAAAAACCAATAAGAAGCATGTGAGCCAGATCAGCAAGGAAGCAAAAAAAAAACACTCCAAAAATAGCTGAGGCTAATAAACGTTCAAGGCAAAGAAGCAGAAGCAGCGTGAAGAATGAAACGACTTAGCCATAGTTTGAGAGACGAAAGAGTACATGAATTAACGACTGCCTATTAGGTAAATGAATAAATGAAAATAAATGCCTATTCAACGTCATTTCGATCTTCATGCTATTGCATTCTTCACACATCAATGTCTGTCTATTCGTCAGGACTATTAAATTCCTATATATAACGATGGAGGCACAAAAAGCGGAGCAAAGACGAAGGTTTAGTTATAATATGTTGTGAAATCTTGATCAAGTTCTCTCATAATGCCAACAAATGCTTCACTGGTGAAACGAAATCGGCAAAGGAAAATAAAAAGGAGATTCGTTATCTATCACCCTTCAAAACGAAAATGCATAAGTTTGAATGCATTTTTCAGTTAAACAGAAAATACTCAATATGAAAATAAAATTCGCTTAAAATTTATGAACGAATAAATTACAAAAAAGTTTTGCCTTTCCGGAGAGCTTGGCGAATAACGATTTCGCTTTGAGTTCTGCAGATGTCGCGTAGATCGTCGAAGTGTGCACATGTCCGAATCGACATTCTCATCCACTTCCATATCTTCGACCTCTAAACCCATCTGAAATAAACGCATTTCTTAGATAACAAACCTGGAAACGATTCTTTGCGGCTAATGCTTGTGAAAATTAAATCTTCGCTCCAATCAAATACTGGTGTGACAACTATGACGACATGATACCAATAATGTGGCAAATGAAGTGACTCAGCAGCTAAACTAATGAGGCGATAAGCAAGCGAGGTGGCGGTTTTTTTTGTTATAATCTCATACATCCAAGAGAGGTTTTTACAAGAATTTTCACTTCGGACAAAAATATAATCGTTGAAAAAAAGCGCACAGATAGCCGCTAAAATTCTAAAGAACATACTCCGAACGTTGTTATGTATGCTTGAGGATGAAATTATGCCGACAGTAAAGTTTCTGACCCCTACAACAAATAGCGAAAAGGAGGAAAAAATAACAGCAATAGGGTAGCCATGAGGGTGAAACCTGTGATAGAAAAACACCAGTTTCAAAAACATACACTTGACAGCCCACCTTTCTTGAATCGATAGCCTCAACCAATTTGAATGGGTGAACATATCTCCTGTAGAAACGTCAAATGACTTCATAAAGAGTAATTGACGAGGAAATAAAACTAAGAAACCAAAAAAAAGTGGAAAAATACATTAAACAATTCATCAACCTTCTCAAATTGCTCAGCGATTACTTTACTCGGCGTCACGTTTGGTAAAGTTTTATTCGATGGTGAGTGGATGATTTTGATATTAGATTTCGTTCTTCTCTTCAGTACTTTAATAGGTGCTTGATATCCTTCTGAAACATTTTAAAAAAAAGATTAAAACACACAAAAAAAAATCGCAAACAGCTTAAAAGATAAAAATTTTCATTGATTGAATCAGCTCATTCATTACTTATAAACTCTTCCCATACTAATCCTAAATGGTTAAGAAGATATCACATAAATATGAGTGAATCCAAAACGGGCAACTTTGGGATAAGAGATGCCTACGAGAATCTGGTGACGATTGATCGTTATTAGACCGACTAGAAATGAAGTCATTTTTTTGTCAGGGACCTATAAATTTCGCGATGCAAATAGTTTTTGTAGTTTGCCATTATTTCCACTTATAACGTAATGCATCTAGGATGTCTTTTTTATGGCACCCCAACTCACTGAATTAACAAATCCGAATCACAAATTCAGAGCACTCAATTTGCAAAGCTACAACCCAGTTAGCTGGGGGTTAGGTCCACTTTCACGCTAGACTGTATACGCGAATGCTCAATGACCGTTTAGGGGCTACGCAAGTCTGAACACTATTCGCGCACATATTTATAACGGATAGATATATACCCTTCCCCTCCTCCTTAATAGATGAGACATCTCGAAGAAATAACAATTTTTGCTCCCCTTACCAATAAAACTTGCGCAATCTGAGAACAGCCAAATTCGGCGCAAATGTCTCATTTGCATGCGACACTTACTGCAATTACCCATGCCTATGCATATTTCTAGCCAATTGGCAATCACCGTCACTACATCATCAATTACCTTTCGGCGGTCCGG
Source organism: Ascaris suum (assembly GCA_013433145.1). Taxonomy (NCBI): domain Eukaryota; kingdom Metazoa; phylum Nematoda; class Chromadorea; order Rhabditida; family Ascarididae; genus Ascaris; species Ascaris suum. The sequence goes on along the minus strand of CM024170.1, from coordinate 10,378,407 downwards.
AGACGTGTCGTCCGTCTTTCACATTGGCATGTCGTAGTAGCGGACCCATTTTTATTTCTAACTGATTATTTTCCGGGTCATGGATCGTTTAGAATTGTTATGATGCAATCAGTTTGTTGTTATACAGTGTCAGTCGTATCATCATGAATTATGACGATGAGCAGAACCTGCATAAATTACCGGCTAGTCGAAAACACGGAATAAACATCGCAATGCGTCACAATTCATCACCTCAAAACATGCGCTTAACGATTATCTTTATGATATAGTAAACATAACCATTACAAAGACAAAAACGCGACATTGCAAAATCTTTATGATATAGTTCCCTGCCTTCTTTTTGGTAAGAGACATTTCTTCGAAAATACACTCTTCCTCGGAGGCAGCGAAGTATAGCATACTTACTTAAACACAAGCAAGAACAATCGATAAGATTTATTATAAAATGACGCAAAAATTGTTGCACTAATTCGTCGGGTAAGATGAAAAAAAAAAGGTAGACAATTTCTTAATTTGATTGCAAGCCTATATCAAAGCAAATGAGATTATCTAGAAAATAATCAAAGAGACCTTTTTAAGGCCAAAAATAAATAAACCAAAAGCGATTCAATGGTTTTTGTTAAAAGACAATAGAAGATCTGTGCAAAAACTTCCGTGTCGCTCAGCAGAAATTAAACAGTCGCAATAATCCGCCGTGCAGCCTTAAACAATGCAAACGATGCTTAGGAAAGGTGGCAATTATTTTTAAAAGAGAACCTATCAGGATGTGTTCTGCAATGTAAAAAACTCGGGAATGCCTCTTCCAAGGGATATTAACTCTTCGAGTATACATGAGGCAAGGATTTATGAGAAAAGTTTATGATTTTCAAATATCACTCGTGGAGTGAACATACGTTAAAAGGTACTCCGACGATGGGATAACACCTTATGTTAATAAGCTTATTAGCGAATGATGCAGACAACAATGGCAATTTGCTTCACAATGGACGCGAACATGAGAGTAAACTTTAATGAATACTACTGAATCAATTGAAAAAAATTCCCACATAGGTATATGACATTTTCAATCGGGTGGGAAATGATTTCATCAATGACCGGAAATGAGGTGAAGAATGCGTTTTCAGAGTGTCTTCTGCAAGCTTGCACAGGTGCTAAAACACCGCTACATCATTGCTGTTGAGGATTTGTTGAACAAATCGTGCGTGCATTCACTGAAGTCACCGCATTGAATTCTATCAACTACTATTGAATCAATTCACCTCCCTCCAATCGGTTGTACCTCAACTTCGCTGAAAGCCTAAATATGGGAAATCAGGGAGGGTAAACATTGATTTCAAAGAGAAAACATCCACAATGGTATCATGCAAACGTGCAGAAGCTTGACATGCACGCAAAATAGTGTTCGTGCACACAGTTCAGCAACAGCACAACGTGCGCACATGAGTTCATGCCGCAACATAAACGAATCTTTCGTTTCGCGCGCAAATTTTGCACTTTGCAGTGCTCGCAGCAATGCCTTTGTTGGCAGTGAACCAATGAAGTGCGAAAACTTATTTAAAAGCACTTTTGTTGCGCATCGCAAATTTACGATACCCGTGACGATATAGAACGAATAAATATACAAAGTAACAAACCAGGCTATTATATATATATATATATATACGTATATGTATGTATGTATACTGTATGATGTATATGTATGTGCATAACTGTATTAAGAGGAATACTGTATGAAGGTGAAAAAACAGGTGTGGTAAGTTATAAAGAAGCAAAAAGCATAGACATCACATTCTAAGTATGCGCAGCAAGTTCGAACAACACACTTCCAGGTTGTATTTCATTCCGATGGCCTAAGCAAGCGGCACACGTGAATTCAGCTCTATCAGTGGAGAATTTAAGAGGGCGCACAAACAATTCCACTACAACAAACCCGAAAAGGACCTGCAACTCTCGATGAAACATCCGGCTAGACTCTGCTTATATGAATAGAAGCAAAAGGACACAACGAAACATGTTTATTTCTATATAGAAAGCGACATTCGCCTATATATAACATGCTTATATCTCAAAAGTATGTAATGTGTCGTAGAACGCGATACGAACGGGGTTTTATTGTTGAATGGAACAGCAAGTGATCACCTCTTAAAATATTCTAATAAAAGCACACGTGGAATTTACTTCTTCCACTTCGAAATGATTGAAAAAACAAATATCTCAACTTTTTTTTTCGTACAAAACTTAGCGATTCAAAAAATTTCACTATTACTTCACGGGTTCAATAGTGGCTGTTTATATCCCTCAGCATTGTGTTTCCATTCACATTTTTCGCCTTTTTGTCGATCTTTTTTGAACTTTTTCACTTTATTTTGCGATATTTACGATGAAAACTCGAGAGCGAAAATGCTTTCTTTTTTTCTGCGAACGTTATTGCATTTTTCAACGGAACCCATTCACATCACCGCCAACTGCACGTCTAGAACGAGCAAATCTTGTCAAAAAATCTAATCGCTTTATCGATGCCATATTTAATGTCTATTTATAAATTTTAGTGCATAGAGTCGTCTATTTACTTGCAAACAATCGCTTAATGATGCGTTAAATTTGTTGATGCGATATTATTCATATTGAGTAATCGTATTCGATTGCCTTTAGCATCTTCGAAGAGGCTTTTGATTGGAAGAGCGCAAATGAGCAAAAATGATGAATTTACATCTCCTGTGCGAAATCGATGCTATAGGTATGCGGTGAATACTTCCGAAATTTGCAACAACCTAATAAGAACGATATGATGATCGTTCATGTTTGTAAACGTCAGCTCACTTATTACTTATTTGTTCATAGGCTTTTATCGTCGAAAAATTATACGACTATGGTGAGTTGAATGTATCTTCGCGCTACGTGTAAACAATTTCTTCATATTAGGAGTCCCCAAAAGAAGCTTCAAAGACTGGAAAATGCAGAAAAAAATCGTTATTTTAAAGTATTTATAAAACATTCATATCTTTGTTTATTCTTTCCTCAAAGAGCTAAAAAATTAGTGATTTGTGAATGAATAAAAGATTTAAACTGCATTGTGAAATAAGTGAGTGAAAAGAAAAAAAAGCCATAACAGCATTAATTTTGTCTTTTTGTGATATAATTACTTTTGAAAACACCGAAAATTTTTCGTTGATTTAGGCAAATTTTTAAAAATATTTTTGATTAAATGCTTCTTCATAATTTAAAAAAAAATTTATTTAATTTTTTCCTCCGTTCATCGGCTTTTATAATTGTTTTTGCGGTGTATAAGGGTACCAATGAGATTAAGCTAATGTTGAAATGAGTTAGGGAAGTTTATCGAGATTTTAAATCAATTCGGGATTTGTTTACTTTGTGCAGAAGTGAATTTTCGAAAATTGAATTCCTCAGAAATGAACTAGAACTTCCCGAGAAATCTGTTAGAAGTTCTAGAGAACTATTGTGCGAATGGTGCTTGCATCAAAGTGAATAGTGAAGCACAGATCGTGAAAAGTTATCCTATATGAGTTTTGGAGATGTGGCTACCCTCGAGTTTGCTCGATAAATTTGCTATTTTTGGATGCTTCGAATGATCTTTGAGTGCTCACAAACTGGCGTTAACGAAGTTTTTCTAAGGTGAACATTTTTTAAGCAATCCGTCAACTCGAAGATTTCCTTCCTTCAATAACGTTTAATCATTACTGATGAAAAATCCGCATTCGAAGAGCTTTCCTTGGCATGCGCCAAGAGCTATTTTAAAACGCCAGTTTTCCCCGATGCAGCATTACAAAAATACATAGTTGGAGCGGAGGTTTGGGGGGGGGGGGGGGAGTGGAAGGAGAGGAGAAGATTTCCACAGAAAGCCTTAAAAATTTCCACAGTTTTCTGGCTTTTTGGGATTTACAATTTTTTATGACTCATCCCTTCGAAGCCGTTTTACTTCGGTTCCGCGTACAAATGTGTGCCCTTTCGAGTCATGCATGACCCAGTGAAATCAATCAATCCCGAGCCAAGATTTTGAATTGCTGTTAACACGTTGACGAGAGTGTGTAAATGTCGCAGAGGAGGACAACCTCTTATACCCCGGGGGCCTAATGAGCCAAACTGCGTACCATTAGATTCGTCCCTCAGAGAACTAAAAACTCTATCGATCCATCTTCTGAATTTTGCTCTGTGATTCTGTTTCGCCGAAACATAATGACCGGAAGTTTTCAATGCTATGTTATGCATGGGAGTCCTAATGACTGAGTCAAACCTGCTCAGTAGATTATCCAAAAAAATTGCAGTTTTTAGGGTTATATCCGCTTTCGAATCTTATCCGACCTTTTACGGACTAACTCAGCTAAGAGATAGTGTTTAGAAGACGGCCAAGTGAACAGGAACTGCCGCGAAGGGGCCTTCGGGTGAATGGGTTGGGGGGGGGGGGGTGGTGATGAGCTCAGAATACAATAAAGAACACTCCTCAGAATTCGAAATCCGTCAAATTTCAAAAAACCTCAATTTTTGCGGCATTAAGAACTCTTTTTCTTGGCGGGGGGGGGGGGGGGCTGAACATGTAGATTTGTCTAGATCTCGACGAGATCTATCCAACCAGAGCAAAAAGTGCTAAATTGGATAATAAAGAACCGAAATATGGGACCTCAAAAAGTTGCAATTTTCACTGCATAGAAATTTGAGAGAATAATTTTCGCTTCCAATTTTGCTCATTTCGGTCCCAAATTAGGGATGAGGAATTGTGAATGCTTTCATTTTATGGCTACTTTACTATACATGAACAAAATTATGAGAGTTCAAAGGTCAGACTATTTGGTAAAATTTATTCGCATTAATGGTTTAAGAACTATCGATATCCACAGGAATTACTATATTTCTGGCGAGAACTACATAATTTTTTTTTGTATTGCCACTGATAAGTACACGCATTGTGGTATGCATCAACAGCGATACAGCATTCGCTTGGCACGCGAGAGGTCTCGGGTTTGTTCCATATGCGGAGAAAGTTTTCATTTGTTCTTAAAGAGTGGTTGTGATGTAATTCCAATATTTAAACATTATTTCTCTTGATATACACGATGAAAGCATGTTTGCTCCTAGGTGAAAGTTTTTGTCTAATGTAAAAGCCGATGTTTGAAATGCCGTGAAATTCCTCTTTAGAGCAGTAAAAGGGAAGCGTTTAAATTCAATGAAATCGCTCGCCACTGAACGTGAAATCAATGAAATGGCTAGTAATTGCGTTATTGCTGGCAAGCAGTGTTGGATGAGATTTATGGTGTCCCACGATAAATGTTGCTAGGAAATCTCATGCTCTCTGTTTCTCGAATTTATCCACTGCTAAGCGATAAGGTTTGCTTACAAACGCATGTATTCCACTCATTACTTCCACAGAAAGAAAAAATAAAAGAAAAATTGAACTTGAGCGTTACTCGTTGATGTAACTGTGGAACAGCTATCAATTAATATAGCCTCTAGATAATGATGAACGAAATACATGAAATTCAAGTTGTGATTTTTCCTAAAATCAATTATTGCTGAAATTCCTCGAATCTCGACCTATTCTACAGTGTTTTGGCAATGAACATGAAGCAATAACAATGCACTCACCGGCGCATAGAGCAATTATTATTTATCTCTGATAGAATTTTATTCTTTGCGATAATCAAACAAACTCATCGTTATTAAATGACATTTTTAATGAAAGAACTGATCAATAGAAATCTCTAAGGTTTGTCTCATTCGAGTTCTTTACATCAATATTCCATCAATTCCATCACAAATCTTCTATTGATTCGGCTGACTCTCCACTTATCCGGTGCAAAATAACATTGGCTACTTTGAACGCATGCCCTACCGGTTTTTTTTCGGGAGAGGCAAGGGGAAGAGAGGGCTTGGGAAAAGGGAAGTAAAAACGAAACTTCCAATGGGAAACCACATCTTCTAAACATAATCGTCAAAATTTCGTAACTTACAAGGAAAAAAAGAGCGAATAACGTAATTCAAAAACGGCAACGAGGTTTTTGCTCTGCGCTCAAAAAGTCCAAAATTTTCAGTTTCCAATATTTTCATTGATTTTGCTAATCAATATTTGGCATTGAATAGAGTGAACGTGTGATGGCTCTACACGCTGAGAGCGGCATTAAAACTTAGCGGCAATAGCAGTACTTTAGAGGGACATATGAAACATTATCCATTGGCCGAGATCATTCGAGAACATTTGGCAAGAAGGGGAAGCACTAGACAATATGGAACTGGAACAAACAAGATAAACAAACAAACAAACGAAAACAAACAAACGGCACCGTTTTGCAACAACATGAGGTGCTGTGAAGTGGCGTTATTTAAGCTGAGATTCAACTCGCCTCTCTCTTTATTTTTTTGAGCAATGCCACTTACACGTTCACGCTCATGTATTTCGCTTTAATTGTTTTCATTAGCTAATTTCACCTTTTTTTTTTTCAATTATCACCTCTTATATAAGGCCGCTTTATTTTGAGAAACGAAAACGCCTAATCAAGCTTTATGACACTGATCATCGAATGAATTCATTAATGGGAGAGGGAATCACTATGAAGACCGAATGTTGCATCACATTGTTATTTATTTGCTATTTTACGTTTATGACATTATTTCATCGAAATTAGTTTCCTATCTTCATTTTTGTTCATTATTAATTTCACAGATAAGTGAAAAGTAAAATTAGCTATTAAGAAAACAGAATTACCTATTGCGAAAAGTGAGTTTTATTAGTGCTGTGCGAAGATCATGAATTCCATGATCCCTCAGCGAAGATATTTCCGTCGCTATGAGTGCCCACTCCGGCCATAAAGAGCGCTTTCCTCATAACATTAATTATCCTTTTTTTAACTGACGCTAAACGCTCTTCTTCATGAAATAGAAAATTGAAAGTGGAAGCACTTTTTTGTCGCGTTATAAATGAGTTCGGAATGCGTTTTGGCATCCGAATCAATCAAACGAAACAACTGCTGCGAGAATCAAATCACATTATTACGATCAAGAGAGCACAGTTGAACAGTATACTATAACAAAGTATCGGTATCGTCCGGAGAGAGATCGGCGGCCCTCATTGAAACCGATTGCTGCGTCGATGGAGCAGTCGAGATGAGCGCCGAACGCAAAGGCTGCTTCGAGATTTGGGCGCCCTGAGCGCCCGGCGATGGCGACATTGCGGCGCCAGTCGTCGCCACGGACGATGCCATTGTGGTGTGCTCTGTACTGCTGCATGCAGTGGCCGCGCTTGGCACCCGTGATATTTGCATCGCATCTTCACTCCCGTTTGGCAACTGCAAATATTAAACGCATTTCACTGAATCTGAAATTACTCATTTCTTGCTTTCATAAAATGCTGCTCTCTCGCAGAAGTGGGGATTGGAGAGAAGGGAGGAGAAGAAAGTGTGAGATGTACGCGACGGATTTCATATGTAAATTCCACGGTAGCAGAGTATCTTCTCAAGGTGAACTCATTTGTAAAACTAATGCATTCACAACTTCTCGGTGCAGTTCAAGATGGCGAGGAGAACTTCAGGCCTTTAACAGGAAAAGTTAGAGAGAACGATCTCTTTCCCCGACTCCATCAAAGCACTTCTCTCTTGCAGTCAAAACGGTTCCCAATCACTCTCCTAGCTGAAGATCTTCTATTTATATCTACCAATAAGCATATTTACATTGTTCAGCTTGTACATACATCCACAATAATATCAACATGGGCGAATGCACACATAAATAGCCGTTAATCTGTAATATTTAAACTGCTCTTGCAAATCCGGCAGCCTGTTCAATTTGGCGCTCGCGCTCTTCTTGCATCTGCGCATTACTATATAAAACTTCTCTTAATAAAATGAGAGACGAATTTACTGAAAGAATGGAATACCATTTACAAAGTTATTCTATCGATGCTCATTAAAGTATTTCACAGGAAAAAGCAATCATAAAGATCTACCCTGAATATATGAGCTCCTGAGGCATTACGAGACGAAAATATCCGATTAGAGGTATCGTGTACGGCGTTTGTTGATCGATTTGATGAGTTCACCTGCACTCCATTTGCGAGAAGTACCCTCAGAATTTGTTCAAGATTGCTGTTGATCTTGTTTTCCATTTTCTCCAAATGGCTGAAATAGTAAAATTACATAGTATCGAATCGTGAATATATATCTCCTCTCCTTACAAAAAAATTAGGTGAACAAACTTCAGTGGAAAGTTTTTGTAAATGAAAAGAATATTAATAATAAGTTTTGTTGTATTCAACGAAAACTTCACAGAACGAGCGTCTAGAAAAAAGACAGCTTATGCTTGCGACATTACGGAAATCTCCCACCTTTCGATATCACCAAGCCGCCTTTCTAATATTTGGTACCTCGCATCGTCCTCTTCGTCGCTCCTAACTGCTGAAAACAGAGACATAACTGACGTGATTCCACTGCACCTGACCTCCCCAATGCTAAGCAAAAAGCGTAACCTTTGACCTAACATCAAACAAGCAATGGATTTGGATGATGGGTTTCGCGGTAGAAACTATTAATCTTCGTGGTTTTTCATCTCCTGTAAAAATGGAAACTTTTTGGATGAATGCTCTTGACATACTCGTTGCAACGGCTCTAAAAAAGCAATCATTATGCTAATTTAGCTGCAGTAGCAATTGATTGGAACGCCCATAACCGCAATCATGCATGTTAAATCGGTTATCGGACCGGATATTAGGTCCAGTCCAGGCTCGGATGTTAAATGCGGTTTCAGCGGAGTAATTATCTTTTACTCACACCGTGAAATAGCCGTGAAATAATGCGCCGATATTTGTTCAAGCAGTCTCGACCAGTGCAGAAAAAATCATTCCGGATATGCAAAACAGAAATCGCTTACGATGCCTCAACAATGGATTCTGATAGTGATCCTCATCGCTTTCTCCTTCACGCCTTAACAAAGGCACGTTCTCCGAATAGCGCACGTGCCGACCCACCAATGATGTTTCACCTGGAAAAATTACCTGCTTTTTCACAGGAAAAGAAAACTTTCAAGTCGTGCAATATTAGAATATTGCCAGACTTATACTGTATTAAATTTGGAGAATGGAACGCCCATCTCCTTTTTTGGTACCAATTGTATGCGGTTGTTTGGATTGCTTATAGGTTAAAAAGCTTATTTGTAGCATTCGTTTCGTTCCTTTCACATAAATACAGTTTTCCATGAACTCCACGGTGGTCTATTTTCTCCAAGAGGTTCTTTTGAAGTGCTGGATTATTCGGCAGTAACTTTGGTTGAAATCTACCTGAACTCAAAGTTTACCATTTCATTGATTTTGCTTCATTTAATTCTTTCTTGATATGTGCAGAGATGGGTTTTTTTTGAGGTTATATGAGGTTATACATTATCCAAGTGCTATTGGTTATAATTTCTGGAGCACACGAATGCCACTTTTATAAGCGATCGTTGTTAATGGAATGCACAGTCTTATTTTTGCATAAAGGTGAACTGTTTATGACAGCGTTGAGTTTTTTTAAAAGATAATAGCGGTGCTTGTAGGTGATTAAGGACCTTCGAGTGGTCCTTTTTTGCCCTAATGATATATCAGCGAAATTTAAGGAACTCTTGATTACAAATCTTAGACTCCTGGTCTCGTTTTTGATAGTTATCTGAGTGCGGTTCTCGAAACTTAAGTCGTTCAGTGAGGTTTGCATAGCTCGTGTGCAATGAAATCTCCCACTTCTTGTAGAAAGGGATCCTTGATCTGCGATTCTACTCGTTGCGCAGTATTTAAACTCTGCTAGAATATTTTGCCCTACGTATCACCGGTAAGGATAAGTTTGCAAACACGAACGGATCGCTTGATGCTCTTAAAGCATGTATCGAACAGGTCAAGTTGGAAGCGCTGTTGGAGGAGCAACTCGCAAAAAATGAAGATATGATTCACTTCCTATCGAAGACTCTTAAGAATCTCAGATGAAATGCAATGAAAATGAAATGCAGCGATGGCAATCGAAGAAAGACTTTTCAAGGCAAATGAAGAATTCGAGCTAAACAAGGGAGGTCTTCATCGTGGTCATTCTGAACTTTTGTTGTCTACGACGATGTAACGTTTTATGAACGTTACATCATCGCAAACAACTAACTTTTCAAACTATCACATTTCATGTTATTTAGAGAAGTAAACATGATGACCGTTTATGAGAGATGGTTAGTTGAAAATCCATCACTCAATCTTATTCCAACTTGAAAGCTATAAGAAATCTGGATTTTAGAGAATGGCGCGAAGAGGAGAAAGGAATGGATAGAATGCACTTGGTGCAAATTATTCGATCACAATGTTAAAAGAATTGAATCTGAATATGAAAACTGCATTTAGAGTCAAGTTAGTAATTGTGCTCATATTCTGTAGACTCACTTCCGTTCTCCCCTCAACTCTAAAACAATCGGTTGAACACAAAACTGGGACATCGTTCACAAGAACTAATTTTCGATTATAAAAGTGGTCTCATTAGGAACCATAAACGGCTATGTTGGAACACCAAGAATTAGCCAATGAATATTAAATATGTGCGCATATTTTCCGACTAATCGAATGCCTGATAGCAAGAGTAACTTGTTAGCTTGATTTTAATGAGTGCATTCCAATTTTTGTTGATATTAAACATAAGTCAATGTAAATGTTGAAAAAAAAATTGCATTTAGCTAAATGGCTGGAAGAAATTCACAGACGAGAATTTCAATTCCATTCTAGATAGATTCACTTGCGATAGTTTGCGTTTGATAGACATCTTGTTGGAAAATGTTGACAAAATAGATGACCACTTCATTAGAATAATAAAAGTGTTTATTTTATTGAGGATTTAGAAGCGTAAAAGATATTTGCCTATATAGATAAGGCACTAGATGAGAGGAAAGAAAAGTCAGATATTCAGGGAAAAATAGCGAGTTGTTGAAACGATAAATGAAGAACCTAAAATGAAAGTGTTTGTTAGCGTGTTAAATGAATCAATGAGAAAGAGAATATTTGTGAATGTGAAATACGACAGAAGGTTTCATTATTGTAAAGAAGTTTTGAAGGAAATATGGAAATTGCTTTGTGTTTTAGCTAAGCAATCAATTCTCGATGATGAGATTTTCATCGAACCTAAAGAAGATAATTTCAACGAAAAATAGACCCGCTAGGCGAGATTATGAAATTATATCCTATAACATTAGATATAAATATTTGTATGTAAAAGAAGATATGATTAAGTGGAAATGTTGAATTTCATAAAGCTTTTAGTAAAATTCTGAAGATTACAAGGTAGAGTTAGATGTTTTATATTATCTTATTTGTTTTTAGATTTCAATGATGCTAGTGTTCAACGTCTCTAAAATTTTGGAACAATATATTCATGAGCAAATAAACATCACCCACTGAGACTCTAGATTTCTTTCATTCCAATAAAAACGATATTTCATAGCGGCAGCGTTGATTGAAATAGTCGAAAACATTTATATGGCAATCGGCTCACAAAAAAAAAACTAGTTTCTATGGTATAATCAAATTTACCTGAAGTATATAATTCAGCAAACTCATGTTTATTATTGCAAAAAAATGAAAAACGAATTAAACCTTAAGAGAAACCTTAATTTTTTTTAAAAAATACACTGGCTTAGTGGCAACTCTTGCAAAAGACACTATTCTAATACAAAAGATGCCAAAATTGAGGTTCTATGTCAAGTGGAAAATTACTTATTCTCTTATTCACAGTTTGGAGGACATATAAACCATCGTATTTATATTTGACGTACAACTAATTTACAAGAAATTCATCAAACAAAAGGGCAAATTAGAAGGAAAATCAATGAAAACATAGCAAAAATTGATAGATATCTTAGGTAGAAACATAGAATTAGGACCATCGCTAGCAAATACGGCACCAAACAGCAAACAAGTAAATTCGATGATCGAACTTCGCTTAGTGAAAAGAATCAAAGATGAGATTTTCTGAATGATAATAAGAAAAAATTTAACGCGGTATTCCAGAAAATTGAAGACACTATATAGTTGAGACGTTGCCCGCTATAGAACCGGGAATTTTTTAAGCGAGCTTAATTTGAGCATTCATCAAAAAATAATATTAGTTAGAAATAATGACAATAACAGTTAAGATTAGAGTAATCATAATAGGAACGAATAATTTAAAAAATTGTGATTCACGATGAGAGTTAGCAGAAAAGCGTAAAAGAAAAGCATTTTTTAAAAAAATGCCCAACACAGAAATGGTTATTATTTGCGACAATGCTATAAGTATTACTTTCAAGTCAATCTGACTAATGAGAAATACTAAGTGGAATACTTATGAAATATGTAAAGTTAGACACCTGTAGGCTCGGCACGTGTAGCGAAATCGTTTCTCCTTTCACCTGCAAATTATTCGATTTGAATCACATTAAAAAATGATATTCAACTTAGGAAGCTATTTTTTAAAATTATTATTTCATTCTACTATCCAATTCATTTAATTATGAAAGAATAGTAGCTGAAAATAAGCTATTATTAGTGAGAGCATATTTCCATACATCATTCAACGAAAATATATACGATCTGCTAAACAAATGAGAGTCATTCCTGCTAAATGGGCTGTAAATTAATGCAAGCATTATGTATCGATTTCAATATTCCTATGTATTATATCCAGATGATATACACCAACAGACGGTTTTTTAAAACAATATCGGTAAAGTTGTGTGAAAAGGATGTATTTGATGCAGTAATGCTTCGCCAATTGATGTAATTCGTTAAACTGCATGTGAGTGATTTTTTTTATATTGAACTTTAGTATAGGAATAAAGAAAATGACCTTCACTTTGCGGTGACTGAAATTTTTCTTTATTGAGCGATGAGGACATACGCAACAATTTGTGCCGATCGAGGCGTTTCCGTGTTGATTGCGCCTCCTGAAATTCAATCAACGCTAATGCTCCTCAACGTTGAAATAAATAAATAAATAAATAAATAAATAAATAAATAAATAAATAAATAAATAAGTAAATAAATAAATAAATAAACAAATGTGTTGTTTGCTCTTTTTACTCTCTGATAATATTTGAATGATGATCGTTTATTACTTCGATCGAATGAAGAGATCATCGCATACCTAAGATCTGTCAACAATGACATCATGCAATATGACGCACTGAAACAGATCACTCGTAAATAAACTATTTGCTACCAAATTCAGCAGCTTTCTTACTTTTCCAATAAATCATCAGACCAACACAGACATATACGCATAAAAAGAAATATTGTAGTGGTAAGTGATTGCGGGAATTTGCAAAAAAATCAAAGAAATAATTTGAAATACAGACATCTCTGAGATTATAGGTGATGACGAGGTTACGACAGAAGTTCTCGGCAAATTCAGGATACATATCGAGCACATCAAGGAGGTCATCACGGAGAATCTTGTGTAGATCACAGTAGGTGAGCGCCCGCACGTTACACGACGACTTGCCAACATCCTCATATAATAGTGGATTCTCGCCAAAGATATCATCTTTGCCTAGAAAATTTATGCTTACAAACGAAGACATTAGTAGTTCTTTATTTATGGTTATACTACTTGATGCGGCATTCAATCGATATAGTGATAGAATGGAAAGAAACAGAAAAGAAAACAGAGAGAGGGAGAAGATGAATATAAAAAACCAGGTTTTTCTTTCTATACTCCACTACTTCTATTTGCTGCCAGTTCATCTCTCCCATTCATGATATCTTTGTCGTCTAGGTACAGGACAAATGATCTGACGAAGAGATGACGCAAGTTTCAGCGAGTAAAAGAATGTAACTAACCGAGAATGCCCATCACCATATCATCCTTGAGAATTTCCACGGATCCTCTCGCAATGAAGTGCAACCCGGTAAGCACATCACCACGATGCACCAATGTGTCTCCTGGTGGCGCATGCGTAGTGCGAAACCTGAACGCATTCGACCATTTTCGACGCTTGTGTACTTTAATATTTTAAAGCGGTTTTTTAATATTGTCTGATCTCAACTCGCCATGCAGAACGACTCAAGCAGATTTGTGCTATGGAATTTTTTGAACGGAAATTTCCCCATTTTTTTCTATCAACATTCAGTTTACGAGAAAAAGCATTCCGGCATTTATCGACGAGTCAAAGTTGGCCTTTACTTTGGTGTTGATTCTCAGATGTCTCCGGAGTCAAGGATTGGATTGATTTCTTGCTCCAGAATAAAATGGTCGTTTTTTCTCCGGAATGAGAGTCAAGAATTTTCATTATTTTGGCTCATTGGCTCCTCTCTATATCAAAAACAAGAGCCCGATTAAAAAGTCATTGTATCAATGTTCGTTGCGAAAGTCCGATTCGAAGGGCTCAGTAGTCTTCTAGAAAACTTCTGAATCGGAATCTCTCAATACTATCGGAGGTTCTGATAAACTCTTTGTCTGACTCCCCAGCTGTAGACTCCAGCAGCACTTCCGCTACTCCTTGAGTTAAAGTTTCAAATAAGTTGCTGGCCTAGCCCTTAAATCGAAGCCTTTGTGTCATAGATGCCCTCAGTTACTTCAGCAAACAACTATAGCTGTAAACTTACTGAAAACAACTGGTACAACTTGTTGCTTTGAATGGTTCTAATACTGCCATTATTAAAAGTGATTGCTACTGTTAGTGATAGGGTCACTATTAGTATTATTGCTATAAACAACACTGTTGTCAGTGTTGTTTATAGCAGTAATACTAAGAGTTTCAGTAGCAATCGCAAGTAGTCAGAAAGTAGTTAGTAAGTAGTGCTATTTTTACTTATGTCAATTAGTGCAACTGGTATTTTCTGGAATGCTCTTTACCCGATCACTGCAACTTCTACTAACTACTGGTAAGAAATATCACTTTTTAGTTTTAGCGATGGTAGAACTATTAATATTATTAATACTTGTACCAATACTGTACCAATATTGCTGGTAATGCTATCACAATGAGTTCTGCTGCTAATATTATTGGTACTGCTAGTTGCAGTATGAGCATCGTAGTAGAAGTAACACTTATGCTGTAAGTTGTAGTAAGTAATAATAGATTTGGCGATAAGAATAGTAGTAGTAGTGGAAGTTTTTTCTTGATATTGCTGCTAGTTCAAAAGAACTGGTGGGATGTTCTAAGAAATTAGCGTAATAGTCACTATAGAAATATCAAGAAAAAAGCTATAAAAATAGTTGTAGTAGCAGTGGAAGTTTTTCATTGACTTGTGGAAGTTCTCCACAAGTCAATCAATTTCATGAGCTTCCAACAAATTAAAAAAAATGTGCATTTATACTTTCGAACGAGTAAAACACTGAGGAAGATCTTCTAAGAAATACTATTTATTATTAAAGCTCGATTTAGGTGAAATGGAACATGAAACATTCGTAAAACGCCGGCGAATTTGGCATCAGACACAGTCAGACAGATAAAAACATACATGCACAAAGACATGACGTTGTCACAATGCGCTTTTGAACGTAAAATTAGAGATGAGCTGAAAAAAAAAGCGAAATCATTTTCGCTTGCCGGTGTTTGCGATTATTGGATTCATAATCTATCGATGCGTCCCTGCGGAAAATCGGAAAATTCACAGATTCAGATAGCCTTCGAATGAGAAAGCCTTTACCTATCATCATGCCGAGGGGTTCATTAAGGGAAATTTATTATAATGAAAGAGAGTTCTGCTTGATTTAATTCCATAACGAGATATGCAAACCAATTTGCCACATTTATCGGGAATGAGGTAGAATGCAGCTTCTCTTGTTCCCTAGAGAATAAAGCCTAGATTACCTATCATGGTGCATTTCTAAAAGCAAAGTGAGGTAGAATTTAGTATTAATTCGACTTCAGAGTTGATTCTGATGTGATTCATTGCTTCAGAAGGAGCTAAGAAAGTTTTTCTTTTTACAGAAATTGGAGCCAGCAGAAGTCTTCTTTGCTAAGTTGATGTCAACACCGGTAGCCTAAAGTTCGGCACTCACTGAAGTTGGAATCTGGGTAGCCAAATTTTGTCAGAGAAGCCGTTTGACATATACCATTAGAGTCGTCCACATCAGCTACTGTGATAAATCGTTCATAACTGTAAAATCAATTCAATTCTAGGTCCAAGTAACCTGATGCTATTTCCTTATTCAATATAGTACTTTACTTCTTCGGTCGAGAATTGATTAAGGCGCAAAGACGAATCACAGATTCAAAACCTCAGCGATGCCACTCGAATTTTCGAAGGTTGCCAACTACAACTCATTAAACGCTAAGAATTACTGCTGCATAAATTTCAGCAACTTCATATATATTAAAAATGTAAATGAATATAAATATAAATGTTATTGTAAATGCAAATAAACATATATAAATAGAGGCAAAACATAAATGTAAACTTAAATAAATATAGATGTAGATTTAAGTGCAAATATAAACATAAATATAAACACAGCTATGAATATGATATAAATATGAGTATAGACACGAATATATTGGAAATAAATATATGAATAAGTAAACAAATAAACAAATAAATAAACAAACAGATAAATAAATATATAAACAGATAAGTAAACATTATTTACTGCGCGTTTTTAACAGTAAAATTAGCAACTGTAAGGAACTGTAAGAAAAAAGGTAAACGCGATCATGAATTCACCCCACAAAATAGATGAGAACCTTTTTCACTGTGTTGAGTGATACATTGAAAATAATTTAAGCATACGAAGGTATAAATGAGAATTGAAAAAAAATATGACAAACCTCATACTAAGAGCACGGAGGCAACCAGGTGTTGAGCCAGCAAATGCGGGACAATTATTGAGCAAATTTCGATTCAAATGCAGACAAATGTCCGCTTGAAGGCAATCCGGGAATCCTTTCAATACCTGTAACGATATTTAATATCGAATTTTATTTACGCAGATTTAAATAATATTTTACTCAAATATAATTCAAAAATGTTTTCTAAGAAATTCGATCGTTCTCATTACCTCGACTTTCCCATTTTGAAAAATAAACCAATTTCTTCCTTGATTTGACGTTTTCAGCTAATTCACTTTTTTATATCGAACTTAGACTCAAATAACTGTTAATTAGCAGCACTATTTTATTTATCTCCCTGAATTATTATAGAGAAAGAAATTACATAAGAACTCATTTGTGAGTGATCCTGATTGAGGAAAACATCAACTTCTTATAAGTAATTCAACGGAATAGTGTAGAAATTCTTCAAAAAAATATATGCGGAAGTATTAAATGACAAATGACAAATGCACATTGCATAAATACTTTTATTTTTAGCAGGAAAACACAATAAAGAGTTGTTATATCCATTTTTTCCGGTCGATTTTCTTGCCTAAGTGTAGATGTATCGAGAGATGCAAATTCTATAATAGCAAATATTGAGTGGAAATGCGTAAATGGCCCCTTAAGGGATTCGCTTGGTAGATAAGTGAGCAACATAAGAGAATCGAGCACAACATTCTCTCAGCAATGAATATATTCGCGAGATGCATGCCATATTCATCGATATTCGATAATAATTTCTTAACTACCCTATACCACAAATTGTTTTTCACGAAATAAACATTTATAATGCTACGAAGCGAGCGCTAGCGCATTTATCGTCTTCCCTTACTACTTTGGATTCGCTATCACTTCTATAAAACGGCAAAATTCATAAATTTGTTTTACATTTATGCTCGAAAAAAACTTTACAGATATTGATTACAATTTTGCTATCCCATAAAATTTCTAGCGCTGTTTTTTCTTAAACAAGCACTAAACAACTCTGTTATAATTAGCAGCTGTTGAATGCGAATACCATAGATGATATCATTGAGACGATCGAATTCAATGAAGTAACAAAATCGTTTAAAAGTAGTTTGTAACAATGCATCGACGCACATATGCACACAAATTGTAAAATGAATGCAACAATTAGAATATTCAACGAATTTGCATGAAATTTAGACTAGAATGTAAAAATCTAAAGAAATTAAGAGAACACCCACTAGATTCATATCGATACCATTCGTATATGACCAAGCGTGTTGAAAGTATTCCTCAAGCCGTTGCCTTAACGGATTTGGTATCTGATGAAAGCGAATAAATTCACGTAATCGTGACATCTCAGTATGGTACCTCGCTGTACCGCTATATAGTCGTTGGATTATTGCTGATACGTTGCCAAATACCGACGCATACATTAACGCTAAAATGCATTTTCATCTTTATGTATCGTGTTTGGTTCCACAGTAGCCGAAACGAGACCCGAATGCGCGGAGCAATTTAAATTAAATGAAAAAATAAAAATAAACAGTACAAAAAGAGAAAGAACAAAAAGAGGAAATCGAAAAAGCAGTACAAATGGGAAATATTTTGAAAGTCCGACATGAAAATTAAATAAAAAAAACAAAAACAGTACAAATGGGTGTGCTACTTGCAAGAGAAATTGAACAGAATAGTAGGAAGCACACTTTTCAAACATACTTAACTTTTTAAACCAATAGTTGAGTGAAAGTCCGTCCAAGCATTTTGTGAACTAACCATTATGATCGACGAAAGATTGCATAAACAATAAAATGTTTTTTTTTGAGCTATTTACTAAACAAATTCTTTATTCCATAATTTCATTATGCATTACCCAACTATATTTAATTGAATGAAGATTTTACATTATTTGAAGAAACATATAGTCAGAGATCATTATTTCAATCTCTGTTTCAGTTTTTTTTCTTTTCAATCTTTTTCGTTGGAAATGTTTGTAAATGCAGTTTAATTATCGAACATTGAGAAATATATGCAAATTTTTAAAGCAGCTTATGAGATTTTCTAATAAAAGTATTGCTTCAGTAACCGGAAACGATAAGCACGGGATTTTTGCAGATCAAACTCATCGCTAATAACGTTTGAAATTTTGAAAACCCTCTTCAGTACCCTCTTCAATCAAGAAATTCCACCACTTTGATACGTTTAAGTAAACAATATGAAGAGTCGAAATTGATATTTACTTACAGCCAAGAATCATCATAATAATAGTAAAAATTTTCTCGGAATCGGTTGTCGCAGAGACGTTGCCGAATCCGATCGAGGTGATAGTCGAGAGCGTGAAGTAGAGTGAAGTTACATATCTCGACTTTAATGATGGGCCACCTGTTGGCGTGCTTCCATTTGTCGCAATATAAGGCTCGTTAAGGTGCCTTGCTGCAATTGTGTCATCTCACTTCCATAAGCCATCATTCCTGTTCATTAATTATTATTTCAGCTAAAACAATGATGCATATTTGTCGCCTTGAAAAGAACCCTAAAACTTACAAAGAATCTCGAGGATTTTTTTTACGCCGAAAGCAGTGCGCATTCAAGTCGCTTGCAATCCCCCTCCACCTCACTGTACGCCCTTTCCCCCATTCAGTTCTTCTCTCTCATCAAACTCCACACAAAAACAAAGTTCGGTACCAGAAATCACTGTAAATCCAGGTATAAAAAACAAATCTTTTCTTTCTTTTGCAAGCCACCCACGTAAGCGTCATTTATATCTTTTCATAATGAAGCATTCCAACAGATTTGCGCATGCAAATTTCTGCTTTAGATTTCAATCAATTTAGAGCGAACTTGAATAGAGTCAATATCTCCTTAATGAAATTGCTTGCACTTGAAAGGTTTAAACGTCTGCACACATCATATTTATTAAAGATATAGCTTCCTTCGCTATTTTGTAGAACTACTATATCTCAATGACTATTTCAACGTACTTTTTGAGAAGATTGGTGAACTAACCAAGCTGATGCAGCCAGGTGAATTCCTTATGCGGTAATTCGGCGCTTCCAATCGCGTACCAAATACAACCAAGCCAATGTGCGATAAGTGCAAATGTGGCCATGAGCAGTAATAAAACGGCTGCACCGTACTCCGAATAGCGATCCAACTTTCTTGCCACCCGTACTAACCGTAATAACCGTGCCGTCTTTAGAAGACCAATCAACGTTGTTGTCTGAAAATAAAACATTTCACTTGATTACTTACGATGCTTTTTTTGATATGAATTACAATGATACTGCCAATACACCAAAAGTACTTCTTTAAAAAATTGTTAAGTCGGAATCGGTCAAGGAACTGGAGGAAATATTTGAATAATTCATTTCGTCGCTATTGCAACAACAAGAATATTGGCAATGCCTTTGAAAAGCACTTTTAGCGAATAGATCGGCATCATTGTTCGATTGTTATTGCATTCACTGGAAAGTATCAGTTGGAACGAAATTCATTAGTTAAAGAATTTTATAAAAAGCGCCCAAAATAATTATTGCAAATATGTAGTAAATTACATTATATATATATATATATATATATATATATATATATATATATATATATATATATATATATATATATATATATATATATATATATATATATATATATATATATATTCTTAAATTCACACATTCAATTAGAACAAATTGTGTTACTCTCTTGATGGAAAATTTCATATTCTTTTATCGTTTCAATGAAAAATTTTTTGAAAAATGAAATCAAATAGAGCGAAATTCTCATGAAAAAAAGAGCAAAAAAAAACTGAAATTTTTATATTGCTGTTGAAAAAAATATAAAATGAATCATCCTCATCAGAGAGTTACCACATAATGTTTTTTAGCAGCAGTGCATGCATAGTATGTGAATAATCAGTGCTCACTGCAAAAATATTAAATTGAATATCACAAAGACACAAATTATAATACTTTCATTGAATATATGGAAGCATATAATTGATAAAAATATTCAATGAATATTTCCATTTCAAGAATGTCTCAATCGTAAATTTTTGCCAACGAAAATATTTTCTCTCAAACGTGGAACTTTCGAAAATGTTCACTCTGTTCTAAGATAATTAGAATATCGATTAACTATTGAGTGCTTCGTTTGCGCCAAAAATTTACACTTGAAATGCTTTTGCATTATTATCATACGTTTCTACAACATGCCTTTGAGTATAGAATATAACTGATCAAATAAACCCGAATTGCGAGTACCTGCACAACTTCTTTCAATATGTTTTACCGCTCTCTAATAATTACTGATGAGAATGGGGGGAGGGGGAGGGGAGGGATTGGATGGGATGAGGAGAATATTCGGTACTCAGACAACAAATCTGCTTTGGTTGTGATCATTTTGAAAGGACTTCATTAATGATATTCACATAACCGCTTCAGAAATAAACATATTGCTCACGTTCGATGTGACTCATGTAATGGATACTAATCGCAGCATTATTTCGCCAAAATAACTGTAGTGATTATAAAATGAATGCGGAAGAGCAATTTTTACAAACTCTTTACTTTTTGTATAGTTGTAAAATTTAAACGTTACCTTCTTTTCCCATAGGTATGAGGTAATTATAAACGTTACGTGGTCTAGCGGATTACTTCCAATTGGGGTAGATTTACTTACTTTCGTAGAAAACCAGTCAGCTCTGTGAAACTATGAGTGACTCAAATCAACCGATAGGCACTAGGCGTTGTAATGAAAAAAAAAGCTAAATCCTATAAATTCGCGTTCATTTTTAAAAATTGTTCTGGCATCAACTTATTCCATCCAACTGAATTCTTTGACGTCTATTAATGCCACAGCATTAATTCCAATTGACTCCGCATGATAGTGAACTAGAGTATGACCTTCATAATATGATAATATTCTATTTACAATTACGATTTTCATGAGGGGATCCATGTCGCCATCAAAAAATAATTATAATGCAACTCGAGATTTGCAAAACGACATACTTCTTACTTATCTCCGATTGTCTCAGTTAGAGTCTCAGCACATTCACTATTTGTAGAATATAGCAGAAATAGAAAATATGATTAATAAACAGGAGTACTGATTGATATATTTCAATGTATCTTTTCAGCTATTATTTCGCATTATTGTGCATAACTTAAATGAAAATGACCATCATATACTGCAATCCTTTACATATGTCTCATGTGGATTTCTTACTCACGTATATATAACAGTATTCAAATATCAGATGGCTCGCATATAAATTGAATTCAGTAAGCGTTACAACACATGAAACGAATGCAAGAACGAAGCGTGCGTGCATTTCGACATTCTTCATGATTTTTTTCAATATATCGTTTTGTGTTCGTTTTTTTGTGGGAATTGGGGGGGGGGGGGGAGGGAGTGTAGGAGGAGAGAGGGGAGGGAGAGGTAAATGCACCACACAGACGCATGCATACGAGTGGCTTGCTTGGATAGAGGATCAATGGGAAATAAGAATAACTGATATCTTATCTATATCAGCATATAAATAAACTTACTACTGATCAAATCAATCAAACGTCGAACAGTAATCGATGTTATCATTCGCAGAGAAAGAAAAACGAATTTAAAATGATGAACGAGCAAAAGCGCGATATTAAATATGCATGCTTAATACAAAAGAGGAGTAAAATTTCGGTAGGCAAATAAGCGTTTTACCTCGTCTTTGTTGAGACTTCCAACCGTCTCCTTCAACATATTCAAACATTTTATTTATACATTTAATTATTTATTTCAATAATTATTCAGAACATCATTATTGGATCATAATTGGTGAGAGGTTTAAGCGATTGAATAATTGCGTAAGTTGTGACATTCTCATTTTACATCCATCAAGAGTATTGCCAGATTATGTGAGCTTGTCATCAAAACATGAAATTAACCAGCTGTTTTCCCAAAATTTTCAAATAAGTGCAGCTGTAAATAAACTCTTTTCATCGTAGACTAGTTATATCTGCGTCTAATCGTTATATGATGTGTGAGCAACGGCAATATTATTACTGGTTGCGGAGTGGGCGAAATTTTATTATTGTATTTAAGTTAAGATTTTGCGGACATTTACCTCACAAGTGTATCAAGATGTAAGGTAGAACACATAAGAGTAAGGTATAATATTTGGTACAGTTTGTTACAAAAACAGTATTAGACTCACGTGTTTAAAGCAATGTCACATACTGTAATAATTTTCAATCAGCTCTCCACAGCGTAAATCCTAACAGAAATCTTCGCTAATTTCATTCAATGCTCACGAAACAAAAACGGCAGTGATGGTAATCTGTGAAAAAGTAGGCATAAAAACGAGACAAACGCATAATTTTCCACCATCAAGAACTATAGATTCATTTTCCGTTCTTTGCCGCTCATCTGCACAAAAATTTGTATGAGAGGAGGTATTTGTGCAAATTAAATCCAACTTGATCAAGGTAAAAAGCAGCATTCTCTAAATTTTCAGCAGAGGGATGCGTGGAAGATAGAAGAGAAAAAAACGTTCAACCTAGCTGGCATTCAGTCAATTCTTTTCAGCAGATGAGATTTTAGCACTTCGTATCAAATAAAACGCAAAGTGGAGATGTAGGTATAAAAAGTTTTCCAAATAAGAAGTTCTTTCATAGAAAATCCTTATCTAGCACCGGGAATTGTTTCATATTCGAATGACTTCAGGTCGAAGACGAAGATGCTTCCATGAATGGTAATGATTTCATTACATTTGAGGATACGCAAATTTGTTAGGACAGCACCTACGAAAGCGAATTGCTTAAACGGAAGTAAGTGGATTCGGATCGAAAGCCTAATCAAATCAAGCACTTAAAACTTTCAGCGAAAACAACTGATTTCTTTAGAAAGCTCGAGCTACGCTGTAGGGAGTAGCTTGAGGTTTTTAACTCGATCGAAAATAAGAAATGACCCTTTTTGATGTAGAATTTCTTTTTTTTTGTGGATGATGACGCTCTCCTTCCAACATAAGTCAACTGAAGAGTCGCCAGCAGGTAATTCTCTGACCAATTCTCAAAATGTTTGCATTTGTGCCAGAAAGAAATCAATTCACAAGTGAACAATAACGTGAAAATGCTCTCAGTTTTATCAATTAGAAAAATTCTCCCAAACGATTGCTCGAAAAATTTTGTGCACGCTTTTTTATTTAATGGGGATGAGGTACAAGACAGAATGTGGTTCGTTTCATTTGAATGGCCTACGAATATTGTGTGAATAATCAAATAAACTATGGCTCATTTATAGTTAATCATCACCAGTAGAGTGAAACTACTTGGAATGAAGCACATAACATCGCAAGAATTTCTAAAAAACTTCTATCAGTAAGAAATGAATCGCTCGCATTGTTTCAAAAATAATGCGAATTGATGTACAATTTTTTAATTGCAATCGAATTCGGATTGCATTTACATTTTCAATGAAAGTTGATATTCACATATAATTTCAACTCAACTATCAATAAGTGAAGGCCTTTTGGAATATTTGCATATTTTAATGTTGGAAGACTTTGAGGAGGAATATGTACTCATCAAAATAAAATCGCTCAGTTACCTTCCATTTTGATTAATTAGTCAAAGTTGCTTTGATTACAATTCATTTCGGTTAAAACAAATTGAAAATTACTCAACTACTCAAACTGCATATGAAAAATATATTGTAGTGGTGCCTTATCTTTGTATCCCGATATGTTGCGTAGTGTGGTATGTTAGCTTGTATTGCCTGTTAATATTTCAATTTGCGACTCACTGAAGCTAGACATGGGTGATTGATAAGTTTGGTCAATATCAGACACATTGATACATAAAGCTTCAAGTTGCACATCAACTTCGAAAGATTCTACAGTCCGCAATCTAACGATTTGCATACAGAAGCCGAATTTTAAGGTGCCATGTTGCATAGAGTGGATAATTTCGTAGAAGACTTGTAGAAGCGTCCAACTGATTTAAACATGGATGCACTACTCATATATTTTATTATTTCTTCACGATTTATGAGGCTGATTTGTCTAATGAAGGGGAATTACAAGATTATAAGCCATAACGCTTCTTTGCTCTTTTCGTTGTTCTCTTTCTGTCACCTCTTTGACAATATTTAAATTTTCGATTTTGAATTAGATCAAATTAGATCCAATTTTGCACCAATACCCTCAAAAAATCAGATAAAAGAATGTATGAAGGCAAAGAAGGTTGAAAAAAAAAAGCCTCACCTCATCGCTGTTTGTATTAACGAGAAGTAAATCGAATGGCACAGCAGCGATCATATCGATAATAAACCACCCTTTAAAATAATGTATCGCTATTTTGCCTGGATGAGACACAACCTGTAAAATAGGCTATTTCTATATGTAAATGTTCATCAACAATATGGAAATCCTCCTGAACGATAAATCATTGGCTATAGTATTTGTATGGCGATGTTGAAATGTTTCGCCATTGAACGATAGCTGCAGCTAATATAAATGAAAATTTACTAAAAAAATATCGATAAATATTGAATAGCAAAAAACAACAAAATAAATGAATTAAAAATAATATGAAATTCGCAGTTTTCTTCTATAGTTGTTAAAAGTATAAGCGTTTCGCAATGATTGCATCTCTATCGCCGTTTTGTAGTTTTTGCTGTTCAAATATCATTTTAAATTGCTGAATTAGTCTACTAATTTTATTTGCTTGAATAATTCCATAAAACTAAGAACTACTGATAATGGAATGAATGTATAGGAATGAAAAAAAAATCGATATTAAAAGCGATAAAGAGGAAATTAAAGGAGAAATTGTAAAAGACCTCATCATTCTCATTAACATAAGTTGTCCTGAAGTTGATAATAATATCCACAATGAACATTATATCGACAATTAAATCTATTATTTCCAACGGTTCCGAGAAGCGCGTTTTTCGAGTGCTATCCTGTAATTAAATTGTTTATACACAATGATATTAAAATATTTCATAGAAGTAATTAGCACAGACAGTTAAACATTTAAAGGTCGAATTTTCTCTTAGTAATATAAACAATGATCTCTTAAAGGTAATTTCTATTCAGTAGAATCGATCTTATCGATATCCACAAAAGTTTCAGAACAGTATCGATTTAACGGCAATATGTTCGACAATAAACAGTTACTCTAAACTAATTATCCATTTTTTTAATAACTAACTATTAGCTATCAATCATTGAGCATTTCCCCATAAAATACATTAATATAGTACCATTATAACAGTATCGATATATGAAATTGAACTAATAAAGATATAAAAAATTCCAACACAACCATAAATCAATTCGACATTCAACAAAGAATCACAGAGTAAATGTTAGTATCAATTTTAGCATTAATTTACTCATTTTCTTATATTTTCATATTGTTTACTTGAAATGTAAATGAATTCTATGGAAATCATTCCTCAATAAATTTTTGAAATTTCTGGATGTAAGAGATATTCCCATCATAAATTGATGATTCGTTTTTTATTGCTGATGAGACTTCATGCAAATAAAATGAGACACTAGTGAGGTGTTTTCATCTCTCGATGAACAAAAACCGATAAATTCGATGCTTCACTTGCTTATGCGCACGAAAATTAATTTCATTTCGATTCGTTCACATAGAGATGCGAACAAAAGAGAACTTGCTTTGAAATCTATCTCAATTGTTGGTTTATTTGGTATTATTTGGTGGATGTATCTAAAGTAATGCCCATATATAAGCGTCTCCAAAATACATCCTGAGTTTTGACATTTCCGGTTGCGCAACGGTATTGATCATTGTGAACATCTCCACGCTCCGATAACAGAATCATCCTAGAGCGATTCTATGCATCATTGCGCTAATGGAAATCGATCCGAAAAACTCGGCAATAACAGCGAAATAATGAGTTTTAGCAATACAGAATCGTTCTGTCGTAGTAAAGTTGAAATCGTTGGGCAGATTTACTTATCCGTCGAGCACTTCGCGGATCAGTGATGAGAAAAATATGAATATTGGGGATTTTTTTGAAATACATAATTGAAATGGCAAATAGATAAATTCTATCAGTTTTATACATGCGTTTCATCTGTAGATTTATCTTATTTGTGTGAAAGGTCATTAGGTTTTGAAAAGAGAAAAAAAAAGAAAAATTATGTTTCAAATTTCATTCCATGAGAAGATTGGGATGCGCAAATATAGCAAGAAGAGTCATAATGTTTTCAAAGATTCTAAGAGAAGAAAAAAAGTGTGATAACCACTTAAAGCTTTTCAAAGAAGATGCCCACTAACAGAGGCGATTGAATGCAGTGCCCAAATGCATTTTCTTTATTCATTGATTAATCGGATATATTGTATTTGAATTGAAAACATAAAAGAATACGTAAAGGAATTGAAAATACAAAGGGCATCGATTTGTATTCACATCGACTATCGTACAAAATAAATGTGGTACTTTCTTCAGTTAGTATAACTTGGCAAATGTATGCATACATATGAACATAACGCAAATTATTAATGCATAAATTGTTGTCTATTCAATGATATTGCAAAGATAATGAAAAAAAATAATCGACTAGTTTAACGCAATCAAAATATTTCATCGATTTGCATAAAATTAACTCTAATTAAGCACTGATCGATGTCGACTGTAATATACATTTTATGTTGTCATTTACAGAAAGCTCCATAGAATTATGCAGGGATGATTCGATAATTTATTACATAGGTGGCTGATCAGTTAAATGTAAATAGAGTTTCTTTTGAGCAATTTCACATTTGACAGGCAATCATCAGTAATTGAGATTGTTAATGAAATGAAGACGCACCTCTCGGAGTAAAAAGGCGGCGACGTAAGGCGTAAAAATGGCAGTGTAGATGACCAAAAGTAGAATAATCCAATCCCAAACCGCCTTAAACGGCGAATAATGTACGATGGTACAGTGATGGATCCTTAACGAATACACGATTTTTCACAAGGAGATTATTACGTATTCAATTCATATATGCCACTTTCATCGCGATAATTTCCATTACTCAAATGACTAGAATTGAAGAATGCAGAAAATTGAATTGATGATTGGAAATTACAGAAAAATTATTATTTAATTAAGTAAGTCGTTTCGTATTTGTTCATTTTATGCCATCATATTTTATTAATTCTTAAAGAAATATTCTCTACAAGAGGAAATTCTATGATTCCATTCTCTAGGAAGGAAATTAGTAAAATATTACCTTGTTGGTTGTAATTTGTACTCCGGCAAGACGTCGGCCCCCAACGATAGCACCTACAAAAAATATCTATTACGAATAACTACTTTTGGAAACACGGAAATTTTCCTAGAAGATTAAAAAGGGAAATACACCAATAATCACATCATGCCGAGGAGAGAAAAAAAAACAGAAATAATTTTCGCTTGTTTGTGAAATGAATGCAAAATATAAAATAGGATTCGGGCATACCTTCACGACGTTGTTCGGCAGTGTCATCGCAATACATCTGCATTAAAGTGCACAAAAAAAAATGAATATTCGTATAGTTCAGAACTTAGCAAAGAAATTTTTTTAAATTCAATTAAATACTAACTTCAATATGCGCCGGTGGAAAAATCGATGGTATTAAACTTTATGGTGATGTTGTGGACCTTTTAAATGGCGTTAAGCAAAGTAAGCAGTTATAGTCGAACAAAGTAGTTAAATAAGGTAACTTAAGAGTGGCTATATTATTTGAATTGATGAGAGATTTTCAAAAGAAAGTGTCATACACACTATTAATCATATGTATAATTGCTTTTAGAAGTATAAAATAATAAAAGAAAAAGAGAATATTGGAAAAAACTTTATTGAAATTAAAATTTACTTCTTTTAAGAATTACTACCAGAACAGTGATAAAAATTAGAAAAAATATTGCAACCAAAGTGAAAGCGAACTGTAAAACTTATAAACTTATACTTGTAGTCTCTGAGCAACAATGAGTTAATTATAAATGGAGCATATAGGAACGTCAAAGAATGTACCAAATACCTTGACAGATCCAACACTGTACTCGGCATGACGCACACTTCAATGTTATAAGACCTATCCAGAATTGTGTATAGATATGATCAATAGAAATGGCTAAAACCGTAAGAAAGGGGCTTCTTCACATAGGAAGAGTTCATGATTTGCCCCTAATAGCTGAAAAAGTAGACAGTATCGAGCATCCTAGAACGTCATCCGCATAAATAGTTTTGCAACGGGATGTTGATTTCATTGAAAAACTTTTACGCAAAGACATGGAATATAAGCGATCCTAGCAAAACATCGTGGAATAAACTAGCAACTATTAAAGCAGCACGAGATTTTAGACACTGATGACATTTGGCCATATATCGCGCCGTGATCATGTGCAATCATATGGCCAAGTTTTGCCGATTTAATAGTGCAACACTTGCAATAAAACTCTTCTTTAGAAGGCGTTTATAGATTCATAGCTTTAAAAGTACTACCTTGTATATACAGTACTAATGGCTAGACCGAGGCATAGGTAGGGGTATGCGTATGATTATGCGCTTACCAATCAATACTTTTTTTTAAAAAATTACCCTTGTAACACTTGTATTGATTGGTACGTGAAAAAATTCCAGTCAATATTGAGTGCGATTCTTGCAATGTATAAGGGACTACGCGTCGTTCTTACAGGTTTACACAGCCAGAGGGCAGTAAAACACCGTGGTTCCGTTGAATACGTTATTGGATTCTTTGACTTGAGGATTGCAATCGGAAAATATTATAGAGGCGAGATTTGCTGAGATATGCTTTCTTTTTACGTAAACGCTTCGATTGAGCAGCTATATTGCATTATAGCTATTCTGAATCCGAAATCACAGAATATAGAATTTAATTATGTCAACGATATTTGATATATATAATAGTCATTTTGCTGATGGTACTACACAGTAACAAATCTGGTAGATAGAATTGATTGATACTAAAGTAAAGAAATAAATGAACGGAAGTAGGATATCGTTGAAGATAGGAAAACGATATGTTATGAGGAAATACGTCTAGGAATGTTGAAGATTCAAGAATACCATATAGCAAGCAAGGAAGCAGCGTCATTTGCTGGCAGAGCAAATTCTCATCTGGCTTTCCTCAACAGCAAAAATCAATTAAGGTGTTGATGTGGAGGTGGTGCAACGAAGATGATTGGATGGGACATATTGCCAAACGGCGGTCACTCATTCACAGCAAAACTTCCACTTCAAATGATGACATTCAGAGGCTCACATTTTGCTTATCTACTCTAACAGCCTATTCAGTAATGAACTCTAGTTTTGTACAATCAATCAAGAAGTGTAATTGTGCACAAATGACTGAATGTTATGCAAAATCGTATTTGTACAAACATGACTGCAACAACGTTGTGAAATATAGCGAGCAGTCAAAAACTGCAAGAAGGATAGAGCAGTGAAGTGATATACCACTTTCAAATGAGAAACATCTTTCGATCCTAGGTGTTGAAACAATCGCTCACACGACGATTTCTTCAAATAAATTTTCGATAACTTCATACCGACTGACTACTTAAATACAGCAGGTGAGATATTCGGAATCAATAATTAGTGATGACACTGTTATAAAACAGGTAAATAAGTCCTGCGAATTGATGAATATATAGAGAACTAAGTGAAAAGGAAAACAGAAAAGATGATGAAAAGAAATCCAGTGAAAAACGATCTCAATAATTTTCATCAATAGCTGAATTTGTACTCGAATATAAAGACGTTCATATTTACTCACTGCTGAAATAGGCATCGAATCAGAAGACAGTGATGGAAGCGCCATAGAAACACGATGTAAGAAAACACTCGCATGGCGTGCTGCCGATTGAGCAATTTCGGCACCACTGCTGATACTTGATATCGAATGTCGTTGTGTGCAGACATGTCGTTCCGCGCAAGGCTGTAGGTGATTCGAATACGCCGAAGTGTTCGAGGTGGGAACTATCCGCTTAAAATTCGCATATCTTCCTTGCTTCGATTACACATCGTTTTAAAGCCTTACTGGTATCGAGAAGGGGCAATCCTTTGCTAACTATATGTGACGTAGAAAATGTCGAACGTTAGTAGTGCTTAGAGGAAAAAGGAGTTAGATATTACGAAGCATGTAGTTTCCAAATATTATGAACTCGTAAGGAGCAGGAGACTCGCGCAACTTGTGGAGATTGCCTATACCTGCATCAGACTACTCGTGACTGATGGTTTTACGTGTTTTTGCTGTATGGATACCCAACAGTTCTCGTGGAAAAACAAATTCTAAGCTTTCTGCTTCTTTTCTTTCGGTTATTGTCTCGTTGTGTTATTGAATAGAGGAGGAAAACTTGCAGTGATTTCTCTCTAAGCGAATACCTATCAACATAATGATATAGCAGTAGTCACTCAGTGACGCAACGAACCGATCGGGGGAAAAGTGGGGAACATCTCGAAACGCTAACCGTAAGAGCGGGTGGCTGCTTGCTGAGAGAAGGTGCGTCGGTTTCGCTATCCGATTCAGGTACGGTCGGAAGTAGCGGGAAACTAACTCGACTTGTGATCATTCACTTGGTGCAGAGCATACAACATCAGAACCTCGTGACGATAACGTCAAGGATGGCGAGGTTCGACGTCGCATTGCGCATTTCACATCATGCGAGAACAAGAGGTAAGCTTTTGCAATCGGCTAGAAGGCAGACGAGCTGATGCATACACAATGCACGGTGTTTCACGTTGATGCAAATGGGAATCGGTCTTCGAGCAATGAAAGCCGCTTTGGTGCACTGTCAAAGCAAACATCGCGCGGGCCAGCACTCATCCGACCACCACGTCGCTCTTCCTCATTTCTTCACGACGAGTCATCGCCACCCCACGTAAGGGATCGAGCTGGATCAAGGGATTCGCAGTGCAGCATTCAATTCACTCGTTATGCGACGTGCAAGACTAATTTAACGGTTACACTTGTGATGGTTGATTAGGATTTGAACAGAATGATATCGGATTCGTAACAGAATGCACTCATAGGTAATCCACCGGCAACTGCATAAGCACACAGGAAATCGGCGAGAGTTGTTGGTGTGCGATGCGCATGAGCATAAAGCTGGCGTTGAACTCATAAGCGCATCGATTAGAATTCATTTTTAAAGAAAACGAATTCGAGCGGTAGTGCATCATTCATAATCGGCACATATTGAATGCATTTATGCATCAACGAGCACATCCTTTCATCAATTGAAAGATGAACAAGAAATAAAAGAGTGCAAATTTACAGCCTTATGCTTCGAAAGACGAGCAATCCTCAACAATCTTCGTTTCCATTGATTTGTAAATATTTCATTAACGGAAGAGCCGCTTGAATGCCTCCTCTAAATCACTGCATAACTTCATGACGTCGTTACCTTTCACATTTCTACCGAGCATATTCAAAGCAATATGCGTTATAGCTCCACTTATATGCCCACGGCGGAACAATTTTGATCAACTGATAATACTTAAACAGTTCTTTAGAAACTAGAGACAATCGTCAATCTCTTGGTAATCTTAAACAACTTTCACTTACTCGTTAGATAACACTGGAACAACTTCGATCTACAACACAGGTAGCATTAAAGCTACACTGACCTATTCTTTACGATTAATCAACGCATATCGATGCAATTCCGGTCCAGTTAATCAACGCTGAAGCAGCCATTTAGAGGTAAACTTGAGGATTACTGGCAAAATCATCAAGTGGCATCGGAGAAGAAACAATGTCTAGAAAAAAAAACGAAAACTGATGCGAAATGATAAACGATTCGAAACGGAGAGTCCATTCTGAGTGGCTCATTCATTTCAGCAAATATTGGGTACAGTTACGAGCCAAAAGTAATAAAAAGTATGAGACGGAAATGCTCAAAGAGACAATTTAACAACAGAGGCAAAGTTATAAATGGTCCTTTACACTGTTGTTAGTGTATCTAATACTGTTTAATGAAATATTTATGATTCATTTATCACATTTATGGAGTTCTTTTGTGGATATAATTGGTTGAGGATCAAAAACGAGCATTGCCCTTGATGGAATATCGCTAGAAGGATATAAACAAGGAGGAAAGATAAAAAAGGACGCATGGGCAAGGATGAAAATCCATATATTCCAGAAAGGAATACAGTGGAGGAGTGAAAGAAAATCAAAACCTATAGTGTGTTCCCTAAGAATATTTTATCCATTCTATCACAAAAATTGATTGAATCAGTTTAAAAAGAAAAATTTCAGTATTCATATATGAAAGTGCTCAAATAAACTTTTTCATACAGAGTTTGCAACGGAGGGAAATTAAATTAGTAGCTTTGCAAGTATTATGTCATCACAATAATGCCATCTCTTAACGACATCGGCAAACTTCAGAAACCGAGTCATTTGCTCATCTGTCACTAAAGCCATCGAAAAATGTTGAAAATTGAGTGGGAAATGTATTTGACGTCTCAATGCTTCGGGGATTTCTAGACAAAGCAGCAACGTTGATGTGTGGTTTATACGCTATTGATCGAGAATGAAAGATGCGAAAGAAATTGTGAAATTAAAGATTTACCTTGTGCGGCATTTTAAAACAGTTCGTTGTGCATTCAGCACTTCGAAATTCAGAGCTCTGAAGCAGTATGAAGATTAAGCTCATGAGTACATTACGGCTTGCAGCTCTAATGACGAGCTTGACCTTGTTCACCTTTCTTTTGCATTGAAGAGAATTCACAATCGTTACGTTGACCGTAACAACCACACAAAGTAGGCTTGTCGCGTTATGGTTGTGGGATAAGCTGAGTATATTCGTAATTGCCATACGTGCACACAGTCTGCAGCATCAACGGTGGCACGCAACGCGAGAAGCCTTCCAGCTCGACGGGTTCAGAAGCGAAATTCGAGCAATAACGGAACAAGCGTAATTGGGCGCCGCACACAGAGCCCGTCAGTCAGCAAACATTCGCTGCAGGAGCACGTCACTTTGCCGTCTCACGCTTGCTTCGTCGTGGCGCAGGCATCATGCAAGTAGCAAGCAAAAAACCTGCTTAGATGAGCAATAAACGGCCTCTTAAAGTAAAATGCCATCAGATCAAAGAAAACAGGATTTTGACTTTGCAAGAAGTTGAAACACTATTCAAGTGAGTAGCCCAACAGAGCAAGTTTTGCGATTATCACAGAATTCTTGGTGATTAGTCAGTTTATGCCTCGTCAGAATTATAAAGATTAATAATGACATCACCGGTAAGCAATGAAAACTTAGTAGCTAAATAGGTTCAGCGGGAAAACATTTTCCAGAGATTGGGTTGGAATGCATAATTCCCACATTCTTGTCACTCTCCTACTAGAAACACTTCTCCAGTTATTTCTCTGCTGATATTGCAGTGAATATCATCTGTGCATGATACTGAAAAATTTGCAACCTAAAGTATTGCAACGAATTTCCATATCAATATCATGTATGCGTTGCAAAACCAGAGACAGTATCATGCAAAACTAGATGTAACTTAAGAAAATAGTCTTTAATTGTTTCGTTGAAGGGTAAACCTTTCCTCCCTCCTCCTCAAAAACATGACAGCGCCACAAAACTTTCAGAAAATCGGTATTTCTTCAAAAGCTTTTTGAAATAGATTTCTTTTTAAAATTTACAACAGATATCCCAGTTTCAAATTTGTTAAATCGTGGGGCATCATTGAGCTTTATTACGGCCAAATGCCAATGACTAACTTTACAAAATACAACAATAATTAGCTGAGATTTTATTCGTTTATTGATCGAGCTTAAAGTTCACAAAAAATCATCATATTTTCACTTGCAGAGAGAAATTATTTCTCTCACCACCAATAATTTTTGCATGAAACACATTTTCGATGAAGCAAAAAACTTTTCAACTCATTTAGACAACTTAATGTTGCCTCATTCAATATGTAAAATTTGCCATAGCCGATGAATTCAAAAAAGTGTTAATAAACTTACGTATAAGAATTAAACATAAAATTTTAAAGGCAGGAAAAAGTTGAGGTGAAATATGCATAATTTAACGAAAATTTAATGATTTAACGAAATTTGATGGAGGTTGATGATAACATTAGAGGCGGAAAAATATGAGATTAAAAGACAGTTTTTTGAAATAGAATTTTAAACAACAGTGAATGCATATTGCAGGCATCAATGAAAGCTAAAAAATAGTGATTAAATATAGGGTAAAATAATTTGTGGCATATGTCTCAAACTCATTTTATGAATATATCTAGATGAAAAAACGTCATCAATAAAACTATGTGGAGAGAAAATTTCGGTTTCAAGGATTTCTTCCTGAAAAGTTTTCTCTTTTTTTTTGAAAATGGAATCCGGACCAACACTTCATATTTCACATGATTACATGAATGATAGTGAATAAATGATATTTTCTTAGATCACCTAATTTTGTAGTAATCTACATTACAGCAATAATGAGCATTACAGCAACTAGTAATCTACATTACATTACAGCAACTGTCAAATGAACAAATTCAAAAAAAAAGAGAGAAAGGCATGAGAGGAAATCCGGAGCTAGTGATTGTTGTGTTGAGATTGCATTAAAGTTATTAGCATATCTTTCGTAGATGCATTAATGAAAAAAAAACACATTCTGAAGAGAAAAAACTATTTGATTTGTGGAATTTTGAAATTAAAATAATGCCAAAAGCATTTAATAATTTCTGCACAGGTGTGCATTGCGTTTGTCAGGTAATTATAAAAATAAAATGAAATATAACTCGGTAGCAGAAATAACAATTATACCATATTGCAATTACTCTTAAATTATGCACTTTAAAAGTTCAACAATTTCATCAAATGAGTTTCTCGAACGAAATCTTCATCGAATATAGCAATGTGAGAAAATCGCTTTGAAAAGTGCGACGCTTCTTCGCACTTATTCACGCTCCTCTCTTTAGCCGTTATTTCATTCTCTTTATTTGCGTTTCTCAATGTTCGGTCTCGCTTTTTTTTTCCTTTTTGAATTTCTATTCGCTCTCGTGCTAAAGTATTCTTTTGCACTATCGAGCACCGAAAAACGTCGTTCAATGCACTAAACCTACATCTACCATTCGTTCATGTAACCATTCCATTCATTTCAGTTCTAGTGGAATTTATTTCGGAAAAAAGAAACTCAAAAATTTGGATAGTATTAAGAGGAAAATCGAAAAAGGCGAGAAATTTTCGGATCTCAAGTCTCCAAATCAACAGTGACTTTGTGGTTTACCTAATATTAAAATCCGTTCCGAAACAAAATTCGTGCTGAAGGAAAATGTAATTACTATGATTTTATCACGATGAGGCATTCCCACTTTAGCGACGAATACGTTTGGCATCAGTGATAATAATGAGAATACGAAGGTATTATGGAATTGACGGAGGATATAACAGACATAAGGTTTAAATGAAAGTTTTGCAGAGGAAATGAAAATTTGCTTTCATTATTTCGTCATTTGTAAGTATTTTCCATCGAGACAGCCCAAAGAAACTGAATTGAATGGCGCTTCAAGAACGATATAGACAGCTTAATACCGATTTACATTCGCCATAACCATTTAGCAAAGAACAGTCATAAATATCGCAACTTTATTAGAAGTGCTTTTCAAAGTCGAAATTCTTCAGCGTATCATTTGCAATTTTGAAGCGCTTAAAATTATCATATCATCTACTTGGTCATCTTCTGCACTGATGTATTAGTTTAATGATTGCTGAATGAAAAAAAAAATTGCCCTCGAGGAATTTTCGATCTTTCAGCAGCTATCTGCAAAGAATACTGTCATCGAAGACGCGAGAAGTTCATCGAGAGTATTAAGTGCAGATCAGTTTGTCTGTTGCCTCAAAAGATGCATGCCATATGCTAAAAAAGGAGTGAAGCAAAGTAATGATGTTACATAGTCACAACGTAGATATAAATGATGGGGGCCAATATTCATTTCTCGTGTTGTTTCTCGAATTCCGTTCTGTTAATGAAAATCACAGATTGTATAATTCTCTTACAAGTCTTTCAACACAAGTTGCTAAAGCCAAGAACATGAACCATGAGGATCAACTTTTCATGTCATAGCTGTTTAATAATAAGCTTCAATAATTTTATACGATTAGAGAATAGTGAAGCTTTTTCTGCTAAGCGCTGTTTAAAACCAATCGATAAATAATTGATGAGCTGCCCAATCGCTCAAACGAAAATCAAACATTTTTATAATAAGGCAACACAACAACATATATTGAATATTTTTAAAGATATCAAAAAAAGTTGCTGAAAAAAACACAATAAAAATCTGATGAGAATAGAAATAGCTCTAGCAGTGAGTAGAGATTCTTTTTTTTTCCATGACACGTCTACTGAATTGAATGTAATCCATCAAGCGTCGAATATAATTATAATAATTAAAACTTTGCTTGCTATACATCAGCCGTTCAAGTACCACGTTTAAGTTTGATGCAGTTACATTCTTCATTGCTTTTGCACTTAGTGATAAGAAATCAACCATATTCAAACAAATTAATACAGGAAGGGCACTAACAAGTGAGAGCGAGCGCATAAACTCGAAGGAGAGATTCAACAATGCAGCCATATAATCTCTAAGCGCTTAAAGGTGAAAAAAGGAGGGAGATTATTTACTTACAGTCTACAAATACCAGATTTCAGTAAATGAATGGTAACGAAATTAGCGAATGCCGCAATAAATAACCAAATCACATAAATAAATAGAGACCTTGAAAGGTTAATGAGCATTTGAAGGTACAATGAAGTGGAATCGAGATTATTACCTGTGCAAATTTGGCGGCATTGAATTCACTATTTTCAGCTTTGAAATATCTGCTCATCGCAGCATCGGTGCGTAGTGTTGATGCTAGAAGAGAAAACAACAATGGCAAGCTTGGTGTATAGCAAGCGATACGTGTTCAACAATGGCATATCAGTGGAGATGAATGGCATTTCCC
Source organism: Ascaris suum (assembly GCA_013433145.1). Classification (NCBI taxonomy): domain Eukaryota; kingdom Metazoa; phylum Nematoda; class Chromadorea; order Rhabditida; family Ascarididae; genus Ascaris; species Ascaris suum. Next base: position 10,340,667 of record CM024170.1, on the reverse strand, counting down.
GACACAATACTCCTTCATCGAACATTGATACGCCGACGAGCCAGTTGTTATTCCAATTGTTTGTCATAAGTGAGATTACGTTACAACAATATCACCATCGAATTATAAAATTAAGTTGAAGAATTAAAAGACAATTTCTTTCCGCTGAAATAAAGCTACAATGCCTGCTGAGAAAATTTGCCATATATTTTGAATATCGAATTTGTACGAAATTTCTCGAAAAGTTCTTCGAGATAATTTACCCGATTAATGGATTCATCAGAAAATCCTTTTTATCAGTAGTTTACTCCAACCAAAAAAAAAAAACTCACACAAAAACAATCGTTGGAATTTGAAAATCATCATTATTACGTGTAAATACATTCGAATAAAAAGTATAGAGCATTGGTGGAATACAATTTTCAGGGAGAACTTCACTAAGCAAAAAAACTCGTTTCAAAATTGATTGCAGCTCAAAGACTAGCATTAGCAATAAAAATGCAATATATTTTACTGAATTCTCTTCTTTCACTTCTTACTGAAACCTTTTAGATTTTCTCAGTTTCCTTTTTTTTTTGAGGGGAATCCATCAAAAGCCGAAAGCTTGTTCATCTGCCAAAACATTTTCTAATAGAGCGCAGAAAATGTTTTACTCGAAATAGATGTAGAGCAATCATTCGATTAACTAAAAAATATCGCAAATTTTGGACGTTTTCTATATCGGTAACCGCAGTAAGCAACACGTTAGCTGAACGAATGCATAAGGAATTAATCAAACGGATGCTACTTCGCTTGTAAAAGTTGCGCAAAATTAGCTATTGCAATAGATTACTTCGATGTTACTTTCTTTAATTGTAGACGTATATTTCAGTAGTTTAGTGAATAAAATCGATGATATTTTTTAGTAATCAATGCAGCTGTGAAGAAGATAGCGTTATCATCGTTTATATGATAGAAAAATTCTCGTAAAAATCGAAGGGAATTTTTTTTTTTGCTAAGATTCATCCGATACGAATGCCAATCTGTTGAATTACTTCAAAGTGAAACTTCAGAATTCTCTATGAAACAGAATGCGGAAAATTTTCTTAGGCTTTTTTTTTGGCAAAATCCTTATCTGCTTTAAGTTCGTTTTTACCATCAATATATCGCTAATACCTCCGAATGGTATCAGCCTCTTTTCCAGCACAATAACATCTAAATTCATCCTTTTTTATGGTGCTATGTGTTCGCTACTGCACTGCTCATAAACAAAAAGTCTTCATGATGATTTTGACATATATCGGTAGATTAAGGTTGTGATTACAAAAGAACACTCTCAGAAACTAGGATATAAGAGAAAATTTATTATCTAACAGTTATATGACAATGGTTTTACCTCTCTTTGATACTAAATTTGACAATCACATCAATTCGTTGACTGAGTATCACAAACGAGCGGCATATTTTGATTAACTGTGCTTTTTAAAATCATTTTTCAACCATTTTCACTAGATATTTGCTATCGTTATTGTAAGCTACTTGTTACTTTAGGTTTTTTTTCTTTGCGAATTGAATCACAGCGAATGTTTTTTTGCTAATAATTCTACACGCGGGCATGTAATAATATTTCATTTTATATGAAAAGCATAATCCAACATTGCCTGTTCAGTCGCATATTTTCGAATGCACCTCCTCTACCTTTTTTTTTGAAATTTTTTTAAAGAGTACAGCTTATAGAGATGATAGTCATTGATGCTGTTTTTCTTTGAATTTCTTTCTGAACAAGAGGGGATCAAAAAAAAAGCAATGACCAAATCTGCCAACTAAGCTGACAGTTGTTTAGATATGAAGAGAACGATGTTTAGTGATGATGTTGGTGCGATGCAACTTCCTCTCATCCTCTCGCATATAAAAACGTACGTCTCAACTTCATCTCGTTAGCGAAGATGTATCGCCGAATCGAGAATGTGATGTGAATGTACGTAACGAATTTGCAAACGCTCGAGAACACTTCAAGCTTATCGATAATGACACTCAACCAACTCAGCAATGCTATTTATATATTCAAGAGCTTTCCCGCAAAGTAAGTTGTAGCCATATATCACAGTGTGACAGCTAATAGGAAGAGTGAGGGCCAAGCCGACCCAATCGTTGTTCATGAACCGCATTAAATGCTTCACTAATTGAACAACTAATCTAAAAGGTTTAATGAGGACAGGAGGGAGGGGGTTGGAGTGGGGGGAGGGGGAAGGGAGGAAAGGAAAAGAAAGGTCTTTAATAAAGAAAGCTCATCGATCGCTCTTCCGTTACAAAAAAAATTAATCACTTCTGAGCATACTTTTGAAAAACCCAAAAATCGCAATAGATAAATTTTGTATACCTACTGGAAAAACTTCGACGCGACCTTTGTAAGAAAGAACCCTATGGTGGTCGCAAGCAAGCTAGGTGAATAATTTGAAATATGCGTTCGGCAAGTTGCTTTAAAGAGGTTGCCCTCTTATTCGCCGGCATTCACAATTAACTTTCAAAAAACCACTAGAGCAGTGCAAATGCTAATTGCGTCAGTGAATGGAACGAACGGAATGTATAATTCACATGGGATTGGAATGACAATTTGCATCGCTTAAATTCCACCAAAATACTTCTTCAGCTTGAGCTTGACTAAATTAGCTCTAGCATTTTTAGAATGACTTGAGGCTGTTTGTAATATGACTTTCATCCATCACTACTTTCAGCACCGATACCAATAATAAAATAGTGATATATAAATCTCAAAATTTCTGATTGAGAAGTAAAATGAACGTTAAAAATTGCTGTAGAAAATCGATGTTACTCGAAATACGAATCAATGTAATTTTATACGTTCCTAATTGTTAGATTTTTAAGAAGGTAGTAAGATTTGTTGGTTGTTCGATTTATAGTGTTTTGTTGATGAGAACACTCTTATGCAATAACAATTATTCGATCATATACGATGAGAGTTATCGTGTTTTAGCATTTTAGATTTTAATATTGATGAGATGTTGCTATATAAGTGAATAACTTTAAATAAGATCAAATGAAATATTATGCAAATTATTCGTCAATAGATAACTGAGAAGTGAAAAGCGTCTTGAAATAATTTGCATTTATTGTTCATTTAGAAGATGTTTTTCTTCACTAATCCCATTTATGCTAATTGGATTAATTAGAAGGACCGTAAAACGATTTCTTGAAATTTTGGAAGCAATGATGTATAAATCTCGGAACTATTCATTGAAAAGTAAGATGGATATTTTGTTTCGTACAATGACCGGAAGTGTTGATGCGCGTAAAATGAAGCCATGGAACCTTAAAGCACTCAACTTGATAGAGGTAGACCTACATCTGGATGCTCTCCAGGTTATGGCCACAAAGATAAAGACAAAATTGTAGCTACTCTAGAGGTAGGATACAAACACGAACCACCTCGTATATTGGAGAATCAATTCATAACGATGGATATGGACTAAGTAATAAATTAAGAGTAAAGATTAAAAAACGCAGCGCAGCGAGTGCACCATATGAATCATTGTAGCAGCTGAATGAAGGGTGCAAGTGATGTGGTGAACTTTAGGCAGAAAAACTATTACCGCACTTCACATAGCTTCTAGATGGACAATTACTCGACCTCATTTATAGAGTTAGCAAAGAAATGCATATATTTACTTTGAACACCAATTTAAAACTCACATTTTGCATACGCGATGTACGCCTCGGATGCTGTGGACGATACGAACTCACTGCACCAGTAACAGCTCCTCCACTTCGTCTTGGATGTAACGCAGCGGCAGCGGATAAGGTAGCTGGTGGCGCAAAAGTTAACGGAGGTGCGACCGCACCACCACTTAACGCTAGTGAAGAACCGTCGCATGTATCGTCACGGCCAAAGACAGCCGTTTTCATAACTTCTCAACGGAACAAGTACAAGCGGTGCCCGCCTGAGTGGGTAGGGCCATGTGCTACCAACAGTCACACAAAATCGCCAACAACGACAACAACGACAAACTCGAATTGTCTGGCAAACCTCCTCAATAGTAACAGTGAATGGAACAACAACGAGAGTGCTTTTGCACACAAACTGCTTGACTGAAACGACTCGGCTGGCAATAATAGCTGCCAGGAGGCAATTGTGAATATACAATCGTAGCAGCAGAGAATTTTTCGTGAAGTAGCAAAGTGAAGCGTGGAAGTGTTATGAAGTCGGAACGAAAAACACCTTTTCAACTAGGTTACATCCAACTGTGTGCCACACAGAATATTAATAGAGAATTGCATTAGCGGTAAGGGCGCTCGACAACACTGGCCAACACGACTCCATACAACAGTTCGTTGAAATCCATTCGCAATCATTGCTGATCATCGCTTTATATGCGCTCATTTCGACGTTGTGGCTCTGTGAACATGACCGACGAGATGCAGCAGCAGACATGGACAGACACAACACTTATGCACCAACCGATGTCGGTGTTGCGCTGATCACGACCAGCACACGCCCCAGTGCAACAGACAGCCGTCGTATATCTAAGCAAAAGAGAGGTAAAAATAATGCGTTGATCGCAAGCGCACACAACGTCGAACGAAAATTAGCCGGCAAGCAATCGATGTGGTGAACATCGAGTGCATGCTGAGACTCTCATCGCAACATGGACAAAGCTTATTTGAGAGAGCCTTCCTGGAACGTGTAACCATCATCAGCCCACCTTAGTAAACGTAATTTTTACGTTCAGTCTCGTGCACCCTTCCCTCTTTACCAGCTCCTAGGTTATATCCAGACAGCAGCAATTCTAACAATCAAAATGAGAGGGGCAACTAGGATAAAGCATGACGTACAGAAATAGAAAAATCCCACTTCAGCGATTGAATAACACGTTCCACTGGCCAAGCAATTGTAGTTATTAGCAATAATCCATCAAATAAACAAATATAACTCGCTTCAACTCTCATGTTTATATTTTTTTAAATGTCCCTAACTTATAAGCAAAACTGTTGAAATCGCACACTTTAGGTTTGCGATACATGAGAGCAGCTCCTATGAATTATTTCATCTTTTATAGCATAATAGTTTTGAGGTTTGTTTTAGCACTATAGCATAGTAAGTCGAAATAAATCAACGAAATTCTATGATAGATTTTGAGAAATTAAATAAACAATAAATTAAGAATTGAAGAAATTAAATCACTAGAAATTTTTAATGCAGACAAATTCAATCACACCTATCAGAATAGGTGATAACATTCTTGATGATGTTGATGATGATAGGCGGGAGGTTATAAATTTGCAACAAATAGAAGTGATATTATTGAATTGACAAGATTTTCAAACATAGCAGAAAAGCGCTTTTGAAATGCAAACGATTTCGACAAAACGATCATTTAGACAGAAACATATTAAGAAAAGTACCCGAATAATTAATATAATATGCGCTTTTGCATTTCATTCAAATGAACAACCGCTTTCATAAATTACCAACAAATTTAATGTATGCAGGTAATAACTCATTAATTTAAGTGAACCGTAAAATCGTACAAATCTCGCATTAAAAATTTATTCTTCTACAATCCGACAGTGTAAAATGGATGCAAATTTTTTCCACATATAATTGCCAACTTTTGAAAAATCATCGACACATATGAAATGTGATATAGAGGAAGTCCACGTCTAGCGGTAAATTTCATCTCTAATCTCAGTAGTTCCCGTTTTTTAAACTTACAGGTAGAAAATGACATTCAAATATATACGTCTAGTTATAATATCGCTGAAGTTTGGCAAATACGCAAGAAAACCACGATAGGCGGTAAAACAAACGAACGTTTATCGATGATTTTCGCCTTCTTTCTTCGCAAAAAAAAAATGGTAGAGGAGGAAAGTCTCCAAAATATGGAAATGAAAATCTAATGAGAGTGATGCTCAACTATTTCATGATAAATAGGTGAATGCGTTTCACAAGCATCGTGTTCAATTAATAATTGCAATAAAGGTAACAAAAAGGTTTATTGAAGGAAAAATGAGCAGCATCGGTGTTGAGCGCTCACTTCACGCAATTTATGAAGCAGTGAGTTTGCGTTCGATAAGCTGCACTTTCTAGTGAGCACTCATGACGTTCATGCTTGAGGTAGCTGACATCGATTCCAATAAATGCATCAAGAAACCCGTTAAACGAATGATAGCAAATCTATGACGAATTCAGCTCAATGCACACGTTCATTTAGCTACGTTTCAGTAAGCCCTGACAAGCTAAATGATTGATCAATGCTGTCAGTTTAAATGCCTACACTTCATTCATATTCCCCTTGTTAACCTAACACTACCCCGACGTTGAAGAGTGCCAAATGTTGCCACGTTAACAAAACCTACCTATTTTTTTCGACAGCCATACAAAAAAATATTCATCATGCATTAATTTCTAATTTTTACTCAGTAATGGAGAAAATTTTTGTTATATGAAATACTTTTTTATTCTCTACATGAGTCTACTAACGTCACTTTCAATGCCCCTCAACTTGATCGATGCATCGTCAACTGAAGCATCGCTTACAAATTAAATCATCACGAGCATAAATTCTTCCAACCGAGTGCTCCGATGTATTATATTTCAGCATAATATGGTACCATAATGAGAATAAATTTTGAGATTGATGTTGAAGCGAATGATCACTGGATTATAAAACGGCAGCTAAAAATTATTGGATCTCCTCCTACACCACAATCGGATACCAAAAAAATGGATCCTTCTTGTTTTTAAACCATTCATTTCACTCAGCTGAATTTCTGAAGGAAGGAACGCTCAGATGGGGAACTACCATTGTCAAGAGCGAGAACAGCCAATATGCCTTATATGATAGTCGAGATAAGAGCCATAATTGGTGCATTGCTAGCATCTCTAGCGCAAATAGGGTAAATTGCTCAAACATAGAGGGTGAAATGCGAAAATTGTGAGGACGTAGTCGAATGCAACAAAAGAGTGAGGTTGCTCTTCGAAAAGATTAATGCTAGCATGCACATCACCGTTGTGCATCGAAATCAACGGATGTGGCTGGCGTGATAATGTTACGTGACGCGGATAGAACGTCGTTTCGCGTTACACGCTCCAAATAGGAGGGGGTAGCATATCCACTGGAAAAAGAAACGTGCGAAGCAATGCGCTTGTACTTGGCGCATCATGCTGCATTTTCGTTGTCTATCCTCTTTTAGAATCTGATGACTTCTTAATGCTTTTTTGTTGCAATTTTTTTACTACAACCTAACAGTAGATTTTAGAGATTGTTTGCCACTAGCTACTTCAGATTTTGCAGCATATCGATTTGACAACTCGACGAGAGGTGATTCAATCCGACACTTCCGACAGGATGATTGTCTGATTTCAATTAGCGTTTCTCCGTTAGACTTCATATTTTTAACTTTCACAAACTAGCATAGATTGGATATTTTTGGAATATTTCAACTAAACTCTGGGTATTCTAAAGGACTGAAAAAGGGGTCTCAATCATTCAACTTCATTGTCTGAATCTTCATTGCGCAAATTATCAGGACCATTTATATTAAAGTGCTCTTTTAAAAGCACTCATAATCTTAGAAAATAACGACCTATGAATTTTTCCCTTTAAACATTACAATTTTCAGCTAATTTTGAGTATGGAATTCCATTTGAGGTAAAAATGATTCATCTAGTCGAACATAATGAGATCTCAAAGTTTCTCATACATTCGAGAATGATCTATCGCTGAATTTCCATAATATATATGCATTAGATAAAATTTAATAACAATCGACGTAGGCAACAATAACGCACACAAAAAACTATTGGGAACCATAAAATACATAGGCAAGTGACGATGAAGATGAAGGAATTATTATATGATGAGGAATGAAGCAGCTTCAAGGGGGTTGTCTCTTTTTGCAAGATAACTATGTGTGCACGATTTTTGCGGATTGCTAAGAGGGCCACTGAACAGCGTCCACAATATTACATTTATCTGCATTACTGCTTTCGGCAATTTTTCTTGTTGCCTCACCTATTTTGCATGATTTTCGAATGCCTTTCGAGTATATTTCGTTTGCTGCATTTCTTTTGCAATATTGGCACTCTATCTCGCACATTCAGCTTCCGAGAAATTTCGCTTAAACGTTTCCACAAATTGGATATAAAATGGCCTGACAGCTTTAAATGAGAATGACTATATATATATATATATATATATATATATATATATATATATATATATATATATATATATATATATATATATATATATATATATATATATATATATATATATATATATATATATATATATATATATATATATATATATATATATATATATATATATATATATATATATAAACAATGTCCGCTTTTGCTCATCATTACATAAATACGAATATAAACGCACAGATTTGCAAAAGATGTCTAACATTTTGAAAAAAAACATCAAAAACGGAAGGAAATCATTCAAAAACTTTTTGTTTGACACTCTCAACATTTCCGTAGCAGGTATCAGTTGAAGATATCCTGAATTAGCTTTAGTGTTTACGCAAAATCAAGCTGCCAATATGAAGTAAGGCTTGCGTGATGTCATTTTCAGATCCTGTTTATCGTCAAGGTGGGCTACTGATTAATTAAACGAACCAATCACTTGTTTATGAATATACGGTTACCATCATCGATGTATATATGTATAGATGTGGACGTCGAATACGCCTAAGGCTACGATGTAATAACCGTGAGTTAGGTTGCGTTGTTTTTCACTGGCTGCTGCTTACAAACTATCGCCTGGCAGAGCAGTGATGAGAGAGGCACAATTTTCTTGTTTCATTTATATGTGCCCATAAACCACTGCACAACATTAACAGCCGACGAACGATGGACTCTTATATGCCGTTTTATTCGTTTCGTGGAACAGTTGCCAATTGCGATGATTCATCTACAAGAAAAAAAACTTCACTAATACTGAACTCACGGTTACGAGTGAATAGTTTTTTTCCGTAGTTTTCTATGCATATTTTGAAAGGTGGTAGGTTGTGGATTGTAGTGTACTGCAACAATAAAGGTTGGACATAAATAAGGAAATATTTTAGTGTCGGTGATAGTGAAACTGAGTGCAAACATATTAGCGTGGATGTTACGCAACGAACAAATTTAAGCTTCATTAGAAATAAAAATTTTCAATCTTTTTGGCAGTTTGAGTTCGATCTCTTTGAGGCCTATCATAGGTAACGATGGCAAATTTTTTGTGTAATCGCCAGTGATAGAGCTGCTTATGATAGCCCGCAATAGCATTGAATACCATGGCAGACATTTCTCCCACATAATAACACTGAGTATCATATATCACTTATATGATCATATTGAGAGAGGTTCAGCGGAAGTAAAATTATGCAACGAGGAGGCGATTTTGAAATGTTCGTAGGATGATGTTCTTATGCGGTAAACGAACGCAACTTTAAACCCCTCGAAGGGTATCCAATATGAAATTCAACTTATGATGTAGATCGCCAGTTATGTTTTTTTTTTCAAATTTGTTGCTAAACGGATATTTTAAATCAATTATGATTCCATATGTGTCTTTACCAATCCGTCCAAAAATTGTAGTTACCTTCTCGTAGGCTTCTACTTGGATGAAGAATCCGTCCAAGGGGTCACTTAATGGCAAACTGTTGAGGGGTGGCTTCCTTGCTGATGAGGCAACAGCATAAGTAAAAAAGTTGGAAAGAGTTCCAGAACAATTGCTACGATATGCGCCTTTGCATTCCTCTCACTTGAGTAATCAAATAATAAAAGGTAAAAAACTGCTATCATATCTGAATGAATTTGAGGTTTCTGCAAATCACGCACAAAGAATTCATCTTTCTGCAATTCAATCGGCGGTAAAATGAGCATCCGACCGATGTTAAAGATATGCAAATTTTTTCTACATTTAGAAAAAATTTTTTACATTTTCTACATTTTTTCTACATTTTTTTCCACACATGTTGACCCACAATGCGCTTTCATTCAAGCGAATGTGCACGGCACATAAAAGAACTCACTTCTGAAAGTGTGAAAGAGCTGATCGCAACTATAAATAAATAAAACAGATAACTGGGCAACTTAGATTCAAATGGGAACTGCTCAGTTGGCATTCAAGAAGAGCTTGTTTTTTGAGCTAAAAATCTCCTAACGGATTATTCGTAGCAATCGGCGATGATACGAGCTGTTTCTTCGCAACTTTAGAGGAAACCTCTAAACATTATCCAATAAACATTTTGTATACTAAGAGAAGGACTCACTGTTATATAGATCCGAATTATCACTTAGAGAAAAAGAATTTAAAGAAAACATGATAACAACAAAGTTATGCCATTGAACTTCAAAATACCAGGAGAGTAGGTTAGAGAGAAACGGTGAAATTCATAGAATTAGCTAACAACGAAGCCACAGATCGGCGTAGTAGTGGAGAGTGAGGCTGAAGATCAACAATCGCTAACTATTATGTTTCTAAGCTTCAGTAAGCACCATACGGTTAGTATATCTTTCAGACAACATTGTAAAGTCGTTACGATGCACTTCAATCAAAAAGCGCATATGTGCTCGTTATGAGTTTGCGTCAGCAAGTAAAATGTGCCCCTTTGAAAGCTTTTTTCAACAGTGACAAGGATGTGACGGTGAAAATCTAGAAAAATGGTGTAATTATAATCTATGCTTGGATGCCTCTAAAACCGTACATTTGTAGCCGATACCTTTATTTCAGGAGATACGGATTACTCGCATCAAGTGCCTTTCTCATTTCAAGCTATAACCTCAGGTTCAACTGTTCTGTCAAGAGCTTTTTTCTAGGTTCAATTTTATTGTGTGCATAAATTAAGCTACCTTTTAGCACTTGATAGGTGGAAAACTATGAAGTCGAAAATGGTTATGAGCATAAAACGTTTATTTTGATGTAGCTAGAAAAATTTGCAAAGGCGGAACATTATGCTATATGGCAGTATTATATCCGAGATTTGTTTAGCTCGTCATTATGCAAATTAATTAAGAAATTTGAGAGAAAATTTCAGGGTATGAAGAGAAACGCAATAGTGTTCAAAGGTGATGAATGGATTCAGGAAGTACGAGTGGGTTTCATTCACTGACAAGAGCATAAGAGTGGTAACCGTAGCGTGATGGTGGGGTATAGGTGATAGAGATATCGAAATGCGAGCGCAGAGCAAACATATTTGACGCAGCCGTCTTTAATGATGTGCACTGGTAAGATGCAGAATTTGAGAAAGGAGGCTGACGCTGCGACCGCTATTACCTCAGAACACGTGCGAGCGATGCAGTTGAAGTGCTTTACCGCTCGAGGCGCATCTGAATCGGAACGCACTAGACGACGCAATGCATCGTCGATCAGCACCTCACCATACTTCATAAGCATATTAAGTTTTGCTTCCACTCAAAAGTAACATATAAAGTGATGCATTATGAAAGAATGAGGGAAATTTTATCGAATAAACACAAAATCACGCAACCATGTTAAAAAAACCAGGTACCAACAATCAGAATAGAACAGAAATTATATTGAAAAAAAGGAACGGTGAGCACAGTTTTAAGACGTCACTTCCACTTATTGTAACAGCTGAAGTATTGAGCGATATTCTATACTTATGTGCCTCAATGGGATTATAGATGGTGATGATGGAGAGCAAATGATACGCCGAAGTAGTTCGAGGTTTATGCTAAAGCTTATTATGCATTACTTGAAAAGAGAACACCTTTCTCAAACAAACAACGACCAAAATTTTGTTGATAAGCTGATCAGCTTTTTTTGTATAATCATGAAGGTTTCATTAAGGACATTAATTCCATCTGAATTAACTTAGAGCAACAATGTAGTAGAAGATATAGTATGTGCAACTTCGAGAACTTCAAAAATACTATCTCTTGTCATAGTACTTCTTGGAATATCTACAACAGCAACATAGAATAGTCCAAGGTCCAGAATTCGCACTCAGGATCGATAATGGCGGCCACAGCATTCTGGCTTAATCATTTTTTCAAAAGCAACCACGGTGAAGTGTCACAACGCGCCACTGCATTGCTGCATTGTGCACATTTCGATTAGCTTGTTTGTTAAGAAAGGCGTTGCTTGTTCTCTTGAGAAAAAACAACTACATAGATAATATCACAGCTGAAGTACGATATTAGTTTTAGTAAGTATAAAAAATAAAAAGGAACCTAGATCACAGTCCGATGATATAATATTTAAGGTGATTGATAAGACATAAAGAGAAATGTATGCGTATATTTCAAGAAAAAAAAACATAAGAGAGAAAGGTTTAGAAATACATAAGAGAAAATGTGCAGATAACATCATTCAACGCCGAAATATGCACCGATTTTTATGAACATTATGAGCCCTCTTTTAGGCAAATGTAAGTGAGCAAAATGCAGCGTTGCAAAAATCATTAAGTCAAAATGGACTTGAAGATGAGTTTTTGGTCGAAATTTCACTGCGATTTCAACTTCGGAAGTTTCAATAATACATGCTGTAGCTCATAAATGCATTCTTCGTGACTACAAATTTTTACCCAAGTTCTTCAGTTTTTTCTTTCAGCAGCAGCCTGTGAATAGCTCTTACAATTGGTAAATCGAGCGAAGAAAATTTTCGTAAATGCATAATACTAGTACAATGTTTCAACATTCTATCACACAGGACATAAACACCTGAGGAAGCAAGGAAAATTTATTAATGGGAATCAGTTACTATCGTCAAGTCAGATCAGTCAAAACAGTAAGTTTGGTCAATGAAAAGAAACTGGAAGAAAACTCGAAAAAGGATGAACACGATTCTACTTTGCTTTTGAACGGTGTTTCTAAAAGGAAAACTTGGGTGGAAATGGCTTGCTTTTTTGAATAAAAACTGCATCTTGAATTCGGCAATAATCATGAGCAAGAAGGCGAACAGTTTTAATATTCTACGAATGTGAATGCTTCCATCCATACAGGACCTACTTTCTGACGGTTGACAACATGAGGAATCATTTTTCTGGGTGAAGAGAGAGGTGGGAAGGAGAGCGGGAGGGGGGAGAGAGTTCATTCTCGCTTGGCGAATGTACGACAATTGCAAATTATACAATAGATCACTTAGATATCAGCAGTGGAAAAGGACTAAAAACACATGGATGACGACATTAACAATTGAACTTTGATTTTCTGAAGTAAAGCAGATAATGTCGACGCGTCTAGCGGACAACTTTTTAATGCTGCATAGGATGGCATAAAGTTCGGCGATAGAAAAATGCTTTGAAGCAGCGACGGATTCCGAGCGTCACTTTGAGCCCTATTTCGTACCTACTAAAAGAAGGTGCACAGAACCTCAGTTCACACCGAAGAACGTATCGACGGCAACTTAACCATGTAGTTACTCTTCGAAAGACTCGATTCCCGCTGCGTCACAAGGCAATACGAGATCAATTTTAGCAGATGCGAACATAGCTCTCTCTCTGCTAAGTGGTTGAAGGAAAACGAATGCAGAAAAAACTTCTACGATATCTACAGAAATTACTTTATTCAGAACTAATAGAATAAAGCTTTGGAATGAATTGATTTTTGATAGATTTTAGACGGATATATTCTATTCATACAATTATTTATGACTGATAGGAGTGAAATCTCATTTTTTTTTCAATAGTATAAATACTCTTTATTTCATCAATTTTGGCGGCTATAAAATTTTAAAGAGCCCCTTTTGAAAGTTACTATAATCAAAAGTAACGCAGATTTATTATAAACAATAGCATAGTAATGGATATAACTAGTATAGAAATTTATTAAAAGTATGATAAAAACTCCAGTTGCTAATTCTTTTCACTAAGGAAAATTTGTTACACGATTCAGCAATCAAGGAAATTTTGAAAGGATATCTCAAATAATCGTAACCCATTGACGAAAATTAGTTTACTTAAGTGGAAGGACGAATAATATATTCCCATATAAAATGTTCAAATAGTTACAGATCATCGACTTTAGTGAAGAAAATGCAAAAGAAATCAAATAAAACAAAATATTAACGGAATAAACACAATTGAATTATTAAATTCAGCATTAACTTAGAATATAAGCGTGTAAAGCGTGACGAGAGAGGTGAAGTATATTCGCACAAGCATAGCCTCAAGCATACACTCATTATCAAACGCGCTCATTTATATTTCACTCGAAAATATGCTCTCACGAACGCTTAAGTCGATTGATGAGCGTTGAAGCGATATATTATTTTAACGCAGAAGATAAGCTTACCAGACGTTTTATTTAAATTTCAACGTCTCGATGCCACCCACTAACCTTTCATTTCTCGCTCAAGTTGTGTCGAACAGTGAAAAAAAATCAACCCACATTCATCGAACAAACCACCAACTGCTTAACATCTCTTGTAAAATTTACTTCAATCTCATAAATTTTGAACTCAATTTGAATGAAGCGAAACACTTCTTGTTAAACTGCATCGTTTGCAGCTGTTTCGAATGACAAAAAAAAATTCACTTTCATTAATTTCATTTGTAATATACGAAGAAAATGATGAATCTTCGTTTCTTTTACAATACACTAATTATGAAGAACGCTTCTGAAATAATAGTCGAAGATTTAAAAAATTGTTCTACTTGATAAAATCTTTCAGAAATTGAAAGATTGTTCATGCAGTAGAAAAGGGGCAAATGGAAATTTAGATCGTGAAGGAAAATAATGAAAATCCTTAAATCTAGGAGGGAGTCAACCAACCGGAAACAGTTTTCTTTCATGTGTTAGACTTGGACTTTAAGGCCTAGTATGAGATATACTAATGAAAAATGAATAAAGATGGAATATCGACCTCTAAACAGCATAGCATCATAACGATTGAGAACTGAGACTGCTGCAGAAGACGCAAAGGTGAGCCCAATCAAAAGCAAACGCCTAGTGTTGCGCTATATCAACTTTTTATTCGATGCAACCGTCGTTAATGAGCGATTTTATACCGCTTCGGCTGCAAATCGTCGATCCTCTCAAGCCACCATCATAGATCCTCCCATTTCAATGCTATTTCATATCGTCGATTTTTCGTTTAGCTTAGAAAGATACAACTTCTAAAGCATTATATGGTAGACTTTAAAGAGTATAATGCATTGTTGCTTTCCAGAAGGATGTTGAGGGGAATTAAGCACTAGTTTTAATCAATATAGAATTAATCATAGTTGTGATATTTTCCAGGTGAATGTTTAAAAATGTTTTTGCAATCATGGAAATTGTTGCGAAACATTAAACTCGATGCTTTTAAGAGTAGAGAAAAAAACATAACATTTATAATTGTAGAGATTCATGAAATTAATCTCTCCAGTGTGAAGAATACGGTGCATCTGACCTTCTACACTATTTTTTCTTCAGTCAATTTGTGAATTTCGCCTCTCGAATTTTGTGTTGATGTTTTATAACCGATCGTGTCTCAAATTTTGATCTAAAATGAAATGTTTCACAGGTGGACAATGCAATATGCATATTTTCCACTGTATTACACAATTAATGAAAAAACACATTGTTTTATTCGCTAGAGTCACTAACAACGAAAAGCATTAACACATGTTTCGCATATCATTTGATAAAGACATTTTAAGAAGAAGAAGGCTTAAGAAATCGACATGGGGTGGGAAGGGGGGAGGGGTAGGGTGAAATTGAAGCAATAAGGAGAGTGGAAGTAGGAGCAAAAAAGAAGTAAACTAACGAAAATGAAAAGAAAAGAAATAAATATTCAGATGTGGAACCTATGAAATGAGTCACTAAATGAGCGAAATTCCAATAAAGAAAAACGAGCAATAAGCGACTTAAATAAACCAAGATGAAAATCAGTGAAAGATTGCAAACGGCAACGCAGCAGAAGTGAACTAATCGCTCGCCCGTTCAGTGTTGGAACAATACGCCTTTGATGCTATTGGTGGCGCTTACTGTAGCACAAAATGCGAATCGATTATAGTACTGTTGAAGATAGAGGATTCAAAAGCACCTTGAGGTGGTAAGCATCACCTTAGAGTGTTGTGACATTTTGGTTGCAGACCGATGCATATAGTTTCTCATCGTTCAATTGTTACGGCTGAGTGCGAGGATCTTGTCTTTCTTCTGTCTATCGTTTTAGTGGCAATTTCGGTTGGAGCCTTTTTCATTTAAACAACTTTTTTGCTACGCCTCTTACTAGTCGCCGTCTCTCGTCCTCGTAGTTCTACCATCTTTCTCACGACTTTATTAATGGAGCTTACAGTAATCTAGATCGAGTTCTGGAGTCCCAGCTTTGCCTTTAGTCGCATTTCGTATGCGTGCTCATAATTCTCTACGTTGCATCGGATTGTCGTTAGAAAGGATGTAAGGGCAGCACACGTGTCCTAAGTTGAAGTCTCGGACGACAGCAAAAACTGCAAAGCGAGTCCCGACGGTGGCAAATAGACCCGGGAAGCGCCAACAACAAGGATGGTAAAGTTTGTTGGAATGGCTACGCTCATGCCAAGTCGAGGCGGTTTCGTTACTGCTGAACGTCTCGAATAGATCCGAGCTCTAGGAGGTAAATAGGAAACAGATAATATTCAAGACAATCTTAACTCAGAAATGGTATTTGTTGCATTCTTGGAAAGAAGGAAAAAATTCGAGCCAGTCATTTACAACCACACCTGTACTGCTCAAGCGCCTATTGACAGCACTTCAAAAAATTTGATTGTCGATACTACTTCACAATAGCGGTCTTCCGACACCTCATTTTCGTTGCCATTCGTACGATGGCTTTACGTTGCATTAGGTGTATTGCTAGTGGGGACATGCGCTTAGGATTAATCACTGGTTTTGGTATTATTTGGCGCTCTAGCAAGCTTGTTTCGCTTGTAACTTTCATTCCGCACATGTCGTGACCTTAACTCTTGCTCCATTTCCTTCTAAATAAAGTGATGATCTTTGCGATTATTTTTTTCTGTCGTCTGTACGCGAGCCAGCATTACTCCATTTTGTCCGCTCAACTTGAACTGTTGCGATTTCTAAGGAGATTTCCTGCAAAGTAGTCTTGTTCCAGTCTGTCGGCAATGTTCCCATTCGTTGTTTTCTATCCTTTCACTTATTGTGGAGGCTTGCTCAGCTGGTTATTAATTTTTCAAATCTTTCAGCTGAAAGTTCAATCCCCTGCTATAAAGGGTACTCAGTTTATTTCTTTAACACTCCGCTTCTCCACTCTTTTACACTTACATACGCCCTTCCCTCTAATGTGCGCATTCATATATTTCCTACCCACTACCTATGCATCATGCTCTCTCACTTGACGATACTATGTGACGGTGATTTCTCATCTCCGCATACATTCTTTTCGTTGTTACTGTTCCTGACGCATAAAACTGCGTCCATGCATCATTAGAAGCCTACTATACACGATCGAGATATTGGGGCTGGTATTGTGGCTTTTTAAAAAATACATACATAAGGCACTGGAAAAATGACGTGCAACCAGATGAACCTCTCAACTGGCAGCTTGCCAAATATTCTGGTTTGTTTGCTGATCGGCTGTCCGCAGAAGAATCTAATCCGATATGCGAAGTCAAATGACCAGGAAATAAAAAAAAGCACTGATATAATGCGCAAAGAATTGTCCAGCTGACGTTCACGGCAGACAACTGGGCACAATGCAGCTATTCTAGATTAGATAGTTGAATACTTACCTCGAAGGTGGTAATTTTACTTGACATAACCACCGGAGAGAATGGACGATGCACTCGTTTGAGAAGGAAATCGTGGAGAATGGTTTACATTTTTGACGGTATATGTGAGGAACGTTCATCATCGTCTCGCTTGCTCTTTTATCAAAGAGCGCGCATTCGTTCCCCGGCTGGTTGTTCGTCGTGATTTGCCGCTATCCTCGGATTTTGCTTAATTGTGAGGAGTGCTTTTTGTCGGTTTGCTTTAGCCACCATGGCTATTGCGCTGCTGTGTTCATTAGAAGAGCGCGCCGTGATCAATTTCTCGCCGCATTTATCTCAGAGATGCCACGAAGGCAAGTGGTCATAGCTACGCCTGTTTCAAGCGTCATGTTTGTGGACGTTTCGTTGTGTGTTTATGGCGCAAAGGGCGCGTCGCTTCGTTTTATGGTCAGGAAATGCCTAATACATCCGGCAGTGGCACGAGAAGAAGCACCGGTACAATAGCTGCGACTGCTACCAAACAGACACGAGCGTAACTTTCATATTTGACTCAAAGATAGTGGGAGGTTTAAGAGTCTATCATAAAAGGGCAAAGAGTAATGTTGGCTGAACCGAAACTGCCGGCCGATGAAATGCCTAGTTTTTGTTCTGCTAGTAACGAATTCTTTTTGAATACTTACATTTATAGTTAGAAGAGCATGTGCAGTTTGAAGTCGTTTCTTGGACGGCATGTCGCTAAGCGAATGCATGATGGTCTTTTTATTATTCACTTCACCGTCCTTTTTTGCAAGCTCCTATTACGGGTGTCTTTCGAACTGCAGCTAAGTCGACAGAAAAGAACTCAACAATTATTGTGGTCAAAATGATTTACTTGTGACAAAACGCTATAGAAATAATTGAGGTGAAAATTTTGAAATAGTCGATGAAGTGTTTCTTCATTGGACTAGTGCAATACGGAAAGGACTTCTGCCTATTACGGATCGCCATTAGACTTTAAATGCTTATTGCACTAAGCTGGTCTTAAACACAATCTATCAAGATATGTGATATTGAAAGCGGATAGAATAAAAAGACCGAGCGAACCACTCGAACAACACTAGCAATTAAGTGCAAGTTTTATTAATTAGGGGTAAGATGTGTCAGATCTTACTTATTCAACGTCACCACTAAGAGGAAGTAAACGTTTCAATGATACGATGAAATTCTTAGGATGCATTTAAATATGAAGAATGAATGAAATATTTCTTTGATTAAAAGATGAAATTTTGAGTTGAAAATGCATCGGAAATAATTGCCGATACTACTAAAACAACAAATGTAATATAATCAAAATGCTTAAGAATTTTTCCGAATGAGACTCAGAAACTGAAATGTTTGAATCGCTATTGTCGACGAAAAACGAGCATATCAGCTCTTGAGAGAAAACTAGTTTAGGCGAAAATGTGACGGAAATAAGCTTCACGAGTGCGTTTATGGTTGTGCAAGTGACATTTCCGTTATTTGAGTAGCGCACAACTATTTGCAAAGGTAATTGAGTCCCTAAAGAGTTTCCGAATGAATTGAATCATACCAAATTGCACACAACCACTCTTTTAGCAATAGACTGGACTCCTTTATTGTACCTTCAATATGCACATCGAAAGGCGTTGCTTCTATTACATTCAACGATGGTTACCGTCATCTTCATATGCTTAGCATATTTCTCTGATCAATGCTGCGATGATTCAATAAAGTTTAGCTAAATTTACGAAAAAAAAACCTCTAAAGATTGATTTACAGCATGAGAAGATACAACGACGTTGTCTCTGCTTTTTGAATAAATTGATATGAGGCCGACATATAAAATCATATGGAATTGAATACTTCGTTCCGCATAGTGCAATATATCAATAAACGATAAATTTACAATATTTCCGTAAATTTGCAATGTTTTCATAATTTTCTCGAAAGGAAACTGCTAAATGTATTGATATTTATAAGCAATATATGCTTGAGGGAAGCAAAAAAAAAAGAAAAAAGAACCGCTTTTACAATAGACATTCATAGTTTCATTGATGAATCTAAAAATTATTACAGTAAATAAATAAGTTATTCCACACAAACCGTTAAAGGACTATCATATTATTTAAAGGAGAAATGCTATGATAGGTTTCAAAATCCGTTGGATTACGAGCATAAGAGCGATGCTTTTCAATGGTAGTAGGAGATATGAATAACGCTTTTCAAAAATAATCCCGAAACAGTTGCAACAAACATAACAGTCGAACGCCCAAAGCGCTCGTTTGTTCATCGACAGTTTGAGGACATTTTTGAAAGAGGCTTCTGACACCTATTCAATTAACGATTATAGGTAGTAACTCTAGCACGTGAAAATCCTCTTCTGGATATCGTTCACTAGCAAAACACTACCTTCAGTAGAAATATATGAAGTATGTAAAAAAAATGACCGGATAATTTTGCATATCAGTGGTGATCTAGATCGTTGAAGATAGACAATACGAAACATCGATTACATGACATCAACAGATTTGTCTTTTTGTATGGACGTTCAACGTTTGTCGAGCCAAATTGCATCAAATAAGCAACCGAGACGATATGGAAATTTTGCAGCGCATAATCGGCTAAATCGCATGATACAATCAATCAAAGTAAACTAGAAATGAAGTTAGTGGAGAACACGAAGCAGATTAGTTTATTAGGTAAAAGAAGTGATTTGCTTTGTTGGGGTAAAGGAAGCGGTTTAATTTTTTGAGGTGAAGGGAGCTGTTTAATTTCTAGGATGCAGCAATGACTGCAAATTGGCGAGTGGAACACATGAAAGTGGGGAATGCTGCAGCCTGCGCGATTCAACTAAGCGTTGCGAGCACAAAACGAAGCGCTCTCGTGGATGGCTCTCCTCCTTGTCTTCTCGAAGCGGAGAACAAGAAAGAAATATGTCGTATTGTTCTATCGCACATGAGAGCTTTCACGTGCATCCACACCTCTCTAACCGTCCCCTTTGTTTGTGGCAATACATTTGCCTCACTTGGCCTTACTGCTTGTTGTTGATTTAACAGTTTTATATAATCAGTACATTGATTTTATTAAAATTTTATGTCTATTTAAGTCATTCGCTTCTGAACTATAGAAAGGCTGATTAAATTTAAAAGCAATTAACTGATTTGACTGATTAAATATTCGATCAAATATTTGTATTGTTTGAAAGGGTTGATTAAATAACTACTCGATATGTTTTTTGCGATGACGTGTTCAAGACAACCATAAATAGATGACATTTTCAGCGTTATCAATATTGCCTGCAAATAATCCAGTAAATTAAAGCTTTATATCAATATTCCAGGATTTAGTGAGAATATGGACCACATTGATTCACTCTTTCGCATATATATCTTCGGCAATGTTGAGCAAAAAATGTTTTCTCTCAATGCTTCCAAAGTGACGCTTACAAGCGCTCACATAAGCTGACCAGCTGAAAGTGGATGCAAGAACAGCTTATGGGAACATATGTTATCACATCAAACAGCGTTCCATTCGTAGTGCTAAACAGTAAGCTATTCGATATGTGTGAGTTCCTCCTGATGTTCCCTAGCAATCACCTCAATTTCTATCCCTGTACTGCGTTCCAGAAAGTACCAAAACAATACATCTTACTGGCCGCTCATATCAGTTGAACAGTTCGAAATATGGTAGGTGAACCGCTAAGACGCTGAAGTCAGTAGTCCAACTTTAATCGATTATGAATATAGCAAAATTCTTGCTAGGCAGTCCTGATACGCCTAAGAAGGTAATAAGTGTTATAATAACGCACTGCCTTGCTGAATCCAACATCTGACGTCAGCTCATGTGCTTTATGAACGCAGCTTGCTGTTTTGTTCGGAAAGCCACCTTCCTATGAGTAAAATCTCGAGGATATCGTTTTGTTTTAGCCGATGACGAGTAAATGTTGACAGAATGTATTCTTGAATCATTTAAATTGTTCCGCACATCCTCACTTTTCAAGTTTTGTTTGTCTTGGCGAAATGGTGCGCAAATTTATTGATTTTTATTTGGTATTAAACGACTTTTACCTTTCCTGCCTAGCGCCCAGTGAATATCTTCAGAGTACGTAAACCGAGAAAACAGCATCTGTCAAAATGCGCATCATATTCATCACATATATATATATATATATATATATATATATATATATATATATATATATATATATATATATATATATATATATATATATATATATATATATATATATATATATATATATATATATATATATATAGCTATGTGCACAGCACACATTATCATCATTACTGGTTACGCTAATAGATCATACATATACAGACAAACATGCTCATTTGAACATAAAATGAGAGAAGATACGATGCTGCGTTCAGCGTCAGTCATATGCTGTAATTGTGCGTTGCATCTAAGAAAGTGAAGCAGTAGTGCCTTATATGGTGTGAGCAAATCTATATAGAGCGTTTTATCCAAAAAACGGTACAAAGCCCACTGAATTTCCTGTAGTATCTCAACTATTAGCACATTAATAATTTCTAGACGCGCATTGTTTTTCCAGCATTTTTTTTTGTCACCGCTTATCTAGTGCGATTTAATCGTTTGCAATAAAAAAAGCGCTGCAATATTAGCAAAATAGACAGTTCAAAAAGAAACTGTTTTGCTATAGCAACAGTGGGCTTTTTATTTCGTCAACAACAATCGACGCTTAAAGAATTGCATATTTAGAAATGGATGTAATTTCTTTTCTTTTTCATGATGTCGTGCATTTTTAGCACGAATGGCAAACGCACTGTGATCAGAAAAAAACTATTGTGTGTTTCAGAATGTTTCAACTGCGACGTCAGCGTTCTTGACCATTCCTTTTTTAGAGGAATACCCCGGGGATTACCAAAACAATTTTGCGGGACTGATATTCGCTATTGCCCTTAAGCGATTCTGCCAAAGGGCGAGGAACATTTCAGTGCAAAACATATCCACGAGACGTTCGCCTCACCACTGCAATAACATTGGCTAAGTAAGGGAGAGAACAAACGAGCGAGTCGACTAGCTGCCGACTCAATTCTTCCGCTTGCGGCTTTCATTACCATGAACTCCTAAGAAATATTACATGCATATCAGTACAACAAGTACATCAGATATAATTTACAATACATGTCATTCGGATATCAATATATTCTATACACATTTTCGATACTCGTAAAGGATCGGAATGGCTGGCAAAGTGTTCCAGAAACATTGGTGACATTGATGAAGCTTCAACTGACGTCTTGCTTTGCGAGTCTGCTTTTGCAAATGATGTCGAAAGCATCATCGCAAAACTTTCTGCTAGAAGGCTGTGATTATTAACTCCATCAGACGTGGCCATATCTACGACTCAAAGTTATATTTTTTGAATAGCAAAAAAACAACGACGCTGCAACATTTCTCCAAAAAGTTGGACCAATTTTTTCGCTATCACTTAATATATCTCAAATCGAATTCAATTTTAATATTGCTTTGATAATCTGCCTCTATATATCGTTTGGTGATATTTGCTATTTTCGAATAAGAACAGCGAAACATAGAGAGAATAGCACGGTGATGAGAGGATAAAGAAGACGAGCTAAGACAGTGGCAGCGACGATCGACGAGCGCAATTTGAGTGCGAAAAGTGTGAATTCGATGCACAAAAAAACGTGAACGGATAGCCTTGTACGCGTACATATAGCATCCGAAACGAGCACAGCAGACAACCCACAATCTCCCCTCTCTCCCTCAGTGTCCATAAAACTTGCTGACGTAACAAGCCCTGAACAGAAACATGGCGGACAGCCTTGAATGGCTATTCACGAACACATACCACAATGGCCAAATGACGATTCTCTTTCACTGAAAACCTCTATCAAACTGCATCACTAACGCGCCGTCTTGTTTAACATCTCAACATGCCTACGAACAGCATCGTATTGGCGGAAATTCATGGAAATAGCCACGAGGTGGATCCCAATAATGAGTGAGCTAAAATATTCTTGTTTTACCTCAATAAATCAAAGATAGCTATCAAAAGTGCGCTTATAAAGCTGACCTGGTTACATTTTCCAACACACAATTGCCGACCGTTAGTATTATTCATTCCTTACTAACTGCAAGCAATCCTGGAAATGCAAAACGAATAAACATTGGAAGCTCTCATTATTACCATTAGATATTGTGAAGATTATTGCGCATATACGCCTTATAGAGATACTGTTTAAGAAAATCAGAACCAAGCAATCATAGCAAACAGTTTCAAATTACGTCGATAAAAGTGAATATCTCAAATTTCCATTTCTAAAACATTTTTCTCGAGTTGTTATTACTATTATTATTGTTGTTTTAGTGAATGCGCTAAGTAGTCCTGGTTAGGTCGAGCAAAAAAAAAAACTACTCAGGAGCAGCGCTATTTAGTGCGATGCCACTACCTCACTCAAGTTGCATTTTTTTCGAATTCCCTGAATATTTTAGTCAACTTCAACCAATAAAATTACCTAGTAATTAGGATAATTTAAGATATGCCATATGCAAACGTTGGTCATGATTGATTGATACAATCGTGAATAATTTACCCTATTAAGCATCACCGCAGATTTATTCAGTATACTTTCAGTGCTATGATTGTAGTTGCTCATTTATTGGCCCAACTTATAACAATTTTTTTCCATCAGCGATGACAACAGCAAATAGCACTTCAGCACAACCAACAACATCGAGCGAGAACGGCATACCTTTAAAGAAGGGCCGCCAACCCAAAAATGTCATACGAAAATTATGCTGCACACATTTCAGTTAAGGCTCTATATGAAAACATTTATCGCAGGGCGTGAATATCCATTTACTGTTGAAACCGAGCAAAAAATTTGGAGTTAAAACAAAAGAGACAACAGCGAGAGATCAATAAGTGTTAAGAGATATCGGCACAACATAGAAAGTAGATGCTTTAGAGTAAGGGAAGAGGTCTTTAATCTGCGTAGTTGAGTAATATCGAAAGTGGCTTATATACTAAAGCGAATGACACTTGCAGCCTAGCAGTTGTCAAATATTGCTTGCAAAAAGTTTGCACATTAATACTAAGATTGATTTAAAGGACTCTATGATAACAACTTCACAATGGCTACTGCGAAACAACGAAGAACTACTGAAGAATGCACCTGCGATGAGTGTCCGTCCTATTATAATACAGACTGGCAATAAGCAACGTTGAATTATGAGCGCTTTCACGCATATAACAGCGTCTACATTTTCAAATGAATGGATGAAAGACAAAAAATATGAGTATCTGGATCGAAAGTTGAGTTTCGATAATAATCTTTTTGAGCGCTTTTGATCGATAACGAATTAGGCGATGAAAAATTGTAATCGAAAGAGGTGAATCATTTAGACGGTGAAGTTGGCATGAACCATGCAACGGAATAACTTAAAATTCGAAACTACGGCAACATTTTTTTGGCAGACCAAAGATAGGATTACGCGGAATTTTTTTTTAAACTAAGGTTAAGTTGGAGCACAAGACGTCACAGATGACAACTGGGAATAACTTTTCTCTAACAAAAAAAAGGAAATCAAGTGTTGGATGGCGAAATTACTTCTTGAAGTAAAAAAGCATATGGAACTATCTCATTTTTCGTCTCAACGTTACAAAAAAATCGATGCGGCAACAACACTGAACGCAGAAGTGTTCAAAGAGCAACTTGCAAAATTTGCATGGCACACTGAAAACCTAAGTTCGAAAGCGGAAATTTTTATCAAGGAAAAAAGCGCACACAGGAGAGGTTTGTCGGCGAGAAAAACAGATATCTGAGCCTAAGCTGCAGTTTCAAAGAAGCGGTCATCCTATAAGATGTAGCTTGAATCTCTTTTCACTATAAATTCCCTTGCAATACATTCTCTCTTCTAGTTGAAATTTTTTCGCTCACGCATCACAGTTGTGCTTCAACCGTATTCCGTCGGGCATTTTCAAAACTGTCGGCATAAGGTAAACGTGGAAAGGTAAGACTAACCGCCCGCATTGTTGTTTAGCGCCTCGTTGGCGGCAGCGCTTTGTTTGGGCGTGCAGCTGGTGTGGGCCGCCGCGACGCGGCCACGAAGGATGGCGCACTTTGTGACTGTTCTGCGACGGATACTGATGCTTGTGGTTACTACTAGCAGACGGGGACGGCCAACTACCGTGCGCCGATTTCGTTTGTTCCGCGATGCCACGCTCCGTCTCCCTTTCTGACGCTGCTGTCCTCACTATTCGGGCCAACGTGTTTGCCTGAATCAGTGAATCTTTCCGATGCAATAGATATCAACCGTTTATGGATGATGCGCAATGTGATACAGGATATCATCCACATAATGCGGGAAACTATGTCAACAATGCACCGAATCAAAAACTCTTTACAATTATGCCGGATATGTTATTCCGGATAGCATACCATAAGAAAACATGACAAAAATGGCACTACTGCTGAATAAAAGTAGAAAATTACAACTTGCTAAGAGAGCTGTGTATGCACAGATATGCCATGGCGATGGTTTGCATTGCGTGCCGACTCATATGTTCACTCTTATTTGCAACGTTTTTGCATAGGACGAATCTGGCGATCAGCTTTTGTTTGTCACGTATTAGTGCAACCATATGCACTAGTGCAACCTCTTAGAATGTTTGAAAAAATTTCACCGTCACATAAATATGTTTTTACGCATTGAAGACTCCATACTAGCGTGCTTTAGCGGAATATCGTAATTAATTTATGCCATAATCGGCGTCTTTATATGACGCGAGATTTCAAAAATATTTCTGATGATGCTAACATGGTAAGGATAACACAAAATTGCGCTCATTTGATGGTGTAAGACGATCTGTGATCGCTTAATATGCACGTAATCGAAACATAAACTTTCGAATCTAATCAGAGTCGAGGAAGAGATATTTTGGCTTGGCGCCTTCCATACAATCCAGGTTATGTCTCCTCATTATAAATGTCTTCTCGATTATACGTTTACTCTAGAAACTTAGAAAGCATCATAAATCTCCTTTCGTTATTTCGTTTTATTTTGTTCGAACGTCCCAAAGTGGTACAGTATCAGAAGTTATGTGAATGTGAACGGAAAGACAGGTAGCAGAATAAACAGCGGAAGTAGTAACAAAAGGAAAAGGCTGAATGCCCGCAATGCATCTGGGTGAACAAATGTCCGATATCTCTGTTTCAGTGGGAATAGCAACGTTGTGAACGTTTAAAAAAAACTCAGCAACAATTTGGAAGGTGAAGAATTGAAGCATTAATTATACCGGCAGAAAATAGAATCTAAGCTCGTAGAATATGAAAATTGAAACTATGCACCCCTCTGTTTGTGATGCAACACATTTTGGCGAGTTGCTCATGTCAGTTATGGAGAGGAGCACATTGAAACATTTCTGGGAAAATACTAGTGCAAGAGCTGCGATTAGTTTCAAGAAAGTGATCAAATGAAGTCGAGTTTGCGATATGTCAATCATATAACCTGATGTCACAGATATTCGCGAACATGTTACATCTATTTACGATGCCGATACAGCTGACGGTCCGGAAACGCCACTCAAAGAGAGCATCGTGACTGGGATAATAGGTGCAAACCACAGCGAATACAGTGACTACCGCTGTTGCCCCATTCACAGCGAGCAACCATGAATAACACCACATGTACCGCTCATGACGCTTTCAACTTTCATGCCTTCGCAAGATTAAGCCACTCATTCGATTCTTCGAATGTCCGACAGTGACTGTGCACAGGGTTCAGCCTCTTACCTATTTCGATCGAGTTCTTTATTTAACTCTTAGCTCGTGTGTTCGTTCAGTTAATCTTCTTGTCAAGATATTCATATGATTTGTGTTACGAAATGCCACCGGACCTACAATATCTCTACTCCAGATATTAGACACTGCTGGGGCTGCTTGAAGTCCCAGTGATTCACTACACCGCGCTTACCTGTTGTTCCATATATCGTTTCATTGCTTACTCGACTATAGGGTTTAATTACCCAAGTTGGAGATCCGACAGGTGGCGAGCCCGCAGTACCAAGGTATCATACTTGGGACGCAAAAATGTGACTAAACAGAAAAAAGCCGCAAGTGTACGAGCCCGCGATCAGGCCTGTTTAAGACTTTCGATATTTCGAGTTTCCCTTTATCAAATTCCAACGATCCGATATTCAGTTGTAGCGAAGAGAGAGTGAAGTTCTCACCCAAATTTCGAGACTCACGCGATAAGAAAATAAAACCCTTTCTTTGCGTGACAAAGCTACGCGGGGTCAAATCCTGACTGTTCCATTTAAATGACGAGTTTGCATTGCGAGGCTGTTGCGTTGTGGACCTCACCTTTATCCGTGCTTATTTGTGCATAAACATCACCACGACTGCATCTTCGCCTCTACAACCGCAATGGAAAAAATCAGTCAGCTTTCGCTGTTCGCTACACCTGGTAACGCAATTCACTGTATGGGATCAAGGTGAAGTTTGCGAAAAACCAATACGAACGAAGAGCATTCGACATCTTCTAGTAGTGTCGTATCAGCAATCACATAAGAGAACCACGCAGAGGTATTCGAAAATGGGTTGATAAAGCAACGAGGATCTTTCGACAGGTCAGTCACAGCACCAAGGTCATGGACATAGGAAAGAACCTCATCGCCCAGTCTGAGAAAACCTTCGTGTCGAAAGTTGACATAAATCATATGGTATTTTTTATTGGGAAAAATTTAAGTGCCACAATTTCGACTAGTTAGCTCCTGCATGAAAGATTTTTTGCAGAATATGGAAGACAAAGACAGAGTCATGTTTTGAAGTCGTGAACAAAGAGCTTGGTAATACTCAGAACATTATCGGAAGCATCCTTTATGTACACGAGGGACAAAACAGGACCCAAAATAATTCCCTGTTGCATGCAACTAGGAATTGGCTAGGAAGAGGAGTAGCTATCTCAAATTCTCATTTGGAAGCTTCATCCACACTTAAAAAAACTCTGACCTATTTCAGCAAGCATCCGACTATGCCGTAATTTTTCAGTGCCAAACAAACTTACATGACTTTCTCTGATTACACACCTTGCTATAAAACTAGGGCAAAACACTTCTACGTGACAATTGCTACTTTTTCTTAGCGTCTGCCTACAGGTCACCATCTGCATTATATACCGCCACCTTCGGCTTGCGCCCATTTTTAATTGTAGAAGAAGCTAAAAATTCTAATCTCTGACTGCATGCCTCTTGGAAAATTTGAAGAGAAAACAATTCATTTTTAATTACATAGTTCCTTTGAAATTGCTCAGTCATAAGCCAGGCAGCTTATAAACGAGGTTTAACGATATCTTACAGTGGATACTCATTAAAGCAACGAAGCTAATAAATTGCTGTTCTCTTTGAGGATGACTTCTGGATTAGCGAAAACCAATAATCATTCCTTTCCTTACGATGGAGAAGTATAGCATATAGATGCCTGA
This sequence comes from Ascaris suum, assembly GCA_013433145.1. Lineage (NCBI taxonomy): Eukaryota > Metazoa > Nematoda > Chromadorea > Rhabditida > Ascarididae > Ascaris > Ascaris suum. Next base: position 10,311,546 of record CM024170.1, on the reverse strand, counting down.
AGGTTGAAGTATTTGGATTTATGTATAGAAGCAAACATGCTAGAAAGCTTTTAAATGAACGAATTGTGTACATGGAAATGAGCCGGTCGAGTAGAGTTGAAGTGAAGTAGTGAAATATGCGGAAGAGGAAAACGCCTCAGGGTTGCGATAATTTCGTACTTAAGAACCGGGAAGTCTGCGGAGATATTCTTTAAAGTTTTATTAGCATTTCCCAATTGCTTTCTTATATGACTTTGTGAGACAAAAATTAGGAGCAGTTTTCTAGTGAAGAACGATTTCCATAATAGCTGTTCAAGAAGTATTTATTTGCTGCTCGCTGCGTTTTGAATTTCTCTACAGTGATAGGCTTTCTTTTTCAATTATTCGATTTAATTTCTAGCTTTCAATTCAAATTTAAATTCTTACTTCTTAACACTAAATTTGATATGAGCTTAGAGCTGTACTTTGATCTGATTAATTCTCCCTCACACAAAATAACGCAACGACTGCTAATACACAGCCAAAAAATTTAAAGGACAGAGAAGTAACCTATATTTTTAGACAGTTACTGTTTAACGTAAATTTCCACGAGTAAGGCGAGAGGCTACAAGGCTAGAATGGGAAATATTTGGATGTTTTTGATGATTGGAGGATGACTGAAAAATTTGATCAAAATTTTCGAGTACGGATGCTTTTCTAGCAGTCTAAGACATGAGAATGTCAGATAGAGAGGCAGAAAGAATCTAATCCTCAGTGCCAATTTTGTGTTAAAAAAACCTTTGACATATCAACAATCAACAACATTACCGTTTAGTAAGTGAGAACTGATTTTTTGTGGAAGCGAACTCGAGCACCACATTTATTGAATGACGAAGTGATGTGAATTTTGGATGAATCTTTAGGACGTAATTTAAAATGATATGACAACAGCACCAAAATGCGCAGAAACTATCATTATCTGCTTTTTTTGTTAAGCACTTAGTAAGTTACTAAGGGGAAATCAACCCACTTAGAAAGCTTCGATAAACTATAGCAAACTGTTTTGTTTAATTAATAGATTCTGCGCACGTGAAATGAAAACTTGACAATAGACAACGCAGAAAAATGACTCAGCGGGAAAAGAGAGAAGTAAACGTTTATCACGCATGATCTCAGTATTAATGAATAACTGCTGATTAAAATCTTTCTTTTTTTTTTCATTGATTTCTGTGAATTATAGCCCCGTATACATCCCACATAAATGAATATTTAAAATGTGATGCAGTCAGCTGAATATAACCAAATTCTTCCATTAAGAGTGTTTCACTGCAGCCATCTAGGATAAATTATTGAAAGACCAATGACCGTATGGATCAATGAGTATCCTTCTATCAATCAATTCGAGCGTTGAAAGTTACGAAAAGAAAAATCACTGAGAAAAATTTTCGTATATTTTTTTAACACGATCGAAGTAAAGAACGCAATTCATGCTTAGAAGTGTTATATTAAAAAAAAATCATTTACTGTATTTCTACCTACTGTGCAATGAACATTTCATTTACTGACCATTACAACTACCGCTTACCACATATAAAAATCATTTATTGTATTGTACAATGTTCATAATAATTACGAACGTGAAGATTTCACGTTTTTCACTGAGAATTGCATTAATTGATTCATTTTTGCATAGTATCTTTCAACAGTATTCTAATAGATACTCATCGGATGAATGCAAGAATTAAGAGGTCTGCCTAATTACTCAGAATTTTGCTGTTGAAAAGAAAAATAAATGATGGATTTTCCACATCAAATTCTCAACTGTCATAAATCACCGCATATAATTGTACTTTTGCTTTTAGTCTTTGTTGCTATAATTTTAGCACATCGATGAACATCAATAAAGGATGCAAAGTTTTTAAAAAGCCACAGAAATTGGAGTTATGTCCGATCTCCTCTCGAAAAGGATGGTAATGAGCGGCAGTTGTAGCTTCGAATGAACTAAATTTTACTAAGCTACAATCGAAAATTAGAAAAAGGACAATTAATAGTGAACTTTTTGGATTATAGCAGTAATCATTGTATAAAAAAGATGGCATAACTTTTACGAATTGCGTAGTGAAAAGTTTTGATCGTAGACTGCGGTTGAACCGATGGTGAAATGTTGAAAGTGTTAAGCCGTGAAGACCACACTTCTCATGAAGCGGCAACTGCCCTCGAAGAGCATTTACGTCATTGACAGCTGCATCCAAAAAGCTCATTGCACACGGCGGCACTTGTGGTGCTCGTTTTATTCCCTCCTCCTAGACATAACAAAACACCACATCATGGGCAACCATCACCGAATATTGCCTCAGCAAAAACCTACATTCCCTTCTTCACCAAATTTTGCTGCAAAATCTTCATTTTATCCTATCTGTATTGTTGCTGATACGAATCGAAGTTAAATGCAATGTCGCAAGTTGTATTTACCACATGTTTTGAGATTGTTCGAGAGATGCATAGCTCGTGCAGCTACATATGGCCCATATTTCTTACTTGCGAAACTGCGAGCCGCTCTCAAAAGGATCTGTTCCTTTAAAAAGTGTGAGTATGGGAACTCCAATTCCCATTACTCCAACAGCAACAGCGCAAAAAGTAGAAGAAAATATCAAAATTGAGAAATTATGCGGCAGTACGTGAAATTGTTGAGCTAGGCTCATTAGCCGGTTATAGAGGAGCCCCGTATACCTATTAATAATGTGCGTCATTCTATCCTCAGAAATTATGCAAATTAGTTAGTTAACGAGCTAACCAAATAGCACGCAGTCAAACTGAGCTAAATGCTAGAGAGTGAGCTAATTTTTTTTCCTCAAATGTTCACAGTAATTCACTATAAGCGATCACATAATTATGACGCGGTCGCTGATTTAAGATTCGTAATAGAGGACCTCATGGCAAGAAAACAGAAAGCATTGTTCGAGATAAAATTCTTTTCAGACGATACTTCTACGCAATTGAAGAACAATTTGATCAAATCATCTAAGTTGAAACAAATGGAAAAAAGCGCCATAGGAGTGCGCCAGGTTGTTTTTTTTGCATAAATAATGCCAACAAACTATGCATGCAAAAAAAGTATGTAAAAAAACGAGAAACTGTGGCTTTCATATTTCAGGTGAACCGACCATCCAAACAAATCTACCATTAAAGATTGGTTTTTATGTGGCCTAATCGATGCAGATTACAAATCTCACCAACATGCACACAAATTTCTGACACGTCTGAATGCCTATAGCTTCAGTGGACGCCGATGCATCAACGTGAAATATGATATGAGAGACCTGTTTCTGGCGCAGATTGCAACAACCAAATTCTGAAACTCAAGGCTCGGTAGTTCAGGACTTCAGACTATTGGACGAACTACCCAACGTAGAAATATAAATGCGCGCACGCTCGATATTGGCGTTATGCACTTTTGCAAAAGAAATTTGCAAAACCGCATAAGATTTTGCAATTTTAATTTCTACAGCGAAAATTATTGTTAGATAAATGTTCACAGCCAATTTCAAATTCTCCATTGAGTTTCAATAAATTATTGCAAAGAACGGCAATATTGCAATGCGGAATGATGCAAAAACAGCAACAGTATAATATAATTATTCAGATTTATACAATTGCAGCAGAAATTACAGGCGCACTATGTGAAGGTGGTGACAACAATAAAAACACCATTAATTCTTTATGACTATAAAAAAGCAACTCAAAAATAATGCAATCGGAAAATTTTTTCTCAGCTCAGACTCCATCTTTAGTAGCGCCTCTTATTTGACAAGGGAATCTTTTTTTTTAAGCTTCGGACTTAGACGAATGCAACTGCTTATGTGAATACGAAACTGAGCTAAGAGGAAATATTTTTTGAAAGGTTGAGAAATCAGCTGGCAAGCGAGTAAGAGATCGAAACTGAAAAAAATGTTCGAAGCAAAAATTCACTAGATATGAAAATGAAGCATACTCATAAAGCACAAAGCATAAAGAAACGTGAAAGGTATCGACTCAACGTGTGCACCAATGAAGCTTCAAGCACAGCCATTTCAGCTTTGAATAGTCGACACGTTGTATTTTCGCATTTCCGCTCGAATAGATTTGCTACAGCGAAGAATAAAGCGATAATAACTGCACGCAGACATAATTGCTTGAAGAGTGTGAAAGTGTGAACGGTGGGCGTCTAAAGGAGCATACTAGCTGGCGACAGCATACTTTATTCTCAATAGGAAAAAGAAATATTTGCAGTTCTATTCAGGTGACAGCTGCTTCTTGTGGAAGAGTGTGAAAAGTGGGAATGGGTGTAACTATATGTGCAAATAACCTTAACATGATGCATTTAGAGGTTTTTCTTGGCATACATAAATCTTTGAACAGATATCGTATATAAAAAGTGATAAGGCATGCGCTCTATAATACTCTATAATACTCGTTTGACTCATATAATAAAGGCTATCTGTCCACGTGAACATAAGCTTTATAGCAAGCCAATAGGTGATTAATATTTCAAGTTTATTAGAGCTTTGAAATTGAGCATTTGAGAGTTTCCTCGTTTAGCATATACATCATCACAAGAAACACTAAAGTAAAATAACGAAGAATGTAAATAGATCCCTCCACAGCTATCTATTGCATAAAGTAAAACAAGAGCAAAAATGGTCAACTATGACGTAGTTGAATGAAGGACAAGCACTTATGCCATATAGCAAATTGGTGATTTGTGATTTATCGTTGCATATTCATGTTCACGATGATAATAATAGTCTTCGCAATGATCGCAAATATATTTCCACTCATATCACCAATAATAAACTTGATAGAATGCAATCTATAAATGAGCGAAAATGTTATTAAAAATTTCTTTATTATATTTTGAAAGAAATTTAACGAATAAGATTGCATAAAAGCAATCCTCCTTGTAAACTTTTCGTTGAATGCAATTGCATTTTGCAATTCGTCCGAGAGATTTTTCTTCTTTTTTTTGAATGAGCTGTTTCGAGCGTTTAACGATACCTCAAGCAAATAAAGCTTTTTCCGATTATCAAAAGCATCAACTAATGTTATTTTTATCGATCTGCGGCAATAGAATACTTAGACGTTTCTGGTGTTTCTCGATAACGGCGATTGCTAATATTTATAGCGTTCAGTTTTACACATCCATAATTAATTTTAGTTTTTCACCTCTTCAGCTCATTGCATTAACACTTTCTACTCAGAGAGAAAAATGGTTGGGAGAGGAGGCCAATTCAGGAAATAAATAAAAACTTGTGAGAGTGACGCTGAAAATATTCGAATATAGTGATGGAAATGCATGGTGAGAACATTAACAGATGGATACACATCCATTTGTTAATGGATACACATTTGTTAATATAGTGATGGAAATGCAAGATTAACAAATGGATACTTTTCAGCTTTTTCAGAGACTAAAGGAGCTGTCCGGAAATATGCTCTTAGGTACTCCTCACCTGATTAACCTCAGTCGGGAAAATATGGCCATCATATTTTAATCACTCCAAACCGTTGATTAAAAGTCTTCCTCAAAAGATTTGTTTTTCATTGTTGTATAAGAGATGACCCAGAATACAGCAAATATTATGTCCAACAAATTTCAAAGCTCCAAAATAAACGGTCCCCAAATCGAAACTACCGAGCAAGCAGACATAAGTATAGACGTGGATAGGACAGTTGAAGCAGATATGACGTGGACATAAAGCGCTACATAAATGCAAATCTGCAAAAGTGCATAAAAACAGTGATTCGCGCAGTCGTAAAAAGTGACGAGGCGTTGAAGAGGAGGTGGCGCGGTATGTGCATTTGTATTCTGACCAATTGGCGCACCGCTTTCAAAATAATGCCCAAATATATGAATTCGGCTGACCGCCTGCATGACATCACGAAAGATTCAATTCTTTCCTACGGCTACCGATATAAATTAAAAATCAAGTGGCGTAAATGCAAGCAATTTTCTTCAAATTTGATAAAACGACACTAAAAATGGTAAGAGGAGTCTCGTCATAGCCCACGTTGACTCCTTCCAATTTCGAATCTGTTAGCTTCGATTGCTATCGTATTCAGAACATCGGATATTACATAGACGTTGGCATTACGCTTATAAGATCGAGCAACTTCATCAGTTACCATAGAATGATAACGCTTGTGCAATAATGCAATTCCTTTTTCATAGAACCTACTACTTTTATAAATATTCTGTCCTAAAAATATTCATTTCCCTATTATCTGTGCTAAAATGGCTACTCGATTGCTCGCAAGGCATAGAATTATGCTGAGAATAATTTATGCTGCAAAATGACTTCCTACAGCAACCTGGACATTGGTAAGAAGTCATTCTGTGATGCAAATTACGTACCTATGTTCCGCATTGAAATTACCAAATTTAAAGCGGTAAGAATATGCAAATACACAAATGCACGATAAACACCTGAGAAACTTAGCAAATGCAACTTTGCAAAACGTGGATAGCAAAATAAGGAAAAGCATAAAAGCTGGATAGGGAAACGGAAGTAGAAACTTGCACAACCACATGAAGATGAGTGATTTTAAAAATTAGTGACAAAGATGAGAGAATTTTTTTTCCCGAAATCAGTCGAAACACCAAATCATTTCATTGCTATCGATTCAACAATACTAAATGCAGGAAATGATAATTGTAATTAAATAAGTATTCAAGAAGTAAATGTCAGGGATAGATGAGAGGGGAAAAGAGGAACAGCGCATTATTTATCACTAGAAATGGCTGGCTAGAGTTTTGAAAGAAAAGTTTTGAAAATCACTTAAAGAAAGATAAATATCGCTTTCAACTATGAATGTGGAATGCACGCAAAAAAATCTCCAAGAATTGAGAATCATCAGCGTATCCACTCGAATCTTGCCAGATTTTTTTTTTCACAAACTGTGTTGGAAAAACTCTTTTGAGAGAGTTAGCGATGAATCACAATTCATATCTATTTATATTGTTGAACACTTACATTATATCAAAAGCGCATTGCAAAAAATTTCTAGCTGGTAAATTGTTGCGAACACCGCATAAAATTACCGTGTTGAGAAAATCGTTTTTTTTTCTCTGGGAATTAGGAGACGACAAAATGTTTCCCCTCTAAGCATCAAATCCAACCCACGTTTCGCTTTTCGAAAATATACATCGATTAATGAATACATTATAGCACGAGAAAGTGATCACGTCGATCCATGAAGTGAAAGTAAAAGTAAATCAAAGGGAGGAGGAAGGAAGCAAATTGAATGGGAATAGTGCAAAAAGCCGCTTGCGAAAAATATTTGGCAAACTATGAAAATCTGAAGAAAGCAAAAATTAAGCTTTTTTTCAAAGAAAAAAATGTGCGGAAAAAATGTCTTCATAAGCTGGTTTAGCGGACGTATATTTATGAAAATCGGCTGCATCAGTGAAGAGGCCTCTCGATGCAATTTTCAACGATCCCCGAGGAGTGGTTCTAGGCAACGGATGAAAAAAAAAACGCTCCGATTCACACTATTACTTCACACATCATTATTTTGAATAGAAACGACACAGAACGAAAATTCGCTTCTCAATGAATCTTAGTTGAGTATAAAGTGGATTTGCTATCGCGACGTCGTTTGACGTTGTGTCGTCATGCGCTCGCATTTCATTTCTTTATTTCAACTGTCGAATCGATCTCATTACCATTATAAGAGAAAATTCAGCAAACTAGAAATTCCAACATTATTACCTACATAGTCGTCTTCTTAGATATAAAAATAAAATGAAAAGATCGCTTATTCGACAAATTTATGAAAACAGAATGCGCTTTCAGAGATTAGAAAAAAAAAACTCTCGTTAAGGGTGAATAGCCAATAAAACACTAACCGAATGAAGAAGAGAAAACTTACAAAAATACATTCAAAAAGTGGTATAGATACTATTATCAAATCTATATTTCTGTTATCAGTAATGAATGAATACGAGAGAAGAATTTCGCTATTTAAGGGATTAAAATGAAGCGTTTTTTTTTTGGAACTTTCATAAGTCGCTCACATATTCAGCACCTAAATTATATTGTATATCTAATATGGTTTGCTTGAAAGATTTTCTTAACTAATAAATGAAAGATACTATTGAGTAATTTAATTTCTTTTTTTTTCTACTGCACTATGGTTAAATGCAAAAATAAGATTTCACAAACGAAAAGAAAAACCCATATAGAAAAGACAACTTGTGGAGAAGCATGCTGAAAGAGATCATCCACTATGCGCTTTAGCAAGCGTTCATCGAAACAACCGATATTTAAATAGACTATAGAGAAGAGTAGAATATGCAAAAATATTTCTATTTTAGATGATCGAATTAACTGAGTAACGATGCACTGCATCAAAGGTTCATCGTTGTTTTTTTTTTTTGTGATGCTATCGGTATGAAGTGAAAATCTCATTAATATACACTGTAGGCAAAATTTCGACACACTTGAACACCTGGAACTCTTTTTCTAGTTTTTGTTCTTTATATAGATCAACCTGAAATTTGCTGTAAGATGTTAGCCTATGAAGTGCAAGATGCTCATCAAATTTCGCACCTCTAGTTTCATTGGTTTCTGAGTCGAAGTACCAAATGTGGCGGATAAACAGACAGACACGAATATGCACGCATAAACAAGATATTGCTGTAATACAAAATTACTTTACAGAAGATATTAAAGCCAAAAAACTTGTTGACTTTAGTCATAATGGGATGAGAAAAATCCCCAGATATTATCGACGATAGCTTGTAAGAATTTTCAAAGTGCAGCTACTTCAGCTCAGTGCAAGAAATGGTGAACTGATGATAAATATCAGTAAATAAGCGTGGAATTAATTAGAAAAATGGGATATATCCTCGAAATCAAAGGTGATTTTCATCGTTGATTTCCTCCTTACGCGCTTACATTGAACGATAATTGCATGTGCTGTGATCGAATTGCTGCCAATGTTGTCTCCAACTCCCTTGGGTATCTTTGGCAGCGATGCCTCATCTCCATTTTGCTATTAGGTGAACGTGAAACCCTCGAGGGGTTGCGGCATTAGCAAACGAACACATTCCATGTAGTGACGTATGCGAAGGTCATTTAAGCTTAAATGAAGCACGACAATATAAGATCGGTTCGTATATTTTCAAATAGAATCGAATAGTTGTTTATTGGAAATCACGGCTTGAAATTACTGCAAAGTTTTAATTCACTAGAATTGATGAATTTCGACGCGTTGTTTAATTTGTTTAATTAGCTTAACACCTGACGCGTTAGTTGAAAGCGCTCTAATATTTCAACTGGAGTAAATCAATTGCCTTTCCGAAGATACGATAAAATGCAAAGCTATCAATCAGAAAGAACGAAATAGAATTTCTTGTCAATACTCATGAGCGACTCAACTTGGCATTTTGGCACCTGAAAGGTTATTTGTGCTCTGAGCACCTAGTTTTTGTTAACGTTAATTCGAGTTGTTCACCCTCAACTTCTATATGTTTCCATGTGGCTGATACCGGTTGAAATTTTTACTTCCAATTCAAGATTTCTTCGGTCGTATAATTCTTCGCCACGGAAATAGTCGTTACCATTGGCCTCAAGTAATGTCGACCTTATAGAAAAGGGCCAAAACAGCATGCAATCCATCTTAGTCGATGGCTACCCACCTTCCAATTTTTTAAAAAAATTTGGACGTTTCTACGCAGGCAACTTCTTACTTTGGGGCATATTTCGAATATTATGAAAACTGAAATATTGATTCACCATTATTATGTGAGCATTCTTACCTGAAGGGCTACGCCTGTCTATTAAACTGTTCATCTTCTAGGTTCGACTAACTCTCAGCATATCGCACCACTCCATTCCCCCCCCCCCCTTCTCCCCCTTTCCAAAGAAGTGTGGTTTCTATACGACATCAATTACTGTGCAATACTCTTCCAGGAGCATTAAAGATATTTCAGCAGCAGCTATCTTCAGCTGCTTGAGTTATTAAGTTCTAATGACGACTTTTCACTGACCTGTAGCATTGTTTGTAACAACAGTGGTATTCATTTGAAAGAAAGCTTTAACGATGCTACACAAACGGATGTAGTCTTTGTGCAACATTCGTCAAACTTTCTGTTCCTAGATGCAAATCATCTTACTAGGTTCTAATATCCTTCTTTTTTCAGTAGCGTTACAGGTGTGCGGAAATACAAATCACAAACATTCGGTATGGTCACTACTTGGTAGGTTTAAAAATGCGGTCAAACGGTTTCATTTCCTTAGTTACAAAATAATGATTGTCTCCATGTGCCACCGTCGATTTGCTTTAAATTCATATTCGTTATTTTATTATCCTGCTTTTTATTTTTAGCTTATCGTTTTCTCTGATTATCGCCTGAATGAGTTTTTTCGCTCTCTTTTTGTATTCCTCCACTTCGATCCTCCTCTCCACGGAAAATACGTTTATAATCGACCTTATACACATTATATTCCACATTTATTCATCAAACATCAAGTTATAAAACAATTACTCAATCATTGATTCGTCCATCCATCCATTCATCCATTTATTCATTCATTCGTTCACTGATATCTAAGAAAGCTCGAAAAAAATGTACGATAACGAAGTGTGTAGGTTAAACTTGAGAGGTATCAAATTGCATCTGGGTAATTAAAGAACAAGGTCGTAGAAAAAAACCTAAGAAGCGAATATCCACCAAGTGCAAAGTGAGATGAAATAAAACGCAAGAGAGCTCTTTGAAATTGAAGAAGCGCTAGGGCGTAAAAATGGCTTAGTGCTATCAAGGGACCCATTGGCCACAGTCGATATGGGAATCAATCTTATGACGTGATCGGTTATGAATGAGGAAATAGTCACTTAAGCAAGCATTTATTCATGAATCCATATCATTTGCATACCGAATGATCTATAACTATAAGTCGAAATAATTTCGAGAGAAGTGCAAAAATTAACGATGAGCGATTCGAATATAATTCGATTTCCAAATTTCATACAAATTCAGTCCTATTTGATAATTTTGAGCAAAAATAGCAACATGAATGAAAATTATAGCAGTATCGTAATTGCGAAATTAAGGATAGCCAACGAAGGACGAAAGAGTAATTTGCTTTCATAAGTGGATTTTAATAGAAGTCTCTAGAAGTAGAAATGTGGCTCATGTGATTGCTGAAGGTAACGGATAACGAACAACAGTACGGTTAATGATGCCACTAATGATTGTTTTTCATCAAAAAACTCGAACAGCAAAACTGTTTTCCGCCTTACCCTTCTTACCTCACACCTGAATCAATGCATTTTTTAAACAACACTTAATTAAAAGTTTAAAGGCTCTCCTTCCGGAAAAAAATGCTGAAGGCGATCTACGAAAGCAGACTTTTGGATTTTATTCAAAGATTCTCTTGCGAAGGTTGTAAAGGTTATAGTCAAGGATTATAATATACTGCAATAATGGTTGGAGAAGTTCACCGTAATATTCTGGCATATGAGCATTTACAGTAGGGGGAGAGGAGAAGGAGAAGGGCAAATAAATATCAAATTATTCTTCTACAAGGAGGCCATGGTCCTATCCTCACTTCCCTCTCCCTCCTTCCTCTCGAGCTTCCGTTCAGAAATCACCTAGTGGCAGCATTTCTTATACTCTGCCATCTGTCAAATAAGCTCTGTGAAGGCCGCAAGTTGGAAGAAAGCGGAGGCGCCTCGACACAAAAGGCTTTGTGAAAGTCGCTGGGTCAGAGGTGAAAAATGTCAGCACGGCTTCACTTTTTCAAGCGAAGTCAAAAGTGCACAAAGGATGCCGTATGCGCGGGAGCCTCGCATTTCCATTGCTTTCAACTTTCTATAATATTTATGCAGGCACCGCAGGCATTTCAAACTGTTCAGCTAGAACAAATGAAGAAGATCGCCGAAAGGGTTGGCACGATATGTGCTTTTGTGTCGCGCTCACTTGTGCAAATAGCCAGCAAACAAATATATGAAATAATGGCTTCATATTTCAAATGATCCAACGAGCAATACGTCTTCTACAGAAGTTTGATTTCTTTGTGCACCGACCGATTTAAAATGGAAAACTAAACGCTATGAAGTGCACATAAATTTTCACTCCTTTTGAATGTCTATAATTTCTTTGAATTTGATGGATTAATGTGGATTACGGATTAGATGATCGACCTGCAGTATAAGTTCTACTTGTTAATTTTCCAACTTTGATTTCATTAGTTCTCGAGTTGAAACCACTTGACAAACAGAGAGACTACAGATATGACGTCGCCATAATAGATCCTTTTAGACGGAATTTATGAAAATGGCGCGAGAAGTGGAGAATTGTGTCATTAGCAATAATATGTTCATATTTGAACAGGACTGATCGCTGTTACAGACCCGCTATAAAAGACCCGTTTGCTTTTAACGCATTTGGGCAAAAAATGCAAGTTCGGCGGGCCTAATATATGCAGCATGCAAATTTTTAGCTCATTCGTATGGGTAAATCTATAATTCTTTTCGAAATAAGAGGATCAACTTGAACAATGGCGAACGAAGTATAACATACGTGCCAAATTTCCGGAGACCGGCTTTAATAGTTCCAGATTTGAAACTAGTGAATAGACAAGAAGATGCACACTTATACAGACACGGACACAGATACATGCCTACATAAATGTCCACGATAGGAGACAGCGCTCCTATGTCAAGCTTAGCCAAATGCAAATTTGCTTTTCTCGTCCATCTTCTCCATTGCTGTGAGCAAGAGTGGAAGATCATCTCAGTTCGCTTACTTCAAGATCATCATCTCATCGCATTATATTATAGATCGCTAAGGAAGGACAGCAGAGAGGACGAACAAATTGTGCAATTCCATTGAAAGCAATTTTTTTCCGCTACACGATCGGTTATTAGTGTCGATTGTCCATACTCATAAAGGAAAACGGCACTCATACATAATAACAAAGAAAAATTTGTCACTGCAACAAATATTAAGAACTACGAGGAACAATGGAAAAAGCAGCTCACAGTTATTGTTGTTATTTCGCAATATTTTCAATGCAAAAATCTCAATTCGGGAAATACTTTGACTTTTTTTTGAAATATACAAGACATAAAAGATCACTCCTTTGACAGATTTGGAAAATTGTCCATCAGCAAGACATGATGCGAAATGCAAAATGAGCCTATTTCCAGCTTCTTTTTTCGATGCGTTAAAATAAAACAAATAACCTATTTGTTGGAAGAAGTGCATACTTGACTCCAACTATGATTTCATTGAAATACATTATTTTTAGACACATCTTTAAATACAGCTTTCTGATTATACTTGCGTATGTACAATTCTCATTCTTTAAGCAATATTCATTACTTCTATGCATTTTATTCTCGTACTGGCCTTAATTAACGTTATCAATGTTTTACTTTCATTCTTGCATTTAACTAAAAAAAAATTATACGAGAAAAGGGTGTTCAAAGCATTGGATAAGCATTATGAGTGATATGCGATGAAGGAAATGAACTTTTTCAAATCTACTGCCAGATGGCCTGACGTTCAGTTGGCTACAAAAGAGAATTTGGGAGACAGTGTAACACTTGCGTATTCAGTGAACTAATGTAAGGAGATTGCGTATGAACGAGAAAACTACAGCAGATATATTCGTATATTCTATCATACTTCATATAAAAGTCTCTGTTCTTCAGTCTGCATAATAAATTATAGGAAAACACCATTTATAGTACTCTTAAATTATATTAGCACAATGATCATGGCACAAAACAAACACATCGTTCATACGAATGATCGTTGATATGAGGAATGCAAAGAAGGAATGAAGATCGATTTGAGGATGGAAATCCTATTTGACATGCAAAAATCAAGCTGCACAAAGATAACAAATTTTCGCCTTACTTTTATGCGAACGTCGATATTTATGTGCAGCGTTGCGTTGATTTATTATACGTTGTTTGTATTGGATGTGGCATATTCTCGGTGCATATGGCACTCAAATGGAGGCTCCAAACTTCGAATTTAAATGTGATAATGAACAACTAACGAACAATCTCACTTAATGCATTTTCCCATATAATTTTCACTTTTTAGTGTTTAGCCCTTTTCAGTCGGTCAAGTAAAGTTCCCTTGCCATTGGATAAGAGTAGACAGTTTATCAGGCGAATGATGATTGTAATTATAAAGGAAGTATGTGCTTCTGAGGGCAAATGTTATCGATAAGCAAGCAAGCGAACAAATGAGGAAAGAGTAACACAACTAAGATGAAATGAGAGGAAAACTGGTTACGAAACTTGCTTGAAATTTGCGGAAAATGCTTGAAGAAAAGGAAGGTTGCAGCTAAGAGATTATCAGTGACAAAAAGATGCAATCATGGACTCGATGAACATCTCCGCGGAATTATATAGACATACGGCAGACTGTACTTCGAGTATTTTTTGAGAAGCAACAGCTGCTGCGAAAAGCCAATTCTTTCAAAAAATATGTTGCATAGAACCATTCTCATCGAGGATGACGCCATCGGTATGCGATTCGATGGCGATAAGGCTGTATTTGCCAATGACAGCGACGGAATGCGAAGGGATGGACAAGAACGCCAGAGAATTTCCTCTAGTCGAGGGCCCACAGTATACGATGTGAAAGTTTGCGGTTCTCTCTAGAAAAGTTCAAGTAAGAACGTTAAATGAAGTGCACAAATTGAACGACGAACCAACACTCTCCTAGGAGCAACACATGGGGGGGGGGGGGGGAGGGTCTATTTCCTTAGTCATTAAACGCACTCATCGAGGTGGAGCTCAAAAGTGCGAAGCTCGCAAATTATGTCGATTTGCCGAGTGTGAAAACATCAACTTTCTCAGCTGTTATTCTTTCAAAAACAAAAGAAGTGGGAAAGGGTGTCACTGATGTTGGCACGATATGCACTTTTACATTCCCCACGGTATGCGAACAATCTACTTCATAGTTTAACAAGAGATAATGAATATATGCAAAAAATGCGTTCGTTTTCAAAGTAACTTCACCGCTGCCACAAATATTCAACAAGAGATTAATTCCTATGAGCATTTTGTTGACCCCAAGTGGGTGGGATGAAAAGCGTATATCGTGTTGGCTTATAACTGTACGGCATTAAATGATAATTCGACCGATGCAAATGCATAAAAGCTTTTGTTCAACATCCAAATATCCACAAACGTGAAACATTCGGTAAACTGCCATATCACGCCTTACAATTCATGCAGCAATTTTTCTACTTTAGCATCTCCGATCTGAAGTTGGAACTGCCGAAGAGGAAAAATAAGCATCTATACATATATATATATATATATATATATATATATATATATATATATATATATATATATATATATATATATATATATATATATATATATATATTGTCTGATGCCTTGATGTTTGCGCAGTAGTAATTAAACTGAAAGAACTGCTCTACGACATTGCTTAGAAGTAAATCCATAAGCGAAAATTATGATTGTAAAACAAATAGATCAAACATGGTCGCAAACTTCTGTACACTAATTGCGTTGACGTCATTGTGTACTTTGCTCATGAGCTTACTGTAACGAAATGAGGTAAGTTTGACGAGACGTCAGACGGGCAGAGATATGTTTGTTGCAGTTGATTTGTTGAAAGTTATTTGCCCATCACCTTAATAGTTAAAGTAACTCTAAAAGAAGAAACTAGCTTAGAAACGTGCAGCTTGAAATGTGTTCATTTTCACCATTTCGAAGTCGATATTTTTCTCGTTAAATCACCAATTTATCGCCCACCAGTTTAAATATGAAACATATGGTCGTATCCGAGCTCGTAATGAAAAAAACGGCATCATACAATTTGAGGCTCAGAAATCTCCAGCGTTCCCTCTTCAACCACCTTTTCAAGATTGATTGCATGGATACAGTTATGGCAGCGTGAAGCCGATGCGCACGTGTTTTCTAGTTTACTACACATACTTATCTGTGAGATTCATTTGAAATCTGGAATGAACGAAGGAGTTAAGGAATGAAACGGTACAACATCGCTGACTCTCTCTGCAAACTTTTTCGCTGGTCCATCAGCGCCGAAAAGAGTTGCCGCTGCAAGCGGACATTTTACCCTCTCTTGTTTTGTTACGTGCTTCTAGTTTATGAAATGAAGTTCTTGATGAAATTGCAAACGCTCATACTCTGTCGGCTTTACTGGCGCATTTTATCAAACGCATTTTGGACAGCACGCCACATTAAATGAATGCAACAAGGCATCCTCAGTCTGGTATAGGCATTTTCATCTGTCTCCACAAATTTGCATTCGTGTAGCGCATTTCTGCGATGCAAATCTTCATGTACGTTTGTATGTGTCTCTCTTTTTGTAGCCTCAACTCGGAACTACTGAGCATATGTTGCGAAGGTTCTCAAGTACAGCGCAATCGGAGATTGACCTTCAGTATCAGCTGTAAGGTTGACCAATATACTGTGAGGGAGACGAATAATAGCTTAAGCGTGCCCAAATTTTTAAGTATATTTTAAACTGGCCGGTCATACCCTTCATATCACAAAACTTCATATTCCACAACGAAGGTGAGTCAGTGCTTTGACCGAATAAAATATAACCACATTATTACGCTGATTCTCACATTTGTTGGCAATTGAAGCGACCGGTCGATCTGATAAGTACGACCGGAAAAAGGCATATCTTAGCCTTCAATTTGGCATGCTTTCTCACTTGATTTCATTTGAAGAATGAAAGGTACGTGCTCGATAAAGGATGTACCTTGTTACGGAAAGAAACGTAACCACAATCATGTGACTATGAATAAATGATGTGCAAATATTGAAATCGTACTCCACCTATCAACATGCTATAAACTAACATAAGGCTTTATGAATTAATAAAACGATATTGTTGGCAAGCAAAAGCGCATATACAAAAACAGAATTTATCCAGTCCAGTGCATATAAACATTGATTATATATAACTGCGACAAAAAGAACACGAATGAAAAAGTTTCCATTTGAAGTTTTGTACTCATTATTGTTAGCACAGGAAATGCAGAGCAATGTAATAGGACAAAGGAAAATGTGATGTTTTTATTCATCAAAAAAGGACCTCATCACATCATAAGCAACGATAAGCGTTCATAATAAGCGTCTGTGATCAATGATCGACAGTCGCAACAATCAACAGTAATCCACAATAATTCTGGTGAGAATTTATGGTTTATTAATGAGTCTTCCACTTTGTTATATTATATTTTTAACTGTAAATGAGGACAAATGTTTATTTCAAATTTCATTTCGCTCATTTATCATGATCACATGGCATACTGAGCTGCCAAGTGATCGAAGAAAGGGCAATTATTCAAAGCGATAAAACGTGAAAGGGGGGGTGGCGATTAAGCCGACACTCGTGTTGGCCAACTACCGGAAGGCAGTAAGATGAAGGGAAGGCGGCTTTCTGGCTGCATGCCGGTGGTGGCCGGTGTCGATTGCTCGCCACAGCACACGCTAAACGCGGCTGCGAAAAGTCCGTATGGGCCCGCAAGGCAGAGCGAAAAGCATCAATCATGTTTTGTGTTGCGTGCACTAATCGATAGGCCAGCTAAGCAGCTACCTTGCTAGGCGCGGTAATGCTACCAGCCGACTTTCTATCCACTGGCGCTATGTGATAGCCGCACAAATCGCTGTCCTCGAACGCTCTGTCTTTTAAAGTCCACGTTGAAGCTGACATCTATCGCGTACTCATAAAGCAACATCCTACAAAGGAACGCCATAGCACGACATTGTCCTGACAACTCTAATAAGCTTGATAGTGTTTAGGTACTTTTGACAGGAAATTTGACAGGATGATTGATCGAAAAAATGGATACGCACAAAAGTGCACGTAAATAGGATGGGAATTAAGCTGTACCAATACATTCATATTTCAGAAAAAAAAGTATCCGGTCCGAAGTTAAAATCCATTACATTTTTTATTGCAAATTGCCAATCAAAACCTATGTTTAATTTTGCGCATTGCAAAACGTGCAATTACGAAAAACTTGGAAAAATGCAACAAAATTCAGATGGACCACATTTTCGTTTCTTAATATAGTAAAGACTTCCTGAGAGTATTCATATGTGTTGATTTTGCAGTAGTCTAACGTTCACTTTTGCACTCAATAATCAAAAGAGTGAATATTCTTCGAAAAGCACGAAACGCAAAAATTTAAAGCCACGAAAAATAAATTAAAAAATTTCAAAAGCTTAGAAAGTGGGAGATCTCAGGGAAAAAAAGCATAAGCCACTTTTTGCTAATATCGTTTCAATTTTTGATGTAGAGACCAAAAATCGAATTCCACAAATTTTAAGTAACATTTTAAGCAGAGGGATTCACTAAAAAAGTGAATTTAAGCGGATAGTGGATATGGCTTTCTCGAAAAAGAAAAAATTAACGGAATCTAATTTTCCAAGTTAAAATCAACCATTTTCAATAATTGTCTAGTGCGTAAGAAAAAAATTTTGCATTATGGAAATAAAACAAATGGAATAGCTTGCGAGACGCTAGCGTGATATGCGCTTTTTACATTCTTTTCACCTGGGCAATACAGAAAACGAAAATCTCACCGGGTACAAGGTGCACAAAAATTTGCTGACACTATTGAACACCATTCGTTGATTAATTTCTTTCGAAAAGCCAATATGTTGACAGGAGAAGCATTCTAACAAAGCGGACATGATGTGCGCTTTTGTACTCTGCTCAACTGACCAGGTGAATTCATAATTGAACAGCAAACGATAAATACGCAAAATATTGCATTGATATTTCAAGTGATCGCTGCTCGAAGAAATTCTGAAGAAAAAGATTTTTTTTTTGTTTTATGAGACGATAGATATCGAAAGAAAAATGCATTGGTGAATTGTGCGCCAATTTCTCAGTGACTTTGAAAGTTTTGAAGCTCATCGATTAACTGAGATGCTAAAATCGGTGTTACTCTATGATTTACGCTGAATTTCGTGTTTTATTTTCTTACATATCTAAGCGAGACATAAAGGGTAGTCCGAGATGGCGCTAGCGTTGGCGAGTTGTACATAAATGAGGAAAGTGCAATCCACTTATCATTCGACTTCCGAGATTTCCGCCCCTTTTTTTGCCCAGTTGTCCCGATGATTCCCAAAATTTTTAGCGTAATATGACGACAATAACAAATTCAGCAACAGAATCGATGAATGGTTCCAATGATCACAAAAAATAAATGAATATAGGATAGAAAATGATCACTGCTTCTTCTTAAGGCCAGTAGATCGATAGTGCTGATCAAGATAATTAGAAGTTGCATCGAGATTCGAGATGCTTTTAGAGAATTTGCGAACTTCTATCCACGAGCAACACAGCCATTTGCATATCTGGCCAAGGCTTAGTGCGCATTCAGAATACTGTGTGGGGTGACTGATGAATATGTTACATAAAGTAGTCCCGAAGGAAAAACTGCGAAAGGCTTTCACAGAGGAAAAGTGCGGAACTGGTGTTATGGTTGTCGTGTGATGATATAATTCGATTTGGAAACGCATTTATGAGCCGCAATCCGTGAAAAATTTTTTGTCACCTGGTCAGTCAAACATGAGTTGAAGTCAACTGACAGACAGACAGACAGACATCAGACAAGCAAACCTACACAAACAAGCATTTCTACAAATCTACAAGCACCTTGAACTCAGAATATGCCTTTTTGAAAAAAAAACTTGCAAAAAAAGAGGAAAACGCAGAATCGCCTTTTATTCAGTAGAAGCAGACATCCTAAGCGAAGTGATATAAAAGCTTCTCGTTTCTCTTTCTCTCCCCCCCCCCCCCCCTTCCCCCTCCATTTATTCATTCTTGCAATCTGTTGATACCTCTCGTATAAAACGAGATGTATACTTATGGTCGTTTCCGGCACATTTATGCATAATCTAAATAAGTCATTAAAGCAACATCCTAAAGGTATATTCAACTGAAAAATGTGGTAGTTGTTGCTCTCATTACCTTACAGGAAAAAGTGTTACTCTCGCAGAACAAATATTGATGCAAAGTAATTAAAATAATTTCAACAGTTGTCCCGAGCGTTGAAGGAATGCACCACTGCACATCACTGCACAACCACAACGATCAGGCGATATGCTGCAATGCGCACATTAATTCATCGCCTTGCGTGAATTATATGATTCGCATACATTCTTTGCCTGAGGCGAAATTTTCACCAACGAAATACTCTGTTTTTCTAGCATTCCTAACGAGAACGCATAGGGACACATTTTTTTTTCTCCATTTATGAGCTCTCACCTTATTTACTTATTCATTTATTTATTCCTTTATTTCAAGTCCCGAAGTGTGCAAACATACGAAGGCATGTAAGCATGAAGATCAAGTGCTCGCGAAGCACCTAATGGCATAAAAAGAAAATCGAGTTTCTATTGTTGTGGAATAATAAAGGCTGGGGCGAGTGAATGTACATGACATTAATGACATCTTTGTGTTTATTATACAACTTTGAATCAAATTCCGCTCAAAATCGATCTCCGCTCTTCGAATGGGAAATTACATAAGTTCAGTGATTTTAATTCAAAAGCAGCTTCACAAACTTCCTTCTCATCAACGATATTAACGCAATAAAGCGCGTCATTTCCATTAGAATCGCCATCAATTTCGACACGTCATTCCATAATATATCAGGTCATTTCGCTTCATTCAGATAAAACACAGAGAATTCACAGTTATAAGCTTTCACAAATTATGCATGGCTCATGAAACTATGAAGTTGTGAATGGAAACAAATTGTAATTTAAAATCTATCTCACCCCTTCGACCCCCCCCCCCCCCCTCACTAAGGAAAATGCTCACAAACGAATTAGCATAACTGCAAATGAAGAGTAGTTGAATTTGGTTTGATTGAGTGATATGTTGAGTGATATGCACAGATTTATATCGATAACAGTGAAGAGAAAAGTCAACATGCTGGCTACAGTTACATTGGCGAAATATTTGTACACATACACGACGTTCGTACGTAAAAGTCGGTAACGTCTAGAATAAGCACACGAAAAACAGCTATGCAAAACCGTTAATGAATATCACAAACGATGATAACTCTTAAACAAAGCATTGGGTTTGTGGTTTTTTCCGCATAGGCGAGATGCACTGATTTAACGAAGCGAAATAAACAAAAATACGAAAAAAAAATGAGATCAAGAAGTCAAATATATGGATACTGTTGAATGTGGAGAAATCGCATTCTAATACAAGAGCTTGAAACATCAGTGATCAAATAGCGTCAGCATTCGAAATGAACTCTAATTTTCAATTAAAGTCGATTTCTGATTTTCATGCTTCATCGGTGAAAATCTCTTGAAAATAAGAAAAAAGATTCGTTCATCGCCGAAAATTACGATAATAATAAAAAGAGAATGCAAAAAGCTGCTAACAATCAATATCATTAAGTGTTTATTTTATAGTACCAATACTCAAGCAAAAAGTGATTAACTTTGAGGATCCACTTATGAAGAAGGGCATTGACTATGCAGGGTCCATGACTGAGTGCGACATTCGACTAGTGAATAAAGGGCGATTTGTGATCACATGCCGTTGGTTTATGTGTAATTCGCCACACTTATTGTACTATGTGGAACGATAAGTTGAACTTTAATAAACTCTCTAAAATTTTGCTGTGCATCATAGAAATAAAGGCAAAAATAGTTAAATTTTTTGAAGTGATTTTGAAGTGGGAACTCTCGAGTGCAATAATCGGTGAAGATATATAAATAGTTAACTGTCAACACATAAATCCGAAGAAGTGCAGTTGAAAACTACTCGATCAACAAGATATAGATATGTATGCTTTATGTCTTTCAACTGAACAATTCGCGCGTTCTCTCATACGTCATAAAGAGAAATCATCGCTTCCGTAGAGCCGATTAGCTCAGGCGTATTTACTAGTTATAAAATGCAGACATAAACGCATGCTGAAATTGCTCTCGCTACAACGTAAGATCTACGCGTTCTTATAAATTGCGGCAAAACCATCAAGTACTATTGCATTCATTTATATTTTCGATATTTTTTGGAATATTTTTTTGAAATGAATGTAAGAAAAATCGAGTGTTCTTTTTGAGACATAGTGAGCCACACCGCAATGAAGAAGACAAAGAAATTTGTTAACGAGTTATTTCGGTTGATAAATTTATTTGATATAGAAACTATGGTGTACAACCGTAATAAACCATCATGTGGTACAGAACCTTAATCCCGAGAGAAGGTTCATTCGGGTTGTTAATGATCATGACACTAAAATTAATGAAACGTTTGTGAATTGGCTGTTTTTCGATATGCACAAATTGTAAAGCTATTCTTCGAATACGGTCTTGCATTCACTTATGGAACATCTTTAACAAACTTAATTTCAGTAAACCTAATTAGTTTTTCCTCTCCCTCCCCTCTCCTCCCTCTCCTTACCCTCCCACACCATAACATTCGTTTAGGCAATTCTTACATATGCAAAATGGCAACGAATGAATGAGTAATTTGCTGAACAAGCAAAGTCCATTTCAAATGCCAAAAAATTGGTTACTTCAGTCGGATCTATCTGAGTCATAGTTAACTGATTAATTGAGTATTATTTACAACTATAGTGACTCTCTAGGGAGCCGCCGCTGATCGTGTTCAGAATTTTTCAAAGGAAATCCGATTGAAAGTCGTTATTGAAACGCTGAGTTCGAAGGGAACATAATATAGCGAATAAATATTATTTAGCATTTGCAATTGAATTGTTTTATAATGGCGAAATGGAAAACACAAGTGCAGCTATTTTGACTCTAAATGTTTTTTTGAGCATATATATATATTCGAAAAGAATCTTTAAACAATACAAATCTAATTGCAACATAATTAGCGTTAAATTTGCCGCTAAATATGGCACAATAAAATACTGCATATTCACCGAACTTCTATGGAATTTGCATTTAATTTTGAAGTAGGGATGGATATAAAGCAAAGAAAGACGATAGAAATCGATGAGAATGAAGAATTAGAATGCGAAAATTTAGATGAACAAATGAAAAAAAAAACGACATATTCCATCTATATGCGGTATACCGGCGATGCTGTTAGAAAAAGAAACTGATAGTTATTTTCATGATCGCAATAAATGAGTTGAAAAAATCTCTTCTAAAGAAAACATGAAATAGTGACATAAAGAGCCTTAGGAACAGCATCATTTTCTAGCGAACATCGATGATTTTTCGATAAAATCACAAATGAAAATCTAAAAGTGCTAAATGGAAAATTGAAATGTAATAATGAAACTTATTGAAAACAAAAATGAAGCAGAAATGAGGAAACATTGGATTCTGTTTGATTAAAACAATGATATCTTTGAATATACAGCATCCTAAAGACTAAAATTGCAATCAATCACCTAAGTCGGCATACTAGATCTCACACCCGATGCTTTAAACAGCTGTGCCTTAACAATCATACTGATATGTTTTGATGTGCCGCCATATCTTTTTCAATTTTGCGATTGGACGATATAAATCATAATAAATGAATAAAGATTGCTGCAGAAGGTGAGCTAAACACTTGAGAGTAAATACAACGGAGAAGTCATTTTTTTTTTAAATGAGAGGTTAAAGATAGTGAGGCATCGCAACGAAGGAATTGATGCAATAAACATTTCAGCATTTATCAATTAATTGTGAGGCGTTAACATAGAAACGCTTAGAAAAAGAGAAAATAACGCTAAACTTGTAGTACAAAATTAAATAAATAGTGCAGAACTTATTTATTGCTAGATTCTAAGAATAAACGAAATTCGCTCACTAAATTGCATAGTCATTAAATTTTTGAGGAAATTGTTTTGTACGAAGTGCGACGACGAACGGATACACATGAAGAGAAATACAACGATTCATTTTGAGCAATCATGCATGTAGTTTTTTTTTTCATAATTTCTATCTCATGCATCATCAATAAATGCTAGCAACATTATCGAAGCATAAATTCGCATACGAAACTGAGGTAACAATTCAAACTTCAAATAAACATCAGAAAATATAAGCAGATATTTCATCTGCTCATGCTCAGACTCGCTTTTCAATGAAAATTTTGTTTTGAATCTTTTTTTAAGAGGAATAATATCGGCTCTTGCTCTTCCAATTTGCATTTCACTTCAAATTTGAGTATATTAAAATGAAACTGTAATCAAGATCAACTACGATTAATATAAATGATATGGAAAATATACGGTCACCTATGAGTGCTTTATTGTATCGTACCATCCAAATAAATAAAGGTGATCTATGATATTAATTTCTTCTTTTAGATTAGATCAATAAATACATAAAGATTTAATTGCGATTGTTGATTTTCTTTTGCATAGGAACATTTGCATAAGAACTTTTGCATGGGAAATTCAGATAATTTTTGTAAGGGATTTTCGAAAAAAAAATTGCTTAAAAATTAACGTAACAGAGGTAAAGAAATTTTCATCAATAGGCTCACTGTGAATGCATTCAAAAAAGACGAAATCTTAGAAATTCATAATTCATCGCATGCAAATGAAACTTTCATGCTCGATGAATTTTTCTCTTCCGAAAAAAAAGAAGGAATTTTATCTTCGACTACTTTCAGATTCAGTTGCAAGTTCCACGCTCCATGTCTACAACTTTTAACGTTCACAAACACTGTCAATGCTCTACCTCTTGTAGTATGCCTTCTCAAAGTTTCTGATTACCAAATAATAGTGATATTTTCATATTCACTATGCCAAAAAACGCAACTATAACTCACATTTGCATATGTGTATGATCGCATTTTTTTTTCACTTATTTCAGCAGAAAATCGAATTTGTGAATCATTTCAATCGTTTAATGTGAATTAATTGTGCGTCAGGAATATCCAAAAAAATTCAAGTTAAAATACGTTTGAAAGAGTTTTTGTAAAGCAGCAAAATCGATATGAATGCAATAAGCAGCGGAATAGAGCAGTGCTATCATGAGGATAAAGAACCCGCATGTCCTCCGATTCTATGCATGCCTTAGATATCGTTGGCATCTCGCGAATCGAATGCACTATCCGCGTACAATTTATCTTATTGATATCTCGCTCCACTCCCTCCCCCGCTTCCCTTGCTATCCTTTTCCATTTTCATTCATTCTAACGATACGCTGACATTCATCTGTTGACTTCTTCGATGATAATAACCATTCATATTTCAGTGATCTTTGTTAAAGGTAATTGTTTTTCAGCGCTGGACGCCGTCAAATATGCCAAAATATCGAGTAAATGCATCGGATATGATCAGTATAACATGAAGTAAGGCAATAAATTGAGCAGATTACAATTTATTGTTTATAAAGTAATTTTTTCTCGAGAAGATTTGACATTTCCTAGTAAGTTTATCACTTAGCATTACTACTAATAAAATATAGATAAATAGAAAAGTGACTCTAAACGAATGAATCCTCTCAATTGTGCAATTTGAAAGTTTTACAGTCAAAAATACTATTACGCCAATATTACCATTCAAATGCATCTGTTAAGAGAAAAGGAGATTATAAATAAATCTAATAAGTTTTGAAAGAAGAATGATTTACATGAGGTGGTAATATAAACAGCTTATATATACAATCGGATATTTCGAATGCCCTCATAAAACATTACGTGAGCATTTGATGCAAAACAATGGAATCTACAAAAAGCAAATACAGAAATCAGCTAGCATAAGAAATGACGGGCAGCAATTAGAACAAATCATTATAGGAAAGCATCAATAGAGTATGACAGAAGAGTGAAGGAAATGACTAATCACTGATTAAAAGATTTTAAAAAAAGTTATTATTGTACTATTCAAATATAAAACCTCTTAGAAGCACATGCGACAAAAGTATTGCAAAAAAAAAAAAAAAAAACCCGAACATTTATCAATTAGAGAATGAAAAACTAATGAGCGAAATTAACGGTCTAAAGGTCACAAATTATGAATAACGATTGCTGAACTAAATGTAAAATAGACAAGAACAAAGTGCGCATCGAATCAACACCAATCCTTTTCCTAAATCATGCAAACAATACTGAACTAAAGCATTTATTCTGTGCAATGGAAGGGTTTATGCATTTCACTAAAAATGCTAATTTCTAACATGAAATCTAGTGGTTGAATATAAACTATTACTAGCGTTTTCTAATAAACTGACGTATATATATATATATATATATATATATATATATATATATATATATATATATATATATATATATATATATATATATATATATATATATATATATATATATATATATATATATATATATATATATATATATATATATATATATATAAAGGTATAGCACGAAAAAAGCAGTGATTTGAAAAATCTCAATATTTATTAATATTGGAGAAGAAATGAAAACAATTGAAAAAGCACCGCCATAGTGGAAACTCATTCGTGAAAATATTAATGACTGAACGTGCAGAAAGAAAAATGATGAAGAAAGAAAAAGAAATTATGATGTGGGTGGATTTTATCCACTCAATAATCGCTTATGTTCCGCTATAGTAAGATTATGAATCTACGTTTCACATATGTTACACAACAAGAACTTGATAGAACTTTAGTACTTAAACAAAAAAAAAATTCTATTTTCAGCACTATTTCTTTTTCGTTATTCCACTTAGCGCCTAAAATTATTAGGAATTCTGTCATAAAATAAATCAAACAATATCAATCATACGTAAATGAAAGAAAATTAAGCCCGGGTAAATTTTTACTTGCTGCCGCACTGTTGAACATTCGTTAAACATTCGTTTGCTTCGCGAAAGGATCTTTGAAAAGGGCTCAAACAACGTGCGCACCTAAGCGAGTAAGGACAACTCGTTAGCACGCAACCAAGCTAGATAGCTTACATGCATGAAGATCCTCCACGTTCAATATACTCGACGCCTAGCGCCACACAAACAATTGCCAAGCGAACATAGATTTTATTCTCTCTCGATAAGTGCACTGAAGTTTCTATTCGCTCAACGTGAGACAAAAAAAAAGCGTGGCGCGGTTTTTTAGTCCAAAATCTCATAACCCTTACTTCGCTAGCAAAAAAATTAATGTAATTTCTACTGTCTTCACTGATCGCTCAGAATAAATCGATATGCAATCTGCTGGTCACATAGAACGCAGTAATCGCATTGATCATTAAATTACTGAATGACAAAAAATGCGTCAGTTATATTCGATAAAGTCAATTAGTGACGACCTATCCATTCATCCTTCTATGTTCACTGAGTTGATCTTAAAGAACACATTACTGAATATTACTTTGGCCACAAACTCAATATGTCTGGGACGAGTAGCGGACTAGATCTACTACTACTTCAAAGACACTAAAGGAGGCCCTCATTCAAAACGTTCTCCTTAAGAGCAGCTGTATTAAATTTATCTCAAGAAATATTGAAAAAGCTTCCGAGAAGCAAAAATATATACGGGAAATATCAGAATTTGTAAATAAAATAATGCCAAAACAGCAGTCGCAGTCAAATGGCACTAAAACACAACTGTTTTTTTGGCTGTAGAAAATATCATTTCTAAAGGAAATACAAAAATGATAGCAAGGATTTATGATCACTTTTTGAGATGAAGTGAATAAACTTTAGAAGCTGATTGCGTCGTTCTGAAGATTTGTTTGAAATACACAACGAGAGCGCCAACAGCTGACGTTCACTGATTAGCGCAGCAATCAATTGCTTCGCAGAGTTGGATTTCACTTTCATGACGTAATGTAGCTGAAAATAGCTGAACACAGTCTAACGTAAGCGATGACATGGGAGGGATTGCTATAGCTATGAAATCACTGATAACCACTGATAAGGGCTCATAGCGTTGCTGCTATTGTAATATCATGGAATAATAGTTGATAATCAATTCAATATATTGCATTATTGAAATAATAATTGCAAAAAGTGAATCCCACTCAACTATATCGATTAAACCATAAGCAGATAAGATTTCAGAAGCAAGGGAATTTGTTTCGTTTTCAAACTTCTGACCATATCACTGCAAGCAAAAACCCGTGGGAACTATTACAAATACATTTCTGAGCAAACATGATGTGAGCATTATTCTTTCGTTATTCCTGTTGCAA
Source organism: Ascaris suum (assembly GCA_013433145.1). Lineage (NCBI taxonomy): Eukaryota > Metazoa > Nematoda > Chromadorea > Rhabditida > Ascarididae > Ascaris > Ascaris suum. The sequence goes on along the minus strand of CM024170.1, from coordinate 10,283,444 downwards.
CATGAACGCTGAAATTGGTGGGTAGAGATATGCATATACCCCCAGTGCCCATATATATTTCGCTGGATGCCTATGCAATAACTAAGGCTCCGAGCTCGCCTGCCTGTAGCATTTAAGCACCACACTCATAGATAACGAAATGGCCGCTGCATTGCATTAGTGAGCTGAACCACGCAGTCTCAGCGCCCAATCGATGCCATTCGAAGTGTTTGAAAAAATTCGATTTCGTAAACAACGAATAACTGAGCAAGCTTATTCTTCAGCAAGCAACTTGGTTTACATTTTAAAAAAATCGACAAACATATGAGATTTTATAGGCAAAGAAAATGACTCCAAGGAATGAAGCATGATATCTAATCACGTTCATTATGAAAAACTTGATCAATTGAGCATGAGCATCAGTGATAAAAATGTGGGAAAAAGCTGGCGAAGAGCAATTCATCATCGATGCCTCAGGGTTGTTAAAAGTGTTTTAGTTGCCAAAAAAACGTTCATGTCTGAGCATCAACGATTGCAAATCGCTTCTTTTCTTCGCTAGCAGAATTATGCAAATGAAAGACCATGCAGATAGACCATCTGACAATCAACATCTGACAATGTTGACCGACAAAGAAGAATGTAGTCGGAAAACACCGACTAATGCAGGAACTCTTTTCTCCTTATATTTAATAGTATATGCATATTGGTCCGTTGTTCGTCTATAGAAATTGTTTCTCCGATAAGCTTTTTCATATTTCTTTATGGAATATTCGCAGTTCCTTTTTTGCAAATTAGAAGAAAATTTTGCGATTCTATAGCAGAAAAAGAATGTTGCTTGTTGGCAATATTACAGCTATTTTCGTTGGTGATGGAATGCCAAATTGATTAGCAAGGCGTTTCTTAAGCTATTCATTACTTCATTTCTCTATCGTTTCTCAAATACCATGCGAACTCAGTTGAATTCCATCTTATAATATTGAAATGCTAACATATAATACGAGCAACTGCAAACGCTATCGAACGAATATGGCGTCTCTTTTGTATAGCGTTGAATTTATCATGAACTTTTATTCGTAATGTGTTAAATTTCACAGATCATCAACTCTTGCTCAGTGAATCGCCCTAGGATTTTAGCTCATCCACTATCTGGCTGATTGAAACAACCACTGAACGAAAAAAAACGAATGAATGGATTAGTCGGAGCAAATGGATTTTGAGAGATCTCTGCGATTTTAATAAGCTTCCTCCAAAAAAAAGCACAATTTACAGAGCAATGATGAATACTGTAGAAAACTCTGAACCAAATCAATTACCGTTATTCAATGGAGATTTGGTATTCGAACGTAATTAAATAGTCAAAAATCCTCTCATAAATTTCCTGTCCACATTCGTGCATTTCACACATTCGGATGTTCTTAAATTTTTGCTAAATGATTACTGCATTAATATTACTATTTATTGGCTATCAATAAACTATTGATACACATTTGTATATTTCACTATTGCACTTGAACACGTGTAAACTTTGTTGTACTATCAAATTAAAATGAACAACGAACATCAAGAACTACTACTAACAAATTAATCACTACAAGACGGAAGAGTAATATTCATTAATAAAGAATTAAGCAAATTAAAGAAAATAGTTGAAAAATTGCAATATCAGTGAAATAATGTGCTTTGTGAATGTTTGCAATAAGTTAAAAGAATATCGCATCCCAACGTAAAACTCATACATCAGCGTTTTACTTAAATCAAAACTTCATCTCTTTCTAAGAAAATGAGCGAAACAAAACGATCGATAAGCAAGTTGCTTAACACAATATAAGGACAACAGCGCATATATTGTATCGTTTTGAGAAGTGTTCTCGATATTATTGAAGAGGATTGTGTAATCCACTTAAATCTCGAAGAAAGTACTTTAAGCCTGGTTTCAAAAGCATTCATTACTTGAATCTGCGAGGATAGATACGAAGCAAAAAATGAGCACATATATCAAGTGGGTTAAATGATGGCAATCACAGTGATTAGAGCATACTGATTAGCTTATTGTCGTCTTAAAGAGTTTGTAAATTACTGGAAAACATGCGATGATAAATTAAGAATGCATTTGGAGTACGCTATACTGATTTGTCAAAGTTTGACAAACTTAGAGAATGCAATGAATGTTGCTTGAAGCAGAGCGCTGAGTAGAGGTCTATGAAATCCCTCTTTGTGTGTGGAGGAAATATGAGCAAAGCTAGATTCTCTGACAGGAGAATATCGATTACATTAAATTTGCTAATGCAGTGCATAAATTATAGAGAAGGATCGTTCGTATTGGCTTTGATATCTTTTCGCCGTTTTCTTTCGAAGCTGCCACATTAGAAAAAAATTCCAATTACCCTCAGGTAGTTGCTGAACTAAAGCATAAATTGTGCATACGACTTACTATCTTTTTCAGTGATTCGTTCAGTGGTTTCGAGCTCATTTCGGACGGCAATTGTTCAATGAAAAAAATTATCAAGTCTTTTTCACTCAACTATAGATTTATTTCCGAACATTATTTAGTATAGGAGGTGTAGATCAACAATAAGATAAAAGCGCTTGAGTATAAGCAAAAGAATGCACAAGAGAGTGATGAGCAATAAGACGCGCTGCATGAATTGATCAGTTGTTGTCTTGATTGATGTCGTAAATGCGCAAATTTCTGCTTCGAACTTGATCAGTAAACCTTCGCTGCATTCACACTATCTCTACTCAAGCGCAATTTTGCTAGTGAAATATATATCACAGCATTAATCATAGCAATAAGATCATGTAAACCATTAAAAGATGCGTTCTTCAACAGCGATGAATTTTATCACTTCAAACGACTACCTATGTATTAAACGGTTTCCATAAAACATAGAAATGCTTAAGCGGAACGAAATGCCACAAAAAATGAATACAACTGAACGTTGTTGACGGTATATAAGAAGTTCGAAAAAGCAGTGAATCAGAGGGGAGAAGAATAATGGCCACTGTCGGTCGATTCAAGAGGCATAATTGGAATCGGAGAGAGTGACGAAAATAATTGATGAAAGTGGAAAAGAACCTGATCAGCACATTGCGATACTATTGGGTGGTTGAACATCTTATTAGGGACTGTGTGGGCTTCAGGATAGAAAATATCGATGGGAATCGCACGCAGATATTTCAGTCGCCTAGTATTTCTTGACATTATCGTTCTTTCGCACCATATTCATCATTTGCCAAAAAATCGCACCACATTAGAGCATTAGTGGATAAAGCATTCGATGAGGCATCAGTGTAGATAATGGTGCACCAGATGCAAGAGCGGGTCCACCAAACCCAGAGGAGCAATCGAGCCGCATTCACCATCGATGGCTTAAACGATGCGACGCGATATGGGCCACACAATTATGGGCCGAGTGCAATTGATCGAATTTTTTTAGCAGCCGATGGTCACCTAAATTGCACAAAAGCGTGCTAAACGCCAAATGCGGAAACCACATACTGCTGACTCAAGCTTGGCAGCAGAACTACCTACGAAATGGCCTCAAGCGAAATACTCTACGAGGCAATATTGATGCTCACTTTCAACGATCACCTCTACAAGTTCACCTGAACTTGTCCAGAAAGAAGGTCCGAAAATGCTGTGAGAGATTCACACCACTCTATCTAACATGGGAGCAACTGTGCATGTATTATATTAATAACTGCTGATGTATGCACACTTGTGCTCATAAATTGATCGATGGATGCAGACTCTTGCTTGAATCTTTTCGTGTTACAGTTTAGCACTGAGGCATCAATTTGCTTGCTAAACTGCTTGTTGAACCAGGTAAAATGAATCGGCAGCCTCACAAGGTTCTAAGTTTCAGTAATCAAAGGGGATGTGCATGCAAATTTTTGAACTCATTTAAACCTGACTCGATCAGTCATTCGTCTAAAGTTGAAAATTAAACGATGGACATGAAAGAGGTAAAGAAGTAGTGCTAACATGTGTGGCGTTGAAAAAAGTTAGTACTGTTAGAAGTATAGTAAAGCATTCGCACTTGATGGAAGAATCAGAGGTTAGCAAGTAATATGGTTGGAGAAGCCGCAGGTATTAATTAAAGGTATTGCGGAAAAATGTGGTACTATCGTTGAGGTGTGTGGCATGTGCGTGTCAGCGTGATCGATATCACAGTGACAACAAGTTCACGCAGTGCGAGTCAAAAAATGAAGGATATACGCTTCAACTGCAACAACAGCGATCCCATCGTCAAGCAGTTCTTACACATCTGTCAGCATCGAAGCGTTGCTGTGGCACTAAGAGAGCGTTGTTATGCTGTTCGTTACCGCTTGCATAGTACACTTTATAGCGCTATTATGCATAAAATATTTCGCATTAGGTGGCGTATATAGCACATAGCCGGACAATTATCCATCATGATAGTTGAATGCTCTGGCTTGTGCATAATGCTTGTATGAAGAATGCAATACGTCGGATTGCTGACAACTGGGACTTTTCAAAATGCTACAGGCTGCAACAACGATTGTAATTTAATGCTTAAGTATGATATATTATAGAGAAGTATTCATCCATCACTACGAATTGCATTGTTAAATGCATAACCTCTTTGCGTCAGTACGATTTCACTCGTCATTCGTCGATCCGGCATTGATCAATAGTTGTAGTTTTTTGTTAATTGCATAGCACCGAGCATTGTGCAGCGTTATATTTTAATAAAACCAGCAATGGTTACGGCATGCGCCTTCGCTCTTTCATCTTCCATCTTCTCCCTAATCTGTAAAACCCCTTCATTCAATGGTACAATTCTTTTAACTAAATAATCTACATTCAATATGACATCACTTCTCTTGCAAATTCACTCGACCGTGTCTTCTCATTCACTCGCACTCAAATTAGCCAACAGACATGACATTTGTTTTATTGACGGTATATTACGGACATGCGCAAATATGCGTGTAATTCTCTACAATTATACAAATTCGCATAATCTTCAAATAACTTCGTAAAGGCTTAGAGCTGAGCTTAGAAGATGAAGACCATTCTTATGAGGAATTCTAATGGATTACTCTCACGACGGGTTCAGCGAGCAATGAGCGATAAAAGTGCTATCGCTTTTCAACGCCGCTTTTTTTGCAGCGAGTTGCCGAAAACAGCTTAAAATAGTCGCTTGCGTCTGTGACTTTTGATAGCACGAATACGAGAGCAGTGTGCGATCTCAACGATTCGCTTCCTCATCATTGTTTATTCACTGTTGGATTCTATTGCTAAAAACCGCCATGTAGCACTTTGTGACATTCTAGAACTAAGATAATCCTGATATTACGCTTCTATGCTCCTATGCTCCTATGAGCGTTGCAAACATCATTGTAAGCATTATTTCCTGCAGATAATAGACCTATGCACGTTACAGTAAATACAGTTGCCTAGCTATAATATACCGAGGCTTATTACAGTAAATGCTGTCACCTATGAAAGATAACCTTCGCACAATACAGTAAACGTTCTACCTGTAAACGACACCGCTAGCGCATTACAGTAAGCGTCAGCCTGCTGCCTATTGCTCATGCAACTATCAACGTGTGACGAAAAGCAGTCTTATTAGAAACGATTCACAAAGAGGCAAAGCTTTCAAGCGGAAACAATTTAAGGTGTCGAAGTTTTCTTCATAATGCCACCATTCACAAACGATGCACCCTGCTTTACATAGCGAGTCAAATTTCGACGCACACTTTCCCTTTTCAGCTAGACCGTTGAGCAGCACTTCCTGGAAGACTTTACCATGACTATATCAGCCGCCTTCTTCCACCCACTTCCTTGCAAAAGTTTTTTAGTATTTGAGGGACGGGACATTCTTGTTTAAATAGATCTTTGCGAATGTTACACAGTACAGAAAGGTGGACACCATCCGCCTCAAAGTACTATAATATATTTCTGGGATTTTTTACAGCTTAAGCTATTTAGAAGTCGGACTCGTTTTCGGCGATTTAATCAGATGTTATTAAGCGCTCTCACAAAAAACGTAATTTTGCAAATTTGCATCTACAAAACGCCAATTATGTCTGCTTTTATGCATGTATCTGCCCGCTAAGCTGTCTTGTAACTTCAACTCGTTAATCACTGAAGCTAGGTTAGATAATATAATGGCTTAAATATATATTACTTACAATATGCGTTGTCTGCTGATCACCTTAGTAGTACTTCACTTTCATCCATCAATTTCAGAAGAAGTTATACACATTTAAATGTACGTAAGAATTTGCATGTATTTGTGCTAACTAGATTTCTATTTTAAATTGTTCGAGTTCAAGATAAGCAAATCCTTTGCGGCTTGTTTGCACACAAGCAGCTGGATCAGTTGGCATGTTAAGACATTCTGCATGTTTCGTTTTCTTCCTGGTAGCTTCTGAGAACGAATTTGTAACTTCAGTGTATATAATTATATAATATATATATATATATATATATATATATATATATATATATATATATATATATATATATATATATATATATATATATATATATATATATATATGATTGGAAAATTTTTCTTTAATTTCTATGGAAGAAAGGTGAGTTCGCGCCACTTTCCGAGATGAGGATAGACAGTACCTCCTATGATGGTCCACTAAATCGTAGTCTTATACAAGCAGCAGGTGTCATATAACACTATAACCCGTTGGCACGTGAATTGGCTGGGGTGGCCATGTTGCGAGGATATTTGCGTGACGAAGAAGACAAAACGCACTGAAGAGCGATGATGGATTTGGGTGGATGGCAGCTATAGCGGATGAAGCGATGCATAATCAATGGGCGAGGATGTGTAGCTACAAAGTGACGTGATGAGTTCACTGCCAAACAACTATTTTTCCTGTACCACTTAAGATTGCAACTTAATACTTAACATGCTGCTAACTGGAACTAGTTATAAATTAGAAGCAAGCAGGAACTCTCATTCAAATAAAATGTTTCTTCATTCTTTAAAACGAGATCATCTTTCGCTGAAATTACTTCTCTTCAGAGCAGTAAATGCAATTTGGAAATGAAATAATTAGAGTTTTCAAATGCTATTGTGCTGACGCTTCCGTTGAGAGACACGTCAAGAGTTAGAAGGAAGGGGGTGGAATAATAAAATCCATAGAGGATTATCATCACCATCACTGCCCTCACAGTTGTTTCATCGCCGTGTAGTGTGGATTAGATTAGCAGCCTCGTTACGAGCTTAATGCTTATCTCATCGCTTATTGATGCCGCGAAAAGTACTCACTTACGCCACTCTTTAAAAAGGTTTTTTCTCCATCCTTCTTCTATCTTTTACATTTGCACCAAATGCTCATAGAATACAGAATTTTCCAAGTGTATCATCTGTATGATGTGCGGCACTCTCATCTACGCATAATCAGCCAACCTAAAATATTTTGTTTGGTTTTATGCAAATAGGCCAATCAATCGAATGAGAAAAAACGATTCGCCCTCCTAGAAAATAACTCACAACGATCATGACACACGTCAATTTTTCCACTAAATTCACCGCTGCTCCCGTTGTGTAATGAATTTGTGCATTTTCCTAATAGCAAATGAACGATCGAATGATGCACCTAAATTGATAAGATTAATCACTTAGGCTTATCTCATTCGATCTTTTTTAAGCATTTCAAGACAAATAAAACGTATATGATAAGTAAAATGCAGTAATCGAAAAACCCTGACTTCTACTACATCGAGGGAACGTGCTATTTAATAAAAGACTTGAAATTTACTTTTGAAACGAAAGAAATGATGAATTTAATCCACCAACGAATATTTTCACTTCATCGTTGAATTTCACAATTAACGAAATGTAGTTGATCTCAATGCATGAAAGTATGAGCAATTTTCCTATCAGTGAAACTGATGAGCATAAATGGAGATTTCACAAATGGAAACGTTTTTTTTTGGACACTAAAAGCGGCAAAATAATTGAAAAAACATCAAAAATGAATTACGAGAGTAGTGTGTTTAATAACTGCAGTTCTCTACCTCTATCGGTGAGTTTTTCAGTGGTTCACTTCAAAGTTTTCCACCAACTGCTAATGATGGTGCGCAATCGTCACGCCCAAGCAAACACATTTAATGCATCGGCGAAAAGCGAAAAAGAACTTCATCAGTGAAGCGTTTCAGCGGTTCCAATTTTGCATATTTTATTGCATAGAAATCGAGCAGATGGTAGAAAGCTCTTTTTTTTTAAATAACAGCCGTCAATAAAAGAACAAAATGCAATAAGAATTTTTTTCAACCTCATCTAATTAGATCTAGACAGTTCAATTTCAAAAAAGTGAAAAGTTTTGCCAAAGAGATTCACAACTTCAGAGGTAATTTTCTTCAATAAATAGTTTCACTGCGCCAATATAACCAAAAGCAACCATTCTAAATTTAGCGATAATTTATAGCGATCAAAAATTCGTCTATAAAAATTTGCTGAATTCTTGTATAGAGGAAAATTTCCAATAGCATTTTTGTTTTTTTTTTTGATCATTTTATATCGTTCGTTGAATAATCGCTGTACTAATGAATGAAAAATCGATTTCCTCTGAATATTGCAGCTAATAAACATAAAATTGCATAGAAAATTTACTGCAAATGAATCAAAATGAACATATAAATTTTTGAAATAATTTTTTTCAGCAATAATTTTTTCAGTTTTTAATTTTCCGATGAAATAATTTTCAATTTATAAGAAATATTCCACTATCGAGCTTGTTTTTACTGATGAAGAGAAATTGTGCAATGTATCGCTGTCATTAGCATTACGCTCGTATGATCAACACAACAAAATTCACCTATATTTTAATGGGTCATCTCATTCAATTTTCATAATCTTTGAGCGAGTACGTATTTAATTAAATGAAATTTTATGAGAATCATTATGTTTGAAAGATGAATGACCTATTTCAGGAATTCATCAAAAGAGTTTAATTGCGATATAGTCTCAACGAATACCTGCTAAAGCGAGAGATTTCTTTTCAGTGGCATATGGCACAACATTTCCAATCGATACAAACTCTTTCTAGAACGATAAAAACTATTAGAAATATACTCGGGCGCGGTTGCTTGCTATATGCTATTGAAGAGCAGGTAAGATTTGGAGAATCTACGACGCGTTAGCGGATAAACGTAACAATTCGCATCACTAGTTTAGACGGCGCTCAGCTCGAGCATCGCAGCGAAAAGAAAGAAAGGAAAAAATGAAGCCGTTAAATGAATAAGCGAAAGCTCGAAGCTAAAAATACGCATAGCATTGACGTCATAAACGCTGTAAATAAAACGACTATCACGGCAGACAACATCATAGAATCACAAAAAAAAAACGAAATTTCAGCTCATTTCAAAAAGAATGATGAAAAACTAATCAAACATATAACTATCATCATAAATCGTAATTTGTTTTATGACAGTTACACATATGACGACGTTCTAATAAACACGAGCGATATCCTTATACGCCAAGTTCAATGGTTCTTTGCCCATAAGCAATAACTGAGGGGAGGAAAGTAACGCATAACCTACACCTGTGTAGGTTGGCATATCCCACGAAACAACAAACTGATAACTAACAGTGCGCACTGCATACGTACGACAGCGACTGGAAGCTAAAAACTATGTGGGACTTCATCACCCTCACCTTTCGCTCGGCCGATAACGACCGTCGATGAACCCGGCTCATTTCTTTCAATCCCTAGCGATCCGACAAGCACGTCGTGCATCACTCAAATGAGATTGCCCGACAACGGTAGGCATTTACCGCAACACAGCAAATCTATGCCGTGCCAACGTGCCATCCACCACTACAGATTGAGCGGTTGCAAAAGTCTAGACAGTACGCAGTTGTTCGCTACCCTCCTTTTGCAGTCAGTATGCAACAAACGTCAAAGTATGCAGCTCATTTCCTCCATTATCCAGGAATCCCTCAATACATAATTCAGAAGCACTTCAAGCATCGAACAAGCACGATCCTTGATAATTGGAACTAAAGATTATAGGATAGGGTATCATCAGTTCTCTCGACATCCGTGCTATCAGATCTATAGTATTTGCTGCGTATATACAACTGCAAATGATTAGATATGGACTTATTGGTTTGCACAACGTATATTTTGGAAGCATTTCACATAACCTTGAAGACTGTTCCTTGACACCCAACAGATGCACAACGCCACAAACAAAAGTTTGAGTTGCTTTATCATCCACCGAAAATATCTAAGAAGCCAATAGATCAGCGCCTCAGGATCAACAATCCACTGCTATCTATCCGCAACTAGGCGCAAACCATACAACAATCCATTATGATCCATCGACCAGTCGGACGGCAAGCATGCATGTCCCCATCCCACTCATCCAGCCCGCTTATGCTTTATATAACGCTGAAGTCAATTACATCATAAGCCAGATTTTCACAACACGATGAGATTATAACAAGTCACGGTCTTCTTTCAAACTCGTTCAGATGCCGACTAGGGGATATCGACTTTAATAGCCATTCCTCATTCTGAATCACGTCTACTCTGCATGGAGCGACGAATGAGGATCAACAAGCGACTTTCGGAAATAAGCAGTTCCTGGAGTTGAAAAATATATAGATTTCATTATTGTTTTAAGATAAACCATGCACAACCTCTTCACAGTACACTTGTTCGCAAGTCAGCCATAAAAGATAATTTGAAAACTGTGCGAACACAAGCTCTCACCATCTTACACCTCCCAGCTGTCATTTTCTTCTCCCTCTTCCTTTCCTGCCTTCTGTAAGTCCTTCCTCATATCACCTTCTCCCAGTCACACCACAGCCTCATAGGAAACTTCGCTGTTCATGGGAAATCACCTGTTTAATAACTATTAACTGTTTATAGCACAAGTTGTATCATCACACGCATTGGTCCAAACCAACGTCCTCGTAGATGAAGTTTTTTCTACGCTCACAAGATGTGCACTAATCTATTTCGACGCTGCCTACAATGATTTCTAAAGAAGACCTGAGTAGTTAATAATGCACATTGTTGTGCACTTAATGTGAAAACTTAAATAACTAAAAAAAAATAGTGGAAAAATTGAAAAGATAATGTACCGAACGATCAATAAATGAAGGGCAATAAGAAGAATTTGTAAGTACACATTAATACGACACTGAAATCATTAGCATGAATCATTAGTGGTGAAAGTCGATATCGACAACTCGACTCTATACCGCTGAGTGTGTCTTTTGCTCGAAATTATTTTACGAAAGATAAGCGCATTTTCATAGTGCACTTCATCCACACAGTTTGCGTATCATCAACATTCGTGTTTTATGTTAGCAACAAAATCGATCCCTGATTAAAGAGGTTGTGATTCCCAATTGGAACAGTGCGGCTAAAATAAATTCCATCACAAGAATGTTTATTTTATGATGAGTGGAGGTGTGCTAATATGCATCATTCTACGAACGAATGCATTTCGGGACCATCAATGATGAAATATTACCGAATGAAACCGTTCTGCCTTAGCTATTGAACCTAACTATAGATAGAAGCATTCATTTGTAGTGGAGTGCTTCTGACCACCGATTAACAATGAATAAGCATAGTGATTAGTGCAAAACCCTATATGCACTAGTTTGTTGGTGCACTAATATTTCACTTAGCAGCTCAATCAAAGGCATACGACTTATCATGCGTTGCAATTCGCAAAATGTAAACTAAGCAGATGTCGTCTACACCCATAATAAACTCTCAAAGCACTTCGATTTTTCATCGGCATAATTGCAAATTTAACAGAAAATATGACCCCAATCGTGGCAGTTACTGCTTCTGCCGCCGAATAGCAAAATGGGCTTTCTCTTCCAACAGAACAGCAGATGCAACAATTTGGAAAGCTTGGAACACAACCACTTGGAAGACAGCAATAGACCAGACGATAATTGAAGCTATTTGTCAATAACGGAATCAGGTAATTAATTTGTGCCTAAACATAAACATACTTAGCACATGACCCTCTTAGCTTCATAATCAGAAAAAAAGCTCTCTCCATGCTGTGTCATGAAAAATTTAAGAGGGTAACAGATGAAACACTATAGTATACTCGTGGCAGTCGAACAACACTCAAGCAGATTCTATGGCCATGAAGTACGAAAATGTAACTTAATACTAGCGACGTTCACTTTGAAAGCATCACACCATCCAAAATGAGAGATAGGACCATAACAATCTCCTCATTTACGCATTATTTCATAACGCGATCGAAAAGAAAGCAGCCTTAAAGAACACCCAAAAATAGCATTCCTTGTGCTAAGGTCCGTATTCTACCTATCGTACAACAATTCATCGTTTGCCCAGAACTTATGTTGACTGAAAAGGTTTCAGCAGAAAGTTTCCATGCTGAGATCGCTCTCGTACATGAAAATAGATATTTGAGACTTTGCTTAAACAACTAATCTGTTCCTCATATACACAGAACACCACCAACCAATAGCAGAATGCAACAGTTCATAAAAAAAACGGGCCCACAAAAGAGTGTTACAGCATTCAGAGAAGAACTCCCCATCCGGGCACTCATCATTAGTCATCAACGCTAAAATCTTATCCAGCTGACAGCGATCCGTAATTGGTATTGCCTACAATTACCAGTCATCTTATACCGTTGCTGTTACCAAGCCACCTGAAATTCAGTTACGATTCGGCTCAAATATAAGAGAAAGTTTTCAATAAAACGCAGTGAAATCGATCCATAACACTACTAGAAAAAAAGAATTCCAACTACGAGCCAAATATTAGTTTTCCTCTCTCTTAAAAATGGGACAGCACAGCCACACCTATCCACCATAGATAAAGGACAAAACAAAAATTGCTCTCAAATCTTTAACTGAAATAACAAACGAGTTAACGAACAAAAGAGAGAATTACTAGAATGATATTGACAGTATGGTTTATGGCTGTCTTAATAAGACAGCTGACAGAATGCATGTGGACGCATATGACAGAGGATATTTATTGATAAAGGAACGTGAAATATAGATAGTGACATAGATTCATCTACTCAATAAGGCAGAAGAGGAGTCAGACTGATTGCTCCAATAAATGTGCAACAGATCGGAACACATCGGTGTAAATAAGAATTTTGGAGAAGTATGTAGTAGGTGCGTTTGAAATTTTCTTAACACTTGCAAAATTCTAGAACTTAGCTTCAAGATCCTCCAGAACTCATAAACAAGAACGAGCACTTCGATGTGAAGACGATAACATACGAGTCACCAGGTTTCTGTAGTTGATCGCTATATTCCGATAAAACAAATAGCACTGCTTGTGTATTAAGTGGTGACGGTTCATTTAATGCAGAGACATGTGTTATTAATTATAAGAGATACCCACCAGTATTTGACAATAAGATCAAAGCTCTTTAAGCCATGTCGTTGAGCCGATCAATGAACAAAATGCAATAGAATTGCCGTGCATACCTTGACCATTTATTGCAGTGAGATAAAACTTACGTAATGTAAGTTGCAGGTGAGCAGAGAAAATCTAAGCAGTGATCGTATGTAGATAGATCATTGGCTGTTCTTCTTAAATATCAGCAGTATAAACACTTTCAACAAAAATAATCGAACAACTCGGAGACAACTAAATGCAATGGAACAGCCTATAATAAAAGCATCATGCAAATGCACAAGTTATTGCACATACTATAGCTGTTTAGTTGCTCTTCGTCAGGTAATTTCTCAGCGACCGCAAACGTTGAAAAACTTCATGCATTAAAGGCGCAATCATGGCGTTTCGACCACAAAAGTCGCTTTCTCATCCATGAAGTGGGAATATGAATAAACCCATTGAATAAGCACACTAGATAAATTGCTCGAGATCTTGTCCGTCAACGTCTCAAAGCATCCAAAACTTGGACATAGCAGGTGATTATTGGTTGCCATAATGGTGCATTGATTTCTCGCACAATGATTCTCAACGCATTGATTATCAACTCACTACTTGACTGCAACATAGTTGAGTAATTTTCGATGCCGTTAACGTAAGAGCGATACCATGTATAAGACTCAGAGGAAAACCCAACCTCACATCGATAATGACTGGTTTAAAACGAAAAAACGTTAGCGAATACTCCATCGAAACATTCCTAAGCGAAAGAACATACCTCTCGCAAGACAATCAGGTCAACTCCATCTCGCAATCAATAATATTTCACATCTGTAGTACTTTCCTTCCAAGAAATATCTACTCTATTTGCACCATAGAATGTCCTTAATCTCTTAAGCCACATGGCTAACATGAAGAAAAAAAAACCGTACCTAGCATGGCTAGTTGCAACAAAAAAAAAAGATGTATGCATCCAAAGGTCTTTACTTGTCAAGACTAGACAGCTGAGACCAAAAAAATCTGCTATGAAAAAATGCATTTCTCAAAAGATATCATCAGTTATCCCGCAAGCAACCATCAAAAAGAAAATTTACGTGCCAGGATCAACTATGAAGGCAATGTCGAAAAATTCAGAAAAACATTCAATAGTGAAAACTTATTAAGCATTTACACCAAAAAAGAAACAACCTCGTATTCTTGAAAAGCACATCAGACAGCAGTTCCATCATCGTATTTCCACATACAAGCTACTGAACGTTATCCTCGATCGTTTAAATTGATATGACAGTTCTATAGTTACATTGTGTTCGATCGAAGTACTGACGTAAATGGCTACTTTAGATTGCCTGTGAAGTCACTTATGCAATAACACGCTCCAAAATATTGTAGTATTTTGAAATTAATGGTCACAATTCACCTAAGTGACACAAATAGAAATTATGAGAGCCTAACAGTGAATGTCATAAGTGAAGTAGCTTTGATTTATCTGCGTTTAATTCCTCCGAAAACCACTGGCTTATTTTCCTGAACTTTATAGGACATGATCTCTATGCTGGAAGTTATTCAGTTTTCCTCTCTCTCAACCTTAGTCATTTGGCGTTACTGCTAGATGATGAATTTGTGGGGATTTTTTATATAAGAAGAGGAATAACACAACGTTATTATTATATCTCAGCAAATAGGTATTAATCAAATTAAATTCATTCATAGAGACGACGCTATATGTCTTCTGAAGTAGGAACGATGAACAACAAGGGTAAGGACTATCACTGACTGCAGTAGAGCATGCGATTCACTAGTCAGTAGTGGATGAAGTAGACTAGATGACGCTATCCATAGCGTCGCTGACATCATAGAATGCATCCACAATCGATAGGTCACTAATGGATGCAACTTGTTCTAAAATGGCACGTATAATTTATGAAATCAGTGAATTACTTCAGTGTTTTCATTACATGACGTTGTATGATCGTAAATAAACAACGGTGATTGTAAATAAGCAAGAAAGAGGAAGAAAAAAGGATTTTTGCTTCAGCTAGAGATTGTTTCATTCTTACTTCCGAACAAATCAACACCGGATGATAATTTCCATAATCGATGAGTATACTCAAAATTATTAATTATCACTAGTGAATTCATTCAACGATCGCAACATCTTCAGTGCATTTGCTGCATGAAATTATTGAAGAAGCGCCGAAGCAAATTTTGCATCGAATCGCAAATAATTCAAAGATCGCTGCGTAAGCGGTTTCGCTAATCTAATTCCAAACGAATTAGCGCATGCTTCTTGCGCTAATCAAATAACTCACACGAAATTCAAGAAGAGAGCAAAAATAACGTTGAAATTTTCATGTCTTACTTCATACAAATTGATGCACATATTTGAAGCATTTGTTCGAGTAGCTGTCATGAAGCAACTTGAATGTAAGTCACCACAACCTGCTACTCGATCCTTCACTCTTCTCCAGTGCTTTAGTACTCTCCAATGCCTAGTTAGGGAACATCATCATCTAGTTTAAATAAAAGACAAATCTACGAAAGTGTGAACGATTAGGAAATTAAGTTCAGATTCATTTTTTGGCGTACTAAAGGTCATAGTTTGCACATAGTTCTTGTTTTAAATCAATACTGCCAGATTTACTAACCTCTCCTTTCATCTCCCCATCGTCTTCAGCAGTTCTGAGCTACTCACGCTTATCCGATCAATGCTACATGCGAAATTGGAATCTCGACTTGTTTTGTCCTCATCTTATCATCACATAACGCTCCAGTGCTTCGACGACAATTTTCACGGCTAACATGAATTATTTTACTGTCACTTCTCCCTTTTGGCCAGCGAAATTTCCCTCATTCTCTCTATAAATTTAATTCGATTATTGGAAATTTTCAGATGGGGTCTGCTAACCATAGCTAACTATACTGATGCACCGAACGGTCAGAACGATTGCTCGTTCTCAAGATTGCTTTGCATTAGCAGACTATTTTTGAGTCTTACCATGGGCTCAAAAAGCCCGTGATAAAGCTGAAAGCTTTATCGCGAGCCTTACCATCTGAAAACGTATTGGCAGAGAAAGCTTTATTCGCCTTCCCTCCCTGGCAGACGAGAACATTTCTCCCTTCCATCCTCCTCCTTTCTTTTATTATTTTTCTCCTACTTAATACTGCTTCCTGAAAATATTATCACGATCGGTCGAAATCACTCGCAAATCCAATAGGCGTTTTGCTGGTCAAGTCTTCTCCGAGATTTCTTAGCTGACTTGTTTGTTGACGTGAATTTTTATTCGAGTTTTGCTGAAATTATTGACGTTATGCTGTAATTTATGAAAACTGTCTTCGATAAGAGATAAGGCAAATATGTAAGAGAATTTTCTATGCAAGTAATATGACGGCTAAAATATTTTGGGATTTTTTTTAAAATTGGGAAAACACTTTTTCTGAGGAATTAGTAAATATGTTTCTGAGGAATTAGTAACATTTAAGTCTAACAAAAAACATACTGCATTAAAAGCCAATTATCCCGTCAACTTCGAATGTAACAAATTGCTTAATTTCAGCTGCATCAGACGTGTTTGGCTAATGATCACGCATCGGTTCCGTTTGGGGAAGTGCTCGCATCGAGTGATGTCTGGTCATGAATCGGTCGAAATGGCTTTTAGAATGCTAGAAGGTGATGGAATGTTCCGTTTTTGAAATCTCTTGTTTTCTTGATATGTTTTTAACGTTGTGACTTTTTGAGTGAGCACTAAAGAAATTATGTGAGGAAATTAGTTATACTGTCGGATTTCGGAAATGCTTCCAACGATGAAAGTTTTTTATTGTAATTTCTTGTTATTTTCTTTAAGGATGGTCATTGGAATGCTATAAGTAGGCATATCATCGGACTTGAATTATTGGAAATGCATGTGAGGAGCTGTAATGAGTAAACTGACTATATTTTTTGTTTTTAATTAGCTTTATTAGGTGGATATTGGTGCAATCCATTACACGAAAGTTATGAGTGCCAACAGCTGAACACCAAGAACAGTAGTAGGCGGAACAAGAAGGCTAATAAACTATTAACAGGAATGGCCCTATAAATGAAATAAAGCACGAAAAGCCTGCTTTTTTCATAGATCGCTTCAAATATATTATACTGATGTGCCATGGTTTTGTATTTTCATGACTTTTGCAATCTAATGCCAACATTAACAGCGAATCGCTATGCAAAAGAAGAGCGATCAACGAATTTGCTGCATTTTAGAGATGGCTTAATTTAGATATTGTTCGGATATGGCAAACTTCTAAAGGTCAACCCAGCATTGTGTAGTTTTGTAATTAACTCTCATTAATACAAAATATATTTTGCGAAAGATCTTTACCGATGCAATATTCTCATCTTGTCACAGTTGAAGTTTATCCCTCATTCATCGCCCCTATCATCAATAGCTTCAGGAATATATTTTAACTATCATACTGACTGCCATATATCAACGGATCAAGATGATGACGTTCATGTTACCTTGTCTAGTAGGTGAACGATGCGAGTAGGAGGGGTGTCGTTTTGTTCTCATGGCGTCTCCTGTCGGCTATTTCAAAAGAGGCGATGTTCAGCATTGTGCACAATGGTACGGTGTTTGCGCTAGTTTTATGAATAGGTGAGAAGTGCAGCTATGGCTTTGTTCTTCGCCATATTGAAAACCCTAAATTTCAGAAGGATATTTTCTTATCGATTGCAGCTGAATTTTTGTAAATGGATAGTGCAGTCGAATTAGCTCATAACTCTTATCTTCGAAATGAACTTTTATCGTTCAGTCTTCACTATGAAATTCAATCGTACATTTAACGCTATACGTTGTGAATAAACACTCATAAATCTCCATTGAAAAAAATAGCTCGAATGTATAGGACTTAACTATGGAATTTTTGAGGATTTTCAAATTTGTGATTTTTGCGTCGATGATTCAGAAATTTTTCTTTTTGCTCCATAAGTTTCAAAATTCTATTCTTAAAAGTTTAAAGTTCCAGATGTTTCGATAAGTTTTTGAAGGATTTACAATAATTGCATAATATTTCAGTGTGATGTACAGATTGATGAATCGATCAAACAACTGTTGATTGCATATTATGTGACCAAAGAAACTGCTGGAAAGTATTGCATTTTTTGCAATGCATCTAATTGATTTGCATAACTGAAATAGTTATATCGTTATAGTCAAATTTTGTTGGGGTGAAGAATTGCATAATTCATCGGTTGAAGTGCACTACAGATGCATTCAGCTAAACGCTGAAAGGGGGTGAAAAAAAACTAGCAACCTCAAGTGTCTTTCAGATTTATTACTCACCTATAAAGTTCAGAGCAAATTTCCAATTGTTGTCATACTTATTTAATGAAGTGTGTAATGTAGTGCGATATAATGCCAATTTTCTAGGAAATACAATTATTTACTTCCTGATTCTCTTCTCTTTTTCGTTAATATCTATTTAATCGATCTAATAAAGCGTATTGGTGAACTAGCGTACTTCCGGTCGTAACTGTACGCAAAATTTGTAGAGTTCCAACAAATCTTTCTACAAAATTGGAACTGCAAGAATGATCCTGTCGCCAAATGAAATACCTGCGATAAATTTAATGTCGTTATCCCTCTCTTTAGCGTCATCCTGTTCTCTGAAAGCTGTGCAACTCATCCTTCCTCTCTGAACATTGACGCCTATTTGCTTTCGCAGTAGCTGTGTTATTCGCTCATCTATATGAAGTACTCAGTAGAACCTCAATGGCCTCATATGGAGTAACTGATGCTTGATAGAGCTCTTGTTTCTAAATTAAAGACACTTCGCTTTTCGAATTGCAACAAACTGATTTCGATGCGTTATCATGAAATTGTTATCGGTGAAACAATCGCTTATCGAATATATGCTCATAGGATATCCTACAAAATATGAAAGGGAACCTCCCTATTGGGCGAAAAGAGATCGAAATTTCACTTCGTTATATTTTATTGATGAAAACGATTTCTGCACACAACGGAAGTTATTTGCATGTTAGCTATTATAAGTCTAAAGAGATAAGTTTTAAACGGTTTCTGGCCTAGAGCGAGTAGAAAGCTTTTGAAGAAAAAAGCATCTCGACACAAATCGCTTTTCTAAAGTGGTTTTTCTCATTGGAACTCTATTCATCATATGATTAGTTCCGTTTATAAGTTAATCTATCGATGCTCTAATTGAATATTTGATTGTTTATCATTTATGATGGTTCATAATGAATTTTGGTAAATAAAAAAATTCGATGCAAATTAGTGAAATCGTTGCTGCGCGTTGACGAATACGCTCAAATTTTTTATTTAATCCAAAGAAGAGCAATTCAATAGACAAATTTTTTGAACAAGTAATAAGTTAGCATAGCAAAGCACATGAGAAATATGAGAATATGCACACTTTGGGGCAAATTTGGTCACAAAAGTGCTCAACACACAGATACACTCACTACTGCCTAAATTACCATTTAATTCTATTCGACGAAAATATATTGATAAGAAATCTATTCAAATTGGGCGATATTGAAGGTATAGATGAACGATGGGGAAAAATTCACATTCTATGCTCACGAATAAACAGCATCTGCATCGATTGCTTTCTCAGATTTCATTTGAATTTATATTATGATTATTCCTTTAACAATTTAGTGGAATTCACTCTCTCGATTCTCATTCTACTCTCATTTCAAGAAAGATAGGGTTCATCAGATTTGTCTTTCGAGGCTCAGATGCAATAATATGAAAACCGAAAAGAACCTTTAAAATATGCGGTATTCATCAATCAACACATTACCTAAACTATTGACAACTTTTTTAAGCCAGTAACTGTTCTGACTGTTTGAAATAAGTTGATTAATATTGTAATGGTGTTTCGTTGCTTTCATTAGCTTAATATACCTTCTTTAGTCGTCTTTGCTAGAAAATTATTGAGAAAGGAGACATCACACATGAGAGGAATAGGAAATGAAATATACAATAGATGCAAAACAACACTAACACATCGAATGGCTATATTCATTTCCCGCTTGTGTGCAGATCTATCCGAAAGCCTTTGTTGGTTTTACTGTTTTTTATGCTACTTATAAATAAGCATCTAGTTGTTCGAATGATCGCATCGAATTCCTCCACTTTGGCTGTGAATATATCAAACTTTTTTTGAATCAATAAGCTGCCTTCTGCAACTCACCTTTTAGTAATGAATAACCACGTGGAACCTATTTCTGTACACAAACTTCCTTTCTACAGTTTACAAATCTGCAGACTTAAAATCATCGAAACGTACAGCTCTCAAATCCTTTAAAATCCTCTAACATATAGCGTCGTGATACCATCTTATAAATATACTTGCAACGAAACACTAGAAAGGAGCCAAGAAAAATAACTTCCTGATCACAGTTCTCTTCTCGATGAATTTTTGATTAATTAGTTAGCAGAAGAGATCTACTAGACTCGTAACAATCAACATTCTGTCTATTAAACGGCAAAAATTACTACTTAGGCTTTCGACTACCGACCTCCACCTTTAGAACAACGGTTGCATTTTTGTCGACGATTTTAAATTTTCCAGCTCTAATTGGCTACTCGAATTTACTGACAATCTATTCGTAAGGCCATAAGCAAATCATGCTCCGAAGTAAATGTACGAAATGTGTGGCACCTTTCTGGTAGCAAATTTAGTGGCTGCTGCAGTTTTTAATGCAGTTTAGATTTTATGACTTGGTCGGGACTCGATCGCTCTACGGAGATCGTCCTTTGCAATTCGAGGCCGAAAAGATTCGCAATTTTCAACTAAGATTAAAAAGTTTGAAAATTTTCCAACATTCCATTATGTGCAGTCGCCAGAAGTCGAATACGTCAATAGTTGCCTTTAGGCGTACATATGACTTTATCCTGATATAGTTATAACTTATAACTCATAAACGAATGAAACAAATAGAACATCAGTTAAAATTTGAAGTTTCTTGCGTTGAAGTCCTTCACGAAGGCAAGCTCAAAGATTATTCAGAACATTCGATTATGGGCAGCGTATGGCTTTTTGTAGTGCGTTCTAGAAAAATGTCTTTGAAATACTTGACTATTAAAGAGCTCCAGCGATGTTTTAGAGCGATGTTGGACGCGAATGGCAAATCCACTTTATGGGCAGAACGAAAATTCACCGAAATCGATTTTGGTAGAAGTGGATGGTTGTTGACCCGAGCGTAATAGAACGCCATTGATTCGTACCGGAAGTTGGACACCAGCCGCTACGCATGCATTTAGTGTTTCAGCTCCCAAACGCTCGAATTTTGCAAATGCTTCCACCTGAATGAATACCTAATTGTAATTCCATCCGTGACAGCGCTTCGAGATTCAACATCGTATAAAATGGATTCGTTAAATTAAAAAAAAAATAATACTGTTACATTCGAAAGTTTCATGCTAGCAACAAAAGATCCTAGAATATGTGTGTGATGAACTTTCGAAAATTATATCTACCCATGCTGATGGTGTAGATTTTCCCATCATGAGTGCACATCGGTGCGCATTTTTATGAAGCTATGAAAAGGTTTTGACTGCTGTCGTGGAGTTAAATTTTCAATATCACCTCTTTGGCTGTACCGCTTTCGAAAATTGCACACTGTAACGGCGATGTGATCGCTCATGAAATGAAGAACGAATTGTTTCTATATAGTTGCAAAAATTGCGAAATAAGCAAAGATACAAATTTCTGAGCGGAATTTGACAACACACATCGCGCTCGTTCTTATTGCATCCTTTTCATTTGTCGTACCTCATAACTTCGCCTACTTTAATAGGTATCCGTGATGTACTGAGAGAATGGGAGTTACTGTTTGTTTCATAAGTCTTGAAATAGGCCATTGAATGCGAATCGAGCGCATTGCCAAATTTCAGTTTTAAGACCTCATCTAGTCTTTTAAATTACAATCTCGTCGTACTTGGTGCCCTTTACGAACTAGGAGCAAAATCTTCGTAAGCAATTTTTGAGCGATATAAATGGCCCACTCCAGCCTGTCCCTACTGAAAACTAAATTGCATATCACTAACAGAAAGCACCTTCTCGTAATTTTCATCCGCATATAAAATGAATACTACCGCCGATTTTTATTCCCTGGACATACCAATAAAGCAAAAAGTTTTAGAAGAAAAGTTCAAATGTTTATTCAAAATGCTCACAATATCTGAAATGTATCAGTATCGTTTAACTAACGCCGGAAATGTGCTCCATACAGCTGGAAGCCCTTCTTTAAAAAAGTTTTTTTTTTTCAAAGAACCACTTCAAAATCGTCTAAGAAGAAGAATGTGCTAAGAAGTACAGTCATTAACGTCATGTTCAACGGTGAACATTGTTCAGCACTCGTATTTGTTCTCATTGCAATGGGGATCGATAACATTTCCGTAAAGAAAATGGCAAAATGCATTAAATAGAAGTGATATTTTGTGAATAGCTCGCCTATTCAAAATAGCCATTAAATATTCTATTATCTTTGAAAATTTTATCGTTTTCATGCACTAGCATAACTGCCGGCCAAAAAAAAGTCCTAAAAATCAAAAGACGAGACATAATAACATAGACTTGAAATAATGAGCATTACTGAACGTGTAAATGCTCAACAGGTAATAAGCGTAAACGATATTTGCTGCACGTTTCTGCTAAACCATTTTAAATAAAATTAAGTCGTATTTTTATGCTGTTCTTCCAACGCTAATCTTTTATCAATGAATATTAGATTATCACTGAAATGAAGCTCGTGAATTTTCTAGCGCTCATGAGAAAACTGGCTTCTTTTGGACGTGTGACAAATGCTAAAATCTAAAGAAAGTTGCTAGCTTTAAGAGAGGAAATCTCTCAAGAATTCTAGGCTTAACATATATTTTCCATTTTGAGGAAAGGAACCCTGTTAGAAGAAGGAAGATGCAAAACGCCACAACACTTCGTATACGCAATTTGCATATTTCCAAATAAATGCACATTTATGAATACAAATGGTAACGATGAAAGAATATATGCTAATGTGAGGCTAAAGAAATTTCAATAATTATGAATAAAACACATCACTTAAGAAATATCAACCTGAGATATGATTGTTTGAAGCTTTTTGGTGTGCGGCGGCGATACACTACAGCAATGATCTTTAAGTGCACTCGTTATCGTACCCCTCAGCCTATCAGCAGCCGCTTCTGAGCTGAGTGGTTCGCTTGGTGACTCTGAAGTCTTTTAATATTAGTGTTGAGGCGACCCACTGATCTCTTCATCCAGAAAACTGCCTTACACATTTCTTCCGGAATAATTATGCTATAATTGGCTGTTACGGAATGTGGCTCCTCATAAACACTCTATGGTGAATTTGTAAACTAGTCCCTGCTTAAGGATATGCTCTAAATTAATTTGCCTATGTATTGTCTCCATCGTTCGCATCTTATCACGTTGAAGTTCAGATGTTGTTTCCTTGTGATCTTTTTCGAGTGCCTCCAGGCAGAAAAGAGAGGAAGAGGATGTAGAAAGGAAGAATGGAAAAAAGCTCGTGGGTTAACTTAAAAGAGCGAAGTTTATCAGTTATTGAGAACCGAAATGAAAAGCATTTTCCTATGAATATTTTCTGTATTCTATCAATCTGATCATTCAGTTCGAAATGCCGTTTTATTTCTTCAATTGACTATCATTTCGGCTGTTTTCAAAATACTCAGTTATTGCCCTTTCGGTGTCACTGCTGACTTATTCAGAGATCACTAAAGGAACAAAGTCCATATTCCCTCCTCTATGAAATAATTCACAAGCAATAAACGCACTTCACAGATTGTTACAACGCTACTACTCGCTTTACTATTTTTGTCCATTACTCATAGGGAAAACGGCAGTGCTCGAGGAGGTGAAATGCGAGCGGAAGAGGAGGAAATACTTCTAATAGAGTAAGTGGCAAGTAAGTGCAGCTGACATTTACTCGTAATACATTATCGAAAACTCCAAACAGCTAAGTTATAAGCTTTTAGAAGTGAAACATGAATAGAAACGAAGAGCTAGATTCCATTCTAGCCCGATTTCATTTAAATGAGGTATTTCTGAATGTCACTTGAGTGAGGTTGCTGTAAACATTGCACAATCAGTCACAACTAAGAATGGTCTCATTGATCGTCACACGGTTTCACAGGTATTCAAATATGCCAACAGTTAACAATTACCAGCTCGATTAAAGAATTGAAGAGCGAGTAAAGCTGCAAATGATGAGGCATCCCATTGTATTATGCGGTTGAAACGAATCGCCTCATCATGGATTTCAGCAAAGAGTACTTTGAATGGAGACGGAACAATCGAAACATCAACTTCAAACCGATCTAATTGTAGACCACTGCCTTCAGTCCATCTGAATTGTTTATTTTACGAGAATTCATGCTAACAGGCTCATAGTTAGGCTTCAAATGGATGCATTCATCAGTAAAATGTCCTTTTAAAACGAAAAAATATTGACTTCTGAGGATGTTTTGGATAACGAGTAAATGCCTAGAAAAACAGTAAATATTCAATGAATTTGTCTCCTCCAAAAGTTCATTAATGCAGCGGGAACATTTTTCAATTAGTGATCAAATCTGCTACAATCTCCTTACGAGTTTTTCACGCTTCTAGTGTGTTTCGAATATAACTATGAACGAAAAGCCTAATCTAGTAAGTTAGAGGCACAAATGCAACACTATCTGTTGAGGTTAAGAAATAAATGATTGGGTGTCATTTTCACAAATATCCTTTCTACTGTAACGTTTAATAAAGAATTTTTACCGATTGCAAAGTTTGAGTGCAACGAGAGCGAAAAAGTTTTGTTCGATGAGTGCAATAGTATCGGATTGTGAGATTTCCGATGAACCGGGAATTTTCTCGACGAATTGCATTAGAGAGCTAAATTCTTCATCTAATGCTAACAATAACTGCTCCACTGTTCCATTCTGCAAGAATAATAACTGAAATTTTATGAATAACGAATCAGACAATGATCAAATAGCTGTCCCGATAAAACCCCTCGCATAAGATTATGAACACTCAAGCATTATGTTGCAGAAAACGCTAAAAATCAGCCCATTGATTCCATTTAATAACGTTTAAAATATTAAGCGGATGGAGAATGTATACAAAGGTGCAAAATATAAGAATGCGGCACGTTAACCAATTTGCTATCGTCGTAATGATCGTTTTCGATTATAGAAGAGGAATTATTGTTCATTATTTCAATTTCTATTTCTAACTGTACCTAATATGGCATTGTAATTAACAACAAGTAAAGAAAGTAGGTGCAGTAATATAATAGTTTTCTTCAACCGCCCAAAGCGTGGAATTTGTACCAGAAAACAATATAAATCAATCAATTTAATAGTGACTTACAAATGAGGTGTAAGTCTCGGGTGTTGATTTAGAATCGTTGTATGCTTTATTTATAAGTGTTAGCAGCGGCAGTGGTGGGCTTGGTGGGTCGTCTGAATGAAGCAGTTTCGTTTTCGACGGTAAACGGCCTCGCCGACCGGAGAGGCTACCGTACCTCACCACTGAAGTGCAATCTTTCAAGACATTCTTACATGATTGCAAAAAAAACACTTTTCTATTCGTAACAATCATTTTTGCTTTGAAACATTTTAGCACTCTAAATTTTCTACACAATCCCATTGAAGTTTTTCAACCATAATTTCATGAAAAATATTTCAGCTCTTACTTGATTTATATTTCAGCCCTTAATTATGATTCAAAGTTGTTTGGAAATTAGAAAAATTGATGCGAATTCCACATCTTCAAATATATTACACTTCTACTCTATGAGCAGCACCGTGTTCCTTGTGGCCGTCAAAAGACAACCTATGTCTTCGATCAAATTACTGCAAGTAATCACCGATATTTGCTGATGCAGTAGAGCAATTCCCAACTAAATACATCATCGAATAAAGGCATAAAAAACACCTACTGCATTTTTCTACAGGCAATGTTCTTTTCGTATAAAATATAGAGATTTAAAAGGAGGCTCGAGAAATTACCTTCCTTAACCATACCGACGGCGATACACTTTTGGAATCGGCAATATTGACATCTACTACGAAAGCGTTTGTCGATTGTACAGTTTTTATTTCCGGTGCACACATATTGCGCTTTCTTTTGTACAGTTCTCTGAAATATTGCAATTTGTTGAGTGATTTATTATTTAAGGATGAACAATACAAATCATTTATTTTCGTCAAGGAATATGGAGGATTTACATGAGATATTATGATAGACTTTTTAAAGCCGAAAAGGTGAATTGAATTGCCAGACGTGATAAGATGCTTAGATAAAACGATGAAAAATATTAACTGCTTTAGCGGAGGAATTAGTCGTTTTTGCATTTATTTCAAGGCAATATCAATCACGTTTCGATCGCAGTGATTGATAAACAAAAATAACGTAAAGCAACAATCAGACATTTTGGCAATGAAAGCTTTCAACCAGAGAAAGAAGTTGTTGGTTGATTGAAGCGAGCTGATGTACTCTCCGAATTCTATTTTCAAAAAATAGGCGTCATTTCGTTTGTGAAGTTTCCTCTCGCTTGTTGCACAACTCAGATCATGAAATTGGATGAGGCTTTTTCCCAATAAGCAATTTGCATTTTTGCAATTTACGTGATCGACTCATACGTTTTGGTCGACGTGCTTATTGGCCAAATGTGGGGCGATTAAAAAATTCATCAAGCAAGTGCCCAATGTTCGTTTACTTCGTTCTTAGTTGATTGTGAAAAGATGAAGGAAATTACCTTAAAAAAACCTTTACAACCTTCACATGTTCTGGCACCATAGTGTTGGCACACAGCTCGATCAGAACAGACAGCGCAAAGCTTCTCCTCACCAAGCGCCTCAGATGCTGCTGCTGCTTGCAGCCCTGATGAGCTACCGCCAACCGGGTCGTTGAAAACACTAAAAAAGTTGCTGTTCTTGAAACATCTCCTTACACTCGGAAGAAATTCCTACACGAGTGAGTACTTCTTTGCATTTAAGCGCATTTAGAAAAAGTTGTTAATGCGCATCGGCTTTTCTGAGAAATGCAACTGTTGAGTTAAAGCAATCACAATAACGTTCGATAAGAATCTAGTTGTGTGCTAAAAGGATCCTTGATGAAAGAAGCGATTTTGCTTGAAGATCACAATGGAATACAAAATTAGCGTAGAAATACGTACCTGAATCGCATGAGGTTAGCTGATGCACCGAATGGTGGTGACGTTGGCTGATTCAGAGGTGACGGTGTTCCAGCCAGACTACCAGTTGAGCCAGAGCTTAAGTATGAATCGTTAAAAACGATCCTTTCAGAAATTTTTTTCCAGATTTCGCATACGTGCGTAATCAATTAAAGTTATTCTCAATTTTTACGAAAACGTTCTACCAAAATATACTTTGATGTAGTTACTACACAGTCCAATAACGAACCTAGCGTCTTCTGAATAGAAAGATAAAATCGCATCTCAAAAAAGCTCCCATTCGAAAAAAAGAATAAATCGAAGAAAGCACGCCAACCACAAAATAGATCTTTCCAAAAAACTCACTTAATCCATTTCTTGAGACCGCAACACTACACTAGTGCAATTTTAGCCGGCGCATGCAAAGTATGATCCAGGCAAAATACGTTAAAATGCTTATAATTTTGCGTTTTAATGCAACAAATACCTGGGAAGAGCAGGCCTATAAGCAAATAGCTTTAAAAAATTGACTCCCTTACCTTAATGTTCCTTGGCTTCCCCTCCTGCTTTCCGATACAACTCCTGGAGTCAAGGCACCATACGGGAATTGAAATGGAGGCGCCGCATGACCTGAAGTTTATGGCTGCTAACAACGTAAGGCCCACTTGTTGTTAAAAGTTATTCGGTCAATATTAACTGCGCCTAGACTGCTCCAACATTTATTTTAGACGGTGTGGTCAACCGATGACTCGAAGGTGGCATATGGTGGAAGAAAACAAAGAAATAAGAAATTTTATGATTTGGTATGGAGAATTGAAAAGTAACAGACATGGAGTTGTAAGCGCGTTTGATATGATAAGCAAACATATTGGTCGAAATATATTCGTAAGCTGACCATATTTCGTCATCTCATTCAGCTCCGAACAGTACTCAAACATTTGATGTATTTCTTCAGAAAGAATCGAAAAGGTTTAATAAACTGATAATTACACTCATCTAATTTCAATGGGAATTCCATTTCGCGCATAACTGCGTCGAAAAAAAAAAGATTGTCAACAAGTATGCAAATAACGTTTCATTTCCACTGTAACTGCTAAAAAAAGCGAACACTGCAAGGAATGGAGTAAACGAAATTGTCTAAAATAAGCGAAAACAACTAAAATAAGGAAAAGTGATTAAATTAATCGAAAACGCTCTTTTATTGTCGACAGTGAATTGCACTCAGACGTTTCAACCATCATTCAAAGAGAATTGCTTGCACAATGGGTTTGAGGTGTATGAATTCTTTCGATAGTACTAATAATGCATTGAAATAAATAGATTAATATGTGGGAAGTGAACAAAACTTATGTTTATAATGAAATATTGAGAATTTAGTCAAATAGGAAAAATCTGATGAATTCTGAAAGCGAAAAACTAGTTAAAACTTTATGAAAGAAATAAAACAAAGGAAGAAGTGAAAGAAAATAAAATGGAAAATATGGAAATAACTCATTTCGAATAAAAGAATAGAATTTCAGATTAGCAATTTTTCGAATTTCTTCACATTGAACTCATCGACGAAGCCGCCTGAAAATGGAAGATGCAATACTTTAAATGTGGAGGTGGATTTCACATAAAATCTCATTTGAGATCGTTTAAATTTCGATTTCAAATATGCATCTTGCACATGTATTCCACTTTCATGTTTTCTCCTGACCTCCTTCCGATTTTCAACAGTAATGATTCATGACGGCCTTAAGTTATGTCGTTTAAAAAGATAGGCAAACTAAAAATCCAATGCGGAGTGATAAGAAACTATTTGTGATAAAGTGTACATTAGAGTGCTGTAGAAAATGAATTTACGCGAGAGATAAAGTTTTGGATTAGAAAGGAAGAGGTCACATTTGGAAATTTGCATTTCGAAAACTGAGGAAGAGGAGTCCCTGCAGACGACCTCGAGGGAAGAACTCCTTATTCGTTAGAGTATAAAGCCTGACAGCTGGTGGCTATCAATGAAAGAATGCCTTAGATTTATAAGTTATGCAAGCTGAGTGTTAGCTCAAAAAAATAAGGTGATTGAAAGGAGGATGTGAAATGAAGTATTACCCAATTGGCAAGAGAAACGCGCAGGAAGCACTGTGTTAGCAACGTGCCATTGTTGTGTGATTGAAAAAAAAAACGCATTAGAAGCAGAGGTAACTCGCTTCGTCGTTCGTCATATGTGCGATCAATCATAAATGTTGATCGCGTTGCATATGATGATTTTCTCTCTCGCAGAAATCTACTTTACGATGCGTTTCGATTCGAGTTTTGCATAAATATAAGAAAACGATAAAAATATTCAATGAAAATCGATTATACTAATATCGCTAAATGATCATGCGCCCAATTAAAACTTTTTTTTATACTTTTGAAAAAAGTTTGCATTGAAGACGAAATTATGAGCCGAAAATATATGCAGATGATCGATAATCAAAGAGTTTAAATTGTTTTACATTATTTTTTAATGAAAAGTGCATTGTATTTCTGTGAGAGGCGAATCGAAAAACGTGTATTCACATTCGAGAATTTTCACACGACTGAGAGATACTTATTCTTAACTCTTAGCTAAAAACTCTCTGATGGCATAATAAGCCCATATGTTGCAACATATATGCTAGCAAGAAAAATACAACTGAGAAAACGGATGGAACGGTAACATGAGCAAAACTTTGATTACGTATATAAACTATTATAGACATTGGATGATTATATAATGAGAGGGATTTTCGAATGAGATTTTCCAAATTTCGCGTACGAATTAATTTTCACATGTCGCTTACCTCAGCAGAATTGTTAGATCACTTGTAAACTCTATTAGATTTGAAAGTCTCATTGATTTGAGTTTTGGCGAAAACATTCTTAATGGTGGCTTGCTCCAGACCTCTTCATGACAAACGTTTTCCGTTTTGAATAACGACAAAATTGACAAGAGGGACGCGTCCAAAATCTGATCTCAAAAGAATTCAGCAACTACCTCATTCTACGCAATTAACGAACGTTGACTTTTCCATGGCTGCAGCCTTATATGCAGTCCGTTTGGCCGAAATCTGTCTCCGTCGTGCGGTTTTACGTGAGCCAAATATTGTGAGCGAAACGGAGAAGATGAAAGAGACATATTAGATAATGAATGTGCAAGTGAGAAATCTCTCAAAAAGAATATACGAAAACATGATAAAGCGCAAACTCTGGTTGTTTCAGTCATGAGCACTTATGGCGGTGAAAGTGCTTTAAGCCGCACCCGTGTTCTGATGAGCGGGAGGTGGATGCGAATGTGGGGCTTCGATGAATGAAGGCGCCGGGAAGTTTTGAGCCGAGAAAGGAGGAGGCATGAGCTCGGGTGGTTGACCTCCGAAAGACGCGCGAGGAAAATCGAACCTGAAATAGTTGTGAATGTTGTTGTTGTTGGAATATCATTTCAGTAAAAACACTCAGCTTTGGGGATTTAGAAAGCATTTATTGCCAAATAAACCACTATTTCTTTGTCAAAATATCGGCATCCATTTCTTTACACATTCCGCGCACAAGATTTCATGAACTTTTATCACTAGGAAAAATCTTCAGCCTTACCTGCCGAACTCTCTCCTTTGGATGAGAACATTACGCGACAGAACGAAGTGGAACTTTATAGATATAACACTCAGAGAATGAGGCTTGGGAATTTAGTCTCTGCCGCTATTGCATAAATCGGTGAAAAAATGTGGCCATTGTTAAACCTGATGAAAGCAGTGATAACTTGATCAAATCGATAATGAAACAAATGAGCATAAATTTCATGCCCATTGCTACTCTTTGATAAGAGCAGAAAGCAGAATATCGCTGATATTTCATACCGTTAAGACGTTTAATAGATTCGTGCAATATACAATAAGTTGGGGGCTTACTAACCGCTTGAAATACTTTCTTTTTAGCTGCTAACATATTTGAGGCAATTGAATGAAACATATATAGTTTAAGTGCTTAGATGGATGAAGACAAATCAAAGATAGTGAAAATCATGTGATTATTCCATGAACGACGTGTGATCAAGTTTCATATACTTCGAAAGTTCTAGATCTGATTTTGGGAGGTTGAGTAATAAGAATTTCGAGAAAAGCGAATTAACGCTGCATAATATTATTGTGTGCAATAATTTATTGCGAATGAAAACCTCAACATTTATTAGCGTCATATAGGTTTTCAAATCTACTCTTCTACTAATTTTCAAATGATATTTTCGCAAAGAAAGAGCAAACTTGCAGCGCGATGATTTATAAAAATTTACCCGTCACGGAGAGCGCAGAAGTAATCGCATTTTGGCTTGCAACACTCTTCAAGCATAAAATCTGAATTAACTAATTGTTCAGATGCATCAGAATCTACAGAAAATTGTCAAAAGCAGCAGAAAATTCCACCATAGATCACTTTGCTGAATAAGGTTGTAAAAAATTTTTCATCGCTGCTGGTCTAAGCTGCATGAGACGTTCGATCCTGCGGTAGTAAATCAAATGCCGCACTACTCTTCGAATGCAGAGACGCTCCTCAGAGGGGTAGATGTAGAAAAAGGTGGGGGCAAGAAAGAACTGTGTGGCAGAAGAGTAACACAGGAAGCACTTTTACTGTCGATACACTATTAGCGTCATTGCACCACACAGCCGACGAGCTGCCAACTAAGAAAGATTCTGGATGCAACGACAGCAGCTATCTGCCTCATCCTTTATGTTCTCTCCTTGTCTCCCCTCTTCCCCATCTCTCTGGTCCCGTTATGAGAGGGAGTGATTTGTGCTGTCCGTAATTCATAATCGTTTCTTACACTAGGCGCGCGACGTGCCCACCACCTGATTCATCATTTGTTGTCTGCCCTGCTGACTACAGTATCCTCAACGCAGTCGCAGCGCAAATTGCTAAACGAACGTTCGACTAACACAGCGCGCTCGAGCAAGCCACCAACGAACATCTCAACGTTTCGTCGACGAGGATGAATTCGCGTAGGACTTTGCCTCATTGTCAAAGCGACTTTGATCCCCTCTTCCGAGACTAAATGACTTTGATTTCCTGTCCAGAGACCTGGGGTCAAGAAAAGTTGTTGCAGCGGAGAAAAGAAATGATACTGATTGCATTTTCTGCTATTTTTTTAAATGAAAGCTGCAATGATGTTTGCTGTGTGGAAGCGAATGTGGAAAAATTTTCGAACCGTAATTTAGGCATATCGAGACGATCAGAGCAGATATGCATTAACATACCTGCAGCTTCAGCGCTTTGCAGTTTTGACTTGAAGTGCATTCAATGCGCGTTGCTTGGAGTAAATTCCACCCTAGATTAGAGGACATAATTCGCTTGCATATGTCGACGTTAACTTTCGGCTCATAGAAAAAACGACTATCGCAATTGGAAAACGAAGTAAACGTATTTTTCTTTTGCCCTTTCTTATGACTGAAAGAGTAAACGTGGAAAAAACTTTCACAGCGCCGCTGCTGTCAATTCGGTTTCAGGAGTGTTCCATACATAAACTGTCAAGCGATTTACTTGATTGGATCAATAAAATGCATCTCCTCATTTAAAAAAAAACGATGAAAATAATTATAGCATAATGAATGGACAAAAGCCTTATTTTTCGAAAGTTTTCAAATGCCTCCTTGAAGTGGTCACTAATTCTAAACTACGAGTAGACGCATTAAAGCTAAAAATATGTTCCAGAAAACTCGCATCGATTGTACGCTGGAAAATGAAGAAAATTTACGTATTCTTATTCTTGAAACAACACTATAGAATCGTTGTTTCAAAAAAAAACTCTTCATTTCTTCGAACATAAAAGAGTCATTTCAATAAAAGAGTCATTTCAGTTTCTTGTGCTCATGCGGGAGCAAATAAATAAAATATCTATTTGCGTTAGTTTAGTCAACTTAGCTTTTTTTTTCTTCAATGATCATTGGTTTAGCATGCGAAGAAATTTCTATGCGATGATCGTGCGTATCGAAGAATTTCTCTTTAGACAGAATAAATATTGATTATATGCATAAAGACACATTAATATGATTGTGTGGTATAAATCTGAATAGATTTGAAGCAATGATCAGATATCATCTTGAATGATATCAGTGGCTTATCGATAGGTGCGACATCGAAACTAGCTAATTTCCTAAACAAAGAACTCAAAGAAAATGCCCATATATGCGCATATTTCAAGTTTCAAGGTTTTATGTGTTTCTATTTCATTTGGCTATGTTCTGGTTGTGGCTAAACTCATAAACTTCTATATTACTCCTCATAAAAAAGTGAAAATAGTTTCAACTTCTGAGATAAAGATCTCAAGAAAAACAGAGTTTGCTTCGCAAAAAACTTAGCATAGGTAATAAAAGGAGAAAAAGAAGAATATTTCTCACAGCATGTTCACAGTGAAAAATTTGTGATATTTGATAATCAGTAAGTGATCAGTTGCAACGAATTTATCAATCTCGACTTATCGAATTGAGATAATTCAATCGATTTTGAACATCGGCCATCTAACGCCTAATACGATCAGTGATAAAGCTTAATTGATCGAATCCTACAAGAAACTTAACATGATAGTGAATAAATTAGTGTATTACCCGGTAAAAATTCCGTGCATTGGTCGTTGATATGTCGGGGTTGCTGTAGGTAAAAAGAAATCGCGATATGTTGGTGACGGATGACTGGTTGAAGGTTGCGATTGTGGCGAGATTGCTTCTGCTTTTAGGCTTGGCATACTTTTTTGATCCATCGTTGTTGATACGGATAATTGACACTCCTATAGAATAGTGTTGCAATTAAGCACTACTTATGCAATTTTGCAGCATGTAAATAATTGCAACATTTTTCATATTGCAAAATGAATCCGGTTCAGATGTGATTGTATAAACTTCAATTCAATATGTGAAATACTACTTCGGCAGATTTAAACGAATTCCATTATTGTTTTGCGACATATTTTTTGACCGACAAAATGATATTCAGCGAATGGAAGCTAACATAAGCAACGAAAATAGCGTAGATCTAGTGAGAGAGTATTGCAAAATGTTATCCATTTGAATGTGAAGATGCAATGCCATTAAATTGTTAGTCCTGCATATTTTACGATTACTCGACTTCAAAATGGTAGAGTGGTATAGAAAGAACTCTAAAAAGATATTGAAACAAATAATTTAGAAGAAGTATACCTATTGCAATTGCATTGTATTAACAAACTAATGCTGAATAGGCAAATTTGAGTGCTCACCGTTGAAATCGAAGCTGAGATTAGATTGAAGAATGAATGAGCTTCAAAGGTTCCGAAGCATACACAATAGAAATCCCAAACAATGGATGATAAATGAGAGGACTGAGGCAAATCTTGCCTCTGGTAGGGTAAATAGTCTGTGAGGTGAACAATATGAGCATACCCTACTATAAAAAAATCATTCAGTTGTAAAGATTATAACGGTTTCTAGTTTGAAAACCTTTCCATAAATTTAGGTTTTCTGGCTTGAAAACTTTTCCACAAACAATGGGCATTGAAAAGTGACACCCGAAATAACTGCATTATGATGAGCCAGCTCTGAATTAATTCAAACGGGTGGTTTAATCAGCGGATGATATTGGTTTTTCAACATGAAAGCTTAACTGTTTTCTGTATTTTTGTAGTAAGCGACAAAAAAACTGATGGAAAGAAAAAAGTGGTAAAGGTAATATTTAATGAGTGGGATAGTATTGCTGTTGGTGAAGCACAGTGCTCGAGCAAAAAAACTTCCCGACTGCTGGGAGAGTTAAACGTTTCGCTTGAAGTGCATAACATGTTCGGTAGCTGCAGTTACGTAGCGATTGCTTTGCGTCGATGAAGCACGTAAACTACGTTGTTGGAAAACTCTACGGCCAAGCATAGGGCAGAATCATCCTGCCAACTGCGATCGGTAGAGCGGCAGATTTTTTATTATAGGCTGATCCATCTGGTAATTTGTAGACTCTGGATTGCTTCAAAATTCATCAGTGCATTGATGCTTTAACCGAATTGATCATTGATGCTCAAAAAGTGAAAGAAAAACGAACACTGTGCTAATAATGGCAAAGCAATTTTGGCACAATTCCATAAGGAAATCATCGAAAATTTCGCCAACATCGAATGGTACCGCTTTTGTCAAGAAATTTTTCAATGATCAATAAATAGCAAATATTATCTAGTGCAAACGGCTGTCGAACATGCTAAATGGAAATGAAGTTCCTATACATTATTAGTTGAATTTCCACTTCATTCTGTTGACAAATACTGCGCATTTCATGGATAAAATTTTTTCTTCTCTTAAATTTCCTCTCAGGTGTGGTCTTCGTTATTTGGGTGGACCGAATCTTGCAAGTCAAATATATCATTGTGCTGATAGTTTCAACAATATGCTAAGTAACTCACAATGGAGATCATTCCATATGTAAATTTCATCAAATGATTGCTAATTACGTTCATTTATTCATTTAATCACAACTTTGCAAGTAATATCTATTCTACTCTCTTTTTTTTTCTTACATTTTATAAGCTCTTTTACTCAGAAGTATTCAATATTTTAAAAATAACCAATTTTTTTCGATTTTTTTGCGATTTTGCAGTAAAAGTTAATTCTATAGTCAATATTCTTTTTCAAAATGCAAAGCAATAATAGTTGATGAATAGAGTTAATCGAGTTGAAAAGTATTAAAGTGAGTTTTTCTCATCTGCCAAACTAGATCAAACTCGAGCAATAAGTAACGCGATTTCTAATTACTTCCTTCGGATGTGAGCGCCCTTAACGCCGAGATTTTCTAAATGCATTTTGATAGGAAAATTTCCAGAAAATGAAACCGTTGTGCAGAGTTCATTAATTTCCTATAAGTACAAAGTCTCATCTCGTCTTTTATTCATGTGATTTCCATTCATAAGACACGTCCTTTTTTCCGAGAACGCTTTTAACCATGCCTCTAGAGCAAAATTAGAGCGCTTATTGAAGTACATGAGATTATAGGAGAGCACAACGATCTCCTCATATGCAGTATTCTTCTTCCCTCGACCCCCTCTTCCATCCTTACCAATTTCATACATTTCAAAAAAAAATCAATTGCATTTTCTTAGTTCTTGCATGTTAATAATCGCAACTTAACAAACGAGATCACAAGCGCGAAAGTTTCAATGAAACACTCTCATCAATGAGAGAAATCAAATGAAAAGAAGTCCAAGAAAACGGCCAAGAGAAATTCATGCACATATGGAGCATCTAAAAACCTAGAGGAAAAATCTCGCATAGGGCAAGCGCATAGGACAAAATCTCATCAAAACACACTCTTCAAAATTAAAAAAAAAAAAGAAATCAAATTGGAATCTACAATTTTTTTTAGCAAGTTTGACTTTAAAAAAAACAAATGAGTTAAGTTGAAACGTGTCGAAACTTCAACTCAAAAATTGAACCTTACTGAGCTTCTAAACGATATGGCACTGAATGTGAAGACAAGCTTTGAGAGTGGACATTCTCAGAATTGAACAACAACTAGCAGGTAAGTGAGATGCGCAATCATTGCAATCATCTTTCTTCGCAACATTTAACTCTAACTTTGCAAATCACATAAGTTGGAGTGCAAAATATTGTGAGCATAAATGTTTACGAGCGTTTAATTTTAAGCTAATTCACAAGCGTTGAAATGGGTGCTAGCATTGAAACGTACCAAAAAGTTTTCGTACGTTTTGCAACGACGTATCGAGTTACATTTTACTCTGGTCGGAAAGCAAAGAATGGAACTTTTTTTTATGGATAATTTCTACGATAGCGAGAATTACAATGCGAGTTCAAGAGATAAGATATAAAAATATGCATTGAATATCGACTATTTATATTCGATTATATCCTTCCAATGTTTGAATGTGTAAGTGGGATACAAATGTATATATCATATCAAGTCTTCTTCGACAATTTTCTCTGCACTTATTAAAACAAATTTCAGCCAAAATGTTACGAGCACTTTGTAGCACATCGGATTGCATTTTGATTTCCCTTTTTTTAATATTTGTTTTCGGCAAAACTTTTGGCAGTCAAAAGAATTTCGCCTTCACACGATTTTCGCATGACATTTTTTCAAAATTTTCCTCAATTATGTATATATTGCGGCAAAAACTTTCTCGTTGAATCTTTCAAAGTCACCGATTTACAAAAACTCTCCGGAAATTTATATAAGAGGGACTCCCATCCAAGAAGTTGGGGCTGGGAGTTGGAGGAACGAAGGAGTGAGGTGGAGGATACCTGGGGGAAGGGGAGGGAGACGAGAGGGAAGGAAGAGGAAGTGACAACGCCATTTTTGCTCCAATTTACGATTTATCTTTGATTTCAAAACATCCGTTAGTGATGAGATCATTTAAAATCTTTAAGAGAAAAGCCAATATTAAAGATAGCATGATTAAAGGAAATAAATTCTATGCTCGATATTACTACCGAAAGATAAAAAGGAGGCGTCTGCTACTTCAGTTTTAACGAATTGATTATCGAAGTAATCCCCCGTTATCAACAGGGTCTCCGTGTCAGAGTCGCGATTTCATCCCGTCTGCTTTGAACCCTGATTACTGAATGCATCAACATTTGAGAAGTGTTGTCATGGATGGACGGAATTATCCTTGAATTGTTCAAAGACGTTTAACAACTGCACTTTTCTATAGTAGATGCAACAGTTAGTTATGAGAGCCATAATGTAATGACAACTGTGGCAGCAAAGCTGAGTGAAATGAGCGTAAATTGTTTTATAGCCTCAAAAGGATTTTGTACCGAAAATTTTCAAAGCTAGCTAACAATGAGTTAATCATGAAGACTATTATATGCCCTCAAATCGTACTCCTTAGAACAGTACTATGTGTGAAATATATTGAGAATGCTTCTAAACTAGTAGTTTTTAAGCTGTTTTCATGAAATATTTGTCCTCCTAGTGCATTACTATAATATTTTAAACTGCTTACCAGGATCGCAGAGCATTTTGCAAATCGGTCAACAGTTTCATTGTCAGAGCTAATCGCTGCTATTAGTAGTTTCTAGTTTCTGATCGTTTGGTTAATTACTGATATTTCTTTGATATAACGAAGCAGACATTATGGCATTTTAAAATGCACCTATATGAACTGGCTTCACGCTGAAAGCTAAATTATGTATACAAGCATCGATACTCAAAAGTGTTTTATTCCTGACTCCAGCTATCAATTAAAAAATTTTCCAAAAGCTTTCAACTTCCTATGCTGCTATTTGCATCAGTTCCAGCACTAAAATGGTCCGTGATATGAACAGTGGGAATGATGAAGAGAACAAAAAGAGATGATTATATGTCTTTAGAAGTTTCAGAAAACAATCCGCTCAACTTACGCATCAACTTCCGCTCGTAAAAGATGCAAAAATTGAACATTGAAATAACCTGGATTTAAAAAAAACTGACAGATCAGAAGATTCCATAGAAATTATTGTATAGTTGATCGACTCCATTAAGGGAAGTGAAGGAAAAACTTTACGCAAGAAACAATTGGAAATAATGTAAGCTCTAAAGATAAACATATTTTTTCATATTTGTAGCATTCGCAATTGATATCGAAGCTTTTTTAATTTTATACGAAAAGGTCGAAGTGGAAACGCTAGTGCAAAATGAAATGCACATCTAGTTGGATGAGTACGAATGAATAACACTAAGTGATACTTCGATATATTTATATAAGAGAGTCGGAATTTTACTGGAAAACAATGAGATGAAGCTATACAGACATATACATGCACATGCGCACATACGTATACAAATACATACGCATACACACATATGTACACACATACACACACATACATACTCGCCCGCATGAGGGCATTCTGTACCGTGAATGGCATCGGATGCGCTCGCAAAAGAGAGAGCCATCAACGAACTTCCGTTGCCAAACAATTGCATAACATTATTGATAAAAGATCGTCAATAAATGACACCGGTACATAAATGACTTAAGTTGCATCCGTTTTGAAGGTGTATATGAAGGTCTTAGTGCTAATGTATAGCATCACACGTTCTCACGTATACGTGCAAAAATCCATCCTTTACATGGCTAGCAATGAAATGGTATGGAATCAATCACCACTGAATGATTACTCTCATTTTAGTTCTTATTTTGGAGTTGATTTAAAAGAAATTTGATGACTAATGCCACACTTTTAGCGTTTTTTTTGCATACTTTCAATAAAAACTCACCAAATATTAAGCTAAGAATTAAAGGCTAATTGAAAATTACACTCAAAAATTACACTCATTCTTTAGAATTTTCCCCATTAAAATAGCTCATCAATTTGTACGATGAAAAACGCAGGAAGAAGCATAGAAACAAGAATAGATTCCACCATAATCAGCTTTAATATGTGAGTTCTTTTTGAGCGTTGATGGCTTAGAGACCGATTCGTTTCATTTGAATCTATGTCAAAGACGGGAACGCTTATCACTCACTTATGCAATACCTTATGATGATATCAGTGCGTTTTATCATTCGAACTTACCTCCAATGTACCTCGTACAATTTTTGCTGCCTGCTTCTAGAAGAATCCTCAACATAAATCTTTCTTCACAGCAACGCTCTTCTGGTTTCTATCGCAATATTTCTTCGAAACAAATCTTCTCGTAATTTTGCCAATAAAAATTGCACACCTTTACCGACTGGGACCGATTATTGTTCTTCATTGCCAATGCTGAGTGACTTGCGAGTAAGTACCATTCCTCCCAACTTTCTCTATCAAATAAAAGGATCTCAGTTGCTACTATCTAGCGCCTGCTGTATCAGATCATACTGATTATCAGTCTCATCTTCGCTAATGCTGCCCTCATGGTTCTGAAGATACTGTCTCCTCTGCACAAGGAGCCATTTTGGCAACTTCATTTTAGCTTCATTCCCTCCTCTGTGATTTTCTCATTCTTAGCTTGCATCGCTGAATAAAACGACCTCGACGAATCTGCTGCCATTCCTCCTCAAGGTGTACCCTAGTAGCTCTAATGTGTAACATGTTGCTCCTCCGCATAGTCTTCGTATCTCTCAAATGCTCTGCGGTTCTAAGTGACTAATGAGTACAACTGTTAATTTATGCTGCGGGTCTTTCTATCTAGAGCAAGAATTTCGCTGTGAAGTTCGCTCTCCATTGCGTTCAATTTCAGCGCTTTTTATTCAGTTAGGCGTCAATTTGAAGTGATATAAGGGAGAAGTAAACGCGGTCTCGTTGATTTTAATTTCCACACATATGCTTGTCATCGTAATCTATAGATAGCGCTGAATGCTCATTACGCTGATCTTCTACTTTTCTGATCCTATGGGCAAACCTCTTATTCAAGCTCCTTTTAATTCTTGGTCGTCAGATGGCAGAAATGACCGATTTGTTGAAATACTGCACTACAGATTAATATCAGAAACACTTCACAAGATTAACTACTTTGGTTTACTGAAACATTGTATGGTTATCAATTTTGACGAGTATTAAAAGACTTAATTTTTAACTGCGTCGCAAGCTGCGATGATGTTGGTGCCCTTTTGAAGCTCTCTTGCTAATTTTTAAGAACGCGGCTATGTCATTCGCAAGATCAGAATCAGTTTACCTGCAGCTAGTGGGTTACACCATGATGTTCGACACAACCACGTGCCCCACATTGCATCACCTTATCGATGAGGACAATGAAAAGGATCGATTAAGTCACCGATAACTGACGAACTCTTCCTTCTAACCGGGAGTTTTTCCCAGTAAATGTGGACGCATATTAGCTTAGCCACAATGGAGACACTTTTGTGTCCCGCCATACACGAATGTGGGAGGTAATTGAGTAGCCAGGATGAAGCTCTTTTTGTTCCTCCCTCATTACTTTTCTGGTAGCAGCAAAGTCTTCTGATAATTGAGAGCGTGGCCCTTACTACGTCAAAAAATCAAATGAAGATTAAAAATTTCTTCTATTTTCTACAATCGCTGAAACTCGCATTGTCATGGCTTACTCTCTTTCCGTTCCTTGTGATTTTCAGGGCGGTCCAACTAGCCCTAAGCAAACAAATGACCTCTACTTCTTCAACGAAAGCATCTCCAGTCGAACTGCATACAGTTCTTTCCATACCAAAGCAGTGATGGTAAACTCGAGGTTATTGTGCTGAGAAGCCCATGAAAGTAACCGCGCCATCGCCAGCCGCCCGGATGAAAGATAATTTTGAGTAAAGGGACTTCTCAGCTGTTTATTCGCAAGAGGACTTTCTGACACCCTCCACCCTGCACTCCACTTTTGGTACTAGCGGTTCCTCCGTTTCCTCAGCTTTTTCTTCCACTTGCACTCCTCCTCTCTTGCTGTTTTTTCTCACAACAAGGAGGGTGCGTTTGCCTGAGAAGCCTTCTTCCTTTCAAATTCCATAGCTGTCTTCATCAGCAAGTCGATGTTTTTGTTTAGCAACGCCTTTTAGCGGTTTACTTCTTTCACCGAAAAGACTTTTCGTGATCCTGACAGATGGTCTTCTGCAGGCCGTCATAACTATTCCTTGTCGAGACGATGGATGATCGGTGGTGGAGAGTCTGGATGCACTGATTTCAACTTATCGATCTCTTGCTCAGTAGTATTATGCATATTTCGCTAAACAAGCATCTGTTTGACCGGGGCGGACGGGAATGCGTGGTCAGAAGGAAGTGGTGCGCACCTGTGCTCTCGTAAATGATTGACTTCATTTTACACTGATTAGCGCGTTAACCTATTTCG
The DNA here is from genome assembly GCA_013433145.1 of Ascaris suum. Classification (NCBI taxonomy): domain Eukaryota; kingdom Metazoa; phylum Nematoda; class Chromadorea; order Rhabditida; family Ascarididae; genus Ascaris; species Ascaris suum. Next base: position 10,241,185 of record CM024170.1, on the reverse strand, counting down.
TTCTGAATCTTCAGATCTCCCTTTCTACGCTCTCTATCATCTCCACTATTGGATTGTGTTCCCTAGTTATCTGTTGCCTTCTTCTGTCCTTTTTGAGTATTGCTGTAAACAAAGGATTTTGCTTCCTAGAAGTTAGATTGACGCCGTCAGCAATCTGTGATTTTCTTAACTGAAGCATACTCTGACACCTCCGATATCTCATTCGAACGTTAGTTGAGTTTGCTTGAAAAAATTGTGTTACTTTTGTTGGCTGTTTTATTATTAGTCGCCGTTTGATATTCTGAAACTAATCTTGAGTAAGAACGTTGTAAGCAATAGACATGACGTTCATCTATGTAGATAAACCGTCACAGAGATAACACAAGTGTTTGTTATAAATACATACTAGATGCTGTATAACGATGCAAAAATGTATTTAATCACTACATTTCATTACAAAATAGAAAACTTTTTCTATGTTCAATGTAATAAATTGAGCGTTGAATTACAATTTCATCGAAATGGTGTCAGCGGCAAATTAAGAGCAAATTTCAAAAAATATCGGTTGCAATGGAAATTCGTAGCGAGTGCAAAAGGGATAAAACCCTTCGCATAGTGCACATTCTCAACTGTAAGAAGCAATAAATAGTTTTATGATATTATATACAAAACTAAAATTGCTCCAGATGAATTCATGTAAAAATTCAAATTTTTTGATAAAGGAATATTGCTAGGATGTAAAAAAAAGAAATGCTGCAGATAAGAATTATAAGAATAAAAATTTTTGAAATAATTTTCCACGATTAAAGTGAATTACGAAATAGAAGCACAAAGCAAAAGGAAAGTAGAGCTTGTAATTCTCATGTTGTAGGGGAAGTTTCTACACGGCAAAACAATGCCGGAAGAGAAGGGGAAACGCTGCACAACGCACAACGAAACGGCAACACCGCAACGCTTTGCATTGTGTGTGATTTCATTGGTTGCTGTCGAAAATGAATCTGTCTATCTGAGAGGTATGCACTTCCAGGAGACGTCTCTCACCTCTATGCTCTTGTTCGTCTTCCACATGTGCGCTTAGCATTGCACAAAATTGATAGATCATCTGCATGTCGAAAGCTTTTTGCATGATCGCTTTGATGATAGTGCTAATCATTAGTTAATTCTATTTCCTATTAGTTAATTCTATTGTAACTTCTCATCACATCGATCTCAATTAAATAATTTCTTGAGAATTGATAATCTTATCAAATTCACTAAAATATTATACCAACATTGATTATAATAATGGTAAAACCGACATGCTTCAATCTCTTATTTTGATGAACAATGCATATTCGAGGGTTGCAACGAGAATAACGAATGGGAGGGAGGGGGGGAAGGGGGGAGGGTGTTGTTGCACTTGTGATGGTAATTGTTCGATAAAGAATTTTGACTCGTTTAAAATATGGGAGAAAAACAAACAGGATGTCATAAGTATGGTTCATACGATCTCAGAGATGAACAGAAATTTCTAACGAAAAAGTAATAAAAGTTAATTTATCAAGAGGAAGAGCAATGCAAATTTTAAACGCGGTTTTATCTACTTCCCTTTTATGAAGCACTGAGTATATACCAGTTAAATAAGGGCTTTTACTGAATATATCCTCTAAATGCGTATATCAACTGAACGTATCGAATAAATAAGAATGCTTTATTGGGGCCATTATGCGAACTTACATAAGCTTCCGTAGCTACATTTCTAAGAGCTTCCATTTGTCAAAATTCATGAATTCAATGCGCTTTTAATTTTTATACTTCTTGAGCAGTACAGTCGATTAGATGCAGCTGCCTTCTACTGATAGCAATAGATTCCATCAAATTCTAGCATTTGGTGGAATAGAACCTTTGGCATGTTTATGCTTCTACCTTTATGGTATCAACCAATTTCTCCATATTTAGCTCACATGATATTGCTTGAAACTACTTCCTATTTACCAGTAACGAAATAGTTGTACCAAGGTTTCTACTATTTAGAGATAACGACAATCCTCAATATCTTTCGAAAACGCAACCTGGAGGGAAGTAGTATTTAAGCGCACTATTCTTCATAATTCGCCATTTGTTCGGAAATGAACAAGAACCTTCTAAAATCTCACTGAGTGATATAAGTAAGAGTGAGGAAAGATTTTTGAAGAACTTTAGGATCTGTGAGTATTTTCTGCACATCAAATTTTTTATAGACAGGAAGGTTGGCGGCTTGGAAAAGTGCCTGACCAAAATACTTGTTGTTTAAGACGCTCGGAAAAGCGGCATCAACAGCAACGTGGCATGCTTTCTTCCATTCAAAAGTAATGAAACTTCAAATTAGTAACGGAAGAGCATTGAGATTTGTGTATCGACGCATACAACAGCTTTGAAGATTGATAAGTATTTATGGATGCCTATAGGAAATGAAAGGAACCATCACACCACCGCAAAATCGGAGTTGGTAGACAATCCGAATATGAGTCTATGCCAGTGCCTATTTGTTGCCGGTAAAGTTGAAATTCCGGGACGCTTATCATTTAGAGCGATCATGCTGAACATAAAAATGCGAGTCATTTCCGGTCAAAGATCAAATGCAAATATTTCAGCTTCTCTAAATTTCATTTGATTCACTATTTTAAAAAATTCCTACAAATTGCTTCACACATACGCGCAGACTGCTAAGCATCGACGGTCGTAGTTGTTACACTCTAGCAATGAACAAATAAAAAAGTGGCGATAAAGAAAAGCTACGAATTGTTGCTGAAAAAGAAAATCCGACAAAAGCCAGCGGCGATATGCGCACTAACGGACGCACAATTGATGCGTATAACCTTAGCAATGCAATATAAAAAAGCGATGGAATATGCCGATGAAGTTTAGGTATTGTTTACCATATTGGGCGTAGAGAGCGCTTCGATGATGAGTGCAAACGTTTTTTCAATATGAGCCATTTTGTGTGAATCAAACAACGTTTACATTCGGTAGTCCTTTGTAGAGGATTTTTTTTGCATCAACTCGATGATTAATTCAAAACAATGGCCACTTTCTTTTCCACTCTTTATAATCCTTTTCATCGTCTCATATATTGAACTTTATCTCGTCCAAAAATTATATAAATGCCAATCAATTCATGCCATATTCATTATCTCCTTGTTTATCATGTTTTTAAACATTTCTTTACTTTTGACGAGAAATATATTTCGTTCTCTTCCACTAAAGAATGTGGAAAACATTCACGGCAGCCAAAATTATTCATTTTTCACTGGTCATTTGGAGACATGCAGATGCATATGAGGACCCTCTACACCACTCGAGGATTTTGTTGGATTTCGAATTTTGAAAGAACACTCCGTGAATATTATACCGTTTAGCTCAAGAATCTTTCCAACTTAGCACTCACTGCTTAGGATGATCCAACATTTTTACGAGCTTGCTAATCAGGAACAAAATCATCAAACGTCGCAAGATTATCCGCCTAGAGTGAACGCAGCATTCAAATTTGTTCGAAAGAACACCGAATATTATAGATCGAACACAGATGTCGCTAATTTAGATGGCCACTTTCAGTTATTTCAGTGGCCTTACTGTTACATTCTGTCCTTTAATTGTAATTTATTGGACATTATTTACGTAGCCAAAAATGGAAAGTACAACTTTCTTAAAGCATCTTATTTCTACAGCCACTGTAAAATCCAGTTGATTCGGTCAAAGATCTTCGGTCTCTATAGGGAACTGAAAAAGGTCGAATGCTTTGAGGCCAAACAAAATGAGCACACCGCCAAGGCAATCACTACCGTAGAAAAAGCAGCACTCTCTTTGCGAATTCGTTAAGACACTAAGCCTCAACGCGCGTTATTTCTGAAGTCGACGCCTGTGAAGGCAGCCTCAGTGGCCCAACTTTTATATAATAAAAGGATATTAAAAAAGTAACTTTGATGAGTGCAGATCTTTGTATAGTTCATTATGGCAAATGTTTGCAAAACTGTATTTGTTTCAAATGGAATCAATTGCCTCACCTGTGGATCGAACATACTCAGCAATCGGTCTAAATCTTGATCTCTCTCTTCTAATAACCGTCTTCTATCTTCATCTTTCCTTGGTTGCTCTCTTGTTTTTTCATCAGCATGAGCACCTGAAAAGAAAGCATAGTAGTCAATGAGCTTCTTCCTCTTTCGTATATATTGCAGTACATTGGCGAAGGTAAAATTCAAAAGCTGCTTCATCTAGCGGAAATAAAGATCGATAAAGATGCAGCGTTTTTTCATAGTATGACACCAAATCACTTGAACAATGAATCTAATCCGATCACTTCCGCTTAACATAATATCAGTACAGCAGGGAAATATGCAAACCTGAAGTGCCTCCAGAACGGGCCTCCTGCTGCACCGTCGCATGATTTCCACACGATGCTGATCCTTAAATATTGATGTTTCGAATTTGACCACAAAAGCAAACTTATTCACTACAAAAAATTGATTTATTTCAGCTGATCGCTTTCGTTATTGCAGTCTTCTTAGCCAGTGCATTCCTAGAGATGATAGTTTAAAGTGAGCCAGATTTTAATGAAAGACCTATAAGATTGAGGGTAGTCATTTTTAGCTGCAAAAAGACGCATTGCAAAACTACATCAAAAAATTGACCGCAACTTCATGTTTTGAGTAACCACCGATCTTATGATAATCTTCAATCAGCCAATCAGCACGATCGGTTCCATAAATGCTCAAATAATATGGAACAACAAACCCTATAATGCATTCGTTCTTTCCTATCAACAGTCCACGTGTGAGGATCCAGAGAATAGTTCAAGGTCGTGGTGTATTTGATGTTTTTTATCGCTCATGACTGTCAATGAGCCAAGCGAGCATTGTTATAATGTGCTTTCTTGGTTCGTCTATTATCACCGTTCTATCATCGGCATCACAACAAATAATAGATACGCTCTTAAGCCTGGTTGATGTCATCTAGTGCAATCGATTCCATGGGGTTATAGATGTCATCAAGTGTTATTGACAGCGTGAGGGCATGCTTGACCTCTTTCGACGAAGTGCTTCGATGATTAACAGAAAGCGACAAACCAATGAAAGCAATAATGCACCTTCATTCCATCATTACTTGCCTCATCAGTGCACACTTTTCGCACACTTGTTGCCCACCTACCCTTCATTCTCTCCCCCCTCCTTCCATCAAGATTACATCATATGCTAATTCAAATTACCCAATATCCAATATGCGCTATAATTACAGCAATCTGAATACATACAGTATTCTTTGAGCCGTAAGTGAGTCACACATGTGGGACACTCCAAGTGCATGAATTATTTAAGAACAACTTGAGAAGAAGATTTTCACACGTGACAATCAATGAAAATAAGTAAGAATTCATGAAAGAGAAATTGACACGGTATTCACTTTTATGAATTCACTGATAGACGTCGATGACGCATTTTGTATTTTGGTTGAATTGAAAACCGTCTATCAAAAATTTGTTTTTTTTTTAATTTCCTGAACGATGCAGAGTGCAAAATCGTTCGAATAAAATACATGCAATTTATTAGGTACTTTTAAATGGCTGAAACGATAGGATCAATTTTACTATTTGCATAGGTATTTATCATGGGATGAACTATAGGTTTATCAGTCGTTTAAGTGTTGCAGCAATTGAAATAGCCGACTATCGGCAATCTAGCCATTATGAATTTGTAAATGTGTTTTTGCAAGGATCGTATCAAAATCTAAAAAGTTAGAAATGAAAAAAAAAATTTCAAACTAATCTTGCAACAATGGAAATGAAATTTTGAATGAAAGAAAAGAAATAAAACACAGGCGCATAGTCCATCGTTCATAAATTTTATTATCAGTTACGAATATCGCTACGAACTAATAGCTACTTTTGATCTTCTTAGATGGTGTAATTTACAACTTTATCGTAATTTCTAAGGCGGATGCAAATATATGACAAACATTGATCACAATTTTGAGATGACCGCATTTGCATATATGATTGAATAAATAATATTTTTGAGGACAGGATTCCTTGATGCTCTTTGATGACTTAAGACGATCTAACGATGACTTAAAAATACAACGCTTATGAGAATTTCTTTCACATTTTTTGAAGAATTTCATGTTTAACACAAGTGAGCAAACTCGAAAAGAATCGTTGTTGCCGTAGATGACATGAAAAATATTTCGCAAGTCGTTCTTCGCAAATCCCTTTTCATCGATGAGAATTTTATCCACCCCACTATGGCATAAATATTTCTCTTAATATGCTTGAATAATTCCGCAAATATAATAAACATTGATACTTCCAGGTCGTCTACGCATGAACCATTTCCTTTTTTCTAAATTTATTTGCCGTCACTTCACAAGCAAAACAGGCGTTGTTTTCCTTCGTTCTACCTACATAAATGCAAATTGGAATTGTTTATCTTAGCGATAGATTATATCCTTTACTTCCCCATCATAAATAATTTTTTGCAAATTGCAAAACATTGTATTTTAGATGCCTTCTGGTTAATAATCAATGTAGAGATAGTTTTTCCCTTAATTCATACTTCTACATAAGTAATCAGATCGGTTTTTGCAATGGTTTTCATTTGTATAAGAAATTGAGAGATTTTCTTGCTCTTAGCTATTTCAAGCATTTGTTGCAGTAGAATATATTTCGGAGATTTTTCAGAATTGCAATACTTCAATTGCAATATTTGCTTTTACAATGAAACTGTAGTCAAATTTTTTGCAGAAATAGAGAATTGATTCCATTGCAATATTTGAAAAATATTTTCAAAGAATGCAAATGATAATTCGCATAATTCAAAAATGCCCATATATTTGTGTGATAATTTATAGCTGTTACCTCAGCAGCTTCCACTTCATGTATTCGGACATGAAAAAAAAAGTCGGACTTTCCTGTGGCGCAAATATAGGTGAAACATTGTGAAAATTATGATTATTATGATTAGCAATGAGTCTACTTTATTAATCTGCAAAAAGAAACAGATGATGGTAAGGTTTTTTTTAAACCTCTGTATTTTAGTGGGTTATTTTTTGAAGTTTTATGAAACTTTCCGCAGTTATAAAGAACTTGAAGCTTGCAGCGCTATTTCCACTACAGAGAACAGCTTTCCGCAGCAATACCTTCTTTTGTCGATCACTTCCATTTTTGAATCGTTTTTTAGTTTTGTACTGATATAAATGCATGGTTCAAATGACGACCTCTTTGATATTGCCTACGCAATAGCAGCAAGTTGCAGAAAAAAAGTTATTATGGACAGCTAATGAGTCTAAGTATTCCCTTGATAAGACCGACAGTCAAATTAACGAATATTCGTTGAGTTAACATATGCGAAAATTGACAACAGGAAGCAGCAATTTTTGAAAATTTTTGAAAATGTGAGCAAAATGCGAGGAATTTTCAAAATCATGCTAAACAATTTATTAAATCAAACACTTTCTCTTAGGCAATATTTTCTGCACCTTATTGTAATGAACTGAAACCTACCTGTTATTTTCTGCTTAATAATATTTTCGTCAATAATTCCAAATTAGGAGGGTTTGAAGCGGAGATGTTACATTAAAGGAGCTGGAAAAAACCTCACGAAAATCTAGAGTATCCCATTTTGTATGAAATTCGATAAGTTTTTATCCACACTATTTTTGTATAGCTTTTTGGTTATCGCTAAATGAAAACTCTTTTTTAACCCTTATTTATATAAAAATGTTGCTTATTTCTGCTCATAATGGGCTAACACTATACGACGCATTCACTTAGAAATGAGTAACATTCCTCATATGCGTTAGCAGCATGCTACCGCATGAGAGGAACGGAGGGAGTGAACAGGGGAAGGGAGAGGGATAAATGGCATTTTAGTCTTTTAGGCTTTCCTATAAATTTGTTCACGAGAATCAACACAAAACAATAAACATACATATGACATGGCAAGCATGGCCACTCGATTGGTTCTTACCCCTTAAATTGTGGTCTGACATAATGTATAACAAACTGAACAAATCTTGCCTTGTACTTACTGTGCACCAATAATGAAGTCACTACAATTTCTTGCTTAAAAAAAACAAAGTAATCCGTACATAATGATCATTTTATGCACTAAGCAGAGAACAAATCGACAATTTTCAAAAAAAAAAAAAGAGCCTCGAAGTCGGTTATCAGGAAAGGACGAAGTGTGAACGCCGGAAATAAGAAGTGAAGCTTAAGAACCTTTCTAAACAATTTCCGCACGGCTATTCATCTCCCACCTAACCCAAAAATCAAATAAATAAAGGAAATGCTACATAGTTGGATAGTATTTTAAATGTGACTTAAAAATCATTGTTTGGAATGATCTTATGACCAATTTCTTATATTATTTATCACTTCATTTCTTGCTTATTGCTCGCCTTTTCTTCCTATCAATAGATATTTGCTCTCTTTTTTCACTTTATTTTGCTCACATTTTTCATTTATTTGCACTCAGAACCACTTGTCTCTCTTATCCATACACTTTCTTCTCAAACTTTCGATTGAGGAAATTCTTTTCAAAAATATTGTTGTCTTATATTTTGCGAACATAGTGTTTTTATAGGCTATGTAAATATGTCACCTTAACAATTATACTATGGAAATAAGCACTACTTTACTCGTGATGAGCAAGTTAAGAGATAATGAAGGTGTTAAAATCATTGCAAGTACAATGCGGCAAAAGTTGTGCTTAGGGATGAGCAAAGTTGGCGTAGTACAAGTACCCTTCTCTAAACATATATGATACTCTTTGCACGTGACACTGGGCCCAATTTGCTCCGTGCTCACATGCGCAATACAATTACAGATGATGACCTCATCAATGCTGCTCCCAATTGCGTCACATGCAAACACACATCCACCCACATGTTTCACATACCGAGCTCTTAAGAGCAAACCCTACATGTAGTCCTAGAACTAGAGAATCGTTTCAGAAATTGTTGCTATAAGGAGCCTTGGAGACCCTTAGAAATCAATGTTTACCCATGAATAGGACGATAAGGTTAGGTACAACATGAATAATCAAACGCTCAAACGTGGCTATTAAGATGAGATCAAACCAGGCACAACATTCTGGCATCCTTTTTGGCTCTAGAAAAAGTACAACCCCAAATGTTTTTGCATGTAAAAGCCTTCCCCTCATGCGACGTTTGCCAATAACTCGAAGCAAGCGAATAGGCTTTTTCCTGACTTGACGCATAGCATATATGAAGCCTAAAAAAGCAAGGTGCTACTGTAAAACACTTCTGCGAAATGTGGTCCTCCGTGCATATATATATATATATATATATATATATATATATATATATATATATATATATATATATATATATATATATATATATATATATATATATATATATATATATATATATATATATATATATATATATATATATATATACATATATATAAACTATATGTATGTGCACTATATTATACATACATATATATATATATATATATATATATATATATATATATATATATATATATATATATATATATATATATATATATATATATATATATATAGCGAATTTTCTTAGCATAAAGCGGTTTTTGTATAAGGCGGATTTTTGCCTAGTGTGGAGTATGACGTGGGAAGACATTAAGGGGAAAAGGGATCAAAGCTCCTGACCACTCACTTTCTGGGCAAATGCTCTAACAGATAAGCAAGTACACTCGTTTTCGTCCAGCATTGCCCTCTTCCTGAAATCACACGAGCTGAACTGCATATGTAATGCACCAATCATGATGAGCTCGCAACGCCAGCAATTGCAGTAGAATAGACATCACTTATAGAAGTGTCCTCACCTGACCAAGACTGGTCGTTGGTAAAGAAGTTATGGCAGTAGAGACAACATGAAGTGAGCAACATCCCACGACTACTCTTTCATTTCCCTGAAGGGTGCGTCATTACTGTACTCTTTAGGATAAATTTGTACCTACCGCACAAAGCCATAACTAGGATTGTGTTCTATGAACAGGTTGGTTATCTTTTTCTCAGAGTGTCTAACTGTGAGAGATTAATCGATCCACCAAACCTTCAATAAGGGCCACTCCAAGCATCATGGCCTATCCTTTTCTCAACAATATATGCATATTACATTGCAACTTTCCGTCAGATTTAATTATCATACGATGTGCTAAAAAAATATATTTATGTCAGTAAATTTTTGCGTTAGCAATTTTCCTTTGATATTACCTACAAAATCCTATGAGAATACTCCGTACGTTATGCTCTCAAATTAGAACATAGATCGCAACGTTAATGCTTGTATGAATTTAGTTGAACAAGTGAGTTTTTTACTTCCAATAAGCACAAATACGATGCTCTTTCAATCAGCTATCTTCAATGCACTTTCATGAATCTTTGAAACGTGTTTTACTAACGTCAGTGATTGTAATTAGGGCACTAGGCACTAATTACAAATAGTGCCTTAACATAGCAACCTCGTTTGTTCAACTGTCCGTTTTATCTTCTGTGATATCTTATTTTGCCGTAATAAACAACACTGGCGGAACATAACAGATTTTTTCGCTATAAATTACGGAAGCCAACGGCATTTCAAAGCGGCATTTCAAATTCACGATTAGAAAATTTATAATGAGGAGAAAAATTTCGCATATGACTTCCAATACCCGAGTATTCACCGAAATCCAGCTAATATCTCACCATATATCCGCCCTCCTCCTACCCATTTTTTAGGCTCGATTTATTCACGTTCACCAAATCTATACGCATTTTGAGATGTCACATAATTTACCTATGCATATTTAGCTCCAAAAGTGCTGCAGTATGATTGAATAACGAGTTTTCTCATCTGGTGCAGTCAAGCGGCAAGTGTCACCAAATAGCACAAGAGAGATTAATTCACTGTTTTGGATTAATGAAACAAATGCTTGGATTACTGGGCTAATTGGTGCAAAACTTATAACTTGCTAACCTTATGACACATTGCTAGCTTCTTCTTAGAGCTTTTTGCTAAACCTCGCAAAATGGAGGACAACAGCGGACAGTCGAATTGCTGCTGTGCTTTTTTTAAACAATGGACGAACATAAACAAGCATGAAACGAAAAATGAAATGCTCAACAATGGTGAAAGGTACGGATATGCATAGTCGAATAGAGAGCACAAACTCACAAATGATAAATAATTTATGTGCCACCTTTATGGATACCGTAGAAAATTTGAGGAACAAAGGATGTTTTTGAAGGAGCAATTTGCGCTCATAGAGTCTTTCTTTATAGATAGAATATCCTAGAACGATTCTATGAGGACTTTTATGTTTCGCTTTACTTCGGCATATCTTGTAGATGTCCACCGAGGCACAGAAATTAGTTACAGCTGCATATGGCAAATTGAAGTTGTCTTTTCTCGAACGATTCTGAATTGCTAAATTTAAATAGGGCCTCTTCTAAAAATTGATAGTTGTTGCGCTCGTTTAAACACCTCTTCCCAAAGATCCAGGATTGGTACATTGAAATATGCCCATATATATCTCTTCTCACTATTTCAAAAAAAATGCGCTGAACCTTAAGCCGCTATCCTTCCTTAGGGAACGATTCCCGTTCAAATAAATTTCGTCCCATTTCAGAATTCATGAAATTTAAAAAATACCTTCAATACGTGACGATGAGGGTTCCGATGATGCGAAAGGATCGTCCATCGAGAGATGAATGTCGTCACAAAACAACCGCTCTCCCTTAAACTACATTAGTTAGTTGATATGTTTGGTTAAACTCAGCTAATATTTGGCCAGAATTCAGCTTGGCCATTCTCTACTAGAATTTAGAAAGCTGGAAGGTTCGGCTGTCATTATTCAGATAGGTGACACCATTAGAACCTCAGGTTGTTTACCCCCTCACTGCCACTGCTGATGATCGATAAAAAGTTCTATTGTTACGCGAAACAGAAGAAAGTAACCCTAATGTCCCTTTACGACTAATAATTTAAGCAACTCAAATAACTGTATAAATTTCACCTGAAATGCTTTCCCATGCCATTCTAGGTCACCTACAACGTCGTCAAACAAACGACGAAGCAAAATAACGGTTCCCTTTTGCCATAGCACGATTAGCGCATTTGGCAAAATACCTCATAACCCAAGAACACTCTAGTTCTCAAAAGACTCCATAAGGAAGCCTTTGGCAGTTAAAGAACCCAGGAGTGGTTAAACATTTGACAGCCTTCTTTAATGGGCGTAAACCTCATGAATCCCTATGCAGGTTCATAACAAAAGATCAACATTATGGTTTTTTGACATCCTAGTTTAAGCTTCTCAAAGCCGACAAATCACTGTGAATAACCTTTAAAATTAAAAGTTTGTTTATAATACTGCGGTAATTATTTGGCGATAAACTTCCAGTGTAGAGTGATCTATATTTTACAGTTTTATATTTGTTCACAGAAACAACAAAACTTACAGAATAACCTTCGTCAGCAAAAGTGTGTCGAAAAAAATTAGTGGAATCAGCGTGGGTGCCGTCTAGTGATTCCGTTACAGATGATTCCGTCGAAGATAATGTGGCGTAGTTGAACGATTGTGCAAAACCGTTGTGCCGACCATCGTAAATTACCGGAGGTTTTACACTTACACACAGCGTTTCTCTATTACTCTGCAAAAGAAGATTTTAGGCTATCCATATAAGCTGACTTCCTTATAGGTTAAAATAAGGAATAATTGATTTTGTGAATGATTTGATTCGTTTATTGAATCAGCAAATATCGAATAAAACTAGCAGTCATGTAAATTATAGCGAGAAAGTGAATTGATTCGATTTAAATATTTGTGCTCTTTGCACAACCAATGAATCCTCCGCTTCAACGAATCTAGTGACGCTCGTTTAAGAATCCGTCCTAGAGTCCTACCTAGAACATCTGATTTCGTTGGGATTATGTTTTGAATAGTTGAAAGACATTTTATGCTTATTGCAGTAGCCACACAATAATGTCTTACGTGTGCGTCTTGTATATGTGTACTTTTTCTGCTCGTAAAATCTTCAAACTGATTCTATGAAAAAATTGCAAACCGCTCTTAGGAGGTTCAGAAAATTTCTCTTCTTTTCTTATTTCTCCTTTTTTTCGCTGAAAATTTAGGAAAATTAGAAGTTACTTAACCGCTTACAAGAAGAAAACCTCTGCATCAAGAGTTTTATAGGCGGGCTTTGCCGATATGGTGAATACTTTCAACGTTTACTTGGTAACGTCGCAAAATACCTCTACCTATGAATTTTTACAAAAAAGTAGCATCTCGTCTTATCGGACAAAAAAAGATGATCAATTTTAGGTGAAAATATTCCCAAAGCAATTTAGTATTTTTCATTCTCATAACAAGTTTATCACTTCATGCAGCCTCATAACGTTCTTCGCGTTCTGTTGTTCATCTATACGATCAGCCATCGGCAAGAAAGGATCGCATGAGATTTGTTTGTGAAAGCCGAGTGATCAATGAATCTTAGACTGCTAACCCCTGCATCGAAACGTGTCCTGACTGCGACCGCCGATGATATCAGTGATATGCGATGCTTGAAGCGCAATAATGATCTACATAATTAGTACGTCGCATCTTTGTCGGGTGCGCTGTGAATTTTATTTTAAATGCTGATATGATAACAGTGAGAACAATTATATTATAGTATATAAGCAGACAATAGGATGCGCTAGATGCAGACAACCCACGTCGTTAGTGAGAACTGCTAGCAACCTGAGGATCGGCGCAAGTGAAGCAATGCACCGATGACTCGAGACTTTCGGGGCACTGTTGAAGCAGCATTGTATCGTGCTTATACGAACATCGCAATTATGCAAAGTTCGTCGACTCGTCTGGAAAAAGGGAGCAATTAGCCTTCTTTATTGATGTTGCTTTAGGATGACAGTTTCACTGACGACGAATTTCCACAAGAACGAATATGCTAGAAAACCTGATGTGATATCGATAGCTGCATGCTGTCTACTTCATTCCATCAGATATGCCCATGTAATAATTAGGCGAAATAATTAATGCTTACGTGTTTTTATTCCTGATCACTCCCACAGATTTTCTTTAAGGAATCGCTTTTTTGTGATCCCATTGGTGCAAAATGAAAAACCTCATAAACATAAAAGGCAGACACTTTTTCCGCATATCGATTATATACAGTTTTGTTCGAAATTGATAGTTCAATGTAAATTATGAAATATGATGTGAATTAATGGGCTACATCTACCAAATTTCACTGCTGTCACTTAGGTTATTGCCGAATTGAAACTGCTGAATAGACAGACATAATTATGCTTAGGCATCGCTACGATATTGCAAGAGCAAATGTGCGAAGCGCATATTAGGGGTTGCTCATAGTATATAGCACTGATAAAGTACTGAAGGCATTGAAGAATACACATAATGAATAACCGTTTACCTTGAAAGACGAGGAGATATTCACAAACTTTTTCGGAGGGAATTTATATTTGAGACAGTTGATAGGAGGATGCGCAATCTCGGCGCTAAACTCGTCTAGAACATCGTTCCCTTTTATTAACGAATTATTACTATCTTCGAGTTGAGAGGACTGCAATTAACTGCAGTAATGAAGTTATAGAAGAATTTCAGTTCGGAGTTGTTCCATCGTTGATGATGACCGTTGTTATAACAAGAGAAAAGCAGATCGACGCTGCGATGAGATGAGTATATCTGAGCGAATGAAATAAATGGTAACAATGGAATTCAAAAATTATTTCGCCCATTTAGGTTAATCAAACGTCAGGGGGCATTTTGAATAAATAGAGACACTACAATTATAGCAACAGAATAAGAATGACGTCGATCGAATCGACATAGGATGAAACAAATATACAGGAAAATCACTCGAGATTATTCATTAAATTATTACCCTATTAGGCTAAATGTATGCAATTGTTGAATTTGTTTCGCTCAAATATACTTATGGAAAACTGTAATGAAAAAGATTTTCCATTAGTTCGACAAATCAAAAAAAAACCATTACTTACTAGGCTTGTGCCTAATTTTACATATGCAAATAAAACATAATGGTTGTAATTTGCATATTTGTAAGAGAATAATACAGGTGTCCTCCGTTGAATAACGTACCGTTCAATGGCCATTTTGCTTGTTTTGTCTCACGACAAATTTAGCTGTCTTTTAAGGTAAATGTAGAGCTAAGCACTAACGAGTAACAGAATGGAATATGAGACAAGAAAAGAAAAGATGATACGAACAATATCACGCTGATACACTCTTATGTGGGAATTTAACCGCGCTGAAACAGCAACAACAGTAACGATAGCCCTGACTCTAATAATGGAGATAAACACTGTCACCGACAGATAGATAGTTACTAAATTTCGAGAACATCACAACTAGAAGACGTTATGTTCATAATTGTGCTGTATTATATAATGATTAAGTAGTTGACTGCACTACAACTGAGTGCAATAATTCATTAAATGTGTTCACTACATGAAGTAGACATGATCTAGGCTGGTGATTTGGGTCATGAAGTAGACAAAATTGCTCGGTAGCGCGGCTATACAGTTTTATCAGTCGCGGGAATACAGCATCATAGGTAAATATTTTGGAGCAAAACTTTGAGATTAAACTCAAAGCTCGCGCAAATCCCATTGAAATGGGTTGCAAGTCCAGTGCCACTCATTTCCGAATCGACATCTAGTGAAATCGCGTCTTCAAGCCTACTCTACAGCTATCAGTTTCTGGTACTTAATGGAGAGTGGTTAAAAGCTCATGGCCAAGAAAACAGATCATGGAATACTACCAACTAGCTTAACTTAACAACTTGTTTTTGAAGCAGTGCTCATGACAGCAAGTTGCTTCATTTTCTTGCCTTGTTTCTTTGCTCGCATTTCTTAAAAAAGTCAAATCAGTATAAGCACGCAGTGCCATCGCCCAAAGTTTTTGCATAAAATTGCGCTGCGCATTGTTATGTGCTAGTCGCAGCAATCCACTTATAGTAATCACATACTGGTAACTGTAGAAAATAAATCCAGCAGGAAAGAGCCACATAGAATAGAGTACAGCCACAATTTGAAAGATCAGCCAAGATTTAAAATTTTTCAAAGACACCACTGTGGTATGCTTTAAAACCCATGGATGAGTTTTTCTAGCTAAATCTCTCCTGAAACGCCCATTATCAAACACTTTCATGCTAATAAAACCCACGGCTGCAGAATTCATTTGTGAGGTCAAAAGCCTCTTTGCATCTTCGATCATCAGCAGATTTCTTGCAGCGCGGATCTCTCGGATTACACTGAATACATAAAGGAAAAGGCCTGAATTTAACGAATATTAAGCTGGATAAACATAGTTGCGTAAATCTCGAAATCATTTACACAATAGAATCTACATCGATAGTGGTACTAAATCCGTAAATTTTATCCGATTGATATAGTTATTTTTATTAGCTATAATTAAGGGAATCGATGGTCTATTGGGACGAATTCCGCAAAATTTTCAAAAAAATTCACATAGAATTAAAATTAAAAAATCTGAAGTATAGAAAATCTCAGCCGACACTTTACCATAATAATCATCGCATTGCTTTCATGAGCTCTAAGCGGTGACATTTGCAATGTGAATGACTTCAATGAGTGCCATCATAAGGAAGACCGTAAGAAAAGGTCGTCAAATTGAATGCTATAAATTATGCATCTAAGAAAATGCTATAACATTTTGCATTTTTGGAAAATTCAACAACGAAAATAAAGATAACGAAGTCTTTTTCCTCAATTTTTAATCTCTAACAAGATTCGACGATACAGTCGACAAATGATTGCAATCACCAAGAAAATTCCAAATTTAAGGAGAAATCCCTTCTCGTGCCATGCTAATTTTAATAGGAGAAATAGGTTTTCAGGACATTTATTCGATCTCTATAAAGAATGTTGTTTTAAAAAGAAGCCAACAACTAACAAGAGGTCAACGTCATCATGGTGAATGTTGAAATTTTTTTGTTATAGCATTTTTTTAAATCCGTATACTGTTACCATTGTATTTATTGTTCATTTATCAGTAACATATTTTATCACCTTTTCTATACTTTTACTATTGTATGATTAAGTGAATAAATAGTAGTAAAATATATTACAATTCTTCTATTGAATACGGGATTTTTCGCTTTTTTGAGGAAAAAATAAATAAATGCAATTATTGATCCCTGAATGAACCTCACAAATACGACTATGAAAAGATGAATTCAAGCAGAAATTCATTCAGAATTATTTCCGTGTTATTTTTTTCACAGGAAACGAGGATAAATTACTTGCAACAACATCCGCCCACCTTAAGCATCATGTTAAAGAGTGTAGAATCTATGATAGCAGATGGTGGCGTAAAACAAGAGAATTTAAAAAGCCTCAAAGCGACATTTGTCATCGATAGAGAGCATATAAGATAGGGAGAATTTAAATTTAAATCAGTTTAGAGTATATTATTTGTTGGAGTCAAAAGAGATATTATCGGGAAGGAGTAGAACTAAAATAAAAACTAAAAAAAATATATAACATATTTTATATTTGAGAAAGAAAACAACAAATTTTAAGTGTTTATGAAAAACTCCTTTAAAGAAGTAAACTATTTGCACAATTATAGGCATACGACCGGGTAATAAAGTTCAAAAATAGATTGCTGCATAAGTTAAAAGATTCATCTAGTTAATTAGCATATTGCTCTTTGAATGCAGTTCAACTCATCATAATGGTTAATTTTTATCGTATCATAAACTATATTCATTAGAAAGCATATGTTCAACCCACATCAATTAGAATTTCTCATTTACAATATTTTGACATGCTGCTTTGGCGCTTGAATTATAAAATGGCTTTGAATACCCAAAATTGCACGCCTCTAGTTTATTAGCTTCCCTTATCCTCCTTCCTCTCCCACATTTCGCCCATTAATTTCTCATATACAGTAGAAGCCGATGATTCAGAAAATCCTCATAATAAAGAGTTTGAGTTAAAAGGACCTTTCTTGTAGTAGTTGTAGTATAGTGATGTTAATGCTCGATTTAAAAAGCATCATGGTACATAAAAAGGATTACCGAATAAAGTTGCAAAGTTCCACCTGTCCGGTTTTTGATGAGAAGTGAAATCACTTATTCCTCACATCCATATTATCGCTAAATTATTCAGAAATTCATAGTAGAGAATATAAAAATGCACACGTTAATTTTGTTGTTTTATGTCTTCAAAATTTTTTATAACATGACAAAAACGATTCTAACAGAAAGAAACATTCTGTTTTGCACAAAGTATTCCATATTTTCTCGATTTAACACTTTGTAAGTAAGCCCTTATTTCTCTTGAAAAAAAAAACCATCTTTCTTGTTGGCACGTTGTCCTTTTAGTTCGCTATGAAGACCCCGCTTTATCAGCAGACATTCGCGCAGCTTTAATGAATGCATTCCTATGATCATATCCCATCAACAAAATTCTGTTTCATCACCGTACGGACGCATTTCAAAAAATTCTGTCCTCAATACTGTCAATTGCACTTTGTGACGCTTTTTAACGGCTATGAAATCTTGAGGAATTTATGCCCACTGTTATCAGTTAGCTTTGTATGACTGAATTTATAAACCCCTAAGACAGCAATTCATAAAAAATCGCCCATATTGTCTCTTTTTTGAATGTAGATCTATGTTTTGATAAATTGTTTCATAGGTTTGTTCGTTTGTTTTAAATCATTTCTTATTTAGATGGGTACATATGGATAGGGAAGGATAGCAAATTCTTCTCCGTCAAAGAAAATTGCAGTGCGCAGATTAGCGAATCTCAAGAGAAAATTCCTATTACCTAATAAGTAATGACATGTTGTTCGGAATCAGTAGGAAGATACATACATTGGTGTCGATTATTTCATTATAAATATCACTTTCCTAGGAGCGCATTATGTCTCATCGAGCACACACAAAAACATCATTTATTATCATCGTTTGTGCCCATTGATTAAAGCATTCTTGGATTTGGAATTAAAAAACAAACACACAATAATATAGACAAAAACCGGGAAATATATCGGCTAAAGGAAAACATAAATGATTAATCCTGATAAGTAAGCGAAATAACTATGTGTTATACATCACTTGAAGCGTTTTCAGTTTTCACTCGGTTTTCAGTTTTAAAGAAATTACGATGCTTCGAATTTCTGTTAACGCAAACGAATAAGCGTTTCCTCAATTACACACATCGTGTCATTTAGCTTTATTGAAGTTCTTTCTCACATCTTTCATATTTACGATTATATTCAGTTGTAATTTTAATTAATAAATGCCCTATTGGCTTTGTTTTGCGAAAAGTTGGTTATATTTTACTATGAAAATATTGATGAAAATAACCGTTTTTCAACAACCATTATTTTAATAAGTACGACTACAGTTGTACCGCTGCAACCACAAAACGATTAGTCATGCTCAGTTGGAAGTTTTCGTGTTGCACTTATTTACTTTACATACTTTAATGTCGTATTTGGCCTAATTAAGAAAGTGATAAGTGAGCGCTTAACTAATTCATAATTATCGATTTAGTTTAACTCTCAGATTTATAATAATCCTAATCATCATCGTTCTTTTGAAAAACCATCTAATTAGCAATTGCTCAACATTGCAGCCACTTTCAAAGTGGATTTCAAGTTCTTTCTCAAGTTTTCTCTACAGCATCATTGTGTACGATCACACTAGAAAAGTGTTGCAACTAAAAACTTGTTCCACCTTTATTAAAAACTCAGCGACTTGTTCCATCGATACAAAAATTGAATGACTTCATCCGTTGTTATCGAAAACTAAGTGACTTTCCTAAGCAAGCTAGTCGCGTTACCATATTTACTATATTTGAACCATATGAAGGGCACTGATTGCATAAAAATGATGCACTCTGAGAAGTGTAGAAAAGTTCGAGCGGATACAAATACACCCGCTTGCTGCAAATCGTTAGAAGCAGCTCACGAAACAGCAATCTTTTGAGTGAACCGTCAGTGGCACATAGCATGTGCGTGTATGGACGTGCACTTCGGATTTATTATGATAACATGCATCAATATCGCCTATAGACTTTACTAAATGAAAACATCAGTGAAACGATATGAGTCTAATAGTATCCCTACTTAAGTCGATAGGTAATTATGCGAGTCATTCGAGGAATTAATTCAATTATCACTGTTTCCTTAACAATGCACTCGTAGGACAATTAGTTTAGACAACATTGAATTAAACTATGCTACAAAGGAAGATTTTATACCGCAAATATAATTTATTTTCATATAATAATAGAAAATTTTAAAAAAACAGTGAGAAATTATTTGTTTGCAATAATCTCGTTAAATGCTATTGCAAAAAAAAGCCTTATATTCGTCACTTGAAGTTGCTTTCACTATAATATTTGATGTGAACGCGAATTTGCGATTGGGAATACCTTCTTACGTCATTTACATAGTTGTTGCATTATGTTAAGACAAAATAACAGCCCATTTTGAAGTCAATAATCACATATATTATCCCGTTAAGCGCTACTCATCTTTGAATGAACAGCTTCATTCGGTTAAATGATCGCTAAATGATTGATTAAAATGCTGTACAAATCGTTTAGTACGATCGTAAATTTTGAATGTTTTTCACCTTATTGAACCTATAAATAACTATGTTTAGGGAATAGCTATGTGGATAGGCGATTGCTAAAACGAAGTAGACAACTGAGAATCCTATATCCATACTGACTTCTCAAAACGCTCTATACGATATTTTTGCTCATAGTAAAGGCGAATTTTCTATGGGATTTGGAAATTTGCAAAGCGATATTGCAATTGTATAATTCCATGATAAAATTCTATGATAATTTTCTACAATACTGCAAACTGATAGCTGTAAATAGTCGAACCAATTACATCAATTCTGCCAACTAAACAAAACCAACTCGAGAAGGACTGATCAAAATAAGCAGTAATCCATAGTTACCGCATCAGAGCATCTTCAAAGCAATATAAAACCCAACTAGACGTCGGACTACACAAGAAAAACAACATTACTTCTCACAGTATTTGCATTTCTAATCTACAGCAAGTAATATGGTTAGCAGTTCAGCAAGCAGAATTTCAGCGTAGTATGTCTGTAATTGCTTGATCTCGAAGTTATCAGTTTCTGCACGAATCCAATCAGACGAAGTTGATATAGAAGTAATGAACTGAATCAGATCTGAAAACGGGTCGGAAAGCGCATTGCTATCGGGCACTTAGCAGGAGGCACCGACCCACTCGGAACAGCATCTGCGCTATGTTCGCAAATGGGCTCATATCAACGTCTTTATACTCTTCGCATGACGCGAACCCATGCGCTTACGTCATCTGTTGAATACCCCGGGTTGACGGCTACGAATCTATATGAAGCGGACATGCCTGGTTCGTGGGAGCAAATCAACGACAACGTGCGTGTTCTTACGCGCCTCACGTAGACCTCGTGGCAGCTAGCTGGCTCTGTCGGCAAGCTGCCGCGTGTTTTCAATGCTTGACTAGGTTGATTACATGACGCTATTCGTCGCGCCTACTTCCTCCTCGTTCTCTCTCTCTCTAGGCATTTTATGATCGCGCCATCCGGCATATCCTTACGTTCTCGCATCCTCTAACATCTCTAATAAGAGTGCAAACAAAAAAAAAACGCCCTGATCTTGGCGTTTACAGGCTACTTTTACAAAGAACAATTGTCTTACACCCTCTCCTCCCACTCTTTCATCGACTAATTAACCTCTCGAAACGCATAAACGTCGATCTAATTCTACCTAAGCAATGAGCTGTGTGTACGATAGCAATAATTATCGTGAACAGTGTGCCTTGAATCGGATCGAATTAATTCTAGTTGATTGAGTCCATTGATTAGATGATTACGTTTCGTTAAATGCACAATCGCTTCATGCATATTCAACTATGAAAAGAGATATTGAAAAGAGATTAAACACACCATATGTAACCGATCGACAATTATTGGACGGGAAACCTCCTTCTAAAAACAGAGCGAAAAAAAAACAGGTTTTTAGAGAATGAAAGAACATATGAGAAAAATTAACCATCAAAGTTTAAATACTCCTCAAGAAGAAGTGAAGACACGTGTTACTATGAAATAAAAACTGCGAGAGTAAATAACTATAGCCTGTGATTCGAAAAAATGGCTAAGAACCAGGAATAGATTGAAGTAAGTAAGTAAGTAAGTAATTAAGAGATTCAGGGAGCGGTATCACATCTAATCTAGTAAAATGATGAATTTAGCACCGTTGTATATATGTATATATGTGGCATTACCATTCTTGGCAAGTGCATTCGATCGAAACCAGTTAAAGATCACATTGCGCGTACAAATCAATCGGCTGTAGGTGCAGATTAGTTCTTTTTCACTGTGTTCTTGATGTGCGACTTTTTGCGCATCAGAGTGTATTTGCATATATAGTTTATTTTTCTGTGAAATCTCTTGAATAGATTTTGTTGCGATTGTTGCAGACATGCACAAGAAACAATTGCTTTAATAAGCAATGCTTAAGTTGATTGTTTGACTTTCGTTATTTCTTCGTTTATTCGAAATTACTTCTCTTTTCGAAGAAATCAACAAATGAATTTCTAGCGAGTTGTGCCAGTTGAATTTGAACTTACTCGTTGGCGCAAACGACATAGCGGTAAAAATAGTGAAACGATAAAAATCAGTTAATTTGAATAAAGTAATTAAGTGAGTAAAATTAATCAAAAGAGGCATGAAATGAATAAGCACAGCACTAATACGTGGGAAAAAATAACTCACTGATTATAGAGCAATAAATGACACCTAAGCAGTTTCTATTGAGGAAACTGTTGATGATCAAACAGCAATTTCAATTTTCCCACTTATTTTTCGAGGTGAAAGAATCAAGCAACAACAGCACAAGTTAAATTTCGTACTTGAAAAAAAAAATTGCTAGGAAAAAAATTGCCAGGAAAAAACTTCGACCTAACATGGGACTAGTCAAAATAAGTGTTACAGGAAATGCGGATATTATGCATTCGGTAGTGTAGGCGTCAACTAACGCTGAGATAATTAACTAGAAAATGTGAATGCAATTGCGAATGTATATCTAGCGCCTTTCGAACTACATCACCGTAATAATTTCATACTTGTATTCCTCGAGAAGAGCGCAACATTGGTATTATTCATCATCTCTTAATCGGTTTGGAAATAATTCATCTTGTACTTGTTCTTCCTCCATCTCCATTTCCTTTTTTCGGGGAGATAAACTTCAAAATGTTTTTCAATAAAAAATCAAAGAGACAAGTGCTAGAGAAATTTTTAAAGTATTTCATCATTAAATCGTCGTCTAATACAGCCTTTTCATTTGGCGAGCTGGATATATCTCACTCGAGCACCTAAAGGAAACGCTATGAGATCAATGCTCAAAATGTGTTTTTAGGTGCCTTATAAATTTAATTAGAGAATACAACAGAAACGATTTTTATCGAATGGAAGAAATGACAGTGCAGTTTTGTGCACAAATATTTGTGTTTGTTGCACATTATTTAGATAGGTGATTGAAAATACAAAAGATTTATTGCAGTATTGCCGGTATTCACGTCTTCAAGATCTCTCACTTGTTTAATTTATTCAAACCGCTATCTATTTGTAGGTATACGGCTAATCGAGAGGAAACGGATGTCACCACTGGTAGCAAGTATATACCACTTCCGATTTTTTTCATCAGTTTAGCTGAACGAAATTCACGCAATACACGCATATATTTATGTCTATGGAACTGCTACTACCGATTTATTAATCTAGTGCTTTAATGTATTTTCGAGAAGCATTACAATGACATCGTGACCTTGCGCATATTTATCTACGTATTAGTTTCAACTCAAAAAACACAAACAACTGAAGTTAGCCAGAGCTATGAGATGTGGTATGTACCTCATACAACAAAATATAATTCACCATTTTTAACTTTCATTCTAATCTATCAAGTTGCGAGAAAATACTAAAATTTAAAGTTGTCAATAAATTTGTGTATATTCCGCAATTTATTGAGTTGCATTTTCCTCTGACGAAATTTGAAATGAGTAATTTTTCGCACACATTTATAGGAGCGTTTAGATGATGCGCATAGGATAAGCGACGAACTTTATCTTGAACGCCTTATAATTTAATAGTAACGTATGCAAACGATAAATATGAGAGGGTAAGTGAAAAAAAAAGGTGCAATACATCTGCAAATTCAGTTTTTTTTTTAAATCGTTTAAATTTTGAAGTATTCCTGTGAAAATTTTCAATTTGCTATATTATTATTGAATTTTCTTCAAAAATTGACGAGTATTTATGATTTCTTCAGTGAAAACTTCACAAACTCAGTAAATAGATTTTGTTAATTATGCATTATCATTTTAAACCTTTTTGAACCAATAAAGCTATGCAATGAAGAAAAGTGTTCTTTGATCGTCAACTCTCCGCGATTGCTTACTTGACTATTTCTGTTTATCACTGAGAATGCACTTTTTAAAGAATGATGGAGAACGAGAGGATATATAGCATTGGTTCACGTGCTATAAACTCAAAGGCAGCAAAAATATAGTTGAAATTTTGCGATATAGGAATATTTTGTGATCAAAATCAACTTCCACTATGGTTCAATGTTTGATCTTGATAGTTTTTAATGGGGAATAATGTTAGCAGTATAATATTCCATAGTTTTGTGATTTATGTGGAAACAACTTGAGATTTTAATATGCTTCGCGCATGAGGATCGATCTTCGAAGTATGCAATGGGAATAGCTGTAGGAATTTCCTATCGCTTTCTGGAAAAAAATTATTTGAACTTTAGCTGTCTAGCTGTTTGGGTATTTCCTCGAGGAATTCTTTTTTGATTAGTTAAGTATCGGTTAGAGCTTTCACTGTTGAGCTCAAGAAAGGCTGGCTGCCCTTTTGTGTTTTCATGTATTTAAATAATCTCATAAGATGCTTGACAATGCTTAACAATGATACCATATGTTGATGGCATTGATTATCCTTTTGAATTCTCCATCATTTTAACTTGCGCATTAATTGTTTCATAGCAGCAAACATCTCAGTATTTTTTAGCAAGTTGTACGTATAAATGGACTTCTTTCTATTAAAATCTGTGTGCATTCAGCCATCGTAACTCACAACAAAACGTTGCTGCATTAGTAAATATGTACATCAAACAAAACTTCTTCACGATGTATCATAAAGCTCATTTATCGCTTTCTTCATGCAATTATGTGATTGACCACCACTCAAGCCTACCAAAGTGGTCATTATTCAAATCGAACGATCAGTTCGGCGTATCACTGGTCGTAGTAGAAGAACATTTTTGATGATGAAGATGTGATACATCCGTGATAGTAATCGAGTTTGTAACGACGTGTTCTTAGCGTCTTCCGGGCATATCTCGCAATGTGGTGGAGCATTTTTTTTCGATTGCATAAGTGTACGATCGAGGCGCTTTCTCGCATTTCCTCAACTCGTTTATCAAAATTCATCACAACTTTCCCTTACCTTTTTTTCGTCACTGATGAGAAAAAAAAGAGAACGTTTAGCCAACTGTGGGATTTAGATTCTTGGAAATCTGAGGGATTATGAGAAATGTGCATTTTTCGTTGAAAAGAGGACACATCGCCTCAAATATTATAAATCTTCCTTCATTTTATCATCGCTCATTTGAGCAAATAAGTCAATCAACAAAATTCAAAAACTACCAAGACGAATTTTTGCAATTTTTTTGGCTGGTTTATTATCATCGGAAAACAAATTATCAAATAACAAAAGAATAAACAAGAAAAAACATTTCACCATTCTTCATTAGTTAAAAAATGTAAATTTATATTGTGGAAGTGAATGTATTGAATTGAATTTCTCTCTCAATCTCTCAATTAAATCACATAAAAATTTGCATTATTTAAGAATCGCATTCTAAGCAGGCTTCTCTTTTTTTTTGCAAATAGCTAATCGGCGTTGTATCTTATATATGCTAATTATCATCTTTTGCAATTTTTTAAAAAAAATGAAATTAATCGAATCGGTATATATCGTTAACTTTTTAGTGCGAAAATCGATAAGAAAAACACCGCTAAATAATGCATCTTTTCAAGAAATTTGATTGCTATAATCTCTCATTTATATTTTTTGAGCTATGATGATGAATTCCCACTGAATTATTATGTGAATTTAAAAGATTTCAGCTGTTCGCTCCATTTTATCTTTACTTCCTATTATTTGCTATTCGGGTATAATATTTTAATGGACTAGCTAATAATGAAAATGATTCGGATTAAAGTGATTTTTCCTTCTATTGATACCCACATTATTAGCAAATCATTTCGACTGAAATGCATTACCTGTCGAAATTCTTTTTTCAACAATTCAATGTGTCGATTTTCTCATGTCTGAAGTATCGTTCTCTTTTCTAATGAACAAATTGTGTGTATCGTTCGATTATTGCAATTATTCATCTATGTGAAACTCAAAGAAAGGAAATAGAATAAATTCACTTAAACACTGAAATGAGCATATTCATATAAAGATATTAGATAATTGAATGATGAAAACCGACAATAGTGAGTAAATAATAATTTGACATTTATGAGACTAGGGGGAAATTTAATAGCTAAAATAATGCGAGTGAAGGAACTTATTAATGCTAATATTAGTCTCTTTGGCCTCTTTCTAAATTGAGGAAATTAGCTGTTTGATGGTAATGTATATTAGTGGTTGATCTCATTGTTTATTGCTGTCTCGTTTTTCCCAACTCAAATCTAGTTCAGCGAGATGAGTCGCTTTTTTTCCTCGCTAATCATCCGCCATCAAAAACATCCGCATCTGTGAGCATGTGTATATGAAACTTTTAAGGACACAATTTCCGCATGATATCACTTAATTAAAATTTATACACTTTTATTCGAACGCAACGTCATCTCATATAAACAGCTCAAAGAGTGGGTTCAGTGTAATTATCGCATATCATTTCCACTTATCTTATTTCCTTATAACTGCATACGAATCGCCTTTCCAATTTGGGAATGCCTAAATACTTTTGAAAACTGTCACCTCTAGTGGATGCTTAGTGAAGAGAAAGCAAGAGAAGAACAACGAAGTTCTAATTCGCTAATATAGTGGACACTTCATTTACAAATCTCTATTATGAAAATGACATGCATGGAAGGGATTTTAACGACACTATTCTTCTTTCTCTTAACGCCGAATGAAATTCATTCTTTCACGCTTTCATCACATCTTTTCTCCCTCTGCTCCCCCCCCCCCCCCTCCCCTTTAAACGTTTCAACAAATTCATCCTTGTTTTTCACACATCTCGAAATGTTATAATTCGATTAATAAGCCCTTATCTACCAGTAGAATTTAAAAAGCATAAATGATGCTTTCAAATGAACGAGTGCATAAGGCGATTTCTGTAAATAAAAGTGTAAAAGCTGTTTGCAAGTTTTCGAGATGACACGATGAATAGCTATGCAAAATTGGAATTCATACTTTGCATTCGGTAAGAAGACATGAAATATAAGATGGGAGGAACATGTCGTTCCTCCTACCATTGCATGAAAGAGGAAAAGAAATGAAAAGAACAGTACAATATACTTCTCCATCGAATCTATCAGTAGAGCACCCTACTTTCAACATATGAATGCAAAATTGCAAAGTGTTAGAGCATGAACGGTAAGGAATTTGGCCACGTCTCTCAAAACGAACAGCAACGAGTCCGCTCATTCGTTAAAACCTATTGTTGCTACGCTCATAGCAATTCTATATTATTTGAATATTAAATTTCTATCAGTCGAATTAGTTTACAATCCACTTTTTTCTTTAAATCGTTGATGTGCGATAGAAAAGTTTCTAGTCGACTTTATAGCAAAGTTTAGAAATTTTTGCATAATGTGCTTTAGATATAGCGTTTGAAACACTCGTTGTGGTCACTGCAAATGTTTGAAATTGATGAATGCGCTGAATGTTGCCTACGGCACCATAACGAGTCAATGAGTGGTGTTCTTATTAATGAACGCTGCAGTCATTTATGCGGTACATTTTCAATAACACAGTTAAGTTTTCAATGTTCTGCATAAGCGAGACGTAATAATGTGTGACCACTACAAAGACTATTCAACTGAGGTGATGCGATGTGGATTCTCGGGGAACCTTATTCGGATTTCGGTTGGTACAATTTGCAAAAGGTAGGAACATATAACTACTTACTGAACGAATATATTCAAATGCCGCAAAACGAATTAAAATCAAAGCACTTTACAGTGATTTTCTCGCTCTCATGCCGTTGCAATGAATAAATTCTCATGAGAGCCTCAGTCATTTTCATGACCATATCTTCTTTTAAAGTGCAACACTGTAAGTGAAATGAATACGTGGGAAAATCTTGAATTCCATGCTATAAGATTTTTGTTCTGTTGTGCTCTGTTCTATTCTTGTGTGGCCGAAAACTAAATTTTCATAGGTTCGATTTAAATTTGTTTATATATATATATATATATATATATATATATATATATATATATATATATATATATATATATATATATATATATATATATATATATATATATATATATATATATATATATATATATATATATATATATATATATATATATATATATATATATATATATATATATATAAGGATACATATATATATTTGTTTCTTCGTTTACTTGTTTAATTATTTATTTACTTACTTATCCATATTCGTGTTACGCTTATTTATTTATTTATTTACTTGTCCACTTATTTATTTATTTGCTTATTCTTTTTTACATTTATAGTTATATTCATATTATATTTGTTGATATTTATATTTATATTTATATTTATGTTTATATTTATATAAATTTGCAAATGGTGAAGAATTTCGCCCATACTTTCGTTTCAACCTCTCGATCATAATTCAGAAAAATTTTCTCAACGCATCATTGCATAGATGACGACGCGAAAAGCAGAAGATTGTATGCAAACGTCGAGTGCCTCTCTCGACGTGTTATCGCTGTAATATAAATCTTCCATTTGTTAACGGAGATTCTTCAGAAATTGCTCTTATTGAACAAAGCTTGACTGAATTTTAAAGTCGTGCACGCGTTCACATCCCTTCAGATAACTGAATGTGCGAACGACCGTGTGGACATCGCTCAAGAATGCAAATTAATTTGCATATAGTTCGTATTCGCCGGTTGGTCTGCAGGTGGAGAAGCACGCCGACACAACTATACTGATATTTGTATGATTAATGAACAATTTAAGAAGGGAATCCCCTAAGGCACAAGCAACAATACCAGCTAATTTCTGCTTATGATTATATAAACAGAATGATAATTAAAGAGGAAAAAGCCACTATAAATTTAAGAAATGATTGCTGAGAAAGGAGGTGGCTGATCCCCAATATTAATGATTATATTCGTTGGTGAAACGATGTATGATTTTATTGCAGTGTGAGAAAAGCACGCCATATAAGCGATTGGCTGGATGAATAACGCCTCCTGAGTACTTTCAAATATTAGCTAATAAATAACAATTTTTTTTGTTTATAAAATCTTCAGCTAAAAAGTGACTGAAATTAAACAAAATTGAAACGGCAAAAAGCGGTTGTATATAAAGTCTGTGAGTGCAAATATTTCAAAAAAAAAAATTTGCATAATTATTTGAAGATTTTCCTCACAAATTATATCAACAGGACTAATTTATCGATGAATGAGTGAATGAATGATTGAATGTTTGCAAAATTTTAAAGAAAGATTTCCTCATTTGAATGATTTCAGATTAACTGTTGTGATAATGCGGAATTAATGAGCACAATTTAGGTAATCAGAATTCTCGCATAATTTCTTCTCAACCTCAAAACTGTCACTCTCAGAGTTATTATTACGATTCCAAATGAACTGCAGTGTTCGAGGCCTAATAAAGAGCATTTGTCAATATGTCATAATAAAATAAAATCAACACCAACTACGAGCTTATTACTTCATTTAGCAGTTGAAACTGAAGATGTTCCACATCAGTGATATCATCGAACATCCTCGTAGCGTTCAAACAAATATTGAGTCTCCACTTTTATCACTAAATAATGTGACACTTTTGCGTTTTGGCTCAACGTGATGACTGATTCATAAAAATGCTTCTATACGAGCTATGCTAGAAGGTACATCAGAATAGCAGACACGATATACGCTTTTCTGATTCGTATTTGTCGGGTCAATCAGTTTTTAATCACAAACGCGTAATAATTCCGTTGAGTTCTAGCTGCTTTAATACTCATGCATTGAATGCAAAATTTTCATCTTTCTGACCGCGTCTACTTCAAAAATGCATTTCATGAGTGCGCCTAATTGCGTATAAATTTGCTGAAAACATATGGGTCGCCATGTAGGTCAGTTAGCCTAGAGGGTTGTCGTTGGTTGCAGTTTCACTTGCCGGATATGTTGATTTTAGCTTGAGTGCAAAGTTGTGGACATGTAGGAAAGCAATGCGTATGCAAATACTTAAATATGCGCATCCGCATTAGTACGCTTACCAAGTGCAAATTTTCGAAAGCGCAGAATGTATGCATAAAGCCCCTAATAATGCGCTTTTCTGCAAAGTCGACAAGCTCTGCAAATTTCCAACCAAAATGAGCAGGTTTTGGCCAGCATACTACCGGTTATTGGACAAAGTTAAAGTGCAAATTTTTGGCACATTTTTGTTCTATGAACTTATAAATGCTTTGAGATATATTACAGCCAAACAGCGAAACGGGCGCCAATCGATATACTGTTGAAAATACCTGCCAACTTCTATTCCAGGTGCCTTTATGATTCACAAATTGAAAGTATCAGGCAGGCCGATAGAGATATACAGCGTAAGATTCATATCGCCTTGTCAAGCTTCTTCGTTGTAAGATATTGAATGAGTGATCCTATGCAGAGAAAAATTTCTTATGCGTTAAAGAGCATTACTGTTGATGAAACAGCATTAATTTTTCAAGCTCGATATCATCACAATTAGTCGCAAAATTGTTTGAGTTGGTTTCCTCTAACTGTTTGGTCGACATATTTGTATAGTTTACTCGAAACAACGATGGGCAGAAAGACTGAAATATTTTGTGCATTCTGCTTCAAATGCTTCCTGAATACATCAGGTACCCGCGCTATTTATTCGTTTACATAAGCCTACGCAATGCACTCGAAGTATTTATCTCAAGTGAATTTCTTTTTCTCTTTTTTCATTTCCTCTATGAAATGCTTTAACGATGATGTTACTTTGACTGCATTCATCGAGTTAATCTTTGTCGATCCACATAAAATATATTACATCCGTCCTTGTCAATCAGGCTCCTGCCTTTTGATGGTAATCAAAGGTAGTTGAAAGTAATATTGGTAAACATGCGATTTACCAATGCAATCGCCTTCTATCAGCGAATGACTTTTGAGTGACGATGTTTAGTCATATAAGAAACGTTTATAAATTGATATAAAATGCATGCGTACATCGAAAAGGGTAACAATGTGGGTGGGAAACTAACTCTGATAACGTTGGCTGCTTAGTTGTGGCTGTTATTATCAGTCATTGCGACCACGAAATAAGCCCCTATTTTCATTTATATGACGTATTCGCACTATACAAACTTCATGCATGATCAAAACCATGGAAAAAAAATAGCAGAAATATCTGTTTTGGGATAAAAGAAGAAAGCCGAGGAGATAAGGGCGAAAGGGAATAGAATGGAGTGCTGCTTCTTTCTCGCGTTTTAGGAAAATAGGCAAAATTACTCTCAGAAACGTGACTAAAAATGTGAGCAGAAATTCTGAGTAGATCAGTCGGATTTAAAAGATTTGTGTCTCATTATTTATTTCCGTTTGGCTTGACTTTCATATCGAATGTCAAAAAAAGCGAAAGTTCTTTTGCATTTAATTGCATCATATCACTCTTAGTTTATGAAACTTTGCTGCATTTAGGAATTTTTTGAATGGGATCCAATTGTTTAATTCTCTTCCAATTTATTATCAAATCATTGTACTTGAATATTCAATAATAAAATTCCTCCCCTCCCAAATATCTCTTGCGTTTGAGAAAATCTAATGAATTCCGCATTATCATTTGTTTATTTATTGCAATTTATGACTTTTGCTAACTGATACACGACAAAGCACACTTTTACTCAAAAGTATGAGACACAATCCACATGGATTTATGTTTACAGCGTTCACGTTGTTCTTTGAAAAAATAATGAATTTTGTGGAGGTATAAATAACATACTTTCTCAACTTCATATATGCACCTGCAAATTTGCGTTTACCAAGCACATCATAGCTTATTTCATTTAGGCGCTTTTGTGAACACTCCATCCGTTCACTTAGTAGTTTTAAATTGCTGTTCGTTAATATCGTTTTACGAAACAATTGAGCATAATTTTTTCACTACTGAATTTCTTAAACATCGAACATATTCACTGAACGAGCAAGTCTGAAGTGAATTATAAACATGAATTTCGCATCGATAAAATCATAGAAACAAAAACCTCTGGCAGAGAACTATACGATTAGTGAGATCATGTAAAATACGGAAGTATGAATGCAGGCGCATTTTCCATATTGTTTTTTTTATTCACTCAAGTCAGCTAATTGAAGGATTAAAGCCAAATCAGTCAATACTAAAGGTAAGATGACCGCGTGTTCGAGTAGCAATGTTTGCTGCTTCTTACCAGTGAACACAAAGCAAGAAATGCATTGATGAAGACATCAACAATGCAACGATAGCATTACTTGACGTTTGGTGACAATGTGTTCCGGTAGTGCAATGGAATGTGGCTCGATTGGCATGCGAGGAAAAGCGGTTAGCTCTTGACTAAAATCGAAGTTCATGCCGTAGCAGGTCATGCTCTATTGCATGGGATAAAGTGTGGACAAAATGTGCAATAAAACTTATGTCGTGTCTCATCGGCACAAAGTCAATGCATTTGTTATCAGTTTGGAAATGACATGAGAAGTGTTGTTAAACCATCACTTTCACTAAGTTGAAACAAACTACAACTTCCTCGGCGACAAAGCCTGATTCATTTCGGCAACAACTGCCATTTAAAATTGTGACTCCGCCCACACTATCATCTATTTTGGTCTATCCTATTCAAGATTTCTGGAATCTTTGATTCATCTTTACTTAAGACACTTCTCGTGGGGCACTATCTCTTTAAATCTTAAGCAACTTCCTTTCATATCTTTTGTCGCGCGCAGAGCAGTCTGCTGATTCATTTACGGATCCGTTTCGAAGGAAAAAACTACCAATCTATGATGCAATTGATAACTATTTCAAGACCCTTATTTCACAAGAAATTTCATATCATTTGTATTGTATGATGCATTTTACAACATCTAAGCGTCGAAGCACCACATTCTCAGTGTCGTACAAAAGCTTCCTCAGTGAGAATCTCTTGGTTTCTTAAGCAAATAAAGGCATTCTGCATTTCATAAGCACATAAAGATTTTCTGGATTTCACAGTTATTGGAGATTGTTGGAGATTCACATTCCAGTGAGTAGTGCGAGAACATATGCTTCGTGCTATTGTTTAAGCAAAGAGGATTTCCAGAGATCGATAATCTCACATTGTCACGCCTATCCTCGCTGATTTTAACTGATGTTTGGTGCAGTTACACGTCAGTAGGTTAATGTCGCTGTTACCTGCAGAAGTAAAACCTTCGTACCTGTCTGGAACTAGATTTTATGGCGAAATTTGTTTATGGCAAGCTCAAATCATGTGAAAACATCGATTTGCCGTCAGCAAGAGATACCACTCCGGAATAGACTCTACTCAGAAATATGGCTAGACTGACGAGAGATCAGCGCAAGATATCGATAACGTGCTAAAATTGTCAAAAGTTCCACTTTGCATTTTTATAGAGCAACGCTCTAAGCATTCGTTCGTTGATTATAGCATTAGTGATTAACATTGATCAGGACTGCTCTAGCTGCAATACTGCATTGATGAAAAGTAAGGTTGGGACAGATTTCATATAGTGAAATGGTTAATGAGTTGATTAGTGCCGGAATTATCGATTTCTTCTCTGTTTCTTTCCACATCCACGAATGATCTGGCATATCGATCTTTCAACCACCCAAATGATCCACGTGCCATTATTCTTTTTGCATTTGCATTTCTCAGTGACTCCCTTGTCTTTCATGCTATAGGTGATGTGGTATGCGGGTAAGTTATTGCCATACTAAGCCAATTCACTCACTAAATATCTAGCATCGTTGTAAGTTCATTTACTGATTTAGTCAACCACTGGAGAAGCTATGAAAGGGGAGTGGGGTGGGGGGAGGGAGGGGGGGCTGATGGGATTAGACAATGATATTCAAGCGGGCGTTAGAAGTATCTTGATATGCGTTTAAGGATTCTTTGTGGTAAACTTGCTGACGCTGTTAGATTAGAATGCTTGTAATGATCCTATGGAATTTATTTGTACACATTTCTGAAGTATCTGATTCGATGAAATCTTTCGCTTTTACCATATTTTTCCACTTTCATTTGTCTTCATGTTAGTCATAATCGAAAATTTGTATTATGCGTAATTTCTATTGAAACGCAGTTTGATTATAATCTTCTTCTTAGCGGCCGCAAAAGGCGAATTGCTTCAATGGATCAATGCAAATACCCGCTGATAGAAGCTTTTTTTTCTATTCTTCATAGGTTGTTTACTTTTATTGTGCACTTTTTTTTAGATTTTACCTCTCAGGCATTTATTAATCTTTATCTCAAGCACATTTATTCGCTGGGAATTCTTACGATTCAAGCCTTGTATAATTATAATATATGCAGCGTCTCAGCTTGAAGATGGTTGTGTTTGTTGATTGTGGCATCGCTTATTTAATGGGATCATAAATTTCATAACCATGCCAGGCTCGCTTAGCTGCATTTTGATACTCTTCAGAGATGTAGGTTGCACCTAAATATAACGACATGTAGGTTTTGAACAACTTAGCGCCAACTTTAGTGATCCATTAGAGGAGCTTCTTCGAGAATTTCTAAAGTGGAACGGTGAATATGCAGCTCAACCGTGGAAAGACATCTTGTGTATTGCATGTGCAATTAGTGTCACTATATAACTGATTTCTTTTACTGGATTGTTTTAAAATATAAATGGATTTTCTCTATCTTCTTTTCCAGAAGGCATTATTTCGACTGAAGAACGATTCTGGGTGGATTCGAATCCGAGAGCGATATCTCTTCGAGTTCAGCATGTGTTTTTTAATATAACTAACCTATCCACTACCTCTACGTCGACTGTATGGGTCCTTCAGATGGAACGTTGCGAGTCACTTAGGTAGCAGCTTTCTCTTTTTTTGCCTTCATTGAGCAATCATAATTCGATTTTATTCTACTGTATAATAACAGCAATCAAGTAATGATGACAACAGAATGGTCGTAACGTCGCCACCTGAAAGCATATGAATCAGCAGGTTGTCTTTCAAACGAACGTTCGACTGGAGCCTTAGGCGAATTCTTTTTCATTTGGAAAAATGAGTGATTTGGTAGCAAGCTTCCATACGTCAGTGACATTTATGGACTAGGCTGCAACTAGGTCTTGGATTTTAGTGCTTGACTGATGCCTTAAAATTGTGCGCAGCCCCATTACTAGGCGCGGTTAGTGAAAAGAATGATTGATTACAGTTCATTATGAAATGATAAGATTGTGATCGGAACGAGTACTGAAAACGAAATAGCACATATATTTTATTTGAAGGTATGCTGTGTGTGCGGTAAGAGTTCATCTAATTGTCCGAGCTGATATCAATAGTCAAAGGAATGTCGGCCAGAAACGCAGAAGGATATTTTGAAATCTTTCAGGTTGTCGTTATTTAAAACTCTTTTTATATTGCCCAAATTTAGCGTCACCTTTTCTACTGCTTTACTTGACCTAGCATCTGGCGATGGCAACCGATCAAATCTGTTTTAGACCCGTAGCTGATAAAAAGCATTTGTTTGCAATCAAAATAGGCTGAAATCAACCGAATTTCAAAGATACCAATAGAGTGAGACCTAAAGCATTCGATCAAGAAACCGAGCTTAGGTTGCAACCGGCGAAAATCGACTAACTAATGCTTTCCGGTAGGCAAAAACTGACCTAAATTTCGGCCCCCCTTGGAGTTCATTTAAACGGCATTCGTCAGGAGAGTGGTTTCGAATTTCCTCTGATGGACAGAGGTGACAGTATTCCAGTAACATTAGCTAAGCCACGGCCAATTAAAAACAGCGACGTGGAAGTCCCTAAAATAATATACACAAAAATATGACCACAGCCGAACGGGGTATTAATGAACCCATGGCGGAATAGGCTATGAGGACTTCATTGGTGAAAAATAGAAAAGATCAGCAAAAAGCGTGGAATAAAGAAGGTATGGGTTATTTTGTGCATCGATTTGCCTGCGATGAAAAAATTACAGTATACTTCGTTGTGAATCTACAACTATCTGCATAAAAAATACGACCTAAATTTTACATTGGTTTGGCCACAACGAGCAACAGTCCAACAGCCAAACCAAAGGACAAGTCCTTGCTCTCAGCGCTTCTTCCTTCTTTTCGCGTCGCAGCTTCCGTCGAAATTAACGCGTTCCACGTAATCTGTTCGAAGATGGTTGTTCACGCCGTTGATTGGCACTTTGCAAGAGCTGGTCAGTGCCAACTCCTTCATGCAACAACGCATCATCTCTTTCTTGGCTGTTAGCGGCTGGCTCGCTACATTTCATAAGGGTCGAAGTATTTTCGCAACGTGTTTCGCCTTCGTTTAGGTTTTTTAATTAGGGCAAGGCATCAGTTGATCTTGGACTTCAATCGCCTTTGGCTTCCATTTTATTCTGCCCTGTCATTCTGCAAATCGTTATCTTCATACGGGTCGTTAGTATCGTCAGATTTCCCACATTTTGTCTGTCCGAAATTGCTGGTCAATCGTCAGCGTCAACCTTTCCGAGAAGTATTTCGCACTTGGAGTAGAAATCTTCGGGTATCATGACCACCTTCAAGGCACCGTTGTCCATTCAGCTTTGGCGTGAACTACCTGAAGCACAACGACTTAGAGTGCCATAAAATTCATCCCAGCCATATTGGCTCAAAAAAAGGCATCAAACGAAGGAATAAATCGCTCGAGTCCGCATAAAGTGGCCAAAGAATAACTCAATGCATCACTTGGTAAGGTAGAGAGGCAGTAACTGGTTTCAACACCAGAAGATGATGAGAAAAATGTGGAAAACGATGATTGCATATGAGAAAAGAGATCATTCTGACCACACCACGCGGTCTACCGCAGAGTATACACTGCCCTAACAAAACATAGTTTCGCTGTGCAGCGAACAGCTAAGGGACAACTGAGAGATGAATGGGCATCTAATTCAAACCTTCCGATGAATGGATGAGCGTATGGCTTCAACCGACGAATGGACGAGTGTATGTTTGCAAGCGATGAACGGTAAGAAACGGACGTCGAGTCAACAGAGGTCGAATTGTGAAAAGTTTGCACTTTCTATTTCTGGTGAAGATGTGTTCAAATGTGAACAGCTTCCATTTGCAACTCTATTGCACAAGTGTCTCCAATGTGAAAACCTTGCACCTGCGTGTACTTCACTACCCTGTATAAATGTGTGCTTAACAGTTGTTTCATTCTATTATATATTCTGTGTTGGCGTTTCTTCGGTCATGTTAGCTCCTACTTCGCAATGAAAGGCTTGGCGAAGAAGCGCCTAAAAGGAGTAAGATCATCCTAGAAATATTAGCTACCATTTTTTTCTTTTCATATAATCAATTGTAGAAAGTAAAACGAAGCTGCAGTGCCTAACACTCGTGATTTTCATGGTAGTTTACAAAAAATCATATCAAGATATTTCCGCTCCTTAACCTTTGCAAAAGAATGACCTTCACCAAGTTGCTGCAGTAAGAGTAACCTATCAGTTTTTGACAAATTCTGAGAGATCTTTTGAAAAAATGTGCAAAAATAAACACAGTAGGCTTTAATAACAATGCAAGTGGAAAAAGCAATCGAAAGAAGTGTGTAAATTGTGCGAAAGTTTGAAAAACACGAAATTATTTCATTTAGCAAGAAGAGACCACCCCTCTCACATAATGCAGAAGTGCAGTTATTATTATAAACGAAGTAAACAAAGATCATACGTCATCTAATCAGTGTGCACAAGAAAGCAAAGTATATGTATAAGTAAAACGTCGTATAAAACGTCAAGTTTTGGTGCAAAAAACTTTCAGCACATTTTAGGTTCTGCAGACAAATCTTACATTAGCTTATTTGCATGGCATGAACTAATCTGACCTGCGGTGTTATACACATATCCGACCATTCGTCGCTTCCCCTCGCATTACTTCATCCTTCACCATACACTTCAACTGGAGTTTTTCCTGCACAGCATTCTTTCCCGCTTTAAGAAATCACATTAACTTTCGACATAGTAACAATATTTCACTATCTTTTTTTCAACCGTCAAACAATTGCACCATAATGTATCTCGTGTTACTCGTAGCCTTACAAGGAAGAAATCTGGCAACCGTTCAATTCTTTACAGTTCCGACGCTACATTTGGAAATCTTGTTCTGATCGGTCGGCGACCGAGCGAAAGGTATTCAAGTTCCGGCTGGAACCGAAAAAAGTCGCAGCCAAATATCGACCAGGAAAATAAGACTGAAGCGGATTTTGTTCGCAGTATAAGGTTGCAGCATGCGTGGATGATTATGAGGGCTCTTTCTGGAGCGTTCGCTTGTTTGCTAGTTCTGGCCTTGCAATCTCAAATGTTTTGTGGGGGATAAGTGTTAGCGGAATTCAATCTTTGACGGCTTCAAGGCGTGGAAAAAAAATCTGTGAGTTCGTGGACGCTGAAATTCTTTACGGATCATATTCGTTTAGAATCGACCTAGCCAAGAGTGCCTCAAAATATGCCTTTAAAACGCGTGATCTTCGAGAGGGAAAGAGGATCCTCTCTCTGCGTATGTCTCAACGTGATGATGAAAGAATCATTTCCCCCCAGACATGTAAGAGCATTGTCTACGAGTAGATGAAAACCTCGTTCGCTCCTCGCTTGCAACTTGTCTTCTCTTCTCTTTTCTTGCTTAAACATCCATTCAGATAATGAAATACATACCATGCCCGTTTCATAAAGATTTTGAGAAAGGAAGTTTATGAGGACGTCTTATCTGCACATAAATTTGTGTTGCATGCTTTTCCTGTACTTTAGGCTTATATAATAAGATACATTTGACGATGAGAGTTATTGAGAGTCTACGATGCTTGGACACGTTTCGTTGTTCCCTTGCCCTCCATCGGGACGAATTTTTGTGCAGATGTTCGATACTGCTTGAACAGCCTTTTTTGAAATTTTTCAACTCAAATAAATCACTAACAGAAGCATTCAAAATGTGATAACCGTCGAACCGTCGGCTGAAAATTACGAACAGCCACAAAAAAAATACTTGCATTGGCACTATTAAATAAATGTTGTGCATTGATCTAAAAAGTATTTATGATCACTGCAAAACTTACAGCGACTACTGGATGAAGCGAGATGGGTAGGATGAAGCCAGTCCTGATTTTTCAGTAGCGCTTTTAGAACAGTAGCGCAACTGTTCGAAGACATAGCCGTGGTGATCTTACACGTGATAATTGAAATGCTTCCTTGAACAGGATCTGAAAGGCTTGAAAACTATTGATTTATCGGTCTTTTCATGCAGATTCACGGTTGTTTTACTGTGGAACTGTGCGATTCTCACACTTCATTCTTGGCCATCCATTGTTCTTTTGTTTCATTTGAATTTCTCAACGAATTTAAGAAAGCCTGTGCTTTCACTCTCCCACCTCAATCAGGGAGAAGAAAGCAGAGTTCATGTGGTAGTTTTTCACAGTCCCTTCGAATCTGAATAGGGCTGACCAGATTGTCAGCGACATCAGCAGTACTAGACAGTGGACATACCTTGTTTAAAACCCTTGAGTAGGCTGTGAGTTATTAGCAACTCACATAACCGAGAAAGTTATTCAGTGGAGTGGAAAAACATCCACTAAAAGACGTTATTGTATTGTTTCAGATATTTCATCATTTTGAACACTGTAACTAAGAAGATTTCATTATGGTGAAAGTTGAGTCGGCTATTTAGTGGAGATGCAGCGAAAAAGCGGAATGGGGGTCGGAAGGAAAGGTAGAAGGTAGTAGGAGGGTTTCTGTCTCCCACCTCCCCCTCCCCTCCCCTCCTCAACTCTCCCTTCGCTTCCGACCCGCATAAGAGCGTATGCAAAATTCAAACTCTATAATGAGGAGTACCAAAGCAAATTTCTTTCATAGGATGTTCTAGTGGACAAGTGCAGTGCTGTGTACTTTATGGGATGCCGAAAGTTTCACTTAATGCTACACTTGTTCATCGAGTGCTGAAATCCAAGCAGGTCACTCTAGCTTCCATCTGGATATTTCTTTCCTTGCAAAGCCTCAACGAGAGCGCCATACGAAAGTCTTATAGAATTATTTGCTCGCAACCGATTTTCATGTTTCAAACCTCTCACAAGCAAGGAGGTTTGTAAATCCTTTCTCCCTTGAACACTAGTAGACTCATTTTATGTACCATATCTGCCACATCAACCTTGTAAATATTAGCACATTTTAACAATCAATTGACAGCAACACAATCGTTGCTTATCTAGTCGCAATTTTCCATGTTACTATGCTGGTATACTCATCTAGCTGGTCGTCTGTTTAGGTTGAAAATTTCTGAAGACTTCATGGCATTCGTTAGCGTTTGTAACTCATTGTGAACTTTACCTATTATAGAAAAACTCGGAAAGGTCGTAACATATACTAGCATGTTACATTATTCACGTATCACACTTTCCACATCTTAGGCGAAGTGTTTTGCAAAAAACCGGATCAAAATTCGTCCATCGGGGGTGTAGATATAATATAGGAGAACTCAGGGACGCTCACAACAACGCACGCGCTGCTAGTCCACGCCCCGCATCTTTTCTCACAGACCACATCACTCATCAAGTCAAACAAAGACAGCAGGCGAAGTAATATACAACAGATTCGCGCCTTCGGCGCTCGGAAAGACAGGAGACGAAGATATCGGTAATAGACTCGCGCCTTCAGCACTGGAAAGAGAGAAGACGAGGAATTAGATAAAAAACCCGCGCCTTCCGAGCGATAACGTGAACGAAAGGGTGGAATATCTTACGATCTTCTGTATTAAACAGACAAAAATGAATTTGGCAGTCTGCTTAATTTTTTCATCCGATCGGGAAACGAGGAATCCACTACCAGATCGAAGGCCATCCATAGCAGAAAAACTTCCAGCTCAACCCAGGCCAACGTGAGTGTAGATATTGCGAAAAATTCTTCACCGGCACCTCTTCACCGGCACCCAATGTCCCCGATTCTCAAGAGGACCAAAAAAACCGCACAAAAAAATTCAAAATTCACAAAGATACACACGTTTCCGGATTGATTTCCATACATCTACAACATTTTTTAGAAAAAATTTCATATTCAGTATTTTTTTCGTCACTTGGAATAAACCCGACAACATGCGTGACATGATTGCAGAGGTAATGCAAAAAGTTAATGTAGATCAAAACATTAAGGCACATCAAGTATCAATGCAGATCAAGGTATGCAGGTAAATAAAAGTAGATCAAAATCTGAGGACAGATCGAAATATGAAGGTAGATCGAAGTATCAAAGTAGATCAAAATATGAAGGCAGATCAAAGCATCAGGTAGGTCAAAATGTGAAGGTAGACGAGAATATAAAGGTAGATCGAAGTTCCAAAACAGATCAAAATGTGAAGGTAGATCTAACTAGATCAAAATCTGAAGGTAGATGAAAACATGAAGGCAGATTAAAGCATCAAGATAGGTCAAAATGCGAAGGAAGATCAAAACATGAAGGCAGATCAAAGTATCAATGTAGGTCAAAATGTGGTCGATCTAGCTAGATAAAAATGTGAAGGTAGATCAAAGTATCAGAGTGGATCAAAATGTGAAGGCAGGTCAAAGTCAATCAAAATTTGATGGCTTCACTTTTTGATCTACTTTGACACCGTGATCTACCTTCATACTTTGATCTACCTTCACATCTTGTTCTACCTCAATACTCTGATCTATCTTCATATTTCGATCTACTTTGATGTACCTTCACATTTTTATCTACTTTGATCTACCTTACATTTTGCTCTCAGCAGACCAGCTAGACTCATGCTGCTTCTTGCTTCTCTACTCTAACATCTGACTATAATAGGAAATGTAGGGTTGTAAAGCTTTGGTGGTTAGAAAGCCATGTAACAGGACCAGAAACGTTTTGGCATGGAACTTTGCTAGATCGTTCTGTCAAGCGACAGGTCTTCATTTTATGGGTTTAGTTTTACCATTCATCCCAGTTTCGGCAGACTCTTCAAACTGACTGAAATCGTGAAAAATATCTATAAACCCACCTGCTGCATAACCATTTTGCTGTGCAATGCTCCAGTCTTTGCCCACTTTTAAAACTAGATTCGTTGTCCGAGCTGAATTCACATTCTTGTCCATCTTACTTCGGGAAGATTCTTTCGAAGTATCGAAAGTTTTGTAACTCTAGCGGCGACAGCGTTGATGAGGGAGAGCGAGTGGAGCGCGAAGAGACACGGGAATAGTCGGAGCCGCTTATCGGGGATGCGCCAAAGCCCAAAAAGAGCAAACTGGAGAAGGCGAGAAGTACCAAGATCGTGCTGCTCGGAGGGCTGTCCAATGGAGAAGACTGACTCCGATGGGTCGAGGCCCGACTTATATAGGCTTCAGGCAGATCAAAAGCACATAAGTCGATCAATGGAACTGCGCGAAGAACAATGAACGAGAACCGCCACTAGAGCAATATGATCACTGTTAGATCACAAACAGATTTTAATCACAAGTAGATATCTTGGGTTGGCTCTTTAGCGCCAAACCCAACAGAAAGATTACTAATTATTTTGGAAGTTAATTAACGAAGATTAATCAAGCAAATTTATTCAGAAAATGCTCGTGAGCAAAACAGTACAAGAAAGTGGCAACTCTGAAAATTTCCCTTATTACAATGCATTTCGCCATTTGCATAGTGCCATTTGCATAATGTAGAAAGCAAAGGGAAATACAAAAGACCTAAGCGGCATCTAACGCCTTTTGCGCTGACGTTATAGGACTCCAAAATCATCGCTCCTTTAGCGGCTGTGCAAAACACACTCCAAATTTATAGTGCAAAACCATGAAACTCTTAATAAAAGCAAATATCTGAGTATCTATTTAACGCAAGCCTAAACCTCTGTACTATTTTGGGGTCGCTATTAATGCTGTTGTTTCGTGGTCTTACTGGGGCATTTTTCTCCGCCTAACGGGTGTCTTGTATTGCAAACATCGATTTCAACCAAAAATACCTCCAGGATGGGAGGAATGCACGTCCGTCGAGCAGTTGTTTCACTGCTGTGCGCGATTCTCCTGCACAGATGGCAAGTACTTTGCAATCTGTCATGCAATTTTTGGGCAGAAAACGAAGAAATTTGCTCTAATTATAATAACACATGTTACTATAACACACCATTACGATTCAGAATGCTAGCACATGACATTATAGCACATTTTTTTCAGGCTTTACATCTGCTACATATTTGATTGGCAAGTTGAGACAAGGAATGGCATCTACCCATATATCATTATCAAAATAAACGATCGTTATGCGAGTTGTTATGCATGAACAACCGAAAAAATTGCCATCGTATCGCTATTCGGTCATCGTTTATTGTGTTATCAATAACTTTTCCTCTGCGGTGCTTTATAGGGCGTGATGTAGTCCGAGGTTACTGTTTCGATCTGCAAATTCACAACTTTATAGCGGAAAATTTGTCAGTCAACTGCTGAAGCTTCAAAATGATTACGGCATTTTATTCTTAGACCTTAGTTCACTCAATGACAAGATGTTCAAGAAGGACTTTAATCATATACACCGACTAAAAAATTTATATTTTCCGTTCTAGCTTCTCATGAGAAAAAAAAAATGCAACTTGAAAACGAAATTCTTTTGAATAAATCTCTATATAATATCATTGAAAGTATGCGCAAAGATGTAGAAGTGGATTTTTAAGATAATGACTCGCAAAAATGAGTTTGGAATATTTTGAACTCGTGTTTTACCCTGCAAAAGAGAGTTTTTGCTTAATTTATTTGGAATGTTTTTCAATTTTCTTCCGCAAATTCCAATTTTCCCTACTTCGGCATATGTTTTTCAACAGCGTTTCAACTTCGCAACCTTTTTGCTCCGGTTCTAAATGTTTCACAACCTTGCAGAATACATTTGAGGTCTTTTCATTCTAAACTCGAACTTTTCTAATCTCTCTACCATCTCTATATCCTAAACTTTACCATCCCTACACATTTCCTACCTTTTCATAAGTTTCATTCATCTTCCTTTGCTTTTTCGGATTGTGTCTCGAAATTTCCAGCCTTCACCCATATTTTCCAATTTCTTCCAACATTTCCCAACCTTGACCTATATTTTCTAACTTTTTCCTCTCTTTTTTGACGCCTGTCTCACACTCTTCTGGCTGCTTTTTGACGTTTTCCGACCTCATCACGGACATTTCTTGCGTTTTCCAATCAATCTATCAACCTTTCCCGTCTTT
This sequence comes from Ascaris suum, assembly GCA_013433145.1. Lineage (NCBI taxonomy): Eukaryota > Metazoa > Nematoda > Chromadorea > Rhabditida > Ascarididae > Ascaris > Ascaris suum. The sequence continues at coordinate 10,196,506 of CM024170.1, read as the reverse complement.
TCTATGTTTTCCTATCTCCCCTTTCTTTTCAGTGTTTTGCCTTTTTATGACATTTGCGATCTCTTTCACAGCTCTCACCATTTCACACCCTTCCACCAACTTTCTTCAACCCTTTCCCGCATTCTCTCAATTTTCCACTGGTTTCCCCATGTTTCCAAGCATTGCTCAATTTTTTCGAACGTTTCCAACATCGTTTCAGCTCTTGTTTATGTTTTCAACCTCCTCCACTCTTCCCCCAAGCATTCTAACGCTGTTCCACCTTCTCTGTTCCCCTCACTCTTTTCGAGAAATTCTTTCTCTTTTTTAACTTCTTTCATTTGTCACACTTTTTCCATTCGTGTCCCAATGATTGATTAATTACCGTGCCGATACAGCCTCAAGTAGTGGCCTGGCCAAGTTCTCTCTTTTGTTGTTCTTGGTTTCACCTCTTGTTCTATGGATGTCATAGTTAGAGCTTCCTTCCGTCAAATGAACGCATAATCGGATCTAAGTGTCCTCTTTCAGAAAGGTGATTATTTCATTATCATGGAACTTTAGCATACCTGACCTCTGTCCTTTTGTTCGTTTGTGTTTCTGTAATTGTTTTTCATTTTAGTATCTTGCTGTGGCTGCCTGACTGATACTTCGCGGAGCTCGGGTCCCCTCATAGGCACGTCCACACAATGAAAGTCCTTCTACTTCCACTTCGATAGGGTTCATGACATCCATCTTCTCTCGCCTATGAAGATGAAAAATTGCTATGATCAATAATTTTTATATAAAAAAAAAAAACAACGAGGAATCTGTATACACATATTTTTTATATTTACACTATCGTCCAATTCGGAAATGATCATTTAAAAAATTTCTCACAAAGATCTACTCATCTGAATAAATATTTTCCACTGCAATTTTTTACTTCATTTTTTTGCAATAATTTTTTCGTTCATTTTAATGGCATTCTTACGCTCGCAATCACTAAAGTTGTCGTGATGCTGTCGCATACAGCTGACCCATTTCACATTTTTCATTATACTTTCATAGTCCACAATTCGCTATATTTTATTTCATGCAATGCGCTACAATTATACTCGATAACATCCGAATTCTATTATATTTCGTTCTTTCAGAATAACCCACAGTTAAGTGTCCTCTTTGTTAATGAAATGCCTTGGATATGCGCTTCGTAGCCTACGTTTTTTGGTAAATTTTTAGGGTTTGCTAAAAATATTCAAAGGTGCCAGGAGATTTGGCCAGTAATTAAAACCAGAGTGTCACTGAGGGCAAGAAAGTCCAAGCGACTATGACACCTATCGAAATATTAGAAGTTTTGTAAAATTCGTCCGTTTGAATGGGCTCGATGTCCCTTCCTTCATGAATGGCACTTCTAAGTCATCGACGTAGAGGTGGTCAAAGAATCTAGCGATGAAACACTGATCATTCAGTCGTCGCTCATTTCCTAACTGAATCAACCGGTAAATGAGAAATGAGGTGATTGAACCGGTTTGACCAGTCAAAAATTGTTACACTCTATTGGAATAACCTTATGCTCTCTAACTTCATCAAGTTCGAACGGTAACATAGATCAAATACCTGTCGAAGTCAGTATTCTCAGTACCAGCACGTTGCCTCGGCTCATAATTTGTATCCTTCATTGATGTTGCCTTACGTATTCGAATGTTTGATGTATTCTCATTCCTCGTTCTGGAAATTGATGCCAGTGATATTTTCTTAGTATTAATAGACTATTCAGTTACGCTCATTAGGAGTTTTTTTTTTGTGCTAGGAAATGAAATGCGCTTCTTATTTCCGAATATGAGTGAGTGAGAAGAAAGTGTTAGAGAAAATCGATACATTTTCTTGTAGGAAGTGTTGACTCTACAGAACAATACACCTAAAAATATTGACAAATCTAGAACTTTGAGACGAAAATATGATGTTATCCCGTGGGAAGAAAATATGGAAAAAATAAAACGAGAACCCACACCACTTTCCCCGGAAAAAATTTCTCTCCTATTAAAAAATTGCAAATTTGAAGCTAGTACTGATGGCGATCATGATTTTTTTTGTAATTTTTTTCGAAGTTGCACTCATATTTTGCACAATTTTTTACTTCTATCTTCAGTTCGGAGATTTGAGGATTGAAAAAGCTAAGTCAATGAAATTTATTGGCACAATCATTATCTCAGCTTCACCTCTTTATGTCGAAATTCGTTCTAGCTGGTCACTTTGTGTTTGAGAAGACGATGCAAATAAAATTTGTTGATGAGCCAGCATACAGCAAACACTAATAAAATATTTTCGTTGCTAAGTGTTAGAAGGCTGCAAAAGCGAGACACTGAAAGGGATAGGAAAGAATAAAGTAAAGTTGGAAAGAGTCGGTGAAAGGGTGGAAAGATAATAAAAAGTGGAACAATGCCGAAAAAATTTGAGGAAGATTTCTAAAAATTTGGGTGAAAAATGGAACAAACGTAAAAGTTAGAGATATCGAGACATGCGAGAGGTGTGGAAAGAATGTTAGAAGGAGGAGTAAAACAAGATTAAAGAATATAAAAAATAAGCCTGAAAAAGTGAGAATGCGAAATGATATGGTAAAAATTGGCAAAGTTGAAAAAATAACGTTTTTCTGGAACTCTGACAGAGGAGTTAGAAAGATTAGAGGAATTAAACATAGTTGGAAACTGTTGAGAAAAAGCTTGAGACGGTTGAGAAAATCAAAAAAACGGGTCTTAAAATGTCAGAAAAGCGACATAAAGATGGGAAAAGGTCAGGACGAGATTACGCAAAGATCGGAGAAAGCATGACAAAAGTCATGTATCCATCTAGAAGATGCTTTCAACTTTTATTAGCGTAACTCAAAATTGGAATTATTGAATTCTGCTTTTATGACGTCGAAATCATGAAAGTCATCTATCGTTATCCAGTTTGGTGTTGCGTATTCGGAATTGCGACGAAACTTGTTGCATACGACGAATAATCGTGATGCATAAATATCAAGGCCCTCCAAGGCGAATTTCATCTCAATCGGCAAAAATTCACAATGCGCAGCGATTTGATTACATCGATGGTGCAATAAAATTCGCAATTAACGTTTATTCTGCCACTAATCGGCTGCAACTCAAAAATTAATATTTCATTGGTTCAAGCCAAGTACATGTGGTCAGCTTGTCGGAAAACCCACCGTTAGGTGTTTGCTAGAGTTTCTGTATAGTTATGAATAGAATTGTAGTTGGGAATGGCACGGTCTTTTCTCTCTCCTCAACACGTTATCGATGAAAGGGTTGATTCCCTGCTCTCTTTCTCGCTTCGAAATTGGCGACATATTTCTTCCGAGAGCCCTCATCGAATGGCTTCTTTCCTGCGCACTGGTATGCGCTCATGAAGTGGCCATAACCTACGAGGAATTATTTTCTAAACGTTTATGAGTATTGCATGGCAGAGTGCTTTTATCAGTTGCGAGGAGTGAAGGGATATAGCAACGAATTGTGGATGTGATGAGTGAGAAGCGAGTTGTTCGTTTTGGAGCGGTGACGTGAAGGTGCTGTTCCCTCTCGGTTACGTGTTTAACCGACAGAGAGGTAACTATAGGTAACTGTTACGTGGGGTCACGAAAGACTTCGACCACTCCCCTACACTCGATATTTAAGCATCAAATATAATTCAAGCGCACTAAGAAACAGACCGGAAAGGGTTTCCGAATCGTTTTCGATGTCCCATAGCCTTGACAAGAATCAACGTGTCGAGTCGCGGGATCACGCGCACGCAGTTCTCAATTTCCTCTTCCGTCACGGTGACCAGATGACAATTCTCGCTTTCGGATGGCATCGGGTATCTACCACCTTTTGTAACCCAGTCATGAACCTGAAAGTTAACCTACCAATCCTACACTTGCTTTCTTCCCTCCAATACTTTAACATAAACATCCGAACTACTGTTCTGGGATTATAATGGTGGCCTAAGCAACCACTTCAAAGAATAAAGTTAATAATTTAAAAAATAGAATATTTATGCCGCTCTTGGTCATACCAACAAACACTCATAAGATATCATACAATAAGTAATCGCTTCACATAAATAAACAATTTCGTATCAGAACTTTCACGTACGGATCGGCGAGAAAAAAAATTTCTTCTACTTGAGGCGAATCAATTTACTTTATGCGAAAATTGGTAAAGGCATACCGCTACGAACTTTAAAAGACGGTTCGTACTTTTCGCACCTTTATTTTTGCAAACCATACCTTTTGCAACACCTTTATTTGCAGTCGTTGCAAAAAACACACCTTTATTTCAGGTAGCAATATACGGAGACCGGGATCTTTCTGCAGTAGACCGAGAATCAGTGAACGAAGTGAACTGCTTATAGTAGGTCTGAAAATACAATGATTTACATAAAGCAGTACACACATGACGGCAGCAGCGTTACTCCTCCTGTGAACCGTACTGCTGTGGCCCGAAGAAAATCAGCGGTAACTTTTGCTCTTTGACCTTTCAGCCGCTAACCTCACACAATTGAACATTACGTAACGGCCGGAAATTCTAGATATTGCGCTTCAGTTAACAGTTTCGAAATGTCCGACCCAAATGTATCAATACAATCTCCGTGATATGAATGTGCCTTGACCGAAGTCACAAACTCTCGACGGTGTGTATGAGGTTTCCTCAGAAAGCTCGCGAGATCCATAGCTCATGAGGGCCCCAGAGGAATTTTCGGCCAGCGGAGCGGAGAGGCGGAAGTGAACAACCGGCGGACCGCAGATGCCGTATTTTTGCAGCTCGCAGTAGAACAGTTCAAAATCTCAGATGGTGTTGGGCATGGCACTAAAGAGCCAACACAAGATATCTATTTGTGATATAACAGTGATCATTTTGTTTTTATAGCATTATTCTTCGCGCAGTGCCATTGATCGACTTATGTGCTTTTGATCTGCCTGAAGCCTATATAAGTCGGGCCTCAGCCCGTCGGAGTCAGTTTTCTCCATCGACGGCTCTCCGACCGGCAGCTCTCTCGGTTCGTCTCGCCCTCTCCAGTTTGCTCTATATGAGCTGTGGTGCCCATCCGATAAACGACTTCGGCTACCCTCGGTCTCCCTCATCAACGTCGTCGCTGCTAGAGTTATAACAGATGGGCATTAAAAAATCAAACTTCCGAGTGAAAGGAGAATGGCAGTCGAATGACTAAACCATAGAAGGCCACCACGTTCGATTCTTCATCGCAAGTTTAGGACACTCCAGCAGCTCGAAATCAGTTAAAGGAGGGATGATATCACACCTTACGATAAGTTTCTAAAGCAAAAGCAAAAGAGCGTCTATAATCCAACATTTTGGGAAAAATATAATGACCTCGATTCTTCTTTGAACCATTTTTATTTAACTGATTACTTACACAGTTTTTCAGGTACCCACTTGCGAGGCAAAAATTTACTTAGATGAAAACATTGCCTTACAAAATTGTATGTAGAATGCATTGCATGCTGCCGAATCTTAAAGAATATTCCCCTTATTATTCCTCAGAATATTCTTATACCGATTTTGCGATGTTACAATCATTTAAGCCATTCGAAAAAAATCAACGCGTGCACTTAAAAGAAATGCAACGTGCGACGAGATTTGTTTTGAATGAAATGAAATTAGCTGTATCCAAAGCGTAATGTATAAACTCATTAATATACCATTTGGATAGTAAATTAATTTTGCATATACAAAGAAATTGAAACGATATTAACGTTCGGCAACGTTCCTTTCAAAGGAACTGAATCGAATTCAACTAAACTGAACTGAATGAACTCTTCAATAAAAGAATTGAAATCCGCTACAATTTTTCTGTTTATTTTCACTCAGTCCCATTGCCTTCCATAAAAACGGTGGTCATCCTAAAATAGCATACAAATACCAATGAATGATGATTCCTCATAATCATTGGTACCTTCATCATTGAACCCTTTTTTTAATTACTGCCTCGAAATGAAATATAAAAAGAATGGCGATACTCACTTTTCAGGGAATACAACTGGATCGGTCTTTATCTTTTTATGCAGCGCTATGATATAATTATCCCAGAAGGGAACATGGCCGAATACAAACGCATAGAGAGTTATACCCAATGACCAAATATCTTGAGCGCGACCACTGTAGAAATAAGATGAGTCCTCTGGAAAAAAAAAAAGAAGTGACCAACATGCTATGTCTAGCGTAACATAAATTCAATAATAAATGAGATTCAGTAACAGTTCAAACACTCGAATTCCCTTAGATCCAAAATGACGATTTTATTTTGCTAAAGCAGTAAGTATTGCGCTTAAATTTTATTCTGAATTGTTCCATCTTGAATAGAGTTTAGGCAATTATATATATGTACCTTGCATACAGCATAAACAATACATGAACGATTGACCGTAAAGCAGAAGAACGGCGAAATCTTTTATGCAAGTCACTTAAACTATAAAGCAACATAGGAAATATAATTTCAAAAAAAAAACTCCTCGCGTCACTCACAATTGCATTACGATAAACCATTTTTGCGACAACGCAAGTGCGTTGATCACTTGACCTCTCTTTCAAGTCTATCCACTTAAGCACTTCATTGACTTTATTGAAGCTGAAGGTCATTGTCACTGTTATCAAGGTCATCAGTTATCGAACAGATTCCACAATTGCTTTTGTACTCAGTTTAAAATTATCGTTCCATTAAATGAGGATGTCATGATTTCCTCTTCCACTGCTAGTCGTTTTCATAGGTTTTCAACCTCTTACTTGCGTTTTTCAACGTTCAACTATGCTATATTGTCGTTTTAATTAAATATTATAAAAAAACTGATGATCGTACTACCACAATTAGTGTGAGTAAACATTTTCAAGTAGCCCTTCCAATGTCATCCGAATGATCGGAGAAGAACGAAGAAAAAAGATAGGAAAAGAGCAAAAAGAGATCTTTTCCTCTTGTTGCCAATCACCGTGAAACAAATCTAATTACCAGCTCCTCATCAAAGCAAAAACTCCTCAAAAGTACAGATGAAGTTCGAGCATCCATCACTAACTCGGAAATGTGCTACCGTTGCGCAATTTCTGCAGTTAATATCGTTTTATTCAAATGAAAAAAAAAAGACCTGCAAGTGCTTCAGGAGCCATAAATGCTGGTGTGCCAGCCGTACCCGTTAGAAATGCATCGATTCCTTCAAATTCACACGATACACCAAAGTCAGCAATCTGAAGCACATCGATTGACATCGGATTTTATATAATTGAGGCTTTCATTGCAATTATTCGGTGAATTATGATATGCACTTACAGTCGCAACAAAGGGCGAGGGAATTAACCAAAGCACCAATACGGTTATTGCTCCCGGGCCAGTTCTTTTTAGACTGGTACTTTATTACTACTACATATAGTGGCAGCAGATTGGCAGCAGATTTCCACAATATCCTTCAATCAGTGGAACTTTATAACGTGTGGGCATGTAGGCATTTAAGAAGTAACTTCCTTTGAGATTCATGAAATGTCCTGAAACAATGCATCATTCTCCTCAAAAACATCCTTGTGCCCGATTTCAAATGATTACTACGTAAAAAAAATGTTCTTCTGAGGATATAATACCGTTATTATAGCATGGCAACACAGACAACACGGTACTAATAAGTGGTTACTTGGGTAGTCTGCAAAACATTGCAGCGAAAAAATTCGAAGTTGAAATTCCTGGCAAAGTTTCGGCTAGAATAGTTCATTACTGAATCAGAAGCAACAACTGCTAGAAACAAGAAGAAATTCCTATACAGGCCACGTGTTCTCATGATGCAATCGCTCACCTCTCCACCCCCCCCCCCCCTTCCTTCCCTCTCGAAAACTTCGAGATCCCCTAGTTCCCGATCCGAAACAAGAGAATATCAAGAGCGCATCATGACACCCATTCGTTTCTTAAAAGGCCGTTAGAACTGTTTGAAAGCAAAACACATATTTCATTTAAAGGATGGCACCAACTTCTTCACTCTCTAAAACCTCAGCAAAGTCACTTTCGCGCATTCGTTTATTACTTATGCTACTAATAAATCATTCTATATATTCTTGCGTTTCTGTAATTGCGAATCATGTTAAGGAAAATTGCAAATTTATGAACGACCCATCATTCCCTACACGGTAAAATGAATTGGATGAAGCGATGGTGATGGAGAAGTTGTAAGAGATCATCATGAATTGCATAAAAATTGAAGGCTTTTCGCTGCCTTGGTCCTCTTGCCGATGCTAGGAACCGTTCGAAATGCGAAGATTTCTAAGCAGCGTACAATGCTGAATGACATGAATTCTATACGGTCGATTAAGCGACTTTTAATACCTATTTTTTAAACAGTGAACATAGTTTAATAATGGGCAAATTTCGTACATCTCTATGCCAAGAGAAGCGAGCAAATTAAACAATTTAAATGCGTCCTCAATTCCGATGAAAGAACCAGACTCCATTGTAAGGCGTCTTTTCTTCCACGGGTATCAGTCTATGCTGCTTAAACTTCAAGTTATTTAAAGAATGAGATAACATATAATGTTTTCCTTCAATTTATTTATTCATTGTTTAGAACTATTGAGAAAATGGAGTGCAGGTTAGCTATTAGGTCGACATCAAGAGATCCTTCAAGAATGACTCTAAGAAATCTTTAAATATGAAAAATCTCATAACAGTCAACGCTGAAACTATATACAATGCAGTCAATAATAAAATATAATTCAAACAAACCTTCACATGACCCGTTTCGGAAAGCAAAAGGTTAGACGGTTTTATATCGCGATGAACGATCTTTTGGAAGTGTACTGCAAATGATAATTGACTTAATATCGCCTTAATATAAGTAATAACACTTCAGTAAAAATAAATTAGGTCACTATTAAATACCATAAAAGAAAAATTACACACCACTCTTAAGATATAACAAGATGCGATCAAGATATAAAAAGATGCGATCTTTGACGATGGCCATAACCTATAACTTCATAAGGATTTTAATAGGGATTTTCTCGAAAAATGCTTCCTCTTTTAGCAATGATGAGATATGATGACGGTGTGGTAATCATCCCTGCATTACCAAATAAAACTTAACTCCTTATCGACTGATGATTTACTGTTTTCAACAATTACCTCGAATTACTCGATGCAATAAGAAGTTACAACAAAAGTTAAACTCATTAACTTTAAACAGTCGGCGGTTACTAAACTCTTTTAATCGTTATACGATTGGACTAATTATTATTCGGATTTCAGCAGAAAAGAAGCCTTGAATTTCTGTTCCTTTTCCATAAATTCTCATCTATTGCCTTAATCAAATCATAGTTTGTCTTTTTCGAGATTCCAAATTGCAAAATATAGACGAACATAACTATGAACATATACAAATCAACATTTGCGATAGAATTATTTATTGATGATCATCGTGAAAACTGCAAAATATTTTTATTTTTTTTGCAAATAATACTGCATGAAACGGTTAATCTTTTAGTATAAATTTTCTTGAAAATATTTAATATTCACTTGTACTTTATTGATTATGAGATATTACTTACAATATTCAAGACCTTGAAGAGTATCGCGGAAATATTTCCATGCAAGTCCTTCCTCCAATGGTTTATCCGTTGGAATTTCCAAAATCGAGCTGAAAGTTAAGGAAGTCTTATTGCTAACGGAATCGTGAAGCAAACATTTTTGTTATATGATTAGAGAGCTTTCTCGAATTTTTTGCATTTTTATCAAACAAAATTAAGAAATTTTAGAATCGCAAAACGTTTCAGTCGATTTTAAGCTCAATTTAGAAATTCTTTAAAAAATCATGATAGTCTTTAAATACACTGCATCTACATGGCAAGAAAAAAATTACTTGAAGCTTCACAAATTTAAAGAAAATTATATAAGCATAAATCTTAGTTTGCATTTACTGATCGTTAATAAATTGAATAAGAAACCCTCTTTCGACGAGTTCGAAAACCATATAAAGGTAATTATCGTTCGGATCATCGAGCACCTGAAATGAATAATTTCAAGAATATTTCTAATTTTAATGATAGTTGTACAAATAAGTATTAAATAGTAAAAGTCTATAAGTATTAGGTATTAATGTTAAGTGTAATGAAATACCTAAACATAACAGTATTAAGTAAATAAGCAATATTCAGTATCACTTATTTATGGCTAACAATGAAATGTTTCGTTGAGTCTATTGATGTGGTAATGAACAAAATGTGTCTATGCGACTTAAGAATATAAGGAGGAAAAAAATTTTTTTCGGTTTGTTGTTTATATTTTCCGATGGATGGGAGCATAAACGCCGGATATTTTTTAGTGTTTTCATTGATGCAACACTTCACACAACGCTCTTCACAAAAAATTGCAAAAAGTGAGCATCAAGAGGAAAAACGTACGAACAAAATAGAAAAAAAAGTGATTATGAATGAAAAAGTGAAGTGCAATTGGATCATTGCAAGTATTCGCAGCCATGACAAGTTTCGATGAAATAAGCAAACTTGTGATGTAATATAAATAGAAAGCCGACCTCAACGAGCTTAACGACGTTTGGATGATTCAGCTTCTTGAGAATTGCAATCTCTCGTTGTACTAATTGCAAAGGGTCCCTGTGTGGCGCACTAATATTCTTCCTGTTGCGTCGTACAGGTGGCTGTCCTAAATATAATCGTTTTTGTTTATTTTGAAAAAGCTGCATCACCTTTCGCACTGCATCAACTGCTTGCAGTGCACCGTACTGTACTCAAAATTGAGTGCATGAAAACCAGCTTCAATATTAAAATCAAATATAAGCTAAAATTATTGCTGACTCATAAATGATAAGCCAATCTAAATACTATCAGCTATGAACTCCTCATATCAAGTATAAGATTTAAACTTACGAAAACAAGCGAAATTCTTGACCAGCTTCATTTTATCGAGCACTTTAAGAGCCTGCAATATGATAGCGTTTTATTTGAGTGTAGAATTTTCCATTTTTCCAACATTTGAAAATATCTATGCATTCGTAATCACTTTTTTTCCTCCAGTTTTCTTGTACTCTTTCACGATATTTTTTACCAGAGAATGAAACTAGTGAAAAAGTTATTTTGGAAAGCATCCGTGAAAACTATTTTAAAATTTTTTCACTTACAAAAAAAAGCGCTCTCATCATAAAACCATAGAAGACATTGCAAACAATAAAAAAAAACGAACGCAAGCATACACTAAGAAAGCGTTTATGTAATTTGCTGAAAAATAAAAAAAAATCTCTCAAGCAACATTGCTTATCTTCAACCATTTTTATTCACTTTTCGTAATAAACAATTTAGAGCATTTGAAACTAATAGAAGCTGAATTTAGCTAGTTGCGCATTTTTTAAAACAAGAAAAAACGTTAGCCTAATATGAATGGATTTTTCTAAAATGTTTCACAACCTTTGTCGTAATAAGATGATCTCTAGAGTAGGAGAAAAAAGTATGGGAAACACTTACATATAAATTTTTATCCATTTCATTGTAGGCGAGTTTGACGATCCCATAAGAGCCCTAAAAATAATATTTCAATGCTAGACACGACTTTTTCAAGAATTTTTTATTAAAAGGTGTAAAATTATCGCTGCATATATATATATATATATATATATATATATATATATATATATATATATATATATATATATATATATATATATATATATATATATATATATATATATATATATATATATATATATATATATATATATATATATATATATATATATTTCAATCAGTCACTTATCTGACGCTGTTTTTATGATGCGCATTAATGAAAAATTTGTTGCAAACAAATTGAGAAAAACGATGCCAAAAATAATTATGCGTAATTAAATTATATCTGAGCACTTTATTGCGAAAGTAAGAGAATCGTGACTGATGCATTTCTCATTTTCAAACGATTCATTCAGCAATAAAAAATAAAAAATATCAATTATCGACGCGTTTAGAAATTAGTAAAAGTCTGATCCTAATGTAATTTCATATTTTCAACAACGCGGCTATAAGCATGATTGATTTTGAAAGAATTCCTTATTGCCTACTTTTATTCGCTGAATAACAAACGACTAAAAACATAAACGTTTGTGATATTGAAATGCGTACCTGTCCCTTATACGCTAATTAATTTTCACTGCATCGTTATGTTATTCGCTTTTATTTTACATGCAAATAACAGTTTTTTTAAATACCGAAATGCATTGCTGTTTTATGGAAACACAAATCGATACAGAGAAATAGAAGCAAGCAAGTACATATCAAGACGAAGTTACGTAAGATAAACGATTGAATATCTCGGTGATAATGCCGTAGGCAAAATAAGTCAGAATGCAGAATGTCAGAAAATACGACAAAATAAAAATGAGGATAAAGGCATTGGTGAATTAATTGATCAACTATTCACGTCGAACGCTTAGAATTCTTCTGATATGCAATTCAGTAACGATTAGTCTCTTTTGTCTAGAAAATACTCAAAGGAAATAGATTATATTGGATTTAATTGAAGAGATAAAATTTGAATAAATGAAAAACTTTGGTGGAATGTTTTTGCTCAAATCGATAGATTCGCCTGGTCTGTCTTACATCAAACCTAATTTGATGGGACGAACTGAAAATTCCTAGTTTGATGTGATTTTCCTTGGGCATCGGTCGATTGTGCCCGTCAAGATTCATTACGGTATCTCATCTGATTAGTGAGGTAGAAATCGGATAAGCAGACTCATGCATACATGCATCATACACATTTTAGCTCTTAGATGGCAGTAGATGCCTTGATGAGAAAAAAAAGCGTGCATATATGTAATCATAATACGCCTATCTATGAAAATCTTTGGGGTCATAGTCATTGTAGAAATTGGCATTCGTTACGTATTTTTTACTGTTTTCATTCACTCGGAATGGAAACGACTTTGTCTTTTTTTGAAAAAATTAAAATTCATTGTCACAAAATTGGTATCTTAATACCCCTGAAATGAAATAGCGAAGAGTCACTAGTGTACGCAAATTTTGTTAAAAGTTTTCTACAGTGCAGAAGCTTTGTACAACAAGTGAAACAATCCACGATTACTTCGACCAACTCTTTTGTAATGCCCATTTCCATAATATTTACACAAATTTTTGAATGTTCCCTTCCCAAACATCAGTAATTTCTCTAAACCCAATAATAGTTTAGACATAATAGAATATAACACCTGGCCAATTTCTTCCATCAATCGATATTGATTGAGTTGAATATACTTGTCGTTAATTTGTTGATCGACCACCCTAACGTATCGTGTGGGTCGATTCAAATTCGGTGACATCTTTGTCTGAAAGAATTGTCAATCGTTCTCTTAGGGAAATATTGTGTGTGCGGAAAGTGGATTAGTTCCTTGCATATAATATAGCCAATACAAACTACGATCACTAACTGCATTTACATTCAGCCTTTTCATCTTATTTTTTTATTGTGAAAACACAAACTTAGCATTAGATTCTTATTATTTATGCCATATAAGGAATAAATCAATGGAATATTTCAGTTGAGTGCTAAATAAACGATTCCTTGTCATACTTTACTATCATTTACCTCACTATGTAAATAGTGCACTGTTCCGGTGTCGTTCCGGTAGAGTTTCCGCGTAAATGTTTCATTGCTCAGGTGCCGTTCCAGCACACGCATTTCTGCATAAATGTTCCACTGTTCCGGTATTCGCTACGGTTAATGGCTTTTTACGTAAATATTTCACCGCTCAGGTGTTATTCTTGTAAATGGATTTATGTCCGCTAATTCTTTCCGAATCTTTTGCTAAACACTGAAGCTTCAGCTGATGAGATGGCTCGATGAAAAAAGAAAGCGAAAGCAGTATTCGAATAATCCCCACTATCCTCGAGCACTTCAACACTTTTTACGTAAGCATTTTATATTGTACACGAATAGACGCTAAAACATAAGGATAACCATAATCACTGAATAATTGAAAAGTACATTTATAAGCAAAATAAAATTAATTGATTGCATACGACAGCAAAATTTATTATTAGTAGAGAAATTTCTAAATTAATCTAACACCGACATAATATTCTTGATGTTCATAAAAACTTTAAAGAGTTCGAGACGTTTGAAAATAATTAATATTGTAACTGTCTGTTAAATATTCCACCAAAATACGCTTCTCTTCCTCCTTCCTAATGTTCGTTCTGAAATCCAATGGACGAATTGCTAGTCATACTGGAAGACCGTAACGTTTTATGTCGTTATGAATATAAATCAGAATTACGCAAATATTAAACGAAAGGAACGGTACTGCGTATTTTCTCTGCAAAATTCATCAAAGGCCAATAGCTCTTCAATTATTCATTGGTGAATAGCACTACCCCAAAGTTGCACCAATCATCCAATCTTTTCTATTGATTCCCCATGCCTGTTGACCTAAGCAGCTTTAATACGTAAAGTGCTCTTCACCTACGCATTTTACACTTCCGCATACGCATGACAGTTATTAATCACTAAAGACACGCTTAGCGCCAAGAAGATAAATCTATTGCGACGGCATTTGATATACATTTATTTTAGTGATATTCTGTGAGCGATCGTAAAGTTGATGGAGATTTTCAGTTTCCTTTTTTTCCATTTATTCTATCTTGTACTTAATCGAATAGATCTAGAAGGAGTGCTTTTACATATGTCTCTCTCTGTCCTCCTCTCTTATGATTCTAGCCCTGAACATCACAACCAACATTCACCAACTGATTCGCTTAGTGAGACATTCGAATAGACAACATAGCTTAGCATTCTTCTCAGCCTGGCATTCGTGTCCATTTTCTTAGTGTTGGTTCTCTGTTGACTACCTCATCATCCTCTCCACCTAGCCTTTTTCATTTACTGTCAAAATGAATGCAACCTTCGCCTTTCTCTTATCCCCTCCCTTTTCTGTGAGCTCAACGCCTCACACGAAACAACACATTCAGACGTAGTTCTTTTGTTTCGAAGGACTGAAATATATCCGGCGAGTAAATTTGGCGTCCGAAAGCCTCGTTTTCACTTCATGCCATACGGAAAATTGCACCACTGCCGTCAATAAGCGGTGATGCTAAACGATGGACGCTTCTCAATAAACAGGGAATAAGAAAACCGGAATTCTCTAAAGAAAAAATGCTGACAATAAAATGAATTCCATTTACTTTCTATGCAGTAAGTTTCTCGAAAAATGCGTCTAAGGGTGACGGCCTTCTTTTCAAGAAATACAACAACATGAAAAGGTTTGAACTGAAAAGCTGTCACAGATATGCAACATCTTAATATGATGTATCTATGGTGGTAAGATTCGAATGGGTCGATCACTCAGCTTTTCTAAAACGGGAAAAACGCTCTGATCCATTGAGCCATCTCCTGCTATACGCCAACTGTCAACTACATTTGCTGAAATGAGAATATTCGTATGCCGTCACTAAAACGACCTGTATACTATGAGCAAACAAAGAAGAAAACTATCATAAAATTTCACCGGTAAAGAAGCAATTATGACACGAATTGCTTGAAGTAGTTCGATTCTTAAGTGTACATAAATTTTTTTCTACTTCACTCATTCAAAATGACAGCCGGAATGTTGCTACAAAGAGGCAACTAAATTCAGACGAATAGCCAATGCATTCGAAGCGTTCCGATAAGGAGTTGATTGGCTCCAAAACGACTCCAAAACAATCCCGACTAACAAATGACGTTAATTCCAGGGATTCAGAAGACCTGGATTTATTTGGAGTGTAAATTTTTCTTATGGCCTATAAAGCTATCCAAAATCGGGAATCCTATGTAGATTATAAAAATCATCAACGCTTACATATTAAAAAAAAGAGAAACTTTGATAACGCTTTCAGGATTTTTAATGCAACCTAAAATGAAAACCAAACTGAAGGCGTCGAAGGCAGAACACATGCCTCCCTGTTGACACATCGAAGCATAACACAAGTAATAGCAATTTTGCCATCAAAACTATTTAACAGACATCTGTGCAATCGCATGGGAATTTTATTGCACGCTCACTCTCGTTCGCGCAAATCATTTGTGTTAGCAATTTTCCAGGATAAACTGGAGTAAATAAATTTGTCTCTGAAATCGAAGTTACCGTAGAAAATCATATTACAAGAGTGCACAGTGGGAAATGTGTTAGTTGTAGCGATAAAAACACATATTGCGCCCGATAAGATGCGTGCATTTTGGAAATAAAGAGTAAAGGCCGAATGCCATTTAACTACAACGATGAGAAAAATGGAAACGGCAAACTGCCGGCAAAAGACTAGGCCCAGATCAAAAAAGAATAGCGCATCAAGGAATCGGCCGTAAGTGCACGTCGACGAATTCATTGCAGATTCTGATGGTTTAAGAAAAGCTTAAGTGATTTAACTACTTCCTTTGAAACAATAAACGACTTGAATGACTCGTCTAATTTTTCTCCCAAAAAAAAGTTGCACTCTGTTTTCCTAGTTGAAAAAATTTGGCAAGCTGAATAAGTCAATTTTAGCGGATACTTCGATTGGTCCAATTTAAAAACTTTATTGAAAAATCTTGTAGCTTCACCATCGACTAATAAAAATGAATTTTGCATTTCATTTTACAGTCCACTTATAAAGATATATGTAATTACTGGCAGTGTACGCTTTTTCCTCGTCGCCTTCCCCACACCTTTTTTTGCGAAACAGTGAACTAGGATTCTTATAACAAAAAAAAAAATCGTTTTTAACCATTCTCAGATTGATCGTCGCTAGTGATCAACTAAAAACAACAAGATCACCTCGAAAATGAGGTGCTTAATGAATTCTTCAATCAAAAGTCGGACATCCAATCAGCTCTCTACACAAACACCAATAACGGTGAAGAAAATACGACTCTAAATCAAACATATTAAATCATTGAAGCTTTTATTATTACTTAACATTTTTTAGTGGAAGGTAGTTTATAATTTGTGGAAACACTTTAAAAAATTCAAGCAAGATTCTCTCCGTTCCCATCGTCTTCGAGCTATATTTTAATCCACAGTACTAGCTTCTCTGCTACATCTCCGATATTGCACCATTTTCAATGTAACATACGAATCGATTATCAAAACTTGACGAAGAGCTTGCTCACCTCGAATAGTAACTGAAAGACTATGACCTATTCGATGTTTGCAAAAATGGGGTAGTTACCTAGTTACAAGTCGTTACAAGTAGTAAGAAGGAATACCAGGTAAGGTCATCTAACATTTGAAATCTCATAGAATAAAAATGGAAAAAATTAACTGATAAATGCTGCTTTTGCGCCAAGGTGCTCTACTTATTCGTTAATAATCTCTACGGCAATATAAAAAGCACTCTAGAAAAGCGCTTTTCTTATCGATGACGATGCATATTTAACAAGGTGATTTAAGCGTGACTAAGGTACCAAAATTACGATCAGCACATTCGAGTGTATGAGCAGGTGTTTCGCAGAAACATTGAAAGTAGTCACTCTCGTGTGGAATCAACTGTCAAACATGCGTCGCAGCTTAAATAAGTCACAGACCATGGGCGTGAGTAATTTACCTTGTATATGGCACGTAATCAAGGAGGAAAGCGCAGCGATGCTAAAAGATATCTATGTGGCACGTAGAAAAGATAGCTGCCGTTGACAAGAAGACGCATAATTTTGTGCTCAGTCTAAGAGACAACAAACCTGATAGATGTGCAAAACACCGCTCAATTTTCACTTTATCACTATTTCCGTCATATTTATTTGAAGTTCGTTCCTTTTCTTTACCTAAGCCTCTGGTAATCATTCTACAGATTGCATGGGAACTTCACAGCTTGTCACATCAGGTATTGCTGACATTACATCGACGAAAAATTGCAACTGATTTTCAAGTCTTTCAGTGGGTGGCAAAGAGGGAATGGAGATGAGAGGTTGTATTTAGCGTAGGGCTCCTCTCTTAAAAGTTGACAGACAATTTCACTTAGTGCAAAACGAAAAAAATGGGCTCCGAATAGTTTCTCTGGCTTCCTCCTACCCAGCCATGCCGACTAACATCCTCATCTGGACCAGGGCGGTGGAGCAAGTGCCTTCTCTAGTTTTGTGTGGAACAACAGTAAATTGTCTCGTCAGCATCCAATGGGCAGAAGACGAGCCTAAGCCCTAGTCTTTACGCGACCTTAGCAATGTTCGCAATGAATGCTTTGTTGATTCAAGTAAATAATCAAAGTGAACAGGGTACGGCATAAACTTTTGCAATTCAGCAAATATATCTTTGCATAAGGAGGTGAAAGATTTAGCACATAGAGATTTTATGATTTTTACTTGTGAGATGATTAGAGACATAGATCTGATCAGTACGCGTAACAACAACTTTTCGTTATAATGCAAAGAAGTTGTCGAAATTCGTAGAAACGAACTTGCAAAATTCCCCAAAAATTTGCATCGATAGAACTTCATTAGCGCGATTGAGTTGCACATTACTCTTTGCATATTTCTTATCTCTTTATCACGTCAAGAAATTCATTAAAAAATAACACTAATTATTGATATCGCCTCTATAAATTTTAAAAAAATTTCATTTTTCAAGAATATACGATTAAATCCAATGAAGCATTCCATTGCAACTTTTATGTTTAATAATTCATTCATTTTCGCTAATCTTTTGTCTCAATTTTGCAATACTACGAACATGCGTTATATCTAATGAGCCATTTTAGGAAATATTTTCCATTCTAATTTTTATTCAATCATAGTAATCCGGAAATGATTTGAGCAATTCAAAAACCTATCAATATCGGTTGTACACAAAAACCCAACTTTTTAACAACGAACCTTCTCGTTGCAGCTCGTATTGCATGATGTAGCAGGTTGATCATCACAAATGGCCGCACTTCGTGTTAAACGCCGACTCATGTGTGTGGTGTCGGATTGCTGACGAAGCATCTGTCCAACACCGAGCAATGATGTGCTCGGACGACTTGACAATGAGCCACTATTCATCCTAAAATATGCATATCAAATAAAGGAAACTTGCAGGCTAAGAACATCAATGAATAGCCGAGTAACCACAGAGTATGCAAATATTACTTCTTTGCGTCAACTGATCTATTTCTTTCACATTTTAAGAAATTTATTTTCAACGAGATGCTAGGAAATAATATCATCTTTCAGTTCGCAATAAAAGACCTCACAAGATGCGACATAAATGATAGCAATAACAAAAATGAGGAATGTTTCTATCGTGCATAGATTTCTCCTCGTCTATTTCTCTTTGATAATTGAGGTGATTGGTTATAATTTTGGAACTTTCAATGAATGACATTTAATCAGACTATAGACAAATAAAAGAAAGAATTGGAAATATTTTCAATATGCAATAAGAAAATTGAAAAATAAATGACTCTGCAAAAAAATTTTCATAATTATGGTGGAAAGTTATAAATCATCATAATTTATGACCAAAACAGGGACTTTCACAATCAAAATTATCACTGAGAAATGTGTTATATTCGAACTTAGAAGTTCTGCTGTAAGTTTCGAATAAAAATGTGCTGAATCATCAACGTTAGCTGATTTATGAGTGATCACTTCAGCGTCCCATAAAAGATGATCAAAAATGGGATACACAAAATCAATGCTTTACAAGTGTTTGCCGAAAACAAGGAACTATTCAAACAGAATTGTGTTCACGAAAAGAAAGAAAAAAAACGCGGAAAAAAGCACATGAATTTGTTGAATCAACATGTTAATGAACATCGTAAAGAACAAGCATTGAATAAACAGATAATATATCGACAGCAAAACATTATCTCATTCTTAAGTCAAATGCGGAAAGTAGTCAAAAGCACTTTGTTTATTTACCTCTCTCAGATAGTCACAACTCAAATCACATTAACACATAAATAGTTGTGCTTTGTGCATAAATGAGAATTTTAGAGGCAGGAGTTCCAAATTGCGCAATTTCATTTCATAATTTCCCATAAATTCTCGTCCAGTTGCAGACCAATCGAAGCGAGCCTAAGCTAAGAAACGCAAATATACAACTGCCTCATTAGCACTACTCCGACTTCTTTAGATATAACTATTTGAATTTTTTTAAATTCCCTTCTGCAGTTTAAATCCCATCAGAAATACCGCAAATGTAGAGTTGGACCAGCTTAACAGTTGTATGCGTCAACTATAACTTCACGTTTTGTTTCACTGTCCACAAGAGGGGTGACATAGAAAAATATGCGAACATGAACGATAGGAGAGAGCAAAAAATCTGCAAAGCTACAATTTAGGCGAACAATCATTTAATACACAAAAACAGCAGTAGTGTGCAGATCGGAAACACTCAGATTCGGCTGAAAGACTAAAAAGTGGGTACATTGATGTACCGAATTCCTACATCATAAAACTGGAAACTATGCAACATTTTTTGGCCAGCAGGAACTGATAATCAAAATAAGATATCACACGACGCAATTTTCCACGCAACCTGGAGTGAACTTATTTGTTTTATCCCTAGATTAGGTAATATTTTCGTTAATATTTATAAGTATGGATGAAAATTTTTATGGATGAAAAAATTTATAAGTAGGATGAAAATATTTATAAGTATTCTCCTACCACATAAAAACATTTCTTAATACTATTCATTTCAGTAAAAAGCCTCTTAAAAAAGACTACGCTCAAAAAGGCCATCTGTTCGTCTTTTTTTTTAAGCACTGGATCCTCCACTACACTATCTAATTACATTTTGCGCAAGACAGAATACAAGATCAATTTTTTAAGAAGCCCTCATTGCGAAGTTATACTGACAAATTGCACTTATTCGGTTTCGTTGCGAATGCAATAAAACGTCATTACTAAATATTTTGCAATGGATGCAATTTCAAAAGAACTGAATGAAACTCTTGCAGAGAGAACTTATAGCTTAGAATAGTCTTTAGAGATTCATTTCGTTGTATAAAAATAAAATATAAAACTGAGATTGGGTTCACTTCATGCTAACGTTCCCATACCGATAGATGGAAGGGCCCTATGATCGTACTCCTATCGAAGCCCTCCCATATTAAATAAAAATCTCTTCCATCTACTAGCACGCAAACATTCAGCTTTCCAATTGTAGTATAAGAAATGAACAGCATTTTATGACTTTTAACACTCCATGCAGTGGAAATCATTGCAGCGGCAATAAACACTTTTGATTTGAAACTCGACCTTCTCCACCAGAGAGGAAGAATCAACGTTAGTCACTGCAACCTTCCTCTTAGCGATGCAGAAATGAGTCTCCATCCTTTGCTACCTCCCCGTTTCTCTCGTTCGAATGATTACGTGCTCTACCAAATAGAAGACAATGAAGAAAGTTCCCATCAGATTTATAGCTGCATCATTCGAACAGAAAGATTTTGTAAAAGTTTCAAAGTGAAAGCAGATGCAAATTCGTAGTGGCTACGAAGTTGCCAACATCGGAATGTGAAATCATTTCAAATCATTGCATATTCTGCACTTTCAATCTGCGAATTATATATTTCAAGTGCAGCAAAAATGAGATCATTGGTCCGAATGCTGCACTTTTCTACGGCATAAAAAAGTGCACATGCAATACAAGTGCATCTATTTCTTCATTAAACACTTAAAACATCGTTAACTTCATCGTTTTTGGGATCTGTTGTCGTTAAATCGACGGAGGGAAATAAAGTTGCTAAAGATTTATTGGTCTGTCACCTATAGAGCACTTCTCATTAATCAACACTGAATGAACACTATTGCAACGATAGCGTCATATGGATGGATGCATAGAAATAATCAATCATTGTATGTTGGTTAATCTCGCTTCCCCCAACAAGCTGTCATCATTCCTTAATCATGTTAATATCGTTATGGAGACGAATACATAGGATGCATTCCGAGTGATACACGCTCGCAAAAGCTATCAAACAAATAGCATTGTCTTATTGAGAAAATCACTTGCACTCGGAAAAATAAATTCAAATGGGATTAGAGGATTTTAAATTGGAAATTAAGAGAATGACACATTGTTGTCCAATTCAAAATGAAGAGAGCTGCTCGTAAGAATATTACTTCACTCTTCAGGTTTTTCAGTAAAGAAGAGATAAGGTGAATGTTCATTAATTGATTTAGGAATGTATGTGCAGAACTGCAGCCAAACTAACAATGAAGCGTTGTTTAAAACATTAACGCTAAGTTTGAATATTTCGTAGGAAAATGTTCATATATAAGAGAAGTTGCATCAACTTATAAACAGCTTAAAATTATGCGTTACTGATTGCACCAGGAATCCGCAACTAAACGCTTCTCAAAAATTTGAAAAGAAGTGAACGGAAAGAAAATAGTCTATTTTTGCTATGCTTGGATGTACATTAACAGTACGAAACGCTGAAGAAGCATTAGAATTCCATTTCTCGAGAGCAAATCGAGAGATTCATAGAAAGGACTTTGTATTTCTCCTAAAATTTAGAAAATAGAGGATATCGGATTGAGCAGATTTACGGAAGGAGGGGATTTACTGAAGATAATGAGGTAATCATTTAAAAAGCATCTCAAGTCTGCTTTTGGTCCTACGAAGATTCACAAACAGCATCCATAAATGTAGAACTCTTAAGACCATCAAAAAAGGCATAAAAACAGGAAGTAACAGCTGAGAGAGCGGCAACTGGTAGGTGAGCGACGCAAAATAACTCATATGCTAACCATCGACGAACACTGCTTATCTCTTACCCTTGATCATTACTAAAGAATACAAAAGCATTTTGATCATTCCTTCTTAGCCTACCCGAGAAACGACTTGGTCCCTGTCCCTCAAATAACTGGAGATCAATGTTTATAGGATTTTGCAAAAAAAAAAAAAAGAATAAACAGAACTGCACCAGCATCTAGTCTCAAAAAGTGACTTCTAAGATATCGAATAATAACTATTCAATTAACACCTTTCAATCGAGCCTGATTTGCATATTAATAAAAAACGTTTATATAAGCAACTCATTTTAGCATTTAATTTTTATTAATCATACTAGAGCATATTCAAAAAACAGAGAAGAAAAAGACAGCAGAGAAAAAAACTGAAAAGCAATTAAAGAAAGAAAGCAGAGGGGTCTGAACCATTCATCAACCAAATAAAACACAATTGTATTGTATGTTCGGCGATGCCAACTATCGGAAAAAACCTCCTCTTCGGATACCTCGAAAATAGTTTAAATTCTAACGCTTCAGTACAAAACTGTTTGTTTGCGAATAATATTTCTTGAAAAAATGTGTCATATACTTTTGCAACAAATTTTCTCAGCAAATGGTGTCTTCGTTTGCAATAAAAACTATCATTTAAAATCAACTTCAAATGAAGATTGTTACTTAGAGTATATCATTGTGCTAACATTTTAGTTTAAACAAATAGGCAAGAGTGTGATAAAATTATTGCTGGATAATAGATGTTGACGCTAAATGCAGTATTATTTTGCGTTTTGCACACGACGTTTGCATTATTTGCACATAAATTTGCTATTCGTGTGCAAAAAGAAATCACGCAGGTATTAACGAGCAATTAACAACTCATCTACTTGCACTGTAAACAAAGCATCCTCATATCCACGCGGCACAATTGTTGGAAATTACAACGCTGCAACTTCAGCAGAATTTGCAATTAAAAAAATATTAGCTTATCAAACATTTGCAATTGCTCGCTTCTTGCATTGAAATGTTCTTGGAAAGCAATTAATGAGCTGAAACGTAATACGGAAATGCTCTGATTGAAATGCGTTGCGGTAATTTTTTAAGGAGAGCGACCCATCAATCAAAAATGCATTTAACATGTTGCAGCAATAAACCTTCGACACCACAAAAATCATCCAACCTGCTATTTAAATCTGGCGCGTCGAATTGAACAGTTTCGATTATTCAGTTGTAACGTTTCAATAATAGTATTCAACGGAATCACCTCAAATTCAAGGTTGGCATGAAAAAGTTTAAAGATAAAGGGCCGTTCCATTCAGCGGTTCGAAAATTCAAGTGCAATACTCGAATATGATTGACCAGTCGACATAGAAAGACTGCGCGCAACTCCACCATGATCAAAAAAAAGGTTTTATCTTTCTAGGCACTGTGAATCAAATTTGAGTCAAAAATTTCTTCATAGCTGAACTTACTCTCGAGATCGCGAAGCACCTCAATACTATCGATAAACTCACCGTACAACTGCGCATTCATATATATGAGTAGTGTGCTAATGAGGAATTAACAATGTAATTTTGATATGCGTGCATAGTCTCCTACTGTCAGTCAGCATTTATGAACAACAAGAAACCACTTTTTAATTCTCTCATCTTTTAAAAGTCGAAAAAAAAGTCACCTATAAAGAATTTAATTAGCTTTCCTTTTAGACAGTGCAAATTTCATAACCGTTATGACGACAGCACTTCATCGACGAAAATGTAAACTATCAAACAAATTTAATTCCTCAATAAGGCATTGTGACTTTATCGGAAACTATAGTCGACAAAGGCCGAGTGGCATACAAGCGGAAGGTGATTAGGCTAATTAGGAAGTGATTACTGGAAATTCGAAACAAGTTTTGAGGATAATTATTGTTAACAAACACTCTTCCAATACTATTTAGAATTGTCTATAAAATATGATAGTTTTCAATGAATCCGCTCAATTCTTCTCATTCTCTCATTCATTCAAAACTGAAATATTCACATTCGGCAGTCGTATGACCTACAACACCTCAACTATATTAATTAAATAGTTTCAAAATGTGAAAACTTTTAACTCGAGAATATCCAAGGATCTGATCATCGAAAAGATATTGTCCTAGAATACATTATAGTGATAATGACTTATAACAGGCGATTAGAATACGCTAGTTGAATGACTTAGATTGTTTTCATTGAGTTGTACTACAGATTTATGATACAAATACAATGATGAAATTGCTCTATGAGTCTAGAGCATTATGTTTATTGACGTCACCTTTGTATTGCTAGTTATAGAAAGTTGGCATGTTACTTCATGATGAAACATTATAACGAAAGCGGATTTTGGTAATAATTATAGTGAAATACAGATTGGATTTGCATTCCAATCGTTCATCGTAGTTGTTGTAATTATACAAAGAAATGTTACGATAGGACGCATTAATCGTGCAAAATTGACCGTTTTCAGTGGTCAAAATGTAATCATGCTGAATAGCACGTAAGAAATTCATTGAATTGCTGCCTAGTTATTTAAAAATTGAACTTTCTCATCATATTGTGAAATGCGTGGGCGTTTGGGAAGGTGAAAGGGGATGCGTGGAGCGGATGGAGGAAGGTGAAGCGGTATGGAAGGGATATAAGCGGATAAGAGCGTATAGCTTAAATAAGACACCACATGATCCGATAGGAGGGGAAAATTTTCGGAATTTGCAAATAGTCTAGAAATTACATTTTTTAGACGAGTAAAAGCACTAAAAGATTTCATCATACCACTAATTTGCAATTAACTTTATTCTCCCTCTCAAAGACTTTCCAATTCTTATCCAGTCACGTCAACGCTTTTCCACTATAATTAGCATCACTTTAATGGACGCAATATCGATCAACAAAAATGGCTAGCTCGATGTATATTTTAGATCATCTGAACTACTTTATTTACTAGTTGAAGAGCAAAATTGTAGTGAAGTTAATGTGGCAAACGATTACTTGTAAATATGTTTATTAGAAAGTAAGTATTCATTGCTGTCACTGGAAAGTGCTTTAGAGTGGTTGTTATATCTGAGTCAATAAATGATCAACACTCATCAGTCAACGAATAAGTGCATAAGAGTGGGCAACGAACGAAGCAATTTGCCAACAAAGTGCTCGCTATCTTAGCAGCAGGAAATAGAAATTCCTAAAACTAATAAAATATACGAAGACAAAAAACAAGTGCGATGCGATTTAAATAGTTCTATGCATATCGATCAAGCACGGTACAATACAAATGAAAGTGAAATTAAATTGTGTCTTGATAACATTATTCTTCTGAATCTCATATTGCACTACATCGAAATAAGTGGGGTTTTTTTGCTGAACACTAACCTCATAACGATTGATTACCTTCATCTGAATCAGAAATCATTTCTGAATGACAAATACTTCAATCACAAATCCACTATCACTGTAGAAGCATGAAAAATTAATGCTAGAAAAAAATATATGGAATAGCTCGATTGATGGGAATTTGTATCAGCTACACATTAGGTTTTGCAAGTGAAAACATCAGACCATTGTTACTTGATAGCTTGAAAATAAACTTAGGGAATAAATAGTTTAAGTTTTAAGGGAAATAAAGTAAACTCGATAAGATAATAATGCAATCAATTTAACCTAATCGAGAGGAAAAAACTACTCAGACGAATTAGGTAAAGTTATATTTTGATTCTTGTAACCTGCATCCCCTCTTCGTGCATTAATGGGCCATCCGGCTATATCAAATTGAACGTATTCATATAGTTTTCAATTTCAGAACTCGAAGAAATAAGTAAATTAATTGCTTTTCAGCTCTCCGTGTTTAGAGGTCATCAATTTCGATTTTGACGCTTCTTTAGACTCGTAGATCGAAATTATACAACATGAAACATTTGACAGCGGAACACATATTGAAAAGACACCGCGTTAACGACTGCGTCATAAACGCTATTAGTAGACACGATCGCGAGATGAATTGTATGAAAGACAATGGAAACGCATGATCTAGTTTGAGGTATTGGTAATAAGGATATATCGATCTCTGTTTCAAGGATGAAACGAAATCTCTCTAATTGTCGAGAGGGAAATTTTTTGATCACTGCACATAATGCATGATTTTTTTTTTACTCAAGAATTAAATAAAACATGCTTTTGCTCCGAAAACGCAATTACAAAATCGGTTGCTATCGATGCGGATGAAAATGAGATGAGGCGGCAAGAGAACATGGGAGCAAGGAGGGACGGGGTTTAAAAAATAGTAATCTTTTTTATAAATTAATACGCACCTTCTGATGTCCGAGTAAACGCGGTAAAATACAAAATCGCCACAAGAAAAGTGATGAAACGATATACACAGGACATGAAAGAATATGCTGGAAGAGAAATGAAGACGGTGAACGATTTCAGGAAAATATTTAGTTGCAAAAGTTCAGAGGAATCGCCCATGATCACATCATTGCCGAGAACCGCTATAACAGCACCATCCACAGATGTATGGGGATCAAAAATCCGATCCGAGAATATAATTGCAGCCTTCAGGCCGTCAATGGAAAGAAGATATTCTTAGCACCTATTGGGGTTGTCGGTACTGGAAAAAAGGATTAGCGAGAATATGAAATATCGTTAAAATATGCTCTGTGAGGTTGATCATATTTATGCAAGCATGACTAATTATCGGATAATAGTAGCATAAACCGTGTAATGACTTCCACATAAATCAAATTGTAATATGGTTTTTAGCGACCTCCTGAAACTGTCTCCTCGAAGAAATTTGCATAAATTCCAGTAGAAATCATTGGAGGTATTATTCAGAGTAAGACCATAATGTCAGATGGAATAAAAAATTAAAGAAATACATTTATAGCGCAACTAATTCGCACGAAAATCTAATTTTGTATTAATAGCATGAAGCAGACCACCTGCCGTTTTTCACGTACTGAAAATTGAAGCGGCTCATACTAATTTGTGATCGATGAAGGGCGTTAATCTATTCATTGCCATCGTTTTCAAATATTCATGTAACGAGTTCCTCTGAAGCCAATATCCCTCTCGGAAAGTTGGCAAAAATAAAACGCTCCGCTTTTTGCCAAAGGGAATATGATACATTCTTTAGTGCTCATGGAGGAATGAAAAGACATTTTGTCGATTTTAGATAATACATAAATAGTTGCAACTCTTAAGTCATTAACGAGAAGAGAGGATCAACACCAAAAGTTGAGATGAATAAACAACAATAAAGGTAATGGCGGTAGGAAAGTACTACCTCAGCACTAAAGAAAGTACTTCCTTTCTCTTCACTTCTCTCAGTGCCCTATAAAAGTGCATTGTATTCTCTTATTGACAGAGCTCTTCTGAGATTTATTCCAACGATGGATTTACTCTTTCATTAAGCGCATAGAAAGGAAGAGCAGCTAGCAGACGAGATGCAAAATTGACAGGTTGATATCAACACTAATTTAAGACGAATCGTGATGACGTCACATCAGCAAATTTGATCAGCAATTATTGCACGACGATATCGGCTGACTATGGCTATTTGACGAACCAGCAGGACATATACTGACAGATAAGTTGCAATTTAACGTTATAATAAATACAGTTAAAAATATTTTCATCTTTCAATCGATGATTTTTTGTATAAAATTATTGAATCGTTGAGTGAATCGTATTGTAAAACCTCAGCAAAAATAATCACCATAATTGAAAAAATGGGCACAGTGCCAAACAAGTTGGTATGACATAGGCTTTTACTCTAGAATCGAGTGATTATTTGCAAAAGCAGTCGAGCAACAATGAAATGGCATTAAATTACTGCTTTTTTGTGAGTGAGTAAAACTGAAAAGCTTTCCCTCGAAAACGATAAAACACTAGAGCTACCAAACAGAACTCTTAATTAATTTCCTATTGTGCAAAGATATAAAAAACCAATACTCGAGCATCATAGAAATTTTCAATCACTTCGGTAATTTGCATTTTCACATCGCATTATGACGATGTTGCGCCCTCACCTACATCTGTTCTGATGCCTATCTGTCGGTCGGATAGCTCCAGCTCGAGAACCATTAAGGATAGAGCTATAAAATTTCACAGTCGCAATGTGCATTAAAAGCGATTTTATATGCTACATTTGCATATTGACTTCTTATCGAAAACAGTTTATATGTTCATAAATGTGCAAAGAAATTTGCAAACATTCTGCAATTATTTGGGCTATGTTTTACACCAAATCCATCGCGAAGAACTGAAAATTTTGAATCAGTTAAAACACATCATTGTGCCGCATATTTCATATTATATACCGCATATTTTA
Organism: Ascaris suum; assembly: GCA_013433145.1. Lineage (NCBI taxonomy): Eukaryota > Metazoa > Nematoda > Chromadorea > Rhabditida > Ascarididae > Ascaris > Ascaris suum. Next base: position 10,167,532 of record CM024170.1, on the reverse strand, counting down.
CATATTATATATTATTTCGTGGCGACTGATGAAATCGGTTGATTGGATGAATAGAATGCAAAAGCACAAAACATGCAAAACCCTATCGATTGAGCTATAAATTTCGGACATAAATCTTCACTACGAGCCAGTACTAGTTCATTCATTAAAATTTATGAAGAAATAAAGTTAGACAAACTTTTTTTTTAATTTGCGATATGATAATGTAATAATGCATCCGGCATATATACGCAGTAAATGAACAATTTCTGCTATAAAACATTAAGAATTGAGGATGACGCGAATTATCCTGCGACGCTAATCTTCATTGGAAGATAACGTTTAACGTGTCTCAGCGGAAATTCCACCATATTAAACAGTTCTGAATAGTAAAAAATTATTCTCCAGTTCTATTAATCCCACATTTTTTTAGACGCTAAATGCAATAGAAACAAAATCAATTCATATCTCATTGCTAGCATCTTTTCACGGAAACAGATATTGCATTTGCATGGGAACTTTCATGATGTTATATCGAATAAATAACTTAGTCTTGCAAAGTTGTAGTCTTGCAAACATTGGAAGCGATGAATAAAACAATCAATGAAAATTAACCATGTAATAAATTGTGAAGTTTTAACCATTTAGTGCAATACATTTGTTGGGGCAACAATCATTACTTGTGGAAATAATCCGTTAATAGCGTTGCATTTCTTGCGAAGTCCCCGTCTGTTATTCGAGTGCTTCGCTTTATCTGTCATGGATAGTGGTATAAAACACTGAACCACCAACGAAAGAAATATTAATTATACGAAGGGTATGCGCGAAAACAGCGGACCCAATTCGAGCTTTTTGCGAAAAGAAGAAAGAAACACGCAATATTTTCATATTTTCGAACTTGCATATAGTATAAAGTTCCAGTGAACGTGACTTATGTGTGATTTAGCGTATGATGAAGATTTCCGGATGTGGTTCGATATTTGAGAAAATGAGTGAAAGTGGAATATTTGTTGCTTTTATATAGGTAGTAATCTTGTTGTTCTGCCCACTACTGTCTAATATCGATCGAAATTTGAGAAAAAACTTTGAACAGTTTGTTTCAGTCTCAATTTCATATAAGACGAATTTTCTCAGAATTTTCGAAGATGATGCAATGTATTCTTGATTTCATGCTCTAACTGAATAACCCGATTTTTGTGACAGAATAAAGGACATAGAACCAAAATTAGTTGTAAACGTTGCTGAATAACGTGGAATGTCTAAATTATGCCTACTACGGAAACGAAGCAGCTCTAAAGCGTAAGTCTCGTCAATCACAAATGTCTTCTGAGCAAAAAAACTCCTATGTCTGACCGCAAATGGCGTTTATAGACGTCAATTCCTTTCATTTTTCAACAACATTAGACAACGCATTTAACCATTATGTATATCACTGTATTCGTCACATCCATCCATAGGAGTAATGCTGTGATTTCGAACAGACATTTTGTGGATGGTGGAGAATTGATGGGAATCGGTCCTGTTTCAACACAATGCACAATCCCAAACTTAGATGGTCATCGTGCAAAAATTAAAGTAATTGTAAAAATCGAGGTGCTCTAACATCCTCCTCATATACATAATCTCCTCAAATCGCGAAGATTTTAATGTCTATCTGAACTAACAAAGTTGCATCGAATAGGACCAGCTTTCCTGACATCGTCGATTCCCGTCGTCCAGATTTTCAGAACAGTGGGATGAATTTGATTACGAAGTTTTAGCAGCACCGTTTACTTACGAAAGTTGATCTCTAGTCGACCAATGACCTTTAAAACTGATATATTTAAAAATCGAAGTACTTTTTTTCAAATCTAGCACTGAGAGAACTGCAACCTTCCATTTCTATGAAAGTCCATTACCACAACAGCTAAAAATACTAATAACAAGTGCTGTGATAGGATTTAGTGCGACTTACTAGTATGAGTTTTTTTTTCTAGCGACGTGTAATTGTTTCTTTTTCTATTGACCGATCCTAAATACAAGAATATTTATAACCAGCTGAGTAAATATTGGAGAGCTCGAATAAGGAACGACGGCTATCTATAAAAGATGCTGATCGATAGGTATTAGTATAGTGGAATAGACGAGCATTGCCGGACACGTATTGCCTCTTCAGCTGAATCAAATGACGGCTAATCTCATGCATACTAATGGATGATAGCTTGCTTATTCACACATCATCCTATCGCTCTTTGAAAATGATAGATCACGCCAACACATGTAAGCGAAACTTGCTCAGTGCTAAGCATTGAAGAACGACGATAACCGCTGTTCGATTATTTGAAATACAATAAGTGATTCCTCAAAAAATGCTTATAAATTAATAGCGTAGGAAATTTTGGAGGAAATTCTTTTGCTTCGAGAGAGGGAAATATCAAATTCGTTGTGACTGTTTCGCTAGGCATCTGAAATTAGTTATGCAAAAGCTTGAATTTCATAACAACGATTGCAAGACTATTGCGAGACTCTAGATGCTAGCTAGCTCGTTAAAAAGTATTTATCATTCAATGCTGTCATTTGAACATTGAACTCAGATTCCCTTGTGCAGACTGTCGACGAAGAAGTTAGTCATGAACTTCATTAGCTCATTATGCGCTTTCGGGTCGAACTCACTGTCTAGGAAACAAGCCAAAAATTCAAGCCAAATGGTGTCAGAAGTTGCAGCTAGGCTTAACACCCTGAGGTCTACTACTTAGGAGAAAAACTGCAGCTTATTGAAGTGAAGCACTTCAAAATTGACAATGAAAGCGAACAAATGATAGTTGATGCATACATTCACTTTGTGATGCCTACCGTAAGCGCTATCAAAAAAAAAAATGCGTGTCAAATTCAGCATTGGCGTTTGCAATGACGTGCACTATGTCATGAATGACAAGAGAAGCAAAACAACGAACAACTTCAAGAAGATTGCATCGCTGTTGCGCTACATCTTGTCATTCATTCGCAATGACAGCTTAACCACATACCCTTAACATTCATTTAGGCAGTAGAAGTTTCGAGGATAACGCATTCTGAAAAAATATCTAAATTGTTGTTTTATTTATAGGTTAATTTTCTGAATAAATCATCCATACAACAAAGCAATTAGGCATTCATCTTTTATCAGCAATCACTAAAGCATATATTCCGGATGAAACCCTCCTCTCAAGATGTGAAAAAATAGAGCACCTCCCAATGAAAGTATCATCCACCGTTATCGGGAAATTTCCATGATTCCTGGTTTTCAGTTAGGAAAAATAAAATGATTTTCGTTTTACTACTATCAGTAGAAAGATCCCCTTAGTTTACGTAAGAAATTTTGATTCTTCTTCTCTATATTTTCCTGTTGTTAAAACACAATTTTGGCTGAATCTTATACTTATGTCGATCTCCTTGACTACTGGAAAATAAAGTCACCCCATTAAAAACAACAAATCTCTCAATTCTAACGAATACTTCTCCGGGGTTCTATTTGAAATAATATAGTGAACTGAAGCGACAACTGCAGATACAGCATGGTGAAAAATCTCCCTCCAGCAATATAATGAACGTCATCTTTATTTAACAAAAGATGTAAAAGAAGAAATTTTGAATGGCTCATAATTGAAAAGGCATCAAGTTTACACTTGCAATATGAATAATTCATTAATATTTATTGAAATATATTCTTTTATGAAATGAAAATGCTTTATGAAGGTTAAATTTAGGACAAAGAAATGCTTTGGATAAATCAAAGAAAAACACAGGATGAAGTGCGAGTGAAGAGATGCGGTCGTGGTCATTAAGGGGCTAGTGAGCGACAACAACTTGTTTAGAAGCTATCGACTGCTGATGGAAATTGTGTCTTTTTATTCCTCTAACTTCTTCCTTTGATGCAACCTATAATGTATTCCAAGTGAGAAGCACTTCTTCTGTAGCACATAATTAAATAACAAGACCGAATGTCTTCACTTCTACGTGCTCATCTAATCGCGCAAATTCAATTGCATATATATATATATATATATATATATATATATATATATATATATATATATATATATATATATATATATATATATATATATATATATATATATATATATATATATATATATATATATATATATATATATATATATATATATATATAATTGCACATGCACGTACGTGCGTATGAATCGATGAAAGCAGCACGTATATCTCCGTGAATTGTTTTGAATAGAATTAATTTCATATAGTTGCCTTAATGTCTTCGGCACAAACTCAGAATGACGCTGTGTCCATTATGTCCGCTTGTCTGTCAGTCTATTGTGCACTGCCACACATGAATTAACAACAATAACTGCTGACACTGCAGTTTTTTTGAGTTAGAAATTGAATTTCAGATCATCAAAATGAGTAATTTCCACTAGCGCTTTGCAAGTTTATTTCTTCATTTTATGTTAATCATTTTTCATGAGGTTTAACCATTGCGCAAGTAAAGATTTACATCACCACTCGTCATAAAGCATTTCAGGTGCCATAGAGTGCCGAATATTCCAATGAACGATTTCAAGTTAATCACCTGCATGTTTCACGCTAATGCAAACGATTTATGGGAGTAAGTTTCTTGTTGAAAGAACATTACTCAAAAATTGCAAATCTCCATCATACTGCGAATTACTGCGAATAACTCTTCTATCGGAAATCCTAATCAGGGCTCAGAAAACGAAAACTGTTGACAGAATAAACAAATTTTCAGCTTATTCGGATTAAAGACTAAAATTAAAGTCTAACCAAATGAATTATTCTTGTTGATCTTATATTCGGGCCTGGAAGCATCATACCTTATTTTTTTAAGGATTCTCATGTAAGCACATTAATAGGTGTCTCATTAGAATGCTCAATTGTTCATTTCTCTGAGAGTCCAGGCGAGAAGGGCAGGAGGGAAGGAGGAGGAGGGGAAGGGGAATGGAGAGAGAAGCGGTGAGGAAAGATAATAAGATAATGAGGGAAGCACACGAGAAATGGAAAAGGCGATAGCTTCTTGAAAAGTTTTCTTCGTTGAATAAATCCTTTCTGAGAACATATGACCACTATTGGACAACTCTGCAATTAGCAGCTTTAGTCGATCATTTTTGGTCACTTTGCATTTTTGTACTGTTCTTGCTAACAAAAATATATTAAGGAGATATTGTGTCTAATTTTATACCTCCATTGTAAACATACCTGTCCGTTAACTTCACTTTGGAAAGCACTGAAGCAATAGCTAAGTAATTTATTACGCACAATCTATGCCATCGGTTTTCGTGCAACACTATATTTACTTCACGTTTAATAGAAGCCACAGATATTTAAAGGTGCCAAAAATTTGCATGCATTTTTGCACTTTGGTTTTTCTTTCATGTCGGTCGAGTTTATAATATATATATATATATATATATATATATATATATATATATATATATATATATATATATATATATATATATATATATATATATATATATATATATATATATATATATATATATATATATATATATATATATCCTGTCCGCATTCAAGGTATGGCTATGAAATTAGAATAAGCGTGTGATCTCCCTCTAAATCTGTACTCTTTTGACCCTTTGTCTGTAAGAAGAACGCAGTCACTTAAATGGGCATCAAAATTCCATGTATTCTATAAAACGACCACATTTTCTTTTTTTCACTGACTGCCTCTTATTATTCACTGGGAGTGCACGATTCTGATTCACAAGAACTACCTCAGCGCCTGTTGTGCTAGCTCTTTTGCATGCATTCTTCTTTGTTTCTTTTTCAGCGTAAGAATACGTTTTTTTTTTCAAAATAACTTATCCGATCACAGTTTCATGGAGATCAGCTTTTTCGGTACCATTTACAATCAGCTGCCAGCAGAAAAGAACGGCTGTCAGGAAACCGTCCAAGAGTGCGTCCGTTTTATCCCCAATAACATTTTATGGCGATTTAGTTCTAAGTAGTAAATATGTGCAAAGAAGCATTGACATAAATTAACTGACAATACAGTTCATATAATAGCCGCTTGTGGCTTCTTCATCAAATACGATAAATCGATGAAGCGAATATCGATCAAGCATTACTTTCAAAGATTCGTCCTTTTCCGTCTCTTAGGATATCGTTTTAACTACGAATATTCTTCTCAAAAATCGTCGAAAATGCTTTCTTTATTTTGAAATACAGATTCATCATTATAAGAACACTGCCATCTGTATAGCCATAATGATGTATTCATCATTCAGTGTTAATGCATTATTGAGGTATTGGACTTATACGATTCCATTTAGTAGTGCAATAACGTTCAGTCTATATTGTTCAAATAAGGCAGTTAACAATATGATTTATGTTGGAAACTAATAGATCTAATTGCAGCTTTCTATCTTTGAATCATTTAAATCACTCGAATCGCCTCAATTAAGTTTGTTTTCGTTAATAAAGCCCTTGAGACAGTTCTACACTTTTTGTTTTATTTAATGAAAAAATGCTTTATGAAATGATAAGCTCTACATAGTGAATACTTTTTAAACAAAAATTTCGCAATTTCTGTTGAAAAAAAAGAACGAATTTCCGTTTTTCGTTGCTTTGCAATGCAGTAAAAATGAAACAGTCCTTCAAATGAGGTACTGAATTAATTCTCAACCCTCCGAGTATAGTGATATTTTATTCTCTATTAAAGAAAGTGTTTCACACTTCACAAGTACAGCTAAACTCCGTCTGAATTATATTCTATTGTTTTGCGGTTGCAAATCACTTCAAACATTAACACCATAAATTACAGTGCCACTCAAATCAACGTGTCGCGAAAGCGAAGAGAAAGAGGGAAAATATTATAATCTCGGCCAAACTATCTTATCGTAAAATAAAATGTATACTGCAGAAACATTGTAGCCGTAGAAGCAAAATGTTCGTCTTCGGTGATGAATCGCTCAAATTTCCGGTGCCGATTAGGCGCCGCTAAATCAAGATATTCGTCTTCATCAATGAATCGTTCGAGTTTCCGGCGACGACCAGGCGCCGCAAAAGAAGATATTCGTCTTCGTCGATGAATCGCTTAAGCTTCAGATGGTGATGTGTGTGAAATACCTATGACATATTGAGGGCTATATAAACAGCCCTCAAAGCGGCTAGGGATTCTTGCTTTCTCGCTTTTCGACTGTATCGTTGCTGTTCACGCGTATTTATATTCAATTGGCCGTTGTTGCCATCTTTTCCTTCATACAACGCAACGAATTTTCTTTCAAAGAAAAATGAGAATTGGTGAAGTCATTAGTGCGGTCGTTCGTTCAAGCTCATGCTATGCTAGCCATTTCGGCAGCAATTCCGATTATAACTATTACTTCTATTAGTTCATGCAAATGCAATTTTGCAGTAGATCGATAAATGCCGTCGAAATAGTTGCAAAATATTGTATGGCATGCAATGCAAGAGAAATACTGAATAACTCTTTTACGCAACCTAATGTGACATAATTTTTGCAAATTAGTATTTAATTCAAGACGAGTGGTGGAAAAAAAAGAAACTTTTCTAATGCTCAAATGCTTGTTCTGAAAAGAAAAAAAGGCATTCAGGAATACTAGCAGAATAACTTCATCTAAAAAAAGGGAATAAGCGACAGCAAAATCTTCATTCTTCAACTTAGCCGATTACAAAATGCCCCAAACTAAGTTAAAGTGGACGCAACACCTGGGTATATTCAAGTGCCCATAACTCTTCATGTCTCGTTCGAGAATTGAACGATGGAAGTTATCAGTAATTTTCGCAACTTCAGCATTAACAGTTCTCGAATTGGAAATATTGGGCAGACACACCCCCACACAAACATGAAGTTCGCAAATGAAAATTCGCAAGAGTACACAACGAGATTAGCGAACTAAAAGTGAACAGCGAATACTCGTTTAAACCCGGAGATCAATGGTAATATACGTCTGCAGATTGCGTAATCGATTGAAATACTCACATAACGAATGACTGAGTGGCTGACAAGGTAATAACGTAACCTATTCAAATAAGATGAAATATATCTTCATGAAGGAAGCAATTAATGTGGCAGAGTTGGCAAATGCAGTTCGAAAAAGGCAATAACGCTGCATAGTTGTGGTGAATGAAGAGGTAAAGTGTGCAGATTGATGTTCAATAGAATGATCATGAAGAGTGAGCAAGACCTCATAATGGGAAACTAAAGCAATATACCGTGGTAAAACACCTGTATGCTTCTTCTCTCCGATTTTAGAAAGAGCAAATTGGTCGAAAATTGATTTTAGAGTGTTTTGAGGCAGTCGGCGAAACAAATTATGGCCTCAGTGCGTTTTTTTTGTGAGAAAAACTCCAACATAAATGAAAAATTTCTGAGACATTTTCCGTAATAGAAATAGCACGAAGTCTCTGAGTGCCCTAGGAAACTTTTCTCAACACTGATAACGAATGAGATGCACTAATTGTGCAGAAATAATTCCTATCACTTTCTTCTGGTAAATCGTTTGCCGAAACTATTTCAGAAGAAACCACGTCAAATATTTTTCCGATTCCGGTCGATAGCCGTAAATGAAAGAGGTCTAAGATAGGTTTAGTTCGTGTTATGTTGCGATTACTATATGAAAAAGGATTAAATTAGATATCAGCTGAAGTTGTGAACAAATTTTTAAAAAAAAAGAAATCCAAGCTATATGTCAAGAAGACTATTCAAGAAATTTGGATTGCTTAGTATAGGTGAAAATCTCACTCCACTAAGTGGACGAATCGAGAGCGCATTTGAAGCAATGTTCTTAACGCATGACTTCAAAATGTTATAAAAAATCGACTAAGCAAATGCTATTTGCTGTCCAACATGCCAACTTCAGCATTCCTGAATTGAAAATTTGTCAGCATAAAGCTAAGAAATTATTAAATAATGCTCTTTGCTCAGCAACGTCCTAATCGGATTTCCTTGGAAAGGATTGACAAGTAGGGCATTTTTCATGTTCTCCAAAAAATTCACTGAGCAAATTCTTGCAAAATAAATGGATGATGATAACTTCCAAATTTTTCGAAGTTACAAATTAATAGATCATTATTAAATAATTATACAGAGTAGGAGCTGAAATATAGATCATGAAATGAGATTTAATAAAGCAATCGCTTGTTGTTGAGTTTTCCGCTATGAAAACTGATTTCTCTAACCACATACGCCATCTATCTAAACTTTAATTCTTCTTGACGCAATAAATACAGTGTTGTACTCATAAACGATCATCAAAAATATTGATAAAATTTGAGCAAAAACAGCAAAATCATTATTAGGTGTGGTCAACATTTTCCACAGAATATTGACGTCTTTGCCGCCTGTTTCCTACCTTGTTACGTCATGTGAACTACTCAGTGCTGTAATAAGATATGACATTCCTTAGCTTGACATATATAAATGCCTCTCTAATTCCTCACCTCAGTGTTAATATTCATTTCAATTATCAACGACGCGTAAATATGATTGAAACCAATGGTTGGAGTGAAGATAGTTACTGCAAGGATGAAGCCATTTTTCCGCTTGAAATTGTTCAACAATTTATGCTAATAAAGCTATGTTTCGATATGCCTTAGCCTTAAACAATACTGTATCCACAAATGATGGCAGCAATGGGTATTTTGTCGAATAAACGAACTAGTGTAAGCTCTCGACGAGGTCGAAATTGCCTTTCGCTACACGAGTCAACTCAAACTCAATGAGACATAAAATGTGCAGTATTGTACAGATGAAATATGGTGGGAATGTGGGTGATTTAGAGTGACGAATGGTGTGGAGCATAAAGATTTGCAGCGAACTTTCGATGCGACTACCTCAGCGATAATCAGTGAAAAACATCACGTTATGCTACATACTAGTTGTAAATAAGAAAACATCTAGCAGCAACTCACTGCCCTTCCCGTCCTCCCTCCCCCCACCTTTCTTAAAAAACACTTGCTAGGAGAATAAATGCCGCATGTCTATGACATCGATGGATGCCTTTACTTATAAATTATGTATATAATATAACTTTTTGCATATGCAATTTTCAATGAATCATTCACCATCGCAGTTGAAACTTTTTAGTACATATGAAATTGCCAATTGTTTAAGTATATTCGCCTAGAAATCTTAAAGGTAATAAGAATTGTTGGGAAATGAAACAAGAAAAGCAACTAAACATTGAAGCGCAAGCTGAAAGAACTGATGAACAAACGACGGTCTCAGCAGTCGCCTTGAGGCTTAGTGAGCGCCTTCCGTTCGATAACTACTTCAAGAACAACGTTTAGCATTTCACTCGGAAAATAAAATCACATTTAGGGTCTCAGTCGCGTTAGCGACGCACTACACAAATGGCAATTATTTTTAAATGGCGCACAATTCAGGCGCACATAACTCAGTACTATACATCATTTATGAAATAAACATACATTCGATAGATCAATTATCATCGTCAACAGGTTATATATATATATATATATATATATATATATATATATATATATATATATATATATATATATATATATATATATATATATATATATATATATATATATATATATATATATATATATATATATGCAGTTGCGCCATGGAGTACCTATGCATTAAACAATGAATTACGATGCGGGTACATACGTTAACTGACCTTAATAGTGGAAACTTTCAGTAGTTGCTTTACGAAGATTTGAACTATGACATTTACCTAAGCGACTAGGCAGTTAAGATGCGAACACCTGCATTAAAATAGAAATGATGCTGTACTCACTGCGCCATAGTGCCAACACCTACTGATAACAGTATTATATTGCTTTTTGGGTAGTGAGCGAAAATTTCGACTCAACTAGAATTATTTATCTCTTTTACTACTGCGTTATACGCTTAATCTCTCAAAGCAAAAATAGCGTTGCCTTATACTTTCATAAATAGTTATCATTCGTCTAATCTAAAATATCTTTTAAAAGAAACCGTTGGCGTTTCCGAGTGCAGCAGAAGAAGGCTTTCTTTTCCTAACGAATTTGTTGACAAGCTTAATGTGCGACATGAAAAGATCACTTTCAGCCGAATCAATATTATATTTACATAAAAATGCAGGAAGTGATGCGCATGCAGAACTTCTTAAATCAACAGCTCCCGGAATGAAAGCACCATGCTTCTGTTTATTAAGCTTCCCAACTGCTTTAGCTATCATCCAAACCAAAAACATTGTTTCTTGAAAATTATTAAAGTGTTTGATAGCACTGTGTTTCACCGTTATTAGGTGTTTCCTAACACAAATATTGTGGCGGAAGTGTACATTCGCGAAAGTACCATGCCATTCACTAATGTGAAAATAAAGCAACTGGCGTAAACATCCGCCTATAAGAATGATCAGGCCAAAAAAATTTGCTTTTATGCTCACATAGATGCAAAACGGGCCAAGTGGCCTTGCTGCAAGTCCATTTATTCATGCGTAACGCATGCTGCAAAGAGATACACGAGCCAAATGAACGCGGTCCTATATAATGCTTCACTACAAAACAACTATCGATTTTATGACCCAAAACTTTTTTGTGATTTGCCCTCACACGCAGAATGCACATTTTTCATTTCACAACTGAAAAGTCAATACAATTGCTTCAGGCATTCTTTCATGTTAGGCCTCAGTATAATCGCTACATGCGGGGTGGATGGTCATAAATGCCTTTGCATGTGCTTTGGATTAAGCCGGTCCTAGTGCCAACCATGACCTGGTTTAACCGATGACCATGTGGAAGTGGATCAAATCACGTGCTGCTCCAGAACCGGAATAAGAAAGCGCAAGCGAATATAACCGAAGCTTCCTCGTACGCTATTAAACTGCCGTCGAACAACAGGTTATAGAGCAATAATTCACTAATATTTCTAGATATTTCTTGCGCATAATTAAAAGGAACTTCAAAATAAAAAGTTCGACACAATTTGCATATATTTACCTTGGGCGCATTTAAAGTGCTCGACTTCTACATGCGCATTAGATGTGCTTCTCTTTTTTTTGCACACAACTCCTTAGATATCTAATAAGAATAAACCAGAGGCGGATAACCAATTCAGTTGCATATGTGACACCTCGATGCATTTGTTGGTGCTGGTACGTAGTATTTTTGAAAGTCAGAATGCCGCTTCAGCAGTCCCCCACCCCCCCCCCCCCCTCGCAGCGTATTTGTCGACAAGAAGAAAGCGGAGGATCAGTGGTCACCAAATTGAAGGCGATATAAGCAGTTTGAGAGTGTCGATTTGTTTCGGATTTCTACTAGAGGAGTTAGGCGAAAGAACGAGTGACCTCACTATGTATATGAAAAAAAAATAAGTGCACAAAATAAAAGAGCGAAAACACAAAGAGCAAATGCGCTTTCGAAAGAAATTTCATCGAAACGACGTTAACAACACGAAGAAAAATGTTCGATCCAAAGCAGTAAGAACGATAAGCGAATAACAAAAACCGAGCCAAAAAAAAATGAAGAATTAGGAATTGAAAATTGAAATGAAAAAAAAAGTTAGAAAAAATTATTGTCTTAGCAGTGCTGAAATATTTCAACGACTTCCATCGATATTACTCTTACTTTCTACTCTTAACTTCACGATTTGTTGTGAACGCATCGAATGATCGAGTAGCAAATACGAACAATAAGTCTATCTTCATAATGATACAATAAACACAAATAAAGTATTACATGAAATCCATTCTAGCGCTAAAAGTAAACGGCAAATGTGTTGCTATCATGCGATTGCACAGCGATAATACTCTTTAATGAAATGCCTCACAGAAAATGAAATGACTTTATTTCCTTCAAATTATCAATTTTGAAGACGAAATATAAAATTATCGATAAAAATAACGATGGATTTCTTTTAAAGAGTTAATTTTATTGTGCATATCGAGAACATGAATTCAGTTAATCTCATTTGTAGCTATGAGAGGTTTTCGATTTCTGCTCGATTTCCAAAAGATATTTGATCGATTAAAGTGCAAAATTGATTTTTTTTTCAACAACCTTAATATCATTTTCAATGAGGGCTACTATACAGTTGTTTCATACGTCCATAACAGTTGAATATTAATATAAGGCATAAGCTTCAAAAAGACTCACCTCTCCTTCTCTGCCTTTCGTAGCCAAAATAGTCCACGAAATGATATGCCCTTCTCTTCCGTCCTTCTCATTTTGCCTACAATAAAATATTACTATAGCATAGTAGGAGCGTACATTGAATCACGACAGAAAGGTGACCGAATATCACGTCTCATGAAATAGTACTTGTTGGCTTTTCAGTGGCCAGTTTTTTCAGAAATTGGTCACTACAGATAAATAAAGAGCCTAAGTATAAAGCTGTGATAACTATGCTAAAGGTAGAATTAACAGACCAAAACTATTCGTAATATGGGTTCGTAGAATTAACGGACGATGCAAATATAGCAGTGCAGCATCATGTAATTACAAATTTCTTGAGGAATTGTAAAAGCCGCCCTAAATGAATGACGAAACTCTTGTCGTATTTTATCAATGATGAAAATATTAAAGATTATGTTTTTTAGTATTATATTATTTCTACTCATTGTTTAGGGGTGACAATGCCAGAAAAATTTACATTTAGCCTAAGATAAAGTCTAAAAATTCTGCAAATAGGGCATAGAACCGTGGCAATAGTCAAACCCTTGTTTTAGCTACGCTAAAAGTACAATTGTTTTAGCGCCGATTCATTTCATTATTCACTGATTGCATTGAAGACAATATAAGGCAACCAACTATTCTCTGAAGATAGACAAAGCACTCAAAACTCATAATTTCTTAATTATTCCTCGACAGTTTTAAGCTTTTGAGCAGCAAAAAATTCAGCAAAAAAATAGCATTGAGCTAAAGCCATATGAAGATAGCTTTTATAAATGAAATTCTAATAGCATAAGAGGTCAAAGACCAGCATGAAATGGTGACCAATCGCAATCTTGTTAATTGGCTGTCACATAACTTGCAGAATTGATCAAAATAAAATAGTTTCCGCATAAATAAACAAATACCTATTCGTGATGTTTGCGCATGTTTATGACAGCTGAGAAGACATGAAATTGCGATGAAAACAAGGAATTAGGCAGCAGTTATTTATGTGCTTTGTGACAGCTGTGAAACAAGAAACAGCAGGTACCAGTGCAAATTTACAATGCTGAAAAAGGTTTTTTTTGAGAATAACTGTATATGAATGGGAAAAACAAAAAAGTTTAAACGATAAAAATGAGCGCATTTATATAAATAGGTAAGCATGATAACTCCATCTAACTTAGAAGAATTAGATTGTTTTTCGCAGTTTTTTTTAACACTCTTATCATCGGATGCCCTAATTCGCTTCCTTCTTAGATCCTTCGTAACTTCTATTTCATGTATATGTGTGAGCAATAGCAGTTTCAAAGGATCTGAAAAGGTGACCTCATAGTTGTGAATGAACATTTCTCTGAGTTTTAAGTTTTTCTTTAAATAATAATGAAAAAATATTCATTCATTTTTGCCAACTTATTACTCGCCTTTCAAAAATTTACATAAAAACAAAATTTGCAGACAACAAAAGCAACACAATGACTTAGTGCTTTGTTTGTGCGATAACCATCGTCAGGCATACTACGAGAGTTCTAATTTTTTTCACCTATGCCACAAGAAATCATTATCATCCAACGCAACAAGCATAACCGGCCAATATATAGAGCATTGTAACGGCGAGGAAAGCTAGCAAGAGCAAGTTCTCACTGGAATAAATTTCAAGTAGGTGAAAGCACCGAAGTAGAATTGCTACTACGGTAAGGTTCGACATTTGTTTCTCTTTTAATTCGCCGTTAAAAATTCACCCACATGCCGCAATAGGGAGTATTTTCACTTCGGGTGAAGAAATCTCGGTGTTTCCAAGCTATCGGTCGCCTGTCTATAAGGACGACTGGGACGCAGCACCGCCGAATTGTTTCATTGCACCACATCGTTTAACGTCTAGGAACATACAGCGACTCGCTATTGCGCAAACGCTGCATGATAACTTTTATTGTTTCATTATTCAGGCGCAGCGGCTCATTGTCCTTCGATATTGCAGTGCTTTATTGCACGGCTCAAGCTGATACATTAGCTCGATGTGGATTAATATCTCATCGTTCACTGGTTGGCTCCAAAGGGCGTTCAGGCCGAATTACGACTGCATTCTGCGAACACTTGCATCATGTCACAGAGAGGGAAACGCGGATATCTGCCGTCAACGAACAAACCGTACTTGACATATACATCCCGTAAGAACCTGGCAAAAGGTAATCAGTGAAATCTTTACTTCAAAACCTTTGATCTCAATGATATCTATCGAATCCGGCACATGGTGCCTTAAAAGTGCCATTAGAACAAGCTGTCTTCGACATTTGGCTTCAAATGAGAACAGTTAATTTTTTTAGAAGCATTTTTCAGTTACATACATCCTGAACTCACAACAAACTAATCTGTTTATCATCGATCGATAAAAGCTTTCACCACTGTTCGGGCGAGCAGCGGCTAATAGAAATGCATACACGTGCACTAGCATTTTGCTTAATCGATGTGAGCATACGCGGCACAAAAGAAATAAATGAACAAAGCATTCACATATGTTTGTTTATCCTTAGGCAGAAACTGGTACTGATCAGTGATAGAAAGTGTTACATTATCATCAGAAGTTATGAGGTATGAGGTGAGATTCACATTGGAGATCAAATCGAAAATGAAATAACAGAGGAAACGCTGCAAAATAATTTTTTTTAATGAAACCAATCCGAAATTTTAAATATTAAACGTCGACATGCACTTTTCCGTTAGGAAGTTGATCGATTAGGTAAGCTGACAAGGAAACGCCGATCCTTTGAGGGTGGTCGCAACTCAAAGCTTCACCGATACACGCTTCGTTTAGTTGCGCTGCACACAACCTCTAACAATGCGTTTCGCATTGATTTTCACAAGCGAAAATGTTGCGAATTTCTCGAGTGCATTCATCGTAATCAGCAGTTGATTCATGCATTTTTTTAATTGAACTAAATGCAGTAATTATCATCGAGACATAAAAAATTAAATCCACTAATCTTCGTTAAAACACAGGAAGAAAGTCATCCGGAGAATGAGCAGGAAAGACTCAAGTTATGTGCTCACTTTTAGCTACGAAGTCACTTCAAGTTATGAACGAAGAGAGCAGCTAGCTGTTCTATAAAGAGAAACTCGCGTTTCACGCATCTCTGAGATAAAAACTTCATTGCAAAATGACGCAAAATCAATAAATAGTGATTTTCTATTGAGTAGAGAAATTTGACTCATTTGGCATTCCGGCAGCTTCGAAGGCACTATGTTTGACGCTGTGTTAAGAAATAATGAAAATCTGCAAGTGCAACAAAAGCTTTTTCGACCTTTAAATAATGTGATATGACTGATTCCCCTTTTATTTCACTTTTTTATTCGGGGAAAGAAATAAATAAATGCAACAGAATTCAATAGCGGTGAGCATGATATGCGCTTTTGAATGTCGCTTGATCTATTCATTTCATAACATAGAGATGAAAAATAAGTCATAGATAATTATATGTTACTGTAGGTAAATTATATACGCTGCTATGCATAAGTCAGAGGTAAGAAATACGATATAAGTTAGAGATGAGAAATACGGTGCACATAACGAAAGATTCGTTTTTGCATAACTCGTCGACGCAAATTCAGAAATCGACGGATGCGAAATTCGTGCAGATTCCATCGTCGAACATTAACGTCTTTTTCGAACATGCTGCATGGATTTAAAATATAGCACTTGAAGTCAACCAATTCATTTTGCTTATCAAATTTTGCATCTCTGGCTGCAATGGTTTTAGACTTGAAGTTGAAATTGCAGCACAGACAGACACGAAAATATGCGAGCAGACACGACCAACTGCCGCGTAGACAACCATAAATACATCAGCATAGACACGATGTTGCTATAATGCGCTTTTGCAAAGCAAATTTACCAAAAAACTCATAGCAGATAGCACGGAATTAAATGAGCCTGGAGTTTTCTTCAACAAAACTTTGAAGCAATCCAATAAAAGAAATTCAAAAGAGCCATTCATTGATTGCTAACGTCTCTTTTGTTAGTGATGCTTTAAGACAATCCTCAGATGACATCGTCTCGAAGTGAATCCCCAAGGAAATTAGAAGCAGTACCGACTATCATGCATCTACCGTAATAACGCCAAATTTAAAACCCCTTTTTGATGAGAAGGAATATGCACTCGAAGTGGATAGCACACACTTAGACGCATCAAGTGGAGCTCATATTTATTGCTCCGTGATGAAAAAATTTGAATATGCGGAAATGATTAGCGCCAGAAAATTGCATTTCAAAGGCAAACCTTTGGTTCTTAACGAGAACTCCTCATGATCGCTGCAGATAACACATTTCGTATATGTTGAACTCAAGAAGATTATGTGTGCTGAATACCTAACATACCCTATCGTACAGTTTTGAGTAAAGTACGCTCTTGATGGATTCTCTACCCCTCCCCCTTCCAACATTCTTCGATCGAAGTAATAGATGTCAATATTTCATCGACTATTCGGAAAATGATTGCAATTATCAACCCTAGAAAAGGAAAGGAGCTAAGACACATTTGAAATAGGAGCACCTCGTAGATATTATTACTGATTAAGACGAAATCTTGAATGTAAAGTAATTATATGATTTTAAAATAGAAACAAATAAAATGAAAATATATTTCATTTGTCGAAAGTGTTTTCTTACCATCAGTGGAACACAACGAGGCGACAACATCGTGGAGATAAATAAAGTGTGCAAATTTACGAACGTATTCTGTGCATTGTTGCGTGAAATTACAAATGAGGTTTAAAAGGTTTTGCTATCGAGGTGTTTCAGTTGGTTTCTACAAATCTTTCTCTAATCTTGCACCTTTTTCGAACGTTTCATTTATAAACGCATCGATAGGCAATCATTGAAAGCGTTGTTTTCTAAGGATATAAAAATGCCATGTGAATTCCATCGAACGCAAATCGCTAATCATTCCCTCGAATTCATGGCTATTTATTTATTTATTGCGAAGAAAAACTTCTCGTCTATAGTCTGTTTTCTCTGAATCAATATTTAGCATTAACCGATTTTCATTTATTTCATATTTGTGTCTCTTATTAGGAACTATGATTGACACTGACGATTGATAACGAAAGGCATAAGGAAAGCGCATCGAAAAGATTAGCACGAGAGGCGCTTTTGCTGCTTAGCAACCTGATTCATTTGGTTGTTCTAATTATATAAAATCTAAAATATGCTTCATTGTTGTGAAATCGAGAAGTTGTGCAAATCTTCAAAAAAAAGCTGTTTTGAAATGCATTTGGTCAGCAAGATGCTAAACCCTGAATTTCATTCCACTTTAGTTACTAATATCTTATAAAGGAAGATAAACTCTAGAGCAATCGAAAATGTGATGTCATCTTATCGTTTACATCATACCTGTAAACCTTCCAAGATAAAGTAAATTTCATAGCAGAACTTTTGTATTTTATAAGCTGAAATCCCACAAGTGTCGACGTAATCAAAGTCAACGTTGTTGAAAATAAACAACGATGAAGTTTACATCAACGATGCGAGGTGAATGCAATTTTAGGAATTAAAGGAAGTGTCTCTACTCGATCGTCACTCCAAGATTATCCATGTTCGACAATGTGAATAGCATTTCAAAGTGCCATTCTCTAATGCTAGATTTAGTGCATCGCTTGCAATGAACTGAAATCTCACTTTCAAGTCTAATTGTAGTAGCAGATAGCTGGGCAACGTGACATCGAGATTAACGCACCAATAAAGAAAAGAGAGGGGCGCTAATGGAAAAAAGGCAGCAATGGTTTCACTATTGCGAGAAAAAAAGAGCGCATCATAAACTGGTCAAACTTAGTCAAAGTTCTTCTCGAAAAAAATGCTTAAAAAGTAGGAAAATTTCTTGAAAAAAAAATTTCATAAAGGAGAACACTATTCGCTACTCTTTTTGCATACATAAAACTATGTAAATGAGCAAATTGCGAAAAGAATCTTTGCTGATTTAAACACTTCCGCGAACTTCGAATATCTTCATCAAGAATGGAAATATGCAACTGTCTAAATGAAGAAATTTTCTCCATCCTATTGCTTACAGAAAAATTGAACCACAATTCGTCACCATCCATCAACAAAACCGAAGCCACAAATGAATCTCTTGAATAGTGATGACTTACTTGTCGTCAGCGATAAGATAGCGCCCACAATTATTCCGCAGCAAAGAAACGCCCACAATAGTTTGGATGCAACAAATGTTTTTATGTGCAGAATATAATCTCTGAATGCAGTTTATACCCTCTTAATTTGGGGCTATTGTGGTGTCTCTGTTGAAGGTGGATACCCCTAAGCTACCAATCCCTCTCCTCTTCTAAGAAAATTCTGAAAATCCTACGACAGCAGTGGAATATGAATTTCCTTTAAAAGCATCTTATCAAAGTTTGTCACTTGGAATTGAGCTTAAATGACCGACGACGTTTAGAAAATACAGCAAATATGTGAAATCTATAAAAGATGAGGTAAAAGGATTGAAGGATCACTTTTACAAGGACATCAGCAAACTCAGTTGCTTCTAAGTATCTCTTCGCTATGAAGTTAACTAAAGACATTCCTTTCCCATCCATATTATACGGAAACCTAATCTTCCTTCCAACCCCTCCCCCATTCTTTTCACACACTCTTCTAACAATTAAAGTAATAACACTGCTTGAGATCGTTAAATCGGGATTGAGCTAAACTTTAATCCTGACGAACAATAAACTGACAATATCAATCTGAGCGTGTGCTTGACTTAGGAGCGGTGAAAGGCAGGCCGTTAATGAGCATTGTGCCGTAAGTATCCATTACAAGAAAGCGCATTCGTATGTCTCAATTTTTTCATTCATCGACCAACGTTTCTACAGTGGGCATGTATCCGATATATATATATATATATATATATATATATATATATATATATATATATATATATATATATATATATATATATATATATATATATATATATATATATATATATATATATATATATATATATATATATATATATATATATATGCATGCTTTTCATAAATATTAATGTTGTATTGATGAGCATTGATTCTCTTTCGCATGAAAACGACTCATGAGTATGCGTAATCGCTCATAGGCAAGAAACAAACAAAACGATCTAAACAAAACATAATCTCTTTCAGCTGCTGCCACTGCTGTAATCAGTTACGAACAAAAACACAAGAGTAATAAAGCAGTTCATTAGTTCATGCAAATCCCTTTCGAAAAAAATGCTAAATAGAGTCCGAAAAGAAACAATCAGAGAAATTTTCAAATTTACAATCCTATTTGTGATAGCCTTCAACAAGAATCATTTGTGAGCATAATGCTTCTAAGAGAACTCAATTAAAGAGCAACAAAAATTAAATCACTAAAGTCGTTTACTTCAGATCTATTTTTTGTCAGCAGAATCGCCCAAAAACCCTGTTGGGGTGTTTCTAAGGGAATGCTATGAAAGCTTAAATGCCTTCATCGAATAAGCTGTGTGCGTCAATTCGGTCGATACAATGGTTGATGAAGAGCTCCTGCGATAAATTGTCTTGCGCCCCCCAATATATGCCTTATTAGCCCAGTATCGTCGACACGTATAACATTCGTTGCAAATATCGCCGAATATTGACGAGCTCCTCTCACTAGACTAGAATTTGTACCTTTTATATATATATATATATATATATATATATATATATATATATATATATATATATATATATATATATATATATATATATATATATATATATATATATATATATATATATATATATATATATATATATATATATATATATATATATATATATGATGGCGAAATAAGAATTAAATATAGATGATGAGTAAAGTACAGTTGGCACAATACGCAATCTACATTCTACTCATTTGATCAATTTTCTCACAAACGAGTACTATAAATATGCGAAATATTTATTACTCTTATATTTCACACGATTAGGATGCCCGTTAAAAAACTTCCAACAAAAGAGCCTCTTTTTTTAGTGCAACGGTCAACATAAAATGAAAAACCGATTAACGCAAAATGCATGGAATTTTCTAACATTACTAAGCGTTTCTAATCACGTTTCGAACCTCACATATCAGTGTGAAAGAGACTTTAGAAATTTAACACACGAGTTCCGCAGAACCAAATAGGGTATAGAAAATGCAATTCTATAATATCCATTACATACCAATTTCATCCTTGTAACTGCAGTGATTCTCACGTTGAAACCAATGACCAGATGGACATATATTCATGTGCACAATTACACATCCATGCGCTCAGGTAAAAAGCCACTTTTTGCATAGCGCAGTTTTGCAAGTAAAATTTAAAAAAGTGTGGTAAAACTCATATAGAAGCTTTATCAAAGGAGGCATTGAAGTAATATGACTTCGGCACTTTAACGAGGTGCGCACTGTGTTGGAGCTCCGCAATGAGCAAATGTCAGATGACGCAAAGAATGCCTCAAAGCATTTAACCGAATTAAATTTTTAAGTGGCACTTTTTCACAGCAAATATCGTTTTTTAGGAGGAGAAATGCCCTTGAATAAAGATCATTGAAAATGGTCCCTTTTCTTAAATGCTATTGAAAAAAAGCAATAACACTCGAATAGTCAATTCGAATACAGTATACTTGAAAGTAATTGAATGCAGTTAAGCTGAATAAACAGTAATGTTGGCTTGTTTAACTCAATAGCACAGTTATATAATTCAGTAGAGTTTATTCGCTTAAAGCGAAATGAGTTGAACAACTTGCCAATAGATATTTTAAAGCAACATATCTGCAGCACTCAAAAATTCTCATAATAAACTGAGATTGAATGACAAGAAAATGATATAATTTAAATGATACTTTATTAGTGAAATAAATTAAGTGCAAATTTGTCGAAATATGAATTTCATTAACAAATAGGCGTCCAAATATTTTCTCTGAATTTTCAATGATCTTTGTAGAATTAGATTTAGGTAGAATTTGTGGGAATCATATTTCAAAGATGCTAAAAGTTTCAAAATTTGAGTGCTTTTTTCCTCTCAAATCCCCTGAAAAATTCTCAAAAAAGCATTTTGAATTTTAAAAGAAAAAAAAAGTTATTTTAAAACGATTCTAACGAAGTTGTTCAGAACATCCGCTAGAACTCATCAGCGAAATCGGTACACTTCTGTTATGTTGTCGCCACTTTAGGATTACCTTCGCTAAAATTCTCTTCACTAGCCTCATTTAATAATATAGTTCTGTGCAAAAAAAGGAAAAAAAAAAGCAAGATAAACCGAATGGGAATATGCACTGAAGGGCATGGAAGTCGAGAGCCGCTTTGGGACACCAATGGCAGCCACATCTTAACGTACCACCATCGGCAACTCGATAGCTGCGTTGCAGCCAACAGAACGCCTAATTACCCTCAATGAGTGTTCCCCTCCCATCAACGAACAACCCCCAACCATACCACATTCTCTTTGCAATCTCATTTAGAACAACAGCACAAATATTTATTTCGCATTGTTTTGCTTTAAAAAAATTTTCTTTGCCTCAATGAATTTTAAAATTTCTCAAAATTTCTGTCGGCGTTTTGACGAAAAAGTTTTTCACAGTGATTCTGAAATGAAGGCATTTTAAGTGTGTTATTTTTCATTTATTTTCATAAGCTTTTCAAAGATAGCCGGAAGAATGGAGAAGCGAAAAGCGTTCCACTGAATATTTCTTGCAGTCAGCTTTCAGATTCTCTATCGTCTTAACTTCTTCACTACAACATCTCTTATTGCACAAAATGAATGCAGCTAATAAAAAAACATTGATGTCTTTAATTTAAAGTTTTGACGCACGAATGTCATCAGATAAGGGGCGACCGATCATAGGTGACCATCACACATAAACGTGATGATCACTGTTCACCTGAGAGCGCATTCACTGTACACTCTAATAAACAGCCAAGCAAAATTCGTTGCAGCCAATTTCAGAAAGCTGAAGCTATCCTTTTCTTCCTGCTGTTCATACAAGCAGTTAAATGATAATAACTGATGTCTCATAAGTTTTACTGCAGTCTTTCTAAATTTCCTAGAGGGCTTTATGTTGGCAAGAAAAAGGCAATCATAGGACCCTATTTAATGGTAATCTAGGGTGCGTTTATGCACATGACATATGACCGCAGTTAACTCCTATGATAAAACTGATCATTCTTATATAAAAGCACAGCAATGTTCGAAAGTCAACGCACAATCGAAGTGCAACACTATAAAACTTGAAGTTAGAGTATTGACATCATTGGCAAAGCACAACCGCTAACATTTCTCAAGTTTATTTATTCACTTATTTATTTATTTATCTATTTATTTACTTATTTATTTATTTACTTATTTACTTATTTATTAAATTATTTATCTGTTTATTCAAATTTTGCATCCTAATCAACAGCACCTAATATTAATATCAAAGAAATTTTACTCTACTGAGATCTCCGTCGTTTCAATTTAGCCAATCAATCACGGCAAGTAGCCACTCCACCCATGCATATAACAGTACTCATTTTCACTCATTCTGAGTGATGGCAATAAGAACGATATGAAATAACATACCGTTTGCGTGATAGCTGTTGAGGTATTAGTGCTTGATTCGCATACATCACATGCCATTTGCAGTGAGTCCAAGTCATCAATCAACAAATCCTTAATGGACTTATAAATCGATTATGTTCTCAAGTGCGACGGATAGCGAACACTACAAGAGCTAAGTGAATTTTTTCGCACTCTGCCGAATTGATGCACCTCCCTAGCATGAAAATCACCGATAATGCTGCATATAAGCGGATAGTCAAAAAAATTGCCGAATAAAATGCTCTCCAGATGAGTGCTAATTGTGTAATTGTGTGAGTCGGTTCTTGTAAAACGTCAACGGGTATTTCACTTCGGCCACAGTTGAATTAAACGTTCAAGCACTAATAATATAAGAACACGTATGGTTCTTAATCCCCTCAACCTTTATCGATGCAATATACTCGATGGTGTAACAGAACTTTGGAAATTCACTCCATTTGACGAGCACTCGACTAATAAAATGTAGTGAGTACATCTCTGAGAGGTTTTCTCTATGCTGTGATGAAAGTTTCATGACGCTGATATACTCATCACACGACTTGTATCGCCACGCTTTTATGCCTGCGAGTATTTGGTAATGACACTTTGTTATATAAGAAGTATAAAAGTACAACCCATGATTATTTGTCTTTTTTATATCATATAGCCAGAAGATGTCGTTCTATGAAAATAAACCTGTTTGGCAGCAGCATCTAGGCTACTTTATAAATTTGCACATGCAGCAGTTCGTATCCTATCGTGTTATTGTGATCTCAAATAAGAATATCGTTAAAATCGTTATTACAGGGCAGAAATCGAATTTGCCCGGTAATGGTTGGCATCAATGCATACAGAGTGCAACCTTGTGAAAAAAAATGACCATAGAACAGCCCTGTTGAAAAATGCTGACCACAGTTGGAAGTCAGGAAGTCTGCTAGAAACGCCTGCATAATATGCGCTTTCGTTGTCCAGTGTATTACATCACTGATGAATGAAATCGAGCAATTGCACAATTTCGTGACTGAAAGTTCGTTACTGCAATCAGAAATTCGGCTTGAAACTTTCACAATACCATTAGACCCATAGATTAAGCGGAAGATACTGAAACTAGGTTTAGTAGATGTCAGCTTAGAGATATAGGTGGCCTGGTTTCACTAAAACTCGTTACCATGGTTTCTGTGAAGTGAGATTATTTAGCGGATGCGCACACGCATACACGTACACATACTACCACCCACATACTCATAAACACACACACACACACACACGCAGACACGCATACGCACACACCCGCACATACACGCACACATGCACACACACTCTCATGCATACATGTGCTACGCACACATACGCGCACATATTCACATACCGTGATGTGCGTTTCTCTCCCGAAACGATGAATTTCTCTCTCTCTGTCTCTCTCTCTCCCGAAACCTCAAGAAATTTGTTCGCATAGAAAACTGAAATTTAATCGATCATTCGGATATTTTTTAACAAACGTTAAAATGCATCTCACGACCCAACAAACGGAACTGAATGTGCAAAGCGTCTTTTAAAATATAAGTGGAAATCGGCCTAGATGGAGAAGACAAACAGGATCCCTCCACAAAATGCACTGATAATTTCATAACCCAGATTCGCACTGAATTCACTTGCTCCATCATGAGACAGGATCGCACTAAATCCGCGCTCCATTAACCTGAAGCCGTAAGCTCTATCAGTTACCGATCATCCAAGATAATGCCCATGAAAACACTAAATAAAATCATTTGATCATTCTCTGAGTACTAAAAACCAAATATTTAGCTATGCTACCATTTGAAACGCAATAAACCGACCACTGTATCGTTTTAGTTATTCAGCAGTAGCAAACCGCATTAAATTTAACATGCGGACAGCGTTGATAGTCTATGCAACAGTGTGAATGATAGCTTTGTTTAGGAGGTGATCCATTTAATCCCATATTCCCTCAGCTCATTCTCTACTTCAGAGATGGAAAAAAAAGAATGCAATTTATCCTCGACATCCCAGACTGGACACTATACATGATCGCTCCCAACTTGGATTATTTTATAAGTTTTCCCACCTTTATCGAAAGACGGGTGGTATACAACGTTTCGCTAATTACAAATCTTATCCATACGCCTTATCGCGAAATGATGTTCTTTTCGTGTACTTATCAAAAAAACTTGAAGAACTAACGACTTCGAGATATAGCATGAGAAGTTATGCTTGTTCCATTAAGCCCAAATAACCAGGCAACGATTAGATCAACATTCAAAAATGCTGATTAAGTTATGTGTGTTTTTACAAAATATTGTTGCTTTTAGGTAAAATTTTTCCTCAGTAGGCCACAAGCTATCATCAGCCCATTCCTCAAACTTAGGCAGTTAAACCAAAGATGTTTGTTTACAACATTTCATGATTCGCCAGAGTTAATTCCTCAGCGACTCTTGAGTTGAACAGCCGAATGAAAGACAACAGACAAGCGTACTAAATTTGCGAATAGATCGACCAGATGGGCAAACGAAGAAATATGTATATGCGCATATGCACTGCACCCATAGTGCAGTTATTTATGCAAAAATTCACAAAAATCACCTAATAATGCAGATACAGTCTAATATTTTTCTGCATTCTTTCTGCTTATTGAGACGTTCGAGTCGATTTGAATTTGTATGTGCGCTAGTGCAAACGCTTGCC
This sequence comes from Ascaris suum, assembly GCA_013433145.1. NCBI lineage: Eukaryota > Metazoa > Nematoda > Chromadorea > Rhabditida > Ascarididae > Ascaris > Ascaris suum. The sequence continues at coordinate 10,141,169 of CM024170.1, read as the reverse complement.
AATTAGAGCTAATTACGCTGGAAAAAAAACTCACTCGTGAAAAGAAAACGTGCAATCGTATGGGTAGTAGAGAATAGAGATAAAAATAGCGAATGATTGGGTCCTCAAATGGGCTTACCGCCGAAAGTGAACAGAAGCTGAATGCGCAAGTGGAAACACAAATCGCTTGGCGACAAAAATCGCTGATATAAATTAAATCGATAACGTAATTGATTCACTATATTTAAATTGTTGCACACAAACATCAAATGATTTGTGATTAATGAACTTATAAAGCTCTTCTTTTATCGGACTCTCGATAAAATCTGTTAGATCCTTCTCAAAAATATCTTTTTCCGCCTTATGTTTACCATCTTAAGATTTGCAATTATGAGAATTTCTGAATAAAAATATTAGAGGACAATTTTTTCGTATTTTGCGTTTTGTATTTTTTATATTCAAAGCATGCTAAGCTCAAGTTCCAACTTGTCCGTGATATGCATTTATCCGACCGCTGTGCAATGTCTTATATTAAGCAATGAGCAGATGAGCAGATCATGAACGTGTCACTCCCACCTTCAATTCAATTCCAAATTATGCAAGCGGCTATGAGATCGTTTAGCTCGAAAACCAACTACAAGATATATGAATGCTGATGCTCAAGATGATTCTTCGAAATAAAAGTGCGTAGTGATGAAGTGTTCTAGTGGGTGAGGAAAAGTTCGAATCAGGTCTTTTTGCTGTTGTTGGTTTTGCAATCTTCCTCATCAGCCGCCAACCGGTTGGTACCGTGAACCAATATTTGAACATAAGAAATGGAATGTGAATTTGGAATGCAGCGTTCGATTTGCTATTCAAATAATTAGGTAAATTGCAGCTCATATTGATATTCCTAAAAAGAATACAAATATTTTGCATTGAAAATCATTGGCAAAGGAATTATTTCGCACGACGAGTATTTCTCTAAGGATGTATTTTCTTTCGATTTTCCAATGAGTCCGTTCATCGGTTAATCAACAAGCATTATTAGCATGTTTCTAGTTAATTTTATCTATGAAGTGCAACAGAAATTTAATAAAAGAGTCAAATTGAATTAGTAAATTTGCTATCAGTAAGAAAAATTCAATCATGAATCAACAAAGCACATCATAACACCCATCAATAAAGAAACAATTGTTCGAAATAAATCACAGATTTGAATGATCCTCAAACAAACTTATTATTAAGCTTCTGCATAGTTGCTATTGAATATCGAAAATGTGTCTAGGATGAACTATGGAACGCATATTGAAATTCCGGAAAATCCACCAATATGCGGTTTCAGGCATAATAATATATAAGAGCATTGTTGCACTACACAATAAGTACAGCATTGTCATTACAGTCTATTGCATTAATATGTATGAATCATTTCGCGTTAGAAAAAAAGTAGTAAGCAATAAAACGTCTCTTAAAGTATAATATTATAAGGCCACTCTGAGAATAATAATGAAAATAACAATGAAATATCGAGAGAAATGTTCACCACAAAAATCTCACTCTTTCGCCATAATTCTGAAAGCATACTCTGAGTATGGGTTAATAAAAGAATACGGCATATGTTTGTCTGACTTGAAATGTAATTGAATGATTCCTTTCTAGTACATTTAAATATATGAGTAAATTTCCTTGAAAGAAATGCAAATAGATATGCAACATTTCCCAACAGAATATCATTTAATTTCATCATGCATTCCTCACAAACTCGCAGATCCTAGAAATTCTCTTATGCACATGGCTGTTCATTAAGATGTCGTGGATTGGTGGGATCTTCAACAATCGTATGATCATGATCAGCAATTGCGTTCGTTTCACTTTTTTCTTTGATAGGAATATTCTCTTCAATTTGATCTCTATTCCACTCAATTGGTGAATCCTTATTGATGCAACGTTTTCGCATCGCTGAGAGGAAAACTGCCTCGATAAAATCGTAGTTTGGTCGGTTTCGATACTCCAACACTGAGAGATGTTCAAAGATATCAGCAAACTGCTTTGGACATCCCTGAAGCATTCACATTGCTGAGGGTTTTTTTAAACAAAATATGCCTCTTGTTCAGAACAATCCATAGAGACAGTGCGGTATGCGCGTACACAGACAGTGCGATATTTGTGAGCGCAGACAGTGTGATACGCGTAAAAACACAAATACTGCAATACATGCGTGCACAAATAGCGTTGAGTTTCTAGTCATGCTTCACAGTGTAAAATCTCATGTGAGCTATAGTATAGAACGATTCTTTCATACATGCATATCTTAATGTTCTCGATTTACACAGTTTTACGCAGAACACTCTTCCATTAAAACACCGAAACTAAGCTGTATTCCGGGGTACTAGAATTTCGGTTTCAGTGTAGTAATGAAATCCGATTAAAAGCTAACAAATGCATATAGAGGGGTCTAAATATCAAAAATGAAATAGAGAATAGATCAAGGCATCGGTTTGCAACTAATTTGCAATGATTAATCTGCATAAATGAAAAGAATCGAATTGATCTCTTTTCGTTGTATTATGCTATATTTTGAGCAATAGCAATTTGTGCACTAAATATCAATATTGTTCAGCATAACCTTGGAAACCTTGATGGAATACCTGAAGAAGTCGTTGCTGACTTATTGTCTCCTTAATAGCGGCCGTTTCTTTGCGATGGAATCCTTTCCATGGTAGCGATCCGGATATAAACTCTACTAACATATACATCATCGACCTGAGCGGACCAATTCATTCAGGTGCATTGCTAATGCTCTGATATGAAATCTAATTACTCGAATTCGCTTACAAAATGCGCGTTCAAATGTACCTATAGTTTATTGAAAAATTCTGTAACATCTACTGTGCCAACAACACTGACATATGTACGATCAAACGTGCGCATGTACGTGTCCATAAATGAGTGTATTTATGTGTGTGTGCGGCAGCTGTGTGACTGCGTGCGTGTACGTGTATGTGTGTATGTGTATATATATGTGTACACATACATGTATATGTATGTGCACGTGCGTGAGCGTCTTTATGCGGGCGTGTCTATGTGAGCATGCATGTGTTTATATCTGTATATGCGCATATGTTCCTGTATGTGCGCGTCTCTGCGTATGTGCGCATGCATATGCGAACGCATATACGGGTGCGAGCGTACTAAAGTCAGTGAACGTTTGTGCCCGCGTGTGGCTTGCATATGTGCGCATGTGTATGTGTGCACGTCTGCGCACGTATGTCTACGCGTGTGCAAGTGCGCATGTACGTAAGCACGTCTATATAACCACGTTTGTATATATAAATATAAATGCTTGTATGGCTGTGCGCTTTTGCGCTATATGAGAATGTTTGTGTTTGCATCTGCGCGTGTGTGCGTATGTACGGGGTAGTGCATGTGTGCATGCCAAGAGAGGCGTTTTATGAAAATTGTAGAAACCGTAGAAAAGAAACTTACAGCAAATCATCATGGCGTCCTTGTTCCTTATGTCGATGAACGTTAAGGCTACAGTAGGCGACCGTTCCTCGAAAAGGAGCTCTCACTCTTGGCTGGCGTAGACAAATCCTCTGTTTCTTTTTATCGAACGTAACGAACTGCCTCGAGAGGCCAAAATCGAAAATATATATACGAGCAGTTTCTCGTAAGCCAATGGCGAAATTTCCCGGCTTCACGTCACGATGCACAAAAAATATTCCATGCAGCTCTCGAAGCGCCTTAAACGGATTACGTTTATCTCATTTGCAAAAAATATTAGAAATGATCACACTAAAAGTAAAGTTAGCGATAAGAGGGAAATTTAAATTAAAAACAAAAACGGCGATCGGACAGAATTTTGCATCAAATTGCGGCGGCCAATGTGCGATATTCTTATGATTGACGGACGATGTTAAGCAACTCATGCTAGAGCATCTACCTTTTATGTGATAGCAACATCAAGCGCTATCCTCAGCTATTACGACTAAACAGCTTCAAACGGAAAGCTGAATGCTTTCATCAACAACAACCGAAAAATAATTTGTCCTGCTTAAACCAGAAGGCGTTGAAACCGACTGAGCACAGCATCCGTCATCGACCAAAACATCCACTGCTTTTGAATCGCCAAAATCGATTGTGCAATTCCTCAGACGATCATTACCCTTGAACATTTTCATTTCCTCGCTATCAAAAATGCGCTCATTTCATGCTGTTATAATGTTCGGAGCGGCCAGAAATAAACTTACAGATAAAGCTTGGATAGCAATTTTCAGAACGGTGCATATTGGAAAACGTCTTGTTGGTGTGCTTTTATGTAGATCATTTAGTGATCGTCCTAATAGTTCCATTAGTAAAAAGTTAAACGAGGCGGTCCGTCCTGAAATTGATAACGATTATTTGTGGATTTATTTTTAAACATCAAAAATGTCCTTATTTGCAACCTGTCGCATCTAGCTGCGAAGCTGCAAATTTACAGACGAAGTCAAAATACAGACGGTCATTTCATTTCGAAGCCGCAGAAAAGAAAACGCAAACCGAATGCAATACAACAATGCAACTATGAACTATTTGAAAGATACAAAAACAAATTTGTTCATTAAAGTTTTTTGACAAACAATAAACAGTGAGAATGAAAAATCGATCTTTTTGCATATCGATTTCTCAGAAAATCTTCAAACAATTGCTGATTGTGAATAAGTATCAATAATAATAAGTAAAAAAATGACTTTATAGAGTTGTAGCGATGAAGGTAATTCGAAAAAGAAGCTAACCAGCTGTAATCAACTTCGGTCCATGCTCGGAATTGCGCATTCGCTTTAAAACTGTTGCTTCGGCAAGCAGTAGCTGTTCATCTCGATCAATATAACGTGACTCTACTTTCATTGCAAATCTTCCCGGTGGCCAAATCGATCCAGGCAATCCCTTAACTTATGTTCATCTTGGTGAAGACGGCTAGGCTAGTTGGTAGTGAATTCCACTGGAACTTAAGGGGGGAAAAATTTGAACACGTTCATGAACGCGACTACTAGTGTAACTCAACTCTCATTCATCTACTGATAAGAAGTCGTGCCCACTCCTGTCGTGTTTTTTACTAGTAACTTCAGAAAATTAAATCAATTCATTTCTTGCCTATAACAACATCTTAGAACTATCTAATTAACCGGGACCTGTTCCAATCAGCAGCCCAATTCATGAATTGTTGGTTGCACAACCACAATATCGCGTTTATAGCAAAAAAAATATTGCATTAAAAAATTTAAATTAGAACTTGTATCGAATTCAACCTTCATATTATGTAATACAACTCGAAATCCTCCATTATCAAGACTGAAATTATTATAGCAGTTGTACATATCGTTTAACATAATTGCGATTCATCTTATATTTAATTTTCAATTATTGTATACAATAAAACAACGCGGAAAAGTTCTAGTGAATAAAAATATTCTACTATATGATATCTATTGCTCTTTTTAGTGATTCCTTTCTCTAATACTCTTTTCAACTAGAATATCATACAAAGGATAATTATACAGCAATTGGTAAATGTTTTGCCCAAAGGGCGGCTACTGCATTTTGAAGCGGTGTCGACTACATATGATTATCATATAACACAATGAGACTATCATACAGCAACGTTTCGCCGTGTGAGAACAGATTATCATCAGAACGGAAATGGGAATTCGATTTAAATGTTGAATATCTTTTTCAGACTATTTGCTTGTGCCTGCACAATAGAATCGTTAGCACTTTCATTTAGTATTCAAAAAAAAAAAACCATCTCGCCAAAAGCTACTGCGCTAATTTTTCCTAGCTCGTCAAAAGAACCTATTTCCAGCTTCCATTATAGATCGCATTCGAATTCACCTGGCATCAATACGAATGTCATCATTTCAAAACCATTTTCGCATTTTAAAATCACTTATCAACGAAAAAAGAATGAAATTTGTGAAGTTTATAAATTTCCAACAGTAAATACATTGATGGCCTTTAATAGAGCGCCCGCATTGTGCCTCATTGATACGCAACAAATAAACTGTAAACAACATCAATCATTCAAAACTGCATATTTGAGTTCTGATGGTTGCATATTTATGTTTGACTTGTCAACTTTCAAATGTACTCTCTCACCGGAAATGCCACTTACCAGAGAACACACTTCGAAAACAACACCGCATCCACCCTCTCCCAGTTTACGTACAATTCTCCACTCAGCAACGATGTCCTTCTCGTTCAACTGCACCACCTTGCGAGTACTTTTATCAGACATTTTGAGTCAGTAAGCCACTCAGGGCGTAGATAAATTCTAAAATGAGCTTATAGAAATTGCTCCCCTTAATAAACCCCTATCGAGCAGAAAATACGCAAATTTTCGCGCTACCTCATGTATTGTGATGCATTTCAACAAAAAAAGAAATTTTGCTTAGAGAAATCGACCTCAGTTTGCATCCCATCACTTGATAGCAGAAATAAAATTTAAAATGTGTGTATCACACTCGACGAATTGCCCTAAACGCCATCGTATTTTGCTCTTCGATTCTAGTTCCACTGGATCAACAATGAAAACGTAGAAAAGAACCGGCCCGATCGTTTTTTAAAGAGCTCCACTTCAACGAATCGACAAATCACAACCGGTCGACGCACATCCAACACTGCCAATTTTTTTGTTCTTATTCTTCATAGAGGGTTACGTAGGTACACACGCTGCTTGTCCACAAAGTGGCTTCAATTTGCAGACAACATAAGGAAGCCACATCTAGTTACCTTCAAGTGCAACTGAGAAGATGTTACAAAAAAAGCTTCATTTCGATTGGTTAAAGTAGATACATATAAGTTTAATGAGTTTAATGGGAGTTTAATAAGAGAAAAAGCACATTTCGAGCCTACCTGTAAAGCTTACTTCCTCATTTCGATATATCCCATTGGAGGAAGTCGTCAACTTGGCTCGACTAGGCTGATTAAAAACAGTTTATTGGCATCATAAAGTAGATACACATACAAGTTTAATGAGAGAAATGTTTTTGAACATTTGAATTGTGCACATAGACACACTCAACAGATTCATTCATTGATTTACACGAGAACCAACTGATCGAGGAAGAAACATAACACAACAGAAATCAAACTCGATATCGACTACAAGTTTCGTTTAGTTCGTTCCCTTGCGGTTGTTGTTTGGTGTCTGTCCAATCATACGGAAGATATAGGTAATTGTTGATTGAAAACCGCAACTAGCTAAACATTCAATCGAGCACAATACAAACTCTCGAGGCGTTTGCTTTAAAAAAAGTTGCGAGAGAGTGATGATTCCGACTTCCCGATGGATCAACTCTCTGCTATATACACTTGGCAGCAAAAATGAGAGACAACGAAACAACATGGCAAAAATATAAACAGAAAGGCGTTTCACTTAACACTTAAAAAAAGCACTGTTATTGTTTGTTGAGTAAAAGAAAACACATTGCTCAATTAGTTGATATATGACTCAGACGATAAAAGTTAAACGCAATCAACAATATTAATTAATTGTGAAGCTTTATCGCTGTTGCAATTGAAAAGAGTATTGCAACAACTGTCAAATCTCTAAGCTCGTAAGCAATCAATGAAGTCTAGAACGCAATAAGAAAAATTACTTGAAGTAAGTTCCGAACTGTTCGACTGTTCTTTAAAAATTCGCAATATCTGCTATGCTAATTCAAAGCTATGCCACGCAGGCTCCTTTTGCAACAACTTCAAAAAAGCTTCACAAGTCATATAGTTGTCAAATCCACAGGTAACTACGAACGAATGACATCGTTCCGAAATTAAGCACTCCCATAACAAGCTACCTGAATAAGCTATCATAAATCATCCTCACCAAGGAAAACAAATGGTGGGATTTAAACAAACCTATTTCGCTATTCAGATGGCTCATAAAATCTAACTAATTTCAAGTCTTATGAGGAAGGCAATAAAGAAATCTATATACTCACTAGATGGAAATGATGTTACGCGGAAAATCGACCGTCAACGTGGGCAGAAATATGTGTATATTATATGTGCTTGCTGACTGGCAGATGCTAAAATCAGCGAAAGACAATATATGCAAACTGAAATAATCGCTGAAAATAACGACAACAATACATGAAAGCCCATGATGCGGGCAACAACATTCAGCGTTTAAAACGCATACATAGCGGTGGCAGTGAATAGACGATAGAGGTGAATGAAAAGCTGCGACTTTCTCAGAATTCATCTTTAGTTTTAAGCCACAAAGCACACCACGAAAAAACCAACAACAAATGGGCAGTACCTCTCCCTTCCGATATGTCTCTCAGCAAACCCCTTCGTATGAATTTTCATTACAGCCGTCCATGATCGAGATTTGAGCGCAAATGGAGGGTCGGGCAGCATCTAATCACCAAAATCTTACTCCTTCCTTCCTCAGGAATCTACAAGTTAGTAAATCTGTTCGAACAATGAAGAGCATGTATTTAATCTCTTTCAATTGAGGGAGACTGCCCAGAAGCATACAAACATGAAACAGTTGTCGAAAAAATGAGAGACGGAGAGAAAGAGGTAAAGAGTTGAGTGCTATTCATGCGATGACAACTGCCATTAGAGTGGGCAGCAACGGCATCGAAAGACAATTCACGGAGCAAGTAATATGGTCAATATTATGGCTATAGGTCGGGGCAATGAATGTCACTCTCATAAAGCGGGCAACTTGAATGTATAGCACAACAATCATTATATATGTAGGCACAGTCGACAAACTCCTCACTTCTCGAGAAATGAGCAGCAAATCTTTGTGAGGAGACTTATTCTAACTTATATTATAAAAGGCCAATATCACAACGCAACGCAATTTCTAACCCAAAAATTTTTATAAGTTCTCTTAAACGAGCATTTGGGCCTTAAAAAATGATGGGATCCCAATCAAACATTCACTCTATTTGATTCAATAAAGTATCAAACAAAGACACAAATAAAAACAATCGAAGAGAAATTTGCGTTAGAATCATCATCGATAACGTAATTGTAAAGCACCGTTGAATATCAATACGCATATACCAACAAATGCACCGCTGGGAAGGTGGAAATGGAAAACGAGAATGAAACAGTACTCACCCCACACCTCACCGAGATAGTACCTCATTGTCAACTCCACTGCCTTCCATCTCCTACGTAAAAGGAGTCATATAAATACACTTACAAGAAATAATGTGCTGTCGAAACAACAGTATGTGATTTTCTAAAACATTTCCTGCTTCACGTTTATTTACATGACTTAATAATTACTTTAGCCGTTCAATTTGATCAGCTTGTACCAAGTGGCCCATTAGGTTTCACATTCAGCAGCAAATGCCATGTACCCAATTGTGAACAAATAACACAACCGAAATAGTTATGCACAATAAACGATGTGAGTGCTTGAAAACAATATACAATGTGGCATGTTAATTGCGGCAACGATAAGAAGAAGCACAATCGACACAACTGAAATAGGAAGTAATAAAAATAAATAAATTGAAAGACTTGAGAGGAGTAGTGATGTGAGATGCATTGCGACCACAGCAATGTCACTCTCACCAAAAGCCAAATTGATTCCACCAAACGTCACACCATCAAATCGATAGTGTCGAAATCAGAAACACTCTTCTGTTGACCCTCTTCGATGTAACAACTTTAACATACAATTTAATCAAAAGAAAAGAAATTTATCGGAATCTTTATTTGTTTCATTTCCTTGTGAGCAATCACCCAGAAAAGAAAACCTCTATGTAACTCTTTGTTGCACTTCAGAGATCTGAGTAGAAACAACATGAAAATAAAATTTCTTCAAGAACTTCATTGGTTTTCTCAATCGCCTTTTCGGAAGAAGTCCTCAAAATGCAGCAACCTTTTAGACCTCTTTGAAAAATAGAAAAAACGATTCTTTTATTTCATTCGCTGACCGCACACATTCGAGGAGGGTCGCAAAAAAACGCATTTCTGCTGCTAATTAAAACGCGTTGCAGCAAGCTATAAAACAGCAAAAAAGAGAAACACACATCTACTGCAAAAAAAAACTTCCATCGGCAAATGAGATGAGATGCCTCATATACTGGGAGAATGAATGAACTGAGTATCTAAGGCATGCAAGTAAGCCAATAGGAATATATCTTTTAAATTATAAACCATAATAGTACAACAACGGTGTGTAAATTCTTCACTTGAATGTTCCTTTCCCCAGGGGAAGAAACGAATTGTACCAAGAATAGCGGAAACCCTTTTTCTTTCACAAGATACGGCCTTCTGGTCTATATTCTGCCTTAGTTTCTCAAGTTTTTAATCGAACTTTCGAGACGGTAACATTTTGCTGCAGTTCGATGACGATCAATCCCATGCATTCGGTGAGGGAGGAAGTTCAGAAGGTTGTGCCACTGATGAGCTGCAACAAAACACCATCAATATGGCTGACGAATCCTAGTCACTAATACTATCCATAACTTATACTTGACTTCTTATTTTCAAATATTCGATGTTCACCGCCAATCAACAACAATAAAAAAGCGTCGATGCCCATTCGCTATGAACCGCTCTACGGTACAGTCCTATGCAACTACCCATATGCCACTACACGAAAGGATGCTTCTTGCCAATTAACAAAATTCTAAACAATAAAATGAACGCTGAGTTTAATCAGCTGAAATAGAAATTCTCTCTTCTATAACCGGAAAGTGCCATTGTTCCCACTTGTGCACTTGCAACTATGTAGGTAATGCATCTCTTCGCGATTCAGTTCCAACCATCAGCGCACCTTTAAAAAACGCCGTCTGGTTTTGAAAAAATATCCTCCACAGGAACAAATATAGTGAAGAATGCACGCATATTACCTGGCAAAGTTTTTGTAGGCAGCCGAGTTAGGATTAATGCAAAGTGGTACTCCAAAGAGAGGCGTTCGCTCGGTCACATATTTATACATTCGATCACGAAGATCGAACATGGACATACGCGACAATTCCTTTTCCCATTTTGGGTCGAATGGCTGTTCGTGCTGCAACTTCTCTTCATTAGCCAAGATGCTTCAATTCAGTAAGCTAAAGTTCAGTCATTGGGTACTTCGATTTCACGACAAAGCAGATGCTAAAGAACATAAAGCTGATGCTATGTCTTCAGCCGGCGGTTTTGAGAACATTTAGGAAAATAAGGAGAGAGAAGATATGAGAAAATTTGAGAAGGGATGAAGAGTGGAAGTGGGTGGCGAGGATGGGGTGGGGTTGAGGCTAGAAAAAACGAGGCTGCACAATGGAAGCACTTCATTGCAAAGGGTGCTGATCCGTTTCGTCCGTCCTCGATTCCACTCAGAGTGCAACATAAAAAATCACTTCTAAAGTGCAGGCCATAATTTGAGCAGTGCAATGCTGCGATCACTTGTCACTACCACTTGATTTGGCCTATAAAATGCTCGCAGATAACACTACACGATAACATTCATTCACCTGACATACCTATTCAACTCTTGCAGCACTCTTTTATCACTGCAGACTGCGTGCAAATGTTGAAAATATAAGCAAAAATTAAAATTTTATTTCATTTCAAACAGGTCGATATTTCGGCTCACAATGTATTCTCCTTACCAATTGCATTCGACTGCATCAAAAGGAAACGAAAAAATCTGCACATCCTTGTGTTCGATTCTGCTGTATCAAAGTTCCGTGATAATTTGTTGTTTCCTTCAATTACCAAATGTATGGATTCACGTGAATTACTTACTCGTTCGCAGCCTCCCTCTCCCGCTGTAAATTCGATTATTTTTCAGTTCAAACTGTTCTCTTATCTTAATACTCAAATTTTAGCACCATGGAGAATGTAAAGGATAAATAAAACATAAGGAACTTGAATTCTCGAGGAATATTGAAAAACACACCACGGGGTCGAATGAATTTGTGAAGACGCGATTATTGCTGGGTGTTGTATAGCAACAGCTGCACATACACGAGTGGAAACGCATGCGTCCCTCCTCCAAGTAAGGGTGTGCGAGAGCGTCGTCCACATTGATCCTCTTGTCCTCAACAACCAATCAATCAACACCGTTCGAAATATTTGTTTATTTATCTGCTTATACTTGCTCATCAATTTATCAACTTTTATAAACCTACTACTGCAGAGTTGGCGCACCTTTATGCACAGGTTATAAGCAATTTAAAGCAACCTCCTCCGAACAAATAAAACAGAGCAAATGTTACGACAATCTCACCTTCTAGAATTTCTAAGTATTGAGAAGGCGCGGAGTTTCAGTCATAAGCGCGAGCTCGTATACTCGATGGCATGCAGGATTCATTCAGTGAAAAGATCTCTGCGCACACTCTGACACTGCTGCTTAGCAAAGAAACTTATCAAATAACAACGAAACACTTAAAAAATAAAAAAATAAGCTACACAGGTACATTTAACCTTCCAAGAGAAACAAGACTGAAAGCTGTTTAAACGACAAAAATTGAACTGCTTCAATCGTGGCTGCCTTTAGCGTGGCGATGAATTGTAAAGCTGTTATCAGCATGATTCTTGGACACTTACTGGATCAAAGACGAGGAGTGAGGTGAGCAGATGAACGGCCTCGTGCGTTGCTTGATGCGATAAGCTGTATAAACGCATCGTGTTCGGCTGTCTGTAAGGTGATCGTAGCACATGGTTACGCGCACCCTCACAAGCATTCTTCATCTCATCGGCACTTGGTGTTCCAAGCAAATCGATTATCATATTCAACTACAATTAAACAACATCTTAATAGGATTGTCAAAACAGGAAACTTAAATAAATGATCGAAATAAATATAAAAAATAATCCCATTAAAAACGGTAATGAAAATAAAATTTGAACTTATAAAACTGCAATAAAAGTAGCGAAGGTAGAAATAGCACACTATGTTTAAAATGAAATGATAATGAAAAGACCTCTACTGGCAACATCCTGTCACCGCCCTGAGTGATCAACTACGCTCTAAGTGATTAATTATTAAAGTAATTTAACTAATAGAGAAAGTAAATTATCAATGAACCAGCAAAATGATTAAAACGACGGGAGTTACAAATTTTGATAGCCACAATCGATCATAAATCTAACCTGCTCAATTGGGCCTTGTGCTTGGAAGAGAATCCTACGACCGAGCAATTCAGCAAAAATGCACCCAACCGACCACACATCCACCGCGCCTGTATATCTACGTGCACCCATCAGAAGTTCTGGGGCACGATAATATTGCGTTACCACCTGTAAAATATATTTTCTCTTCCACGTTACCAATTTTTCATACATCTTTCAAATAAGAAAGAATAAAAACAAACATAACGTGGAATACCTCAATTCAATCTCAATATATTTCGTTAACGAGTTTAAAACTACAAAGAAAGTGTGGCTTCATGAACAACGCAGAAAATGGTGAGATTGTAGCCACCCTCTCAGGAAAGCCATTCTCAAATTTCTTGAAATTTGGAACTATTTTTGTCTTTAATAAGAATGGAGACATCAGAAAAAAGATTTAAGCTCTTTCAGCTGAAAAGATTTAAAAATTCACTCACCTCGTGTGTCATATTTTGCTGATCATGCGAATCCCACATTCGAGCGAGACCAAAATCGCATATCTGAAATGTGGAAATTATTGTGATCCTCACAGCCTTAAGAGGCAAGAGGCTTTCAACGATTCAGTCTTGAAATGAGTCCTTCCAGGGAAATCAATACCATCAAATGGTAACTTTCACTAACAAAATTGTTACGCGCATTCAAAAAGACTTATTTTTATTGAGAAAACTAAAACAAGTCCACATGAATGCTTTAAAACATCTCTTAGTTAAAATTTTAACTAGGATTTACGCATCTAAAGTAGTCATCAAATGATTTATCTTTCAAAGGTCGACATGCAAAGAGTTAGCAAAGATTTTAGAACATGCTTTTTTCAAAAAAGCAATCTTATTTCGAGATGACCACATGACCACATGACCGCTTTCGATGACCACTCTCTTTTCATGAACCTCGTTATTTTGTGGCAAAATATAAATCTGACCAGAACGATTTAGAAAAAAAAAAGTTGGCATAAAATGTGATTCCAATCCGAACTCGATCGCATTTCAACGAAAAACTGAAGCATACAGTGCTTAATCTAAAATGCCGTAATGAAATTTATGCCTAGTAAAGAATAGAATAGCAAAGATTAACTGTTACCTTGAGGATGCAATTACTATTCACAAGAAGATTGCCTGGTTTTATATCTCTGTGAAGAATATTTGCTGAATGAAGATATTTCAGTCCTGAAATTGGGTTCTAATTTGTACAAACAATGTCAACATACTACTAAAACCTTCAAGAGGATGTAAGCATAGAATGGAATATGTTTCCCCCTATCCTTCGATTCTTCACTCCTCCCTCTCCTGCTGCAGCTTTACTCGACCGAAGAAGTTTTGTTAGCTAAAAGATCATTCCCCTATTTCCTTCTTCCCATCAGTGCTAATCCATTGCTCATAGGGCAATCGCCTCACTATAAGTTATGATCAGCACATCCACAAACTTCCAATATAAATGAACCAATATCAGTTCTAACTGATTTTAAAAAACACCGTAAATAATTTCTTACCACAATCAGCAATGCTTTGAAAGGATGACCTATATGCTACCTGTTGACAACATCTGAGAATACTCATAGTACATACCTCTGAGGATCTGATAGACGAACACTTTCACATGATCGGATGTCAATGGCTGAGGAGAGACTATTATTTTATGCAGATCGCTTTGCATTAGTTCCGTTAAGACATACCTGCAAAATACAAACTAATCAAATCACGCCACTTTAAAGGGACCTTAAAAAAGAAGAATGCTCAATGAAATACATCGATGCAGGCGCTAAGTCGGAGGGTTTCTCCTCTTCGGCGCTGAGAAAATTTGCAATCGTTCCGATTCCAGAAATTTCCACTTTCATTTCTTCCATCCCCACCCCCCAACAGTGGCATCCCTCTCCCTGAACAATAGCCACACGGATCAGTGGTTGCATTTATATGACACAAGCAAGAAGGCAGATAGCGAGAATGCTGTATTTGTTCCCAAGAGACAACTGCTGCAAGAACATCACAACGTGCTGTATACACTTAGAGTGATAGAGAATAGCGAATCACTCATCGTCACTGGAACAAAAATCCATCTGCACATAAAGCATATACTAGCCATTTCAAAAGCATAAACCGCCTTAAAATAATACCTTGATTTTATCGTTTCTCATGCAATGCATAGAGCAATTTACGGACTCCGCTCCTATAGCCCCTTCCCCTCCCTCTATTCATCTATCGACAAGCTAAAAACTTTCCAACGAATTTGCAACCTTCTTCATGAAATCAACGACTGCCCATATTGCCAATCGCATGAACATTTAGTGATCATTTTTTTCACCTAATTGCAACTCAAAAGCGAAATGCAAAAAAAAAAAAAAAAAATTCAGGTAGAAGGCGTCATCGCAATAACCGATAGAATGAAGTGACTGAGGAGATGAAAGGCTAGCCAATAACTTAATTAGCTATATATTAATAGGTATTATTCATATATTAATTTCACTTCACTTCCTTTCCACTCATTTCCTTCCCTTTGCTACAACCGCATCTCCCTCGCCTTGGCTCTACGAGACCCTGCTATGAAATAATACTATAGGTAAAGAATCCAACTAGTTTCTCCTTTGCTTTTTAGGCATGTCTGCTAAATTGTTTTGTAAAGCGCATATGCCTGCACTGTGCCTGCAAAAATATGCGTTTATGCCTGCAAACCTGACCGTCCAACGGTTACAACCTGGGAACTGCTGAAAATTATGTCGTCAAATTATGTGACTGTAATGATTTTTCTGTCACTGATCGATCAACTTTCTAAGAAGTTACAACTATTCACGACAGAGAAAAAACTGCACACATTTTATACCTTGCAAAAAATACGAATTTTTATAGAATAAAACACCTGTGCCTGGGTTAGTTGAAAAATGAAATTAATATTTCGCATAACTCTGATTTACTGGTAACTTTACTGGTAACTCATACAAATGCCAGGTTAGTCGAAGGATGTTTAATAGACCATCAAATAACGCCCTCTTTGATATAACTTGTCACTTCTTTGAAGTACAGCTGGTTTCTTTCTCAGTCAATCAGAGAACTGATGAGTAAGCTGAACTTTTTCAAATATGGAACGGAAGAACCCCAACAATGGAAAGATTAAAGATTCCCTAAGAAAACGAAATCCAAAAGAATAAATTTAAATGACAAACTGTCATCAAAGTCTAATTATGGTACACAAGAATAATAATACGGTGGAATCGAATAAAACTCTAAACGAAATCACTTCTGAGAAACATACTCCCCTTATATGTGAGCATCAATATATGTGCAACATCATACACTAAAATGATCGTTACTACGAAGCAAATTCTTCGCATATGAAAATCCAAAATCAATAGATGTAATCAAACACTTACAATTCTTGGAAAAAGTGTGGATTCGCCGGTTGTAGTATGTCAAGCAGTGAGAGCACCTGAAAAACAAACAAGTTCAAAGACACAGAAAGGCTCATACCCGAGAAAAAAGCAAAACATTCATTCATACTGAAGAAAGGAAGAACGGTGACGTATGGCAAAGAAAAAATAAGCATAAAAACAATGAAAAACTAACTGCATACTTGAATGGGAAAATAAAATACAATTCCATTCAACCATTCCTTCAGCGACGCTTATAATCTCATTGTATAGTAACAATTTCTCAGTCCCCAATGTACCGGACAATTGCGCGTTCGATGACTGTGTACGCAAGAAAAATGAAAAAAGTTACGTAAACATAGCAGTGGAGTGCAGTCATCGCATAGCAGCCCTCTATCAATACCGACGTGCGATATGACAATAATATTGCGCAAACGCTGATCCGCGAACGATTCGACAACAAAAAAATCGATTCTTTAACACAACATACAATGGACTGTCACCTCACGAAAGGCACGCGCTGTTTATAGATCGGGAAAACGCGACCAGTCAGCAAAGTGGACAGACCGCTGTGTCCACTCTATGCTTGTTACCAAAAACTGTTTACGCTCATAGCCACATCAACTCTTTCGCCTATATATTTAGTAAATAACGCAAATAGCAAAAAATATCAGGCAATTATTGAGAATATTGCCATCAGGTCATATAAATTTTTGAAGAAGTTATTCAAACTAAAGTACGAATCATCACAGCATCGTTTTTAACTTTGGGAGCAACAACAGTTGCAAATCATCGAAAAAGAGTCGTCAACAACTTGCAATAATTTACGTAAAAGAAGAAATATGAGTCCGATCGGACATTTCCGCTTATTCCACCCCGACAAACAAGACAACTCATTAAGAGAAATTGTGGAAATCAAAAAACATTAGGAGACTTATGAATACGGATGGAGGGTGACCCACTCATCATTCTGTTCAAGCACGAATCTATTCACCACCATTCCCCTCTTTCCTCATGTTCTAGCGAACTCTTCATATGCTCCACCGCGTGCGTTTGAACAGGTAATCCTATGCTTTCTCTCGTGTAGCAAAATATCCTCCGATGTGCATAACATTTACGACCGTAGCCAAACTATCCCCTTAAAGTTGTCGCCGAACTTCTCTTGTAATTATAAAGATGAAGAGACAACTGTGCTGGTCGAAGAGCGTGGTGCAGTGTGATTGGGCACACCACGCCTGTGGAGACCATTTCCGCCTGTGACGTCATAAAGTATCATTGAAAATGAGTGCATCATAAAATGACAGACACATATACACACACAAATCGAGGACAATAAAGTGCGCCATTCAACGACACATAACGCACTAATACTATTCCTTAGATATGCAATGAGGAATTAGAGAGGTTAGAAAACAATAACTCGTAGGAAGCGAACTCAATAAAAAAAATTCTACGAGTTGAATAATCAAGTCTAATGCTTAACTAATGAACACTGAGCCTGTTTTATCAAGTTACTGCAATTTCAAATACAAACCCAAAGTCCTATTTTCACTCTTTTCTGCACGTCCCCCCCCCCCCCCCCCCTCAGTCCTAACGGGCATAACAATGTGAATCCTCAACCACCTTAGAGAGGAGAGGTGATTTTTTGTTTATGAAGTTCCCCTTCGCGTCACCATGTATTGCAATAATCTGAGCACGAAGCCCTTCGAAACAAAAGACAAAAACGCTTATAAAACTATACCTGAAGACAGGTGAAAGATCGGAAGAAATTAAATCTCATCTAAGCGCGAATATTCACAGCAATAAATGTAACAAACAACATAAGAAAACAATCGATGAACTCAAACGTCATTCAAAGGATTTTATAAATATTTTTCGAAGAGTGTAAAAAGTGACTTACATTATCATGTTTGAAGCTAGAGAGCATACGAATTTCACGGAATACTCGCTTGCAAGATGCGAGATTCTGGAAAACATTCGGCATTTTTTTCAGCGCAACACGCTTGCCGCTTCGTGGATCCGTCACCGACCTGGACATAAGCAACATCAGGTAAAGCTCATTTTTCTAATTTAAGAGGTAAAGCTAATATTTATGAGGGATAAGATGGATGCGGAAATGGCATAGAATGACCCACTAGGAGGTGGTTGCATTATCTCCCCTCCCCTCCCACTCCAGCACATTAATGAAAAAATAACCGCAATCATCGCACTCTGGTAGAAGCCAAAAGCCATCTCATAGTGCAACACAGATGCTCAGGAATTTTCGTGTAAAGTCCCGGTAAACCGATGGTAAAAGATCCCCAGAATATCAAGTATACAAATCATACCAAACAACGCCGAAAGCACCATAGCCAATTGGACGATCTGGTTGAAATTCTTGTGGAGATACGCCGGGTGAATGATAGAATGGCTGTGCTGCGGTCAATATCGCTTGCGATACATGACCCCCTGATGCCTGAAATTTGAAATCTGCACATGTAAGTTATTTATGAAACCACAAATGTTATTACAAGTAGGACGCGTTTCGTATAAAAAGTGATGAGTTTGCTTCTCTAGAGTGATGGCTCTATCTTTACATCATTTGACAACGACGACCTCCAACAACTTTAGAACGCCACCCATCCATCTTTCGTATGTGCAACAAATTGCTTAACCAGGAAGTTTCGAACGGCAGGAAACATCTTCACAAACTTCTGCATCAACCAGCATAACTAAATTTTTGAACACCTTTCGGATACTCCACCAATTGAGGGTCTGGACCAAAGTATTCATTGGTACCTAAGCCGGTACCTATACTTCCCACCGTGTAACCGTAATGCCTACTACGAAAATGTAATCATAAGGCAACATTAGAATCGTTACCCAGCCACACTGTGCGGTCCTATGTTTTGTTGAATTTGACCTATAAAGAACGATAAGAGAGCAATGAGCAACGGTTCAAAGATCACTGATGAGAAAACCGTGACGCATACGTTGAGGTTTTCTTCACTCATAAAAGCGTCATGTCGTGATTTTCGGAAGTTTCATAACAACATAAATCGCTCAAAATTGGCAAAGACTCTCACAAAATTACGAAAAAATGGCGCTCATTTCAATTTCATTCAAATCATATAATTAATTCCCGTTGCCACAATTAGATTCGAACCTCAATCACGCACAGTTCACATCCACTTCGACCACACATCGCTACAATCATGTGACACACGACGAGAAATATCAACACAAAACGAAGAATATCAAACATAGAAGTGCTTGAAAAAAAAAGTTCAGACCCACGAAAAAAGTGCAAACTTTTTATTACATCAGAATTAAGCCATATTTTATTTTTTCTTTTCATAAGTCTACTGCAGTTTCACATTAGAGAGGCATATTGCCTCGTTTGAAGAGTGTCTGAGCGTTTCGCTATCGTTCACGATAAAATTCATTTCAGTCTAGTCCTGAAGCTGAGATCGATTACTGAGCATCAAAAAATCAAGAGAATTCTTTCTTAAAGTTGGGTCGGCCTTTCAAAAAAAATAACGGCAGGTATGCTAAGAAAGTAAAAAGATGATCGATGCTACAAAATTCAATCCGATATCCAATATTTTAAAAAATTAATAAGAAAACGGGAAACAAAAAATAAGAGAAGAAAAAATACAAAGAAAACGATGATAGTAGGTAAACAAACGAATAAACTAACAGATGAACACAAATATATGCACGAATAAATGAATGGAGTGCAAATTTCAGTAGCATAAGAAAAAATCAATGAAACACTCAAAGGAAACCTGTTGCGTAAGTTTAGCGCTTTTTGCACTTGCCGCAGCAACATGAGCCGCTTCTTTGCTGATTGCTGCAGCAGAGGCACTCTGAGCAGCGAACATCTGTGGCCCACCGACCATTGTACCGGCCGCGTTCACGTGTGACACCAAGGCCATCTCACCTAAGAATTTTATCTCACAATTAAACCTAAAAATTGCCTACTCGCAACAGTAAAAACATCTAGTAACCGCTTTGAATAAGAACCTAGTCACTTCAAGTAATCCAATTAATGGATGAATAAAAGATTTGCAATAAAAAATGAAATGCGAAATACACAAACAAAACCCTCAGTTTAGCGTATTACTCCAACATAAAAGTTTGTAAATAAACACCAATTTCCTTCAACAATAAATCTTTGCCATGAATCAAGATCCTAGACAGAAAACGCTCTTCCAGGAATTAATCAACATGAGTGAAATGTACCTACACACATGCAATCTTGTCACTTAGCAATACCCGTCAACGATTCGAATTTGAGTAATTATAAAAACGGATGATATACTCAATAATGAAAAAACAAAAACTAAACGATTATTAGTATTGAGCGAATCACTTCGAAAGCGATCAGATGATAAGAAAGAAAAACGTTTACTTTTATTCGCTTCAAATTTCTAATGGTTGAATGGATGGAAAATAATCATAAAAGGCAACCTGTTAAATTAGGTTGACTCTGACAGAGTGCCACCGCAGGTTGGAAGCGATTTGGAGCTGTAACGAAGTGATGTGCAGCTAATGCTGCTAAGGGAAATCCTGCAAGTAAATTAATCCAGTATATTTAAAGAATCAATTGTGATACTGTAAATTTTAAAAAAGTATGTATGCGCAAGGTATAATTCACTTATTTAAGTAATCAAAACATTAAATAATGTGGGAAACGTCGAGGCACTTAACGTTTACTGATTGCCATAACTCAGGTTATATCTCTCGCCATGTGTATGCTGAGACATGAAACGTTTCACTTAGCCATTTTGCGTCCTCAGAAAGAATGAAACAAAATATTTTACACTTTTCACAAAAAACAACAACAAAACATTTCTGAGCGTAATAACCGGAAGCCGTTAGCAGCCAAGCTGTATATGAAGCAATTAATGTCTGACGCGTGGATGGGCGTGAGCAGTGGGGTCGTAAACAGTGCCGCTCAATGACGTTATCGATGAGGTGACACTGTGAGGGAAAACTTGACGGTTATTTAGGCGAAAAAAAGCACACCGCCTTGGGCAAAGCAAAACAATCGACATATTACTAATGGAAATGAAACGCTGGAGGGATGAATGAAAAGAACAAAGAATATTTCCGAGTTAATCAATATTCTGATTATTACGTTTAGTATATATATATATATATATATATATATATATATATATATATATATATATATATATATATATATATATATATATATATATATATATATATATATATATATATATATATAATAAGCAGGAAGTCGTTGAAGTGCATCGATCGAAATGGTGACACACAATCTCACAATCAGATAAAGAAAACAATTGCTCAAATTAAATCAAAATTACATACTTTAAACTTCTATGCGAATAAAATCTAGCATATTTAAGGCAGATTATTTTACTGTGCAAGCATATTTCAAATACGAATGACACGACGAGAGAG
The DNA here is from genome assembly GCA_013433145.1 of Ascaris suum. NCBI lineage: Eukaryota > Metazoa > Nematoda > Chromadorea > Rhabditida > Ascarididae > Ascaris > Ascaris suum. Next base: position 10,119,313 of record CM024170.1, on the reverse strand, counting down.
AGGATTTTGGAGCAATTATACAACAATTTTAACGTTTTGCGCATCGATCGACGACTCTGAGCATAGCAGAAGAAAAATTGCCAGAAGGCACATTTAGGCTCGTAGTGAATAACAGAAATGAATTATAAGTGAGAACGGCTTATGGAAATGACTCATCGTATAGTTGCCACCTGAGATTTGAAACACCTGCGGAGAAAGTCAAATAACCAATAGTATTAGTCCTTTTTACCTTCACGATCCCCTCGCTCATTCCATCATCGTTTCCTCTATCAATTCGCTCTCATCCCCCACCTCTTTCCATTCACTCACCATGTTATACTATTGATGGAAGCATACATCACTACTTACCAGCAGACTGTGACGTGACAAGTGAGTTACTGACACGACGAAGCGATGCGGCAGCAGCTGCGGCTGCGTAATGTGCCGCAGCGGCGTGTTGCGCGGCAAAAACGTTCGCTTCAATGAAGTGCTCGCTTGGGGCTGCTGACGAGGAGCAACCAGACGATGAACTACTTCCTGAAGGTAACATTCTCGTTCCCGCTGTACCATACATTCCAATAATGCACCTCAACAGGCCTGCTCACATTAACCGGAAAGGCACTCATCAATGAAATCAAAGAATCCTCTTAATGAGACGAATAGGAAACTCGGAAGGATGAGAAACGCTTCCTCACAAACAAAAGTCCAAGCTTGGGATCTCCAACTGACCATTCTTCAACGAATGTGATAAACACATTCAAATATACCGCTGCAATACTCGACAACTGATACGATAGCAACTCAGTACTACGCGTATTTGTTTCTATATGGAATATTATTGTATTATCTATGAGCCATCATATAATCAAACATATCACCAAAAATTTGAAATATGTACTATAAGTTAACGTTACTTATCATCACCTTTTGTAAGGCAAGTAAGTCGACTACAGGATCAAGAGTGTGCCGTGTGAGATGAGCTGAAGAGCACACAGGTAGATCAAACGACTGGGGACCACAATTACGCCTTATCACTAGTGGCAATGAAGAAAAATGAACATTCAACCATTGAGTAAATAAATAAATGAGATTTATTACTGCTTTAACAACACCCAACAACACAGCAGTAGACGCGTCAAATATTTCTACGTGATACTCATCGAGAAGCACTTCTCATCGAAACAATAAGAGCTGAAACTATGGAATTGGCCGATGCAAAAGATACTGTACTAGCAAATGAGAAGGACATATCGGGTATGTACCCCTCTCATATCGACCTGTTTGCACTACTGACAATGCCCTTTAAGGAAGGTACCCTCGACATCATTCAAAGTCCGAATGCATCAAAGTCCTTTCTAATTCGACGGGCTGCGAGAGAGGCAAAAGAAGAAAAGCACTCCTGCATCTCTGACATCGCCAACTGAACTTCTTTCTCTACACGAATCGCATCACACTATACCATAGGCAGCCAGCATACGCCGACGGGCGTGCGCGTGCCGAGTCGGCGGGTCTCACGACGATGGCAGACAGACGGAAGAGAAGTGGTGTGTGCAGAGCCGAGCTCCCGGGAACACACATATAAAGCCTGCCTATTCGGGCTTGAATCTGTTTTCTGATCTGTGGAAACGAGACGTCCTTTGGTCTAAGTTCAAGCAGAGGAAATCAAACATCTGAGTCCACAAGCTGGACCGACATTTATACTAATAGAGCACCTATCAAGGCCAACTTGATTCATCACTAATCGATAGTACTCTTAAGGCCACCAGACTGTATTTACATAATATTATAACTAACGATGGACATTTCAGGTGAATCCAATTTCCTCATCGATGTGCAGAAATAAAATGGGGAAACGATAGTGGCGGGGAAAAAAGTAGTGATAATCAAACAGAGATATTAGTTTTTAAGTGGAGAAAAACCAAACAGATAAAAACAGATGCTAACGAATAGCATTTCTAGACATGCAAATATAAAAGGTTGTAGCTTTGAGAAAGATCTCGACGATATAAGGAAAATTTTGATCAATCAGATGAAACGCTCAATTCGTGTGTAACTGGTTTAAATCAAACGACAGCTTAGATTTCACGCTAATGTAAATGAACTTGTAATGAAGTAATCACCTCGAATAATGCAACCTACGAAGATTATCTCTTAGTATGAGGAAACATATGCATAGATGATTGTAAACCTCTTTTCAGTAATAAAACTATAGGCATTTTAGTTACTACATAAAAATCTTTTCACTGAAGTAAAAATATATAGCTGCAATATTTTACATTAACTTCGCTCGAGTTAATAACGTCTAAACGCTGCGCAAGAAAACGATCCAACAGCTGTCAATTAATTACTGGCACATACTAGATATTTTCTTTTTGTACAAAACAGGAGAACAAATGACACCGGCGATTCTTTATGAAACGACTAATTCACAATGGATTCCAAATGGAAACAGCTGCATGGAACTTCATCAATCCTCTTCTCCGACCATCAATCCCCCCTTCAATCCAAAAACTCTGACTGGTCGAAGAATCGGATCGAACATCAAATCCTCTTTATAAGTTACTTATCCCCATGAAGCAACACTACTCGAATAACCAAACCGCTTCATCAGAAATCGCGAGGTGAACGATCAGGATGCAAACAAGATAGCAACAATGAAAACTGGACGTTGTTGTTTATAGGGTCGGGCTGGGTTCGTCGGGGCAGCAGATACAGTGTGGTGTTCAACGTGACCTGACGAAGTGGCTCGGTACAATGCAGACTGCCCGATACAACTGGTCACCGCCGCAAATCACCGTTCCCTTCATTCTATGCCTCTCCATCATTCGTGCACTATTTTCTTCTAACGGGCATAGTACCGTGATGTCTGTATGTGACCCGAAAGCAGCACCATGCTCTAAGAGGCACAATTCACTCCCAAAATTACACCTAGACAGAACAACATACGCATGTGTCTAACATTTATGTTCTCGGTAGTCGTCTGTTTTGTCACTGAAGATAAACCACCACTCCCCCCCCCCCCCAAGATGAACGTAAACAAATACAAGAGTCTTGGATTTAAATGCAAATGATCTTCGTAGCCTGCGTAGCACAAAGTATATTAATATACCTAATCATTCATATTTTAAAATGTGCCAGAACTCATGAAATATTAGGCAAGTAAAATCCGGGGTAGAAACCAATAATTACTAATTAGTTAGCTCAGAGCAAGACGAAAAATTTTGTAAACGGGAAGGAACCTCGACTGCTGCCGCGAATCCGAAGGATGAAGTAAAAAGTGCGAACGGTTAGGACTATAAGATAAAGTAATATGGGTGAAAATATGACCACAGTGAAAAGGAAAAAAAAAATAGACAAACTGTAGGCGGTTTTCAACGGAATTCTTTGCTATCGAAGTCACCTCCGTAAAACTTGCACCGGAAATCCTCCTGTGATAAAGCATGGTAAAAGCTTGGCACTCGCATCATCCAATGCAATAACGCTGCCAATTTCCCCTTCCTCTGCCAGCAGAGAAAGTGCACAACAAGGGCAAAAGACGTTCCACATTAGGGTGTCTAGGAAGCAGAAATGCTGCACTCGGAGCATTCATTCCCACAATCTCCTCCCCTCTCCGCCTATTCTTCATTTCGCTTATGCAGATGCATTATCCCACAGACCTATGCAAAAAAGTTGACGTCAGTTCAGAATGGAATATCGGAATTGGATTTCCAGATATTTGATATCTGCATTTGAAGTCTGACCTCATGCTCAATCAATCCCATCCTCAATTCAGATCCTCTCTCATTTAAAAAAACGTCGACCAAATGGGCAACTAGTCGCGTGGATCTCTAAGTGATATTGGTGTAATGTTGTTGCTTGTGACGAATACCACAACAAGGCGTCATTGTTTGGTGAAACGACCCATCTCAAATAACCACGAACCAACACTGCCACTCTCGCAAAATTATTCCGACTTCCCGAGAAAACTCTTAAAGTCGATAATGCAAAGCAGCAGTGCGCAACTTTCAAATACGCGACAATAATCTTTTTCCTCAATAAAAGGAGGAGGCAGCATCTATTGAAATATAGTGGTACTCCGCTCTTAAAGACCTATGAGAGGTTTGTTCGAAAGGGGTGGAGGACGAAGGTGGAATGTGGAGACGGCTTTTGTTCGAGACGACAGAGCAAGGGCATTTGTGCCTACATCTTGTTTCCAAATCGAGGGAAAAGCAGCAATCATTAGAACCAACTCAAATATGTGCTTTTTAGCTGCTATCCACTCTACAATTCTGGCGACCACAATGAGCTGCTCGCTGCAACATTTTGCCCCCCCCCCCCTCCCCCTCTCCAGTGGATGTTTGCAGCTGCATCGATGACGAATTACAGCAACTCGTAACTCAGAGCAGCAGAAAAGATCGCCACCCAAATTAGGGCTCAAACATCAACAATGCGACCTTTAAACTAATAAGTACGGAATGGATTTTTCGATTCACGAACACAACATGCATGACGTCTTGTCAAGCCACGCATGTGAATATGTGTCAGTGCTAGAGGGATTGTGGAAATAGTGCGTAAAACAAGGAAAACACCGCAATGCTATGCGGAAGTCGATCAAAGATCGCTTCGTTTGTTGAAGTGAACATTGAGCTCCTCATAAGAGATCGACTTTCGGCAAGCTGAACATCACCCCTTCAAGAATAAACGCGAAAATGCACTAATTCATCGGCAAAATTTCAGTAATAACCCAAAAAATACTCTGAAAGAAGGATGCCGAATCATTGAGCGTTCGATTGCTTTCTTTGTAATAAAGCTCTATTAATTATAAATTGAAATAAAAAAATAATTGGAACGGGATTAGCAAGAGGGAACAAGGGAAAGAGGAGGGGGAAAGAAGGGCGGGATGCAAGAAGCGAGATAGAGGATAGGCAGTGGCCCTCTACCGATCATAAATTAGTTTTTACCTGACGAGTTATTCCCTCATAGATATGCTCACTATCACTCTTAAGCAAATTTACTATTTGAGAAAACCTTTGCTGCCAAAAGGTAGAGATTTTAGTCTTTTCGTAGACATTAAAATACATACAACTCATCTATTTCTAGACTAGATGAATTTTGACTTAATCAGCAAATAGTGCTTACAATTCACTATGGGAGAAACAGCTAGACCACCTACAAAGGCATAAATATACGAGATAACGAACAGATGTTTAACTAGGTCATGAAACTTTACATGACTTTACCGCATATGTTTATTAGTCTAATATAAATATAGAGTGTGCAGAGAGAACCTAAAGATGCAAAGAATACATGATTCATAGTGTTAACGCAAAGACAAATATAAACGTCAATAAAAATCAGTAAACGATAAAGGGTATTCATTTAACAAAGATTTGAAAATATTAGGCTATATTTTTTAATGAGCTTTACAAACATGTTCGAGAGTTTGAGGGTAGAGACGTGGACGGTACGAATGGGACAGTGATATAACCTTTATGGACAATAGAAAAAGGTGCTCTGAAGAAATTGGAATCCTTGAGGAAAACCAAATGAATATTTTTCACTAAATAAAATCCTACTAAACAATCAATTAAATAGACACTTATTGAAATGCTTTATGAACTCTAGCCGAAAAAGCAATTTTTTTTCCTGAGAAAACTGAGTGAAACTTCTTTTTTCCCGGTAAAGAGTTCTCCCTCTCTGCCTTTCATTACGAATCTGCCCCCCACTTCTCTTCTTTCCTCTTGCCGGAACCAAATCAATAAACACTCTTCGCAGCGCCATAACATTGGTCTCGCATTTCCGCAATTCTGAAGAGAAAACGTCTCCTCTCTAAAATCTACATCTTGTCGTAGGAGATGCTAATAAGGAGGGATAAAGTGAGAGCATTTCGGAGACCTCTTTCTTTATACTCCCTCTCGGCGTCCCCCTTATATAGGAATTTAGCTGCTTCAAATCTATACCCCCCTCCCCTCCACCTAGAAAACGCCACATATCAGATATAAAACTATAGAAAAATAATGATCGTTGTCCTCGGCAGAGATGACGTCTCACAGGGATCGATGTCTAAAGCTGAAAACGTTGAGCATAAGCAAGTTGTTGATTTGAGAGACTTATGAAATGAAGCGTTGTTTATGATATGATAAAGCCAATAAATAAATTCTGTGCAATAAACACATCGTACGATAAGCTTAACATAAAACGATGAGGCGACATTGTTCAGTGCATCGTCAAATATGATATCATCGCATCGAGCCAGGCCACTTTTAAAGATGTGGCTCGCAGCAGCTTTACGAAAAACGAATACGAATTCAGGCACTTACTGCCTCTTATAGCTCTCTCTTAACAGTAATGCTTTTGGACTTCACGAGTCTGTTGATACATCCAATTTATGATGGCCTAAGGGCATGAACGACGACAAGGTGGGAAATTACCTGGTGAAGTTATATCGCATATTTTGCGCCTTTTAGAAGGAGGTGAGCTCATACAAACCATCAGAGAGCGTCGACTAAGTGGGGAATGCGACTCGAGCTCGAGGAGCGTCTCTTGATGCAGGAAACGAACGAACAATGACGTATGAGCAATGCACTTAAAACGCAATCGCTGCACGCATGATACAGCCTGGGACAGCAGCTGTACGCAAGAGAGTGGTGGAGGCTGAGGCAGGGCGCAGACCTCCGGCTTGCACCGACGAACGGCTCGCCGCCGCTGAGACGTGACGGGTTGTGTGCTTGCCTGAGACGACCATTGGCTAACGATGACCGCAAAGTGCCTTTGGCAGTGACTTTGCTGCTCTAAGTGCCAGCGAACTTATGGACCGTCAGAAAACAATGGATGCACTACTCTGTGCTCCATGTGACTGCTATAGCTTTATATTGACAGCTCTTTACTTTCACGGAAAACTTTTTTAATTCATGCCCTGGTCTGTTACGAATATTCCTTGAATGCAAACAAAATGTGACGTCTGCTCACGGAGACACATCCACCGCGGCACCTCACAGTGCAAAGACATAACGTTTCGCCGAGCATTACTCGTGAAATTATATCCAAGCCTACATGCCACTTTAGTCTTCTTCCACTCCACCACCTTTGCCCGCTCCACAATCTTGGAAAAATTTTGTTGTCACACTAAAGCCTCGTTTCTGAAAATATCTGAAAGCCCCTTGCAAAACATGACCGGTCTGCCAATTTAACATTCGCTGTTCATTCACACGTATCCAGATCGCCACTGGACACACCTGAGTTAATGAAGGATGTAAAATGCGAAGGAAATGATGTACTGGCACGAGTTGCAACGTCACCTATGGTTCTAAGCAGAAATAAGGCTAGACAATAAGCGAACACTGACAAGCAAAAAAAAGGACCGACTGTAGCACTCGCATTTAATGTTTTCATTGACAAAAAAGGGTTCATCAAACAATATGAGCAGCACACTTTAGGTGAGGATCGCAATCATTGATCAAGTAGTCGCAGGCTGACTTTATTGCTCTAAAAATGTGAGCAAAATTGTGCTAACACCGATAACAAAGACAAAGGAACAGTGATCATCACTCAAAAACAACTATTCTTTCTTATATTGTAAAAAAATTCTGAACGCGGATTGCACATAAGTATTTCTGGTACCTCCGCAGCGGTATGGAATTATTGGGCAAAACGGCAGCAGAGGTTAACAGGAAATTCGATGCTTAAAAAAAACTTAAAGGAAACAAATCACTGATTTCAGTCACTGGAGTTGTCGGAAAGGATGGAGCAAGATAACGATTTTCGCGAAAAGGAGAATAATATCCGATCAAAGAAGAGCATTTCCTCTAATTTTCTAGTGAGAAAAATGTCCCATCCGGAAAAACACAAAATTCCTTTCCATTCGGTTTTTATCACTCTCTTCTTGCTTAAACTATACAATAAAATATCTAGATGAGTTTCTTCGAACGACGGACTTCTTCAAGCTTTCAATATGGAAAAAGTCACGTTCAACAGAAAATACCGGTCAACCAATTATGCAACCATAATAAAAAACAAAAAGTAAAACTAGTAAATAAAGTAAAAAAAGGTAAGTAAATAAAACTAGTAAAATAGTAAGGAGTAATAATGCAAACAAAATGTTTTATGTAATCTTAGACGTATTAAAATTACAACTAGGAAGCAATTCGGTTTTGCATTTATGAGCACATTTGAACATACCGGATAGGAATGAGGCAAGCAGAAAAACGGGTGCAGATCAGCATAAGCAGTTACGGAACGCCCACTTCGTATGAGGAAGCGATAGGCTGACCCCTGTTAAACCTTATTTACACAACGGCACGCAGTACGTACCGATACGAGACGGCAACATGAACGAACCAACATTGCAAAATCACTTTAAATACTTCCCTGGATCGTTCGTTTCTCTACCTCATTTCTCAAATTGGCTGCGGGATTGCCGAAAATTTGGTATAATCCCATCATATCAAAATTATCTACAAATAGCTAAATTTTTGTCGTTTTGCAAAAATATGCATAAAGCCAGCTAGATGAGATGTTATTATATATGCACCTCTACAAAACTCCCTATCACCATTTTTTATTAGAGAGCAATAAGCTGAAAATAAACGCACAGAGAATTTGATGCGTAAAGTGTATGGGATGGTCCGGCTTATACATCAATGGTAAAAAATGAATGGAGGAGTTGCATAGATATACGTTGATGCAGTAATATCCGCCAGACCAACTTATTTTATAGATAATTAATAAACGATACGATGCAGACCTACACAAGCAGTTTCATTTTTAAGCACATATAAATGCCTAGGGCTGTAGGCAGTCCTGTTCGAAGTCGCGCCAAATCAACCCAAAAACTGCAGTCACGACTCAACTGACTGTCATAGATTCTAACATTCTACCTAACCAGTTATACAGCTCCCCTTCAGCGATTTCTGAGCTGATACTACAGCATAATCAAATAGATAGTGCAAACACGTGAACATATATTGCTGCTTCCTAACACGCTATGCAACTGCAAATTTGACAAAAGTGCGTACAAAGTAACGTTGTCTGATTGAAGAGCTCGAAACTGATTTAGAACGATTTTGCTAGGCGTCATTCTGGGCGAAAATTATGAAGAAAGATGCGAGATTTTAGTTGATGCAAGTGTACCATTTCTAGCGGTTTTCTTCTCACGTTCTGCATAGCTTGTCTTCTTTACACGCATCGAAGGATTATAATTATACGATAGGAATAGGTGGACATGTGCATCTCTCAGCCTCTCCCTTTTTCTACGACCATCAGATATACCCACAATAATTCACAGCCACAACTCAAACCACAGATCAATCCTATGAAAAAGTACCCCCATATAAAATCTCAAAGGAAGAGAAAATGAATATGTTAACAACCCTCCTACAAATCCTTACTGGAAATTAAGATCGAATATTCGATTACCTCAACTTTAGCGAAGTTTTTTATTATACAATTATAGCAAAATCTTTACTTTCTAACTTTTCACCTCAGACTATAATCTGTTGTTCTCTTCCGCCCTCCCTCTTCCTCCAATCAACCTCACCCTTCCCCTCCCCCTCTCCACTATTCTTCTGGTCTTTATCATTCTACCAGTATTAGCTAAAAATTGATATTTATTGGAAATGCAACAAAACTTTCAATCATTTCGCTGAGAATTTCGTGAGGATCGGAAGACTTTCAAAAATTTAACATCCAAACAAAATGAAAAATATTGTGAATAAAATGAACAAATATCAGATGAAAATCCCGTCGAAATGAAAGCTATTGCCGAATGCGCATTAACAAACTAGATATTTCAATTCGATGTTATTTCCCTCTTACTGCCGTAACATTTTTCCATTATCATTGATAATCTCAAGCTTAGATGATAAGGCGCATTTAAGCACCTTTCACTTCTCTGTATTTTACAACAAGGTATGCCTTTTAAGAAGATAAACTATTAGTGGTTCACTGGTGTTCGAATAAAAAAACCCTCAAATAAATTGTTAGTTTCCACATTAAAGGTCTAAGGTAACCTGTGCACTATATCAACTTAAATGAGTAAAAACGATGAGATAAATGAAACTTTTTGAGGAGTAAAGCGAGAAGTGCAACAAGTTGGTCGATATATAAGATAGGACCATAAGTCTGCCGCACAGAAAGAGTTCGAACGAGAACGGCTACTTTTTCACTAGTGCCTCTAGCATGCTAAATATTCAGATGCTTTCGAAAAAAATAAAAAGAAACTTTTTATTACGCCTTATCAAACCACTGTAAGATAAATTTGGGCAATCAAAGCCTCATTAAAGTTGGTGAATCAGAAAGGAATCTGGTTCCTTATACTCCTCCATCACCACTTTCTCTTCTTTCTTTTCCCTTCCCAAAACCATCTTACTCTCCTTCCCTTCTCCTCTTCACTACTACTCCGACTGAAACTTTACAACGAAGGAGCTTACAACCAGCAAAAGATATAGGAAAAAAGTTTATCGAAGGAAGAGTCTACTACGAAATGAGGTAATTAGAGCATTAATGAACAGGTAATAACTTTAAGCGAGCAAAGGAAATGAAAAAGCGAATAAGAATATGTGTTTACCTGTAATTTATAACCTAATTTGTGCAGGAATGATTTCCAATATATAAGAGAAGGTTAATGAGAACTTCTAAGTGGAATAAATCAAGCACCTAGCTTTCTTGCGTTTCTTCTTCTTTCTCCACCACCAAATTCCTCAATTATGCTAATGCAACTGCGCGTATATAATTTCAATGAAAGCGCCTAACCGACGAAAGAACAAAACAGAAGATATTAAAAACACAGCAACCGACCCTCGTCACGAATGTGCTTCTATAATAGCGTGCGAAACATCGCATAATAAAAAGAATTAATTGTGGCTGAGAAGGTAACATTTGCATTAGACAACTAGCAAATAAATTCAGCTATATGATGGCAAAAAGTTGCAGCCGATCACTGCGTTAAATGACATGATAAGAGATATGCAAAACTGATGAAAACTTCGAACAAAACGAGAGAATCTTCGATTTCCATTATCCTCCACAGAAAGAATTTAGATTTGGAAAGTTTTCTGTGCCTCCAAAACCTTGAAGGTGGAAGATCTTTATAATGCAGCAGTCTTTCATCCGAGAGAATATGGCACCTTCGAGTGATTGCGTGCGAAACCGGTTTCACTTACAATATTCCAACAACTATCCCCTTGCAATCATGTGGCAAATGCCAGTCGGCTGGCAATAAGATTAGGTGGCATCCAACCAACGCTATCGTTATTGCGAAATCACCTCCAGTGATAATTTACAGTAATACTACAAAAACTGAGAGAGGAAGAAAGATAATCCACCGACTTCTCACAAGTGTCTAATCGCAACTGCAATACTTAAAATGAATTCGAAATATCTTCACAGACTATTCGAAATGGCGAGAAGAGTAGCGCTTCAATTGGGAGGAAATAAGAAAAATACAATAGCTAAAGATTTCAACAAAAATCTACTACTTAAAGGGACTAATTCAATCGAAGTAATATGAATTAACAAGCGCAATAATCGGACCGAGTCTGAGGCAGATAACTCAGAGCCAATTGCAGTAACAAAAAACTTCGTGGGGAAAATCCACCTGTTGCAACTTCATCTATTCCCTATTTATATATATATATTCGGTGTAGATATTCTTCAAAAAATCCTTTAGAAAAAACACTAATATCCTTGTGAACATGTACTACTCTAGAAATAATCCAACACAATGGTACAATCAGGGTACATACAAAACCACGCCGACCTGCAGATGGAAGCGACGACCCTTGGTAGAGGTCGCCGTCACTGCTTCCACTCTTCTTGCGTCCCGTCTCGTCGACTAGAGAGCACAAGCCGAATCCGAAGGCCCCCACGTACGACGACGCACGCGTTGTCCTACGGTTCCGAGCGAGCCAACTTCCTTCTGAATCAGCGAAGAGTGCTGATCACACCGCAGCAATGAGAGAGCGTTGCTAACGATTCCAGTCGTGCAACAAATCCCTTCGTAGTCCAATAAAAGTGTCACTCTGCAAGCAACACTTAAAGCCGTCGAGTCGTTGTGGAAGTCGGCGATGCCGTGCTGGCCGAACTGTAGTGCAAACGAGGGATGATACAGCTTGTAGACACAAGAAGCACAACGCTTTATGTGCCTCACTCGTTCGCTTCTTCGACTAACGCCGACAGATGCCTTCAGGCAACAACCAACTTCTGAAATCATTCAATAGAATTTAAAGCACTTGGTGATGCAACCATAGAAACGTTTTCAGCCGCGACATTCTTCACAAGGCGTCAAGTGAAACACATAACACCGCTTAAAAAACAAATTCTAACTCGTACATCTAACGTAATAATGGTATTGCCAGCCACCATTTGATGACTGTTAAAGATGCTGTCCATAGGAGGTATTCCAGCTTACTGTGGATGCTTCCATCCAATGTCATCTGTTGGTTCTAATCCCATAATAGACAGCATTTTCACTCGTCATCAAACGATGCTTATTGACTAAGTCTAAGTGAGAGAAAACGGGCTCCGTCATAAGGCGTGGTTACGTTGCACAGAAAGCATGTTATCTTGTTCCAAGTGATGCTAGCTCTATTCTGTTTTTTGGTGCTAAGCATTCATCACTGCAGAATTGACAGGTTCCACACAACGAGTAAACAAACAATGGCGACCGAATTCGGTCACAGTTGTTCACTCGGTACATCATCGGTCGAGAAAGCAAAAGGTCGAGAGTTCCAATCTCACAGCGGAAAATATTTCCACTCGCCATTAAACAAACAGTTACTGCTTTATAAAATAAGAGCAAATTTGAGTATTAGAAAAATGAAAGAAGAGCACCGGAAAGCAATTTGAAATAGAAGGAAGTAGAGTGCAATATTAACGAACTGTTGATATCTCGTTGTTGTCAGATATCGCACAATTTGATGATACTACGCTATTCGCAAGTAAAACACATTTGTTTCAAAAGTTTCAAATGGTCGAAAAATAAGACTGCAAAATTGCATAGTGCAGATGACCTAAAGGATTTTCTAGTCTTCATAGAGGGTTTGCGAGTGTATATACATATATAACTGCATCACATTCACATTGATGCATAACTGCACGATAAAACTGCATTGCATAACTGCACGATAAAACTGCATTGCATAACTGCACGATAAAACTGCATTGCATAACTGCACGATAAAACTGCATTGCATAACACTCCACATAATTGTGCTGCGAAACCGCACTTGATTCCACCAAACTTCACAAAAATGCGCATCGCATTCAACAGAATCGGACCAAAATTCAGTCGGCACCTAAGCAGCAAGAATGCACGAACCACCAACTAAACACATCGTGTCGTGATATTATAATGAAAGTGAATAAGATTTACGTCCATGTATGCATAATTTCTAAGTAAACGTATCACCACAAACAAAGATATCGCAAAGAAAAGAGAAAAAATGTGCACGATGGAAGCGATTTTCAAAAAAAAAAAAGAGAGAGAGAGAATGTCGGAGAAGAAAAAAAACTCTATAAAAAAACATCATCACATAGATCCGAATAAAAGCGCAATGTGTATAGCAAAAAAAAGCCAAAGCAAAGCGTCACAATGAGGTGCTCAAATTATACGAACGTAATGCTTGTCGCTGCAGATTTTTTTTCTTTTGCTGCGGAAAATATCACGCGTATTTCACACTATACTCTTGAAAAAAGATAGAAAGAAAAATTGTATTTTTCAATCTTTTTAAACCGTTCGCTGAATTTTTTCTCTCCGTTATTTTACTTATAACGCCGTTTTTTTTTTGCGCTAATTATGCAAATTTGTTGTTAAAGAGCTGTTAAAAATTATCTCTTACGTTGAATTTGAATTTCTTTCGAACGATCACCAAAACAGTACCCTCTCGTCTATTCACAACTCATAAACGATATGTAATAGCCGATTAGATCGTTGCGAGACCCATTCCAACGAATTCAGAAAATCGCTTAATTTGATATGCAAAAGTGTAATATTTACTTATTATGGTACATATCTTTAGTGCCGACTTCCGTTCCAATAATTTTAAACAGCAAGAAAATCACTTATCTGATATTTACTACTATTTAACATAAGGAAGTGAAATGAAATCTCAATGCGATAAATACAGTTGAAATTTGATAGAATGTTGTTAGAATTTTTTGAATGGAGAACTCTAAGGGGAAAAGCTTATAAACCAACGATGAAATATTTCATAATTACATCGCTAGGATCATTAAACATGAAAGCAGTCAAAAGATCGAAATGAAGGTAATTTCCATTAACGGAATCGATTTGAGTTACTTAGTACTCGGATGTACGCACCTGACTTATTAGTAATAAAAGTATATGAATGAGTGAGCAAACTTCCATTAACGGTGAGGTGTAACGATGGAATCGATGAAGCAAAACGAATAAACTTCGTGCAGACAAATCAAGGGAAGGCGACCAATAGGCCACGAAGAAGCAACAAGAAAGAGGTACGAAATCAATGGACGCCGGCAACCAAAGAAGAGTCCAGAGGTGGGCAGAGTACTGCGCAACACACCAACCAGACAGCCGACGCAACAAACGCGCTAAGACGTCTGGACCACATCTCGTAACAAAACGGCGCGCGTGAACGCGCAACGCTATAAGATCCTGTCAGAAACAAGATTCTGGAGAGCACCCACCTTCCCCCGACGAAATCATCGTCGCACAAAAAAAGGACATTCAGAGGAACTCACCGAATCTGTCTCAATGAGCAAAAATCAGCGAAACGACAGAAACAAATGATGTCGAGAATTTTCTTGCACGAATTACGGTGAAAAAAGAGATATAACAGGCTCATCCACTACTCTTTCTCGTTATTCCAATGCATCTTTTACTTCACCACTACGAATACTATCATCGTGTCACGATGACTCTCAAATATACGTTCGCATAAAACATTTAGAGGAAATGCGTTTTGTTGAATATTTTATTATTTCTACCACTTACTAATGCGTTCCCGAAGCGAAATAGAAGACCACGCGAGTGATAAATGATGGGAAGTGGTTGGAAACTAGCTGAAAATTGACACAATATAAACGAACATCGTCGTCGTTATGGACGCCGAAATTGTCACCAAAATGTGAAACATTTTTGCGTTGTGCACTATCGAACAACAGCGATTTTGTTGAACGTGGTGAACTAAACGAGAGTTATTATTATTATTATTGTTATCATTATTACTATTATTATTATCTTCTATCATCATCATTATTACAGTTAGATTACTATCACTGTAACTGTTACCACTGTCATACTACCATTATTACTGTTATTACTGTTACCATAACTCTTATTCTTATGACATATTATGACGCTCATTTGAGAACATATCTGATGCGTAAATGCTATAAGGATTACGAAAATGGCATCGGCAACAAAAGTTGTTGGGACGACGGCATCGTGGAAAGATGAATAGCATTGCGAGATGAAATTTTTGATGAGCATTACCACGAAACAATTGCCAACTTTCTCGAAAGTATAAATCACTCTTGCACAAGCAGAGAAACAAACGCCTCAGTTTCTACCAACTAACCATTCCAAATTTAAAAAATTACCCAGCATAGAAGGTAAAGAGGAAAGGAATGGATCACTGTGATCAGTGATCTCTTCTCTTCTCTTCATCGGTCTTAAATTGGAAGATTCCAGATATTTAGTCGACTGTTTCGATAAAAGCGTTAGTAACTCGTACAAAAATGTGCTAAAAAATTACTTTTAGAACTTGTTTCATCGTATAAACTTTGAAGTCAATTTAATGCATATATTTGTATAACGAAAAAAAGGTCTTCGTATCAAAAAAATCAGATACGTCTCCTCTCCACGACATTAAGATAGCGAGAAAGAAAATGCTCCGTGGTGGAGCTCCATAACCTTTAAGACTCTTCCCGCAAAGACTCGACGATTTGCGCAAATCCTTTAAGCAATCCCATGTCAGAACAATAGTCAAAGTATGGTTGATGATTTCCATGATGGTTTTAACCTCATTTACTTTATGACGATAATCGTATGCGCGAGGTTAATCAGTAAGCGGATTAGGTCATAAACTGGCATATCGGCTAACTCGTAATGAAAGGTGTTGTGGTTGAGTTTCAATTACTGACATAATTTTCACTCCCACTGCACAACAAATGGGCATCCGATAAGGGGACTGATAAAATGATCGCTTAATCAAAGTAAACAGATATTTGAACATTGAAGAGAGAAGATATGAAATGATTCTATAAGAATACATCAAAATTTACAATCAAGTCTAAGAAGGTTTCATTAGTCATAAACGGAGTGCACACGGAATGCATATAAAAAATTGCGTCGTGATGATGCATTAAAATGTTGAGTGGACAACGAAACATCGACAATAACACAAAAATGGAGGACACAAAGCGCAGTGAATGACCACAAAGAATGTGGTCACGTTTCGTGGACAGAGACGTCACACATACATACACTCTTTGCACACTCATAAAATGCACCCCAAATGACCATAAATGCGTCGCAGAGATTTTAAAAAAGTGTTTTGAAGAAAAAAACTCACAAAGAATTGCAAATGCTAAATATGGATGACAAAAATAATATCCCGAAGTTTTTAATACAAGACTTTTACGGAAGAAACATTTAATAAAATCCACGGAAGAAAAAGAAACCGTATCAGTTCTCCTCCAACATCTTCACCTCCATCTCCCCCCACCCCCATTCCGTCGGTTGTTATTCAACAGTCTTTCAAGAATCGAGAAACTGTGCTACTCACTTCGGTTTCAACATCGGTCAACATAGGAAAAATGTGTTGGAGAATGACGATCGACGGTGCAAACCTATCGGCGCGAAAGTTTTTTAGCTGCTCTCTCACTTGCTCGTATATTTTTCACATTTGTGCTTGCATGCAAGAAGTGCGATGGATTTGCTGTGTCCGTTCATCGTCCTACGTCCATGTCTCAACAAATTCTACTCTCATCCTCCCCCTACCCAGTCCTCCCCCCACTTCTGCTCTAAAATCTCTGGGAAGAACCCTTGAAAAGTTCTATGTAATGAGCAAAGGTATTCGTCAATGGATTGTATGTATGCGTGAAGTGAAGGAAGCAAATGCGACCTTATCGGTTAAAGATGAGAGATAGAAGCGCTCACAGAGTGCAGTGACTATCCGGTTTTAGCAATTGCACTTTCCTCTTCGAATGTTCTACCTTTATCACTCTCATGATCACTGATATACGCCATCTCCTTTCAGACAGCAACGGCAACGAGCAAAACCGAGTGCATTAAAAAAATAATCAACTGATGGCAATGAAAGCTGACAACAGAGGAACAAACAATAAATTGATACTACGGAATTATTATTTCCGGAATTGCAACAGGTTCACTTAAACAATGACAACGAACGAATCTATCAACTCCCTCCCCCAAAATTATTCTGGAATTGTACTTGCAACTGTATGCTCTTTTTTTAAATTACTGAAAATCCGAAATTGGACAAGAGGCAAAAATCACGCTGCACTTCTCTAGCCAAGTGACGATGAAGGCCATGTTCATCGCATCTTTACAATCTATCAAAAACTGCAAAAAAAAACCCCCTAAGGGCTATATATTTTTGCACTGAATGACATTCGAGAGATGCAGCTCACCACTATCAACCCTCTCGCATTCTATTCTTCGTTCCCTTAGCACAAAAAAAAGAATACTCTCGTATCTTTAATGATGCCGCTAAAAATTATTAGCATAGGTAAATATTTATATTACAATATTACATTTTCGAGAGCAAAGGTTATTGAATGTGCTCTCCTCGAAAATGTCAGAGGCCATTCAATAAACAAATTATGAGAAGAGCACCTGATAAACGTAATATTTGCATGAATATAATGTCAATATTAACCAAAAGTGAGGTTAAATAATGGATATTGGAAAGCACGCCACCAATTGAGCATAACAGTGTTGCTTTCCTCGAGTGGAGAAGCAGTGGGAAATTTTTTAATAAAAGAGAATACGAAGATATCGAATAAATGATATGCAGAATTCGGGTTCACAATCGCGTAATCGCTGGAAAGATGGATGAAACTGCGTATAAAAGACGCGAAAGCGGAGTGGCATGGCTCGGTGGGTTATGGTGGTGCGCACAAACGGGTTTGCAACACCACACAGACGACGCACGCGATCGTTGTTTGATAGCAGCAAGCACACTTCTCGAAATGAATATTTCATGCGTCACTTCATTCACTCATTCAGCACATCGCTGCGCACATTATAAACTTGAAATTATCCTGCATAATATACAGCCCCCCCCTTCCCTCATCTTGAACGAACCTCAATCCGTTTTGGAAATGCTTCAAGCAGTGTGTGCAGACAAGGAAAATCGAAACGCCTACGCCTTGGAATATTGTGTACTTATTTGTTTCTACAATTAAAAAAAACTGCTTTCTCAAGGGATCATCAAGTCGCTGATGGCCAATATTCTCAAACGAACTCCCACTTGTTAATATTTCGATGGCAAGGTATAACAAGTGGAAAATGCGCTAAAAGAGCTGGCACGATGCATTCCAGCTCACCATACGAACCTGTTGCATGAGCTGTCAACAAAGAAAGAATGTGTTCGGTTATGTTTTTCTTATAAACAAAATTAATTGCTAAAAATCCTTTTTGTAGCGGTCTCATCGAAAAAAAAATTAAAATCTAATCGGTTGCAAAATGCAAATTCATTGCAGCCTTCAAGTGAGCATAATTCCACTCGAGGTTCATAGATCTATCCATGATGTGGACCAGTGAAAAATTCAAACTCACGTTACGAAATTTCTTCGCTTTATTTCTAGTGATACTCGAATTCAGGCTATCCGAGAGGTAACACATCACTCATACCTATAAACACAACTTTGTTAATAACGCAAAAAGCGACCAGCTTGTCGTCGTGAGAAAAGCAATTCGGATGAACGTGATTCAGGGACAAAAATAACGTCAATGCGTTATCGAAGAGGACGAACAATGCAGCGAAGAACCCGTTAACGTACTTTTCTCTCACAACACTCGGTAAAACATTTTTTCGATTGCTTTCATCTCTCTATGCGTTCTCCAAATGCACAAATACACACATAAATAGACACACACATATATTTAATTGTTTGCTCGGAAAACATTTTGCATTTGCATTAGGGATCGCTGTATACCACTAAGAAAATAGAAACAAATAAAAGGGATACTAAAAAGCTCTCTTCGTTCCTGTCCCCCTCCCCGTCTTTTCTCACCCCTCTCCATTCATTTCATTTCCCAGAAATTATCCACTGAGAACTAGTTTTGAATGCGAGCATTAATTTAACTTTTTTTCGAGCATTTTTATCGCTATCAAGCACAATATGATCAAACAGTTGTAAAACTTGTCGTTTTAAAACTCGTCAGCACAATTCAGCTTAAAACCGATTAGCCGGTAAAATTGAACGTTTATATATCGTTCTTGAATTCACAATTATTCAAGTCATCATCAGTGAAGCGTATCGGTGAACATTTACAAGGAAGCTGTGAGCTACCATTATTAAATTCCCGAATGCTGAATACTCATTTCGAATAAAACTGATTATAATCCGTTGTTTTATTTTTCCAGTGAAGATATTTATGAAGACCAGTGATCTAACGATAATTAGATAGATCCTATAGATATATCGATAACAGATATGAGCGAAGATGATTGCCTACAATGAGCACAGTCGCCTTAAAAAGCGATCATAAATTCAGAAAGTGGGGAATAAAATTATGCTCGAGAGGTATGTATTCAAAGAGCTCTCTTACGTTATAACATATTCAAAAGACTCTATATTGTTTCGTGCATAAATGCGTCAGCATGCAGTAAAACCTCTGGAAAAAAACTTAGCAATAATGAAAAAATTTTCACACGAAAAGAAAACTTCCAAAATTGGTGAATGAAAATATAAAAATTTTTAGTGGCAGAATATACGATGGAAACATTAGAGTACGAATATAACGAGGCCAACTATCCGAAAGCAACGAAGACTTAATGAGGAAACAGCAGCAAATATTCTTCGAGTATGCAGATTATGCAAGCGCTTAGTTAATTCATTAGCTGCGAGTGCAAACAATGTCTGCCGACAGCAAACAATGTCTGCAGACAGCAAACAACGTCTGCCGACAGCAAACAATGTCTGCAGACAACATCAAGCTGAAAAAAAGCAAAGAAAACGTGCTTTAACACTTGCCAGCACTCGTCGATTCGAAATGTGCGACCACGACAACAATTTACAGCTAGAAATGCCATCACTGCGTACAGCAATGATGGCATTTCTAGCTGTGAGCCTTATTAAGCTTTGCATAAAGCAAAAAGCTGATTTAAACGCTTAAATTCATCGACCTCATTAACTACTTTTCGTTCTACAATCGCCTTCATCGCTTTCCAACAATAACCGGGCCGTACACAACCACGAATGATTCGATTTTGTGCCACACTTCTGATCACAATTGTGAACAATAATTTTTAGTGGCCAAAATTGGTACTAAAACGTTGACCGACGCATCTTTTCAATCGATAATTAAACACTGCAAAAAATGGAAAGGAACAATGAATGGAAAACGACAGAACAAAGTAAAAGGTAGGCCTAATAGAATGAAGCAGAAGTCGATCGAGTCGACAGTGGGCGAAGAGCGTCTGCATGGCGAGACATACCGCGAAAACGTTTCAATGTTGTTGAAATAATGTCTGCTGGCACGCTGGGTGCACATGTGGCGGATAAAGAGGTTGCCCGGTCGGTTTGTCGGTGAATTCAAGTCGGTGCCATTCAATTCGTATGACCTCTCCTGCAGCTGCAAACAACCCGACACACATGCATATAAAACGCAGCGCGCATGAGATGCACCAAAAGAAGACGGCGATGAACACTGTCACCGAAAGGCACTACCCGGCGCATTGCCTTACTTAGCGCACATCTATCACTGCATACGTAAACCATCGAGGACGACCTCGTCGCTTTTTGGGACGGCTTTCTGATAGCTGATGCCCTTGAAGCGGTCAATGCCTTACTTAAGCATGCATCTGACAACCTGAACTCCACTTAACACTCCAGCCCTCAATTCCTCGAACTCATTCTAGAAGTGAATCGAAGACAAACGAGATCAGAGGATACAGTCCTTGCATCAAAACGGCACAACCCTACAGAGTGCAGCGCCGATTATACACGATTCGCCGCTTACTAACTACAAAGTCTGCCCTCACAATTACCACATCCGATGGAAAGCAGAGAGAAGCATACGGGAGACTCCTGACCTGAAGGCAGGCCACGCTTGGGAATGCCTCAGAGGTTGCACAACGCTACCCCTGAGCGAGGAAATGCTTGTTCCCATAGAAATATGCATATATGCACTGACATATAAAATGATTACATATTTAAGCACATAGGCATATAAACGCACGTAAACATATAGTATACTGCAGCTCCCTAATCCTCCGTACACGAACCCGCTATGGCGGAAGGCCGCAGCAGATACTACATCACCACTGAACGCCATTTCCCTTGAATAAAGGCCCCATCCTCGGGTAGGCTTAGAGCCAACAACTTTCCTGGATTTAACACTGCTTCATTAAGCAGTGTTAAATCCAGGAAGGATTTAACACTGCTTCTTATATTACGCAGCGATTTCACACGCTGCCAAATGGATTTAACATTGGTTCATTAAGGAATCATTTAAGTGGACGTAAATACTCAGATAACAAGTAAACTTAGAGCGACAAATCCTAGAAAATGCAACACCTCCTGCATGGAGGTCGCCTGCCATGATAAAAGAAGAAAATATATATATATATATATATATATATATATATATATATATATATATATATATATATATATTCACCAGAAACCTGTACCTTTTACTCAGAGAGGCTATGAGAGGAATATTCGTATAGGTGGCAGGATGGAAGGAAAGGCTCCCGTCATTCCACCTGTTTAAGGATGTGCTGACAAATATGACAGTATCGACTATGCCTTTATCGGTATAGAGTATAGGACAAGTGCTCGTCTAAGAAAGTACCTCTGATTTCGTTATCACCATATGTTACAAATCACCTCCATATTATAGCACGAGCAAGGTTTGAAGCAATAATCAAAGGCAGCAGAGGTCAAAGGGAGAGGCATAAGGGACGGTGATCGTGCAGGGTCAAACGGCCAACGATTGCAAAAAAACGCCTCAAAAATAGGGTTTTTCTTTGTCACAAAGACGCAAGAGCACTTCAGTTAATTTGGTTTAATTATAGCTAAACACTGCAAAAGTAACGAAGTTTCGACTTCATTTTACCCAACGCCAATTCCACTCATCGGATCTTCGTAGTGACTAACAAACTAATCAAATACAAAGATCGTATTAAAACTTACTCGGATTATATCACACATTAGGGTGCAGAAAACATGAAAGATCATCTACGTAAATACTATATAATTAAATATTCTTAAAGATCATAAATATATTATTCGGTTAAGTAATATTGTAACTTATTCACTTTCTCCGTCTGGCGGACTGTAAACAAAAGTGTTATTTATGGCATATATTTTAGGTTTTTAGCTAATTCGACAAATCTTTTCTCTGTCAACTAAAAAATGCCCAATCTCTGACGCATAATAGAACCCACATTGATGAATTCAGCAAACCGTCGAATCGTTATCGATCACCGTAGAATAAATGCTGAACGCAAGAAAAACACTACAAGAGCTGATCTGCTTTTCTAAACATCAAACATCTTTAATAGGAACAAAATTTTGACTTCATTTTATGCGCTTTTATCATGAATGTTCATTAAACACACCTAAATATTATTCCCTCAACACTATTTTTCGTCTCGTCTTAATAACCACAAAGATGATACTGCTCTATTCTTATATGAAATACCACTCTCTAAGATCTATATCCGCTGTTATACTCGTTATATTCCAAACATCACAACATTTCGCTTATGACCTCGTGCAGCACTTCAATGTCTACATGTAAGATCGGGTTATCGAAGGTCATGCGTAAATGCATATGCTTGTCTATCTGCTCGGAAGTTCGAGTCATAAAGCTCGATGATAGCAGTCTCAATGGCTAAGCACGGACTATAAATCTCATTTCAGCTCTTTTGAAGACTTCACTAGTGGAGAACTCCACACAATTTCTTTTTCTAAAATTTCATTCTGAGGTGTTGCAAATTCCACAGGATAGTAGGTGTGAAGAAGTGGACACGTGTGCTAGAGCACTTCGCACGATGTGCGCTTCTTAATCCCATCACGTGACCAACCAGTTTCACGAATCACGAAGAAAAAATGAAGTTTGCAGAACGTTGCCTTTATAATTCTAAGCCGACCGCTCCCATAAATTTCCATAAGAGATACACTTTTCCGTAATTCAACAACTAACTAATATAAAACGAAAAGCCGGACGACGTAAAAACGTATGCAAATTCTTCTCGACCCCTTATGGCGTTGAACGATCAAAGTGAAATATGGAAAGTCATCATAGTATACAACGCAAAAACAAAACTTCAAAACTCTAGCTTCAGCGATCTCGAGAAGAAACTGTCGTAGCGACAAAGAAACCGACACACACGCGTACATACATAAGCACAATTTTGTTTTGCAAAGACGAAAGCGAGCGAAAGTGATAAATCGTATTTTTCCCCCTATTATTTGGAATACTTTTATCAAATGGTTATCAATTGTAGGCATAACTTTATCAATCAAAAAGCATTTTCTACGACATAAGAAGGATGAACGGCAGTCGAGAACCCAATAAAGAACTCAAAATTATCAGCGATTATAAACGAACACTTTCCGCAATGCTAATGAAGGACTATTGTGTTAAGCTATGCTTTTATGCCACGAACCATCCAAAAAAAAGACAATCATTCGCAAATAAAAAACATTTCTTCCATGTCAAACACAAACAATGAAACAAATGAAACTATGAACAAATGCTTTGCGAGAATCTTTGCAAATTTCGCCTTTCTTATTTCTTAGCAAAAAAAAATTAGACTATTCCTTCCAATAATCATTTGGCGCACTCAACTAGTGCTAATGAATAATTTTATCAATCGACTTTAATTACTTGTTGCCAATCAATTTTCTATTCAAGGCAAGCGGAAGTAAATATATGATAATTTATATGCAACTATTCTTCGAAATGGGTGATCAGTAAATTGCAGACCACAGAAGCGATGTCAATAAAACAGAGCAAACTCTCTACAAATGCAGTGAGGCAAGCACTGGTGTGTATATAAGGACAGCATATTTATTTACAGGAATGAGCGTGCTTCTAGCTCTTCAGGTGAGGTGTTGTCCTTGAAAGAGTCGGTCCGGACCGTAGCGGTGCGCAGCTGGGCCATAAAGAATTTCCCTTACTAAAATTTTGTTCATTTCTATAGCTCAGTAATCAACTACTATACTTGGTAGAATCATTTTTAAAAGTGTATGCTTGACGGCGTTTTTGTCGAAATATAAGTTGGCGGAAAAGAATTATTTAATATCACTATTTCTGGCTATGAGATTATAAGCGTAGTTACTAGATTATGAAGCCGTTCATGGCATTCTCCTCATGTTAATGAAAAATATCCACGAATGCGATGATGGATATAAAAAATTGCGCCATCACTGACCAAATTATCCATGCGAATACCGAAAATTGACAGCATTGATACGATGCGTTTATAAGCGAACAAAAATACACAGAATGTAAATAAATGCTATGCGAAAAAAATGGCAAATAAAAGTGGGGAATGTGGAAGGAAGTGACTTCGTGGTGAGAGGTTGAAAGATAGCCGCATTTAAACTATAAGGGACTGATGAAGGCAACACTCACCTCGCAAACGCATAGACAGTTTGCAAAACGGCAGAGAGCTGCAGTGAAGAAGACAACGCCGCAAAGAGGCTGCAGACGCATCAAGCTGCACAACACCCCCGTGCAGATAGACCCGTTGGTGATGCCAGATGCGCGAAACCGCACACCACTCTCTTCACTCGTTTCGATTTCCGTCTTTGCCTTTTCTGAATACACCATACACATCGATCGCTAAATTGCTAAAATTCGGCACTAGCTTAAAGTCCTCCGTTTCCTTTTTGAGTGTTCTGAAAGGGAGCATTTTGGGTTTAGGCTGACGGCTATAAAACTAATCGTTGACTGCTTGCATTACAGCCACATCAAGATTACAACCTCGATTATGACCAGCTGATTCATTCACCACTTTCGTCTTGCACAGATTGTTTAAACAAGAGCATTCAGGTAAGTGATATATATATATATATATATATATATATATATATATATATATATATATATATATATATATATATATATATATATATATATATATATATATATATATATATATATATATATATATAATACTGCCTCAAACAACAATCAGTATAATAGAAAATGATGGAGAAGAGTTCCTCCTGCTTCTAAAGAATAATCCGCAGCAAGACAATGAGGCCATGATCTAAGGGTGACAAAGGTTGCGCTCTGCAATTGCGGAAAGTTGCCTTGTACGACTTCCTTCTGTTTCACTTCTAATTCACTACTGATTCAACAGCACTGATATGACAATACATCTAATGATAAGGACACCTGCACAGCCATAAAACCCATTTCACTGCAGAACGAACGATGAGATCCATTTTGCAAATGCGTTTATGTCGTATAATCGCAGTCACGTCTACCGTTTTTAATGTGTGCATACCTACCAAAATCGGCACCTAAATAATTTGCAGGCAAAATGAAAGAATTTGCAGTTCTTTTGAGGGGGGAAATAACCTCCCTGTAATTCAATTTAAAATTAAAAGTTACTTTTTATCACTACAATAGTATTATGGATTGAGACCAGATAAATTAAGGATTGAAAAAAAAACCAGATGAAAAAAATACGACGAATGGCGAAACGATGAGGACGTCTGCATGAGGTATTGAGAAACGTGAATTTGTCAGTGTAGGAAAGCGTATAGGACGTCATTCACGAAAACGAGTGAAGTAAAATCATTATGCATCCGATGCAAAGAATAAAATAATGAAAAGGCGTTTGCAAAATAATACGAGAATGAAATTTTTCAATCAAAAAAAAGAACAAGTAAATAATCGAAAAGAAAAACGTATCGGAATTTCTTTTGATTATACTTAAATAACAGAAAGTAAATTGAGGAGTTATACTAGAAAAACAACGAATATTTCCATATCCTTCAAAATAGTAAAGAGAACGGAGAAAAAAGTCACCATAAGAAAACATAAGCAATCACTCTTTAAAAATTATTTAAGCTTATCTTTAGTGAAACTTCAATATTTTTCAAGATGGAGGCGATAAATTGAATGTAACTGAGTGATATGAAGATATCGAATATAAATTGAAAGCAGTCACTGATATACCGCCAGATTAGGAACGTTTAGAACCTAATATTTTCAATTCTTCAAAAATCTCGCAGTAAATACATAAGCGGATTGCGGTCGATAACGATGAGCGCAAAACAATGAACAAACCAAAGCGAGATTTCAGCTGATCAATGACTGTAATCTCATCGTAATATATAACTGCAACGAGTTTCTCGTAACAGAGTGCCAATTGCAAACTGTGTCTTCGCTCGACACAACGTCGTGAAAAAAATTAAAAACGGAAGAAAGAGTGCAAAGAAAACAAAGAAAAACAGCGACGAAGAAATCGCAGACGGCGCCATCAATAGCACCGATCAGACCCGTCTATCGTAGCACTATTTTACTGTACGACCCGTCTCCTCTAGACTTCATTATGGCCACTAACACCATCCAGTGGTTAAGCTTAATAGAGAGTATTAATAGTGAGAAAAAGCCAGATGAATGGATCGCATCTCAACAGCTGCAGCCATTCTCGCAAGCGTGTATGGTCAGAGTCGAGCACCAGCCGTAGCTCGCTCGAAGCTGTCTGCAAACAAAAAGAAATAAGCTTCTATTCTAGTTGTGGATGAAAACTCCACTGGCTACCAAATACTTGCAGCCTTAATGTGTCCAAGATTTATTGAAAAGAAGCTTACTTAGCGAGTTCTGAAGTGAAATGACGATGTGGCTGCAAGAGCACCTCCAACACAATGTCCGAAGAAAGAAAGCGTGCTACAACAAAATGCTTTAAAAATTTTACTACCGGTTTCTTTACCATTGCCAATTATCGGAAACTTTATAATGCTTAGTGATGCTGGTGAGCATTAAACTGATATGACATAGATATGGAGATCAATTTGAGTAGTAAAATTTGATGGACTTTTGCTCCCAAGTGCTAACGATGCAAGCATTGCGAATATCCTCGAAAATCGACGAGAGCTTTCTGAGGCATCGCTTCAATCTGTTCTTGAAGGACACACCTCTCGTCCTTTAGTTTCGTCCGCATTGAGTTACTCGATCACTCAACCGATGGATTATATTTGACGTACACTTTGTTACGCCTTAAAGAAAGAAGAAAGAGCTAAAGTTAACGACGGAAGTGTGCAGCTCGGTGTACACAACAGTTGCTGCGCGATCACACTCCTACGATGCAACTATTATCCGCACTGGAAATTGTTCCAAAAATGCACAAAAACTTGAAAGTCATTAATGAAGGATTGCAAACCGCACATATGCAAATTAGCCGTTTTGCAATAGTTGAACGATAATTGATCAACAGCTGCAAACATTGAATTCATCGATCGCCACAGTTTAATGCAGCAGGTGAGTGAATCGACCAAGCAATTTATTTATAAGAGACATACAACTGTAATAGATGAAAGACGCGTAGCATTCAAGTGATTTTTTCTACTTAAAAGTGAGACATATAAATTTACGACTGTATTCAATAGGTGTTCACCGACTTCTTATCATGTAAGTGCTCTATGTTAGTGATAGATTTCCACCGATGCAACGCAATTTACCTAATTGGTCCCTATGCAATGCAAAAATATAATTTAAAACGATTAAGGAATGCTCTCTATTTCACTACAATAACAAACATATTTGTATTGCATGAGTGATGAACTTGAAATGTTCTACGAAATTCCTTTGGGGCATTCAATAGTGCACCTCGTGGTATCTAAATAATTGAAGAACGAAAGTTAGGGCGAATTTATGGAGCAAGTGGATATAAACGACAATCAACCGATATGTCGAAATTTCCCATATGCAAATGAAAGCGGGCAACATCGACCGCTAAAAATCGAGCATATCTCAGTAATAATTGTGCGCCTTCCAATGATTACGAATGATTTATTATTTGCCAAATATACTCTTACATTTACTTCTTTGATAACAACGATTTAGTCAGCAATTACGTCAGCTTCTCATAAAAAAAACTGTAGATGAGAGTACGAATGAATAGATAAAGAATACGAATGAATAGTTTCGATGAGGATGATGATTTGTAGTAGAAATTGCCCATAGGAAATGTCCGATGAATACTGCAATTTCGCAAGAGTTACCTTCAATCATTTCGGTAATTTCATAAGAGAAATAAATTTGTCAATAGTTTTTTTTATTGACAGAGCAGTAATGTACTACTCGATAAACGCTGAAGATGTGTATTTGTATATATTGAAACAACGATGATATCAACCTATTATGATAAGATCTTAGATTTATTTGCTTTCACTCTTGACGAGTATGAAAATCACCATCTGTATATTGCATAGCGCCCATCTGTTGCATCTCTTCCATCTACACCACCTTGAGAGAATGTCCACTTTCCATTTATACAATCAATGCTAACTAATCTATTCTTATGCCGATAGTAAAATTAGTATAAAATTCGACCTCTTTTTAGTACGACAAGAAGCATGACCTTTACTTGCAGCTTAGACTTTTTCTCTCTCTAAATGAAGGAAGAAATGACCTAAAAAATCAACCCGCTTCTATAGAACTGTGTAATATTACACGAGCTTATTTGTCTCCCACGCATTCCTTTGTACCAAACATTTCCGCTGAAAAAGATACAAATAAAATGAATATTAAACAGCGAAAAATGTTGGACGTGAAAAATTGATGAAATTATACTCGCATAATTTACTAAACACTGCTTAGTAATTGCAAAAATCACCATAGCATCAAAGACATTTCATTTCGGTAGATATGATGTTTTGCATTTTTTTATTGCAAACATTTTGAAGGCCTCCATTATCGAAATTTTTGAGAGGAAGAGTGAAATATTCTTCAAAATTCTCCACTATTGGAAACGAAATTTTCCAATTCAAATGTTTAGCACTAGTAAAACATATTGCTATACTTTAAACACAAAAAAAAAGAAAGAAAAACGAATGTGATTGAATGTCACTGCCTTTTAGCAACAACTGTGTATCATTTAACAAGTGTTGGAAGTGGAAAAACAACGAAAATTAGATAAGACAAACGACGGATTTCCTCTAGAAACGAGAAGAAAAAATCAACGATAAAATACAGAATGGATTCATACGTCACAATTATTACCCACCAAAGTATTTACTAGTAATCCGAATTTTTATTATTATTTTTTAATTGATTTCCCATGCTCCAAATATTGAACTAATTTTCTAGCCAAAACTTTATTTTAAGGAATTAGAAAAAAAGATATTAGACTGACTGCAGTAATAGTCTTAAGTAATGGTCGCTAATTTAAGAGTTACAAATATTTTGATCTTTAACTTGAACGGTAATCTTTTCAAAAAAAAAAAAACCTGCACGAATGAAGTGCGAAAATTGGTAAATGCAGGAAGAGCGAAGAGATCAATAAAATGAAACAAACGACAATGCATCAGTGTACACAACGATCTACTAGAAGAGTGGAAATAAAAGTTGATAATATATGCTTATCATTTATAAAACAATAGTATAATATATTTAGGGGAACTGAGACAATCTTTTTTCGATGAGAGAGCAGTTAATTCACAAGGAAGACACGTCAACAATTCAAAGACACTCATGAATGGAGTGACTTCAATTTGGCAGAATAGGTGAATGGAATCACTTCGAGCAGTGACCAACATTAACCTCCTCATGCATTAAGGTGTTGAAGTAATTCGGCAACCTGAGATCCGTTTGCTAGACTCTATTGTCCGATTGTGTATGAAACGGAGAGGATGGTTCGTGTCAGAACGTCCGCTAATCAAGTGAAATTTGCTCACTTCAGCCACCAACTTCATTTACGAAAGGCCAATGAGTCCGCGTAACCGAAGATGGGAGTGATCACCGCCGATTTTTTGGATTTCAGTCGTGTGGATTCCACAAGCACGCTTCTATAAGGTTGCGATTAAATAAGCTGGATGGTGATCGCAGAGAGTTGTTGAACAGGTTGAACACTGCTCAGTGATCGAAACGAAAGGAACCAATCGAATGGGAATGATTCTCTTGCCGACGAATAACGCCTCCTATCAATGCTAATGATGCATGCTCATTAGTAATTGGTCTATTAATTATAATTATAAGGCGTAAAATAAGAAAAAATAAAACGACATAGTGTAATTTAAATAAAAATGCAAACTTGAAAGAGAAAAACTCCGAGGAAAATTTCTCAAAGTGATGATTGCAAGCAACGCACGAAAGCGGTCCCCTCTCTCCTTCTTAACTAAACTTTAGAAAGTGATGAGGGATTTCAATCTTCGCATTACTGCTACTTTTAGGTGTTGAGTTTCTATTGACTCCAACCGTTGAAACCTAAACCTTTTTTGCATATTTCCAAGAGAAATAGATAAAACGAGCCGTTTAATATTTGAAGAGCAATAAAGAGGCAATGCCACTATTCACTATCATTATCTTTATTATTGCTAAATAGATGCCCACTTTCACGGTTACCAAACGATGCACAAGAAAAAGGCAAGCAAAAGCATTGCATTTTTAAGGTAGATTGCAGAGGAGAAGATGCGATGGAAGGAAAAAAGGAAAATACGAAGAAAAACGTTGCAAGGAAATCGACAGAATGAAATATAAGGAGAAGGAAGCGATGCAAAAGTTGAAAATATGAACAATGATAGGCTGTGAGGGTGTGTGCATAGAGCATGATGGCGGTGACGGTGGGCGAATAGCGATTGTCCTCAGTGCTAGGAACGGACATCGTACACGTGACCTTAGAGAGCGGCACCACGCCGACACATACCAAATGCCTCAATTCACGTACATCAACGCCGACCCCCGTGACCTTCAAGAAATACAACACCTATGCGGGGATGACGGGGACAACCCCTTCCCAACTTACCCATTTATTTCTTTAAGGATCGATTCTTTGATTGTGTCAACCTACAACGTTCACTAGTCGAAAGCATTCAAGTAAACTTATCGACACATCGCTACCTAGCGATGCTTCCCCGCAGTTGACTTCTTTGACATATTAAACAGTTTGAGGAAAATAAAGTTGATTCGAAAGAAAGAAACGCGAATGAAAAGAGAGCGAATACTGATTTATTATTTTAATTCGAGCACGACACTCATCGCAGAATCCGGTCGAGTCTTGTGACACGAAACACTTATCGCTCATTTTCCAATGCTCATTAGAAACTAAAGCGACTAATCCTCAATGACAGTCTTTTTTTCGTTCTCTGTGACACTTTTTTCTGAGATTCCTATAAAAATTTTCGCCTTCTATGAATTTACACAGTAATTTTAAAAACCGAAAGATATGAAGATAGTTCGAAAAAATTAATCGCGTGAACGTCGACAGCAGAATGCGTAAAATGCTAAAGCATATAGCTTGAATTAAGGCGTGTGTGAAATTAGGGACGAGCTAGCCGGCCGATCGATGCCCAACTCACCGACGTACCCGTTGCCCTCCTCATCAAAAATCCTCGACGTTGGTTCCGCCAACGAAAATACATTCACTTATAATAACCATAACAGTACCGCTTCATCCTAAAATCTTTTCAAATATGACGCATCTAGTATAGTTAACAATATTAAGTGTATATATATATATATATATATATATATATATATATATATATATATATATATATATATATATATATATATATATATATATATATATATATATATATATATATATATATATATATATATATCGTTAAATATATATATAAAACATAGTATGTAGAGTATATAAGTATGAAGCGAAGAACCTATAACTTACAAGTATTAAGTAAAACCATGCAATCCCATATTTCATTTTTAATCAACTAATACAAAAATGTCTAAAAATAATATTCAAAAAAAATCTACAAATATTGACAACAAATGAAATTAAATAATGACTGAATTCGTAATAATCGAATAAAATAATGCAGTTAGGATGCGCATTGAAAGCTTCTAAGGTTGAAGTCATATCCAGTAATCTATGTGGTTCATTAAGTGGTTTTGAAGTACGGATAGCACTAAGGTCTCGATGCGGAAAGCAAACGATGCATAAGTTTATTTCAGCTCATATCAGCAAGCATGCTCTTCGATCGTCTATGCAGGCACACTCAGCTTCGACAATAACAGATAATTTCTTTCTGAGATTTTTCATCGCGAAATATTTTCCACGATTAATAATAAGTAAAGAACAATGATAAGTAAACAATATACGTATTTGTTTGTTTTAGATAGCAAAAAGTTCAAAATGGGCAATTAGCCAAATAAGTGCTTTCACAATTTAAGTAATAAGATGTATCATTTTTTTAGAAAATATTATTGCAGAAATTGCAATAATTGCAATGCAATTTTATTTGCAAAGAAATCGAAAGTCTAATCGCGTTTCATTTCTTATCGCTATTAATGAACGTCTAAGTTTCAAATTCTGCAAAATAATTGTAAGCAGTTGAATTTCCCACTGAAATTTGTTACTAAATTTATATTCTGATTTCAATGTTTCCAACATCGATTGTATATTTGAAGCGTTTTTTATTACGTTTGAGTTTATTTCCTTATGAATACCTAAAAATGTCATATCTATGAAAGTTGAACACTGAAATTTAAAGGAATACCTTCATGCCTCTCATCGCGCGTACTCTGAAATCGAGACGGTGCACTCCAACTCAAAGGATCTAACCTCAAGTGTTCTGATCCTTATCTCTGTTGTTTCGATTTGTGAGTTCAATCCTCAAGTACTCGACTTCTCATCGCCCCAAAAGTCACATGTTTTTCATTCCTCCACTTCAACACCTTTTCTTCGTATTTTCGATTATGACTGACATATATATGATATATATCACATATCCATAATGGAATATAAAATTGCTTTTAATTGCCTTTCATCGTGGCAACGATATCATTGCCCTTTAGATCTATGTTTGCTGCTTGTATACACGAATATTTATAATATTTTTTGATGGTTCGAAATATCTTCAAATGGGCATTCAATTCGAAAAAGTGCTTCCCAACGACTTTCTTTCTTCCACTTCAACGTGTTTTCTTTGTGTTTTCGGTTATGAGTGACAACATCGAATCGGAATTTAGACCAGCAAATTCAACTGGAAAATGTGCACCATTTTTGCCATTACAATAATTAAAAAATGGAACTCATCACAAAAAAAGAAATTCGTTTAAAGGGTTCGTTAACAAAATCAATTCATGATGTCCAAATTATCTGTGGATGCTTCGGACAGTCAGTGACGGAAGAGAGGGAAGATGAAATCGAGCGAAGAGAGGGGGCGAGGAAGAGGAGGAGGGAAGGAGATTATGCAAATGAAAGGTAGACGTATGTATTTGAGTGCGCAAGTTTTGGATGAATTTATGAACCAGTCAGCAGCAGTCATCGCCTCCAAGGACATCGCCTGAGGCAACAAGATAGGCGATTGTCCATCCATTCAAACGAACTCTTCACTGGAGAATAATCATCGTTTACCGTGTGCAATCAAACTGATCTCAATAGAAAAATATAACACTCTAAAATTTTCTTTACTGCAGTCATTAATATTCGCCCTTTATTGATAACTTATCGTTATTATGCTTTTGGATAAACGGATTAATATCAACCTGAGTTTCTGCTCTTAAATATTTTTTTATTCTCCCTTTCGACGAAAACCTTCGGGCAATCACCGGCGACGAGATATCCCAGCCTCTAACTCTTACATGCCTTAATGTACTTCCCCCAGAATACTGCCCTCCCTTATGATGCTCAGTTACCAACTGCTTAGAAGGTCTCACCTGAGGGGTAAATATATTTTACTTGGGAGACTCATGAAAGGTTTTTGAGGGGTCTCAGAGTGCAGAGGATGGATAATATCGTCCGCATTTATGATGGCCGTGTGTTCTACTGCTCAAATGCAAGCCGTTCTATCGAAACTGTTCCGCGTCATTTTTACTCAAGTGAAAAATTATTCGTGATTATGGCGGAGAACTGATGTCGGCAAATTTCTTACACCGCCCCCCCCCCCCCCGGATGTTTGCAATTGTTAATCGGACTGCGTTCTGAGCGATACTCCTAATGAACTCCTCAAAAACCGTCCCACTGTCTGATATTCGAGAGGATGGTATCGCCCTCATGACTATATCATCGAGAAACCTAATCTGAAGTTTCACGACATGTCATGTAAAACCTAAACATTATTTATCGTTTTTTCTACGCTTCCGCCGATTTTGCAGAAAGAAGTGACACTCTCTTCGAAAACTTGAGGGAATTGACAAGTTTCGAATTTCGGAAGTTCTGCAGGCTAGGCATCTGGGCGAAAGTTCGAATTTCCCGATATCAGGAATCGTTCAAGTTCGGGAGCTGAAAAATCAGGGATTTTTGAGAGAGCTGGGGGTCGATGAGCTTCGGGTAAGGGGGAGGCTAATCGATATCAACCTATTTCATGGTCAAATAACGTCCCGTCCATGAAAACTTTACAATGAACTATTCTTCTGCATGCATCTGTATGCATTCTTCTGTATGCGAGTTTAAGTAAGATGGAATGACAACCTAATTCAATTGAGTGAGTATTGAGCGATCATTCTAATGAACTAAAATAGTTAAAAGTGGGGGGGGGGGGGGGGAGGAGGGGCGAAGTTCAGAACAGACGTCTAAACGACTTGAAGCTATTACGTGGGTTTTGCACAATGCCACAATGTATAGTACGTGTACTGCACAAATATGACTCGCAGCAACACCTAAGAAACACATAATTCCTATTACTTTGAATATGAAATACCCACAGAAAAATTGATGGCCTTGGTCTTTTTATTTAAAGCAATACGGTACCTCATAAGAGGACATTTCGAGTGTTAAACAGTTGTCAATAGTTGCCTATTTGAGTGAAATCTCTGCTTACAGTGACCGGTTCATTAATCCACACTGAGCTAGCGTCTACTTCACTATATAACAGCTGAACTCCACTAGACAATCATAACGGTAAACGGGGTTAACAGTGATTCTCATTGAATGCAAAATGCGTTTTCTTAAGGAAAAACATTAGACCGATCAATCGATCCTATGAGGTCAGCTGTGAACTCTTGTCACCGTATTCACTAGTAAACAGAATACACCTATGCATGAAAGATTATGTTTGTGTAACTAAGTAAAGAGAGAATTGTAATATTTGCACCCATAGTATTTAAGCGAAACGATAGTACCCCTTTAAAGTTAGCGAAGATCCCCTTCTCGTGACTACCGCAACTACAATTTTGGTCACCTCTAGCCATTAGAAAAATTGGATAAAGCCTATACGAATCAATTTCACGTAACAAACGTTGCATATTCAGTCATAATATATGGATGAATAGAATGTTGCCAGAGAGAGACCTTTGCGCCTTTCCTCCACGATGAGAACTAATAAACTATATTTTAACTGGAACTAAAATGTTTTAATAAACTTAACCAAGAATATAATCAAAGACAGTGAAAGTTTCATACCACATTAGCAGCACAAATGATTTCATAGCATATGGTATAAAATGACAGATGGGAATGACTCTATGCCGTAGTCGCAACGTTCAACAATGTAGTTCGCATGAGTGGATACATCCCATTTGAAGGGGGCGTCCTGATATAATGACCGTTGAGTGGTCACACAACACGCCCGCGTGCATACACGCGTCTACTCTTTGACTGGTTTCGTCCAATTCTTCTAGACCAAGCAAACTTAGACTGGACAAAAAGGACAATCAGCACTCGTGCGAGGGGTTCGCAAGATGTTTAGTGCACGAAAGGATTACTTTCACAAGCAATACTGAAATGCACTCTCCCCCCCCCCCGTTCGACCTAAAATCGTGGAATTTCTTTCACTTATACTATAAACTAAAACAGCGTTCACATCCGCTGAGAGAAGACATCATCAGCCACATAGGTTACGAGTGGCATGCAGAGGTTGCAGACTGAAGAGTGTATTCAACGGTTTTCACTTCGGAACTACTCGGATTTGAAATGATCTACCGGAAAGGGACGTTAAGGCCGTAGACTTGCACATTTTCACAATCCTTTGTGCATTCTTTGATTTGCATTCCATCCCCGATTTATTTCACCTAATCATGAGCAATTCCGATCCCGACCTCATATGATGATTGCTTTACATGAATGCATTATATAGACAAATTCTTTCATCCAGTAACTTCCTTATTACTGTATTGCAATTTTCTTTATTCGCACAATGATAAATACGCAGGAAATGAAGTGTTTATGAGAAAAATCCGCTTTAGTTGAAGGCATTAGCCTTTATTGAGAGTAGATTCTGAGGTGGCAAGCTAATCTCTCCCGTACAAAATATTCCCTCATTACAAAGATAATAGAGTTGAATTCAATCGGATAATTAGTTCGTTTATATGGCATTCAGCGTTTATAAATGAAACGTTTCATACACAAATTGTAAGCTGAGAATAAATAAAAAGTATTTTTAGTGTTTTTGATTAACGTTCAAAATGCTTGCAAAGTGACTAGTGGATGTTCGCAGAAAGAGTGACCAATAATCGCATAGAGACGAAAGAAGTAAACAGTTATCAAAAACGTGTTATGATGCTTTGACGAGGCAATATAATTACTGAATCTTCGTTAACAATCACATATGGCTGGCAGCAACCAATAGATTTGGCGAGCATTGCTGCAGTAATACGATTTCGAGGGGGTAGCAGAGGAGGCTAGAACGAACGAGGACGGAAGGAGAAGAGGAAAGAAGATAGCGAAGGAGGTAAGGGGAGGATCGAGGTAAAAGATTTTCCTCTATAAGCGCCGTACTATTAGTGCACAATTACGCCATAAAAAAGCACAACTTCTTTCAAACTCATTTTAAAATAGCCATCAATAGTGAATATTTTGCGGAATGTCAACGAATTTGTAGAGCGTATAAAAAATTAGATATACAAGGAAATCAATCAACTTTTGAGGATTCATTCAACAATCCTTTCACCAATGTTTCGTTCAAATTTGCACCTCTATTAAAGAAAAAAGAAAGCTGTTACAACAATGAATTGTGCTAATTTAGGATTCTATAAATTAGAAACTTTTATATTCTGATTTACTGCATTTCATTTATTAGTACAATTAGTGTAAGAGATACGAAATAGTAAGTAAAGAATCTACCGATCAGCACAAAACAAGAACGCAAAAGGGCGCAAATGTCGTTGTATAGAGCAAAAACGAGGGATCATGTTACTGACACATCGAAGTCAATATTTAACTTCTTTTCTTAGAAGCTGTTTCAAGCGATTACATAAAAACGGTGGTGAAGCCTGACTCGATATCGCAAACAATATTATCTCTGAGGCTGTTCAACTATTACAACGTATAATGTTTTATAGGAAGTGCTCCAGCAACATTAGTTAAATTTTTGAGTCACCGAATATTACTATTAATATTAGGCTAAAGAAATGTCCTGAAAAACCTCAAGAAACAACGAGTATTACTCTAAACTGTAGAAACTATCATTACTCATCACAAATTTATTAAATATATTCCCGGATATTGGGGTAATTCTGAGAATATTTCAGTCAAATATTACAAAAGAATTTTGAAATAAATGCACTGCAAAATATAAAAATAGAGTTAACGGATTCATAGGATAGATGCGGGATAAAACTTTCATTGCGCAACAGACATTTTGATTGTAATACAAGAGCTTAATGATTTAGTTGAAGAATAATTACAGAAGAGGAACTATTATGAGAGGCGCATCGAAGAAGAAGTGCTATCTAAGAATGTAAGTCTCCCTTATCAAAAAGGCGCATTAAATCAAATGTAAATATGTGAGATGTATTGAAGTTTCAATTATTTGAATAACGAAAGAAATTTTCATAATGCAACGAAGAGTTCAATAGAGAAATTCGCTTGGAGAAAGAGCGTTGGTGGAGAAATTTTTGTTGCGTTACAAATTGCAAAAAAAAAAAAAATTCATTTTACTTCGAAAACTGTAACCGCAATTTGCAAAAAAAAATTGCAATTTTTCAAAACTCAATTTATACCATGGTATACTTTAAGTTTTTTTAATCTATGCTATATTCGAATAGCTCAAAATTTCCATCAATTTATAGTTTAGTATAAAGGCATAGCGTCGAATAAGTGAAAAATTACAACGTACTCAATCGTTGATTATAGCTATACTGATAGACTAGAGCAAAGTTCATCAAATGAAGTTGGAGATAAGTCAATAGCAGCCATAATTAAAGCACTAATATCAACACAAATGAGAAAACAATCAGTTGAGTGAAGTAAATAGTTATAAGAAAGTCCTGAAATAATATCGCCAAATCGCATCAATGTTTCAAATAAAACGCAATATTTTATTATGCTTATTTTATGTTTATTCGAAATTTGATGGAATAAATAGCAAGCAAAGAGATATTCCAATAATTAAATGCAACGATAGGATATTGCTGCAAAATTGAAGCATATGAACGTTTTGGCGTCGAAATTTGAATTTAACGTCGTGAAGGATCCGGTTTCGAGGGCGAGACAAATAAATCGGAACCGGAGTGTGAATTGCAGAGAGAGAATGGTGAATGAAAATAGAACGACAACAGGGAAAATAGCGGAAATAGATCACTAAATGAGAGAAATGAAGAGGAAGTGAAGTGAACGGCTTGATCGACACGAAGAGAGTGTTTGAATTGTTTGCAATGGATGGATGCTATATATAATAGTGGACAGCTTGTCACTTCAATAACACTGGCCGTTCATTGCAAACAGCAATTGCACTTGCAAGCAATAGAAACACAAAAAAAGGAAGTGAAATTTGAATATTTCGATGCTATACGGTAAAATTTGAATATTTTGATGAGATACGGTCGGTATGTATGAACCCTTTAGAATGTGCGCCATATAAACGATATCAATGGTTTATATTGCCAGTAATTTTTACAGCAAACTCTTGTGCATTACCATAAATTTTTGCAATGAAATAATTCTATAAAAACATTTGCAATGACAAAACTTTTTTTTGCTTCATAGTCGTTCCTTTAGTAGAAAGTTCCAATTTCGCTTATTGGAGACCAACCGGTCTCATAAATTACCAACAAATAATGAAACGGCAAAGATCGTATCTTTTGCGCGATTCGATGAGTATGAAATGAAAATCTGACGCTTGCAAAATGCAGGCAAAATTCTCGTGCTCATTTAAGTGATTACATACAGCTCTACCGGAAGTCTGGATGTTTGCTTATGAAAACATCTTATGGTGTAAATTATACCTGCCAAGCGACCATCCCTTGGTACAGGTTATGGTCACCAATTTCTGCAAATCTAGCACCAATCGCTTCCGAGTAGAAATTACCGCAAAGATAGACAGGAGCGTACGATTCGTTTAGAGAATCCTACAGCCAGAGTACCGTTACGCTAGTTGCTGCTTAATGAAGCGCTCATAGTGCACTATGGCATCCTAAAAAAGCGGTCCAAAAAGTAGTGCTGCAAACTTGAGCAATATACCGCTTCTTTTTTATGCACTAAAAAATGAACTTACAAACATCAGTGGTCAGTAAGCAAAAAAATAGTTATTCCTTGCAAGTTTTTATTGATGAGGAAGTTTTTTTTTAATTGTGCATAGTAGGCAAGTATGAGCACTCGGCACACATCAAGGGGGAACGGGATGCAACAGAAACAGGATTGAAAGAGGCGAAATTCTATTTCGTAAAGAACCGTTTGATAATTTATATAAGGCAACGGGTAGCGGTAGAAAATGAAAACTTTAAAAGAAGAAAAACAGTGAGGAAGTGACACCAGTTTGCCCTCTCGAAAATTTTTTCAAACTCGTTTCTTTGCAAAAATCGTCAGTTTCCGGTGATCTCCTCCATAATATTATCTTTACCTATATAATGATGCTGAATCAGGTAAATAAGGTTGAGGAAACGTTCACAGAAGGAAGCATCATACACAGCGAAAGGATGTAAAGCGCTGCAAACGAAACGCGCCTGCAAAGAGAAGAAATACTGCAAGGGAGTATTTGCAAAGGATTGCAGCATATGCAGAGAGGCATAGACAAGTCTAGAAAGTTGCAACACCATGTCTGCAGACAACGAGCTTGGCGCGGATTGTGGCAATGCATCGAGCGAAGCACACGCAACGTTCGATGCGAAGCTTGAAGCATTGCACGATGTGCTCCCTCCTAGCAATTCAATGGCAGACAACACAAACAGACTTGATGTTGTGCATCACAAATGTTATTTTCCTGCACTGAATATGCTGTGTTAACGGAAGTGTCGTTAAACTCAAATCCAGGTGTTATGCTCGGTTTGTGAGGTTCACTTTCGGATCACATTCAGCTTAATTAGAGGGAAGACGAGGTGTTTGTCTATGCGATGCTCTAAATAGAACTTAATGATGCACTTCCGTTCTTCAAACGAGGAGTGCGTCCGCTGTTGACATTTCGTTAGTGCTATCTACAGCAACAGTTGGTGAAGGTAATTGTATTTCAGAATCATTCCATTGAAAGCCAAATTGTCGATAAACTTTAAAGACTATAAGTGAAAATTTAACAAGACTTTTAATCAGACAAAACCAAAGTAATTCACTGTGCGCAAGACGTGACAAGAGGGGGAGGGAGAGGTTGGTCTACTCGCGGTTATCGTTCACGAGGGAGGTCCGTCCACCCCATTTTTGTGTACGTCAGATGTGTGTGCGTCTGTCCTTCTCTATGTCTGTCCATCAGATCGTTCCAACTCGGAAACCGCCGAAGCTAGCGTCACGAAATTTTTGATGGACACAGTGCATGCCATTGGATGGCACTCCATGCGACATTCTGCGTTCGGTCTGGAAAGAAGTTGTGGCTTATCTATAAATTAAAATCAGAAAAGAGTTTGCATATACTTAACGCCGGTCGGCTAACAAACAGTGGATATTTCATGGAAACCTTGTGATAGCGGTCGACTGATTTAAAACAAGAAGGCACCATCTTTATTACTGGTTGCCAGTTTATGAAATGAGTTGCTCAGGAAAGGGGGATGCAAAAGCGCATATCACGCCAACTCTTGTGTTGCACTTCTTCACTTACTATAAAACGATAGAGGAATAGAGATGTCGTTATATTTTAACAGAGATTAAAAAACAGAAAGCTCAAAATTGATCTAGAGCAATTCTTATCCGAAATCTTTGAAATGGCAGCAAATATATAGTGGTCATTGCATTCATTTTTCCTCACATATTTGAAAGTCTAATAGACCATCGCTTAGTAGTGGGCAATAACCAACGCCAATTCGAAGATGTTATACCTACCAGACAACTAACTCTAAATCACGAGGAACGGACAAGGATCGTATATTAGAAGAGGTTTTGCAAACATTGCAATTGAAATTGCAAGAATTTTGAACTGCTAGAGTGGGAACTAGAACAATTGCTTTTCAAGTAGCTTAACTTCATCTCAATTTTCTCTCCTCTTGCCTCATCTCTATTTGTTCATCCACTGTATTTTATAAGCTCGCATCCTTATCGGCTGTACATCAGATACTGCAATACTGAATAACTAAAACAGTTTATCACAGATTCCGAGAGTCTGCGAATTTCGGCCCGACTGTGCTCCTACTTGATGCTGTCCTTTTAAAAAAGCACAGGATTCCCTCCGCTTTTTTTGTCTCTCAAAATGCCCATTTTTCTAGAAATGTAAGTAAGCAGAGAATCGGCTAAAAAAGCCTCGATGATGCGCCCTTTCTGAAAGGAGCTGAATTTTACAAGTCTGCTTCAATATAGACTCCTTTTACCCTTTCCCCCCAGGCCGCAGGCAATGAACATTTTCTGAGAGATGAAAAATATGTAAATTTTTCAATGGGATCTCTTCTTTCGACCGCATTATATACATCACTGCGTTACGCTGTCTTCGTGCATAGGGCATTTCAAGCCTCTCCTTGCAAGAGCATATATTGCGTTTTGCACTGAATTTTGCATTTTAAAATGCACTTTTTTAGGATATTAGCAAAGACGACACATAGGACTGAGTGCCTCCAGCAAGCATTACGCACCTCATCGTAATAATCAAACATGCACTCAGTTTCGAACTCGCAAAAACAATTGTATACACAATTATTTTCATTCGATAGAAAGGAAAACTTTATTCATAATTCTGTTGAAATTTATGCGGCAAATAGTGCGAAATGATGCAATTGACGTTAGGCAACAAGGTTTATTAACGTCGACGACAATCTATAGAGGCCGGCTTGAAATCGAAACATCGACGTGAGGCTGAAATGATCTGTTCCGAGAAAGA
This sequence comes from Ascaris suum, assembly GCA_013433145.1. Lineage (NCBI taxonomy): Eukaryota > Metazoa > Nematoda > Chromadorea > Rhabditida > Ascarididae > Ascaris > Ascaris suum. The sequence continues at coordinate 10,076,857 of CM024170.1, read as the reverse complement.
ACTCGCCTTTACTTGTCAAGCAGTGAATATCTAGAGTAAAGAGTAGACACGATTCAATTCGTGAAATTCAGTTGATAAGCACATCCACTAAGACATTTTAAATCGTATAGTAACGTCGCCTTTCGAGAAACTTATGAAAAATAATAATTAGTTACGAGAAATTGATAGATTTTGAATTTGAATATTATAGAGGAAGAAACAATCGAAAACCTCATCGATATTCATGCACTTCGCTTCATAGTAATTTCAATATTACACAAGCGTTGGCTTGATTGATGGGGTATTGGCTTTGGCGTAGCCGATCAATTAATCAACTCTCTCCCGATTTCCCAAAATACCCGCAAATTGCTGGGCATTTTCATCTTCAAAACCGTACGACGACTTCCCTCACTACCTATTATGACCTAGCTGTAATCAATAAAAACAATCGAACAGGTACAAAATTATTGCACCTAGTGAAGGATCGCATATTGTTTTATGCTAATTCATAAATCTCGTCATAGTCGATCGCTAAAATATATCACATCCACAGTTGAACGAAACTGACAAAACTAGAAACTACACACCCTGCAGCACTCTAGACAAGTCTGGGTATTATTCTCTGCGCATCGCAAATCCAGTTTCGGCGACGCTCACTTCACCGTCGCCGATGCGTGCTGACGCCAACCGTGCGGTGATTGACTCCTCTACCATCCTTCTTCTCACTTATGTTTCTACCGGTGACTTTTACCAATTTTCCATCCTTGATAGAACGATAAGCCACACCTACAGCCAAAACTGATGGACGATTACTGGCTTCGGGTATCGATAAGGCCAAACCCAACTTCTCTTGCCTAAACCCTCCCGCACCGCTGAGGATATGAACTCTACGCCACAATCATCTGGGCCATGGCCAATTGCGCCACAGTGTATCACGGTCACCTTCTCATCAAACACTAACAGATGGACTCATGAGTGTCATGAAACATGTTTCTTGGTGACAGTTTCTAATTTATTACTGGCAAGGGTAAGAAACTTGCTCTACTGATGTCGGAGAAGGAAAAAAGTGGAAGGGCAGTACTAAAGAAGGATGATATGGCTTTGAGTGCTGGGAGATGCTTAAGGGGACCCGTTCTGTGATTTAGTTTTTAAATGCCGTTTGAATAACGACAAGGACATGCGTAAACCAGGATATCAAAAGTGTTGGGTGAAAAACGACTGTTGAATACACTTCGTGCGACAATAAGTGGATATGATGCAAAGAAAGGTGGAGGGATAGCTCCGACTTGATATGCTTGTCAGGCATGGAACATACAGGTGGCTCATCCATTCATCGAAAAGTATCTTCATGGAGACAGCGAGATCAGCGGAATAACTAAAAGCGCCGAATTTGAGCACAGCTGAGCGACAAAAGAATTCAAAACACTAAACACGGAAATTGCAAGTTTCCAAAGAAGGCATCGGACTCTTAAAATACGTTCCCAAAGAATCTAAAAAGTCCCTTTCCCTCCTAATGATCCACTTTCTAGCCACCCCCTGTGTCAATGATTTTGTGCGACCTGCCGATCGACAAAAATCAGCTCCTAGAGTCTACCAACCAACACAGTGACCAACGTACTTATTTACCTGAATTCTGGATACGGTGCTCACAATGCAAGAAAAAAAAACGATTTATGAAATGAAAAACAAGTGCGGTGTGCGAGTTCATGTTTTATTTCAATTCCTGCGTCCCATAGAGCGTGTCGCCCGACGGTCGCATCGCGCTGGACTTCATGCTTGATAACAGCCTCAGATATCACGCATAAAATATAGAGGAAGTCCAAGTTCACTTCCATTTCTAATTCAACGCTTTTCTAGTAAACTTTTAAAATGTGGGAACAACGGGGGAAAAATTGATGCAAAATGTGATTTTCTTTTCATATTTAGCACGTCACAAGAGAGGGATCGCGCAAGCGCATAACTAAACAACTAAAGAAAGTGTACCAAACGATATAGCACGATACGCGCTTTAGCAAATCCCATCTATCAAATAATAGGCAAGCTAGCTTCATAAATAACCATTAAAAAATAAAACATCTTAGCAATCCACTCACCAATGATAGAAAAATTCAAGATTTATATGGCATGCGCTGAAACTTTCGAACCCACTCTAGGTGGAAATATGAATGGCGCAACTTGAGTGAAAACATCCAAAAGCAGAAACTGCAAAAAATGCACTCAGTGATCGAAATGGCAGATGAATTTTCTGTTCTCGATTTAACGTATTTCAAAAAAAAAGAACACTGCTAATGCTTAATGCCTAACAGCAGAGGAATTAGCCGAAAAAGTATCAACATAGAACATACGAACAACAATAATGCACCACGCGAAAGATTCAATTTTTTAACAAAGCATTCAAATTAAGCAGCAGTTCTTTGTAAACTGCTGAATCATTGCCATAAATGCGTCCAATTGGAGGTGCCACCTCTCGCAATAAATTCGCTGCAAATATAAATCATGAAATTTGCTAGAAGAAACAACTTCAAGTTCATGAGTTGACAATGCATCGTCTAAGCTTTCTACACATTGCACAACAATCTTAACCACCTGCTTAAAGCGACTGCGGCAATGAGCAATTTTCCAGCTCTACCTCCCTCCCCCTAGTCAAAAAATGATCCTGAAGACTTTGCACTTAGTAGAAGCCACTCTACCTCCTCTTCCCGTCCCTTTCACTTCAAATCTTGACGGTAGGAGCGAGAGGGAGGAGAGAGATGTGCAGTTTATCTACCTCCCTAGCCAAAAAAAACCCTTGCCTGATTTTCTTCGCAACATCCGTTTTCCCTGATGGATTAGTGGGCGAACACCAAATCCAGTTACTATTGTTCCAGTGATTTTCGACTTGAAACGATCGGACAGACAGATAGGTGGACAAATACACACGCAAGACGCTAGGTACCACATTACGACTTTGCAAAGAAAAACCGCGAAAGCGCATAAAAACTTGCCACAAGAATCTTTTTGTCCATCCTTGAGGTAGATCTTTGCAAGGTTAAATTTTAAATGTATCACAGCGATATCTCCGGGATGTCCATAATGAAGAAGGATTTCCAATACCTGCGATCCATAGAAGCCGGCCTCCGTAAACCTGCAAGAGAGCCGGCAATCACGTTTATTTTTTTCTCGAGTTGAATGAACTTCATTGAAGTTGACAAAACGTCGGTCTAAAAAATAAAACATTCTGGACTTAACAACAGGATAATAGTTGTGACAGTACCATCATCCTCCGATAAACTTCGACATTGATATCTGGGATCAAATCTAGACACGGGATGGTGGCAGAAGTTAAAATAAACTAGTTGCCTTCAGGTGAAAGTAGAATTCGACCAAGTCCCTTCGTCCTTAATACAGATGCAGTTCGAATTGAACAAATAAGGGAATCAAGGCAACAACACGAAGATTTCCAGTCCTAGAAGAAAGTTGAAACCACCTTCTGGCGAGCCCAAACTTTTTTAATTGGCAAAGCAAAAATGCGCCATATCACGAGTCGTAGTTGACAATAAACGAGAATGGGGTGGGGGTAAGGACAGCTAGGAAGAGAGCTTGATAACCGATCTGATGTGGTGGAGAGGGAGGGGAGGACTAAAGATAAGGAAGAAAAGGTAATAACAGAGATCATAATCGCAAGGAACTAAACAAGTCATTAGACTAATTCGATGTCTTTTTGCAATGCACATTACAGCTACGTCACGGCTTGCGTTCGCCTATCTATCCAACAATTTTAACTCGGCATCCATTAAAGCTAGCATTATGGAACTTGCTAGCCAAAATCTACATCCTCACGTTGGTTCTTCATGAGCTATCAACAGTCTCAAAGATACAAGAAATTTGCATACACTTAAACGGATCGCGTTTTCAGTCCACCACGATTGGACTTAAAAAAAAAAAAAAAACACTTTTTGCATGAGACCTATATAGGTGGCCAGATCAGTAGAAACGGCACTAAATTCTGACTATTTCCTTACTTGCTGATAATTTGCGCAAATAGTCCGATGATGAGAAATAGAAAAGCGCATGTAAGTGACACCAAAATCTCTAGTACGTTTCACCTGCTTGGCATACTACAAGCAACATCGTTATCACATATATGCATTTTAATTAGTTTACAAAATATAAAAGTTGCATTGGGCATCTGGAATTTTAGAGGCTGTTTAAAAGAGCCTCGAAGTGTGCATGATTTTTGCAGCGGATCGGGTGTGGGAACGAATTAGTTATCCAATCAATCGAACCGGTTCAAACATGAGCCCAACGCTTGACAAATTCTACTGGTTGCTCGCAACACACAAGGCCGATTGTTACCCAAGCGTAATTGTGGAAGCGCACAAGGCAACAAGTCTTATGTTCGTCTAACCAAAACAAGAAGCCGTTATTCCGCAGTTTATTATTTATTTGAAGTTATGAAACTAGTTCGTCCGGTGAGGGGAGTGCAAAAGCACATATCGTGCTGACTTCTTCACTTGTCTTGTTGACAACGCCAGTTGTTTTGGAACTGTTGGGTTCCGGAGGAGAAATGCAAATATCGAAATCTAGTCTACTTTTTGCAGAGTTTCCAGCATTAGATGCATTCTTTCTCTCCCATACCCTCAATCTTATCGTATGTCTCCATCTGCGATCTGCGGACATTTTCCGAAGCCCATTTCTCTCCTTCTCCGCCGCCCTCTTCCCTCAATGCAACGATCACCTTTCAAATACATCAATAACCACTACGAATCTTAACTGACCGCAGTTGCTTCATATGTCAGAATATATTTACTTCCCACTATTTAATCGAGCTATTTTTGCCGGATACGTGCTTTATAGAAACTTTTGCCTACAAAATTAGAGAAAGCAGCTATCGCAGACGGACAAAGAATATAATATTTAGCCATCAACGTCGCCCTTCCTCCCCGTGCTCCCCTTTCCCTGGCAAGAACACGAGTCGCTTTCGACAGCTAAACTACGAGATGTGTTTAAAGCTGTACTTCGGTTCAGAGAATTAAGAACTGCATAGGTTAAAAAATAAATATTGGGAAGGCACCGTTCTAAGGAGAAGCAAGTTTCGTAGGCAGCACGCAACAGCGCCAGCCTTCTTACGTTAAACGAATAGAGCACATCGTCGACCACTCTAGAGACTTGCTGCACAAAGTGAACCTGTCAGTGGCGGTTGGGCATCGACTCAAGGCCTGAAAGCAATGGGCACAACATATATGACTGCTGCATCTACAGCCCTCTTTACAACCTCCCCCCCCCCTCCCCGCCCTCCCAAGCCCAAATATAATCGGTTTAGGAAAATCGTGTATGTTTTGAACATTCCTTCCAAAGAAACGCATATTTAGCAACACCATCTGCATGTAATAACAAATTTGGAATCTGTGCACCGAACCGGAACAGCTGTACTCTTCTCATTATGCAAAGCCTCAAGTCGCAGGCGCGTTAACCGTTCTAGAAACACGTTCATTTCTGTAGGACGTAGTAATTCAGAATATGAGTTCAGCTCATGCAAATAGTACAAAGTGTGCACCTATGAGTATCCATATATCCGACAGCAGAAAAGGTTGTATCGAGAAAGCAGAAACTATCTCATCCTCCCCTTCCCTCTCCCGATTCTAAACTGGGGAGGATAAAGCGAGTCGCAAGTCAAAGATTGATCGCCGAAGGGACTTGCAGGATCACCGAAAAAAAGTACACGGCGGAAGGACATGCAACTTTAGAAAATGTACTCCTCGGGCGAGGAAGAAAGAGATATATCGAGTTGTAATATCTACAGCCAAAGATCGCAGGCCGAACTGCATTATTCGGGTGGGTCTAGATCGAAGTGGAAAACTGGGAGGGATATTGTGACCAGGAACGATTAAAAGACACTCATCATGAGGAAGAAGATAAGATGTGGCCGGAAGCAACGCTAGCTGATGGTGAATTTTATCTTTTCCCACCAAACGATTGGCAGTGTATAATGAAGTTTAGCAGAAAAACGCTCGAAATGCACTCACATTAATCGACGATTCGGCGAGATCTGCAACAAGCTTACAAAGGGCCATTCGTTCCGCGCTCATCTTTATTTTGCAGCTGAAAACAATAAAGAAATAACAGCACAAATGTAGCGCTCATTGTCACTACGATGCAGCTGCACTCAACGACTATTGATGGTCTTTTAAACCCTCTAAACTAGTGTTCCTAATTCCATGCGAAGTATGTTATTCCGTATCCTCATCCTCTTCCCCACTGCCCCCCCCCCTTCCTCCAATCTTTCTTTAAACTAACGAATAACCGAGGCAAGCTTTCTTATTCCCAAGCCTCAGTGTGTCATCAGAAAAGATATGAATGAAACTGTTTCATCTTCCCCAAAGATTATAGCCGACATGCGACAAAAACTAAACATTCTTCCCTTTCCTGTTTCCGGATAAAGGCATCTGATTCATTTATAAACATAAGCCCGTTATTTACTTCAAGCCGTTCCTCAAAACTGCTATCGATACGCACATCGTTAACACAACACAATCGCTAAAAACACCTTGGGCAGAATTAGTCTTAGGTTCTTATTTATCAGTTCGATGAAATTACAAAATATGGTGATACCTCTTTCCCTCCCCTATGAGGCGGTAGGGAGGAGAGAGAACGGAGTGGACATTAGGCTGCATGAAACAAAGCTTACAGGTAGGGTAACTGCAAAAAATCATTACGTGGAGGTTAGCACGATATGTGCCTTCTTGTACTTCAATTTTTCAAAATGCTTGCTACTATTTCGTCCAATGTCTCTGATGAACCTCTCTTTCGAGCTGTTTTCGAATTTATCTGCTGACTCATGCGACAGCCCAATTGGATTATTTATAATCTGCTAATGTAAGTGGAGAGAGCGCCACAATACCTAAAACTCTTACGTCTTTCTACGGTGCTCTTCTTAAAATTTGTGGCTAATTAGCCGTTCTTTTTCAGTTACAATAAACAGCAAGGGAAAACCCGGAAAAGGCTCTGCATGAGGGCGATGAAGGTATTCATGCAAAATCTGATTAGTATATAAAGTGAAGTAATAAAACAACTGAGACCGCTTACTTGGAGCAAACCGCGCCAATTTCGATGGGCCTTTTACACGTCTCGCATGAAAATGCCACCATATCCTTGTTGCGCTCCTCATCCATACATCCTTCGCATTTACAATCGAATTTATATCGGTCCTTAATTCAATTTTAGGTTTCCATCATACAAAGGCAATCTCGCCTAAAAAACAAAAGAAAGAGAGGTGATTGTTCTCAATGTTCGAGTTCTCGAGAAGTGCGCTGTAACTGCCACCGAATGAACGCAAGAATCAATTGCAAATTGCAGGGATTTCAAGAAAAAAACTACCGAAAATGCCGATTTTTTTGACTCGAACCTAAACCTGTCATTTGCAGGTCATTCAAATCATACCAATCTTATAAAAACGATGCATCCTGCGACTTACTGCCTATTCAGCACTAAATTTTTGCTAAATCAATAAGCCGAAAAACCTTCTGAAAATTGGAAAGAAGATATCCATGTGAAGACTGAATTTCGAACTAGTGAATGATTCCTCACAATTGAAAATTGCAACGACAATTTTAGCGGCTGTAGATGATACTCAACTATCATAATCCCCTAAAAGACTGCTATCTCATTCAACCCACAAAATTAAAACAATAATTTACACAATTATTCGGAATATTACTTCACAACTTTGCGCCACTCCTTCAAAGGTGTAAGATTTCACCGAAGAGTTCGCTTAAACATATCATTCAGCATTGTATCCATTCGTGACATTGAGACGATCAGTTCCCTAATCAATTAAACGATAGTAATTACATTGTTCTTTAATGCAATAATCAGTTGATATGAGCTTTAAATAAGCAATTCTTTCTCATACAGAAAAGGAAATAACTTTCTTTGATTGCTGCCGATAAGGGACGACCCGCACAAAAACAATCTGAGTTGCACTGATTAAATATTGCAAAGGAGCTCGAAGCACTTTCATTAGAGCAACTTCTTTCATAATCAAATGGTTCAATTTCAAATTTCTATCGTCATTCACCTCATCTTTCATGTAATGTGAAATGAATAATGAAACTACACAGCAAAATAAAACAACTGTTGACACCCCTCTGATGGCATTAACACTCTCTCCCTCTCACTAGACAGCAAAACAACTTTCAACGTTTTTGCTGGTTATAAATCAAATGATTCCGCCACGCTTGCAGTGAACGAAAAGAAAAACAACTTCACTTAATCAAACTTCTTCCAATTAGTAATAAAGAATATCCGAGGAAATAAATTCTTCACCTTATTCACAACCTTCCAACAGATCAATTAGTCAATTTATGTGCTTCGTTAGCGACGTTAATACCACCAGAATTGCAGAAAAAATTAGGCGAATCACAGAAACATCACAAGCACTTCAACACAGCAAAACTTCAAAAAGAAACCATAAGTAACTTTCTCCTTTCGTCACGAGTCAGCAGTTCGTCTACATAGCTATGTGCCAAAACGACATTCGTGGTATTCGACTGCGTTGGCACCATTCGGCATTCATTGCCCCTAGAAAACAAACATCTGAAGGAAATGATTCAGAACGGCTATTTTAACACCTCTCCAAAAATCAAATTCAGCAAAAAAAAAAGACCGACGATTGGGTCACAAGCGAATTCAAAAATCTTCTAATGTTCCGCAAAGTTTTGGTATGTCTCGGTAATTTTTCCTACTATTTAAGAATAAATTATTAAAAAGGCTCATAAACCTATAAAACACTGTTGGATAACAACTGAAAACATTGTCCGCAGACGGATTCGATTCCTCACCTACCGCTGCTAGTGCGGGTTTTTCTATCGTCGAGCTACTTCTGACGTTTTCAGTGGCTCGGGGGGCGGGGGGGGGGGGGAAAGTAGCCTCTAGATAATATTGACCGCTGTTTTTTGGTTGGTGACCGTGCTCAGCCAGAAACACTTACCTTTAACACAAGAGGTTAACGACAAGAATTAGTACAGTTATAGAAAGCCCGTTCAAAATCAAAAAAGATAATCCTACAGATGAAATAGAACCCAATTCGAGTTCCCAAAAGTTATATGAATTTTAAAACTAAAGAAGAACACGTGATATAACATCAAGAAGGAAAACCTGAAAGCGATCCTCGCAGTTGGTTTACACGAATGGTCGAGTGCACTTAGTTGTAAGCAAAGCGCGATGCCAATATTCTGTCCGAAGACTGACGTTAAGCCGAACGAATTGATAAATATTTTACATATAATCGACTGCACAAGATCGTCCGAGATTTGCACAGCCTTAAATTCACGGAACTAAATGTTTGAACAGGGATGCGGATAGAGAAGTGGTGACGCTTGGTGAGCATGAGAGCGTCAGGCAGCAACCAACAAAGAGGATCGACGGTGATAGTTAATATGCTTGATTTCAGGTTATTTCACAATCACTCATATAGTGGGCATTCCAATTACGAAGTTTGCCTTACTACGCGAAAATTTGTGGTGTAATCCCGAGTGCCGATGCACCAACGATTAGGAACTCAGCTGAGTTCAAACCGTAAAAATATGTGACCGCACCAGACAGGATGCCACACAATTATGCAACGTTACTAAGCACCTATGTTATTCGCTTTTAACACCACAAGAAAGAACTAGCATAACTGTCAATACGTACTAAAATGTCGAGCTTTTGAGCCACAGTGCAGCACCCACCACCTCGTGCCGCAATTTATGGGTTGAAACGGCTGACCTTTATATAAAGCACATAGTCACGTCAACAAACAGAAAGAAGAAAAGAAGCCAGTATCGTATGAAGTTACGTTGGGTATGCAGCCGATGTATTCATCGAATCCAACCCGCCACATTTTGTACACTTCGGTTAGTTCGTTTTTGTGATCGATTAGATCGCTGAATTTCCGATTTCCGGCCACTGTGCCATCTTCGCCTAGCTCGAGCTTCTTTACGATTCGTAATAGCAAACGATAGCTCTCATCTCCGGCTGAGCTGAATGCCTATTAAAGCGTAATATGAAACGGAAAACGCCATTCTCAACACAGATCGGGTCAACGGTAATAGCGCCTCCCTCTCACGTCCGTGAGGGGCGCTTATGAATGTTGCCCCTTGCAGAAAAACTCTTCGAGAATACATTCGGGAAGATTTTCAAACACCAGAAGAAAAAAAAGAATGCAGGAAAGAATCAAAAAGCTGTTGAATACACGGTTCTTAAAAATGGACAGCTTATAATTACCTTACAGAATTTACATTCCACTTTGTGCATAGGCCAGTCCGCTTTTTGGCACGATCGATTGCAGTAGAAGATCGACTTACATGCTGCGCATTTCTCCAGTTTAGTCGTCAAATCCGGTTTCAGACAATAACTGCAGTACTTTGGTAGATGTTTTGGCGCAACTGTCCAACACATCGGTTGTTCCACTAATAACCCATTTTTCCACATCGTTTACTGCAAAAATGTATAATTAAAAAGGCACACTGAAAGATACGTGTGCCCGTGCATGAACCCACCAACAATTTAAAAAATTGCATCAGGAGGAAGCGAACAAACAATGTTGAAATATAAATCCATATGAAAATAGTGTAACAAAAGCGAAGACGGATGAGTGGTGGAGTCAGATCCCTCAATCGTTCGAGTTAAAATTAGATGGAGATTTCCAGGTCCCGATAAACCTTCTCGAAGCCCTCATTTTTTATTTGGAAGATTCAGAAAACTGCTCCAGCTCACTTTCATCTAAATTTTTTTCAAATTCCTATTGTTCCCGAAGCAATAGACGCCACTCCCCCCAACCTCGTTATAACCTAGAAACTGCTTTCGCTTTGAGAAATAGACGTTTTTCGATGAGAGAGGAAGTGGTCTCGTGAAAGGCTGGATAGAAGAAAAGATTCCCCAGACGAGAAAACTAAAAATTTTCTGAAGCTTAAAAGCTTCCATATGAGGTAGATTAAATGGCTGTGGATCAAGCTGGAATAGTGCGTTGCGCAAGGTCAAGAGCACATAGGCAAATCAAAGAACTGCACAGCATGCATCGTGCGACCAGCCTGAGGCAGAATCGAGAGGATATAAAAGGGGCTGACGTGCAAGTGCATTCATTCCAGCTTCTAGACTGGTCTCAAGGCGGAGTGGGCCTCTTGGTGAAAGTGCGCAAGGTGGTCAACGGCAAATTGGGCTTTGACTGTGACAGCGCGCCGGCAACTGAAGCTATACTAGCGTCTCTCCCTGTTGGTCGCCTTATTATATAAGTCTGATAAACTGTTCGCCTCTTGCATCTGTGTTGTCCTGTAATTTATTCGACCGTATCTCGACAGAAGGTGCAGATCCTCAAGGAGACCTGGACGACAAGAGCCAAGAGGAGCTGACCCTTACATCCACCCAAATCAGATCTAAGAGGTTGAGGCCGTGACTAATGCTTTCATCCAAGTCGGGTCTAAGGGGACGAGGGCTGTGAATTCAATTTCCATCTAAGTCGGAGATGAGGATAGAGGGCCGTGTCTTTTAGGCTTCCATCCAAATTGAACCTAAGACGTTGAGGTCGTTACTCCGATGCTTTCATCGAAGCCAGGCCTATGGGGCTAGGGTTGACTCTGACTTTCTACTGGACATGGACAAGCAACCCATTAGACCATTTTCGATTACTGAGATTACCTTCATCTTTAAAAAAGCCATTGCTAGGGCGTTTCTGGATGATGAATGCGAAAGTTCTAGATCTTTTTCAATCCCAATCCATCTCTTGTCAACCAGGGTGGGAAGGCATCGTCTCGTAATACAGTTCACGAAGGGAAAGAGGGTGAGGGCCAGGTAACAGGATTGCACCGATGAGTTTCTTGAAACTTGCATGTTAAGCAATTCCTTTAAAATTTTCTCACGTACAACATGAGAAGCAAATCTCACGATAAAGGCCTGCAGACCGCTGGACGAATCTCTGACAACAACAACCAAACACATATAGATCATCTTCGCATCACATCGCCGCATTAAGATCACATTTATTTTTCCATAACGCAGCACTTTTAAAGGAATTAATTTTGGCGAAAATTTGAGAGAATCAAGCGTCAAAAACACCGGAAATCTCACGCTTTTAGACGGTGTTCGCCAGATGTTTCCCTGAAAGGCGCGGAATTACGTACGTTCCTACCCCATTTCCTATTAATAATGACTCGGGGTAAAACACTACAACAACTACCCGGGGAATCCAAAACCTGGGTAGGTTTAACATCGAGTGATGATTAAATGGCGCTGCACTTATTGCAATGATAGAAAAAGTGTGTCATGGGGAGTGCAAGTGGGAAAATATGAGTATTGTGAAGTCAAAAGACCTGATATTCACACAAAGAATAGCAAATTGACAGTTTTCACAGATGTGACATTGGTGATAAATCGCAGTGATTTAATCTGCCAATAAAATTTGGGGGATTCTGTCTAAACGACTTGCTCAGGTAAAACATTTCACGCGTGTGCAATTCCATAGACGAATCTATCCTCACACTCTCACTGACATCTCCAATTGTATGTAATGTGCCCTAGAAGGAGATGCGAACGGGCTATTGCTGTTGAACGGAACAGCGGGAAGATAACCCTTTAAAACCTTTTAACAAAAGTACACGTTGGATTCAACTTTTTTTTGAAACGGTTCAGGATCAAGCATTCGAGCCCATTTTATGAAAGGAAGGCCCCGGAAATGAAATTAGCAAATTTAGCTTTAGCTGACCTCCGACCAACAGTTTCGGACACACACCCCACTTGCAAACATGCACGCATAGTCACCATCTCACAATTTTGGAGCCTTAAAGCACCGTTCGGCTAATTCGTCAAGCTCGCTCGTTCAACTGACCGAACAAGTTCGGCCTCGATATTTGAACGGCCATCGTCCCGTTCTCGCAGAACGACCTCATGTATCCCACTTTCCCCGGTAACATTGTAAATGTTCGATGTGCAGTCAAGCTTTAAAATTCGGCTCTAAAATTCGGTAAACTGTCTAGCGCCAAATTCAAACCTACAGACGAAACCGTTCGACATTTTGAGCGGCGTCGACGCACATAGCCACAAGTGCAGGCGCATGAGAGAGACGGAGAGAGACCGCGCGCATCCCCAGCGAGCGATGCGGTCCTGGTTACTCAGTAATGAAAACGTCTCAATAAGTGTGGAAATATACCGTAAGGGAACAAGGCTCGAGAAATATGTTTCAACACATTTTAAAGAGCATTGAATGTTCTTTCAGAATCGTTAATAAGCTGAGACAAAAACAAGAACTTTTCTATAAGATCGATTTCTTATGTGACGAGTAATTGATATAAACTTCAGTGTCGCCTTATGCATTATCTTATGCATTATTCTCGTGCATTCATGACATTGCGTTCTTAATGGAGGACCGAATTCATGAAACGTACCTCGACGGTTTAAAGAAATGACCAAATCGTTCATAAGTCGCATTGAACTCGCAGTAGCTCTTCCTGAATGGATCTTTCACGCGATTGTTATATGCACCGGTTAAGAATTCTTCACTTCGACAGTTGCGGGTTTCCACCACTTCATTTCTTTCCCGTATAGGCATACCGATAATGGGCATTTCAATTTCGCTTGATGGTAAGAAGCCAACCGACGCGTACAGCGTATGGTTAATTGCATCATCGTACCTTGATTCCATGCGGCACTTGCTTTCCGACAAAGACCGGTCAGGATTGTGAAGGAAAAAGCAGCTCGAAGGCGACATGCTTCCAATTCGAAGAATTGCGAATTACATGGCAGACGATCACAAGTGGTTACAAAGCAGGAAATCTTTAATGTAAGCAGTCGTTTGAAATGTGCAATTTTAGCTAAAGAAGCCAGTTCGTAAGAAGATGTGGAGGAGATCATAAAGAAGACGGGACTGTCTAGAACACTTGTTCCGAGTCACTAATCTAGAATTGCTGAATAACGTTTAGAAGAAGTACTTGCCTCACGTGCAAATTACCTGTCCACCGACTCGTGATCATTCCAAATCGATAAAGAAACCAGAAGAATGAGCGACGGTGCAGTCAGAGGTGATGGCAATTGTTTTTACACCCAGCATCATGGTAAGCATTTTCTCGCATCCGAAGCGTTCCAAGGGCACAGCCTGTCGAAACAAAGTTTGCGCATTCGACAATGCAACCTATGATTAAGTCGACTAAAGCGGATCGGAAGCTTGTTAACGACATAAGCCGCATGCAGTGCTCAATTTTCAGAAAGTTAATGGGCACGATTTTTGCACAGTGCCGTTAGGACGTTAAGGACTGCTCCAAGCACGCTTATTTCGCACAAGAAAGGCTCTAGCAATGGAATGTGGCGTTAGCATTAGATAGCGAGCGATTCATTTCGACCTTTCAGAGCACTCGCGTGTTGCATCAGGGGAACGGGACATCATCACCCAGATATCCGATCGATTCTCATCACCTTCACATATCGCACAAGACTGAGCTTTGGATAGTTATCGTTTTGAATGTTACAAAACAACTCATTGCTTCAGAGGAATCCCTAAACAATGTTTTAAAATGACAGTCGAGATCATAAATGAGTGTGAGTAGATTTAAGAGATGTTCATATCCACGGCCACGTGTAACAGTGTGGGCGAACTGCTGCAATGGAAAGGGACACAGCGCTGAACGCTGTGGATACTCTGCGTTGGGGAGCCGACATTGACTCAATGGCTGCAGCGCCATGCTTCGACCTAGACATCTATATGTGCACTGCGACGGATAGAGTCTGGCAAGGCTACTTTAATTTGAATACTTTAAATAGCCGTGATTTCGTCGATTTCATCGTTCCCCCATCGATGCAGCTGGCAACTCTTCAATCTATAGCGATCCTGAGCCCTCCGCATCCAAGTAACTACATATAAGGCGCCTCAGCGGGTCCTCCCCCCTTGTTGCGGTCTGCCGCGTGATCGTTTTACGTGTCTTTGTTACCACTAGAAGATTTACTTTGTCCATATTTAACCTGACTACGTGACCAGCCCACCCTAGTTTTCGTTTGTACATTTCTTCAACGATATCCTTCAATGCGGATCCAGAACGTAACTCTTCGTTTGTGGTGTGTTGCAGTTTGTTGATACTTTCCATTCGCCTTTCCATTGTTCGCTGGGTCGCTGCTAGTTTGTTTTCTTCAGCGAGTGTGGTATTCCACGTTTCGCTCCTCACAGAAGAACAGGGATGGCCGTCGAAGTGAAGAGTTCTCCCTTTACGGACATTTTTATCATTGGGTCGCAATAGACATCGTTGAGCTTGGTGAATATTAGCCAATGCGCTCTTTTTCATCTACTTAATTCCTGACCCAAATCGCCTCTCATTTGCAAGTCTATCCTAAGTGTACAAACGGCTCCACAAGTTCGATATTTTCACTATCGAGCTTCATGGGAAACTAACGGCAGAATGTTTTTTTCATCCACTTCGTTTTGCATTTGCAAATGCTGAGCCTAATTTTCTTGGCATTCTTATTGAGCTCGTTCAGTGAATATTGCAAGTTTTTTGGGTCATCGGCAACGAGTAGAACTTCGACCGCAAAGAGAAGTATTTGGAGTTATTTGCTGAATACATTGAAACCATCTGCAGTCTCCATCTTCCTCAAGAGTCCTTCGAGTGTTGATAAGGATGTCGGGGAACTAATGTCCCCTTGTTTTGCGCCTGTTCCGGCTGACAAGGATACTTCGAAGAAATAGCTACATCTGGCTCGATAGGCCATATTCCTTGCATCCTTTTCCTCGCCATCTCGTCAAATATAAACAGCACATCTCTGATTTCTTCCACAACAAGCTATCAATTGAAGTAGCACCAAACTCGCGATGTTTCAAGACAGAGAGGATCACTCGTTAAGTGCTCATAATTGAAGCAACACAAAACTTGCGCTACTTACATAACTTCTTTTCGCCATGATCCCTATCATATCTGAGACTTCAGATGTTTGCTTCAGATCTCTAGAAGACACCCACGATCCTGTTGAGAAACGACATCTGTTGCCACTTAGAGTCATTGATGGGGTTTCGGTGATTCGTCGAGCGACTGCCTTCTTAAATCGCTCGCATATGTCAGCAGTGTCAACATACATGCACTTCGAGTCTGCAAATTATGTCAATTGCGCGTCGTATAAGAAATTGATCTTATAGAAAAGTTCTTGTTTTTGTCTCAGCTTATTAGTGATTCTGATAGAGCATTCAGTGTTCTTTAAAATGCGCTGAAATTCGTCTTTCGAATTTTGTTTTCTTACAGTATATTTTTATATTTACTGCGACAATTTTATTGCTGAGTGACGACTACCGCGCCGCCTTCCGAGGAGGGGCGCGGTCTCTCTCCGTCTCTCTCGTGCGCGTGCGCTTGTGGCTAAGTGCCTCGACCCCTAGTCACTCAGTTGCGCACTTTAGAGAACGTTGGAAGGTCGGTCCGTCATAGGGTGGGGTAAGAATGGACGTGTGCACAGATAAAGTTCTTATATGACTCCGCCGACATGTCCTACACTGGAAGTGCGTAATGGGACGAGATTAGGTAATCGAGGTTAGGCACATTTTGGAGTACATAGAAAGTTCACCAAATTCAGTCATGGCCGTCGATACAAACACAAACCTCCTTTGCAATAAATCGACTCGTTTTCGTTCCAAATCGATCAGAACTCAGGCAAGTCGGAGCGTGTCCAGTTATCTCCAATTCTAATTTGAAAATTTCCCCACACAAAGGTGCTCCTGCTCACCCTAGCAAAGAGGCACGACACCATATTTTCCCGGTTCGAAAAGCACCTTTCCATAAAACATCACATCGAAGGCCTTTCATGCACGTGTTCAGTCGAAACTCGCATATTTAACGCAGACATCAGTCGCCTAAACAAGAATTCGGTTGCGACATCGCCGACCGACTATGAACGACTTCGGACTATGCAAGAAAAGAAACTGCATAAAATGATCTATTAGCACATCTCTACTGTTCCGGACATATGACAATGGATGCATAACCTTACATGATATTGGAATGGAACCATGTGAATATCACTCAATGTATTCATTCAAAGTGGACGCCAATCAACTCTCGGTATGCATTCCAGCAATTGCGAATGGCGTCCTGCCAAGAAGCGTAGGAGGGCCGCCCCTTTCTATTGCATGCACCCGACCACATACCCGATCCCCTGGCCAATTTCTGCAAGTTCGTTGTCGACCATTCCGAAACTTGCTATTTCTTGCTCAACCTCGCTAGCGACCTCTCTCTCGCAGGGAGGTCTACAAAAAACTGCAAAAGCTCCAATGTTTTATCCATCGGCAGATGACCACATGTGATCTGAGCGGACGTCTTCAATGCCACGACTGCTTTCACTAGTTCACTATCACCCCAAATTGCTTTAAATATGCAACAGTTGAAGGTTCCAAGTACAATTTTAGGTCACGCAGCCAGTCGGGGGACGTGGGGGAGGTCCTGAACTGACCAGCAATCTGCCCCCCTCAGAGTCTCCGCCGAACCCTGGGACAACGTTAGGCAAGTTTCGGTGGCTAAGAACATTCGAGGTAAACCGGATTCGCCCTCAATCCAGGACCCTTCGTAGCCATTGCTTCCAGCTCACTCGCATACCCGTACGGCTGCTTTCGTTGTGGCTTGCTGCCTGCGTTGCGTACTGTAACGTCTGCTTGCCAAGACTGCTAGGACTTCTAGCTGTCAGCATCGCCAGCTGCTAAAGATAAAGAGGCTGTGTGTTCGCTACCTCCTTATTGCAAGAAGACTGAAATAACCCCACGTTTTGCTCAGCCTAGGGCCCGTGACAAAACCTGTGCTTATTGCACCGCGTCCTGCAAAGATTGAGAGCGGCATTTCGCGACAGTTGCGACAGAGTCGCCTGAGCACAGAATGCTGCACAATGTGCTGCTGTCTGCACCCTCATTATGTAACAAGGTATCCAACGCGTGGATGAGATCTCGTGCAAACAAATGGAAATAAACGGCCGCTACCTCCCCCCCCCCCCCCCTCCGACACATATACCACCCGATGTAGCCCTGGCAAGCACACATCATCACCTCCAATATCTCGATTCATCGACCCCTTGGTACTAATGGTGCTGCTAGCTCCGGTGAAGAACTAATCAGCCATGTTGCTTGAATCAGCTCCACTCACAACACACCCGTTGTTACCATGAATGATGTGTAGAGCGCATGCTAATGATATAATACGAACACAAACGGTTTATTTAAAAAGGGGCCGCAACGCCAAAGAACAAAAATGATTACTAATTAAACGAGACGCTCACACGAACTGCTTTCACCATGCTCCATCTTAGGGAGCTGCACCCACATCCATGTCCGGGTAGGGCATCGGCTCCGTATATCCACAAGGTTTCGCCAAGCTCTGAAACATCATTGCATAGCTCACAATGGTTTAACACTTCCATAGTGGAAATCAGTGAACACAGCATTTACAGAAGCAGCCACGAAAACTTTCATCTTTTACCCATTATTCATCATCCAATACCCATCATTAACGGATCCTAACCATGAATGAGATGAATACTGTTTCTGGGACCTCCTCCCCAATTAAGATCTACAAGACCACTGCGACTAAATAGTCAGAGAGCTCCTATTTGAGGCTCTCCACCCAAGCAATGCTGCGGATCAAAGCAACCTGCACCACGTATATACTTGCAACTGATAAGAATGCAACGCAAAGGGGAACACTTCACACAGCGAACCTTTGTTGCGCAGGTAAGAGTGCTCTCGTCGAAGAAACGGTCACGAGGGCAGAAGTGGTAACTGGAACGGCCGTCGAGACAACCCAAGAATCGCGAAGAGCAGCCCAAAGCGAAGAAACCATTGCGAAGACGCTGACACGGTCTCTTCATACGCAATATAGGCGTCTGAGGAGGGGGCGCGGGGAGAACGAATGACTCTTCTTTTGCCGGAGGCACCCCACCACATGCACGCACGTAGCGCTGAAATTACTGTGGTAAACGCCACTCTCAACGTTGTCAGAGACGGTTTCGAAAACTTATCTCGCGGCCTGCCCAGAAAACCAGATCCCACTACTTCTTCGAATTTTACATCGTCACCTCCCCCTGTCGGCTCAATTTGGGACTGACCGAGACTCAATCAGAAATTCTCTGCCGTCTCTGCTTCGACATCTACTATGCACCGCCCAAACGCGAGAAGCTGACTGACCTGAGGGCGACACTGATGAAACTCAATGTCGAACATCATTGGCTTTATACACCTGTTGAAGATCGGCTTTCCAGAGATGCAGATGAAGTAGGAAGGAGAACACCCAGTGCTATAAGCACCATCTGTGCGCCCAGAGCAGACTGAAATCAAGCAAACGAGTAGATTGAAACACGTTACATCCGTTAGCGGCAACACTGAAGTAATAATCCTGGCCGGATTTTGTAACAACATTGGAAGAAAACATCCATTCGGGCTGCAGAGGACATCCCGGTGATAGTGTCTAAAACAACATGTGGTACCACCCCTCTAACTCAGTCGGATATGAAAATGAATTTTCAAAATCCCACCATCACCTCCCCATCACTCTACTTGGTCACTGCATCTGCCAGCAACCATCGTAGCGCAAGAAATCGGCTTACCAGACGTCGAGACAGATTCAGTGATTGTAGTCGAGGTGATCGCCGTTTGTGCCACTTGCTCTCCGTATCCGGTGCATTCCTTTACATATGACTGCAAACCCAAAGAATTGCGGCGGCCCTTAGATACTTGAGGTACTGAGCAATGGAAATAGCACCCCGAAAACGAGCTTAAGAAGAACACTGACAAATCGCCACATTTGAATAAACCTATTGCACTCATACAGCTGCTCAGCACCACAGGAGATCGGTGATTCGATCCTCGCCTTCTAAAGAGCGACTAAAATCACCTGGGTTCATTCTCCTTGCACCATCCTTCTTAACCCCACAATGTATCGAGAACACAAATATTGGTTAGAGACGACTGTCCGCTGTCATGCCCACAAAACTAACACTTACTTTTTGCACGCACTGATTGGTGACGACGTCAAAGCGGAATTGAGTGGCACACCGACGAAGGTAAGCATTGCCGCGAACACAGGCGGCATATAACGGCGAACATCCGAACGAGTAGTAGCCGTCCGGTCTGCTAGTACAACAAAACGCTGCAACAATACATGCATCCGGCGCACGACTACGACAGTTCATTTTAGAACGATTTCAAGAAGACCGAACCCAGAAAAACGAACTACGAAGCGCGGAAAAACGAGCCCATCGGATTCCTTCCCGCAAAAGTGCACAAACCTATATACACGCTCATATTCTCAACTGCCTTCTGAAATACCATGTAACAAACCTGGCGACACGTGAAAGCTTCTGTTTTTACCTGGCCTGCGATGAGGTATACAAGGTTGCGATGGCGTCGTCGGGTACTCTGGTTGAATGGGCGATGGCGTCGTCGGGTACTCTGGTTGAACGGGCAATGGCGTCGTCGGGTACTCTGGTTGGACGGGCAAAGTGACCGGAGGTGGTGGTTGCGCAGGCGGGACGCTGCCGCAGACCGGAACATAGCGCTGTATATCAACATCGTTAGCAACGTCAACTTCCGAAAAAGACGTTCGCTATGCAATCCGTGTCCTGCGGTCTGATTTTATGGCCGCAAGACCAAAGTATTACAACAAATAAAAAAGCTGGCAATAAATAATAACTTCAGTTCATGGGAGGTAACATGCTACTTCATAAGATCGCAGGGACGATCTTGAATGCAATGAAATTTGCTTAAAGCCGATGATTCCAAGATGCGTCACAACTTCCCAAATTCAAGACGTGGGGACATAAATAGCACATGACAAAAGTCACCTTAGCCATACACGTCCTTGAAACCGTATCAAGGACTTCGCCTCCAGGACATTCCATGACGTAAGTTCTCCTTCTAGAACACAGAACATGAGTGGAAACGCATCCGATGTTATACAGTCCATCTACTCGATTGCCGCAGAAGTCGACCTCCTCTGCAAATGGAAACGTCAACGTTCATAGCGGGATGAGCTCGGTCGACCCGACTGCACGAAGCTGATTACTAAAGCTTTATGCTGAAGGAATAAGCTTTTACCAACTACGTAACAGAAGAGAAGCATACAGAAGCATCTCTTTCTAAAAAGTGGGAGGCATTGGCACAAGCACCACCGGCTCGGTACCACCAGTGTGAAGAGAAAAAGTCCCTCACTTTACCTGCAGAGATCAACTGAAACCAGGCTATCAAAAACCACTTACCACCTGGTTCCGGCGGAGACGTCGGAGGCACAACAGGAGGCTTTGGGTAACGGACACCTCGGCATGAAGAAGCTTCCCACCTGGAAAAGTGAACTTCATGTGGTTGTAAGTCCTTCCATCGAGCAGCTGAGCCCAACAAAACGGCATGTCGCGTCATCTTTACCGCCCGAGGTGCACATATCTCCCCCCTTCCCTTTCTAAATCCAGACAACGGTACCAAAGGAGCGGCAAGTGAAGACAAGACAGCTGCGAGAAGAAAGGTTAGGAACGACCTTTGCTTACAACACCTCTCCCCCGCACCTCCTTTACAATCGCCTTCAGGGAGCCGAACATTGTCGAGACGAAGCCCGATGCGCGCATCAACAGACATCCGAAAAACTCACCTAGGCAAGCACATGCTGCTTGGAACATCGAAGTAGAGGTTGCGGCGGCAGCGCATCATAAAGGACGTGTGCGCCGAGCAGGACACAAAGTGCGGAACGCATCCGAGCGCGTAATCTCCATCCGGTCTGCTTCTACAGAATCCCACATGGTCAGCCTTGGCCCAGATGGCTGAAATGGATGTTTCAAGAATAACCCGTTGTTCACGCACCACCACCACCAATCCTTCACCTAGCAGGTTGCCAATAACCCCAGACATGCCTAAACGAGAAACAGAGCCCTAAAAACGAAGCTTCTGAACACTGAGTGGCGAATCACTAAGACTACTCTACAATTGAGCACGACTGCTGAGACACTCCGAACGCATAGTGTAACTGCCCGGCACCCTGAAGCGCTTCCAGGACGCCCTACAGCGTGCTGCATGTGTCACTCGCACCCGAGTAGAATCACATCCTCCAACCTAGCAAGTGTTCCCGTGGAAGCAACAGTCATGCAAACAAAATCTACTACAACGTCAGCACAGCACAACGCTACCCACCGAGCGCGAGCAGCACCACGGCAGACAAGTCGAAGCGCCACTCCATGACGTCGGAAACTTGGACCTTCTCCTCGACTCCCTAGCAGCAGACCCCTTATCAAGCAGCTACGAATGAAAGCCAGGTCCTGGCGTCGCCTTTATATAGCGTTTTTTTGAACGAGGATGTTGCTTCAGGCGTTATGCACCAACTGCGTTCCCGCTTACATCACGTTGACCTCACTTTGCTCTCACTCCGCGCAGAACTTATCCTCATTGGTCTACGAAGTTGAAGAGTGCGTGCCTTGATTGATCAAATGTCTGTGTTGAGATCGTGGCCCAGGACAGTGTGCCGATGTACAATATACACAAAACACTTAACAGACCGATCGTTCATTGGTTATTAGTAGCCGGTCGATCTGCTGCATATTCGTGGTTTGCAGTTTGCGAGGGTGCCACACCGAGTTTTGATAGATGCGAAAAAAAGCGTCACACGTCGATTGAAACCATCTCGTTAGAAGCCTCGTAGAGCAACGGGTGGCCTGACTTGCTTGTTCATCCAAGACGAATTAGTGATCGTCATTTTTAGCAGTTTGAACTATATATTACCATAGTATATATTACGATTAAGTGAAAAGTCATGATCAAATTATCTGAAGCAAAGAAGGATATTCTATTTGAAAGGATAGCTGAAATGGTGAATGAGGGTAACTTATGGTGTTAAATTCGATACTCTTTGCAGAGGTCATTCCAAAGCGATTAAATGTAAGAGCAACTGTCATGAACGCCATTACAGTTTGAGCTGCATACTGAAGTTTACGAGTTAATTCCATGTGAAATTCTCACGGATTATTTCACTTTCACAAGACCTTCATTAAAACTCAAGTGGGTGCCTGGAAATGCACTACCACGAAAGAATCGTGTAGACAATAATGAAGTATGCCTCATATTATCGAAAATTTCCAAATTATAAAATATTTCTATGTTGGTTAGTGGATGGGGTCTTTCAAGGCAAAAAGAGGCATATGGATCCTATGATCTTACACCATGCCAGCGGATGGAATAGATGCATCCTCGGGTAGGGTCTAGTGATACCTAAAATTCTCAGCACTGTTTGCTTAAATTTGTTCGCCCGATTGAGCGCGTAATTTTCTGTTAGCATGTGAGTATATCTTAGAAAATGGATGCAACACCCAGCAATGTTTTTATAATTAAAGGGTTGTTATTCGCAAAGGAATCCTCATAGGAGGTGCTAATTATATGAAATTAGCCTTCATGTTTCAGGAAATAATTCAGCTCATTTCATCAAAAATCGCATCCGGCATCCCACTTTCTTCCAATAACCTCAGAAATTGAAACATTTTTTTCGCCTTTAGCCACGTAGAGGTAAAAGAGGTAATTTGCATGCGACCGGCACCAAAAGTTGCTTCCAGCAATGATTTACTCTCAAAATACGGAAAATAAATATGAGCAATTTTCTGAAGAGGTCACATGTGGCATACACTAACATCTTGCAAATTACCTCAAAATACGGAAAATAAATATGAGCAATTTTCTGAAGAGGTCACATGTGGCATACACTAACATCTCCACCTCTTCTTTACAGCCATCAGGTGATGGATGAAGGGCGCTGTAGACGTTTGAGGGATTCTTTTGCTGCATTAGGAGAAATTCGGAAGAATGTAGGCAGAAAAATATTCCACTTCGTGCTTAAAAAATGAATGAAAAATTTCGGGAAAATTTGAAATATGAAGTTAGTGCGCATTCTTTTATTCATATAGACCGGAAAGTAGAACTGTGCAGAAAAAAAAAGGAATTCCACGATCTGATGCATAAATTTGCCCGGAATCATCTGATGTCCGCTCCAACATTAGAATTCATGTGAATTTTCTATTGACTACTGGCAATCCACATTCGCTCGTTCGCAAAAAGACTGCACACAGATATCAGATACTCCACATTAGTGCCTTTCAACTACCACTGGATCATAAAACATATGCGGAACGCGGGATGGAGGGAATAGGCATTCACCTGTATGCCTACTGAAGGTAGCAGAAATTGTCTCCTGGAGGTAAAAACTCAAATAAAATAAAACAATTATGCAGTGAAGCGTACATTATTATTGCAATAAATGATGTATGTGGCATGTGTATAGATTTGCTTTGAGGCTATTTACACGTAATATGTTTACGGCTTTTATGCAATTCCTTCCGTTCCTTTATGAATTAAGGTTCTGAAGAAGATTACACCATCATAGTGGATGTGCTCACGTTTTTCAGCCGATTTTTGCCTTTTTTTTATTAAAGTGAAAGCGTAACAAGTCGGGAGTGGTGGTGCCTAGCAATGGCGCATAGTGCACTCGAATCAGCTGATGCGTGCCTGTCGCGTACCACATGACGCGCACGGGCATCACATCCTCCTCGCGTCGCAACGCACGCATACATCTCGTGTCTCGACTCGGTTCTCCTCTATTCGGCGATGCTGCGATATTCCTCTAGTGTTTTGCCCTTGCTCTACTTGCATGTCCTTTTCCGGTCATCTTCCAACTCCTGTTTTTCTTGCATCAGTAAGGGCATAAAAGTCCTTCAGATGATCAATTTGCTCATAGGTTAAGTCTAAATCATTATGCTGAGGGCTTTGATCACTGTTCTCTGTGAACTGCTATCTACAGGCACAGTTCGGAGAGGATAGGGGAATTGAAGGGAGAGGGGAAGGGTGGGTAAGGAGGAACGGAAAGGACTGTTGGCTTCCTGACAAAAGCTCAGGAACCTGAGCTCGAACAGTGGCAGGCAAATCCCAGCATTTATATATTTTGTTTTCTTCATCGTATTACCAATTTCCTTGTGAAATGATTTCAGATCACTTAATTTTTTTTCAGTGGAAATTAAAGCGTAGCAAATTAGCATACGTCATGACTGAAGGGTGTATATTTTCTTCGTGCAAAAATATATTTCTTATTCATTTGTAAAAGTTCATCGACCAGGTGTGTTTTCTGACTTGCGTTTTGATCTGTGAGGAAGATTTGTTCGAGTGCCCCCAGAAGCTCCCGGCTCGAATGCTAGAGTCGCTGCATACGCTTGTTGAGAGAAGACCGTGAAAGAACGCTGTTTTGATGCCGTTAAAGATAGACAGCTGCGAAATGTTTTCTGATCTCTTGAGTATTATGCTCAGAGATGTATCAAATTGCTGGTATTTTTTTGTGTGCTGAATCAACGATACTTCTAAGCAATGATTTTCTAAGCAAAAATGACTTTATTTGCATGGCACTTGCCAAAAAATCTTACTTCTTCCTAAACCTTCGGTGAATCATTAATGATGTCGTTCACCAATATCGCGCCAAAAAATTACGCAAACGGCAACGAACCTTCGATGAGTGACGAACAGGTGAATATCGACGATGATACCAGAGGGACGCATGGCTTAAAATAGGTCCTAGTGTTCAATTTCGTTCCAAATTTCGACACCTTCCCCCCCCCCCCCCCCCATTAAAGATTTGCGTTCAAAAGCAACCAGGGCTTATAGGTTGAACGATACTGCATGCGTGTTGCTCTATACGACAAATATTTGCGATAGTAAAGTTATATAAATCGACGTATAATGATTGTTGTTTCGCACATTAAAGGGTCACTTCGCAAGAATATTCATAATGTAACGTTGTTTCATTATGGATATTTATTACGAATAAAATATTCATTTCTTAATAAATATTATTTATGTTTTGAATAAATTTGTGATATATTGAAATATACAACTTTATTACTTTGCAGTATAATGTTTTTTAGTAAAATAAAAGTAACCACTCGTGTAAAAAGATCACAATGCATTTTTCTATATGAATGTTATTCTTCATTAAAAAATGAATTCAATTTTAAAAACAAGTTACCTACTATATATATATATATATATATATATATATATATATATATATATATATATATATATATATATATATATATATATATATATATATATATATATATATATATATGCACGTGCAGTTGATTATTAATTTCATGTGATATATTTATGAGATGCTCTTTTTTCTGCTTTTATGAATTGCAGAAATTTACTGCTATTTATGATTTTATGAGGTAGCAAAATATAAAAATATGTTGTAAAAGAGAAATAGAATGGAATGTTTTTTTAAAGCAAGTAAAACAATGGCACACCAATATACGCATAAAAATATGGCCCAGGATATGGTGTTGTAATATTCCCCCTTGCCGAATAGGGCTACCTCTAGCTCAGAGATACTAGCGATGTGGTTCTGATTGCTGTTCGGATTGGATTGAAGCGATCGAACCGTACGAGTTTCATGTGAATTTCGTTTCTCTTCGTGTACCTTTTTATTCGAAACCAACGAAAATCGGCTATGCATTAAAAGGCACCTGTATCAAAGTGTCCAGTAGCATAGTGTTCCAACCGAATGGTGCATGCAAAAAGTTCGCTTGGTCTAATGTGCTCAGTGGTTGTGCAAATGATTTGCATACATGAAATATTATCACCAAGTCTAGCCTTCTCATCCCCCCCCCCCCCCCCATCTTTTTTCCTCTAAGTTAGATACAGAAGGTGCCAAAATTTGCATATTGAAGTTTGCACTCGCAGTTATCTCGAGTATTCCTTTCATTTAACGGTTGCTGCAACCATAATTTGAGCATGAAAGAACGTAAGTTATTCTTTACTGATAAGCAAGAAGGGCCTTTCCGTGTAAAAATTCTGCTCATTGTTTTGATTTGAGTGACGTGATGCCACAAAAGATCGCTTGAAATCTTGCTGCATGTCTGCACTATCAGAAGTGAATAGGCCGGTTCGCATTAGGTTGTCAGTCTGCGAGCGGTCGCTGCAACGCATCTCTGATAACGTCGGCTATAAAGTCGCGCTTAAATTCAAATGTCTGCAAAATGAAGCGTCATCGACTTTGTTATTGCTAACGGATGGCACGCTTCTAGGCGGTGACTTTTTCGCTCTTATTTTGACGATATGTTCGCTTGTACAGATAGATTTGGGCAAATTGAACTGTTCATTTCCCTGTTTTTCTAGGACTGCCATTTAGTGTTTAAGCAGGTCGCCGTAGTTTGAGTTGGTTGTAAACTACTACCACATTTCCACTTATATGCAGCCACCTCTTGCCGTGCTCCATCGCCGAACATAAATAAACTTCAGCTTCGAATTGCTGTGTGCTCTGAGTCTGCGCAGCGAATAGAAGGTATAGAACATGTTGACAGTGGGAGGGTGAAGACTTATCTGAATGCTCGCTTCTCACTATTTTTAAGAGAATATACGCTCCCTTCCCATCCGTCTTCAGTGTTGATCGGTTTTGAAATCTGAGATCGGCATGAGCCCTGTTTGCTCATATAATAAAAGTCTTTTTCCAATCTGCCTGCTTGACAGGCCTGGGAATTAAAACGGGAAAGGGCGGTATATTCCATGGCTCCGTCAAGTTTATTCTTATTCCATATCCATTGATTCTCCGTATTATAGGCAGGTGATATACTGCATCGGCTCATACAACTGTCTTCATCGTCGATGATTATTACCTGAGCAAATATTAACGGTTACTCTTGCTACCGCTAACACAGCAAAAGGATCCCGAATCCATTTTGTGTTTCATCTATCAAAGAAGATATATGTAATGCACGTTTAATTGGACTTTATTTTGCGTCTGCTGTTTCGGAATTCATCCTTTTCTTCCTCCAATAATTTGTTATTGACAGTGCTCAGGTTCTGAAAAGTTGAAAACATGAGTGTTACAGCATTTAAATCCATCTTACATAGCAATGGACGGAGCTCATAGAGTTGGTCGTGATAATACGCATCATCTGGAACCAACTGCTGCACTCAAAACTGCAATCGGCAGATATCACAGACAGGTTCGGATTTACAATATATTTTTTGGAATTCGTTCCTTAATTATTTTTTATGTGTGTTTCGTTAATTTATATGCATTTTATTCACAGCTTTCATTCGTTTATTTTTATATTCGTACCTACAACGTGCCCACACTTCACGTGGGTTTTTAGTGAAATGTCCATCACTTTGACCATAATTATGAAGTTGTTCGTTACGAATTTCTCCATAAATAGGCTTTTCTCGTTTTGCCTTCACTTGTCCCTCATTACATCTGCTGCAGCGTTATTACACCCACTGCCATGGCTATTTAATAATTAATGCTTAAATAAATTGTCAGCTGATGGAGGGATGTGGACGGGTGTGTTGTGCAAACGAGAACTGTGCATCGTCGGGCAAACTTCCCAAACTGACCAGCAATGAGGCGGCCGCTCGAGCGATCACTTGCCTCCGAGATAAAGCACCTCTGTGCGACCCACTGCCAGGTACTTTTATCTCGTGATGTATTTCTTTTTATGAGTACATCCAGAAGGTTTCGTGCGCCTTTATTCATCGGAAGTGAAAGAAGAACGCCATCATTGCACTGAAGTGAACAGGGATGACCGGGATATCGAAATTTTCCATGGAACTGGCAACTTTGTTACCAGTCCCACTCGGTTTTCCGCTTTGGTCACCCAGTCTTCGTTCAAAAGTGCAATTCTTTTTAAGATTCAAGATTCGCGCTTCGAAAAACATTTTATTGGAAGATCAGACGTGTACAGGCGTATGCTTATGTGCGCTTGTGTGATTGTTTGTTTTGATAAACTAAGCTAAACTTGACCTTAGATCCTCTACCTTGTTATGTGTGACGAAAGAGTCTTTATTCGTAGAAAAATAAAGGCTGCAGTGAAGCAGTGGAGTACAGAATGCCCATAATCAGAAAACTATTCGAGAATGTAACATTTCAAAACACAGCACAACACATTATGCATCAGTCGCGTAAAACCTGGCACTCCCCTGACGAATTTTCAGTAAACCATTTCTAGAGTGGTGCGCAATTTTAAACGTTCTAGACGATTTCAGCAAATCAACGTTTGCTACACCAAACTTGTTTAATACTTGTAATCTGAGATGTATGTGACCCGAGTATGAGATTCGATGTCGACCGATGTTATCGGAAACGCTATGCTTTGGTCGAACCATGGTACCCTCCAGTAGCAGCCAAAAAAATATCCAACGAGGAAATTTTTGAATGGTCTTATGAACTGAGATTATGCCGGGATAAATTCTGGCTGTCCATTTTTAGCTTTACATGGCCTTGGCTAATAAAAACCTTTTTTAGTGCTTCAGAAGAATTTCCAGAAAAACTTTGCGCGGTGGAAAGAGCCAGGTTCTTTCCTTCCCAGTAATAGTGCAATTTCATCTCTTTCCGAATTTCCGAAGTTTTTCCTCTATGCCTTCTCCCATTACTCCCCTACTAGGCTAATCCATCCAGCACATTTTCCCTCCTCGAAAGTCTCTTGGCTACACTAATGGGCGCTGTGTTAATGACCATTTTATTGACGATTGGAATTTTATTTTATTTAGTGCCTGAACAAATTGAAAGTTTGAATGAGGAGCGTGCAAAACAACTGCTAAAGGAGTGTCGTGACAGTGGCGATTGGATACCAATGCGACGCTATTTGGAGCACGCACTTAGCACACGCGATGTTCTTCTGCGCTCATTCGTCACTCCACTTTTTGCCGACAAAATAGCCAAGGTGCTAATTTTTATACATATTGGAGCCTTTCAATTGATACCTTTTAATTTCTGTTAGTCTCGAAGAATTAAGATGTGCTCATATATGCGGGATTAGGAATGGTCTCATATCCCCTCCCCTTGCTCTAAGCATAACGTAGGCTTATCTAATGTGTAAGACTATCCCGCCATGCTGCGCTTCCGATTGCAGTTGTTTAAATCGCAGAGCTTTGTGTATCTCAAGGCAGAAAATGATCTTTTTAGGGGGAATTCACACCGGATCCTCTTCCTATAAAGGATTTCGAGATTTACTAGTAGAGTAAGCTATTCCTAAAGTTTGTTCAGTCATAATGTCGATGTTTGGTGCATATTGTTGTACTCATACAAATGGTCATAAACCAAAATGTTGTGTCTTTTTAGACTATGGAACAAACAACAGACATGAATACACCGCAGTTCACGTGTACAGATATGCAACCAGGTGCGCCGCGCAAGCGTCGTGCACACGAATCTCAGACACAACAAGTACAGCATGTGGAGGCGAACACTGAACACAACAACGGGACGATTCCAGCTCGAGGTATTCGCATTTGTTTTTGATTTCCTTTAATTTACATAAAACGCTTATATTTTTTATTTTTTCTTGAAGTAGATACTGTTTGTAAACCGGCAGTTGGCATCCTAACCAAAGTCACAGTCGTGTACAGCATAGAATGTTCCACGTTTTTTTGCACGAACTTTATGTATCAGTCGGCGTACAGCCGCTTACTGTTTTGCCAATCGTACAGCTTCCCACATTGCTGTCAGAATGAATCACCCATCTTCTGTGTGTCCAGCAAGTATACTTTTGTTTGCTTAACGCTTCCTGTATTTTTTTAGTACTGTTTCCTGTTCAGAGGTTCAACAAGGGCATCAAGGTGAAAGTGATGCGTTCGGTGTCGGAAGAGAGACAGATATGCGCCGAGGAGGAACTTCGGGAAGACGTATCAGTGCGCAGCCAACTGTAGCGGCACAGTCGGGGAGCTCCATTGAGGCGGCAGTATCTTCTCATTTGCTAAGCACTGCGAGATCCACGAGCCTTACACGGTAAATCGTTTACTGTTCCGGTGTTTCTTTCATTCGACTGAATGTTTTTTGATTTTTTAAGCCCGGGCTTTAAAGTCTGATTTCGGAAGAATTTGAAATTTTACAAAAGAAGAAGCATTGCTGATAAGAAAGAGTCACAAAAACTGTTTGGCTTTTTTGTATATTGCTTTGATTTCGACGTTTCGATTTTTGCATATTATATATTCAGATGTCACCAGTATTGATGGTTATTGATTAATTTCCATATTTGGGCTGATATAAATGCCATTATGGCTTGAATTTTGTGATAGGTGGTCGGCGGATAATAGAAAAACTCATCTTCGTGCTATTTTAACTTACCTGCCTAATGAATTTAGTAGTTGTTTATCGAGATTGGTTGTGCATAGACTGTGGGTGATTTCAGGTCAGCATCAGATTTGGGGACATCTCATACAACAGCATCGACACAACGTAGTGAACACTGTAGTGACTGTGGATGGAGAAACGTGCTTGTGGAGGATAAGGACGCTCAAACTGAAAATATGGATATGTCAGATAAAGAGGCAGGTGATATTGTTCCACGAAGATAGTACCTCACGAGAGAATAAACTTGCATAGATATGGTATTTTAGGTGATGTTCAAAGATTGCTTTATCATAATGACGAGTAAGAAATGGAATGTGTTAGGTGATGGGATTTCCAAGTTATTCTGAGTTTCTAAATAAGTGTGTCATATGCAATGCCTTCGCTGTATTTCTGCAAATAGACGTCAAATGGCGATCGTCAGTCAAGTCTGTTGCAGTGTTTATAAGTATTTTGCTGCATGTGGTAGATATTTTTGTTTTTCAGGCAGGTACAAAGAAGATTGGTGCGAAATCGACGGTTTGTGAAGAGGATATTTCTGTCCTTGCCGAGTTGAGAAGCGGGAAGTCAGTCGAACTTCTTTTGAGGAGACTTTCTTAGTTTTTTAATTGTGGCTAATAGGAAGTGCGTTTGCTTCACGATTACTTACCGCTTTCTTTTGTAATTTTTTACAACCATAAATACTGTTATCGATTCTTATAAATATAATGCTCTGACAGTTAGAAGTTTTCTGTGGAAGATGAGAAATGTTTTCCCAATTCTCCTAATCGGCTAAATATTTATTGAAGATCGCCCACAGATATGGATGCAGCAAAACGTTGCTTCGATCTTCTCTTCCGTGACAGCAGTGACCACGAGAATTATTTACAAGTGGCGATGGGTGCTGTTGCACAACTCTGCAATGTTATCGACTTTCAGGTTGGTTGCTCTTTGAAAATAAGAAATAGATCATATTTGAGTATTAATAATAGTAGTTAAATGTTTTTTTGAATTGCGATCTAAGTTGGCCGATGTAAACGAATTGGCGGAATCTGTTTGAATGCCTTTGTCTCTCTCCTGTTTTTCTTTTATTAAACGAATTGGCGGAATCTGTTTGAATGCCGTTGTCTCTCTCCTGTTTTTCTTTTATACTCTTCGATGTGAAACGAAAGCATTTAGATTACTTGAAGCTGCTTTCAGTTTCTTTTTCTTTAGAAGAAGCAGCGAACTTAAGAATTTAGTGATTATTTGCCATTCTAGGTTATATCGCATGTTTTGAAGTGTGGTGGTACACAAGAAACAGTTCTTTTCGGTGATTGTGAAATGAGCTTAATTTGAGCAAAGCGTTTCGACTTTGTTTTGACAATAAATAAATCCCATTCAGAATCAGTTCATTAAAATGAAGATATCACTCTTTTAATTACCAATGTTGTTCGAGGGCCTCTGATCGAAGCGATGAGGGTTAGTTTCTTCTGAGCGGCTTTATTACCTTAAACAGTGGCGATTCATTCATTCTTCATTTTCAAACCACGCTTGATCTGTCTTTTACATTTATATTTTAATGGCAATATAAAAGCGCATACGCCAGAGATGGGGGCACTTGCAGATGTATACTGCCACTTCCTTTCTTTGATTTCATTGCCAGCGTTTTTGCGGTGTTTGCTCTTTATCTAATCAAATTTTCAGCTGCAATACGAGCGTGCATGGGAGCACAATCCAGGTGGCGTGGTACATCTGGTGAATCTGCTATTCCAATTGCCTTTCGTACAGTGGTTCGAATTCATCGACGTTGGTTTCACGCCGCTTTGTAAGATGTGTACCAATCTTGGTAAGGAAGGCCAGATGGCTGTCGCCTCAGTATGGGCTGAACTGGAACCTAAATGGTTGCAGGATCGTGTCGGAATGATACAGCAGGTAATCGTTAACTAATTCTTTGCTTGCTAATGCTGGTTTCCCGTTCCACTATTGTTAAGTAATTCGGTGTCTCAAACACTTAGTTCTACGTATAATCTGCGTTTGATTTTCCACTGTGTGAATCATGAAAGTGTTTTCAAAAAGCAGATTGTATTTATCCGCCGTTCCCTGATCCCCTCTTTCCTAGCACGTAAGGTAATCAAACCTTCTGGTTGATACTTCATATTTAGATAGGTTATTTGCATTTTGCAATCAAATTGACCATAAGTTTGCCTACTGTGAGACTGTGAGAGTTCAATTGTTTTATGACACTAGTGATGTAAAGGGCTTGTGTTATTAGCTATGTTTGATTCCGTTTACATCAGGCGATGACGATACGCGTACTGACGGTAATAGACGCCGTTGGGAGTTTACCTCGATTTACCGACAGAATTGAACCTCTCCCGACAGCTGTTCAGACGCTCTCTATACTATACAAGGCAGTTCTGCTTAAAGCGAAACGAACCTCGAATAACGAGTTGCCACCAGGTGAAAACTTTTCTATAATATTTTGGAACTATGGCCTGTGCGATAATAGGACTAAACATCTCTTCAAACGAGAGAGGAGGGGTGTGTGGAAGAGAATGTTCATTGACTTCTTCTTTATCGTTATGAAATTATCTGTCGGTATGGGAAGTTTAAGTTTTGGTCGGAAAAAGAAACTGTTCGAAGCAATTCTTCACATACTTATTCTTAATTCATGGAATCTACATTCCACTATACACATCCGTTAAATAGAAATATTATTGTCTTATTTCGTAGTTCTAGAGTTGCTTCATTCTCATCGACGCAAACGAGCAACGTTTTCACCGGATGCGATGGATACATCTGAATACTGCACCTATGGTTCGGGTCAGTCATTTAATTATTTATTGCTTCGACTGGTGATTTTATTTTATTCTAAGCATAGAAAATGCCTAATCTTATACGGAGATTTTCAGGGTTTAACTCCTTCAGAAATTCTTCTAAAGTTTTATCTTGGAAGCTTTGCGCGGTTCGAATACATTGAACGAAAAGAGTTTAGCAGACTTCTGAAAAACAAGCCGCTTTCTGGGTGCTATGATGTTGGTGCATCACTTCGCACTTTACTGAAGAGAAATGTGTAACTGCCGTCCTGCTCGAAATAGTGCATTCCTCTCAATTTGTTTCTTCTTAATCGAAGGGATGTTGGTGCATCACTTCGCACTCTAATCGAAAAAGTGGGAACATATCTATCCTAGGTATGAATTGGTTTTATAATCACTATTATAAGTTGAAATTATTGCTGAGGTGTTTTTTTTCAAACTACTTGATGCACTTCTTTTGATATATTGTTGTAAACTCTCTTAGAGTAGCCTATGACTAAATCTTTTAATTCGGCCTATTCTGTAGTTTCTTATTGCAGGAGCGACAACTGATGGGCAGCAGTGGCATCGCCCATCCCCATTCCTGGATGCTCTTCAAGCGCGTGGTGCGCATTTTCTTTCTTTTGTCATCATTGTATGTATGTTTCCGTGGACAATTTTCTGCGGAATGAAAAGAAAATGAGGGGAATAAATATTTTCAAATTTGATTGTGATTCAAACGTGTTTAGGCCATACTTGAGCTCGAACTTGAGGACATGTAACATTGAATGAGACCTGATGACTGAACTCCATTCTGAGCTAAAAATTTGTGGCGCTTATAGCCCTTCTGTTCTATTCAATTTTACTTTTTATTAGAGGAGCTTCTGTTCAAGAAAAATGGTGTATCGACAAAGTAGATAAAGAACAGGCCAGAAGATTGAATGTTTACATGTGTTTTATTTAAGAGGGGAGTTTGGGTGACGAAGAAGAGGAACGTCTAGCACAACTGGCAGAAATCGACGCGTGGGCGGTCACCAAAACGTGTTTCCCACTTACCGAATTTGTCAACGGTACTCTTAGCGAGAACTTTTCCGTCGAGGATGATTTCGTTGCTTATAAGGTATTATTATATTCGACTTTTAGTGATTAAGCAGCACTTTTTCACTGAGTAAGACAGTCGTTTGGCCAACCGACACTACTTAACGTTTTCTTCCAAATATGGATATTCGCTTCATTTTGGTATTTATTGTTTTGATAATCACCGTTTTTTCTATTTCAAATACCTTAGTAGCAGATGCGTTTGAAGGATAGTTCTACTCTGTCGAATTGTGGCAACGAGCCTCGTTTACCTTGTAAAAAAAACTTGTTATGTTCTAGGTTTAGGCAATCAGCCAGCTGCTTAGAAGTGGCCTTCTTACAAATGCAGCACTTAAGCATTACTAAGGTAGGAATAGGCAAATCATCTTTCATCATAGCTTTTATTACTCGTCGCCGAGCACGTTCTTCAATCATCCACTTATTGTAAAACATTTGGTGGAAGTTAGCGTGGAGTATTATGAATGTGGTCAATTAATTCAGTAATAGCTTTGTGCTATAAGCACTGCTTGTTTGCAGTCATTTCAAAATGGCCATGCGTTCTCCGTGATGCCCGAATATTCATTTGTGGTCTCGCTGGAGGCAAAGCAAAGATTTCTGATCATATGCAACCGTATTCGACAGAGATCCGAGAGGCGACACGCACTTGCAGACGCAATCGCATATGGAATGATGCTTGAACCCTACCTCAGATTGACCGTCAGACGTGACCATGTTGTTAGGGATGCTCTTGATGGAGTTAGTTGCTGCATTCTTTTTTATTGGCTTTTATTTCATTTACTGGCTTGGCTCACAGCATAGTACAACAAAGTGCAGTAACACCATTTTTTCTTTTATTTCAGAGGCGTGTTTATCAAAAGTTTTCAGATTTGTTTGTATTGCTAATGATTACTAGGATTTTTGTATGTAATCTCTGGAAAGGTTAAGCAAGGCTGAATGCCGAGAAATCGGACGAAATTCGAATTTTAAGAATGCGGAAATATCAGCTTTTATTCATATTTGTGTTGCAATAGTAAAAGCACCTTTTTTGCATATTTTTGTTAATAGTTGATCTTAGGATTTGTGGTGTATGTGTCACTTTCTGACAGCATTCAGCGAAATAGAGCAAAAAGTAGACTCGGAGACACGGTTTGGTGGAAAATGAGGAATATGCGAGAGAATAATGTTCACAGCAGCCATGGGGCTTGCTGCAAAGCGACCTCCGCCATAGAATATATCGGCGAAAACAGAAAGGAATTCGGCCCCTTCCTATTTATGGTTGATGATGCTTGTCCTGGTCAGCGACTTAGATGGATGTTGTATTATTAGGGCAATCGAAATTTTCAGCGACCATAGCGGGAAAATCAATCCAAAAAGATTGCTTAATTTGGAAGAGTGTTTGCAGTTGTCTCTTGTCTTTATTGCCTGTTGGATAAATAACCTAGGGATAAAAAATTTCAGCTTGCTGCGGTCGCTTTCGATAACGTCAGTAACTTCAGAAAGCAACTGCGTGTTTATTTTGACGGCGAGCAAGCAGTCGACGAGGGTGGCGTTTCCAAGGAGTTCTATCAACTTATTACGCAGCAGCTCTTCTGCCCTGATTATGGTAATTATTTCACACAACCATTCGAATTTGTTGTTACTGTGAAATCGATCTGACTGGAAATCATAGTTGAAGTCCTGAAATTAATCCATCGAACAATCATAAGTCGAATGGTTATTTGTTTGGGTCGTTTTTATTGAAAACTTAGCACAGAGCAATATCGCCCTAACTCTCATTCATTATGTCATTCGGAACAGTGGGCGCTGCATTCTATTATTATTTTATTAGTGCTTTAACAATCTTGTATAAGGTGCATAGCGCGGGAACTAGCTAGAGATAGGTGTGATTGGTTGCTTATAGTTGAAACGTTGAGGAGTACTTTTATTCTGTGCAGAAGCTCATCTATACATTCTTGTCGATAATTGCTTCATCTCGTCACTCGGTGACGTGACTCTGTTGCCGTGATCGCTGTCGCTTTTTCAGGTTTAATGTGCAGCACTTTCACTTTTATGTTAATAAAAATATTTGTTTTTTTTTCTCTTCATTCAACTTAAAATTATAGCTGTGTAAGTGGCACCAAGCATTTCGGTTGTTTGAACGATGTACAAAAGCGATTTATAGTAATTGTTTAGCTTTGGAATGATTGCATGGAGTTGTGTGTCTGTATTGTCGGGGCTTTCAATTTGGGAGCATAAAGCATTGAGTCTGAGATTTCATATTTCACTACAATAAAAGGAAGAAAATAAAAGCGAAACGCAACAGAGAGTTATTTTGATATGTATTTCAAAATATATCTCTGCCTAACATTCTTCCGTTCGCGACAAGAGTCTTTTTTGGGATCCATGACACTTATGTCATCGGTCGGCCGATTTTCCGTAATAAATTTATAAAAGCAACGACGCACGTTGTAGTGATCTAACCAAAGTGTGTTCCTCACTTAATTTTTGGAGTACGTTTCTCTTTTCAAAATCATTTGTAGCTGTCAGGTCTCTAAGAAGTGGAGACAGGAGGGGAGAGGGCCGCACGGGTTTCCTTCATCTACGAAAACTACAGGCAATTAAGGAATATGCAGAAGATAAGATTTGCACCATGTAACTCTGGTTCTAATCTTCAACGTTTTCTTCTATCTCCTCCCTTCCACCTCTGCTATCCCCATCCTTTAAAAAGTCACCGTTAAAAAGAAATTGCCACGGACCTGATTTGTGTTGCATGTGCCATCTTAATATTCATTTTGTTGAATGGTGACTGGTTTTCAGGTATGTTCATAGCGAATGAGAAGACGGGTCTGTATTGGTTTAATTCACAGTGTACTTTTTGTGACGATGAGTACGGGCTTATCGGATTGCTGTTCGGGTTAGCCATATACAATAATGTGTTGGTAGATGTACGCTTTCCAACAGCGTTGTACACGAAACTGCTTGCAAGACCTGCCGGTTTCGATGAACTTGCCGAGCTTGATCCTGTAAGTTTTTCTCGTTTGTAATAATTCGTCTACAACAAGCCCACAATCAGATGGAATAAGAATTTCTGTGCCTTATAAAACATCAAACCCAAGTAAGTTCGATTAACGGAATATCCTTGAAGTTGTTGGGTTTGGGAAAAGAACCTGATTTCTCGCTGTTGCATCTTTGTTACTATCTCATAACTGGTCTGGTTTTATGGAAATACTTGAAATTTTTGTCGTTTTGTATATGCGATTTTTTTGTGGGGTATGGGCAAGATGAAATTTTTGAGAAGGAGAGAATACTGAGATAAATTTTTGCTAATGTTTTTCCACCAAGATTGATGTGCATGAAAAAAAAGCTTAATCTACATTATTACAGGATCTGTACAACGGTTTAAAAGAGTTACTTGCTTGTGAAGATGATGTCGAAAATATTTACTGCTATACTTTCGAGATCTCCTACAAGGATGCATACGGCAATGTTCATAACGAAGAGCTCATTCCAGGCGGAAAGAACATCGCAGTAAACAACGAAAACAAAAAGGTTCTCGTATTTCATTCTTGTCTTGCATTTCCTCCAATTAATATAGATTCGAATTCGTTAGGTCGACTGAAGTAGATTTTATATGTGCTTGCGGACTATTTAAGTAGTTAATTGGCGTTGATTCCGCGAGTTGATTACTTGTAGATTACGTCATGTTACAAATGCCCTGTGTATTTTTGCTAAGCCGAGGTGGTAAATCAGATGTACCGCACAGTTTCGTTCTCATCCGTCATAATTTATGAGGACGATCACTTTCCTTCTAAGGTAGCCAATGAGTGTGGTTGACGGCTGGTTGTAGATAGATTTTCTGCTTTCGAGGATATGACTTCGCCTTGATGCTAGCGCGCTTTACATTCAGCAGATTTTTCTGAAGCTTTCATTGTTCGTCTGCGGTTTATTACTTGCAAACTTGAAGGAATTCGTCGCCGCATATGCCGACTTTCTCTTGAACGGTCTCGTGAGGCGGCAGTTCGATGCATTCAGTGCTGGTTTCTGCAGAGTTGCTGGTCGAGGACTGCTTAGACGTCTGTGTCTACCTCAGGAAGTTGAAGAACTTGTATGCGGTGTACTGGTAAGATGCATTGTTTCAGCTGCGTTTTTATATATTGGAAGGCTCTCATGATAAGACATTTTGACTGTTGGGAAGGTATATCGTTTCTGCTAAAAATGTTATTGGAATATAAGAATGAGAGTTTGAAGGTAAGTAAACAGTGCATTTTGCTTTGTTGCAGTTCCTTGTGTGTAGAGGCCATTTATATTATGCACTGCTGAGGAGGAGTTCTTTTGCTGACATTCGTATTCTTGGTGTTTTTTGTTGAAGCGACGAACGTTTACGTTTTCTTCCTTCCCATCATTTCGATCTCTATTGCGGATTTTGCTGCTGGTTTTTAGTATGAATGGCAAATTGCCTTAAGGTAAACAGTTTCGGATATATAATCTCTTTACTTAAATGCTTCCTGGTCACCTAAATGGAGACAGTTCTTTTGGCTTATAAAACACTTTCGTTTGAGAAACTTTGTGAAGTGGAATATCCAAAACGTATGTTCACAGTCTATTTCAGGACTTAAATTTCGACATTTTGGCGCAGTCAACGAGATATCAGAATGGATTCACAGAAACAAGTCAAACAATTAAGGCATCTTCTTTTTGCCTTTAATTTCGATTTGCACTTCGTCAGCTGCGAGTCCTTTCGTATTGCTTTTCCCTTTTGCGTTTTTTGGCAGTAAAATATGTTGACATTGTTTGTAATGGTTCACTTTGGTGGTTGTCATTTCCTATATGCACTCACTCTACGTATAAGGGGGAAGGAAATTAAACTAGTAAAATGCGACTTTTTTCGAGGTTTACCCAGCTTCATCCAGTTTGCTGACTTTCAACAGATCAAAATCAACGATTTTGCCTGTTTCGTTATTGAAGAATGTTGGGAGTTTTGACCTCGTAATAAACCGTGCTTATCGTTTGATCACGAAATTTAGACTTTAGCATTTCTTGTGCTGAAATTCTCTCTTGCATTTTGTTAATCACGGTATGTAAAGTGGAATGTAGCTGGGTTTTAATTTGGGACACACGTTTTTCCAGCTTGGAAGTGTATTAGTTTATGCTGGTCACTTCTTTGAACAATGATTTCGATTTCAATTCATCGAGAGTGTTTTCTTACAGGATTTCTGGACTGTGGCAAAAGCAATGACAAATGATGAGAAGAAAATGCTACTTCAGTTCATTACTGGATCGGATAGGGCACCGGTAGGTGGTCTGGCCAAGTTAGAGATTGTCATTGCACGCAATGGTGACGACAAAATGAGGTTAGCGAATCGGTTTTCCTTTCATTGTTGCGAAAGAAACAATAGATTAGATGTGGTTATTGCATATCAAAAGAGGCATCAGGAGGAAAATTGATATTTTGAAGCTTTCTTTGGGTTTTAATCGATTGGAGCAACTCTGTGGATTATTTCTTCCGTTCTTCCTCCCTTCGTTCTCATTCTCCTCTTTCTAGAAGCATTGCCCGCAATGTCGTTATTATTTTTCCTCTACTAATAAATCAAGTCATTCACTAAAACGAACGAACAGTTCAGTGCTTTGATTAGAGAATTCGTCGTCGATATGCAATAATATTGGTTGCCGTAACGCTTCTAGCGTTTGATTGTTGCGCTTTTACGTCGATTGTATTTTGGGGTTAATCAGTGGCGGGAATCACCTTCGGCTTTTGTATTGTTCAGTGCTACTTAGAAGTTTGCATCTTCGGAGTATATAGTATGATATGCTGCAGATTGCCAACAGCACACACTTGCTACAACGTGATGCTTCTGCCCGATTATGCAAATCTTGAAGTAACCAGAGAGCGCGTGTTCAAGGCAATCAGCTATAGTCGTGGTTTTGGTTTGCAATAGTGTGCAGTTTATGCTTGTCAAGTGTCGCATAACTTATTTTTTGCTAATGCCTTCCTCATTATTTGTTGGGTTTTTTGAGGGAATGGGAAGGAGAGAGTTGTTTATGTTTGATATTCTGGGGGTAAAAAACTGAGGATGGGTGAAAGAGTGATAGAAAAAAGGTTGCACATTTTACTTGCACATGTTTTTTGAAACTATGAAGAAATACCGCTGGAACTTGAAACATTATAAAATCCGTCAGCTTTTTAAATCACCCGTGGAGGCTTCAGCCTTAATTAGATTGATTCAAGCATGGTTTGGAGGCTGTCGTTTCATGTAGGTTGAAGTCAGTTATATTAAATATGGAAATCAGTTATTTGAC
Source organism: Ascaris suum (assembly GCA_013433145.1). Classification (NCBI taxonomy): domain Eukaryota; kingdom Metazoa; phylum Nematoda; class Chromadorea; order Rhabditida; family Ascarididae; genus Ascaris; species Ascaris suum. The sequence continues at coordinate 10,035,669 of CM024170.1, read as the reverse complement.
ATGGTTTTCTGGTTCGATGTAGGGGGGTTTTGGATTGGTAACTGTTATTGGACTGAATTAGAACTAATAAAACCAGCTGTGTTTATTTTAGAACTCATTCTTGTATAATGTTTTCAGTTTTTTATTCCTCCTTATATTGTATCGCGTGGAATCGATCTCTTTGAAATTGGCATTTGGCAAATCGTTGTGAGGATTGAATTTCAAATATTCGTTGAAGGCAGGGGAGTCTGCAAGGTAAAGCATTGGAGTTTAGGGTCAACGGAATGTTGTGAACACAATTCTCCTTAGTTAAGAACAAAGAGGGATGTGAAGTGATTGGGTTTATATCGTTTTTTTTTTTTAATTTGCCAGATGTCTTAGTCTGAATTCTTAATAACGATGAGCAGCATTTGCGCTTCGATGCGAAAATCTGAATGTTTATTCTCAGTGACTTTGCTAAATTAGATCGAAGTGTTTCCTTTGATGAGCGTCGAATATCTCTTTATGCCTTTGTGCAGAAATGTTTCACTTTTCTAGATTTGATTGGATTCATTCCCATTTTAATATTATTGAAGGAAACACAGTAACTCTCTCAACCGGAATTTCATTACACATCATTACTTTCAATAGAGAACAAGCAATAAAGAAAATGCTCATCTTCGAATGTTGAGAATGTTTCTTTACAAGTTGGATACATTAGAGATGCATATTTGTCGTCTATGCGTCTAATTTTCTGTAAATTCCGATTACGACATACTCTTACAGTTTAACACGCTGATTATCTATTTCGCTGAGTATATCGCATAACGTCACATACAGAAATTGTTTTCTATATTTGTATGTCTTGTATTCATTTTGATTTATTCTATAATTCTATGCATTTTTTAAAAAATATGTTGTCAGAGAGGATTTATAGCTTTTAAGGGTGTTTTCGATTACCAAAATTTTTTGCCTAACTATCATCGCTGTCGTCGATATTTGAGGATAATTCTATTTATACTAAAACAGCTTTTGTGGATCAAAAGTGGAGCAGTTGTTGTGTTGCATTTTTCATTATATTCTCGCCACGACTATAATTTCGATAATTTGACATAGAATGCAACTGAACTGTTCCTCAACTGATTTGCTTGTGATTGTGCAATTGACTGTTATTTCTCCTCGTTTATTCGATTGATTCAACGTTTTAAGTCATCTTCATTTCATGTCATCTTTACTTATATTTTAATGGAATTTTCTTGTAATGATTTAAAAAGTTCGATGTTTTCAAAGAAGTCAAAATTTGACTGGAATTTGACTATTAAATGAATTTGACATTCACTTTGGCGATGTCTGTTAATGCATTGGGTGTATTCGAAGGAATGTTTGGAGAGCCTTAGGAAATGATTATATTGCACTCCACGTCGTCAACGATTTGATGGTTAAAGAACCGATTGTAGTATTATTGAAATTTGTACAGCATAGGTCTTATAGGAACTGTATAGTGGTGGTAGTTGCCATATTCGTATTGCATCCGCAAATGATTGCATAGAATAGTGTCGTAGTTGGGATGCAACAATTGCACTCGATAGACAATAGAAGCCATCGATTTATTCAATTGGGTTATTAACATAAGAAAGCGGCAGTGGGTTCATACACGTATAGGTTAAAGGATGCGACATTGGTACATTTTATCGCTTATTCTCTGAAATATTGCAGTAAATAATGTCAGTTGATAGAAAGGATAGGAGCGACTATTTTCCCCAATTTCTTTTCAGAAGGGGGAAAAACAGTACAAGTCTTTCTATCAGTTAAAATAATAGAGTAGAAGAAGGGGAAAAGTAATTGATAAGTTTTAAACAGATCCACATGAACAAGTCACAGGTATACAGCATTGACGGGTTGTACATAAAACAGTATTTTCTCCTGCCTGACAATTTAGATTGCAGGAATTCGGCAAAAAGTCACTTTCGCAATAAGTTGCGAAGCAGTGTCAGTGAATAGCTAGGTGATTACTAAAATTGCTACGGTTAATTTCAGGATGAGAGATCAAATTACGACAAATAAAGGTAAAACGTCGGTTATTTTGGATAGGAGTCGATATGAGTGAGAATTTGAATAGGCGTGGGGCTGAGGGATATTAGTGCAAAACTATGCAAATCAACAGCAAGTAAGTTCGGTTATTGCACGTTACTTCAAATGGAGGTTTAGACGTCGCAATTTGTCAGCGTATAAGTATTGGAAGGATCGTTTCGATCAGCGACTCATTCCCAACAAATTACGATCTCAGGCAGATTGCAATTATGCGGGTAGGGTCACTTGCAAAATACGCCATCAGTGCATTATGAATGAAGCAAATAGGGAGGTGTGCTAGAGGAGTGGACGCAATATGCGCTATTTGCATCGCGCTCACCTGATAAACCAGTTCCACTAATTAGCAGCTGAAGTAAAATAATGCGTCTCCATATTTGATGTGAATGAACCCTTCGCAAATCTTTCGCTAATATTTTTTTTTGATAAAGATAAAAATCCAACCGATGTAAATCTTTCGCACATTCGCATTTATGTAGCCCTACTTGAGCTCACGGATCAGTGTGAGATATGGTTTAGAGGGTCGGCTGTTGCAAACTGTACACGCAAAATGTCGTGTCTCTAACTTTAATGGTTCCTGAGTTGAAACGGACAAACGGACGTGCATAAGACATGCATATACATATAAATAAGACGCAGTCATTGTGCATTTTGTGAAGCGATTTTTGGAAAACGACTTTAAAGTATGAAAATGAGAATATAGAATAATAAAGAGAGGAATACAAAAAGATTTTGCGAATTCCAGAAATAACTCCGCGATTTTTTTATACGGAATCAAAGATTTGAATGGATGATAAATGGCCATAGCGTTGCCTATAACGATTTTTCTTGCATATTTTTTATAAGCTTAATAAATCGATGCAGCATTCCGCATCATATTAGGGAAATCTAACGAATAACGTACGTTGCCGTAAGCACCTAACAGAGGTCGCAAGTTCTCGCGCATAACGAACGCATCATCGACTTCAATGATGGTAGATGGCATCGCTCCTGTGTCCACCAGCACACCGTTATGCGATCTTCACAGCCCGCCCGCTCTTCCGCTAAATTTTCGTTCAGTTTAACTGAAGTAATTGTGGCTCAAATTCGATTCGCATTCCTCGTTGCTAGCCGTCTTTCATTGATGGAATAATGCTTGTACTAATGGCGTTCATAGTGAGAATCAGAAACAACTTATAGTACAGTAATAATTTGTAGTATAATGAGGAAAGCTCGTTCCAAGATTAAATTTGCAAATCAGGGGAACAACTTGAAACCTTTAATTGATCACCAAATTTGCGACTAACTGTCCTACCAGCTGTGCCATGATAACATCGCTCTATCGCTCTACACTGTTATTAGATTTCAATGCTATAATATGTTCCACAAACGTCCAAAAATGAATCTATGAAATAGTTACGATGAGATTTTGACACGAAACCGTCGAGGTATTGTTCGTCGAAGTATGGCCTCTCGTAACGCTTTAAATTCGGCGAATACAGGGGCGAGCTCTGCAATGAAAGTCGATTGAGTAGTGATGTGAAAAGGAGCGGGGGGGGGGGTGGGAGGAGGGAGGGGAAAGTCGAGAAAAATAAACATAGGCGTAAAATTTTTTATGGGAATGCTTTCTTACAATAAATTTGGTTGATAACAGGAACTCTAGGACTTTCGAGTTATTCAGTTAGGTATTTCTTTTACTTCGAAATATAATTAGGTATTTTGAATAAGTCTACCTAAATTTTACATTGTACATTAAAACTACAATTCTAATCAGAAGTTGTGAGATTGATGCCAAGATGTCATCAATGAGACTATTACTACTTGAGCAAAAATAACTCATGGCGCTCTACATAATAAAGGTACTGTGTTGCGAGAGTAAAAAGAAATCAAGCATGTCGCAAATAAGCGCACCTGTGCCCTCGCGAACGGCAACGACCCGCTTATTCTTTCCGGACATCCGTACATACGATTGATTTTTGCCAGATCGATTTCACTGAAGTCTTTCGCATTTCCAATTGTTGACGCGAAGCCTATAATTGCTAATGCAACGTTTATTGCGTTCGCCATTCGAAATGTTTACTCGAATAAGCGCTAATCTAATCGAATGAAAACTTCGTTTAATGGATATTGTAGGTGATGAGTCTCCAAGTGCCATATGTGAGTTTCCTTTAATTTCCTCGTCTCGCAATTGGAAAACATTGTACGTCAACAAGCATTATTATTCGGTGAAGGGAAAAAACAACAACAATTGAACTTATCATTTGATACTGTTGAAAATGATCGATGCAACAATTCTATTATTAAAATAAATTTTCGTAAAGGTACAGTAATTTACCTTTCTGTTTGGGCAACATTGTTGGGAATCCATTCTTGCTGAAAGCGAGACTATCGTAATGAAGGATTGAACGATAATCATAAGGTTGCCCATAATAGGATGTTTTACTCAGATCTACTTTCCCGAACTGATCCAATGCACCTAAAATTGCACATTCCGATATTGTAGTTAATGCTTTACTTCGAAATGAATGATTTTTGGAGCTTGCATAAAAATTTTCGAGAAAAAAAGAATCCTAATCCAGTACAGTAAAAAATTTGTGCAGCTGATCACTTACGAGCAAAAGTCTGATAGAAACTGCAAAGAAACACTTAACATAACACATAAATAGAGGCATCATTCACATCCTAAAAACACATCAAACGTTTCGGAAGTAAAATTAATGAAGAAATACTTGCCTCTATCGATATTTTGCCATATAATGTCGATATAATTATCTCGATCCCATCGTTCTGAAAATAACCAATGACCATCCCACTTGACTATTGCTTCATTTTTGCTAGAGATCACTTCTGATCACTCACACATAGAAATCATTTCTTAACTGACTATCGTAGCATCACCGTCACTATCATTTCAAGTTTGAAAATGATTGAAAAGTTTACCGTGTTCATGATAGAATCCGACAACATGCATCATTTCATGGATAATAGTCGCATATTCCATGCACCCGTTGTCTAGCGATAGCACTTGCACTCCACTTGTACGGCCAACTTCCGAGAAACATCTATACATTTAGCATTTTTCGTTGATTATTTCCATATGTGAATGATTGCAGATGGAAACAAACACATTGCTAGTCTCATTTAGTTAATAAGAATTTTCAACAATTGTTGCACATCTTCGAATCAAGTTTTGAAAACGAATATAAGAGTGAATAATTTAGATATATTAGACCTTTTGCAGAAAAATGCTATTAAAAGCAGTACACAAGAAAGAATTCACTCTATAGGAATATATAAGACTTGAAGCAATTTTATTTATGTAATGTTTAGGTGTCATCTGTTTTTTTTCTTTTTATAGCTTAATTGTACTTCCACATCCATACCTAGGAGTCATCCATTCGAGAGCACATCAAAAGTGGCCTATTTTTACGAATAGAAAAACAACATTTCTATTGTCTTCATCGAGATTTGTTTCATTTCATGAGCGTTGTTACATATAAAAGCAGCAAATAATTTTCGTTTCTATCGAAGTTGTGAAACACTCTTGAAATGTATCGTTTCATAAAAGAATCCGATTAAGTCAGTTAGGCTATTCAAAAAACATAAATATTCATTAAATTTACTGTGATTATCGCTCGATGATTTGTTTTAGTAAAATTGAAATGAAATGCAAATTTACGCAAATATTTTTCACTTATAGCTCATTACGGTTCAAATTTTCATTGCATTCAATACTTTTAAACAATTTTCGTAAGAGACGTAATTTTGTGGAAAAAATCTTTGAGAGCGAAATTTATGAGTGAAATAGATCAATGCTACAATTAATAAAGGTAACATGGGCATGAATTTATGTAGTGAATTAATTACCCATCAACTTTGCCGATGAATAAATAGTCAGGTTCACCGGGTGAACGTGGCACGAAGCGTACGCATGTCTTCTCGTGGTACTGAATTGAAGAGCGCATTAAGTTATCTATATACAAACTCAATTGTTGCTCATGTGTTATCAAAGCAACTGATTACTGTAAGAATAGTTGCATTCACTTGCAGGAAGTGGTGCATTGGTTAATGGGATTCACTTGATGACTATGCTTCGTGAGACTGCACTGAAATTGATTCCAATGCGCTCAAAGCATGTGCTGAAAATAAGGTATCGGAGTGAATAATCTAGAATATAGGGAATAAGAGAGGGGGGGCGGGGAGGGGAAGATGAGGCAGTTTAAGTATTCGCTTCTTTATTCTTAAAGGCATTCATGTCTTGCTATCAAAATTTGTTGCCTCGAAGCTTTAAAATATGCTGCTTGAAATATTAATTATTGCGGCGTCGAACAAATGTTTTTTGATTGCAAATTCTTCATTATTAAGCGTTCAAACTCACTGCTCTGATCTAATTCTTCTCTGGCTGAGTGAATGAGCAGAAAAAATAAACAGCCATTAATGTTAGATTTAGAAGTAACTTCCGATCTGATTGGCATATAGAAAAGTTTTGAAATTTTTTCGACAATAAACCTGTTTGACAGCTCTTGCGAGTAATGCTCTTTCATGACTGGTATAATGCGGCGATATGGCATAAGGGATTTTCCCACCGGGCCACAACTTGGCCATTCGACTCACACCATTACGTCGGAATCGTCTTCTTGATGCCACCGGGCCTCGAATATCCGAACGATAGTGATTGACATCCTCTAATCGTACCGCATCATTGCTCCACAATTCATCTAAATCTCATATGCAAGCATCACATAGTGCTCTCATTAAATAGTTGTGAAAACATCATTGCTATGAAAAGAAAGATTTAAAAAGTCTGTTGAGTCATGCAATTTCATATACTGAGTTATATCCATAGTCATTCGCTTTATGCACAACAGATCTCCTATGGCCGTAAATGTGCGCTGATGTGTGATCCAACCAAAGTGCGACTGAATTTCAGCCGTTATCTTACAGTCAACAATTAGGCAGATGTTCCGATGAAGCGAACCTTTGGTGAGTTGATCGGCATTCATGAAATCTGTTTCGGTTAGTGCGATCGTCTCGAAAATGTACTCATCGCTACCTGCAAGTTTACAAGAATACAATTGAAAACGCTCCATGATTCTTAGTGTTTTTTAATGATTGACAGCTCTTGCCAGTATGCTCTTTGAATTGGCAAATTTTACGCGAAAATAAATTTTTGAATAAATAAATTTGACTTCAAAAAATGGAAGGATAATTGGTTGAAATGATACTGAAGGATGAAACTATTGAAAATGAATATTTGTATAACCTCGTAGAATATTCCTTAGAAAACACAGCAGCACCAAAACAGTGAAAACACTAAGCTTAAACGACAGATGCAGTGAATTCAAACTCCAACATCTACAGCAGCAGATATTTCGACACGAACGATCAACCAGTTGAAATTCTACAAACATAGCTTTCGTTTTTCTAAGAACTATCGGCTCCCTTCTTTTTATTATTTATGCCTCTCGAGATCCTCTACTACATTTTTCTTTCATTAACATCTCTCTTATTATTTACTATTATGTTAATTCGGCATTCCATATCGTCTATTTATAAATGAATTAAAGTAAGGCTCCTTAAGTAGAGGTCGGATTCGTTATCGATGTATTTGACATTCATATTATAAATGATCGATCGATCGATGTACGCTGTGTATTATTTCTGATCAAAACGCTGCGAGGAGCTCATTGAGGACGTAATAAACCGGCTACCGATCGCGATTATTACACGCTCATCGACGATTCATTCGGTTACGTCGTGCCATTCGTTTGGAATCAGTTATAATTTCATTGCCAACGATTTTTTCATGTTTAGAAAAATTATCGGATATCGATTGAGTTTCTAAAGTTAAAAAATTTCCTAAGAACTATAAAAACATTTAAAACGATTTTCATTGTTTGTCATATAAAATGACAGCTCAATTATGGATTCATTTAGCGATATCAGTTCTCTTACGAAACATACCTAATTTTTATTGTTGAATACTACGTTATATTGGATAGAAGAGAATTTTCTAAATCTTATTTATCAATCCGCAAATGTAAACTGCCTTATAACAAAAGAGCTATTATGCGTAAAAAGCTAGCAAATTGCACAATATCGCGCAGAATATAGAGAAGATATATGTAGCGATACATACTGCTTCAGCAAAGCTAACTGTTGTCACAAGAGGAAACTAGAGAGGACCGAAGCTCATGAACAGCGTACTTTAATCCCACACACCTTACCCACCTTGAGATTTATCAAATTATGAAGACGATATTTTATTTAGCATCACACACCTCTTTCCATCATTATATAAGTACAATAATAAATTGTCATGCAAAAAAAACTTTCCTAAGCGTATCAATCGGGATACCTGTGAAAAATGAGATCAATACTCCGAGCACCAATAAAGTATCTTCAAGATAGGTCATAACGTCTACCATCGTACCACACCGAAACCCTATAAAATGTAAATTTTTCTGGAGAAACCGCAATTCATGGAGTAGAGCCAAATATTTATTAAACTATTGAAATATCACTTTATAAGTAACGGGAATTTCCAAAGAAAATATTGAAGTTGCTGTAATGATAGATTAATATATACATTTTTGAAGAGGAATAAAACGCTTTTTTGGCGTCGCTTAAAGAATTAAACCGTTTGTAGCAACATTGCATATATGTGATTAACTTCCGAATATTACGATTAGCTTCCGAATATATATTTGTTTCTAAGCAAATTATACATAAATTACCATAAATGTATAAAATACACAAACTTTTAATGAAATACATACACAAATTTTTAAGCTATATTAGTAAAAATTTTATGCATATCCTGCAACTTTCAATGAAAGTGGCTGCTCTGTTTGGACGATGTGCACGGAACAACTAATCGCATACTGCACATCATCTAAGCTTAGCAGCATCTGATTCTATCAATAAGAAGATGCGTTTAGTTAAACGTATAATTGTGCAACAACCTTCTGGAAGCCGATGGTTTACGCAGTATAAAGCCTTTGGGAGTACGAGAAAAATATATAGCACTGCTTTGAAAGTTTCATCTAAACATTTAAAATTCAAACACTCATATAAATAAATCGAAACCTGCGTGAATGATTGCAGAGGCGAGTAGTGTAAGCACCGGCAAGCAAACCCTATTGCTCAAGCACCTTTCAAGAGCAATAGCAGCAGCAGACAGCCCCCGGGGGGTATGTTTGATGCTGCAGAACTGGTTCAACACTTGACGGTTATCATGTGAAAACAATCGACTAGTTGGTGCATATCCTTGGCAAGCAGTCGCCGAGCACAGAGGATAACGACAACACACAACCGTTATGCGTCACACTAGAAACAACAAAGAAACAACGTTGAAACCTTTGCTAAACAACTCAAAAACGTTCGCAACTTATTGCCAACCTTATAAGCGCATTGCCAAACATTATGCAGCCTTTCAACTAGATCGCTAGCTCTACAACACTGCACAATTGGTGCACATTTTGTCACGATGAATGATGCGCACTATGCGCTTCTTAAATTGCTCGGTGCATGCTCTTCTTTCACAAGATCTTCGTTGAAGAAAGAAAGCAACACTCTTTGTGGAGTTCGATTAAATTTTAACGAGAAATTTCGATCCTTGCATATAATTTATTATCATATAATACGTTCTCAAAAAATCCTATAATTGTTCAATGAATAAAACAAATGACTGCATAGGTAATAATCATATTTATGTGAGTTCCAACGAATATAAGAAAAATGAAGTAAATCAACCAGTCAAAATTGAAATAAAGCAACAATTACTCTCTCACTTATAAGTACATGATCAGTAATCGTCAGTCATGCATAGAAATGGTATGTAACAATATACGCTAAAACGCATTCATACAGTAAACGGAAGATTTATTGTTGGAGAATATATTTTTGTAAATCACGAAAATATTATGAGAACTTCGGCTATTTAATGGGAAGATTTTATATAATTAAGGACATCTTGAAAGTTCATTTCACCTTTCCCAACGATATGTGTATTCGAACCCAATACTTGTGGATCTATTACTTACCTATTATGAAGATTCTGACGGTGCAAAATATACAACAATCTCTCTGAGTCAAATGCCTTGAGCCAATCGAAAGGAAAAATACCTTTGATTAGAGAGGTTTTTACGCATTTGTATCCTTAGATATACAGATATTCCGCCCAACCGTTCAATTCATCTCAATACAAAGCGCGTGCAACTAACGAATGCATTTAAATGGCAAAAGCTGTAAGGCATCAATTGAATACAAAAGATTATTCTATCAGATATATGTGCAACTGAACGAATCGACGTGAATTTAATTGCCTGCGAGATTTCTGAAGAATTGACAGAGATAGGTTGAATGAGAGATTTCTGCGACTCATTTGAGATATATGATTAGTGAGTGAGAGTGAATTCAGAAACTCATTTTTTATTGCTCGAAAGTTAAGTGGGAATATGAAAGTATTTAAAAATCTCTAGAATTTTTCGAAAAGTAGATGTGACCAATTGTGAATTCAAATGTGATCGGATAGAGGGCAGTTGTTTTTTGCAAGTTAAAAATGGTGAATGACTGCTGAATCGCCGACGGTTCACCTCCTTCCACCAACGTTCTACCACAAACGAAAAATTCATCGAACATATGTGAAATTGAACGAGCCGATGCGAACCTAATAGGCTAATGTGGTCCTTGAAGAATGGACACAGCCATTAGGCAATAAATAATGTGTCTATTGCATCGAGCATTTTTTAGACTCTTTATCTGGGATCACTGTTGTTTTCAGTGAAAATACATTGGGAGTTTAGTTGATATATTAACTTGCATAAATTTTCATAATTTCAGTACTTAAAATCGTTCAACGCAATCAGAGAACAATCAGTTGAAGGAAACTTCCTCAACAGCGATTTATTTGACGTTTTCAACGGCACTTTACCACGTATTCAACTTCACTGTTGACCTCAATTATTCAAAACAAATAAAAGGCTCGAAAGTACAGCATTATTTTGACGCTGCAAAAATAACAAGCATATAAAAGTATTAAAAAGATTTCATAGTCGTTGGTATTAATTATACAACGCATTACAATTCCACAGGTTATTTTTTGAATAAGATTTCGCAATGAAAGAAGTAAAGTAAAGAACTTCAAAACTTCAAAACTTTCTGAATAAACTTCAAAACTTTCTGTGGTTTTTTAACGAAAAGGACATTAAAATCTGTTGAGTCGGTGGATAAAAGTTAGCAATGAGTACTTCAGAGCATATAGTATCAAATCAAGAATAGAAAGTACAATATCCTAGTCGTATCGAATCAAGTATCGATAAGTACCAAATCAAACTACAATAACAGCATCAATATCATCGTCGAATAACCGAAGAATCAATATATAATCTCCTGATAAAATTCGAAAATAATTGTCAAAAAAACCGATGAGAGTATAGATGGGAAATCGAATCGCCTGCAATAGTTATGTGGAAATAAAAGGGAAAGTTGTGTATGTGTAAGTGTACGTGTGCGTGGATGTGATGGTGTGGCGGTGCTGTGCGCATGGCCGTAGTTCTTTAAACGGGATATTGAGAGATTTTCGGAAGCGGTTTGTTCGCGTTCACAGTCGATTATTCACAAATTAACGTGACGGAAAGAATGATTTGTGGATAACGTGTAAATTGTGGAAGGAGGTGATCAAACCTTTCTGTGTGCTCGCATTTAGTGCCCCTAACAAGTGTCCGCACTTCCCTTTTCATTTTTTTATTAATCCCGTTACGCAAACAGACCGTTTCATTCACTTCAATCGAAAATTTCTCTGCAAATTCATATGGTCAAGCTGTTCCATGTGCGTGTGTGCATTTATGTAACTTTATGTTTTTCTCCATGTAGTTTGTGTGAATATGTGCATGTGTGCGTGTATGCGTCTCTAACGTTCGTGTTCGTGTGCAACCTATCTGCGCGTGTGCATGTATGTGTTCTGCATGCTTGTGCACTCTGTGTATGCATGCAAGTGCGTGTATGTGTTCTTATTAGCGTTTGTTTATGTGTATTTGTCTGTGTGTTTGTGCGTGCGAACCTGAGCGTCTGCGTGCATATGTGCATGTAGCGTGTGCGCTTAGTGTGTTTCTGTTTACTTGTCCACGTGTATAGGAGACAAATATATGTTCTTCTGTACGTGTATTTACGTTGTGTGGTATTTCTGTTGAGGTCGTATTATTTTGGCGACAGAATGCGCCATGGTGCTATGCCAGTTGAGGTAGTATTCCCCAAAATCTATTCGTGTCCTTTGTGCGATTCGGTTCCGGTTGGGAATAGACATCATAGAGAAAAAAGATCTCATTTCAAGTGACGAGTAACTTGGTAGCTAAAGTTGCTTAAATCATTTCTGACAGAAATTTCATTCCGTTGTCAATTCCGAGGATAGACTCGATAAGTTTGGAAAGAATACGCTGACTGAGTTGGGAACAATATAAGAAGTATTAATCTAAAACTGTTCACTTTATTGCATTTATAAAATAACTTCAGTTTTCAGCATCAAGATGCTGGGAATCGAAAGAAAAAGTGAACGCCCCGTCGAAGGTCTCAAAAAAGTTCACTGAGAAGTCAATTAAAAATAAAATAAAATAATATAATATTTAAAAATATATATATATATATATATATATATATATATATATATATATATATATATATATATATATATATATATATATATATATATATATATATATATATATATATATATATATATATATATATATATATATATATATATATATATATATATATATATATATATATATATATATATATATATATATATATATATATATATATATATATATATATATATATATATATATATATATATATATATATATATATATAGTTGTCTTTTTCCCAGAGCACGTACCCCATTTCAGGCAAACATTCTGTTTTCTTCAAAGACGGAGACGATGAAAGGACAAATAATTTGGTGAAATGCCGTTTTTTTTCGATTTGCCCATCAACGACGGCACCGAAAAGACGATACTTCCCCGTAGGGAATAAGAAGAGGATTTCGCCTTTATCCACGATGCTCAGATCTCAATTAACCGACCACACCATTCATCAACTGCTTAATAATATTTTTTCACTCCTTTTATGGTGGCCGCCAGACTTATGACGCCTGACATTTTAATTGCGGAGACGATCGAAATAAGCACCAAATAAACTTGTACAGCTGTTACGATTGGGCAACAGAAAATCAAGTTATGAAGATCGATAAACAATAACCTATAATCTTTTTGGTATACAGATCTCTTTCTCAGTGGGAGCTAAAAAGAGAATTAACTGCTCTTTATAATAATATTGCAGCTTAAGGCAAAGAACAATTAAGCACAAGTATTTATCAGAACCAACTGCATTAACTGCTGTGGCTGTAAATAAAAATGGATCGGAACGATCTGCCATTGACTTTAACCATGCCGTGTTATGACGGATAGCAACTGGATTGTAATTTCGTCAAGATTTCATGGGGAGACAGTGAGAGATATTGGAAAGTGGAGAGGGTTTAATGAGGTATTTCTTATCAAAACTTTGGCAGACTATAGCAGCGAAATATGCAACAACGTGTGCAACAGCTAATAGCTAATATAGTGGTGCATCCTAACAACATGCACCCTTATATAGCACTTTTTTTCTAGTTTTGGAGTGAAGGAAGATAATTGAGAGTGAGTCTACTCTTCATGAGGAAAGATCTTAAGGGTGATTATTTGAGGGTGAGGTTTATTATAAGTGGTTTTATATGAGGCAGTACGGTAGAACGGTGACTGCTTTGAAAAGACTTAAATGTGAATAGGCAAAGAAATTGATGTAGCACAATAATTTGAAGTGAAAATTCAGAGTACCTCAAGTACCAACCGCTGAAATCCTTAATAATTTAATGACGCCGATTTCGATACGATAAATGTCCCTTAAAGATCACAGAAGGAAACTGCGAAATGAATGGTATAAAAATACTTTGAAACAATGAATCAGCGCAAAAATGCAGATACATGCTATTAGCACTTTTGTTTCTTTTCATGGATTTCAGTGGTTTATACGCAGATGATATCCCAACCGCCTAGATGGAACTTATATGAATTCATTTGCCACTATTGAAACCTGTTTTCAATGTTATTTACCACTTATGCAGTTCTTCGACACTGAGGCACACAAATTCAGTCTACATACGCAAGTCGCGAAACCTTGAGATGACAAATATGAAGAGGAAGAACAACGGTGGGATTAAAAGAGCATGTGAACGACAGAGGAAAACAGAGAGGAGGAGGGAAGGTGGAAACAGGTGGAAGGAGAGAGATTCTATTCAGTCGCATTGGCAACTGAGCCGGAGACAGAGCCAGTTTACAGAATTGTACGGATTAAGAAGATGCCGATCACTTTAGCAAGCACTTCACTGTGGGCACTTCAGTAAAATGCGCGGATGAAAATTTGAAGTTTTATTCAATCATAAAAGCATTATCAAATATGGTATATAATAGATTAACTGGGAATTATTTCGACAGCTGCGGCACATATCTGAGGGTATCTAAAGTCAGATAGGAGGGATAAAGAAGAGGAGGAAGAGAAAAAGGAGAAGGATTTTGAATGGGGTCGCCAATTACCATGGAGTTTCATTCCAAGCATAATTATTTCCGATGGTCAAAAAATATGTCTGAATATATTTGAGCATTTGAGCAGGAGCATTTAGTCTCATACAAGAATACGAATTAGCAGATGAATTTTTACCGAAAGCAGAAGTTAAGTAGAAAGTTTGATTGTTCAGACCTAATAACTAATCTTCCGTCGCAATGAATTATGCTATCAAATGTAGTAAAGATAAAAGAAGAGAAATCAAAAAATTTTGCCAGCTTATATATTTCACTTAAACAAATTAACGACGTAATTTAAGAGGGCGAAATTCTTTTTTTCTAAATTCTTCTTCAGTACAAAATGTTATAAGTAGGCCAATTAGCAACAAACCAACAGCCTGTGAAAGAAGCCATACATGCAAATGAACTTCATATGAGCTCAAATACGAAGCCGATGGAGACGCGATCAAAGTTGAGACGCGTTTACTAAGCACTGAGGTGAGGAGTCACCTTTAGTAAGCAATGAAAGCGAAACACCGTCCAACATCCATTGGAATAGTACGCGCTGTTTACAGAAGAAATTTCGGCATTCACACCAGACAAGGTTTATCCCTGTGCACAATTCCACTTTTTGAGTGATACGCCTTCATTACTAAATATACTTCACCACAAACCGGTTACCGCTGAGATAAATCTAACGTTGTATATGGTCATATTATATACAATTTCATTGCGATAAAAATGGATTGCGCTAGAGGTTTGTTTTGAATTTCGTTAAGGATTTTTAAACCTTCTGATGAGTCGATCACATCTTGAACCTCTTGAATTGGTTTGTTTTGAACCTCTTAATGGGATTTGCTTTATTTCAACATAGTTCGCAATCATTGATCCATTGTATTTTCAGATTCTCATTGTTCTGTCATTATCGCGTACCTCAGATCGGGTTTCATAAGAACCATTTAAAGAGTTGGCCAATCCCTGTTGCAGCAATGTTCATTTCAATTCGGCTTTCTTTGAAGTGTTATTCAGATTCGAATCATCGAATTTCCCTACGACTCATTAAGTAAGCTACTATCTAGAAAATTAAGAATGTACATGGAAATTTCTTCTGTGGAATCGAGCTTAGAATTATCCATTTTCATCCCTCCCTCTCTTCGCTCCTATTTCTTAAATGCCCACTTCTATTCGTATAGCTGCATAATAGATAAATTTCCACCTCTACCATTTGGGAAACATACCACATGCAAGAGGTACGGTCTTCATCCTCTTTCATATAATACATATATAAGGTATCCCCATCTTTACAGTCCCCAAAAAATGTTTTAGAGACGAAGAGCAAAGATAGCATTATGATGTCCCTTGACTATTAAATATCCAAGTCATGTAAAATGTTTATAAAGAGTACGAAGATTCACTAAGATAGCGAATTACTATACGATAATGATATTGCGATACCATTGATCCATGTAAAATATTCCACTAGATTCGCTTGTTCAGTGCTCACCTCCTGAGGAGCAACACCTGAAATGAGACAAGTTGATGCAAATAGGAAAACATTTAAATATTTATACAAACAAGTTTTTAGCCATTCGCTACGAGCACTAGTGGATTCCATAATCGGATTATAATTCCACATAATAAATTCGTTAAAGCGGGCGATAATATATAAAGCCATACTGCATTATATATCGTAAATTTGCGTCATGAAACGGTCACAGTATTAGCGAATCGCTCTCAGATACGATAATATGTAGCATAAAGTAAGCTGCTCTATCCATATTCACAATTATGTTATATGGTTGTGCCATGTATACGCCTTTCAAAGATGAGTTCGATCTATACCTCTAACATACCATTACTTCGAAATTTCTGATATTCATAATATCAGAAAATTTTATAAAATCGGCAGATTGCAGCAACAGATCAAAAATTGGGCAATATATAAAATTGATTTCAGATTAAAGTACTTAAAATTGATATACTTAAATACTTAAAATACTCAAAAGTAAAATTGATATAAAATTAGAATATAAAAAACTTTTTGTTTTATTTGATGAATTTTTCTTTTTCAGTGATTCCAGTGTGGCTTATTGTTTTTTAAGAGCATTATTTAGAAAATATGCAATTAAGCGAACGTGATAAGAAAGAAAATCTCATCAGCAACAAAAAGCACCGCGAATCAACACTCGCAGAGCACTCACTTTCAACGACGCGTCATCTCTCGTGCAATCGCACAACACCAGCTACGAGATTGAGTGTATCATCGGCATAAAAGTGGATTGAGGTCCATACATAAACTGGTTTTTAAGTCCACCTCTTCACTTAACAAAGCCAACAAACAAAAACTTTCCCAACTCGAGCAGTCGGTAACCACCTAAAGCAGAATGCACCCGAATTGGTTATTGCTGTGATTGCTACTCACACATCGGAGTACTTCTTTCAGAGTTTGATATGCACTGGTCTTTTCCGTTTCATAGCAACAAACGTGACTAAAAGGTGGCTGCCTAATAGATGCAGCTGTTTCAAGTCACAAATGCAAGTTGCATTCTCAGATCCTTAATTATTTCAAGAAGCACTTCGAGTATTACTGAAATATTTCTCCGTTTATTAGTACCACTAACAACTGTAGAACTTGATTAGCAGAACGACCTTGGAATTTAAATTTCGAATTGACATCATAAGCGAAAAATTTAGAAATTATTCTGCCTCCAATGTCATCATTGATTTCAGATTATATTCGTCAAATTGCTGAATTTACACGGCCGGACACAACTAAAAGTTGAACAAGTGAACAGAGGCAGTCGATAAGCTATATTAACTGGAAAAAATTTGGTTTTTTAATCGACATTAATATCTGCTACCCGATTTTTTCCTTTTTTTTTGATTGCTTTGATCATTCACAACGCGATACGATTTGCGGTTCTTTGGAACACCTCATGCGGCTACCAAAACCCGGTCTCTCTATGGGAGCTACGGTATGCACAGCCGACCATGAAAACTGTACCGGATACGGCATTCATTGATCCTATCAAACTTTTGCTATTATGCAACATTCCAAAATCGTTATCAATGCTTTACTTACATCTATGCTTCAAGCATCACTCTTTATTGCCATTACTCATGTCACTGTAAATGTGGAAGCGGAAATCACGCGCAGATGACCGTTGGCTAAGTCTTTTTTGTATTTTATGAATGTTTTTATTTGATCAATTAACGAAGTATCGACAGAGGGAGGAAACATATTTATACAAAGGAAAATTTATTAAACTTAAGCGCAACTAAAATACGAGAGATGAAGCACTCGATTCAAACCGTGAAGACAGCTACAGCCCGAAGCAATTCAAACTATTTCAAGCGTCTTATTTAAAAATTTGGTGGTCACTACACATTTACACTTTCCATTGTAAAACTCTCAAAGCCGTACAATGTTGGACGAATTCCGCTTTGTTTACGAGGTCGGTGTTTGACTGAGGGAGTGGACGCTGTGATGCAATTTGAAAATATGACATTACACATCCCGTCCCCCCGGGGCGTCAAAACGTCAGCAGTTGTAAATCCGCTTGTGATAGGTCATTTACGTGCACCGCTGTTCGCAGCATGTGGTCCAATCCACCGTCTTTTCTTTTATTCGCAACACAATGCCCCTTATCGCTGCATGCGGTGTCCGTGGAGTAATCCCACCGCCGTCATGTCTCACTAATGTTAACTTACTTGTTACATTACTCATTTATACACTTACCTAAACGTCTTATGTGGTTTATATTAGCTTTACATTTACTCTCTCTCAACCTCAACGCATCCTTAGTTCGATTCTTTTAGCCACTGAGGGAGAAAATTTGTGCGTCGCAGTATGCACGCCTCCAGCTCCCCTCCCCCGCACGTCCTCCCACAACCTTAGGCGCCACTTTCTTCAATATGCTTTTGGCCGTGGTAAAGCACTGAGATATGTGAAAGAAGGACATTAGTGGAGCAATCCCTAATGAAGCGTGCACATTCAAATCTCTCTGGCAGTTGCGGGTACGGCATCAACTTCCTACCCAGCCCCTCCATAAAAACCATGTTCCACGTCTAAAAATAAGCGAACTTGGCCGACATGTGCTCATCACAATCTCTCAGATGCATATACTATGGCACTAAATAATATTTTTTGGCACACCTGCTGATAAATAACTTAAACGTGTGTTCAATTAATCTCACAAGTGCTTTAACACCAACCTCAAAGACTAATTATTCATTCAAAGTTCCACGCATCTCCTCATCACAAGCTCTTTGTAAACGATGACATCTAGGTATTGTTGCATCCAAAGAATTCCTCGTTAAATCACCGATATATTTGGGAACCCCGAATCGTCGCTTGTTAATGTCTCTAAATTTTGAAACCATACTTACCAGATAACCTTGTACGCATTGGTTAATATTTGTGGCAGAAGACCTATAAAAATCATATTTATGCAGCATCCGCCTCTTCTCACAAATACTTAAGCGTGGAAGTTCATTCAGTGGATAACTCGGGATTCCATGGATAAGAGCTTACAATTCTTCTGACTCATAAATTTTCCTGAGAATAGCACAACGTAACGAAAGCATAAATAGCACGTCATTTTCACACGAATGAAAACATACAGCCAACAACATAACGAAGTATACAGATAATTCGAAACAATGGCAAATAAGGTCATCTATCGAAGGAAGCATCCACTGCACAGGTACTACAATCCTGCGCGTGAGTCGATAGTGATTCACTTAAAGCAGGCAGTAATCATTCAATGCAAGCAACCCGCACTAATGAGCTAAGGAGCAACATGAACTAGTGCCGTGGGAAGGAACTTGTCCTATTGCAGTCTCCCAAGCTGGGGATGCTTGCTAGAGATAGCATTTAATTAACAACTTCCTGAAATCACTCTTCAATTTGACAAAATAATGCTAATTACAGCCAATAAAGAGACAAACTTCATTCGGATGATTCAAAGCCAAGAAACCATCTCCACGGTAAATATTTCAAGTAAAACTTGTGATATTTCATTAATTCAAAGATTCCTATCCCTCTCAATGTCTTTAAAAAGTGTCTCTCAGTTCCCGTAAAAGGGACCGAACTAGTTCATTCATGGAAAAACAATTTCCGATCCTCATTCCTTTTTCAATTCCTAGGAGCACAAAACCTGTTCAGCCGCACTGACGCATAGCGATCATCTATACAAATTGCGCAAGAAGATGACCGAATATTTATAGATGAGTCTTTTATACGTGAAACGGCTTCAAATGAACCCTCAATCAATAGTTAATTAAAAAGAGAAATTCTAAAATTATAATGGATGCAATCATCAAAATAACTCCGACGAAACAAATTTTTACTAACTGCGAGAGCAAATAAAACGAAAACTATTTAGAGGAATCAATTAATAATTACCATAAATTTCAACAATTGGTTATTCGAAATGCAAAAAACACCGCTACAATCCACTGATCTAAATAAATGCAAAATAAATCTAAGCAAGAAAGTCACAATTCTATGACAATTTTTGAAAAAATCAGCCAACAAAAAACTATTAACTTACCAGAATAGCTATTGGACAAGATGTTTCTACAATGATCAATATTCTAAAACGATCTACAACTACTCCATTTTGAAGTGGGCAGAATTAAGAGCATTCTTTGAAATAACACCTTCCTTACATCTGGGATTGCCTTTCTTTTCGAAGCGATAGCAAACGAGAGATAATTTTCATCCGAGAGATCCTTTCGTTACTCATTCAGAAAAAATTCTGTCATAGTCGCAACCCCTAGACAAAGTTGGCTTTCCGGACACTCACATTACAACGTCCTGATTACTGAGTAGCCTTTTGACGATAAATAACGAGATAATCTCACTGCTTTAACATGACATTCAATTAGAAGGATTTAGAAAGAACGTCAGATTCTTTGGCAAAGATCAAAAACCATAAATAGTGCGCTTAAGGCTGTGGAAGAGCCAATGACGGAGAACGTCCGTCGCATGCCACAAACTTCACACGGTCAACGCGATCGCCGAATGAATTGCTCGCCTCCCGGAAATCCACACCTTCCATCACAAATGTCCAGACGTTATCGCAGAATCGATAGGTCACCAATTTATCAGCCTTAAGCAGTGCCATCAAATTTATTTATCAATAATTCGTAGCACTTTTTATTTGCTTTACAAAAAATGTGCCACAATTACGACGTAAAAAGTTGGGATCTAACCACTAGTTCTTTATTGGTGGAGCTTGCTGAATTATCTACTTCAAATATCTCTAAATAAAATCTAGCAACGATCAAAAATAAGAGCCCCCCCCCTCCCAAAAAAAAAACAAGCAAGCCAAAATGCGCTCACGCAATACCCTTTAACAGTAATAATTCACAGAACTAACAATGAGAACGTTCGATGAAGCCTCATCTCGTTCCCCGAAATGATCTTAAAATGCGAACAAAATATTTTAATGTAAGGAAACTTTCTATGTTCCCATATACCTTCCTAAATCATTAAATTGATCAGATATTCTCAACATTTTCAAATGCTCATTCGTAAAATTTTTGCCGCAATGACAAATAAGGGAGGTAAATATAAGTGCTGAGAGCTGCTCTAAATTGCTAGATTCGCTGCTTTGCGACATACATTACCTCATTCCCAAAAGTGGAAGATATTTTGCTAAGGAAACCATGCCTGATTTAAAACAGTGCTCCAAACAAAAATATCTGCATAAAAATACTGTAGAAGGAGAAGGAAGTGAGTGTAGAATGGAAGGGAAATGAATAAGAAGCACATCGTCCATACATTTCAAATAGCCCGTGTGTCATGTTGGGGAAAAGATTCTTTTTGCCGAAAAGTGACAATTTCTTCATTCTCGTTACGATAATTCTCTGGGTTCCAACTATTGGCGAAAAGAATCAACTGTGAATAAGCAAAAGTTTATTTATATTGCGACAATGAGATATTCCAATTTAGCTTTCAAGAACGATAAATTAAACCTAAAGAACCTAAAGAAACCAACATACCCGGAATGTAACCTTGTTTTTGACGCGAACCTGCAACGCCTTGTTGATCGCCTTATCGAACGTGGTCAACACCTTCATCGCTAGTTGAGGAGTTATCAGACCATCCTGAAACAATGCCAACAACCTCGTCTCTGACCTACATGCAATTCGAACTGAACCTACAAATGTATATTGAAATGTATATTGTATATTCTGAAATATATATCAGACCATCCTGAAAAAACAGACGTATATTCGGTTGATAATGGACCCAGTATTGATCATCGGTCTCTTAGAACTTCCCTAAGGAATGTTTCCTCATTATTTGCTCCTCTTTAAAGCCAAAATTCCCAGTACTATTATATCCAGCCATTCACGGTATCGGAGTCATACTACACTAATTATCGCGAACAACAAATTGCTTTCCATTAAAATACGTAAAAAGAGCTCGTAACTCTTTCAAGCGTTGAAGGAAACGCGAATCCTTTTATGCGCTTAAAAGAAACGCGAAAGAGAGATCTCGCTGAAGGAAACAAAACGTGAGCACTGAACGCAGAAGTTGGATTCATTAGCCATTAATGTAAATCCATAATGTGCTAAAACAGATCACTGTTGCCTATAGTCACACCATAACGAACAACCCGAAAAATATTCGATATTCAATCAGAAGAAAGATCGAATTGTTGTTTTGCGCAGCAGAGTAGACATAATTAGGCGATCACCAATTCACAGAGCGGAGACCATACAACGCAGTGATGGGTGGGAAAGCACAAACTCAATAAACGACGGGGATAAAATCACACACCTTAGTTTTCAAACTGATTGAGACTGTAGAAGTCATAAAAACTAATATTCGGAATAAACTTTTCAGAAACTATGCAACAACTAAGGAAAGTTGGTGAGAAACGATGCATTCAAGAAAGAGAACAAAAAAAAGAATTACCTGAATGAATTCATCGAGGGCTTTCTGCAATGCAACACCCAAAGTTGTTGTGCGATACATTTGATAAGCCATGTTCAAACGAGAGATGCTCACCTGCAATCAGCGGTACTCACCTGCAATATTTTACACTTCATCAGATGCTTAAACCAAACGCGAAAACACTTCAGTGAACGCGACGTACTAAAAACAAATGAAACCAATCAACAATACTAATGACTATTAAACATTTTTAAAAGTCCCAATCATCCCAACGGTCTAATCAGAGCTTTTCTCAACCTTTATAACAACATATAATCGAGGCGTTCAGAAATGACAATTATAACATAAAACAATAAAGCTAATAATAGAAGCAATGATGGCAAATAATCAAAAGACAATTCAGTTGCTTACGGCAACTCTCAAAATTACCGATGACCATCGAGTAAAATCCATCACCAAAAGTGCTCACAAAAAGGTGGAAGAAGGGAAATGTGCCGATTTCACACTGAAATCGAGCACACACATCACCACGGGTACCTTGTTTCCACCCCCTCAGCCTCTAACTACGCATTCATTAATCATTTCACTAAGAAACAACGTTGCGATGTCTATTTTGCTCGCCTCCAACCCCAAACAACAATATTAATGAGCATAAAAACGTAAAACTGGAATCATATAACGTTTAAACATAACTGCCTTTGAATGGGAATTAACCGGCTATATCAAACATGCACAAATGACCGAACGCAGAGACCCTAAATGCCTAACTGGATCCGGTCACCGCCACGACCGCTATCAACGGTTTCACCTCCGACGATATGGCTGACGTGTTAAACTCAATCCCGACCAGGCGCTTTCTTTCGCTCCCTTAACATTGGGGACCAGGTTGTCTACCTCCGCGTAGCACAGCTATAGGTCAAATGTGGACCCGTTTCCTGTCGCGACCCCCGGTTTCATCCACGTTCAAAGTGGAATGCGCATCACGTTGCACCGCATTCGCTAGAAGACTTCATAAAATAATCGACAAAATAAGTGAATCCATGAACTGTAGCTGCTGTGCACAGCTTATTTATCTAATCAAATTCTCGCCAACAGTGGAAGCCGTCCTTGACAACATTTCTATTTACCTTCATCTCTCCCTTCTTCCCCCTTCCCCCCGTTCTCTATAAAAGCTCAGACTTGTCTTCATAAAGCATATATTAAAAAAACTAATAGAATATTACAGTGGAAATAAAAACCCGAAATTCGCAAACGGCAGCGACACAATATTGAAGAGTTTATTTTTGCTTTGTTTTGAAAAAATATTGCAATATCACATAGTGTCCTCACAGTACAGAAAACAACCAATCGTAGAAAATCACAATTTGAGCTAAGCCCATAGACAGATAGAAGCCAATAATGATATGAATAAGCCAACACCAAGAAATAAAGAGCCAAAAAAAAGATTAATTAGGCACCGCTGAATAATGGCGCACTCTGTATCACATTAAAGTTGTTTAATAAGGAACTTGTTCAAATTGGCACATATATATACAGAAGAACACATAATCCACTATAAAATATGACGAAGAAATTAAATTACAAATCCTTTAAAAAAAACTCTGCGACGAATTTTATATTCAACAATAAGCAGTTTAGAATTGATACATATCGAACTGAGATAGAGAGCTTCGGAGAGGATTTTAAATTCCACGTCTGATAGCTCTGAGTTTAAAATAATAATAAATAATTTCGTTAAAATTAAAAAAAAACTTTTTCATCGATTATTAGTAAAATAACCTTAAGCAACAAATAATACTATCGAAATTCATCATTTTGGACGAAAAACTCAACTAAATATACAACAAAAAAGGAATTCGTACTATGCGCTCAGCAAGTTAATAACAACTAAACGCAACACACTAATCACTGCTAGAAGTAAAGCAAAAATAACTCATGGAAATTACAGAATTTTTGTAAAAGGAATAAACAAAACATAACCTAAATAAATCACAGTTATATATTTCCTGTATTGAACAAAGGCACTTAGCATTGCATTAACTAAACAAAAGAAATCAATTACAGCTTTACAATGAAGGAAGCGTACTTCGCTTTCTAGTAACATTGCATTAGGTTATATTATATTTCTAATAAGGCAAATGGGAAGGACACCATGTTCCACACTTAGACATTACAACGAATAATCATGACAAAGCCCACAACTTTCGCGATCATAAATATATGTTTGAACAGGACGTGAAGGATGTGAAGGACAAACAGATTGGTGACCTCTACGAAGGAAACCAATTTTGCGGCATTACCTTACAAAAAGTATCGAAGTGCAAAGATGGAGGGCTAAATGGGGGGGGGGGGGGAGGGGAAGGAAGATGAATTCTTGAAAACTCATCCTCTAGGGAAGCCTACAATGTACCGATGCAACCATCGTAAAACATTAGTTCCTACGAACGCAAAGCGCTCAACAGACAATAAAATATTTGCAGAGCTATAAGACCACTCCTACACCAACTGACACAAAACGATGCATTTTTCACCAAACTGGCCTCGCGCAATTGTCGTATAAATTTGGCAATATAACTGAATAAGAAATGATAGCGACAATAAGCAGAATTAGGAACTGGCAAGTTTAGCTGCACTTGCATCACATGCAACGAATTTGACACGTTCGATGACACCTTCGATTGGACGAGTCGCATCACGAAACTCCACATTTTCCATCACAAATGTCCACACATTGTCACAAAATCGATACGCTCGCAGTTTGTCGGCCTGAAATGCTCCAGCCCAAATCAAATAATATGATACATTTCCTAATACTCTAAAGAGCTTAAATAAGTTGAAGAGGAAGCGCTTTTTAGGCCTGAATGGATCCTATATTAAGCAAACGTTCTTGAGAAGTTCAGCAACTCGTTCCCTCATTCAGGAAAAAAATATCGAAACGACAAATAAGCGAATACCGTAATGAAACATCAAACGTCTGCACTAGCAACTATATCAGCCTATGCGATCGTGACAGCAATTACTTCCCACAATACTTCTCGTCTTTCTGATATCTTAGTAAGAAATTTCCAATCCTCACTAGAATAGTTAAACTTGACAATTTTAGGAATATAATTTCCCTTTTATAATATTTTCTGTTTTTCCTCCGAGAAACACTTAAAAGCAATTAATTCCGCATTACAAATTCTTCACAATTCCGCATTACGAAGTTTTTTCCTGAGTGACCAATCGAAAAAAAATTATCAAAGCAAAAAAAATTTACTTTCATTAACAAACATAGTTTAAAATTTTCATACTGCTCCATATAATTTAAAATTTTCCATATTAAAATTAGCAAACAAAAAAAATCAAAGCAAAAATTTCATTAAAATTTCCAATCCTCACTAGAATAGTAAAATCATTAACAAACATAATTTATATACTTTCAACATAACTGCTCCATACTTTGCGGCTATTTACCAACGACTCTCCAAGAATTTCATCACAACACTTCAGCAGAATCATTTAAAATACTGCAGTGAAAATAAAATGCAACCTTAAAGCTGGTTTTGTTTTTCACCCGCTGCGATAATGCCTTATTGATGCACTTATCAAACGTTGCCATCACGTTCTGGGCCAACGGTGGGCTGATCGTACCATCCTATAAATAACCCCTTTGAAACCTTTCGAAAGCATTGCCCTTATTGGATCCCAATTGATTACTAATAGAGCCGAAGAAAACATATAAGCAAATAGAAGTGTTGCGCTTTACCACGAAAACTCAATAACGCATTCACCTGCTACCACTTCACCACCATTGCGTATGTTGACAAATCGTGTGGCAAGTTAGGATTCCTCTTTTTTCTTCCGCAGTATTGTCACAGTTTTCGTCAAACGAAATGCCATTATGTGGAACTTATAGGAAATGTGCAAGTGTTTTAAATCCTCCATGCACAGCGCCTCAAAGTATTCGAAGGAAACGATAGAGATCGAGGGATGGCAGCAAGTGCGGAAGTATGTTAAGTTCCTCTTATTTTCTATACTCGGAGATGGATTATTCGTTCTCTGTTTAAAAAAAAAGGTAAAGAAGATCCAAGCAAACTTCCTTTTTGAATCGCGAAGCTTGAAATAAAACAAAAAGAATCTAAAATTTGTTACCTCCACGAGTTCATCCAAGGTGTTCCGCAACGCCACCCCCAACGTTGTCGTTCTGTACATTTGATAAGCCATCCTTGACGATCACTATCTTCAAGAAAAGTACCCATTCAATGTGCCCTTTTTTCTTAAATAACCCTCAATTTTCAACATCCACAACCATAAAACCAAATCTATTATGGAGAATAATGACACATCGAGCAAACACAGAATTTCTTTATAAAAACTTTGAGGTTTGTGAACAACAGTAATTCATCAACGCTATTTCCCAGCATATCGTCTGGCTCTTTACGAGTACTCGTCCCCCAAGAAAATTCACTCAGCAAAACAACAAGTCATTGGATTGTTTTAAAAATTCGACCTAATTTACTACTTACTATATTCATTAGGCGCCAATAGTTGTAAGCATAAGAAGAAATGAGGCAGTGCTCGTCTCACCTATATGATAACAAATATGCCTAGGTAAAGATATGCAAACTTACTTTTCTTCATCAACAAGGTATGATTTAATACGAGGCTTTTTTTAAAAAATTATTGCTCATAAGAGTGGAAATAACCTCACATAAGAGACATCTTCCACACGCCTTAGTCTTCAGTTGCCATATGTGTGCAAGTGTTGAAAAATATCGTTTCCCCCACACACCACGATGCACTATTAAATTACCATTCTTTACAACTTCCATGCGCTTAACCCCCTCCCTTCCCCCACCACCTTTTCCTCCAACAACACAGCATCAGATTAAGTTCCCGCTTCCATCGTCGACTGCAATCCTCTACCAACAACAGAGAATCCAAATGTCCAACACTCCCACGTAGTTTGCATTACTAAACAGTGATCCACAATATTTGGTGCTGTGTCTTCATAAAATACAAATGCAACCAACCTCACGTTTCTGCTATCCATTACTTCCGTCAATATTGAGATGTAAACCCATATATGGGCAGCGAATACGCAAATCGCATTTTGTAAACACAGCAAGACGAATATCTGCATATTTTATTTCATAAATTCTTTGAAACAAAAACAAAACGATAACGATAACAAATATCATCGCAATCGACAGTCAGGTCTTCTTCATTGGAAGTTCGAATATACGCAGTTTACCGTTTGCACATGCCGTCACCACTTTTCGAGATTCTTCCGATAAAGAAATGTCAAATATCTCATCTCCACCACCTCCGACTGCCTAAAATATATTTCAAAATAATACGACCTTCATCGCAGGAAACATGAATTCAAAAAAACCCCCCAAAACGATTTCCCTCTCCTTCCGCCCTTCAACAATATAAGAAGTAATATAAACTTCCAAGATTTAATGCCTGTTCTAGTAGAGGATGAAAAAAGATTATGTTTTATTTCAGCTACTGAAATTTTCTTTGGTCCTCTGAAATGCTAAAAACTTCGTCACTATTCTCATCTGCCCCTTACTTCGGAACACGACCATCTCATACTTTGCCATAACGAGGTGATGAGTATGAAATGGAAACAATTATAGCCACACTATGCTCAACGATAGAAAACTAAGACTTGTTTACTT
The DNA here is from genome assembly GCA_013433145.1 of Ascaris suum. Lineage (NCBI taxonomy): Eukaryota > Metazoa > Nematoda > Chromadorea > Rhabditida > Ascarididae > Ascaris > Ascaris suum. The sequence goes on along the minus strand of CM024170.1, from coordinate 10,007,464 downwards.
GAATCGACAAAGCATTCATTACGAATGAATGTCTCTTCATATCACTACCACTTCCAAAACTAAGACATCCGGGCAATTAAATGCAAGTGATACTTACCGCAAGCGGTTCTCCATCTCGAGCATCCCAAACCCGCAAGGCACCATCCAAACATGCAGAGAGTACCAATGGCGTTCCATCCGGAATGCTACGATAGAATCGGCATGCAACCACCGTCCTGCCATCGTGTTCACATGTATGCCTTGCTGTACCCTTGTTATGGTCGTAAATTATCAGCCGCCCGCTATTTGTTCCGATCGCTACCCATGCTTCGTTTACATTACAGAATCTCACACATTCTACTGATTGTGATGGTCCTTCCTCAGCGTGCACTTCACCATCCTCCTGCAAGAGATTTCATAGTAGCATATTAATTTCAATTAATCAAGTGATGTTGAGTGAAAAAAATACATCGATTCATGCGCATTTCGGTGGAACATGGAGTGGAGGAGCTGAATGAATGATAGATTAGAGCGAAAGTGGGTGCGAAGAGGACGGTTCCACTCTGTTATTGAATAAAAAATGAACGTTTTCGCATTCATTGCCACCACTAATGCACTTTATGTCACTCAAGAAATATCAGCAAATGGGCATAATGAAACAATCTATTCATATCACAAGGCAAAAATGGATTAGTTTCAACTGTTGTCAACTAAAAGAACCTGAACTCATAAAAATACAGAAGAAAATGCAGCTATGAAATGAATCAAGCGTATGAAATGGATCAACCTGTGTATTTTAGAGAACATCGACTTGAATGAGACGGTGATTAACCGAACACTGGTTGAAAACATATGTAATATCCTTGCAAAGATCTGTACAGATCGCAAAACAATTCTTCAAGATTAAGAGATTATCCCCGCACTCTCATAACATTCCTTCTATTCAACTAAGTCATCAATGAAAGATCAGTGTAAAGTCCACTAAGCCTAGAACGAAAAAAATACCATAAAATCATTTCAAAAAAAAACACCTTCAGCACAGCGACATCACCGCGCCCGTTGAGGATCTTCAAAACTTTTGCAGTATCCGTGTTGATGAGCGCACATGTACCATGCTCAACTCCCACCACAGCCAACGATGAAGAGTTATGGACATCGGCACATATGCACGGTGAGTGGATATTTACAGAGAGTGAAGTCGAATCCTTCAGCGACCAAATACGTATCGTGCCATCCGAGTATCCGGCTAGAAGACGTTTCCCATCACTCAACAATCGACCCGTTGTACATGCAATGCCTGCACCACCAGCAAACACCTTCAAATAACACAACTTTTGGCGTGTTGAAAAACCAATGTTCTACCATCTAAAAACACATCTATCAATGAACCAAGGTAAACGAAATCTCTACAAACAAAACTCATATGTGGAAACAGATGTGGCAATAGAAATCAAATTTTAAACTGATTTTTGATTCAGTTAGAGAGAGAATCGTCATAAAGCAAGACATTTACACATAAACTTAACGACAGAGCACATAAAACACCACCTTGAAGAGTTTCAAATAATGTCATTGCTTCTTTTGTGGCATCCCGCACAACTACTGGGTACTAACGATTTGACATTTGTTCAAGAGAAATCATTCTGCTTCTCTGCTTGTTAAGCATCTATCGCGTTGTTATACAACTAGACAATCTTCCAAGACACATGCTCTCCTCGCAACGAAATTTGTTGCTAGTGCATCATGTAACTAAACCAACCCATCGAGTTTTCAATATCTTTCAAGGAAGAGACGCGTATGTTTGTTTTATCGGCCTTTATTTGCACCTTTAAATGGTGCTAATGCCTGCGACAAAACTGCTTGAGGTCATGAGTAAATACTAGATTTCATATTTTTGCATTAAAATAATTCCTCATTAACTTACGAAGCGATGTAATAGTGCATCTAATTATTAAAACAGTTTACAATTGGTTGATTTAGATTGCATTTCAATATTGACGCCCTAAACTCTCTTATAAATAAGCACTATGCGTCCTTATAATAATATGCAAAACGCGTGATTAGCATAGGAAAACGTTAGGACTGTTTAATTTCATTCAAAGTGAAACTGTTTCTATCGCTCTAAATTTGCAAAGCACTTCGTTTTCGTCGCTCTTACGCATCTCTGATAAGAAGCTAGTGTCGATTTTATTCGTTTGAAATTAAGTCCATTCAGTTTATGTCTGTGTGCTAAGAGGAATCGATGACTATCCGGAGAGTCCGACTCGGTTGCCATCGATCGATTTTTGAAATTCGGTATGCACTGATAATGAACGCTACCTAATATGGTTGATTACTGAGTCACTCAGGGCTATATGCAGCTTTGGCCATTAGAATTACTCAACACGAATCACTCATATAAAAACATCAAACAGTAACAATACAGACTTGAACTGGGCTGCAACCATAAAGCGAAGGTAAGCCCACTGTGTGTATTAAAGAAAAGCGGTGCTTCTGCCACCGATATTCGCGCCATAAAAAACGCGTTGTATATGAGCAGGAAAGAACATGGTGCGGAAACCAGCTACGTTTGCTAACAATCGAACTCTACCTTAGTCTGTGAGACGCCTTCTAAACCAATAAGCCACATCCATAAGAGACCATCGTTTGCACCGGCAAATAAAATATCCACGGAACAATGCCATTCCAACCATTCCAGTTCGGCTGGATCTTCCATCTGAAAATATTTCACCAAGGTTTATTGTGATAAAAAATGATCTTACGAACAAACTGTTATCTGTGTATATATATTTACGTTTATATATATATATATATATATATATATATATATATATATATATATATATATATATATATATATATATATATATATATATATATATATGTCTATTTTCATCGACAGTCACCTCAAGCAACAACTTTTCCAAGTGATTACACTGATGTGATCAACAATGAGCCGTATCGACACAACCAAGAGCAAATTCGCTATCCCTAGAAAAGAAGTCACTTCTTTTAGCATTTCACTTACACTAAAACTTTTTCGAAGTTGCTTCATGCTGCAACTTTCAATCAATAAATGGATACAGTTAAAGATTTAACCTCGCAGCGTTTCTTTAGACTCGTCGTTTCTGTTATTATAATTTTCCCTGCCATATCTCCACTGGCCAGAAGATTTCCGGATGCATTGAATCGAACGCATGTTACGGAATCGATGTGTTCACATATCCTTTGCACTGGCTCGCTAACTGAAAATGAGCTCATCGAATTAATACGATGAAACACAGAAGTAAACACAGCAAATGTTTCAAGAAATGCAATATGAAACAGTCGACATTCATTTCCTTCCATTTTTTAAAATTTCCGCACGCTTAAAGAACACCTTTTATGTGAACCGCACCTAAAATACCTAGTCCTCCACATATAAACTAAATGAATGACCATAAATTCATATACACACACAGGCGAAAAGGAACGAAAGCAAAACTCGAGTCCTCGTCTGTCCTGTACTTTGCAATAAAATAGCCACTACGACAGCTCGACAGACAGGCGCTAAACAAAAGATGGCCTCATCAACAATAGTCAAAGAAGGACGGTGTTGGGCTTTTCGATGTCAAGGCACTATTTTCCTTTGTTCTGCTAAAACTTGCAGCGGATTCTTAAATAAAGGCAATAAATGTAAAGAGAGAGAATTATTTCTTATTTTATGGTTCTGCAACAAAACGAGTAAATAAGATATGTTAGGATTCTCGACTGCTCTAGTGAAATAACATGAATAAGATGCGGCAACATACCACTAATAGTTAAGTCGAACAGCAGGGCACGATCATCTTCACCTCCACTGGCCAACCATCTATCACCGAATAAATCCACACAAAACACATCTTTCTCGTGTGCACTGATTGTTATGCTTGCTTCATCTGCCATTTCCGCCAAACTTTTCTCCTCTTCCGATTCTTGCATTGTTTCATCATCCGCAGATCCTGAAATATTCCTAGCCGATCTTAATTAGAAAACAGCCCAGAAAACTGCATCAATATGCATACCTTGGGCAGGCTATTGCCACGTCTGGTTGGCGTATATGGCAAAGTATTGGCGTGGATAATTCCAATAATCCTTTGAACAAGTTTCCAGAAACACCCAGCCATTTACTCGACAATCATAAAAATTCATTTAAATGTAAGTTCAGTTTTTAATGTTTTTTAGCGTTCGACAAAGTTGCTCACTATCAGTGATGGATTATTCATGAGTTGAACTCTTTTATGTTTACATCTTTCTTTCGAGTACATCAAGTTGCATGGTATGCTGGAACATTTCATAAGTAAGGGACAACCAAATGGCTTAGATGCAGACTAACTATGCAAATAACTTTTCAAGGGAAAATCTGATGTCGGAGTCGCTAATCAGTGCTCCTGTTCAACGATATTTTACGCGGAAGAGGAATAACGGCTGCAAGAGGGGATGAAAACTTGAATGTATAGGACACATCGATGACAGAGTTATGACTGCAAATCAATAAATATAAATAAATTTAATCGAGGCATTGCTTGAATTAAGTGAATTAATGATCAATCGAATATCACCTCATTACCATGATCAATCGATTCATTAATTATGTCGTCCAAATTCTCACGGTCTTCTAATTCATCGTCCAACTGGATCACCTTTATTACATCTTCGGGACGAAAAGGAAGGCCATTATTTTCATCATTTTCTTCATCCATTAGGTGGTGACTCTATAAAAAAATATGTATTTGGAGATAGTAGTTTAATAAGAATAATATGTTAGCGCGAAACGTAGGAAAAACGTTTCACACGGAGGGGGGATCATAGTCAGCGAAACATGCAAATAATCTGTGCTATTATCAATGAACACTTTGAGCAAAGAAACTGAACACAGCAGACGCAACAATAAACATGAATACAAGCAAAGAAATCTATTAATTGATGAGAACGTTTCACAGAACATGCGCCACGACAATTGCGCCATTAACAAGTGGCTATCGGTTTAAAGGTAATTAGGTTGTGGTGAACCTTAAGTAGCAGAACTAGTTTAAACCTCAAACAGAGAGTGTGAATTTTGCAGAGATCGCTGTTTTATAAAAGATGAATCAGAGAACAATGAAATACAAGCATTTAACTGTATTGACGATTGCCAATCGGATGTTTTGTTTTGTCGTCGTTGGCATCGGATGCGAATGCTTTTATCGAAACTCATAAGTGCTTCTCTTCAGCAGTTAAGCGAGTACCTATCAATACTAGATTCCGTTACCTTATAAAGGAATATAAATATTGCGTGGTTTATACTTGCAACGGTGAAATGTTCGCATTTTGTTGAATGTTTCATTGTTTTGCTGACAAATTCAAGAGAATATAACCTAATTATTGACAACACTGATAACAAATAAACATGCTATACGCACTGGACAACGCAAAAAATGCATTCACGAGGACTCTGATAAAAAATTCACTTAACACAACACAACAGAGAGCAGTTTTTTCAGTGTTTGATCCTCGATAATGTAACATCCACCAATCAAAAGACCCATTTTTGAATGGAAATATACTCTATTTGTTATTGCAGTACTTCTATTCTTGACATGCCTCTTTTTATGATGAGACCACCGTCATCTGGCAGAACGTAATTATGCAATAACCGTTCCACCATGCAAATAAATAAATTGTGCCTGAAGTATAACATCTGGAGATTGCAATTCGATTGTTCAAAGGTAGGTTAAAAGCACAAATCACAACAGGATAGATGGAATGTCCCGATCCACGAGAACACAGGTGCTGTCAGCACAGAGATGCGTAACAACGATACCTATTGAGCACGCACGCACGCGTTTCTCTGCTCGTCTCGTCGATCCCCCTCTATAAATAGGCGAGTGTGCTGAGTGCTTGCCCGTTGCTCTACTCATCTTATTGCCTTACGATGGGCATCATATATTCCCCATATTGATTGAAGAGTGTATTTATTAAATGCATAAATTTGAAGGCATTTTAATCGAAATACACCTCAAATGTAAATAGCCACCATTCCATAGCAGTGTAAATCCACAATAACCCGGAAAAAAGCAGTTGCGATCAAGAAGTTCAACTCTATTTACTATATTATGCAGTTGTACATTGTGAAGTTTACTTCGACAACTTCAGCAATCGGTGGAATACCGCACATTGGCCTGAAATACCCTCAGAAATATGTACCCGGCTCGGGAATGTATGTTTGCTACCGACGAAAGACCAGTCGAGATGCGTTGGCAAGGTCGAGGGGCCGGAGAGAGTCTTCAAAAACAGTGATCGTCCCTCGTTTCGCATCTCTGCATCTCCTCGCCACATATACTCTCAAGACGGATCGATGCGTGTGCTCATTGACGCGCTCGCGGCAAGTGTGGAGCGGAGGTTGTGAGCGCGCGACGCGTTCGGTTTGTTGTGTGTTGCGAGCGGCGTGCGGTGTGTGTGCTGTGGTGCGCGCTAGTGGAGTGGCGGGCCGCTGCAATCCCCCAATTCGTCGCTTCATACTGACGCTTTTACGTTCCCCTCGTCCATTGAACGCCTCTGAATCCCCCCGAAGTTGCCTGAAAATTTCAACTAACGACGTGCCCCGATGGCGAATGTACGCTTCTGAATCCGGGTGCCTCATTTCAAAAAGCGGCTCCGGCAGCCGCTCGACCTTTGCGGCTGCTAGCCTGAAGCCATCTGGGGAGTTACGTGGTGAGAGTAAGCAAAAATGGCCACCACTAGTAAGCTGTCATTTCGAGCTCGCAATTTGGATGCATCGAAATCGATGCCTGTCTACGTTGTGGACGAGTTACCTGACCTCGCCGAATGTGCACCGATTAACCGCGCGGTCGCACAGATGCCCACGGGCATGGAAAAGGACGAAGAAATGGTACGTGCACTGTGGCAGCCATTTTGAATTTTTCTCTCTCGTTGTCTGCGCGCGCTCTCTCGCCGTCGTGCATTCGTCTTCCGAAGATCATCTCTAGTCACTACAGCCATAGGTTGTTGATCAAGCGAAACATTGGATGTAGACTGGCATCAACTGTAGGTTTCTGTAGGTGACTGGTTTTTTATTTTCCAGGTATGGTTTAGGTGTTTGTTATTTGCCTGCTTTGCCTCGTCACACTTATGCGGTGGGAAAGTGCTGGTTCAAGTGGAGTCGTCACTCGAGGTTAAGTTAAACAGCGGTATGTGGTTGAGTTAATTCAGCTGGTCCTCCTATCCACTTTGAACCTAGGGGAATGAAGGGGGCTGGAGCTTGGTTGAGCGGCAAACATTTGCCCTTTTCGAACGAGACGACGGAGGAAGTTCACGTACTCTTTGCTGAAGGGTTATATGTTCCGGTATTTAAAACCTCGGAATGCACGTCGACGGTGAGTATGCTGGAAGTAATTGGCTCTGTTAATGATTTTCTCAAACTACCAAAAACGAGGTATTGCTTAATTGACTAAACTGTTGAACAATATAGAGTCATCGTTATAGGCAATATTGCTCGCATAATAAAGGAAAAATAATGCGTACGCTTGTTAAATGTACTTGCATACTGGCTACAACTGATTTGGAAGTACGAAAGTAAGAGTTTAAATAAGCCTCACTAATAATCGCTTTCGTTTAATCGACCATAGAAATGATGACTTGGCTGCTTGTTTAGATTTGTTTGCGATGCAAACGACTTCTGTATAGCTAATGCTTTTTTTTATAGTAGTGAGTGTCTTGCCTTTTTTCATCACCCTCTGCTTGTGCTCCATGCCTTTCCATATATATATATATATATATATATATATATATATATATATATATATATATATATATATATATATATATATATATATATATATATATATATATATATATGTTTTAAGTTGTTTTCTCATCTCACAAATGATCCAGTTTCCCTTTGTCGTATTTCTTGATTGTCCTAATACTTCACCTTCGTCGTCATGTTGCTCTTCCTCTTTCCCTTCCTCTTCCCCTCCCTACCAACCACCCCCTCCCCTCTTACCATCTTCATACCTTATTCCTCCAGCTTGGAGTTTCATGCTTGGAACGGTCATATAGCGTTATGGTTTTTATGCGGTAGCTCGATATACGAGTGCTAGCAGCTGTATAATTTTTAACTGAATTCCTCAAATGAAATAAAGAAAATCCATCAAGCGCACGACGTTGTTTTACGCTCTATCAATATAAATCTTCCCCATAGTTTTCGCCTTGGAAGCCGTTACATCGTTCAATGTTCGATCCTCAGAAACAACTCGATCCGTTCGCCGTTTCTTTGATTTAATCAGATTTGCTTCGGAAATTCGTTTATTGTAGGCAGAGTGTCTAAAAATGTGCGATTATCTTGTAACTGCGGGCGCGTTTTACGATATTTAGTGATTATTTTTTCTTGTTGAATACCGTTCATTGTGCTAGATTGCAGTACTGCCAGAATAAAAAATTATTTATAGCGCCCTCCTCCTCTTCGCGTTTCATCTCTCTGTTTATTAATAGCTTTCCATTTAATGAGCGGCTTAAGTTAGTGTTTATGCTATGCACTTCTCATAGTTTAATCTACATTCCTTCGTTGTTTTGTTTCTAATTTTAGAAGTGGAAAGCAGTGCCTTAAATTTTTTTTGTGCTGACTCAGATTGATCATTGAATGATTCAAAGCATTATTCTGCAATTTATGTTATATATAGGGAATTCCGTTGAAATCTTTATTTATAAGGTGGAACTGTTTTATATCAAAGCGCATAAAAGTGATGCTCGCACCGATATTGTTGAAAATTATCGAGAAAGAGAGCAATTAATGAAATCGAGTGGAGTTATTTTATCGAATTTGGAAATTTATCTCCACGTATAGAACTGATAGTAAAATCTCAAAAAAAAGCCCATAAAGTCATATGACGTATCTGCTCGCTTGGCTGCTTATTTGCGCTTTTTAAGCATGCCTCCTTATCTGTGTAACGTTTATGGAACATTGCAAAGCATTAAGTAGAGAGCACAAAGAATTATGCTTTATGTATGAGGCAGTTTCGTAATTATTAAAAGGCACAGTTTAACGACTTGTAAAATAAAGCAAAAATAATAGTGTTTTGAGTTCATTGATTGCAATTTCTATTAATTCCGCGAATGGTGATAGCTGTTTTAATCGTATTTTATTCTGCTGTCTCATTTTTATTTTATTTCTTCATTTTGCTTTTTCTTTCATTGAAATCTCTTCGTTTATTTAGTGGAGAAATGTAAAAGGCTTGTTGAATTCAGTTAATGCATGTTCTTTGCAGAATACAATTAGCTCAAATTCTTTGTAAAATGCAATTAACTCTATTGAAATGGAGTAGAAAAAAATTTGAAATTATTTATGAATGAAATGGAAATATTTTCAACGATTATTTGATTTAAAAATGCTAAATTGGGGGGGGGGGGGGGGGGAAATGTGTGAAAAAATTCAACGTATTTATTCTTTCATCCAAAAATTTGTTCCATTCGATCTTTTAAAAAAAAGGGCGAAAGATTTATTTTCGGAGGTTTTTTTTGCCTCTCGCGACGAATGATGTGAAGTTATGTTGCGTCTTCTTTTACTTTAAACGTTTATAGGTATTTAATTTTCGTTTTATTGATTTACTACATTCTTCAGTTAATTTTTTTACAAATTTCGTTCAATTTATTAGTTAATTATACTTTTATAAAATCCATTATTGTGTCTAATTTCAGTTGATGATTTAATTATTTCTTCGGTGGAATTATTCGGAAATGAATTTTTATTGAAAAAATTAATGACGAGTTTATCGCTTTTTTTTTCAATCATCCATTTAATGAAGTCGCAATGATTTAAGATGAAATTGTTTCAAGAAGTTTTAAAGTACTTGCACTAATAGTTTTAGCTATATTTGTAACGGAAGTAACTCGCTCGTACTGTTTAATGCCTGCGATTTTTCTATCGTATCGTTCATAAAGCACTATTCAATTGATTTTTTAAAAAATAGCATTGAGCAACTGAAAGACCTGTCCAGCTTAATGAGGAGTTGAACTGTAATTAATTCTATGAAGGGATATATTTGAATTGATGGCTGAATGTTTGACTATCGCATGGTTTATCCTAGTCAGCGTTGTTTGTATATATATATTTTTTTCACGCAGTCTCTTTGTAGATCATGGGAAAACGACGCGTTTCAATTCGCTGACCATTTTTTTGAAGTAGGGAAATGTAATTGTTGATTTTAGCTGTTTTGTTGAAGATTAAGCGTATCTTTCGATTGTGCTTGGTATCGCTTGTCTAATTTATATTCAGACATCAATACAGTATAGCTGATAAGGTAATTTAGGTATTGGAGAGATCACCGGGTGACCTAATATTATATGCTAGTTTGATATTATCGAAGTAGGCAGCTTCATATAGCGATTGCTCGAATGCTCACAATTCGTAGATGGCGGTTGTCGGGATTTAACTAATGAAGATTGAGGGGAAGAGTGCGATGTGATCGAGTCATTTGTTTTACACTATGTTTGCTCGCTTTATGATTTATTGAGTCTTAATGCGTTACGCAGACATTCGTCGATATTCGTTATTGCAGCGTAATTCGTGTATTACTCTTAACAAATCGCAGTATTTGACTGAATTTGCGGCGGGTTTTCATTATGTTCGGAAGTGCAAAACGTAAATATTACTGAATTAATGAATTTTGGCACCATTAGCATCTATTAAAATAAGTACTGTAGTATTGTTTATAGGAGGAAGCATTTAATAGCGGAATATGAAGGAACGTCCTTAGAGATCCATAAAAGATTGATGAGTCGTAAAGGGATGTTTCCAAAGTCAACGAGAAGGGAAGAGAGGAAAGGGAAGGTGGATCATGACACGTTGGTACGGCTCACAAGGGATTTCTGTGGTGAAGTTATGAAAAATACTGCACTAAGATTCGGTCTAACCAAGCACATTAAATGTGAACATTTCATTTACATATTTCGGAGTTACCTGTACCTTTTTTGAGTGAATATATATGCAGGTGAAAATACTTTGTGCTCAGCTAAGGTGGTGTCAATTATTTTCTTGTAACGAATAGGAGTGAATAGTGTTTGTTGCATTTTCATCGCTATTAAGTGAGCAGCGGTGCGAAATTAGAGAACTTGAGAGTGGCTTATAAGTTGAGGTTAAAAACTCACGCAAGTGCAATAGAAGCGAATTGGTGCGCCGTTTTATTTATCTTCAGAGTGCTTCTAATATCGTATAATTGCTCATGTTCTTTCACAGACAGCCACCCTTCTCCGCACTCATCTTCTTTGTTTACTAGAAGTGAATATCATCCACATGCTTTTATGTGCACCTGTGTCGTTTGTATTTAAAATGAACTAGCATTTCTTAAGTTGTGGGCGGGCAAGGGGAACAAAGTGGCTGGACGATTCTACTTGCACGTTAGTTTACTATGGCGTTTTCCATATGAATGAAGTGATTAGCTAACTTGACATGTGATTTACCTTTTTCATTGCGTTGCGAAAGGGAGCACTTTAATTCTACCGACATCTTTGAATATGGAAGGTCCAAATTTGGAATCTGCATATAACGTTATAGTTTTGAACGGAAAATCAAAAAATACTTCGTGAAAATATTTTCTTTGCATTTTATTCTTCAAGAGCACATAATTTCATCCAAAAAAATCTACTTGGAGCAACGATCTAAGCCTGTGAAGACGGCGATTGCATTCGTCAATACGCCATCGGCGAATTCACATCGTCGATCGGTATGATGTTGCTGTTTAAGTGATGCACTTTATGGGGTTCTTTTTCATCTCCATCGAACGTCGTTATTCCTCGTCATTCGGCTATATCTCAGTGTGCTATTTCTTTGTGTTTTTGTTAAGTGTGATCTCATTTCACATATAGGTGATTCGTTATGGGAATGAATATTATCCTATTCATACATTTCAGTGCGAACAATTTCATTTCAAAATTACATATTGGATAGTATTGTGGAATAACGTTGTGGTTTGCAATTAAATCGGTCCCTGAACAACGTGAATATTGCCGCATCGACCCTTTAAAGCAATCACAAATGCATCTGTAATTTCTCATTCCTTAAAAACTTAACTGTTAATCGAACATTCTCGAAAATTTTACTGATAATATAAACAGTCGGTCAAATTTATTTTTACGCTATTGTTTATTACGTACTACATTCTTATAATAAAATTAAAAAATGGAGAGGTGTTTAAAAAATCATAAAGGAGAGGAAATACGTTTATTATTACTATCCTCAGTTTAGAAAATGAAATCTTCCTTTGTCTATCGATATCAGTATTATCTAGTACGATAAAAAACACGATAGACATCAAAAACTGAAAATTAGTGCGCAAAGAAATTTGAAAGCGCTTAGGTGTTCAGTTACGTAATTGCTGGTATTTATGCATCGTTGCACAATAGAGTTTGTTCTTTATTTTAGCCTACTGCGATATATAAGATTATTTCATTGTGGTCTTATTTTATGTTTTTGAATAAATCATTGTAGAGTTTATACAGCAGAAATATTAGCCATCCCTGTAGTATTCATAGTCACTGTTCGAAAAAACTGTTTGAACTATCACTTACGTTTGAAGATAAGGTGGTAAGAGATTTCTGATTTTGCGAGAGAGGAGGGCATTCTATGCGATGATCATTTCTAGGCAGAGTTATAGGCCATTATTGTCCATCGTTAGTTGAATTACATTGAATTCCCTTTTATTAATTAATCTTATTGAATTCATATTAAACATATTCTTTTGCCTGTATGAGAATAAAGTTAATTCTATATTAGGTAAAACTCATTGAATTCCACTCACTTTTTGTTTCTATGAGAATAGATTCATATGCAAATTTTTCAGACGCGTCGTAAATCTTTGAGAAAAACTTCCCACCATTTTTTCCACGAAAAATCCGATAACAAATGGGTCACTTAGGTTAAACCGTGCGTTGTTCGAAAATCATCTGTTGGGCGGATCGGTGATAATTCGTATTTGTTTATAGATGTGATTGCACATGCATTGATAACGTAGAATATGACTTTGTTATATTTTTTGAAAATTTGCTCTCCTTTTTTCAAACGTTATTAAATTTATTAGCGACAGCAATTATACTCACATTTAAAACACCGCGTTGAAAGCATGCGACATATCGCTTTTCCTCGCTTGCTTCCGCTCTCCCCTTCTCCCGTCCCATTTCCCCCTCTGCCCCCATACCCCTTTTTCTCTCTCCCCCCCCCCCTCCATTTCACTTCCTTTACTCCCCCTTTCCCTGCCTCTTCCCATCGCCTTCCCTTCAGTCTGCTTTATTTGCAGTAGTATTTCATTTTGCAGCAGTGGTAATTATTCCACTGCCAGTTGAATTTGCAGTGTTAGCGAGCGCTCTAATGAGTAAATGCCATTTGTAGTCTGCCTTTGTACTTTAGGTGGTGATTTTCCCGCCGCGAATGAGTTCCTTCAATTATTGTCTGTAATTTTGGCTCAACGCCAACAGATGTCACGATTATCGTTACAGCACTGTAATTTTTCTTCAGCATTTGATTAAGTCACATACGAGGAGGCAGTTTTAGTGCAAGTTTGAACGAGAAAAGGAGCATGTGACGTGCTTTTTGGGGGAAGAGATTGACAACCACTGTTAAAGACCGCTGAATTGTGCTTCCTCAATTTGAAGTCCGAAATGGGGCACTGGACGTATTTCATGAAAGATAGTACTTCTTTTCAAATTATTTCGGTATATTCTCGCATCGTAAATATCAGCGCATTCAGAAATCGTTATCAGTGATGCATAATCAGTTTTAGGATGGGAAGGAGTTTTTCGGGAAATCTTTCAATCATATCTGATTACTCGAGAGGGGTTTCTATTGGAAACAGCACGTTGGTGTGTTTTATGTGGTCTTTGAAAGTATTTCTGCAGTGTGCGCATATGATTGTATCATGTGAGCATTGACCTGTGCATATCTATTACACGTATCTTACCTGTCGTCATCACACTTGGAGTGCAGAGTGGTTAACAGCTAGCAGGTGAAAATGAGGCGTTCTCTGAGAATATCTAATATTCGTTGAGGTTGTGCGACGACTCGGGATTCTGAGAATTCGCTCATAATTGAGAATCGTTTCTTTGATTTGAAGATCATTTTGAATGGTGCATGGGAAAAGATCAATTAGGTATAGAGAAATGGAGTGGAGGAGGAAATGAGGCATTGGCAAAGAGTGCTCGAAGGAAGTTTTGCAGTTGAAAAGAAAGCTTTCCATGTGACATTCATTTTACGTTTATGACATCTATCGGCCATTTATTTTTGTTATCTCTTGTATTTTATTCAGCTGAGTCAAAGATTTTTATAGCGATGGAAATAAATGTGTAAAACATTAAATTTTAGAGGTTTCTATTGAAAAAATTTTTATTATCGGCTTAGTTCGAATTGTGGCCCAGCATACAGGACGCGGGGAATCGGTCTCCTCCTTTCCTCTAACCTAAATTTGAGGAGAAATTGCCCGCTGAATTAAGAAAATCTTCGGGACAAGATATTCGCCAGGGGATTAAGGAGACCATTCCGTCTTGTGCTTTTACGAGGATTTCAGGCTAGCTAAATTTGTTGTGATGGCAACATAGAGGTCGTTTGATGTCAAGAGAGGGTGCACTTTAATTCCACTACTCTTCCTCTTACCATTTCAACGCAGAACGTTAAGGTGGTGTGGCATGTTATCGAACTTGCACAGAGGTTAAGCACCACTTCAACAGCAAAAGGTTGTCTTGGTTTAGTCAATAGGGTGTTAGATCGAAGAGTTAGCTTAAGCTAATCGGAACTGCCATCCTTCTCCTATTTTCCTCCTCACCTCTTCTGTCCACTTCAACTGAGAATTGCTAGAGAGGTATTACGAAAAACATCGCCTTCTCTCTGGTGAGGGGCCAACTCTGCTTTGATTCTTTTTGTAACCTGTTGGTTTTTCTAGTATCAAGTGCACAAAGATCAATGTAAACTTCTCCATTATCCATTAACGGTCATTTTTTATTTCAACAGGTGGCACATTTTAAAAGATGGAAGGATTATTCATTAAACGTTTATAAATGCTCATTGGGTTTTATTCAGTCCGATCGGTTTTTCTTTTGTTCGAACTTCTTGCTGCAAACAGTTCGAACACCTCTATCGTTATGTTTATTTGACTTTTGCAATATAATTTACTTTGAAATATATAAGATTATAAAAAGTATGCTTCAGGTAGTTGGCTGCTAAATGAATGCATTTTGCGTAAAAGAGTTGACTGAGATTTCCCTTCCGAATATTGTTCCGTTATTTAGTTGTAATGTAATAAACAAATTGCTTCATAGAGTGCGGTATTTGGCGACCTGCCAACATTGTGAGCTAAAAGCGTACTGCTTTTATTTCAGTAAATCATAATCATCTATTCTAGCATAACGGATCACCAATTCGGGAAGTGTTGCGTTGAGAATCTCATTGAAAAGTTCGAGATATTCAGGGGCTGTCAATGGTTTATGCAGATTTACCTCGAAGAATAAGGAATGTGAAAGCTTTATTGCTGAGCAATTTCGATGAATGTAATAGCACTTTGTTAGAAAAATCCAAGAGGCAATGTAATTGAATAATTGCTTGACTGCGGTAATTTCGAAATATTCCAGGAATCCCATCTGCAAGAAGCGATTATCGCCCAGCAGGCAAGCACATCGGGTATAGCAGTTGAAAATCATGTCATCCCAACACCAAAAGTTATGCTTGTTGAGTCGACACACTATGATTCCATATATCCGATACAGCCAACACCATTCAGGAATCAATTTATCAAAGTACAAGGTATGCAAATATTGTTGTTTTTTCTTCTTCATTGCTCTCTGTTGTTTCCATATCCGATTTCGATGTTTGATGCTTTTTGTGCATTTAGTTTATTGCTTTGAGATGTTGCACTTTCATTGCAGAAATTTTGCGAAGAAAACATTATTTTTCGATTGTCTGCAGTGGTAGGAAATAATTTTTTAAATCGTTTTGCAAAAGTGTTGCATTTGCATTTACATGTTTCCTGTCACTATTTATTGCAAACAAATGTGTAATTAATGGCATTATTGATTATGGCAGTAATAATAGTAGTGGAGTAATAAAAACACTAATGAATAGTAGCGATTATTAGTATTGTCTGCAAAATTGCGAACAGATGTCATTGTTTAAGAAAACATTGCAATAATTAGGATTTTATCATTGCATTCTTTACGGAAGGTTCTTTACCTCAAGGGATTCGTTAACTTCAATAAAAATGTTTCGAATTCTTGAATCGACTGCCTTCTTTATATTGAAAAGGGCTCAGTTATCGATGTAGTGTATAGCAGTGAATTGTGGCTAGGCATTTGATTATTGAAATATGGAATAAGTTTTTATGATTTTCGAAATAAACCTTGTAGGAGAGAATTCCTTTATATTGTCGTATAAATCTTTCCTTTTTTTTAGATATTTGGAAGTGCATTTATGAAATAACTAAAATCCTAATAGGTATTATGGGACAGATTGAAAGTCTTTAAGAGCAATAAGTTGAGAGAAATGGGAAATGTATCAACGGTCGCAATTTTTTCTGATTCATTTCCTTCCTTATGAGTCTCATTCATTTTTAGTTTTTGCTGATATTTTTGATGTAATTTGTGTTTAATACTCGCTATTCTGTTTTCTTTGCTTTTATTATTGCTTGATCCTGTTTAGACTTTTTTTTGCAGCGCTCTCGTCCGATCATTCATCTTCCACTTTTTTCTCTTTCATTGAGAAGATGATTTCATGAATATTTCTTTAAAATGCTTTATTTATTCATGACCTTTTTGTTATTGAATTTTGATTTCTGATTATTTATTGAATTCTACATTTTTATTCATCGAATTTGTGTCTTCTTCTCTTAGAAACGATTTTTTTTTTCGATCATTAAACTAAATTATCAGAAGTCCCTCGATTTGAGTAAGGTTTCCTTCTTATCCCTTTTTTGACCAATCGTTACTATTTTTTGCAGATGTTGTATCGAGGCAACTTTTTGGTGAATGGGAATAGTGGTCTGTTTGTTGTGGTACTTCGGTGTTACCTCGTCTCTTGTAGTTGTACCTTTATCTTCGGTTGCTGCCATTTTTTAAATGGCCTCAAAACTTTATCGATTAGTGGAATATGCAGTTTAAATTTATTAACTCATTTTATTGTTGATATTTACAATTGAATAAGTTGAATGAAATTAGCTTATCGGAGATCGCAACTAAAAATTAGATTGTGATGGCGTTTGTGGGCGATTGTTCGAGACGACCTCGCAAGGACATTTGCAAAGTGCACATTTCGAGTTCTTTGCTCGTAAAAGAAAATTGTTTGCAAGGGGCTGACTGTTTGCACCAGCTTATTGAAACACTAAAAAAAGAACACAAGCAGTGGCCGTCGCGCGAAAAAAAATTGGAAGAAAAACTAATGGGATGTTTCTTCGAGTGCCTGTGATTTCGGGACGGGTGGGGAGGGGGGAGCTCGGGCGAATAAAGAACAGACTGATGTTGCCATTTTGCTTACTGGAAAAATTTGCGCATACTTGAATAATGAGGGAACTGAATTGCATCTTCTTAGATTCTAATGTTTTTGTCCACTTTGAGTGAATGAGGTTTAAAAACTGGCTTTGGTTTATTGAGGGAAGTGTAAAGTACTCCCTATTGTTTACATGGCGACAAATGGAAGATGGCAGGCAAATGTCGTGTTGCTGGCAGTTTGCCGCTTACGTATCGTTTGCACATCTGTTTTGCCATCACGCTCGAAATGGCGAATTGTGCACTTTATTGAGGGATTGCTGACTCGAAAGGGAATTTTCTGAGCACTCGAGCAATTTCGTAAGCTTTCGATTGCAAAGATTTATTAAATTCGTAGTTCGAAATAGGGCATGCTCTCCTTCATCTTTTATATACCTAATAAAATCGATTCACTCTACAGAAATATTTTCTGCGCGTTTTCGACATGGCGTATTATTTTTTGTATCTATCGCGAGCACGGCATTGTACTGATTGTTTAGTCCGTTTGTTAGTAGTATTGTCACAAAATATGTTCTTTTGTTCATTGCCACAAGTTTGCCAGGAATTATTGAATATGGGAGTAGGGATTATTTGCATAAAATCAAGAAGCGATAGTTAGTTGACCTAATATTTTTGGTTTGTAAGGGAGTGGACGGGAGGAGGGGTGCAAATGGTGAAAGAGCATTGAACAGTGACGATATTAGATTTAATCCGCATGCATAAATTGATGGGCATTCGAGACGTGAGAGAGTCGAAATGCGTGCGAAAACGTGCCGTTGACGGAGCACTTGGAAATTAGCTTGGCGCGATCGACCTTTGGCACGAAGGGAAAGCGCGCACTCCTTTCGGCGTCGATATCAGCACTTCAGGGACCGTCGTTTTTACTGACCCATCGTGTTCGACTGTTCTCAAGTCACGGGTATATTGCAGGGATATTGAGGCATTTGGGCAGGTGGCTGGGGCTCGTGCTGAGTTGAACTTCAAGTCTCTAGAGGAATGTTATGTGCAGATCCGACTTATTTGCAGTAACAAGGTCGCAAATAAATGCAAAAAATCTAAAAACGATTGGCCATGACTCTATGTCATTAAATTACATATAGCGCTTTATTACCTGTGGGATACCTTGCGGGTTTATTGCTGCGTTATTTAAACCAATTCGATCGGGGATGACTTGGTGGCAGATGTTGATAATAAATTGATTTATTGCAGAACTTTTTACTCGATACTTTGATTCTTCACGAATGCTTTTTCTTCAGTTTTGTTGTGGAAGTTCTCTGCTTCTCACTCACATCCGTTCATTTATTTTCTTTACCTGCGGCTTTGAATAAATGAATTAAGTGAGCAGTACCGACTTCATTAGTTTATTTTCACGACATCAATCCGTCAAAATTTTCCTTATTCTAGGGTAATATGAATATGAACGATATGTGGGCGTTGCCCTAGTGATGCAGCATCTCTCCTTCCGACATTTGTTTTCTTCGTTCACTCCCAAATCTTTTTGTGGTTGTGAAGAGTGGTCTCCTTTTTGTGTGTGTGCATGTCAGTTTGGATTGTATGTAAGCCTTCCTCGGTTTCCGTTGAAAACATTGATGCACGACATGTCTAGTAGTCATGCAGTGTCAACATGCCGGTGTCTGTTTGTATGTCTGTCTATCTGGCTTTGTGATCGTCATGAGTGTCATGCGCTCACGTACTCTTCGTTGATACTGTTTTATTGTGAATATCTAATGGCTTAGTGTTTATGAAAACATTTTAGTTTTGATTGGTGGGAGGGGGCACTGATTAGGTTGTTAAGTGTAGCGAGATATGAGTAGAACGGTAATTGGAAGTGGTGGGTGGGGTGTTTATCTTTTTTGGTGCACTATGATGGAAATCAAATGCGCTGATGGGTTTTTTGTCGCTGTTTACAACTGATAACATATTACCAATTAGTATCCAGTTTATTGCGCTATATTTAGACATTTTTTGAAAAGAGATTCCCGATTATCGGAGATGACGACGATTCTAAATGTGAGTTATTTTATTTGGTTGGTAGTTGCGATCGCTCGCGTTTTAGTGATTATCCTCTTGGGAAAGTAATTGTAATGTCCACTTTGACTTCATTATTCTTGAAATTTTTCCAACGCATTTCAACTCGTGATGTTCAAATTCTAAGTGACCATTGTTTTCCCTCAACAAATATTTAGTATATGTGATCATCGCCTTTTGGTCGTTTGATTGTCACAGATTCTTTACGAATGGCATCTCGACAGGAACATATTCCAAGTGACGCAATGGATGCTTGTGGGGAACGTTGTTGGTCATGAATAGTTGGGTATTAGTGCGACCGAGTTGTTTTTATACTTATTCTTGGTGTCCCTCTTCTCTGAAATATTTTTCTTTACTTTAAGGGATTATTTCTTTTGGATTTCATGCAGTTATAAACGATCGCAAAATGAATTTAACAGTGGGCTCAGGCGCCGGATAAAATGACATAGCAGATTTCGTATGAGCTTTTTCTCATATGAAAACTCCACCAGTTATGCCTGAAGAATAATATAAGTGCCTTTAACTAGGTCTTAATTGTTCATTCGAGGCAAGAGGTGGTTATGTTGACAAACCGTGTGCATATTGTGGATGTTGTTGAAGATGTGAGGAAACAAATATTTCGGCAAGCATTACGAATTTGCATAAGCTAAGGGGAAGCATCGGTTTTTACCTGCTTATCGCCATTATAATTAATCGGTGACTTGGATGGTGGGAATATGTAAAGACGGGAAAGTAGGTGCGCATTTTGAAAGTAAAATCGCAGAAAGGTGTTTGTATGTCTCTTTATCGATCGTTGATGTGAGATTTGCTGACCCACGAAGAGGTCACAAGTCGTGGTTTTTATTTGCCAATAGAAGAGATCCCTCGAATGGCTTTCTTTTTGCGCGCATTATTTTTTGGCCTCGTTGATATTCTTGTTTACATCGTCATTGATGCGTCATTCACTTTACGTGTCGCACACACAAAACTATTGCGAAATAGATGTTGATGCCGGCCGCTAATGAAAACTATTTGCACTCGAACTTAAGGGATCTCCTAAACAGTGGAATAACTGATGCATTTATGTCTTTACCGCTTCTTGCTTATTTCTTTTGATTTTAATCTGTGCTTTTTTTACTGAGCAATATTTTGAAGCTAAGGTCAGGTGGGCGATGCGGCATTGATCGTTACCCTTGAAAGTTGTTTTTTTGCTTGTGAAAGCAATGTTCACTGTAGAGTCCCCTGTACTTTGCTCCCACATCTTCTTCCCCGTTCCGCTTCTTCTCTCCTTATCCTTTTGGAAACAGCTCTAAGCTGATCCATTTGCATACTTTAAAGAATATAATTGTGTCGGATACTGCAAAAATTCAGATTTTTATAAATGAACCGTCTAATAAATCTTCATATTTCAAAGAAACGTTTATTGCAAAAACTTTTTTTAATTTCATTGCAAACGTAATATAGATGAAACTCTATACATATTGTAAACATCGTAGTGAGTGAGTACCACTGTGCTTTCTTGCATAAAAAGTACTTTCACTTCAATTTAACACCGATGGATGGGAATGAAAAATATAGCAGTAATATACGTTTGCGGCTGGTGTTAAACAAATATCGGAATTTGAGGAGTTAAAGAGGGTCGCTAGCTCCCTCGCGATCGCTCCTCTTATACACTCCGGTAAACACTTTAATACACCTGGCACGTCGCTCGCCGTGAATGCTTCCATCGTTATTCACATTGCGTCATTATTTTTTTGCCTGTTTAAAAGAACGCTAAACTGAGTCATATGTGACACTCGGATGTATGTATTATTTATTTTCTGTATATGGCTGTCTTGCTTTATGCCTTTCCCAGCAGTAATCTATATGGCAGAACGTGTTATTGTGGTACTATCATTAAGTGAACTTATTGCATTAAAAAGGAATCATAATTCAAGGTGAACTAAATATGAATAATCATAGTGAGCAACTGCTAGTGAATTGTTTTTAAAAAGTACTTATTTTTCAGCATCGCTGACAATAGATCGGGAGCAACCGGAATATGACGTTGACAGTGAAGACGAGCAGTGGTTATCGGAGAGGGGTCATCTGTCAGCAGATAATTTCGAACGGATGATGGAACTACTGGAGGGTGCGAGCAGCGATGTGCAAATATGTCAACCGAAAGAAGCTCGTTCTTTACTAAAGGATTTTGAAGACGATCTCATCGATGATGTTTACGATTACTGGCTACAGAAGAGGAAGGTCTGTGTGCTTGTGTCTTGCTTCAAGCGTGGATATTATAATATCCGGTATGTGTGAGCGGTGTATATAAAACATTACTAATTCGTGCTAATGCAGTTCGATTTGGGGAGGGGCAGATATCATTTGTAAGATTAGAAATACATTTCTCTCGATAAAGGTGTGGGACAGAGTATCTGCGCCGATGTGAGATCCGAACCTAAATAACTTAATTTTCTCTTGTGATGCTTCTCTTCTAAACTTAACCTAAGAAAGTGATTGTATTCAGTAATTGAAGTAACCGTTTTAATTCAGGATGCGGCAGCAACGAGGAACATCGCTTCATTGATACCTCGTGTGAAGACAGACAATCGTCGCGATGCACCAGGCGCGGTGAATCCGTATGTGGCATTCAGGAGACGTGCGGAAAAGATTCAGACGAGGAGAAACAGGAAGAATGATGAGGATTCATATGAAAAGATGTTCAAGCTTGCTTATGATATTGGCAAGGCGTTGATTCTCTTCGACATGGTTAGAAAACGGTGAGATTCTTATTATTCTTTGTTATGGTTAACGCAGACGGCAACTTTGCTCGTTGATAGTTGGAATAGAAATGAATTTGCTTCGATCGTACATAAATTGGTTGGGATTGCTGTCGGTAATCTTTTGGTCCCGGAAGCTTCCTGCAAATTATCAGTCATAAATGGCTGTGCTGTGGAAATTGTTCCTTCTTTGCGTTTGCATCACATAACATGCACTAGGGGTGGTATCGCTTGTGAATTATGAGGAAATTGTAGATGAAGGAATGGAAGTACTCACGTTGTGCTGAAATATTCGGCATAAATGAGCGCTTTCATGTTAGAAGTGAATAATGCAGTTGGACCGGAATGCAGTGCGTAATGATTTTTGTCATCCTTTTGGCTTGTGCTTTGATCTGGCCCTAAGATTGCAGTTAGGTTTGGAATGGGAATTGCTACAGAAAGCTGCATTGTTATTGGTAAGAATTGAGTTTTGTGCTGAAAGTATTTTGATTTATTAGTAATCTTTCGAGGTTATTGATGCAGTAATTTGTTCTGTGAAAGAAATTATTATTTGGCGAGAAAATTCCAAGGTTTTTTCAACTTCACGCTTCCAGAAAAGTTGGAAATCAAAGGAAGTCGTAAAGTTTATCGAATAAGCTTATCCAAAAACCTTTAAGAGATCTTTCGAAGCAACGCAGTCACAGAGATTGGGGTGAGATGTAGTTGTCGGCAGTTCTGTGAAAATAGTTGCGTCATTATTTATTATGGTCGGCCTGTTTAAGGGAGCAAGGGAAGTCGGAGTTACTGGCATTGGATGAGGCCATATTCGATGCACGTTGGGCACTTGGTGACTCTGGTTCGCATTATTACAATCAGCTGTTGGCGAAGATGAAACCGGACTCTGTTGCTGCAAACATCGCTGACGAATCCCAGGCATGTACTTTTTCGCAGGCTGTGGAGGGCTTTATTTTAAGCATAAGGATAAGCTTTTAGCTATGGGTGCTGCCGGGTGGGAATATTTTCTGAGTAAATTGTTCGCCTTGGTGCTGGATCGTTTTGGATAATGCAGCTGGCAAAGAAGCATTCCATCTCTGTGCCTCTCTATTTGCCACAGTTTGTAGGATGAAACGTCAAGCAGCGCCGCAATATCAGTGAAATCAAAGAGCAGCCATAAAAAGAAGAAGCACTCTCGTAACTCTGCTGTTGCTTCGACGGATAAAGACGTCCTTAACAGGTCGTGGCTCAGGAAAATTACTGAGGTGCGTTGCCTTCATTTTTTTGTATATGCGTTGTACAGCTCGTCATATCTATATGTTTGTTTCTAAAGTATATATCGGTTGTCAGTATCAGCACCAACACGAACATATATGCACGTGTGTAAATTGATAATGCATCCTAACACTTTTGGCCAATGTTTCAGCCATCTTCTAACGAACATTATCCATTGTTTGTAATAGAATTTGGGATTTGTCGAAGGTGAGTACTGAACGCGAGTAAGACACGGTTCCAGATAAAGTACTACAAGTGTTAGCCCTGGTAACTTAGCTGGCCAGGCATGTTGCTTCGAATGGGACTTTCATTTGATAGCTATTGCAGGCTTGGAATAGACCCCCAGTGTTGATGAGTACGTTGTCGGGAGGGTGCTCACAAAGAGTGTCTTCTCTAGTGGATACAGAAAGGAATGCGGCAGCTGCCGAAGCGGCCGTTGATGGACGGTATGCGTTCAAGAGGAGACGTGGATGTGTCTATAGGGACGTTCTGCCTTCGAGCACTTCTGCTGGCAACATCACGACGACCGAAGGTTACTAGCACATGCTTATTCATCGTTTCTTTACAACGAAACTTTCGCAAGCTTACTTCAAGGTTTAGTAACTTTTAACTCGTAGTCAACATTGCTTCCTGTGACAAGGCCTAATTTACTTTGTTGTTTTGAATTCACTTGCTTCGAAATAGGAGCTTCCAAGTGGTTTGCTTCAACCAGCTTTCAGTGACCGGGGGATTGAACTGTTTAAGATGTCTTTGGACACTATTTTTCTAGTGGCAGTGATGTCTTTCAGAGTTGGAAGCACGGCTTCGTGGACATACACCGTCGTTGTTACGTGCTTCGGCAAGTCATGCCAACACACAAACATCGGCAGTATCGAAAGACCCGTCTCTTCGTTTCTACAAAACCTTTCTGCCCTCCTCAACAAACAAGGGAGTTCGTCGGTGTATCGGGTACGCTCGACGACGAGTTGGCAGGGGAGGAAGGTAAGCTGGCTGTGGTGAATTAGTTTTATGTCATCGTGTTACATTTTACCGAATGTATTTTGGTTTTATGTCACACTGTTGGCGTAAAGGCAACTTAGAGTTTTTGGTTGTTCTTGGGAGTTTTTAATGGGAACTAGTACTGGTTTGTGCAATGTCGCACCTTTAAAAGCTTGATCAGGTTGAAAGGGGAGGAGGGGTCAAATAGGGGGGAGTTGACTGATATCCGTCGCTAAAATTTAGACCATAGCAAGTATCACATCCTAATATCACATCCATCGGGTTGTAAAATTTCAGAATTATATTCGACCGTTTTCTTTGCTCCCCTCCGTCGACGTCGCAACGTGCTCCGGATGATATGCCTCATCCATATACTGATATGGCGAGGTTGGCTTTTAAGTGTTTTCTAAGTGAAATCTATATACGGTGGATGATGGTGAGAAAGCAACTCTTATCACCTTAATGCGTTGTGAGTTTTGTGCCTTTGTGGCAAGTTTTGAACATCGCGACGACATTCTTTTCATGGATTATCATCGTCTTACTCCTTCCATAAATTTATTATCATCTTATCCTTTGGGCGTTCCCCTTGGAAAGCATCAGCCGATTGGATGTAATCGCAGACTAATTTATTTCGAGTTTTGAATTCGAGTATTATATGTTGGGAATGGTCTGATACACTCTAAGGCAAGATCGACGTTGTCGATGGATTTTGTGTTAATTCTTGCGTCGCATCCGGCTGTGTTTTTTGGCATCTGGCACTGCTAGTTACAGATTTTCTTTCGTCTTCGTTGAACTGAATGTCTAGCGAGTGCTTTGGTGCTTGCCTTATTCATGCCGTTGTGGATATTTTCTCTTTTTTTTGTTGTGTTAAGTAATGGTTGCAGCACAAAATGACCGAACGGGTGGGATGAGCAGAGTATCGTAATTCCGAAAGGATTCGTCGATTTTTGGGTTTTATATTAGTGTAGTCTTGACAAACAGAGCAGTCTTGCTTTCCCATGCTCTGCTGCCGTATGTCGTTGAAACATTGCTTTGATTGAATCTTCATCCTCCCTTTGCCCATCTCACACCCATTGTGACAGTTTTCCTGATTGCACCTCTGGAGATTAATATACTCTATCAAGTCGAGGTTGACTGACTGTAGGACATACGAGGGTCGCGTTGTTGATGATGGAAGTGAGGATGATACGTGGTCGGTTGATTCGGAAGAGGAGCGAATGGAGAAGGAGCGAGTGGAGGAGCAATACGTTAGGCGGGACGAACTTTTCCGCTTGCGGATTTTTGATGGCGCTTCCGAGGCCGTAACCCAACGATTACAAACGGTGCGTGAACTTCTTTTACCGTTGTATTGACTTGAAGCATTACTGAGCATTTTTTGAAGTAAAGATGGTTGTCGCCAAACTGTCCGGATATCGGTTATTCAGTTAACTTAACTTGCTGTTGGTGAAATATGAATGTCGTCAAAAAGGTTCATGACTACTCTTCGGCATATCGGCGTTATTCCAGAGAATATTTAAGCTGAGATCCTTTTTTCATCCCTCTAAGTAAGATGTTGAAAATCGTTCGTCACTTTTTAAAGGTTTTGAGAAGTTTTTGTGGAGTCCTCCAATGAATCTTTGGTCGTGCGTGATGCTCAGTGGTTTTCAGGGTGCGTATGTGGATCCATTTGAGTATGTGGATCATCACTGGACGACTCCTGGAGGCTCATCTTCGCAGCGCTTCATCTTGGAACCGGGTGGTGGCAATTTTCGCACTACATTATTGCTGAAAGACAATGGCGGTGCAGTAAATGGATTTCATCCTTGCAATATCGCTTCTGGGTGAGTCGACTGCGTCTCATTAGCAACATAATTTTACATTTTCCACATTGGCTGTTTTTTATCGCTGATCGATTTCGTAAGAACTTAGAAGGCTGTTTTGTTTTTTATCACTTACTCATAGGAAGGCTGATGACAGTGAGAATTTGATAGCAAATGCTGTCGTCAACATGCGGCGCTGCTTAGTATATCTCATGCATGATGTTGTGTTAATAATATATTTCGCTCGATCTCTAAAGACTGCTACGTTTGCTATATGAATAGCGTCGTTGCCTTAAGCAAAGACGAAGCGAAGCGTGGGGTTGTTTGCTCTAACCTCACTTGTTATCACCTCGAGAAGATGTTGTGTAATTGTAGCACTTACGAGAATACGGCGATGAATGAAGGTGGCAGAGTTGTGGCTCCGATGGGTAACATGCAGGTTTCTTCCACCTCATTCATGAGTTCACCGAGCGTGCTTGCGAATGGTGCGTCAATTTCTCAGACAACATCCGCAACTCCAAATGGTATCCTGGTTATGCCATCACCAGCAATAACTGCTGGTGGCACGGCTGTCGTACAACATCAGGTATGTCAGTTTCTTGGATGCCCAGATAATTTTTGCACATCGGGTCACTGCTGATAATATATGGCATGCTAATGTATTTTGTGACATTATAGCAAACCTTTAAAGAAATGTTCCTACATATTCTGTGAATACCGTTAATTTGCCCGAAGATGGTGCAGGTGGCAATCTGCGCAAGTGAGACCGATTGTCTGTCAATATTAACCGAATATCTGTCGATATTGGGTCTCGTTCGTCAATGACAACTTGTACTATTAAAGTGTTGGGGTATGAAGAAGAGAAATTTTTTATCGGTATTAGGAAGCCGTTGGCTTGTGTCAGGGCAGCTAATCTCTTTGTTAAATTAATCGGAATCGTGCGATGCCCCCTTCCCTGGAAGGAATCAACATGGCATTTTTAAAGGAAAAGCGGATAGCAGATGCATCTCTACGAATCGGCATGATATCGACATCCTCGACTTCAACTGAGCATCAGCAACAACAACATGAAGGGTTGCCGATTTTTTACCCTCATCTCCCGCCTCCAGAGACCAATCCGATTATCGGACTGGAGGAGGCGGGAGGGCAGCATCAACACGTCGCCCATTCCGCTGATCAGGGTAACTGTATGTTGGGACGGACCGCCTCTCTTCGCATCCCCTTCCGACAGACGCCTTCCAAGCGCCTTAATAGCTCGGATCGCAGACAGCACTCCTCATTTGGTCATTCCTCACACGAAAAGGCCTTCTCGAACGGGAATGCAGCTGAAGGTCCTCGAATACGGGTATTGATTTTGCTGTCTTTATAGGGCGGCTTGCATGCCTTCAAAACAGATATCCTTGGTAAACTTTAAGAGCATTTTTGGAGCATCTCGAGGTGATTTCTTGGAGGCCGGCAATTTGTGCGGGAAAATGTCTTCTTACCATAGAGGAAAGGTTAACTCGTGCTCAAAATGCACGTCAAGCAAAAAGGTTTTTTCAATTACCGTATGGCGAAATTGCTCAGTTAGTTAACGCTGTTGTCGATAGGCTTCAAGCTTTTGTTAAGAGTGGCAGTTTATTCCGCTGTTTTCGTTTTCTTCAAAGAAACCGAAGTTTTGGGTTCACCAGTATGAAAACAAATAACATTTGTTTCCTACTCTGAGATTATTGGGGCGATTTTCCAGTTTTTAGGGGTATATAAGAGGTGTCCATACTAAACTCATAGGAATGCTTTTCGTCAGCGTATGCTGTTTGTAGTGGCTGCTTTTAACTTCATGCACGTAACACTTTTTAGTTTGTGGTAGTCTTTGGTCTTTTCCATTTCACTTTTTATCACTGCCAAATAACTCTCGAGATTCCCTTCTGTGCTGCGTTGAGAGCATGCGTTCTTATAAGTTTAGATTGCTAACGGTGCCATACTCGTTTGAAGTTATGCTCCTCAAGAGGTTTTTTATTCGGTGAAGAGCCGGGAGTCGTCATGAAAAGCGTGCTTTGTTGCACTCCACTGCCCCATTTTGAAATAGGTGAGGCGAGCTGATTTGCGGTCCATTTTTGTATGAATTTTAAACGCATCACTCGAGTGAATTCATTTATCGTAAATGCTGTTGCATTTACTGTTGACTTTATACCGCAGAATGCAACATAGATTTGCAACAATTTTAGGTGAACGGTGTGAGACGACCAAAGGGTTCATCACCGAGTATCGCACAGTTGGCATCGTCGATAGTGGCCGAGGCAAACTTGAAGCGGTTGGGCAGTTCGTTGACGAAGTTAGGTTCCGAGGCTGCGGTAGGTGTGGTTGATACCAAGCGACTCGAGTTAGCCATCGCAGGAAGTGGCGCACGTATAAAGGTATCCCCCTTGCTCTTAAAGTCAACTTTGTCATCACCTGTTCAGTTACACAGGGGAACTACGAAGAAAGAGTGTGGGATGTGGGTTGTCGGCTATGACTGCCTAGAGGATCAGCTTGCACACTCAAACGTAGTGGTGTTGCTGTAACACCTTTTCGGTTTTCCGTAAACAACAACTCCATTTGTTCTATGCTAGCGTGTTAATTCCACCCTCTTTGCAGTTTCTGGGCATGTTTTTATATGGGAAGTGATGTATATGTTATCTTCATAAGTGTATGTCTTAAACCACGGAAGGTTGTTGTTATGTGCCTGTGAGTTCCATCGGATTCAGAGGACTCAATTACTGTCAAAGAACCATTTCTTTCAAGATAGCGCACATTCGGAAAGCGTGACATAATGGTATGCAGTGTAGGTTTGTGATGATGAGCAATTGGTGCCTCATATGTAAATGCCTTCTACATTAATGCAAAGCTACAGTTTATTTATAATTTCGACTTACGCTTTTTTTGCTCTTACCTGTTAAATGTCACTTCATCGAGAATGTAGCTTTGCGAACGTTTTGCTCGTTTTTGCTGTTCACACTGCCATATTTTACCCGCTGTGTATGTTTAGCCGCCTCGGGACATTAAAATAAATAAATGCGTAGACGCTTCACTGCTTTGTAGTTCGTGCTGTGGTTAAGCGGCAATTCTTAGGGGTGTGCGAAGTGAACACGAACGAGAGAGGCAGCTCTATCCAACTCGGAGGTGATTTTTTAAAGAGTTTCATCGCATTTAAAATTGCAGGTGCCTCCACTGAGTGCGAATCTGTGTGCATCAGTGCCAGTTAAGATAATGGACGGAAACGGCGCGCCATTGATAGAGGTGTTGAAGTCGCCCCCGAAGGCAGTCAGCTACCCGAGTCGACAGTATCATCAGACGCTCGCTGCAGGGAGTCTCTCACCGACATCCGTAGCGAGCAGTGCGTTTGCACTTGTCCTCTCATATTTGATTATTACGTGGTTCCCGGCCATGGGGTATCCGCACTGGAGCATTCCTCTTTTCGACTTTACTGGAAGCATGCGAAGGTGAATGAAAATTCGGCGTTTGTGAATTGGGATGTTCAGGTCGCATACCGAATTTGTTACTGAAAAAAAAGAAGTTGTCCGGTTGGTAATAACTGGAAGGCGGTGAAGAGGGTGATGTCAGGTTGGCCCCATTCACTACCGTGAAATTAGATCAAGATTCACCAGTAGTTTAAGTGACGATGTTATTCATTCTTTGCGATGCATTTTGCAGCTTTTCGAGATAGTTTGGTTGTATGAGTAACAGAATGAAGAGTATGTTAAAATTACATGTTTATGATTGATCTCTATTAAGTCGAGATTTTCCGGTAATAAGCTGCTCGTAGGCCTTTCGGTTAAGGCTGTTCGGTATGGAGGTCTTCGATGTTCCTTCTTAGACATCATTTTCGTTGAGGGAAGTTCTAGTCGCTATACTATGCAGGAACTTGCTCTTCTTTTTTTCAAAATTCTTGCTTTCTTTTTTGTGTGTCTTGGCGCTCGCACAAAATGTTTGCGTGTTCGCGTCCTTTTGGGAGCGCTCACTTCTAGCGCTTTAAGAAATGAGCAATTCGGGATGCAGCTCCTTAAGTAAGCTTCGCGTGAACTGCTCAAATTTGCTGAGTTAAGAATCGTATCGATCGGGTTTCCGTTCGCTTCTTGCTTTAACAGTAGAAACGTTAACGGCTCTCTGTGCTCTTCTGCAAATTTGCTCCGCAAAAATGCGTCATTGCGACGTTTTGTGTTTGCATTATGTGTGTTTGTTTGACTTCCTCTTTGATACTTTCAACTCGAAACCACTGAGGCTTTAGCTATGTAATTCGACGGTGAACATCCTATGGTGATTTCCTCTGCGCAGTTATAGTTTGCTCTTTCAACGTCGAAAGCAATCGTGGACAATTAAGGCGCCTAAAGTTTCATGCTTTTTCGAGTCGCTTGAAATGCATTTCCATTGAGCGACCTCATAAAAACTTAGTGCTTGGGCCCGCTGAAGTATGGGTACATTATCTTACAAGTGTTTTGTTTGTAAATAACTTGGGAAATTAGTTAGCTTGACGGACGGAACCACAGAATCGCACATGATATCAATTGCTAAGGCTTAAATCCCTAGTTGTTCTGCAGTGTTTTGTAAACAAGCGATCGCCACTCTAGTTTTTGAATGGTTACTGAGCTGCTCAGATTGAAATTGCTTGCGAAGAATTTTATTGAATATGGGGATCGGCAGACGCATGAGATGAAGGGAATCGCTGAAGTTACTGTAGTTTTAAAAAATGGAAGAGGGTTCTACGTAGCTCGCTCTCACGAAGCACAACGTTGTAATGATCACCGTGGCGTGCGTAGCTACTGCGTGTCACCTTCAGATGATACCTTTGCGATATTTTCTTCATCGTTCATCAAGAATAATGGTATTTGCAGACTGCTATGCAACAACCGATAACCTGGGCGGTATAACGTCTTCGCCGGATAGTGAAAGTATGTCACCTCCAATGTCTACTTCACCGGCTGTTGTACCGGAATTGGGACGACACTTCAGCATAGATGACGCTAAGCTGCCGACTCCGGTAGCAGTCGTCAGCGGCAGCATGAACGGCATCAGTACCAGTGTGCAGGTCGACAAAACACGTTCGTTTGTTTACCGCCTCATGAAAAATGCATGCAGTTCTGTTTTTCTTCAGGAGGGATGCTTGGTGTTCCTTTTTTGGTATGCGCGACTGGTCGAAAATCTGATAGATACCGGTCGCTTAATGAGGGAAGTATCTTGAGCGTATATACTTATGCGGCTGGTGCTTATTACTTACCTCTCGGATTCTTCTCAAACGCCACCGTATTTGAAACGAAGATGGATGATTTTAATTTCGATAGGGTGAGAAGGAAAATTTGTTTTATGCATTCTGATGATAAGTTGTAATTGAAACCATTTCGCTTCCTTAATTCGTGAACTTCCACTAAACGTTTAATCGTTTCATTTTTCCTTACTGTACTTTAAGAGCTCATCTACTTTCATTAGCTGGGTTTGAAGGTTATTCCTAATCTGATTTAGAATTGAGCTGTAAACTCGAAATCGAACTAAGCTGTAAAATCAGGATGCTAGGTCAACGCATAATTTCCTCTTCCATATACGAAACAGCCCCTATCAGTATCATCGCTTTCTTGCGATGGGAGATAACGTAGAAGTTATTCTGCGCCATAAATGGCCTGCTTTAAATGTGAATACCAAAGAAAGAATGTAAGATGCAGGAGCAAAGATTCGACTGTATAAACCACTCGGAGCTCTTACTAAAATCGCCAGCCGTTCTGTCTGATTTCTTACTGCACTTCTAAGGTAAACAATTTCAGATGGCGAGCTGATGAAGAGATCGTTTGCGGCGGATGCTGGCAAGATATGCCTTGTGCGTAAACGAAGCAGTGACGACCTCCAGTCTAGGCACCACACGCCTCGTGCTGCAGTGGCTGCGATCCCTCGGTGTGGCAGCTCTTATGTTCGTCGGAAGCTATCCACCGCCCCAATCGTTTCTTTGTCGACATCTCCTCAACCGATGGGTCGCTCACCGAACAACGCGACTGCTGGCCAATTGTCTCCTTCTGGTGGCATTTTGCCGACTTCGCCGTCAAACGATTCCTATTATTTATCATCAAAGTTGAACACCAATTCAGCTGCGACTCATATAGAGTGCGTTGCATTTTTTGAAAATTGACATCGCTCTTTAAAAATGTGCTGTTTTAAAGAGTGGAAAGTTTTTCAGATTTGATTCCCCCTCCGAGTCGTTGAGTTGCTTATTTGTTGGAGGGCGGTGACTCGGCTTTCTTTTTTTGCACTGTTCAGCTCGCTTTTTTTTTAATTTTTCACACTCGTAAATAATTTTGGTGGTACTTATTAATTCAACAGTACTCTTAGTAAGTGAAAGAACATTGACCAGAACTGTCTGTTAAGCGGTTTTTGAAAATCTATCATTGAAAATGTTAGCGTCGGTCTAAAAATGTTTTCACTTTGATCATTAAGCTCGACTGAATAAGTGCTAAACACTGGCGGAGAGAGTTCGTTGTGCTTTTGCGCCATTTATTATTCGAGTGTTTCTTCCGGTCTGCTTGGCACGTTCTTGTTGAAGAGATCGGAATGCGAGCACTGCTTGAATTCGAAGTTGGTGCAAAAGAAATAATCGATGTGTTCTCGCAGCTGCAATGCATTATTGAAGCCATCCGAGCTGTTTTCTTTGATCCTAGTGCAGAATTGATTTTTTTGATTCGCCAGGTTCGGTTGATGACCGCTTCGAAAAAGCTATCAAAGATTGGAGTCGTTGTTTTCGTCATTCATTCCTCTCCGTTCTGTCAGTCTTCAAATACAGTGCACTTTATGCAAGACATTCAGAAGTTCACTTTCCAAGTTTACTGAACTCATCGAAATCTTGCTTTCTTATGTTTGATTTTGTTTCAGTGGTTTTTTGCTAGGACTCATTGCTGCGTAGCATCTTTCTAATCCCTCTCCACTTTTTGAAGTAGGGTGGAAAGGAAACGATGTGATATCTTTTCGCGGCCTTCAGGTAGTAGAGATGTTCAGGCTTTGGATATCTTTTTGATGCGGATGCCTAATTCAATAGTTTTTCAGAGTGAGTGAAGGACCGTTTGTTGGCTAGAAGTCGAATGGAAAACCCGTCTGCGTTGCTGCTGAAGGGCTTTGTTTCGCTCCATCATGCTTGCGCTGATACCGGTGAAGAACATTAGCTTGCTGATTGTTTTATCCTTCGGATGATGTTTGATTTTGTGTTTTGGTCGACATTAACAAACTTGTGG
Source organism: Ascaris suum (assembly GCA_013433145.1). Classification (NCBI taxonomy): domain Eukaryota; kingdom Metazoa; phylum Nematoda; class Chromadorea; order Rhabditida; family Ascarididae; genus Ascaris; species Ascaris suum. The sequence continues at coordinate 9,973,981 of CM024170.1, read as the reverse complement.
ACAGAAAGGCGTTCGCGGTTCTTTGCCCTCGTGGTAGTATTCTTGTTGTGTGCATATCCTCATACCACACTATCATTGGGGTCGTACGAAACTGTTGAGGCGCTGTCATTTTGTGCGTTTGATTAGCTATGAGATCGTTATGGGCAGGAATGGATATTCGTAGGGTGGTATCTGCCGCTGCGATTTGAATGTTGCAGAGCCTTTACATCAGGGAGGCATTGCAGTTGACAATGGGAAAAAGTGCGTTATATTTAAGTAAGCTACATTAGCTGACGTGTGAATTTGATACGGTATAAATGTTGGGTATGTTTTATGGGAGTCGAGGGCAATTTGTTGATTAGCGATTGCTTTGTGTATTATACGTTAGCGGTGGTGAATTTCTGAGTGCGCTTATCATGTTGTCATGTCTTTTGTGATGTGTGGCGGTCTTTTTTTTTGTCTCACAGTGTATGGATGTACGCTTTTGCGCTTATCCTTCCGCACACGTCATAGTTCTTTTTCTCTTTTCCTCGTTTCCTCTGCAAGTTTCAGTAATTTATTTGTATGTGTTGTTTTTTTCTTTTCCTGCTCAATACGTGTATGTATTCAATTGTGTGTACTTTTTGTTTATTTTTTAGACTTGACGTTACGCTCACTTTTTTGAAAAATGTTTTATTGGGTGGTGTCGAGGTCGATTTTCAGCTGTTGATTATTGTTTTTATGGAAGTGCTAGTTGTCCAGAGTAGTTACGGAATGATAAGCAGAGGCTCCGTCGATTCGAATGAGTTTACGCTCATCAAAACAGCTCATCATCGGTCTCGACACGATTTTCTCCGCTGATTTAGCGGTCTTACACTCATGCCTGTGGTCTCAGTGTTCGAAAAGAAAAAGAAAAAACCTGTTCATCTGAGAAGTGTATGCGTTAAATGTTACTGTACAACAGAGTTCGCAGCTAAGTTGGAGAATAAAGCTGAAAATTACGAACTCAGCGGCTTAATTTATAGATTTATAAGGTGCCACGGTTCACAGAAATATTTGCGCATCCAACAAACGTCTCTGTAAGCAAATTTCCTTCGATTGACTCGAAACGGAAACAACGGACGAAATAAGTGTTGGTGCGAAAGGCGAGCTGAACGGGGGAGGAGGTGCCATGAATATCAGATGGTCAATCTTTGCATGTGACGGTGCGAGTCAGGTCTGGAAGGACGTGTGCTTGAGACCACTGCAAAATATCTAATGTCTTGACAGTGCTGCACCAATTTAAATAATTATGGTTTACCGCTTTTAAAGAACTCAGCAGCAAGGGATGAGGGTATTCGGCAAGTTGGCTGCGTACTCACTTGGACACGAGAGCAATAGAATCTGCGGGTACTTAGCGAGGGGATGAGGGATTGCGGTTCCACCATGGTTTTGCTGGTAACGACAGGCGTATATGTTGGTGCCGCCAAGTGCTGGGAGTTTCCAGTGATTTATTTTCATTGCACAGTGATTGAATGTCCTATTGTCGAACAATTATGACCCGGCTGCGGACATGCTAGTACACGTCAGCAGACAAAAGGTAAAGGGCTGCGGCCTCGCTAGTAGACGTCAGTAAACGGATCGGCGCTGTGCGGCATTATAAGAACATTAGAACGGCCTACGTTAGAGTGGAAAGTTACGTGAGGCTAATTATGCGGCGGGTGAAATTTTGCTAATAAATCTCACTCAATCGCTGGTAATGTTCGGAGTTCGCCGCTGTTATGTCCTCTCCCTTTCGTAGCGCCTTCACTTGGGCCAGGGATCTTCCTTATGGGAGATGCTGTGCGCTAAAATTCCTCACATCCGCGGCGAAATTTCCTGAAATCAAGCCTTCCAGGGGCTCGCACGGGCTCCCCTGGCCTTCTTCACTTCCGTGGAGGATTTTATGGAGGCAGGTCTTGCCCACGCGAGCTGAAAAAATGCTCCATAGAATCGCAGAATTTCGTGAGGCAGCGTGTTCGAACAAGATATGCTGAAAAGAAAAGTTATGCATAGCTGATGTAGAAAACACCAGCTTCTTGCAAAGGAGGATGCATGCATATGAAGGATGCAATCAGGAAACAGCAGACACCGGGATAAGCTGGATCTGGACGAGCTCAACGTCGATATTCTATAAAGATATTCGCCTATATGCAGTCAGATGGGCAGCGGGTGTGAGTGAATTATAAATGAAATGCTGCAGTGGCGCATGCTGCATTTTTAACTGCATCATTTCAGAGGGAAAATACTTCGGGGAATGAGAAATTGCGAAGGCAGCCGTCATAAACAACGACAACGGCGAAGGGAAGATGGCTAAATTACAGGCCTATACCGCAACTGCACTGTCTGTCGAAATTCTTTGAAGTTGTGTCTGCGCACAACAATATAATGCAATGGAGTCAAAATGCTAGGTTTTCAGTACGGCCCTCGCAGAGAGCTTCCAACACAGACACACTGAACGCAGCTACTTATGAAACGAATCTCGCGAAAACGGCGTCGTTCAACCTCACATAAGGAAGGCGTGTAACACCATCGGCAAAACATATTCTGAATGAACGATGAGGCCTCCAGCTTATAAAGAAGGTATCTGACGAGGCAGAAAACGGAAACTTGCATAAGCCACACAATTACTCAAGGAAAAACCATCGATGCCGGGGTTTCACAAGGTGCCATCCTTTCTTTTCTACCTCTTCTACCCTCTTTTGGCCTTTTATCCTTCCGACATCGAAAAAATGCAGTTTACAGGGAGAGCGATTTTATACGCAGCCGATATGCAACCTCAGGGTGCAATTTGAGAGATCACTACTAGAGAAAGAGCAATTCGCTAATTAATGCTTCCAATTCGCTATGACTTTTAGACCACTCTAGTATGCTATGCTATCAGCAAAATTTGAAAGCTGTATCACGCTGTGTTTCGCTGTTCTACAACATATTCTAACGGTGCCTCACGGAATGTGAGTTGCGAGCCCGAAATGTCCAGCTACCACCTTCCAGGTGTCCATTTCGACCGCATCCGCGGATTCGTTGTTTTTTCACTTTCTATCATTTCCGCAGCAAAAAAGTGAGCTGTGCGAGTACGGCGCACCTTACGCACGTGGTTCACCATTACTGCAGCTTATTTAATCGAAGACAGTGCAATACTATCTTAGTCTTCTCCCAGTTCGCGGCTGAAACGAACCCCGCTCACCCGCAAACACTTTTTGAACCTCACAGCAACTACGTCGAGCCATGCACAGCAGCCTCTCTTGCACAAAACGCTCTTTGGACTATTGCTGAGAGTGCTGTTCTGACGCAGTCGCCCCTCAACACCGCAACTACTCCAAAAACTGCTAAGCAACTGCCATTTTATGTTAATAGGACACAGTACAGTAACATCGGTCACTTAAAAATGGTCTCGTAATTAAAATGTTTCGCATCCTTCAGCATCCATAAGGAGTAGAACTTCACACGAGTTTATCTCGGCAGCGTTGTTCACGAATGATTTTTGCACCTGTCTATGAACGAACTTGTTAGTAAGCGACACAGTGTTCCAGAAGAAGCACGGAAAGGACCTAGCATAGCTTAAAAAATACAGCGATGATGTATACGAAAGCAGTCCAAAACTGCATAATAGGCACTGAACAATGTTCTACTCAATAGGCAATGGATAATTCCGCTCCGTCTCCTTCTTCTAGGTTCGAGAGGAGGGTTAATTGCAGTTTTCAGGATGTTCATGGAATTACCAGTGCGGGAAGAATAAGAACTTCGATAAATTTGAGGAAAAGTCACTCGAAAGTGCAAAATTTTTCGATGATTATGGTGATGAAGGCAGCGCGTTGTCAATGGTCAGTGAAATATTTTTTACAAAATCTCTTACAAATATTTTCATAAATAACGCTAATAAAGGATCATGCAAGTGATTTCGTCGATAGAATTTCAATTAGCGCTTTCAACAATTGGAAAGTATTTCAAATAATGTCCCTTAATTGTTGGGACGATTTTGTGCTTTAAGCTGCTTGTTTTCAGATGACTGGCACCATCGTTCTATGCTGCTTCATGGAAAAAATGAACTTCCAATATTCCGGACAAAATTCTACGACTCTAGAGAAGGTGACCATAATAGATGATATTCCCCATGGAGAACCGGAAGTTCATTTATAGCAAAAGCCACAACCCATGAAAAGGTTGCGACTTCCTTAATGCGTCGAACCAAGCACACCATTGTTTCGGACGCATATGTGCCTTTTGGACTTTAGCAGCGGCTATTAAATCAAACGAGCGCCAAAATCACAATCTTGCAAAAATTGCCAATCCACCGCAATTCTATCCCAACACTATACAAAGCAATGAGGACCATTTTCCATTAAAAGCAAGCGTTTCCCATCACTCCATCTCCCGCAGGGGTTCTCCCTTCTTGGATATTCCTGCTAGGGGGTTTTCAGAATGCGAAAGACCTCTCGCTGAGGCTCCTTGCATGTAAAGCTTTCCTGTCTCTGCGGGGGTATGATTCATCACAAACGCGTCGCAACGGAACCCTTCTCGTACGTCCATGCCCACAAGAGCCCCCTTTGTACACCAACATCGTGTCACAGCAAAACCTGTCTTGATCCGGTCGTGATAAGGGATGTGTCTTTCTTCATTGTTTCCGCAGCAGAGATGCTCTCTGCTGATTATCACATAAGTATTCGTTTCGAAATTGGTCCTTTCGTTGCGAAATTTCTGTTGTGGAGTGAAAGAGATTTTAAAGATTGTGGCTGGAAATCGCCAGCGCTTCTTTCTGGGCTTTGCACATATTGCTGATGAAGTGTGCGCATATAAGAAAAAGACCAACCAGACCAGGCAATTTCCACCGTACCTTCCGCACTTGATGGCAAAAAACCTCTTATGATTTGCCGTCATAAGCCGGGCGGACTAGCGGCATTTTATCGTTGTTTTGAGCATTACCGAATTCACTGCGTAAAATTTGCTAAAAGCTCTAAGAGACATGTGATACGTGGCAGAAGCGCTAAAGTATTTTATAGAGAAGTCAGTTACAAGCTGAGCACACGAAACATAACACAACATAAAAAATGATCGCGATGAACCATCGACTACCGATAACCAACAAAAATGAAACATACTTGCGGACTACTTCTCATGCGTTTTTATGGAAGGCAGCGATGTGCTATCTGGCTTACCTGTACATGCAACAAGCATGTGGGTTTTGTTGATGTTATGCTGTCTCAGTTTGCGAGGCCTTTCATAAGTTCAACAACAAGGTTTCACTCACACTAGAGGGTATTCCACCACTGTTTCTAAAAGGACCGCAGAAGCGATTCTATGCGCGCTAAGTATAATTTCCTTTTGTTCCCTGTCTTGTTTATATTTCCCCTGTTCTTGAAAGTATACGTTCGTCTTACCTTTTCTGAAGAAATCACCTGCCACCTCAATAAAAGTTAGCGCCCGATTAGCCTGAATTTCTACTACGAGTTTTCGAGATAATTTTCAGAGATGTGGTGACAGATTATTTCGTGCAATTTTCTTCCTTTTTTGTATAGTCCGACATCGTTCATGGTCGGACGACGATGTCGCAACCAAATTCTTGTTTAGGCGACTGATGTCTGCATTAGGTATGGGAGTTTCGACTGAATATGTGCATGCAAAGGTCTTCGATTTGGCGTTTTATGAAAAGTTGCTTTTGGAACCGGGAAAATATGGTGTCGTCACATTTTTGCCAAAATGAGCAAAGGCATTTTTGCGTGGACAAAATTTTCAAGAACTGGAGGGCAGCTGGACATTTCTAGCATCCCACATCCCTTTCAAATTTATGAAAATGTCTTGTATTTTGTTCCTCGTATACGATAGTGATGTCTGTGACAACGTTCTGAGTAGTGTCACGATTTTTTTTGCTGATCATCTCAAAGTTTATCATCAATTGTATAATCCTGAATGTTTCCCATGTAAAGTTTCATGCGGTACCTCTCAACTTCCAACAGGAATAGTGTCTCAAAGTGGAAGATGAGGTTCTTTCAGTTGCAGTTAGTGATCTTGACCTTGGTGTTGTACAATCGACGTGAACCTTACTGAAGCATGTAGTGGTGCACTATCGCTGAAAAGTCGTCGAAAACTGTAAAATGCATTCTTCGCGCTATGCAGTTTAAATGTACTCAGCATTATCGGAAGGCCTTTATCATTTATTCCCGACCATTATGGAAATGCACTTCTGCGTCTCCTTATTTGTTTTCTTATATCATACTGTTCAAGAATATTCAAAAACGCTTCATCCATATACTTCTGCAAAATTATTAAGAACCTATCCAGCTAAATTGCATTGTCAGCTTTTAAATCTTAACGTGAAACCTCTCGGATATTGTAGGCTCAGTTTTGACTTTATTCTTTGTTATAGTTCGGCTTTTCCGACCTTCCGCATATTTACCATTTCGTAATACAGGAGTCCGGAATCTGCTTCCCTCCAATATTATCAGTGCATCCATTTCCTCGCATTTTAAACAGCGGATGAATCGTTTCGATCTACGCACTACTGCTGTTCTTGCACGTGGAATGCCTCTTCACCCGGATTGTAGCTTTGCGAATTTTATGCTGCTTCTTGCCGTTCGTATTCACATTCTTTTTCATGTATTTTGTACCTTTGCGCGTTGAAATAAATAAGTAACCAAGTTGCAACTAGCGGGTAGGTGGGCGAACTCATACAGACACACTCAAATATGATGCCACCACAACACATCTTTCCAAAGCAATTTGCCAAACCGAATAAAGATAAGCGTTATGCAGCTTTATTACAGATTTCGTAATAATAACTTGTTACAGAAAAAGGCTAGGCTCTACAGAATGTTGTACTCAGTAACCCTCAGTTAGTCCAAGCATCATCGTTACGTCAGTCATTACTAGTACACAAATTCAAAATTTATAATTTCAACTTTGTATTTCGTCGTTCACTGGAAGAGCGGTTCGCTTAGATTGCTTCACCTCAAGTGTTCTTCACCTCTTTGAGCAACTTTCTAGTCTTTGCCCATGTTTTTCAATCTTATTACTTAAAAAGTGATCTCGTATAGGTTGCGGGCGTTCGAGAAAAGGGTTTGTTCTCTATAAACACTTTGTAATGGAATTTTGTATTCATAATTTACCTCAAAAACTTCATAAATGTTTGTCTCTTATGATCCATCGAAGAGGCAAGGCGGTTGCTTAAAATCTGCGCCGGAAGGACATCAGGTAACTTCAAATATGCTGTAAATTTAATTCCCACCTTCTTTTATCAAATTGTTTCGCTTCAGTAAATAACATTTCGATGGAACAAGTGCAGCCGATAACGACGCTATTGCATTGCTCAGCAAGAAGATTCCCCTCCACGTGATGTGGTGAATTGTGAGGGTGGAGGGGCTTTTCACGCTCAAAGGGGTCCCGCGAGGAAGAGCGGGTCGCGCCTCGGAAATCCCCCGCTGCTGCAAGGAACATTGGGAGAAGAGAGGGCTGAATCCACAGGATCCCCGATGGAGGGCGGAGGATTGAAAGACGCTCGGCTTTATTAGGTCATTGATATATTGTTTACGCTATTGCGGTGTATCATGTCGCATGAACTACAGTGGAGCACTAATTTTTGAACCGTTGCCCTCTTTAGTTACCGCTACACTGAAGCGCAACCAGTTCGATATGGTAGCGATGGTTAAAACCCGAACGACGTATTTGCCTTAAAAATAGTGGTGTGCAGACTCGGTGCATAGGGGAAAGGCTGCAAAATTTTTATGCTGCGTGGGCTTTATTATGAATGAATATCTGCTAAATGAGCCCACAAGACATGCTATCTATTGTCTGCATTCCTGTGATTTTGTCGAGGATTTGAAGGTCCAACGTGGAGACCTATGTTGGTCATCATCCGAAAACAAGAATTTAAAGCACTGAATCTTGCTAACAATCGAGCGACATTACTTGAAAAAACTTTTCAGTCGTTTCACGCACTGCGTTACATTTGTATGGCTACACAATCCACATCAACCTGCAGGGAAAACAACTGCAGTCAGCATATTCAGCGCACGCCTCGAAGCGCATATGGGCCTAGCCCTCCAATGCAAGAAACACTTCTTCCGGTGAATGTTTTTTGCCAAAATATGCGGTTACTTGATCGGTAAGTGCCATAGATCATGTCTTATATAGAACAATGGAGATTCAAACGACGAAATTACTTGGGATGATCCTGTATTAGTTTGCTTCAAGATATTTCACTGACTATTGACAACGTGCTGCCTTCATCACCATAATCATCGAAAAATTTTGCACTTTCGAGTGACTTTTCCTCAAATTTATCGAAGTTTTTATTCTTCCCGCACTGGTAATTCCATGAACATCCTGAAAACTGCAATTAACCCTCCTCTCGAACCTAGAAGAAGGAGACGGAGCGGAGTTATCCATTGCCTATTGAGTAGAACATTGTTCAGTGCCTATTATGCAGTTTTGGACTGCTTTCGTATACATCATCGCTGTATTTTTTAAGCTATGCTAGGTCCTTTCCGTGCTTCTTCTGGAACACTGTGTCGTCTAACAAGTTCGTTCATAGACAGGTGCAAAAATCATTCGTGAACAACGCTGCCGAGATAAACTGGTGTGAAGTTCTACTCCTTATGGATGCTGAAGGATGCGAAACATTTTAATTACGAGACCATTTTTAAGTGACCGATGTTACTGTACTGTGTCCTATTAACATAAAATGGCAGTTGCTTAGCAGTTTTTGGAGTAGTTGCGGTGTTGAGGGGCGACTGCGTCAGAACCAACACTCTCAGCTATAGTCCAAAGAGCGTTTTGTGCAAGAGAGGCTGCTGTGCATGGCTCGACGTAGTTGCTGTGAGGTTCAAAAAGTGTTTGCGGATGAGCGGGGTTCGTTTCAGCCGCGAACTGGGAGAAGACTAAGATAGTATTGCACTGTCTTCGATTAAATAAGCTGCAGTAATGGTGAACCCACGTGCGTAAGGTGCGCCGTACTCGCACAGCTCACTTTTTTGCTGCGGAAATGATAGAAAGTGAAAAAACAACGAATCCGCGGATGCGGTCGAAATGCACACCTGGAAGGTGGTAGCTGGACATTTCGGGCTCGCAACTCACATTCCGTGAGGCACCGTTAGAATATGTTGTAGAACAGCGAAACACAGCGTGATACAGCTTTCAAATTTTGCTGATAGCATAGCATACTAGAGTGGTTTAAAAGTCATAGCGAATTGGAAGCATTAATTAGCGAATTGCTCTTTCTCTAGTAGTGATCTCTCAAATTGCACCCTGAGGTTGCATATCGGCTGCGTATAAAATCGCTCTCCCTGTAAACTGCATTTTTTCGATGTCGGAAGGATAAAAGGCCAAAAGAATGTAGAAGAGGTAGAAAAGAAAGGATGGCACCTTGTGAGGCCCCCGGCATCGATGGTTTTTCCTTGAGTAATTGTGTGGTTTATGCAAGTTTCCGTTTTCTGCCTCGTCAGATACCTTCTTTATAAGCTGGAGACGTCATCGTTCATTCAGAATATGTTTTGCCGATGGTGTTACACGCCTTCCTTATGTGAGGTTGAACGACGCCGTTTTCGCGAGATTCGTTTCATAAGTAGCTGCGTTCAGTGTGTCTGTGTTGGAAGCTCTCTGCGAGGGCCGTACTGAAAACCTAGCGTTTTGACTCCATTGCATTATATTGTTGTGCGCAGACACAACTTCAAAGAATTTCGACAGAAGTGCAGTTGCGGTATAGGCCTGTAATTTATCCATCTTCCCTTCGCCGTTGTCGTTGTTTATGACGGCTGCCTTCGCAATTTCTCATTCCCCGAAGTATTTTCCCTCTGAAATGATGCAGTTAAAAATGCAGCATGCGCCACTGCAGCATTTCATTCATAATTCGCTCACACCCACTGCCCCATCTGACTGCATATAGGCGAATATCTTTATGGAACATCGACGTTGAGCTCATCCAGATCGAGCCTGTCCGGTTTTTCGTTATGCTTTCTGATTACGTCCGTTATCGCTCTACTTCCTCTTTTGTAATAAACGTTGTTTCTACTGATACTTAAGCAGGAAACCCCTGGAGCTCGGGATCCCGCGCCAGAGCCCTTGCGGTCTCAATCGTCTCTATGCGGATGTGCTGTTAGGGGACCCCTATGCGGGCCTCAACAGGGCCTGACGATGAACTCCGAATACTACACGATGACTTTCCTGGAGAACCACGAAGCTGAAAAGTGTCGCTGATTGTAAATTCTGACGTAATTTGCTGGGAATTAAGTGACGGCAGACAAGGTCACGGAGGTTCGAGATTTTTGCGCTCATGTTTGGATCACTGCTGAAGTTGCTTAACGGCGAGTGCCACTGAGAATCTGTTGTACGTACAACCTCCTTCAGCACGAAGAAGGCGAAGGAGACCTGGCCTCCTCTCTCAGTTAAAGATGGAAGGGATGAGTGGGTGGAAAATGCCAGTCTATTCTGCAGTTTTAGGATGAGAGGAAAGGGTGGCTACTCAGGAACGATTTAAAACTTTATAAACGAGTTTGGGATTAATTTCATAGTAACAGCGACTACTACTCCATATTCGTATATTGTAGCTGGTTTCTTTTCATTTCTACTTAGCATTCATGTTCCAAGTTTTACCGATGGAATGCTCTGGATTGTGCTGTGGAAGTAGCTCGGGAGTGTGCTAGGTGCTTTATTGAAGTAAGCGCGCAGAGGTACAACAGTGAACAGCAGCTGACTAGGAAGTAGTCATCTTTTTGCTGCTGAGGTAAAATGTTACACATGTACAAGTATGAAAGTAGACAATTCTTGGCTGAAAGACTCTGTCTTACATCTTGCTATCATGCGGTTATTTTTGCTTGATAAAGCAAATACACATTACTAACTTACTGACCCATGATGTCCAGTTTGGTCTTAATGGACTGCTGACTGGTTGATCATGGTAGGATTTGCAGCCTTAAGGAGACATTCTTTTATTAAATATGAATCAGTGCTAATAAATACGACAAGTGCTGAATGACTAGCGGAAGCACCATATACAGACAGATAGGAAATGACGACATTCTTCTCGCTGTGCTAATGCCATACCGTTCAGCTATTACGACATTTTTAGCTAGCTTCCCTTCTTGCGTAGGATGTATGCGTATGGTGAAATTCTGCTTTTAATTTTGCGATGAAGATACGTATCAGCGCTTTTTCGGCGAGGCAAACATAATTCCCTGAGTGAAACAACGAAATTTTAGAAACTCTTCCTCGACAGATTTGGTGAAGGATGTATAATCTCCTTGGTTCTACTTCATTAGATACCATCAGCGTGCAAAGCAACTCGAACACTGTGGTATAGGTAACTAATGCAGTTGGCGCTATTGAGCTGCAACTTATGGAGATATCTCAGCGAAATTGCACTAAGGCCTTGAAAATCATTTCTTGAAATTGATATTTCGAATGCCAAAAGGTTGGAATTGATAAGGAGTTTTCCTATTCAGCTTCGTCCGATCGGAATGTTGTTGCGCGCTCCTACCTAATTGCAAAAATGCGGGATTTCGCCGAGAAGCGTTTGGGATGTCGTTTGCTACTTCCTAAGGTGATTAGAAAAAATTCATTTTTCTACTTGTATTACTGATTGTTACAGCGCAAAACTAAAACGTGCACATTGATGTGGCTGCATGCGACTGCAGTTTTTGTTTTTTTTTTTCAAAGCAAGCGGCATTATCGCTTTTGTAAGAAGATTTACGTTCTGAGATAGCAGCTTAGCGGGAGGGGGGATATTCGGGAACGGAGATGGGCCTTTTTGCAATGATGCAAATGATTATAGTGCAGTCTGTTTATTACAGCAAACTTGTATAGGTTCTATCATTTAGCAGTAGATTCCAAAATGTTACATTCAATTTCTCTCATCTAATTCTCAAAGAACACACACCTTTCACATACTCGACGATGTCACCTCTAGCAGTTACGCTCCAACAAGACGGGTATACAACATAGAACGAAGATACTAGCTAGTATTAGGACGATAACTAAATGCAGAACGAAGCTTGAGATTTTCTAAATTAATACTTGTATTCTAAGGAGTAATTATCGAAGTACATTGTCACCGTTTCACACTTTTCTCTTCCTATTTCCTCATCGTTGCGTTGTCTCCTTGCAGATATTCTCGTTTTTATGACTGTCAACAGTTCATTTATATTTACAACACTCGTAAGAAATATCTTACAAGGGAGTTTATCTTAGTCGAGAATGATTTCTGCGCTCGTTTGGCATGAAGTTGGCGACTCGAACTTTCCCCCGCCGAAGTATTCTTCGACAAAACAATGTCCACTAGCAGAGCGCTTATATACGCATCGAAATATTATTTTAAGTTGCCTTCATTCTTCAAATTTTAAATTATACACACCTATGCCGTGGTCCTATTTTTGACTAATAAGAAGGCATTCGATGAGATCACCCAGATGAGCGTGGCATTTAGAAATTTCATAGCATTCAGTGCTTCAGAGCTGCTCTCATTGCCCACTCAATTTCCTAAAATTGCGTGCGGAGGAAAGAAAAGAGTGTGGAGGATGAGGGGTTCGAACCCTCGACTTCTCGCATGCAAAGCGAGCGCTCTACCGCTGAGCTAAACCCCCGACGCTTGAGAGCTTTCGGACATAATACTTACCTTGTCTCGGCTGTGACGTCAATGAACTCAGCTAGAGGATTTCCGACATCTTACTGCAAACCACATCAGTTCAAGCATTATATGTTTGAAATTAAAGTGGCCCAGCAAACCCCCACAATATCTCCGATATTCACTCGGTTGTTGGAGCGTCGAGTCCAGCTGTGTCGTATAAGGTAGAGCAGCGGTGTCTTCAATGGCCGTAATAAACGAATGCGATCCGCTCGTAATTACTGGATTAGAAAGGTCGTCTCAAACGGGAAATTGATGTTCGCTTACAAGGGAAGTGGTTCACGACAAAAAGGCACTCACCGCACAATTAAGCAATAATCACATCCGGCAATTGTTTTGTCATTGTTTTGTGTGCACCAATCCGCGCTTTGTGATCTTCTTTGAAGTTCAACTTGGCGTTCATCGCTCAGGTGAGTCGACCTTTATAATTTCTTGCTATAGCTTTCACCTTTGTTATACACTCAGAATATGCAAATTCTTCGCTATAGCAGTGCAAGATGCCATAATGAGGTAATATTTGAAAGACATTAAAGGAACCACTCATCTGCCAAAATGATTGGTTGGCGAATAGCGCAAACAGATTACGAGAAATACTTTTCATTTTCGCACTCCTAGTGGTTTCTGAAGAAACCATAAAAAAATGGGACGTTGCTGGTCAGTCATCGTAATTTCTGGCGATTTATGAACGTCGTTATTTCACTTGTTCTTTTAATTTCACCGATAACTTCGTCGTTAATATAAATATATTATCTCACTGTTGTCCCGTGGGAGTAGCCCATAGATTATGCAAATGCGTTAAGAGTGGCGTAATTGCTACGACAAAAATGGATGATGTTTCCAAAATTTTTGTGTCTATACATGGATGGATCAAACAGTACCACTGGTATCCCCTTCACAGACCACATGATACGTTTCAATTTCTCAGATTCATTTTTCTTTTATTATTTCGCCTTTTTTGCTGAAAATTTCTCGAGGAAAGTTGTTTCGTGAATGTATTCACTACCATCGATTGAAAAATGTTGCAGATAAAATTTGCTTAAAGTATATGTCACGATGGAACAAGCACTTGTCGTACAATTTTTACATATGGGATGCGCCTCAAAAGCCAAGTAGTCACCTTGCCTCTATAATAATTTGAGATGAACGATTGCAAATTGAAGCAACCAAACACGAAAAAAAATGATTGAACTTTCCATCACTTTGGGTGATTCTGTCACAATATATCATTTGTTCTATAAACGTCATTCAAATCTCAGTATTAATCTAATCGAATCGATTCGTTATTCATTTGTTGTGTTCACTTAATAAACTAAAGAATTCGACGAGAAATTTTAAAACAAAACTAAATGCCGCTAATATTTTCTCCAATAAAGGTCCTGAGAAACGATTTGAAAACCATTACAGAAAAAACATTTATTTCTTTTTACACATATCGAATGTATATTTGCAACAAAACACATAGAAAACATTCATATAGTGAGTGCAACGATATCGATTAAACGATAACAAATCAAAAAAGGCATTTTAGCATATGATATGAAGGGGCTTTGATATGCACACACACACGCACACACACAAACACAACATTTGTTTCGATGAATAAAGCGATCACTTGTCACCGCGATGAATACCTGGTCAGATTTGCAATTTTCATCTGCCACCTAACGATGAGGTAACTAAGCTCCTATTTTTAATATTCGCAGGTTTGAATTGCATATAAAAATGCTTAGAGCAAAACTGATTCGTTATACTCAACAAAGAATTGTATGATTTAATGTTTTGTAAGCTTTTTATTATACTTCGGAGAATGCATAAAACTAGTGAATGCCAAGAAACGGTCATTCACTGACCGAATGAAACTTTCGAGGATTGAAATTGACCACTGTAAACGATAAATATTATGGTTTACCAAGAATCACGATGCAGAGTGAATGCCAACAAAGCAATTGTTGACAGCCGTTGGGCTAAACGTTTGGCGTCTGCAGACAGCCACTAGTTGATGGCACTTACAGTGTCCAATAGCTCGGGGATGTTTACAAGAACTTCCTCTGTTCTGCTTAAATTCGAGAAGCAAAAAAAAGCAACGAATCGAAGTGAAATGATGATTTCTCATTTTCCTATCACTAATCCATAATCTTGCTTCCAGTCATCAGCTTTAATGTCGTTCCTTTCATCGCTCAGTAATTCGAAGAATTTGCCAATAAATGACGGAAACGAAACGATAAAAAAATCGAAAGTTTCTTAATTGAAATGCCTTGAAATATTCGTAATTCTTTGTTTGAAAATCCTCGGAAATATAAAACCAACATAGAACGGCGTCTCAGAATGAAATTAAAAGGCATGATGAACTTTACAAATGGAATGGAAATGTATGAACGACAAAAAATTCGTTTTTATAAACGATCTCTCTAACAATATAAACGAATATGTTAATGTTTAGTTGACGAGAAAAAAAATTGTAGAAACGCCAATACATCTGATGTTCTTCTCACACACACATGCGCACATACTTATAATAGACATACTTTATAATATAACAAGTCACAACGATCACAGATGAAGTAGAAAGGAGTAATTACAAGAAAAAAAGGGGCGCAAGTTGTAATAGATGAACTGTATCGACTTATTCATAAATTAGAGGAAATATGCTAATATATGCTGACTGCAATTTACGGCTGAGGAAATTTTTGTGCATTTCAATAGGCTTTTGAATCAATCCGTAAACATTCAACTTTTGAGGAGGAAAGAACAACTTTTGCTAATATTTTCATATAGCATCGCTGATTAAATTAATGATAGAATGAATTTTACTTTGGAAAATAATAAAACATCACTGATCAAATAGGTAAATGAAATGTCTCTATTCGACCAACTGATCCACAGTATCTTCAAAAATTACGTTTAATGCCTCAATTAATGCCCCACCTATAAGGCATTTTTGGCTCATCGTTCATCATCAATAGGTTGCGGGGCTATTAGAGGTACCAACTAGGAGACGTCACAAAACAGTTTCCCAGCAAAACAAATATTTGTTGTCTATTTGTTATGAAAGAATACTTCGAGGCATCTTCAGTCCCGCTCGAACAAGGATGTTAATCTTTAATATGGGGGTCGACTGATCGAACAAACAAATCGAAGAGATGCACATAGGCATCGGCTTTTGTGCTTATAATACGATTGAAATTATGCGTGCGTTCTAAAGGGTGCCACCATACTCAGGTTCCGGTGTGGATTAACCGCTTTCACGGCACCTTCTTATGGCAAAGGTGTCGTTTGCCAACCAGCCACCCATACAACATTATTTCGTATTCAGTGCACTACTCGAACCCAGCATCATAAACATAATAGAACTGTTTTCCATAGATACAGATCTATATTAGGCAGCATGGGCCTATCTCAGCATATCAATCATATTTACCGTATTCCCTTCAACGAAGCACTTAAGCTTTCTACCCTTTTTTTCAATTTCCGGATGGGCTTTCTGAAGAGATCGTCCATTGTTACCTGCTTTCGATAGAGAACCTTTTACTAGAAATCCTT
Organism: Ascaris suum; assembly: GCA_013433145.1. Classification (NCBI taxonomy): domain Eukaryota; kingdom Metazoa; phylum Nematoda; class Chromadorea; order Rhabditida; family Ascarididae; genus Ascaris; species Ascaris suum. The sequence continues at coordinate 9,957,855 of CM024170.1, read as the reverse complement.
GTAATCCACCTTTTCTTCCATTCCATCCTGGTTTAAGAAACAAACGATACCACATTCCGGCAAAGTTTGTCATCTTCGTTCTTCAAATCAATAAAATCGATTTGAGCAGTTAAGTATCTAAAAGAGAGGTAATGGACAATCCTAAGGCTGTAGCTCACTAAAATGGAACAAGATGGCGCCAATACAGAGATGGTGGTATCGGCCATACCAATGGCATTGTTGATCTATTCGCTCCCAATAATAAAATCGATCACGGTGTACTTTTTCGTAAAAGGTGCACAACTATTTCGCATTACTATAGACAGCAGTGTGGTCAAGTACAATACTAGAATTGACCACTGTGGCCAACCACAGTAGGCATTAGATGAACATTTTTGTACGTTCAACCCTCTAACCGCTCGAGAAAATTCGGATCTTTGAAATATTCGGGAATGGGATCGTCCATACGATTGATAATTTTATAGATTGTTTTCTTCCACGACGGTTCTGCGTCTCGACCATTTTGAATGGCACTGAAGAATTCGCGTAATGTTTCCTGAATCACTGATGCAAGTCTTTCAGGCGGCTGAAATGGAAAGTTTATTTTCCAATGACTGAAGAAAGTGAACAGCAATAAAGATATGCAAAATGAAAAAAAAAACAAGATTTAGTTTATTTAATATAAGAATTTCTCACCTGTATATGATTGTTTCGATTGTAATGTTGATTAAGATTTTTGTAGATTTCCGATTCAGGCGTCACAACTATATCTTCTTTGTTTTTCACTCCTTCGGCCAAATAGTTGCGTGCATATTTATCCATTTGATTATAGAAGAATTCACTAAAAATAGAACTGAAATTACTGAGAATGAACATGAAACAAATAGAAATAAAATTTCAATAAAAGCGTAAAATTACTCATAGTTACTAAGCGCATTTATCGCATTTTGTTGGCAATTTTCTGCATACACCTACCGTACATGATTTTATAAGAAATCGTTTTAATATGTGGGATTAGGCGCCAAATTTAAAATCGAATCATAAAATAACACTTGAGTAGGGGTGTTGCAGGCACTCGACGCCAGCTTATTGTCGGGGGATCATGTTTCCTTCTAATTTGTTCAAATAAACTTATGCCATGCGCTACGTACGCGTCGCGACGTATCCATCTCTATTATTTGTTTATAATGCGTCAATTGACCTCGCTTCACCTTGCACCTCATCGTTATGTTTGCGTCTCTAATTTTATTGTGCTCTTTTCATGCTCTGTCCTCTACACGGAAGATCTCTACGAGCACCTGTTCGCAGCACACCAATCCACGCATACAATAATCTCCCCTTTCATGATTCACGCGCACATGCCCGCGAATATTGTGCATCACCTCTCAAGGCAAAAATCTGCGAGCGATCGAGTTTCAAAGCACTACCGTATACCAGCATGCAGCTGCCAAAGAAATTTTTTTCCAAATCTAGTGCAGTAGTTTTCGTTAGAAGAGAGCATGTATCTAGCTGCTATTATTGCGTTCTATGAAGTAATGAGGATTGAAGTTGCGGCAGATTCTTATGTTCTTTCTTTTAAAGTCGATTCCGAATTCATCTTGCATCAACCAGCAGTTTTATAGCAAGTCCACTGGCCACTTGCATCAGTATGTTACAAACTGCTCTCGAAGTGCTTTCCAACCTCAACTATAGAAATGCTTTTCTCAACCGATAAATTATTATACGAGGTGATGAGAAGATGAAAATAGAAACAACTATCGCTTGAATGTTAAGACAATAAGAAGTTCTGTACCTCCTTGTTATAATAAGAAAGGGCATCTCCTTGTTAAGGAAAGGGGAGAGGGCGGCCAAGGAAGCGACTGTCTGCTTCATTAGGAAAACTTAATCTTTGGAGACTCCAAGTTTAATTTTAACCGTTGTAGCATCACCACGCTGCAACCAAAGTCTATTGCCAACAGAAGTTGCAGGAGGTTATTGAACAGTGAAGGTGAAAGTCTCTTCGTTTTCTACTTTCTGCCGTAAATATAAGCTTCACGTTTAGATTTCAGTTATTCCCATGTCTCACCGCATTTCCATAAATAATAGCCACCTAATGAGTCTTGAAATTCACAATTAAGATAAAATATTGAAGCGGATTTGGTCCAGATATAAAAACTGTCAGAATATTATGAAGAAATAAATCCCTTCCCCCACCCTCTTCCTCAATATCTTCCTGTTCGACTATAGTTCTGAGCAACATTTGGGATGCGCGAAAATTATCGCAAAAATGACAAAACAAGATCGATCTGGATGGCGCTATCATGATCTGTGATCTAGATGTGTTAAAGGCGTCTGGAAGGGTGGTCGCTTCCTCACAGCGGGAGGGATTTGAAATGTGACCATCGAACCGGAACAAGGCGTGATGAGTGATGTGCAACGAAGAATAACCACTTCGTATGAAATGAATGAAAAAAAGATAGACGTAAGCAATATGGCTGTATCGAGTGCTATAACTCCGAGAAAACATCACCGGATGCATATCATTTGAAGTTCGCAAATACTCATTTTTCCTTCAATTTTCAGTCAAAAAAAATGTATGGAAGATCTGTGGGCAAATCACCAAAAATGCGTCAGAATTCGCAGATTCCAAATCCAGAATTCCCCCAAATGGAACCACCGATAAAAGTAAGCGACGCACAGCAAACATACCGGAAGTTTGAAAACCATTTAACGAGTTGAGCTGTGTTGTTCTTATTGAAACGGATATCCGGAAAATAGGACTTCAGAAGCGCTGAGTTTGGATAACGCGTGTAGAAAAACATCAGTTTCGCCTTGCGCAAATGCATCGGCGTTAGTGTTGAACTGCAATATGAAACGATAGAATGGAACTTAGAAACCGGTGAATATGAAAATACATGTGTACTCGGAATTGCACCTCATCGCCTCTTATCCTCCATAAGTTTCAAAAGTCAGTTTCACTTAAAGAGTTTTCTATTATTAGTGAAGTTTTGAAATTCTGAAAGATTACTGTCACTACTGCAGCTCGCACACAACAATGACACCTCTCAATAGGGAACAACTTGCCAACGTTTTAATATTCGGTAGATCATCGTTCTCATTCACTCTCTCATATCAATAGCTCTTAAAGGGATTGATTTAGAATTTACAAGAATAGAAAACTTTCCATCAATTTTCGACAATTTCTTCTCACCTGGCGTTAACATTTCCATCATAAGGACCACAGTCACTTGTGTCATCTGAATTCGCTGGGCTTTCTCTCTCGTCAGCCGTAAACGATGCACCTCCATAAAGCGGATGTCCAACCATAGTTGGTGGAAAATACGATGATAGCTAGAAAGGAACTAATGAATATATATACTATGACTGATTGCTACATAAATTCAACATGTTGTTCACTCTCAGAAAGTTGAATGCAATAAAGGGAGTCAGAACGCCCACTGGAACTGATTATATTTCAGGATCTAAAAGCCTATGTGATTTACGTTTACGATGCAAAAGAATTTGCTCCGGGGTGAGTAGACAGACTGTTTAACTATTCTCAGCAATAAAACTTTGATCTTCTCTGAAAGTTCCAAAAATTTCTCTCACTTTCACCGCGGTTAATGGAAGTAAGTTATCATTAAGATAACATTAAATTCATGGAAAAAAAGAATTTGTTGATTTCCTTTCACAGATTTATCACCGATGTTTACCACGCTTAAAAGTCGACTTATTTCCAAGGAAACCTTAATGGTCTTCTAAGCAGTAGGAAGTTCCTTAGTGAAGAGGATTAACAACGCTACCGTATCCCACCTCAATCATCTATCTCTATATGGGATCAATGAACGATCACTTCATCGAAAGCATGAGATAAGCATCAGCGAAGATTTATGAAACTCATTGTTTTATGTATGTCGATCGTTGTATCCATCAAATTACCTCATCACTCAATGAGGCACTCTGTCCTCGCGATTGACACCACACTGATGGCCCCACTCAAAGAAACATCCTTCTCTCAATGAACAGTATCGTAAACCTTACTTAACAAAAATGGAAAACAGGCAGCATAATAAGAGCATCGCATAGCAATTTCTTGAAGAATACTGCAGCAATCTCGACAACTTTTTAGCTTCTAATTTTGATTTCATTTCATATTTGTTTTCATCAAATCTTTTCGTTTTTATAGTTGTAAACAAGTGAGCTTCGCATTCGCAATCAGTAAAATTTCGCCTATTTGAATGGATATGCAGATTTTGAAAGCGAAACCTGTGGTGATGAACGGGCACTATTAGGCAGCGAGCCATCACGATTTATGCCATTTGATGGTTTACTGTTGAGCCGTGTACAATCAGTTACTTTAGAACGCTTCTTTCGTGGCGCAAATGGACTGAAAAACCCGTTTTATTGGCAAATAAATGTTGGAGGCTTATTTTATGCTTGTAAGAGTGCTACAAAATTTACTGCAATATAAATATAATGTTCGATAGATTTATGGATGAAATTTTATGAAAAAAGCAATTTTCTAACAAATGAAGGGCACTTTAAGTGCAGATATATATACGAAGTGTATATAGGTTCAATTTAGATGTAAAATATGTGCAAAGGGATTAGACATAAGTAGAACGGTGTGTGAGTATGTACAGAGGTAGGGATTAGATGTAGAAACGCTTGTAAAGGTGCACAGAGATTAGAACGATAGAAATTCTGTCAAAAGTTTGGCAGATGCGAATCAAAACATCAAAACGATAAAAATATTGATAGTTTAGAAATTAATTAATAAGCAAAAGAAGGCACAGATGATACCTCAGGTCGTCAGATTTACGAAATGTTGCAGTCGCCGGCGATGCAGCCTTGAGATGTGAAATGAAAGGATTGAAGGCTGTTTGTGGTGCGGCAGGAGGGAAAATGCCTGTGGGAGGCAACGATGCAGCTTGCATGAACGGATTGCTGAACGCTGACTGTCCATTGAACGGATGGTAGAGAGGATGGAAGACGAAAGGAGCTCGAGCTGCATGCTGCTCACGTTCTTGTTGTTGTGCAGCAGCTAATCGTTGAGCATTTGCTGCAGCTTCAGCTGCCGCAAAGTCCGATATCACCTCCAAATATAACTATATTAATGTTCTGCAGTTAGCATTAACATTCCATCGCTTTATCAATGCTCTATTAAAAGATCTTAGTTCTCTGCGTTGCGTCTCATACCATCCTGAAATCAGGTCACCTTTCATTCTCCCTCACAATGTTGGCTCCAGAAGAGTTTCGTTCGGCAAGACCCACTTCGAGGCCCCAAACGCCCAAATTTCGAAAGCCATCGAGCACTGCTGTGACGCCCAAAAGCTAATACTTATTAGGACGATATGCAACATGGCGCATTCTCCTGCAGTGGAGGATTATACGACACTCGAAAATTGCTGCATATAGATGGCTCGATCCTTGAACTTCTTGTTCAGTGTTCTGAGTTACTTGCAGCTGAGATAGTAACCCCTCGATAGAAGTGCTTTTTGCTTATTTTCATTTGCTTATTACGCCTCCTTCGTTATTTATTGCATAGGATTGAAAATCAAGTGCTGATACACCACAATGTGACCTACATAAGAGGCATAATATTTCGCTCATCTACAAGAAAATTTCAGAAGTCATTTGTTTTAAATTTAAACAGCAAGCCTCTGTGGTTTGCGAAGTTTTTAAGTTGACAAGTCGTTCTTATACCATTGTGCTGAGCATTCTAAAGTATTTCCAAATGGAATAGGAACTTATTGATGAACTTTATGTAGTTCTCTTGCCATTAGATGGCCATAAGATCATTTTTTTTGCTCGCTGATGATGCCCAGCTATCGTATGAGAGCGGCGATGAGAGAGGACCTGACACATTGGATTAAAGAAGGCAACAAAGCAATTGATTGTAAAATTTATAAGACTAAATTTGAAGAAAGCTTTATGAATAAATATGGACTTGAAGACACTCTAAAGAATCGACCCTGAAAGACATTTTATTAAGTGACAATGACTAATAAAAGCGCAGAAAATGAAAATGGTTTTTGATTGAAAGATGACATTTCAGAAGCTCTTCTTAGTTATCTCTATAGAGTGCTCTCTAGTGTTGAGGCAGTGCAAAGAATGAGACATGTGATGTCGGAAGAGTCGACTTTTTATGGCTAATTTAATATTTTCGAGAATAAGATTTCCTTCGGGGAGAATAATGACTGTCGCTTGAAAAGTGATCAGTGCTTTCAAAAAATTGATCAACAACAGTGTTCGTTTAATAAATGAATAGAAAAAAATGAACTCCTTTGAGAGTTAAACAAAACAAAGTTGAGGCAATTTTAATAAGCCAACAAGAAAAGGGCAACTATCGAAATGATTAGCGGCCAGTTTGATCAATACGTAAACCGTCTTCCGGCTCTGTCTAATTATGTTTACATCAGAAGATGTAATTATATAAGACAGATCTAAAAAAGGGCAAAGGCAAGGTCGCGAGGACAACAATCAAATACCGTACCACACCTTCGCTGAATGGGAAGCATTTACCGTACGTGAAATTTTTGTCTTAGGTATGCTTGAATGTTTTAGAGGTTTACCGCATAGCAATGGAAAATAAACAAAGACAAAAAATGACTGACTGCACAATTTGGATTGCTTCATTCATGTCTAAGGAGGATTCGTTGCACAACTGAAGTTGATCTATGGTGCAAATGAATGAAATGAAAATAACATGAATGATGTTGGAGATTTGGATGCGGAAATAGAATTGATGTGCGTAATGAATGGATTGGGAATGCCTTCAACTGTGCTCATATAGCAGTAAAAGATAAATATTACAATCCTATTAGTACGGCGAATTACTTATCGCATGCGAATCTAACTAATAAATGTGTTTACCCACTGGTATGAAGAACATAGATAATAAATAAGGTGAGCTGTGTAACCAAAACTAGTGCCATTAACAGCATTTGAATAAGGAGAAAAATGTGAGCAGCTGAATGTCTTTCTGTAGCATTTCACGAGACATTAATAGCTATTTTTCAATTATATGTAGTAAGCAACGAAGAAGGCGTATTATTACAAAGTTCCTATCTCAACTGGACGTGACTTGGTGCATTGGATAAAGGTTGAAATCAACCACTTATCTATAATATGTGGCTAAATTCTAAAAATTTATTTTTCAACTCTAAAGAGTAAGTGAACAGTATGAGATATCACCACAATTATAATGCAGCCAACAACGCTCGAATAAGAAATCATATAATAGACCTTTTCTATTCATCACAGCGCGACAGACCAAATTACTTTTAACCCTACATAGTAAGCAGTAAGAAAAAGTTGATTACAAACTTACTTGATTGCGAACATAGGTGGAATTATTTTGGAACACTGCGCAAAAATTTGCAAGGGCATAACCATCCAATAGCTACCAAGTATACAGGCTCACAGCGCTTTAAGGGTATTCGAAGCTGGGTTCCTATGATTAGCTATCCGAATGGCGTAAGGTGAAAATGTTGGCTTGCCAAAGAAATGAAATTAACCTTATCGATACTGCCGGTGAGAGAGTTGAGAATTTCTTGTTTCAAAGATTGTGCCAATTTAGCGAAATCGCGTTGTATTTGCTGTTGCGAGAGTGTAATCTGCGAACGCTGATGCTCGTCTTCATTCGCACTCAAAATTTTCTTTTGTTGCTCCATCCAATTCGAATAAATACGTCGTTGCATCTCGAACATTTCTTGAAGTTTATTCTAAAATCGATAATTTCACTATATTAGCAATATAAATTAAAGCATTTTATTTATATATCTAAGGGTGGAAAATATTCATACAATCATTGTGATATTCAGCTAAACAAGCACCTGTGTGAGACGAATTTTTAACTAGATGAACAAGCAAGGAATAAGAGAAAATCGAAGAGGAATTTTTCATCACTCTTATCTCATATAGCGGTATCGTGTTTGGCGCTCGCTAACAGCAAGCAAGTCTTAACGATTATATTATATTTAATGTTTTTATATGAATTCGATCAAGACCACAGGGTATTAATATTTCATTCGATGAAATTTGTTAGTGACATTATCAACAACTGCGTCATAGCATATTTCGGATAAAGGTAATCATTCTACGGATACAAACTAAATGGTTATCGCTATCAATAATGATTTGCAATAGCAAAATTATTTTGCATCTTTGAGAATAGTAAGTACATATAACTGTTGGTTCAGTCTAAAAAATATATCACTCTCCGTTCGCTGAAAAGAAATTTTGTTATACTAATCTATTTTATCTAGTTAAACGTTAGTCGTCGATTCCCGGTTAATAGTTAATTTCACAGCAGCTCCCTATCCCAGAAAACTATCAATCTATCTCCCTAGTTTTCTACTACGAATGAAGGTGTTTGCTATTATAGTTTACTATTGCCGCACATTCTAGATCCATATATCGCCACCCTCAACGGGAAATTCTAAAAAGGAAATCATTTTTTGAGACCAAGATACCTTATCTCGGAAGTGCTTCAACGAAAAAAAAGAAGCCGCGTCTATAGCAAGTAGCAAATTACGGCATTCAAATAAGCCTAAAATGAAAGCTCACTCCATCCGTCGCTCACAAGGCACAGTTCTCGCTGCGCATAGCCGTATTCTTATCATCTTTTTCACCTTAAAATGTCCGAACGAAACAAGAAACAATCGTTAGAATAGCAGCTAGAAAGAAAAATATTACCTGTTGAGTGACCGTACTGGCAGCCAGCGTTGCTGCTAGCGCACTTTGAGAAGTACCTTCATTGTGCTTCACCTCATCACTTTCTTCGATTGCACATTCTTCACTTTCTGCTTCCACTGGCACTGAAAATATAAAATCTTGTTGGAAAAAACATTTTTTGCAACTCAAATTCGCCCTTTACTTCGTGATCCTTGCTTAATTCCTCCTTTCAAAGTTTCATTGTCTAGTCATTTATTTATTTAAAAAAATGTAATATTCGCAATTTTTGTGAGCAAAATACGATAGTAAGACACTTTATCTAAATCTAACCTACGACTTTATCCAAATCTAATCTACGATTAAGTTATTTTTTAAGCTGTTTTATACGAACATTTTTCATGAATATGATAATAAAAGCTGTTAAACAAATTTTTGTGCAAGTAAGAAATAATGAGAAGACTGTATTGATTTCAAGCTTCATAGTAAACAATTGCGGCAGATTTTTGCTTCATTTCCGCAGCATTCTTTTCACTGAATTGTTATCTATTATGAAATCAACTAGTACCTGCATTATCGGTGATTTCTTCAGCATCTTCAACAAACTGCTGCCTTTGTGGTAGTGCGTTCTTTCGACGTGACGAACTACCGCCTGCGACTAGACCACTCGGTGGTGGACTACTTTCATCTCCGCTTTCTTTCTCTTCTTTCACTTCCTAAAGTCAATTTTGTAAAATCTGATATTCATCCAACACTTTTCCAAGCTTTCCTTCAGCTGGAGGTGAAAATTTTTGCAAAGCAAGTTCGAGATGGTCATCACCCTCGAGGCAAAGCCAAATTGTTTCGTTTTGCAATGACAGTCAACAAAGGCCAAATAATATTGCACAACATAGAACAGAAAGTGCAAAGTAATAGTCGAAAACAAATAGTTGAGCCCAATCCTCGCAAAAAAAAAAACGATTCCCTTGTTCATTTGGTATTTGAAATCTGCACCATTAAAATAATATAATAGGAAATGCAAAAACAAACTAAGTCATCCTCTTTAGCGGCCGCTTCTCCGTGGCTTTTTTCTCCTTCATTTGAATCATGGTCCTCATCGGCTGCCAGTGATTTACAAGAACCAGCAGCTTCCTGTAAAATATTTTCTTTACACATTGCGACATTTTCAGTTTTAAATTTTTTAAAACATGTTCATGAATAATTTCATTGGAAAACGTGAGTTTATTTCGTTGAAAGATTTTAAGGAGGTCTGAATGTTCATCTCAAAGAGTAGTCTTTAATTCGTTCATTTTTAACCTCTGTTTAATGGAATAAATTATAGCAAAATAGCATCAACCTATCGCGGAATACTAATGTTGTCCTCTAATAATAATAATAATGATAGTAATAGTAACAGTAATCAAATGAGCATTCTCCTATGCAGTAGCGTTTGAAATAGTTCCTGATATGTAAATATTATGGTGTTGCCCTCAAAATCGCCAATATATGCACCTCCAATAGCGAACATTAGCTTCTATTTCTCTCATGAAACGCATCATATGTGAGACCTCATCGTGATCAATGGCGTTATGTTGACTGAGATCTTGAACAACATCGAAACCCTTAATGATTTCGGCATCGGTCGATGATTCCGAGTTGGTCTGGCCATTCATCCAGGGGAAAATAGCACTAAGTGAAGCACTTCCATTCTCGTTAGTGCCTCCAAATTGAAAGCCGTTCGCGAACCGCTGCTGCAGCATTGTCACCGAGCGGTTGGCCTATAACGTATGACAATGCTCTAAATTTTCTTAACATACTTCATATGAGCATAATATGAAACGATTTCCTCTTAATATTGAAATATTTTATTCTCGTTTGAGAAACTTTCGGGGCACAGAAGTGATTGATGTTTTAGAGCGCTCAGAAAAATTCAAACAAACAGGGCGAAGGTCAGCCGAAAGTTTTTCAAAAAATTTGAGGGCGACGAACTTTTGCGTAAAGTTTAAAATCTTATTTCCAAACTTCTGCATATATCAAGACCAAAGCGCTACACTGCTTCTATGGTCACCGACTTTAGACTTACCGATAATGGTGACTGTGATATCGGTGATAGTTCCTTGCATTGCTCATATGAGATTAAACAGTGATTTCAGGCGGCAATGTAAGTATCTGATCGGTGGGAACAAAAACGCTTGTTAACTGCTCGATAGTCGTCTATGTACTCAGGATGGACGTCTAACGTTCGGTAGTTAGAGAAGGCAACGTTCGCTACTGTATTTGACGCGTACCATGCAAATGTTTCATGCTCTGTGTGGTTGTCTCTCTCTTCCTTCCTCTCTCTCCCTCTCTCTCTCTCTCGCTGAGATACACACAATAGACACACCACTATGCGAGAATGAGCATGACCTGCCATCATATTAATGCATCCAAAAGTCCATCGACTAGTCAACCTATAACTCCTATTACATTTACAAATGTACTAAGGAGAGTTACAACATGAGGTGCCTCGCTGGGATTCGCAACAGTTTTTTAATCTTGCAAGCAGATATTCACAAAGAGCATGAAGTTAAATTCGCCCCTTTACAAATCGCTTGATCTTTTTTCAAGCACAGTCGATAGCAAATATTAGAGATAAGTTTCAATTAAAATGAGTCGGATGAAATGGATGCAAGGATGCAAAGATGAACTTGATTTTTACTTCACCGCTTAAGTAATTGCTCAAGCAATACGAAAAATAGCAAGACAGTATTATCCTACAAAATGGGCAATCAAGCTATTATACTGGAAAACCATTTCATAATCCTACTCGGTCGAAAGTATGAGTTCGAAAGATTGCTAAGCATCTCTATAGGTATGCAATCGGATAGTGCTAAATACATCAACAGAACCACGAAAGAGGAAGAGGTAGCGGGAAAAAGGTGAAGAATTTTCGAAGGACAGTCAAACGTTGAATTCAACCCTAATTTACCAAAAGTGCCAGCATAAAATCAGGTGGGTTAAAAAAAACCTGATAGGAGTTACGCGGTTCTCCGGCGTCGACGCGTTGCCTCGAGCGCTTGAATTTGATACGCTGTGGGGAAGTGGGGGCCTGGAAAGGCGGAACGTGTGTGAACTGGGTGAGAGCTGCGAACTGACTGAATGAACTACTCAGGTGCTGTGGAAGTGCACCTCCAGCGGACATTAACAGCACAGCGATCTCTGCAATGAAGCCGAAGTAAGGCGACTATTCCATTATGGTACGATGCAGAGGCACTGTAATGAAGCGCACGCGAGCGAATTCTGAGTGTTGCGATCAAGCGACAAAGATGCCAGGAAGCGAACGTCGTGCATCAGACGCAGCACGCTCTACGCATCCCTCACGTATGCGAGTGGTGAACAAATCTGAGGGTAGCGATAAACATAACACTGCACAATAATTCCACTTCCTCGAGTTCTTCCAAAATTTCTTGTTGAGAATATTTTTATCTGTTCGATTTTGTATGACCCTCCCAACACACAGCGTCTCGCATCTTCATCAGTTATCTCGAGCATGGATGCAAGGATGAACTTGGTTTTTACTTCACCGCTTAAGTAATTGCTCAAGCAATACGAAAAATAGCAAGACAGTATTGCCCAGCAAAAACCGTGAATAGTGCGTATTTGTAATTTGTTGGAAAAAGAATTATTATTAAAAAAGAGCATCTCAAAAAAACAAAATTTCGCTTCTTTGACAACAAATAAAGTTTGCCGCTGCATTCTTCTCAGCACAAACGTTCCTGAAATATCTTATGCTGTATTTGCGGATTTTTTCCAACTTTCTAGATCTTCCCATACGCTACCGTTAGATCAAGAACAAAATCATATCTTTACACACAAAAACACATCATGATACAGAAGCAACTAGACACTGGGCAAGACGTCAATAACACAAATTATATTTTGGATGAAGTGTAGTGCTTGCCAACTTCATCCTTGCCTATCTTTCAAGCCTTATTACGATTCATACACGCCTCCGAAATGTTGTCTTCGGTTTTATTGGATGGTTGCTTCAAGTCACAGATTATTTCGCTTTTCAGTGGCTAAGCCCTTTCTGAGAACACAGCTGGCAAAAGGACAAGGCAAAAAAGGAAGAATAGAACAATCATCTGCGATCATTGAAGTTCCCCAACGAGTGATATATAAAGGCTAAACTTTTAGAAGATTACATTCTATTGTAGTATCATATTATCGATGTATGGTGCTACATTTGATCTGCGTTAGCGATTCCTTTTGACTCGGTGTATCGAAAACGTGACAACAACCTGTGTACTATAGTTACGCTACGTAGTATAGACGTGCTTTGCTATTTGTTTCTTTATACAGGCGCAAAAAATTAACTTACATAGTAATTCATTACTTCAAAAACGAGTGATCCTTCGAATGAGATATAACTAATTTACTGCCTTTTATTGCGGTGGACGTTTCCGTATTAAAAGATTTCATATATTAAATAATATGTTCAGGTACTTCAGATATTTGATATATAAGATGTCGCCTTGAAGTTTATTTGAATATTCAACTAGAAATGCGTCATTTGCATATCAGGCCTGAAATTTTGCATCCAATCTCTATCGGATGACTATTGCATTTAGTGGAAAAATACCTCAGTGAACAGTGCAGCAAGAAACGATGCGACAGCTTTATAAAACAGTAATGCACTGATATGGAGTATTCAAACACAGCGGAAAACATACTAAGAGATAAGACGCCCCCATACATTTAATTGCAAAAGAAGACGTTTCTTTTGCCGTTTTGACTTCCTTTTCGCCGAGAATATCAATAAGCAATCAGCAACGATGTGAACAACTAAAACAATCCAGTAGAAATTTTCCTCATAAATATATTCCTTTAAATACCTTTCAAAGTTCCCCTTCACTTAGCGTAATATTTTCATTTGTATATTTAGTGGAGACTATTTTAAATATATCAAAGTTATTTCATATATATAACAGATATTCATAGCTTTTGAGCAGATGATGCAACAAAAATATTGTGAATCGCTTCATGATCGCTTATATGCGAACAGTTCTTTGGTAATCTAAAAGTACATAGATATGTGGACAACAAGACCACAGAGTTCCCACTGTTGTCTTTCATAGCTTCCGTTTTGTTTCGCATCACATCACAACGCATTGAGTGTTTTCTCATACTGTTCGTCATAGAGTCGCAGAGGTATAGCAATCTTATGCAATAAGTTCGATGTTACGATGGCACTAATCTTACTCATTAAATATGCGCATCATCCTACCAACATGACAAGTCGCTTCGAAATCGGCGCCAATATAGCCCACTCTCTTCTCTTCAAGAGTACACTATAATCCTCTCTACCATATTACGTGTACATCATTTCCATACGAAAGGGAATAGATTCCCCTTATCGTGATGATGAACACTCTCTCAGTGAAATAATTCTTTTCGCTAAGCAAATCAACAAATATATCGAACAGTTTCAAAATTCGCTTTTCACTCCTTGTAACGATTCAATAATATATGCGATTATCTTAGGAATCGCCTTTGAGGGAAATTCTATTTAAACATAATTTTAAATATTTATCATTTTGCAGAAAAGAAAAGGTGAGCTCTGTGAATAAAAAATCGAAATTTTCTGAACATATTTTAGAACAAAGGGAAAATTTTTTTTCCACTTTTTATTTATCTTTGCCCGATTCCGTTACAGCCCTATAAAACAAGCAAGAAATTGCTTAATATTCCGAAATAATTTTTGGCTGGTTGCCAAATTTTATCAAAAGCTATAGAATGCTCTGTAAGATAGAATCTCAAAATGAAAACATTTCAATATGAAGTATATCGATAAAAACAAAAAGGAAGTGTGCCAACTAGTGGTTGTGAATGACATTTTCCCGAAAAGGGTATTTTTGTTTAAGAAACGCAACCCTCCTTAGTAACATTGTTATTTGCTATAAAAATTTAAAAAAAAAGGACTATTTTTGCTACAATAACACCGCATCGCAAGCATTACATTTAGATGCCACGTTATTCAATCGAAAAAGATACGTATATCGGAATTTGTTTCAGCAAACATTTTTCAAGGAATTGTTTGGTGAGGAATTGTTTCAATAAACACTCAGGTAGGAAATACTTTGTAAAGGAAATAGATGGCAAAATTCGTTGAGTTTATTGAAGAAACAGCGGAAAACAATGAATAGAGCTTGAATCAGTTTGAGCTCTACATGTAGATGAATAGAAATTTCTTTATTCTCTATGCATCGATCAGGAAGGAACAAGAAATATGTGAATTTCGTAGAAGAGTATGGTCCGTTTTATTGTTTTACGACGTGATCGATAGTTTAAAAAAATCTCATAATGCACTCATTTGAGCAAGAAAATCCAGAAGAAATAATCACAAGGAAGTGCTTATAAACCCGTCATTAAACCTGAAATTTATTAATGGAATTTATGCTAGAGGATGAAGAAAAAGAAGATTGAAGCGAAGCTTGAGAAATTATGCTGGAGGACGAAGCTTGGAAGAATTTATGCTAGAGGACGAAGCTTGAGAAAAAATTTATGCTAAGGATTAAATTTATACTAACAAGCTACCAGTGAAATTTAAATAGAGGAAAAGTACGGCAGGACCTCAGCCATGAATTGAGGAATGAGCTTACCATGATCAACTGAGGTAGCTTAGAAGATTAATTCCCAGCAGTAGAACGATGTCTCGGGCAGCGATGTGCTAGGTAAAAGCATTAAGTGGAAGATAAACGCTTCGCATCACCAACTGCTGTCAGGAAAAACGCTTAGGTATGAGTGGTAATAGACGTACTATGTGATTTATTTGGAAATTGCCATATATCTTCCTCGTCTCAAACAACGAGAAGCCAAATTTCTCGCAGCTTAATATCAACGAAACGAGACGATTGCTATCTAAAGAGAAGAAGCATTTTCATAAATAACTTCACAAGGCCTGTGAATTAAATAGATACTATAAAAGGATAGTCTTAGTAGCAGTGCGCAAGAAGAGAAGCGACGTGGCGATTGCTAACGACAGTCAACGCAACTAAAAGCTGTATAAACGAATCTGGGAGAAAGCAAACTGACGTGCTCGACGCCGCACGATGGTATCGTTTTCACTGAATAGCGCTTGAAAAGATAAATCTTATGTGCACTGGCGAACATGCAGCAGGTAAGTTTTGAAATTCATTATATTGTAGCGAAATGCTCCGATAAACCGATAAAAATTACGAGGCCATCCGTTAGGAAATCAGTTATCAGTAGAAATAAACAACTCGAAAATGACGCAAAAATCTGCATTCTAACTGCGGCCTTCAAGAAAACCTATATAAAAATAGGTGGGTCTTTTTTATACAACATAATCGAAGTGGGATTAAAGAAGCCTATAAATGGCTGAAAAAAATATAGAAAGCTTAAACCTTGACGGAGGGAGGCTCACTCAAAATGAGGATACGAGCTAGAGCTTTCGTTAAGAAGAGTTCGAGAACTAAATGAAAGCCACCGTAGTGCAGCCTTTGTCCTTAAGGCTGTAGTTGGATGGGGCCGCACGTAAGCCCACAAGGGGACGGCTACTGAGCGCTCTGAAGGACCCACTGAGCATACTGGGAAGGAGGGTGAGAGAAAACGAGACACAAGTGTGCGGCTTCCTCGCGCGTCTAGGCCCCTCCCCCCTTGTGCTGAAATTCTTTTCTCGGACGTATGTCTACGCCCCACCCCTTGCGCCCAATTTCGTCGGATTGTCGAAAATTCTTTCGCCTCACATCGAATTGCCGCTCCATCTATTTCAGTGGATAACATCACATATCATCAACACTTGAAGTCATAACGACGCTTACTTCCTCACCAACGCTGACAGTAACTTCTTTAAGGTGATGGAGCTCAATTATAATTCCTTTGTATCCTATATAACATCAGAGATGCCATTAACGATGATGGTGGGCAAATCGTTAAGCATTATGCAACTTGTCACTAGGTAGCGCGCGATGCGACAACATCTTGTTACCTAGATGGCATACAACTGATTGGCTGTTTTCGAACAACACACAGCACATGAATAGGCAGCTGAGAAAACTAAATACGAATGACTTTTAATATGATAACGATGTTCAGTAGAACTATAGCATCAGAGAGCATCCATGAAGCAGTTGTTTTGCTTTGTTAAGTTAAACCTATTTTCGAGAGGATCGACTACTAGTGATTGGAAGACATTCACTATTACGATATTCGCATCTTAAAAGATCTAGACTATCCCTACAACTGAGGAAAGAAAACTTTAGAGACATTACTGTCGCTCACATCGAATGCACTACTTAACCTCGCGGGAAAGACCGATAGGCTACAAGTTTTCATGGATTTTTAGAGGAGTAGATTGTTTGCCAAAGAAGCAGATGGGTAGTTGCTGAGGTTATTGAGCTATTGGTGTGCTCAAAACTTTGGTAAAGTGCAGCAGTGGTATAAAATGTTCGATATGTTTGGAAGTGAGCAGCAATATTTTTTTGGCTCAACCATTGTTTTGCCTTATTATCTATACACAATCTGTTTTAGTGAGGCATGAATTCTTTCTTTTCTCCAATTTTCAGAAATGATTGTTCAAGCTATCGCATTTATTTGAGCATGTTTGAAAGTCCCACAACCTGAAAATTTCTCTGCACAAATAGGACGAGAAACTTTGTTCACATATAGCTACTTCAATTTTTAGATTTTGCCCGCATACCAAAAGCATAGATGCATTAATAAGAAGCCTGCGATTCCACACTAGTTTTCACCCTTCATACGAATCTTTTTTATCTTTCTAAGTCATTTGCTGAATCCGTTCAACCTCCTTAATTTACTAGTAGTTTGAGAATGATGCCCGAAGAAATTGATAGTTATAATTAGAGCTGACTTAGCTCTCACTTCGTAACAATGTTCATGACAAAAAATGCGTTGACAGAAATCCAAAGACAATACTGGTAGGTTTATAATGATATGATATAATGATGATAAAAAGATTTCCAAAACACTTTCCTATTTTTGAAGTGCAAAGAGATGCGAACGAAGAATACTTATATTGTTGGTAGTATTATATTTTCACATGGAGCACAAACAAATGCATTGTGATTCTTGCATTCGCTATAAATGCAACGATGCTCATCTCTTTCACTGCTCGAATGTTGAATGCAACATAACACAAAACGCGTCTGCATAGCAAATATTCCACAAAAAGAGCCTCCAAAGCATTGCGCCATTTTTTAATCCTGATAAAGGAAGCAAGAAGATACTCTTATATTATATCTTCTTCAGTAACAATAGCTCTTTTCCTTATATAAACAGCAAAACATTTGAACCAAAAATTTTTATATAAAGTGAAGAAATTTTCGGGCAAATTTATCACGAATAAGTGCCTAAAATATAGGCGGCCGTTGATTTTCACTTGCCAATGATATAACAAAATAAAAATAAAAGAAAAAGTTGTTTCTTAATTGGCTATTCTCTGATAATGATAACTCAACAACAGAAATTATCTCTGTACAATACGACAGTTATCTGGCAGTTTGCTGAATGGTTTTAGGAGCAAGATTAAACTTAAAAATGACCTTTTTGTGTTTTTTTTTTCAATTTTTCGTTCATAAATGAGTAAACAATTTCACCGCGACATGATTATTCCAGAATCTAGTAAAGGCATCTCTTTTTCATTGCTTCCCCCAGTTTGTTTCAGTAAACATACGACTTATTTGAAAGCATAGAGTTTAGTGAGAGTTGGGAGTGCCTACGCTGGCAGATCAAGTTTCGGCGTCATTACGTAGCGAATTGATCTAAAATGCACTACACTACTTCTAGCCTTTTCTATCAACAACTCTTACGACAATGAAATCATGCAATAATTTTCACAAGAGCAACATTCATTGTATAGGATTTTTCTTTGCTAAATTTTCTTTCACAGCAATATGTATAGAATTTCACAAGAAAATCAGATTTCGAAGCATTACTTATTACTGCTTCAACAAGCGCTCAATGGTTTTCTATACGTTTCGCAACAATATGTTGGATGAAATAAAACGGCGATCAACTTGTGATAATTATCTACGAATTTTCAAATACGTAAAACGATTCACTCATAAGCAAGAAAAGCTCGAGATATGAGATATTAGAAAATATGTGGCAATCAATTAGATCCCGAGAAAGCATTGAGTGCACATCTTCAGTTCTATTCCTAATAAGTTGTTCAATGACTGTAGCACTTTCATTTATATTATTAAATATGCATGTCATCACTGCTTATTGGAGGAAAATTACAGAACACAAAGCACGTTTTGAGTAAAGAGATAAGAATATGTTACGGAATTATTTAATATGAAGTAAATTATGCAGATCGATGTTCAGTTTATTGAAAGTTTTAGTCTGAAGTATTAGCGCTACCATTTTCACTATTGTTGTGAATAGCACTATATAGTCATGACTGATTTACAAAAATATAGTTCGAGCTGTCACATGTGCAATTACCTCTTCGAAGCGTCAGCTCACTATCATTGCTGGAGGTGGGGTCGTTGGTAGATTGAGGCGGTGCAATGGGTGTGGCTTCGCAGCTTCGATTGGCGAATGCCACTCCTTGAGACATGTCGCCAATCGTCTTGAGGCAGCGAGGGAAACGGTAGCACGATGCGCCTATTGCGCGACTGCCGCCTTGTTTCATATAATGCCTTACATGGAGCGCCTTTCGCCCACCTTTTCATCGTCACATTCCCAGCTTGCTGGAAAATTTTAAACGCATCGGAAAGCACATCAGAACTTTTTTTACAACCTCTCCTTTGTTACAGAAATGCAATCAATAAGACTTTCATCAATAATTGAAGAGCGATTCAAAGTGTGAGCGTTGCTTTTCCTAAAAATTACCTTGAAAGACTCGATTAGTGCTACTTAGCGCTTAAAGGGCTCATCAGCGTTCTTCCGCAGTTGTCCACGAAAGCAGTTTTTAAGAATATGATCTAGAAAAAACTTCCATGGATGTGCGTCACTTTTTAGCACACTGTCTGTTTTATATTTATATCAAATGGGCCGTTTAAAAATCCTGAATTCTGTGGAGATTCTGAATGATTATACTAGATAAACTTTGCACCTCTAGTATTTATTAACGTAATATTATGCCAATTATGCATTTGAAAATATGTTCACTGAAATGTTTTTTTATTGCTCTATCTGAGCTATCACGGCTCATAGCATATCACTCAAGCGTTCCTGTGCACAATAGCAACATAACCCTTCTTGTACTTCCGACAGTAGCGGCGGCTAAGAACTGGCATACTAAGGTCACGATGATTAATGGCAAATCATTATGAAAAGAAGTAAATTAATGTGATTCCCTTATTTTGGACATAATAAACTTGGGATGGAGTGCTCAAGCATGTAATGGAATCGAGACAAGGTGTTGATGGATAGAGAACATGCTGCCACACTGATGCATCATTGTGCCGATAATTTATTCCATATTTTAAGATATACGCCACTCGGAAGTCGATTTTCCTTCAAATAGATTTTCGAATCGCCTTTACTTGAACAAACCCATTACATTACCTTTTTCCCTATCACATTTAAAGTCTCCAATTTTCTAAACTCACGCATTACTTTCTGCAAGCGCATTTCGTACACCACGATCGTTTACAGCAGTAGAAAGGCGGCGAACATGCAAGCAAAACAATTAGCCTAGTCCAAACTGCTAAAGCTTCTTCCAGGTCTTTTTTTGCTAATGCAAACGTTGGTAATCGCTTATCTGCGAGGTTGCATGAGTGCGATCTGTGTGTTTGTGTTGTATATGTGCATGTGTTTTGAAAGCTCTATAGAGAGAGGCAAAGCCCCGCCCCAAATGAACCCCAAAAGCTTAGCGTCAGGCAACATCACCCCATGTGGGCGCCACAGTCACACGCATTCAACGGATTCTATTTATGCGTCAGAGTCAACGTAGTAAACTTCTTATCAGCCCTGTTTATCTGTTTTTGTCGCCAACCACAATAGGTTCCAGCCATGCATTCTACTCTTGCGCAGTCAAAGGTATGTGTGCCTTAGAAATTGATGCTACGCCCTAATGCACGCCTCGGGCTTGTGCATTAATGACGAGCAAATAACCATTTAGATGATTGCTGCGGATCGGCCATAGGTTGCGCATCAGTTGGACGCGCACCTCGACGTCGAATTGCTTCTTAGTCGTCGGTTGGGCGACGACGATCGATCTTTTTGGGGTGCGTTTCGCTCTGATGCAAACTTCGAATGTGGAATGGCACAAGTTTTTGTGTATTTCTTCTCGTCTTCTCTGTGCCCTCTTCGATGATGACAGTGTTATGAAAACGTCGTTGAATGCACTAGTCTCCAAAACTTCACATAACGCTTTCCTTTCTTTCTTCGTTCCGCTTTGTGCACACCGCTTAGTCTCACATCGCGTCCTCATCACAATGTCGCCCTACACGCCCACTCCACATTGCAATTCACTACCGTAGCCGGCTTAAGAAGTGCGTCCAGCTACGGCGAACATTTTTGGTTACATAAACAACCCAATCTTTTATTACCACCTATCAGCAGATGTAACGAGGAAGGGGGCGGGAAGGATGAGGCTATCGGGACCACCGGCGGAGAGGGCGAGTTTGTTCTCGTAAGTTAAGGGAAAGGGGTGAGCTGTTACGAGGAAAGACAAAAAAATTTCAGCTTTGGTAAATTTTGTAATTTTTGCTTGGAGTAGTGAGGCGGCTTTAAAATGTGGAGATTGACAGTATCCATCATTGAATCATTAGCGTTGTACAGAGTTAACTGGCTACATTAAATGATATCAACAAAACGATAGAGGTGAGCATTTCCCAGAGAATTCCATCTATAATGCATGATTCAAGCTTAGAGCATAAGTTACGGCTAACTTTCTCACGTTTGCTTTCGTGTATCTAGAAAATAAACGATGGGAAAATCGTACTCACTTTGCAACAGTGCTAATCTATATAGTGCTAAAACAGCTCGTCAATGCATATCATTTATGAGACGTTCTATTCCGAAGAAGTATTTTAGGTTTAAAAAAAAGCATTCCACAAAATAAAATAGGCAACTTTTATTCCTCGACCAATCGAATATGCTCGGTCAGCATATTTCAAACAGTTCTATAAACTGCAGAGATAGACCATAAGCTTTACAAACGATGGCGAAAATTTTGAAGGTTCTGATTATTGCACTCAACAGGTTAAATTCAGATTTAGAAATTAGATATGTTCGACTGTATGAACTGAAAAAAGTTGCCGCAAAATGAGAGAAGTAAAAAGCCTCCAGGAAACATTGAAGCATATTCACCTTTGCTTATATTATGCGAGATTCTCAACAATCTTCCATGCGGAAGCGTAATGACTCTTTAAAGTACGCTTATTCATCAGAATTGATCATAGCAATTTCGATTCTCATATTAAAAAGCAAATCTAATACACAGTTTACTTTGCAGTTAGAACATTCAAAAACGATCAAATCGGCGGATAAAACTAGTTTTCAATTAGATGCGCTCTCTCTATTAGTTTGTTACATACGACGCACTTAGGTCTCATTGCGATCAATCTGCTTTATGATATGATTTGGCAATGCAAAGCGCACTTTTGCATCCGACAAGTTTTGAAACCGATCAATAAATATTAATCAGCTAATAAATTGTTCTAGATAGAACTATTTTGCACCTTATCATTGGATTGTAAAATCAATGGAAATAAGGAACAATAGGGCAAAGTATGGAAAAAACTGAAATATGCAAATCTCTATGTGGATAGAGAAGTGAAAGTGTTTACTTGACGAGTGAGAGCTTCGGCAAACAAGTAGAACATTTATAGACACATAACAAATTCAACAATGATTCTATGAAAGTTTAGATAATGACATTATTTGATGGGAACGTGAAACATCAAGAAAAGTAATGAATGTAATTATTGCCTGATATAACTTGCATATATGGTGTAAAAAAGTAATGTAATTAAAATTTGCATATATGATAGATTAACTCATTATTTGTGCCTCTTTGATGATTTTAAACGCTTTTTCGGATCGTTCTTAATTTTACAAAAACAGACAAAGAAGTATTCATCACTCTCGTAAAAAAATGAGTGCGAGAAGTCATTAGCAAGTATGTCACCATCATGTAATTATATGCGCTGAAAAGTGAATAATATCGACCAGTACAAGACAACTGGTGGAATTTTTTAGATTTATAGACGAACGTTATAGAGAGCAAGAAATGATAAATACGACGCCAACAATAAATTACATCGACTTCTGTGGTCGAGTATTCAAGACTGTTGTAAGTAACAATCGCTACGCATTGCTTGCATTAATCGCTCTACGCACTGTTGATATGAATGATGAATTTATTGCAAATGGTTATGTGTCGCGCACAATGGCGGTCTTCTTTTCTATTCTGCTTTATTGCTTAGGATCGCTCACAGAGTTTTAAACTACCAGTGGGGGAATGCATTAAAGAAGATGAACCGCAATGATGGCCAAATAAAAGCAACCGGAAGTGGATACGATTGAAAGCGCACTTCTACGGCTATATTCAATGAAAGCACAATAATTTTGATGGGTGATACTGGTAGACACGCAACATTTTTTAGTTGTCAGTATATCTCATTACGCTTGGCTGATTCACGAGCCGAATTGAAAAATCGAGTGTTTGTAGGCGACAAGCGCTAGTGTAGTAATTTGTGACCAACTTTCATCTCATTTAGGCTAATAGCATAATTTAGCAATTGTCTTGCACCGCCTAATTTGAATAGTCTCATCGAAAAAAACATCTCGGCGGCTATAGCGTTCCTAAAGTTTTGGAGATTTTTGACAGGTGAATTTTTTAGAAGGCAGGCGAGGGGAGAGGTAAGAGAGGGAGAAAGCGGGTTTCAATCC
This sequence comes from Ascaris suum, assembly GCA_013433145.1. Lineage (NCBI taxonomy): Eukaryota > Metazoa > Nematoda > Chromadorea > Rhabditida > Ascarididae > Ascaris > Ascaris suum. Next base: position 9,934,371 of record CM024170.1, on the reverse strand, counting down.
ATGTTCCATAACGCCTTAGTTCAGGTAGAGTAGCATCAAATACTGCACTACAGACCTTGAAGCTGAGAGAAAGCGCTTATACCTACCTAACCAACGTCGAACTACGTAGCAGCCACCGTATAAAATTTGTCTGATTGATATAATTGCATGCGCTTTCACCTCCATATATATGTTCCTCTCATAGAAGTATTATAGTAGTATGTCACTCTTAAAATATTTCAACGTTTCAATAAAAAGCCGACAAACAAAGTATAGCATGCATGAGAGATTTCCTTCACTGTTTTGATTATCACCGCAAATGCGAAGATATGTTCTTTAAAGCACTTCCTTGATGCGAAATTCAGCAAATTTTAGTATCGATGCATTCGCCCTCCTTCGTTTTTGCTCTGTGATCATTATTCGAGTTTCTTTATAAAATTGTCCTTTTCAATGACAAACATATGTACACAGTTATTTTGTAAGAAACCTGCTGTATTTCTGCTAAAATCGGTCTAAAATTCCAACTTTAAGACACCGCTTCGGACCGCTTTCTGTGTAACTTTTCAGTTTTCAAACTCTGTGTGGTTTTGCAAATTTACATTGCAAAGGTCACTATGGAAAGGCCGCATTTATGTGTCTGTATTTTCTAAATTTATGTACTCGTACAAATTTGTATATGTGTGTGTGTGTCTGTATTTTCATGAGATAATTTCAAATCGATAACCAATGAAACAGGATTTCACGATTTTAGCGTAGACCACAGCCTGCCCTCTTATGTCATAATTATGCTGATTAAAGAATTTTAAGAAAATTTGCATAGAGGTGGGAGTATTTGAAATATGGACGCATTATTAAGCATAATGTGCATTTAATTGATCGTTTGTAGAAGTAATTGTTCAGATGAGTAGGATGCAAAAAGTTTTTTTTCATGCCTATTCATCCAGCACTTTCTTCACTTGTTCCAGTAAAAACAGCTTAATAGATCGCTATAAGCAGCAAGTTGATTCTTTAATTAGCAATTTTTTCACAAAAGAATGACACTGAAATTTCGAATAAACTGTTGATTTTTGCAGTAAGTGAGAAAGATATCGTCATTAATTTCTAAACATTTAGTTAATTATTTAGTGCTTTTATTTCGCTTATTCCAACAATGTTCTCAATTTTCCTTCAATAAAATTTATTGACTTATTGATTTGATGCAAAAAAGGGATCACCAAGAATTGACAATAGGGAAAATCAAAAAGCACAGTTATTTGACGAATGAGAATAGAGATGTGGATTCGTATTGGAAGTATACAATAATAATAGCGATGGGAACTGTGCAAACAGGACATACTCATCGTCCCTAATTGGACGTTCCGAGCAGCGGTGGGCACGCTTCGCTAGCCGCACTTTGATTTACGACCAACACCGCTCGATTCTCTATTCACTCATCTCCATAATGCTATATGCATATAATACTTCCTCAAATCGCGCAATTTTGAATAAACCTCTCAGTGCGTATGAAATTTTTACTGAGTAGTTGAAGACGACAGCAAACTAGTTTAAATAAAAGGTGGTACAAAGGTGGTGATGGTTAGAGTTAAAATAAAATATACAAATTATTGCATTAAGCAACGAAAGATGGATCAGCGTTGGGTGTGAATATTTCTTCAATCGCTGTCTTATACAAACATTTAGCACTCCTAGGACCTTCTTTCATTTAACAACTTTAGCGCTTTCATCTTTCACTTAACAACATATTATGGTGCTTAAGCTTAATTTTTATATGCAAAAAACAGTCCAGCTTGACAAACTAATTCCGGTTTATAGCTCAACTGGTCTCAACTATTTTCGCCCTCCTCCATGTCATTCACCCTTCCTAACATTTTAGCTCTTCAAAAATATTAATAACAGTAGACCAGCGGAGAAGCGTACCAAAGCAGCATCACGACATGCGCTTTTCCATCCTGCTCATGTGACCGATCAGCTAGCTGCACAACTCACTAAAAGGTACGAAACGCGCATGGTTTTTTTACACGTTTTAATGTTTACAGCTCCTACCACAATTAGGGGATTAACCTTTAAGAGATTCTTTCACAGTGCATCCCCTCCCCTTAAATTTCACAACTCTGTCTTCGTGGTTGTCGAGTTGAAACTCCTAGTTAGAAGACAGAACACTCATAGACGCAGTGTTGCCTTAATGCCTAAATTAGGATAATAAATTGAAATTCGAACAAATTTGACTTCATTACCATGGAACCAACTTTAAGGACTATTTGAATCATATTACCACTAATCATTTTTGATAAAGTGACTCTCATTAGGCGAAGATCTTTATAAAAGAAAAATAAACGAATTAAGTTTGTGTAATTAGTAGTGGGAATGCTCTTAAGTTCCCAACAGGGTGGCCTTCATATTGACAGTCATAGCCATTTGCAAATATTTTTCTATATTCTGGATAAATATTGAAGCACTGCAGTGCAGATACCACAAATAGCTAAAGATGTCCCAAATTGGAGAAACAACTTGTTCTTAGCAGCAGATCACATCTCGATATCTCTAAAACCTGAAGTTATTAAAGCCATATTTCTGATATGAATTTCTTGTATTCTGAATCACTGCTTCTTTGTTTTCTTTTAGAATCTATAATAATTCTTTCATTATGAGAGCAGATCCTAAAAAATGCAGCCGAAAGAAATGATGAACAAAGGGAGTGAATGAATCGGGACGATTTTTGGGAGGTGGGCAATTTGTTAGGGACGCATGTTGCACCTCAAACGGCACGGCACAGGAAACGAGTTGAAACAAAGAAAGCGTTAGCTGCATGAACGATTGCGACGCATCCCCAATTGCGTCGCTACACGGCAAGAAGACCATGCGCAACGACCTTGGATGACCTTTCAGGTAAAATCAAAGGGGAAACAGATTATCTGCTGCTAATTGCGCCCAAAGCGAGCTGCGCGCTTCTTTCGACCACCTAAGGACAGGTGTGAAGCATTTGTGCTCTACTCTTTGAGAGCCGCTAACCGTTAAAAAGCTCTGCATTCAACCACCGTCTTGTAGATTACAGTGCTGCTACCGTTAAACGTTTGTTTAAGGGTTTAGTTTATCATCTGAGAAGCATTTTGCTAGCATAATCGTGCTATCTCAAGGGTATTGTAGTTTCCGTTATCATATTAGGTGCTGATAAACGTTACTGACACTGTTTTGGTAAATGACCACGGCTAATATAGAATCTGGTAGCATAGGGTTAAGGCAAAGTTACTTAGAACCTCAGTCTCTTCAGTGATATCGAAATGATCAAACGATTATGCTTACAACAATAATATTTAATCTTGCTCCTCCGTGTAGATCTCACTTCAGCTGCAGTTTTTACTGATGGCCAAAAATCATTATCATTTCGGAACGCATAATTTGATATTTTTCGTTGTCCAGTATCAATCATGAATGAAGCAATTGAGTAACCGAAGAAAGCATTTTTTGAAAATATGCAAATCTGAAGCAGATTATCTTGGAAAACTGGAAACTTAGTCATTTGTTAATTGAAAAGATTATTTTATATGTTTTGACTGTTGTTTTTTTTTCGGAAATGTCCCCATCGTTCATTTGAAAACTATAGCAGCATTTGTTGATAAGTCTTGTGCTTACTTAGAAGGTGGCCGCGATAATTATGGCAGGATGCATGTGTGTGTGTGTCGTTGTCACAGTTTACAGCCACTTGGCTGGCAATTTGGAATGGCGGCGGATGGTGTGGCTTGATGAGAAAGCTGAATTACGGCCGCCTTTCTTATTTCCAAACGCACATAAATGGGCGCTCAGCATGACGCACACCACAAGTCGCATCATTTTTCGATGCTGCGCCCACGTACATTTGCGCCTCAAGCGCATCGCATAGAACATCGTTACAGTTTTGCTCTTTAAACACATGAAACACTCAACGAGATACAGACGCTAAGTAACTCCTGACAGCCTCATTTTTGGCCACCGGATTGGACAAATATTGGCGAGGTGTTATCCCAGAAAACAATTGTTCGGAGAATAGGTAAGTGCTTAGAAATTTTCTCTTCTTTAACAATGATGGCAGAAAAACGGCTACAGCAACAAGAGTGATGCTAATGTTGCGAGGTGTCATTCTAGAATTAACTTTTGCAATAAAAAGTACTTCTAATCAGCAAAAGTATTTTTGATATTTTAATAAGGTCAATGGAAGTAGCAACACGCAAATAATCGCGTTAAAAGTAGAGAAATAGAAATGCTATTGCACGTTCTTTTCTGTTGTGATAGCGATAACTTCAGCAGTGTGAAATCTCGTGAATTCTCTGCTTCATATCTAAGTCTATAGCGATCAACTCTTGAAAAATGACCCTACTTTCGAGGCATAACGGCACGAGTTAGTACTCATTAGAAGGTTTATTCGAAGAAGATCGCAAGAGATTTCGCTAAAAATTGAAATGTGATCCTTGAGCTGTGGCGCCTCAAGCACAAAAGAAGCTAGAGCTCAAATTGTTGCCTGAGTCAAATTTTCTTCCCCTTCACCGTCCTCCCTCCCCATTTTCATAACACATCTTTTCAGCTTTCTTCAAGAGACAGTTGCAGTTTTTCATATCAAACGTCGGAGTAGGCAGTAGTTTCCTATGCAAATCAGTATTTAACTTCGGGCATTCAAAAGTTCAGTATGTCGGTACTGTTCGTTTCGTCAATGTTTCCACTTTTCAGCATTTCTTCCCTTGAAATAATTAAAATTTGATCCAATTAGATTTAAACGAATATTAATCTAAAAGGAAATTCGATGTCTTGCATTAGACGCGAATGACGAAAAAGAACTCGCACAAATGCGATGAAAAACCACGCTTGCAAAAGAAATTAAACTCCGCGATGAAAAGCATTTTGAAAGCAGTCTATGATGAAAAAAATGTGTATGTGCAAAAATTTTAAAAAAAAGAACAAATGACCGTTTTGCTTTGCAAAAATAAACTTCAGAACAATCCTTTATTTAGAATCAGTCGTGAAGATTGCACTAGTGAAATGGTGCCAGTTGTGAGCTGTTCAACTATTCTCAAGAAAGCGTTCGCCACCAACTTCGAAAAGTTTTTGTGCTGTAATATTCAGCGAATATATTTCTGTTAAACCTGATGGTACATTCACATATCGTTAACAATCATTAGGCATAATTTGTCGAGGATTGTGCATCGAATGCACTGTCGAAAAAAGGCTATATTCGGAAGAAACATGAGAGCCATCTCTCTCGTCGATAGGAAGGAGCTGTGTACATGAAAATGAGGATATTTTTAGAGTAAAATGAGGGTAATCTGCCTCTGTCAAGGTAAAATAACAGAGGCAGATTTTATTTCAGGTTTGACTCCGATAGAAACAGATAAGTGTCAATAGTTAATTCTGATGCAGATTTCATGCGGTAAACTCATAAATGTTTCAAGTAAAGAAAAAAATGACAAGAATGACTTCCATACTACGGGCGAGTGTGCACGGAAGGCGGCAAGCATAACTGGATGCGATGGCAAAAGAAAAAGCAGCACAGTTGGAAGCGAGTTGACTTAAGGGGTGATGTTATGCGATTGGATGTATGGATACGAAGCGATGATGGGCTCGCAATCGCGCATCATCCCAAGGGACGACGCTCATCGGCTTTCATTTACAATAGCCGACACAACGATAACCCACAATTACACAACCTTAGATCGCGTCACCGCATCGCTTCGACCTAGTGGCCCCGTGAATATTTCCGGAAACCCCCAATCTTGATAGCCTCTTTTGTGTGGTTTATTTAGCTCTATGGTCATTCGCAAGATAAATTGCTTTGCATGCGCCATTTAGCAATATTGATCGTTTGGAAGGATTATGTGGGTGCAAATCTATGGATTTACAGTGGTTCATATGTGCAGAGATGGGACATACAGCTTTTGCTTATGCTTCGGCTGCTATAACGTTTTTTGTAGTACTGTTCAATTTAGCGCCATTTTTGAAGGGTAGCGCAGGGAATGGTGATCCTAATTGTTACAGCGTCCTATATTTGTCCTATTGCCACTCAAATATTTTTAGATTAACCGTAATTTACCTGTTTCAGTAGTTCTATTTTTGAAAATGGGTCCCACAACTTGCACATTCTTTGTTAGCGTCCTGCTAACCACTCAATGAGGTTGACGGTAATACATTGTGCCAGCCACTTAGTGTGCATCATTATGTATCCTTGAACTTTTTACAGGTACAGTAACTATGAATATGTATGACTGCGTTACTGTAAATAAGTGTGTGTTCTACGGATAACGGAAACGCAGACGCCAATTAGAGACTGTTGTGTGGTGGCGTTTGCGTTTCAGCACATTTGGCGCCTAGATGAGGGATGCGCTGAAAGTGCCTTTTAGGGCGGAATATGTGCCCCATTGATATGACATGGTCATTGCTTTCAAGCATCTACGCAATCGAAAACTCACGCATCGTTAAGGAATTGTCAGCAAATTTAAGAAGCGAACGAAATTTTCATGCATGAAGATTAACGCCCCGAGAAAATCAAATGTAGAAAGATGCAGGTGAGATTCGGCGATATGCAAATGAAGCTTTAACGAATTCTTTCCAGAGAAATTTCGTACTAAGTATAGTGGGAATGAGAAATGTCACTTCTTTAGCTTTTTAAACGTAATGCACTTTTAGAATTTTTTAGTGAGACCTCATGAGGAGTGTGTCAGATAAATCGTGCAAAAGGATCATCTGAGGGCATTGAAATTCAACCAATGTGCTTGAATTTTAAATTCTTTTACAATCGAAATTCCAGAAAATTTTCCTTCGTCTATATTCAGTTCTCAAAGAAAAACTTCTACTTATAATACAATACCAGTCTGTAACAGTCTTTTTCCATCATAGTTTAAATATGAATTTCTTCTAGGAGTGTTCAACTTTATTAGAAATAAATTACTTTATCATTGAAACAAGCAGTCAATTACTGCAACTAAATATTACTGCCAATAGCCTGAAAATATAATATCTCTCTTAGATTGTACCAAAAAAAGGACGCTAATAATTCGTTTTCCAAATCGTCATTCCCTTATTGACACATCTTTCATCCCAAAAAAGGTTTCACACCTTAGCTGCTATATCAGATAAAACTTGGAACATTACTCACTTGCTCAACGGATTTGAAGCGTATCAGTGCAGAAATATACGTCACTTTGCAATATGCCGATTGCAGAATTGCTCAAGGGTAAAGAAGTGCATTGGAACATTGGTCCGCCAGGCATAGAAGTACTGCTGTGATCGATTGGCATGTGCGATAATTTTACGATGATTTCATGTCGATCCCCCATTACAGCTTCTATTTTAGTATAGATTTTAATAGTTTTTTTCTCAGTCGAACCCTCTTCCTTAGTTTTAATCTCACATGTGCTCTTTATTTGGTACAAATAAAAGACTCTTACTGTTTAAATTAAAAAACAAAGAAAAAATTTATCTAATTTAAAAAAAGTAAATTAAGTAGAAGATGTCACTCAAAAACGCCATAAATGAAAAAAAATGGAAACAAAAGAGAAAAAACGTTAAGTAATTCAAAACAAACTGTGAGGAATAGAAATATCTTAAAATATATTGATGAGGAATATATATCTTAAGAGAGACGAGTTTCGTTTCAAAGGTAACATTTTTTACGACATCAGTTGAAATAGTCCTCATTTTGCATTTGCAAATAACCTGCGCGTTCAATTACGTTGTTTTTTATTCATTTATGTGCTTATTCATAGGTAAACTACTAAAAGAAGCAAAGTTGTCGCTGAAATAAAATTCGTAATTTACATTTTCAATACTTTTGCGAATGATCTTCCATTCTCTGTTTGTTGACATCTTTCACAGTGCGGAAAAATAAGCCTATCTTTTTTAATCGTTGCGAAAAAAAAACAACTGTAAGCCATAAATAGCTAAACAATGCAACTATTCGTTAACACGCTTGTAGAGTTGCTAAAATATTTGTTTAGAGCTGAAGCATTGCTGAATGCTTTGTGGAAGATGCTGAAATAGTACTTGATAGGATGTTAAACTTACATCTTGCTAACACTGTGATTGTTTTTTAAATGATACTGGCGAGTATTATATGAGATCGCCGAAAATTATGCTGAATTTTAACGCATCTCAATATTTTCTAAAATTCGATGCAGGAAAAACATCTTCTTTCATCCCTCGATTCTTTGCGAACGTTTCATAAGCACTTCTACTCACATCCACTATCTCCAACAGTTTACGCGACAGTATAAAATAATTTGCATAAGAGGTTTCGAGAATCACTAAAGCATATTTGCTAGAAGCACTCATAATACTGTACAGTAGTGCGCAGATATGAATATTAACGATCCATGTTGCAATCGCCGAACTGAAGAGGCCGATGAGGAGGATGGGTCATGAACTTCATGGATTATAATTGAGTGCATATATCATTAACGATCGATCTATCGGCTCAGCCTTTCAGAGGTAACGCTTTCGATACGCACTAGCGCATTGTGCCGCCACTTCCGGTACGATTTCATGTTCTATTATCAATCAAACGGAGATCAATTTCGATGAGGACCATTTCGCCAAACAGCGATTTTCCTCGCAGTTCACAATTCTTATAGATAGAAAAAGCGACGTTGACCTCACGATATATCCTCAGTTCCTCTCACTTCAATATACATTCATCATTATTTCACGCAACGTCATTGTATGTCTCTATGTGCGGATCAGCGCGTTATAATTCTGCGAACATGATCCATTTTTTATTTCCACTCAAAACTAAGCACTTAGAGAAATGCTATCAAATGTCGACCGATCGTGTTTGCGGCTCATCAAATAACAGTAAAATGGATAAGAAAAAGAAACACCTTCAGGAATATTATTTGCCAGAAGAAATGATTTCCTCATTTCCTCATTTGCAATCTTCCTCAGAAAATACAATTGGAGATAGGAGTACAGAAACAGCGCGTTACGGAGAGATGCTGCTAGTGGATTACGAGAATTAAGCCAATAACAAATACAGTGAGATCGTCCTAACTAACGGCGCAATACTTTCCATTCCGAAACAGCACACCCTTTTTCTAAAAAATGTCAATTGCAGTCATCAGCGCCGAATATGGATACGACTGAGTGAAGATGATTCCTTCATAATTTTCGTACTCGAAAATAGAAGTAACAGACAGCTCACCGTTGTCTGCATCGAAGAAATAATTTGGGCGCTCTTAATGGAAATTACGCTTGAAGTTTGCTGAAATAAAAAAAATGTGTCTTTAAAAGAATTTGCACCGTTTGCAGGAATAATATGCGAGTTTTGGCGCTGCGAGAAAAAAATTTTCACGTCTGCTTTTGATAGATCACGAGGAATTTTTCTTATCATTTAGTTTCAACGATTCAAAAAGTAAACATGCTCATTAGCTCTATAAGCTTCGATAGATGTCACCTGACCTAATAGCACCAAATTAAAAGGAAACGTTTCTTGACTTTGTTTTATAGAGTGCATTATGCAATAATATTTTCGAATGAGTATGTCATACTACACGTTAATCACTATCTCATTTTATAGCAATAAACTTCCAGGTCATTGCATTTTCTATTGCCGCGTTTCACCGTAACCGCCAAACTTATGTATCAAAAGCCTCGGTACATCCAATGCAACACATCGAAAATGACTGCAAAACGATTTTTCAATGAAGGATTTGTACACCTGGTCGATTTCATAAGGAAGTGCTGTATTTATGTGTGTTTAGACAGTCGGCTGGCTTTAGTGACTGAAATACAAAAATACAACCGTACCAGCCACATTGATGCGCTTCGCATTTGCTTCATTCGGAAAATGACGAAGCTTTAGGATGTGTGGAGAAGCGATGAAAACGAGTTTTGCGTTGAATCAATAGAGAGATGTCACAGGGAAATCCTCGCGCAGAGAAGTCAAATCTACCTCCGTATTTATAAGCTGATAGCACTATTTTATCTGGTACTGTAAAGAATTTGAGAGTAGCAAAACAACAGAAAGGAGAGCATGCAATCTGTTACTGGGCAAACCTTCGAGTTGAGTTTGAAGTTTTGAAGGGTTGTGTTTGTAGCAAAGGTTGCAGTGTATGACTTATGATATGATAAAGGAAAGGCAGCTAGCTGCCTGGCATAAACAAATAAGCATATGTCAGTTTAAACAGCGCAGTCAAGTCTCTAGAAATTATCCTCTGCAATAAATAAACTCAAGAAAAAATTAAAATAAGTAACCCAATAAATATATAAAAGGAGCAGATCAAGAGCTCAGAATCCATCATGAAGCCACAGTAGGTTCAGCACGAAGTTCGGGAAATTTTTGACGGATTGGAGGTAGATGTTTTTTGTGAATATCACTTTTACTTGTCTAATTCGCTAAGTCATTTTTATCTCTTCAAATCATTATATTTTTATAATTAATCAAATAGCTACTATCATTATTATTATTATTAAGCGGATAATTCAACATGCTCAGACTCGTCCCGAAAAAAGAATACGTTTACATACATACATATCAGTATTCAAAGAAATTTTCGCTTATTTGACGTTTTCTTCAATGATCTCTCGACGACGAATCCAAACGATAAACCAGTAATATTAAAAGAAATTTCCTTATCTATTTGCAAATAAATAGTGATGAATTCACGAGATAATTTATGAAAAAATAGAAAAATATCAACTTAAATTGCTAGGAAGAGCTATTTTTCTAAACAATTTCTCTTCATAATATTAAAAAAAACAACTTTATAGAAGAAATTTCATTCCAAATCTATAGTGTAAATGTTTTTGTTCACATGAAGAAGCAAAGATAATAGGATATTTAGCCTTGAGGATGAGTGAATTATGTGTTGGATTGTATCTATTTGGATAGTCAATTAACGTTATTCACCGCGATACGATTCACGCTTTTGTTCACATTCGCTCTGTAATTAGCTGTGCGTTACTGTTGACAAGTCGCTATAATTTAGCGCTGCAACGGTCGTCTCATATAGCAAAACATGCTCACAAACCTATGAAAATGCTCTACTTGGAGTTGGTATACTGCGGAGTGGGGAAGGTGGGAGAGAGAGGCCGAAGAGAAAAAATATTACGAAGAAGCTTCTAGAAGGAGGAAGTTTTTTTTATTACTTCCAATCGTCTCCTCACTGATCCATAACGGCAACAAGAAATTACCTGGCATCGCTTTAAGGCGAAATAAGAACTTTGACCTCGTCAGCTATTTCACTGGCCTCTGATATATAAACAAATCTGCTTGTGAAATCCCCTTTCGCTTCCTATTCTCGATGATTAAGTAGAAGTGATTAGAAATTACAACGATAGAGAGAGATGTGGTGAAGAGGAATAAATAAAGAAGCTGTCTGAATGATAAAGAGATAGAGAGACGATAAACGATAAGAGATGATAAAAAAGCGGTCAAGAAAGAGGGGAAAAACAAAACGAGGAAAATCACTTCCCCATCAACGATTGGAGGAAGGAAAGAGAGTTGACAACAGGGAAGGGACGCCAACTGTGCTCTTGAAGACCCAATATGAACTAATCTATTTCTCTTATACACGAATATTAAAAGAAATAGAAACCAAGAAAACCGTGCATGTCTGTTTACTAGAGAATAGGTGGAGACAAACTAAAAAACAATCAAGAGGACGAATACGATAAACCGTCAGCCGAATGTAGTCAGCACTGAATTCCTTTCATGTACAGCCTTCATGGCCTCAATTTGCGATGCTAGCACTACCTGAGCTCTCAGACTGCAACAACCTAACACAAAAGGCCAGTCATCTTCCACTTGCACCATGCTTTATAGATGAGAATGGAAGTGAAAGAAAAACGTCGGCAGAAAAAGAGAATGTAGAAATGAGGAAAATAAAATCAAGAAGTCCTAACTTAGGGTAAATGCTCTCGCCTAACTTATCCCCATGTTGTGGGAGAGGCTTCGTCACACTTCTGCAGTGTGCCTATTTCATGCTAACTCATGTCTTTTTCAAGCCAGCTGTACGAAAGCAGGTAAAAGAGAGAGAGTCCAAAAGAAGCGGTGAATTGACTAGGTAGATTAGGTGTGGTTGTACGCATTCGTTCTAGAAAACAGCAATTGCAGATCAGTATAACGGATGGATTGCAAAATCGAAAATGAGATCCGGTTGATGTGTGGCCATTAGACAGCCTAGTTGAATCTATGATGGCGATTAACGCCATATCATCGAAGTAAACTGTCGAATATATGAAATCTGTTGGCGTTTAGCAACGTTGCGGTGAATTGTTCAACAAGCTCGCTCATTCATCACATCTAACTTGAAATCTCACGAAATAATATCTATGCGCGCAGATACGCAATTATTGCATGCACATTTCAACGATTTGCTACCGATAAAAGTAGATCGTCGTCACATGTGGTAAATTTAGATCCAGTTCCCGTTATAAGAGTACAATGATCTGCTTAATCACCAGCTTTTCCACTCTACACGCAGTTTTATCGGGTACGATTAACGTATTATCGAATAACAACCAGATGAAAAAAAGTTTTGTTATTGAGATGTGATGGGGACCTACGGTTGAGAGATGATGACACAGCTTTGATCAGAGATTAAGGTTAAGAGCAATTAAGTAAGTGGGAAACTGCACAATTTACAATAAGATTTGTGGAGCGATGGAGTTGGTTGAAGCTTCCAATCGGAGTGTATGGAATTGAATTGCCTCGTGGAATATACGAGCACAATCAAAAACATTCACGAGAATAGTCTGCTTTTAGTTGATCGCAATCAATTTTCGTTGTTAATGAAGAATTAGCGTTTAAGCGGCGTAAAGAAGTCCTTTATAAAGCTAGTAAAATGTGAAATGTACAATTGTAACCACGTAAGAGTGGATGAAGAGTACGCGGAATTATTGAAATGCAGGGATGGTTGGGGATATTCTTGGAAAGCATATTTTTAGCTGCCTCTTGAATCATTTCATTTGAAATTATCGATAAATAAATTCCTCCACTATTTATTCACAGCAATATAGAATGAACAATCGTTAAGGGGGAACGAGCTGCTTTAAATCATCTTACATTTAGATAAATAGAGAGCGTCGCACTAAGTTACGGTAAGAATGAATTGCGACGACATTGTGATGTCGTTTGGGCAAACACGACAGACGCTCTCACCGCACTGTGCACCAGCAATAACAACATCATGCATCATTGATCGCACCATTCGAAGCCATCAGTATTACTGTTGTCAACTTCATCTTCACTTTTTAAAAGCATTTGCTTGATGCAATGAGCCAATGCAATGATGCACTTTATTCTTTACATTGAACTCAAACTACATAACTGCGAGGGGAGAAAATAGAGTTGAAATAAGTATAAACAAAGGTAACATCAAAAACGAACATGGAAAAGGAAACTGCTAACAATTGCTATGGCAGAAATAAACTAAAAATCATTTGATATAGCTGCGAAAGAAATGATTTTCACATAAAAAGACTGAAACTTATATAAGAAAGATACACCAATATATCGAGCACCTCGTCACATATAGAGCAGACATGAATAATACTGCGAAATAAAACTGCAGTAATATTTTCACGACGATAAGTCAGTATTAGTTGATCAAGAGGGTAAAAAGCTTTTTGCTAAAATGCTCTCTTACAACACAATGCTTTTCCAATCTCAACGAAAGTGAAGTGGTAAAAAATGCTGCGAGAAGTTGAAATATGATTTCTTTTCAAATTTATAAAATAGTATAGCAGAATAGCACTCTGATATATTTAGAGGCATAAAAATAATTGATATTTCCTCCAGTCTTAATAGTAACATAAGGATAAATGAGATTTGTAAACATAACTTAGCTTCTAAAATTTGTAAGAAACGAGAATGATCTTTGTTTTGGATTTTCCACTGAGCGGTTTCAAAATAGCGAGAATATTTTTCTCAAAGGTTTCATTGAAAGCATGGTCAATCTTTTTTTTTCCTGCAAACTAGGGATAAACTATAATCATTGATAAGGTAGTGAATTCATCAACGAAACGATCAGTGAAATCATAAAAAAGATCGGACTTTAGGTATGCAAATTTGCATGCTGATGTGTTTTAGTGCAATAAAGAACCGGCAATCTTGTCGAAGTTTATCAAAAAATTTTCGTTTATAACCAAAACAACGTTTTTTTTTTATTTTTTAGCAATTGCAAAGAAAATCTCATAAATGATATGATGGTTGTGCTCCTGAATGTTGGATGTTGTATGGCGTTCACTTAGTGATCAAATCAGATAAACGATCGCAACGTTATTCAAAGAGCCCGACTACTGCTCATCTAAGCAATACACGTTGAAACTTTAACGTTAGACGAAATCATAAAATTCTATGAATGAAAATTCGAATTACAATGTGAAAAGATTGTTATCTATTAAAGTACGAAAAGTTTCTTTACAGTTTTATATCAAATCGCGAAAACTTAATCAGAAAATAATATCTGCAGAATCCTTCATCTAAGCCGATGCTTTTTTCTAAATGGATGCAAATTTTCGGCTCTGATTGTTGTTAAAATGAGGAACTTTCGGTATCAATATACTAAATACACTAAACATTAGTACCGAAACATCGAGGCTCTCTCTCATAAAAGACCTTAAAAATGGGTATCCTGCTGGAAACCCTTTTAATTTACTGAGAGGTAAAAAGAAATGCATCAATATTCTCAATAACCTTCCCCGATTTTCAACTCCGCAATTTATTGAGTCTATCGTCACGCTCGAAATTTCTTATTTTCAAGACATATTGGTTGATGTACTCGATAATGTAGCAGGAAAGTAATTAAGCCACAAAATTATTGAATTGCAAAGCAATGGATAATCTTTTCTTTGAATGACATAATCTATTGCTCGTAGCAATGATTTCCTTTGCTCATAGAAATAAGCAATTACTTACTAATGTATGGTAGTTACTGAATAACGGCAACATTTTAAAACATTTGAGCGTTTTATGAAACAATTCATAGGAAGACGGAGATGTCGATGGGCAAACTTTTAGTTGATAGACATTTTTATGCAGAAAAAAAAAACAGCACATTAATTGATTATAATAACAATAAGGAATTTTAAGCGCAAAAACAATTTTTATGGTGTTATTTGAAGCGCTGTATTATCGCTTGGAGATAGAAGAAGAGCGTATGCTAATCCATAATTCGTTTAAAAGTCCCAAGAAAAGAAATTTGACTAAATACAGGAGTAACGGTAAAAGCAGGACCAACGAAGCTATTTAATCTTCACCGCCCAATCACTATCAAAAGGTTTTACCAAAATTTGCAAGCAAATAAAGCGGACATCCACCACATTTTTACGCAGTGCGAAGGAAATTTTATGGATTAATCGATAGTTACACAACTTAGGCACTCTTTTTGAAGAGTGCTGACCTCGGACAGCATTTAATATAAATCCGTGGTTGGCAATAAAAATCCGAGTTGCCAGCTTTCCTTTAAAAAAAGTTTGGGTGTATCAAGAAATGTTTCTTGATTTTTTCTTCGTTGGCCAGAAATTCTCCACCTCAACGTAGTTGTGGGAAAGCATTACACAGTCTCTGGAGAAATTCGAATATTTTCATGAGAGATTCCTTTGAGAGATTGCTATCTCCTCCCTAAGCACTTTTGAAATTTAAACATATATAAAGTTTCCTCTCCTTCACTTTTAAAAACTACCGTAATCAGAAATATTCTCCTTTTATTTTGTTTTTATTTGCAATTTCTATGAAATGCCCAAAAATCAAAATAAATTCCTTGTAAACAAGAATTTCAATAATATTCCAAATTACTCACATCATAACGCTTAGAGTATGAGGGCAACTTTAGAAATATATAGTGCCTCTTCTCTGAATCCGTTAACAGAATGTCGAAAGAAGAAATTTGCTCAAATAGCGCCAAAGCACAACCGCCTCAGCTTTAGCACTAACCATTATTTAAATTTGCACTCAGCAAATTTCATGCACTCTCTATCGCATTTTCTGTATCGAAGCGATCATAATTTTCCGACATTTACGGTAGGAGTAAATTTTTAAGAAAAACATTGCAACTACCTTGGTTTCAGGTATCGTAAGTGATGCAAATAATGACGGCACTAACTCGACAGTATCTTAAGTATGTAATGCTCGGAGATGATCAAATGTATTCGAAATCCATCTAATAAATGTCTATCGTATCCGCGTATCGAGTGAACATGCAAGAGAGCGCATAACGCTCTTATTGCGATCTTCTCAATAATTCATCTTATTTAGAGAGCGCAAGCAATGAGTTTATTGAATGTGAGCGATTCACTGCAAGCGTATAAAGAGTATCCGCACAACATTTCCCCTTTCCAATGCAATTCTCGTCACCCAATTTCTATGCTCTCCATCAATAAGCACTTTCGATTATTGCTTTGATGTGTGCTTCCACTATTATGCCCATAAAGAACAATAAGACTAAGGTGTGCAAGTGGATCTCATCGTATTAGCTTGTTGATCGATTCCCCTCCTCCCTATTGCTTGATCGCAAATATTACCCCCCACATGCCCCATATTGCTCATATCGTATATTACGCTTCATATGTTTTCTCTATCAACCAAGCGAAAGATCGCTATCCAAACTTTGACAAGCAATTTATGCGTCGACGACTAGTACGACATTTTCGAAAAGTAACGCTACTAATATATTTCATATTATAGAAACAAAGAATTAAGTGATTGACCTCTTGCATTAAATCTTCTTAAATATGAAAAAACTGACAGTATCATAGATAAGTGTTTCAACTTGAAAAATTTATTCTGTCTATGGCATCCCCTTCAAAGTTTTGCTAAGTGGGTAAAAAATAGTAAAGAAAAAGTTTAATTGATTCCTCCGATGGTTTTTTTCTTCTAATGGAATTTGTTAAGAGATTTAGTGATATTAAATGGAGCTCGATTCCAATATAACTCACTCGCCTCTTTGTCGAACGCCTCATCTCCTATGTTAAGCTTTCATTTATTTCATTATTCATTAGGTACATTGATGTCTTCCGTCTGAAATGAGAAAAAAGCTTTAAGTGACAGATCCATTTTTTTCAGCATTGAAACTCGTCTAAAAGATCAGTGCGCTTCTTGTCTGGTCTTATATGAGAAGTCGGCGAGAAGTGAGCGAGCTAATCACATACAAGTCTAAAATTCAAAGCTACGTCTAAGTTGTTCACATGCTTCATCGGATTCAATTAACGAAATTAAGAAATTGTATATATAAGTTTTCCATTGGTTCCGCATCCGCTGCGTTCGCTCCAGTGTGTGGGAACGGAAGAGAAGGAAGGGATGGAGGGCAGAAAGAAGAGGAAAGGAAGGACGGTAGAGACATTGCCGAGACGTGGCATCACAGTAAACTGATATCAGTAACCGTTGCGTTGTTTCGTTTTCTTGGTCTTGCATTCTATATCTAATTGCTCCGAGCAATTTGAAAACTGCAACCCTTTAAGGAAATTTTTATGCTAGATGAATTCTTGAAATGGGTAATTAGCAGATACGGCGAGTTGTCGCCGCTTAAACTCATCACAAGATTCCTCAAGTTTTCAGTCATAATCACATCTTAGCTCCTCGAAAATCGAAAACTTGGGAAGTGGTCCTTGTTAATGAGCCGATTTTGAGCTAACTTTTAGACTGCACCCCTATAAAATTCAAGTCGCATATATAATTTATAGAAAAGCACTATGCCATATTAGCATAACTTTGGAACAAGCTGGAGCCGAATTTAATCAGACAGTTTTAAAAATTGAAGGTGATCTATACTTTGTCGGAAATTTGTATTTCTATTTTTGGGTCTCTTCGTTCCTCGCAAAGGGTTTGGCTGAATTGCATTTTATTTGTGTATGATTCATGACAGCATGTTATCTAATACTCATTTCATAGCATAACATGGTATAGCCATTTAAAAAAACTTCCAAGAGCAGGTAAATATTTCAGAACTAGAAAAAGAAGCATAATTTAAAGAAAGGTGATCTGAAAATGGCGTGGAAAAAATCTAAACAGATGATGTAGGTAAGCAATATATTTTAAAAAGAAGACGTCATTATCGACGTTCAATTCGACTTTTCCATTAGAAGGCGATAATCGTGCACAACTGCTTGTATCGAAGGACAACGATGGTTCTGCGCGAGTGCATAATTTTCAATTATAATGTGCAAGTGCACGCATAGACTAGCGCAGTGAATAACCGCTATGCGGAAAGGATCCCAATTGCAAGGTGGCACACTAAGCATATAACCTTGAAAAACGCGTCGCAACCTCTGCTTTTGACGTTCGAAATAAATGTACACCGATGCATACAAATCATTAATTAATTATGCCTATTTTCCGGGGCATGAAAGAATCGCTTACGCATTCATCTCAAGAAAGTGTTCATAGAGGAAACAACGGAGAAAAATTTTATATGACGTCAGTGGGAGCGCTTTACAATTTTATTTCATAGTTCTTAGAACACTATCGTCATACGAACAATGAACTCCGACTTCAGGCGAAAATGTGGAGTGAGAATTAAAAAGTAGGTTTTTTCAAATACGCTTACTTGTATTGTTTAAACAACTTTAACTACCCTTTGTGAGTGAGTTAAAATTTGTTCGCGGCATTTTTACGAGTTAAAAATCACTTTTTAAACCTTTGGTTTTTATGTAAATAATTATGTAAAATTAATGCACAAAAGCAGAAAGGTTGGGAATCGAAATTCGCAGAAATTCACTAAATTTGGCAGCATAAGCAAAATTATTTGTTTTTGTTGTTTTAGTCACGAACAGCTATCAAGTCAGCAGTTCCCATGTTTCTCACATTTTAATGTTTAATTCCTTGACAGAATGTTGAATTGAGCGTTTCTTTTCGTGAATTTCTTTCTAGTCGTGCAACTGATTTTCCTGATTTTTGTGTATTTTTCACTCTCTTTCCTCTCTTTTCGCCCCATCCCCCCCCCCCCTTTACATGTTTTTCTAGGAAGAGATATGAAAATAAATTAAAACGATTCGTTAACAACTACGCATGAATTCAAAGCTTTGGTTTTGATTTAAAGTTTATGATGAATTTGTAAGAATCGCATTCAAGAGATTCGATCCCTGTTTGCTAAATAGAAACACGGAAAATACCAAAGTTGCGAATATATGCATCGAGCAGAATTTAATAACATACAGCAACACTTATATTGCATTATTTGTAATGTTGTGTTTAAATTCCTCCCCTCATGTTCTATTTTCTATGGAAACTTTATACCACTTTACACAATGCCATTACGATTAACGAGTTGATTTAATTCTACTGGAATAACGAAAGAAGTTCATTAAAATATAATATTGTTATCATCGCAAATTATATTCAAATTACCTGCCATTTCTTAATCGCCAAGTATCGCATATGTAGTTAACACAGCTTCCTTGCATTTAAGATATTTGCATAAAGAATTTATGCTGTAATAGCAGTTCCACGTGTGAATTGAGCACCCCCCACAGTAAGCGGGCAGCTCTCACTTTTTGCGAACATTATGACACATTGTTCAAAGGATACTTCTAGCTAAGACGGTATAATAAATAAGTTTACTCGAAATTCAACGATGTTAAAAACGATGAAACATTCTTTACTTTAGCAACAATGACGATGCAATATATCGGACAGCCGGTAAACGAAGCACCTCGTGGGCACTTCCAGCTGAAGTTAGTACCTGGAAATGCAGTAAAGCATAAATGATAAACAGCATATTTCCATTATACTATAGCTGATTGGACGAAATAGCGGTGAACAAGAAAATCCTCATCTAAATCCTTCTTTAGCTTCATAGGTTGAACAGTGATATTCTATAAGAGTTGGAAACTGCTGATTCGATGATTGAGTTGACCGTTTGCGTTACTTCCAGGCATGCACACCACTTTGGCGTTAGGCGTGTTCATGAGCCTTTAAAAAGCAGGCTGACCACAGAAGAGAAGCCGACGATATAATTCCAAAGTTTTTTTTGCGTTAAGATGCACTATTCATAGCGTCGCTAATGTAGAGAAACCTTTCGACAGGAAGATGAAGGCTGTGAATTTACTGATCATAATCAACTCGATTGCTAATAACATTGAAATAAAGCAAAAATTATTTTAAATTTCGAGTTCGTTGTTTACAGTATCTCTACAAGACAACGACACTCATCAATATCGAAAAACAAAAGTTAGCGAGAGGCTCTTCCCAGGAAAAACAAAGGAAAATATTTAAGGAATGGATTTTATGCAAAGGTTAAACGAACAGAGAGAGAATGACGGGATCGATGTGGAATAAGCACAACTTTTCAGCGTTATTCCACATTGCTTAACAACAAATCATTCGCTCATTGCAAAGACATGAAGTACACAACTATGCGATAAGAAGAAGAGGACATTGACATGTGGATGAAGACTCAGTTCTATAGATATGCCTCTTTGCAGATATAACAATCTATGCAGATATGGAATAGGCAACATTTTATTAGCAAACAGATAAAAAGCGATTCGATTCTTGAAATCTCCAAAATTTTAAGGTTTTTTTTCATTTAAGTCATTTAAAGTTAACGAAATGCAAAATCAGAAGCTCATTGGGAAGACATATTGTGGCTCGTAATTTAAGCTCAGAAGAAGAAGTGTTTCAGGGAATTTATGCCGTCTTCAAGTAGTATTCAATTGATAAATCGTTGCTTATCCATGGACTTCTAATATTAAAATCAAAAGGCGCGGAGGCTGCATCTGCGTCTTTAACTTTACAAATCGCCTGAAGGCAAATATGGGTGTAGTTTGAGGTGCATATAGATGTAAACCTCATACTCTGCCACGTTTTTCAAATAAAAGTAATGCTGTGAAAATTCCCTTTTCCGAGTAGATCATCGATATGCAAATGTTCCACGTAAACGCTGCGATTATAGATGCATGTTTTTTAATCCATAGCCAGCAACGGTTAAAAAACGTTTAAAAAAATTGCCCATATTGAGTAAAATATTGTCGCTTCATTCGAAAGGAATGATTATCAACAAGTCTTGAAAAGGTTAAAGCGGATTGTTTTGATGGATCAATTTAGCAGTGATTGAAAGGATGAATCAACAATGGCCATCTGTCTTACTCACTTCACCAAAGGTATACATACGTAAGCGAACATATGAACTCGGATATAAGCGCATCTATAAAGAGACACAGCGAAACGCCGATCATCGTCTGAATTATTCAGCTAATCGAGTGCACGTTCCTCATTCAAACAAAAGTGCTCTTCCATTAAATTACTCTCAGCAAATTCTACTGCTTCTTTGTTCGAAAAATGATGAATTACATTCCACTTGTATCGTCAGTGGGGAAATTACTTGAATTGAAAAAATGAAGATAATATTCAAATTTTATGCATCGGTTACAGGTACTTTTAAGCACGAAAGACATATATATATATATATATATATATATATATATATATATATATATATATATATATATATATATATATATATATATATATATATATATATATATATATATATATATATATATATATATATATATATATATATATATATATATATATATATATATATATATATCAAAGAGACATATTAAGATGCACAAAATGCGTTGAAGATGCTAATAATGAGTAAGCAACTCCACAGCTTCATAGATTATCATTTAGACTGTATATCGGCTAATTCTTGAGTTTACTATTCTATACTGATAAACTAGGAATATTTGAAAAATCGATACATTCGCATCTTCACTAAATTTCTTCACATTAATACTAAAGGCGGGATTGATGATTGTAGTCGAATGATTTGATATATATGAGAGAATCTCAAGGAGAACTGATGAAGGATTTTGCTTCGTTCGATGCGTTTCTCTCGTTTATCGCAGTGAAAAATCACACAACATTGCATTGTTTGAATCTCTAACTGCAATCTTTAACCTCATAATTCTAACTTTCTTTCGATATTATTTAATGGAGAAATTAATTGAAAATTGATAATTAAAATATTCCCCAATGTGAAAGTGGACAGTTCATTGATTAAGGTATCAAGAGTGATAAAATAGTCGTTTATGTGATCGAAAGGTTTAGGTTGCAAATCAGCATCGGAAAGCAACAGAGTTTTTTCGCAATCCTGAAATTGAGGGATGAAAGAGAAGCAAAAGTGAGTCACTAATATATAATCTACTCGACTGTTAACTCTTTCAAATGAGTGTGTAAGTTCAATAATGATATGTGGATTATGTGAAATAACAATTCCATGGATGAGGAGAATGCTTATATCTGTAGGCTTATTAATTTCATAAGATAAGCAAATAAAAAACAAACTACACAAATAAGAAAGAAAAAATTGCCGCTAAAAATAGATTATCTTCCAAGCCAAGATTTGATCATTCATTGATAGTGTATAAATATTACTGGCTTGCTAGAGGAGATCGTAACCGTTACATAAAGAGAAGAATTTTGCAATAATATTGTCGAGATTTTACAACAAACACCAAAATGAGCCATAAAAGCGTCTAAAGTGTGGGTCAATTAAACCATTTTATTTTTGTTGTCAATTCAGCTAACTTTATAATTCTCCCACAAAACAGTTTTATCAAGTACACTTTAAAACTTCTTTGAAGTATTGATAATATTTTTATTGAGAGTAATAATTCAGATGAATTGTTCATATAGCGCTAATTATGAGCATTTGCTTAAAGATTGAAGACTCCATGAAACAATAGGGAATTTTAATTTGAACTCATCATATTTCTCCGCATTTTTTTAGGATCCCATTATGATAATGCGTAGAATCACGATGAAACTGCATTAAAATCTCTATAAAGTTAACTAAATTAATGGTCTTGATGATGAAGGAAAACTGAATCTGCTAATTGTGTTGGGCTAGAAGTTTTTGAGTTTTTGAAAGTTCGATTGTTGCAGGAGAAAAATGCCTAAATACTAATGTGATGAAATGTTAAGAAAATAACACGATCAGTAAATTCGAACCTACGAGAAGAGCGACGATGATTATTATTGCATAAGGAGAATATTAGCTGCACATAAATATTTACTTTAATAAAGTTACTAGTAATAAAATAGATGGTGATAAAATGTGAGTCATGAACAATACAATATAGTTTTGCTTGGCTAACTTTTCTGCTTTTTTACTGAATTTTTTTACTGGAATATATGCAACGTTTTCTGAAGCGGAAGGTTTTGTTTCGTAAATTGTTTGATTTTCAAAAGAGTAATATGTTATCGCTGATGAACCGAATAAGCTAAACAATACATTTCCGTTAAATGCTAATATAAACTTATTTATTTGTTTGTTCATTTATATTTACACACATATTTATTCACTTCTATTTTTATAGTTGAATTTACATAATACACACAGAGAAACACGTCGCATTAATCAAAATCGAAGAAAAATGTGATAAGAAAAACAACACAATAGTCCGGCCAAATATTCTCTACTATAATTTTACTAAGCTTGGTTGAGAATTATATGGGTGCAATTATTGGTATAGAAGAAAAACTTTAATAAAGAGACAGCAATAAGTTAAAGCATACGGTTTCGAACAGAAATATATTCTGAAAGAAACCCGAAGAATGGCTGTTGCAAAACACTATAAACGTTGCAGAGGAATGCGTCGAATTTAAAGAAGTATTTCATCTATTTATAAACTCATGTAACAGGTGAACTAACTAGCTGATTAAGCGATATTTTAATTTGAAAGTGGCATTAAGCCCCTCATAATCAAACATCAACCTCTCACATCTTCTGTGATATATACTTACAACAACACCTTCTCAGGTATACGAATTTCTTTTGAGATCAATCCCACATATGATGGCATATCTTTGTTTTTTAACTGCTGCAGCCCTTTTCTCTTATTTCCGACACATTCAACGATGCTCCTTTACCAATTTCTCAACAATATTTACTCTTCGTTCATCCGATATCACAGAATGGTCGGATACCTCATGTTTTTTGAAACCTGATCGCAGAATTTACATCTTATACGACCGTATCGGAAAATACAAACCCCATGAGGCGAACTGCGCTTTAAGGAAACTTGTGAAACATCAGGGAAGATTTTGCAAGCAAGGATGATAGGTGCTTCAGAGACCGTTTAGGAGAGATCTTGCTTCATAGTCATGCATGATTGGACGAGATCAGATTCCTTGATTATATCTTAAGAATTAAATATATTCCGCTTTTTCTTAATATCCAACATTTAGAGGTGTGCGATAAAAGAACAATCATTCTTGCATCTTCTATTCTAATCCTAGCAATTGGGGGATTTACAGTTGCCATAATATCAAAATCCTTGGCAGTTTCCTATGGACTACTTATACAGACGACACCAATATCCCTTATAAGACAGACATAAACGCTTGAAGGTAGAGCATCACCTCCGTTACATGGATCAACTCTTATATCTGACCATTACTTATTTGATTTTGCATATTCTTTACTCAGTAGGCCACCATAAACATCAACAGCTACTAGGTAACTGCAAGGCGAGAATGAGATAGTAAAAGTATTAGAGGATGGCAAACAATATCCATGAAGGCAATGTAATCAAGTTTAAAAAGTTGATAGTCAACTAAATCATATGTGAACAGAATGAATCCTATCTCAACGCTTATTTCTAATTTAACTAAGAATTCTTTGTTTGTCAACGATAAACGAAATTAAACGAACAAATACTAACGAAAGTTTATACGCGCTTATGCTTTTAGATTTCAGTTCGAACAAAACTTCGCTAAATTCTGCCAGAAACTTTCACAACGGAACTAACGCATTAAAAAAGTTTGAACAAATGTTCGTACAAAAGGTTATGGAAGAAAGTGACGATATTATTTGCAGCACTTTGTGCTTCTAAGACTACAAGAAGCGATCGGTAGCTTATGCGTAAACGCATCAAGTTATCGATAAAAAAAAGCGCATACGTACACGCCTTCTAGACGCCAACAGAGGGTTGATGTTACGTGGTTGGACGCATTATGTTGAAGGCGTTGAAAAGAGAGACGACGCTCAAGGGAGGTCGGCGCCCCATCGCATCGTGTTCCCAGACGCAGCTCCAATCTAAAGTGCCACCAGCGTTGTCTATACGTCCATCTATCGATGGATACAATCGTAAATATTTCTCACTTCTCGAAGAATCGCTATGAGATTTCAACAAGGATACACAAGCAATCGCCAAACACTTCGCTTATAATGCTTACTTATAATATAATTCACAAACATCGCACTACAGCAGCAATCACCAAAATATTGTTCCGTTATTGTCACTGTTCCGATTATATCTGAGCTGTGATAGCTAGACTTCCTTTCGAGCATAACATAACAAAAAAGCATGTTAAATAACACATTTATGTTAGGCAACAAATTCCCTCATTACGCTCAGAATTTGCTATTGTACTAATGCTTTCAGCAAAGAAATCATAGTTTCTATAAAGTAACAGCATTATGATCCGGATCACAAGCTTCTGACCTTTCGACAAAGAAATCATCCATTTTCTTCTTCGTGCTTCGCCACCTCAGGAAAATGAGAAAAGAAGTGGAAGTATATATGACCTACTAGTTTTCATCCAAAATGAAATCTTGAGCAAATTTTACAGCAGATTATTCAAATGTGATCGATACTTAAGGTACTTGTTAGGTAATTCAGAAGAGCACAGCTGATCTTAAACATGCTGTGTGCCCCTAAACATGCCAATGAAATATTACCCAATGCATAAAGGAGGCAACACTAGAGAGCCAACTTATATGACGGAGAAATGAACGAGTAAGCAAGTAAGAAGTCAAAATCCATTCCCTTAAAGGATATCGAAGAAATCGGAAAATTTGAAAATAGCTCGAAAATATATGCGTCCCTCTACAATGAACTGGGCAATTATCCATTATAGAGCTCATAATTAGAACTGTTCGAGAAGTCCAGCAATTATGAGTAGTGAGGCCGAATCGATGCTTATAACAACCTCATGAGAAGCATCAGAATTTACTAATGGTTCGGTGTGTCGGTTGGAAGAAAAATTCTTTCATGAAATATCTTTCAGCCATTAATTCTCTTTGAGAAATAAATTCCTGCCATTTGAATGAAATCTATCCGTAGCATTCACTAAAGCATATATTATTTTTGGGATTTTTGCAATGAATGCGACAGCTTCATATTCCTCACTTGCTGTTTTGGTTTTTATTCTTTCTCCGTCATCCGCATTTACAAAAAAACTTTGTGCATCTTGAACTTATGCGGGCAGGAGTAGATTTTGCGGAAAAGGTAGAAGGGGAAGCATTATACATGTGCACCACAGAGGTAAACGTAACTGCATTTAATTGGAGGGTAAAAAAAAAGAGGTAGCAGCCATTATCTTTTCGAATCGCAATGAAGAAGGTTAAACAATTCAATATAGGCAATGTGTCCCGAATTTGCCGGGTTAAATCGCAAAGCAAATGGTATTTTAATTATGTGCATGTTGAGAAAAATGAAAATAGGAAAAGCAATTGGCATTTTGCAGGAGAGTTTCCATCTACGTTATAGCTTCTCCTTTATACTTTTCTTGTCATTCTATTCCTTTTTACAAAAAATTCTCATTTTTCATCTCATGAATACAATGAAAGTGGGGAAAAAAATTGCTAATCTATGTGCAGCTCTTCAAAATTTAACCTAATTGCGATAGAAATTTTGAATTCAAAGATTTAGAGACAACACGGATTTAGAGAATTCAAATGTGAATTCAAAAGTTGCAAGTGCGAAATTTAGAGACTCCAAGTATGCATTCAAGAAATACAGGTAAGAATTTAAAAAATATCAATGCTCTGCTCTAATTTTCATATATATTTCATTATTACTGCACATCTTTTCCTAATTTTGTATTTTCTTAGTGAAGATATATGTGAACCACGGATTAAACTATGATAATGGACGGCTGACATTTAGAACACAAAATTCAGCTTTTCATTTTTTCTACACAAATATTTTGAAAGCAATGAGGAAATTTATTCTTTTCAGTGTCAGCCTAATACAAAGCAAAATTGTTTAAATCACATAGGCAAAAGATCAACAAATGAGCGAAAATTATGTTTCAACCATTGAAATAAGATGCTTTCCTCTCCACCTTGGGAAAACAAGAAGTGAAATGCAGAAAGGCATGGACTGACAGTCTGTTATATGCCTAAGAGATCATTTCTTAACAAAAACAAGGATCAGTTGTTACCGAACTGAAACATGCTCACAGAAGTTCGCAACAATGCGTGAAGTAACCAACTTGTGGTATACATGAATGGATTCAGATTCTCGCAGTGGCGAGGTGATGCTAAATCAGAAAGCGAAGGCACAATATGAGCAGCAACCGTGCTGCATCAACCTCGCTCATTATGATTACGTATTCCTTCACATCAGTTCTTAGCCATCGAAGCAGCTAATTGGACGCCATGCTGACGATAGCAAGAAGCATAATGAGCACTCCAGCACATACAAACAATCCCTTAACGCGCACACGAGATACCTCTCATTCCTCCTTTGCTTCACTTCTTAACTGTGCTTGTCCCCAGCTAACCGCCTACTCGATTTACAGCGATGCCCGCTGAGACTAAAGGTGAACGCAGGCAGGCTGATAGCCTCAACGCGATGCAACATCAACTCTCTAACATATAAGCTGATCTTATCTTTGCAAACCTCGAAATCACAATTAAGCATTAACTGCATCCGTTATATGCAATACTCTACCTTGTAATTCTCATCTATAATTTATTTGCCAAACAAGAAGTCAATGGTGTATATTTCCGGGCGCAATCATCAGACGGCATAGCAAGTGAAAAAAAAGGTGCATGCAGCCTGATACCATTAAAGTAAGGGAGAAAATATTTCGTTACGATCTGGAAGGCATTTATGCAAGCAATCTATTTTTTCGAGAATATGATATCGTAGATAATGACGTTCTCGTGGATCACACATTCGTAAATTAAGCAATCGTTTTCTCGATTTCGTTTTGTGAACAAATAAAATTTCTTTGCTTCCTTTACTTTTGAGAGAGACTTTAATTACTTAGCAAATTGTGTAACATTTCATTTTAAGCTCACTACTTACGTATTTTCCACTAACATCAACAAATAAATTTGGAATATTTCACCGATATTATTAATGGGTATAATTGGTGAATGCCATTTCATAATACTCGTATTTACTTATTCACATCGAAAAGCAATCGCGTAAATCTTTTCGCTTGGAAATTGCTAATTCGAAGTTCATTGAGAGCATTGTAGATGCTCATTTTTATATCTCATTTTTCAGCAGGAAGCGCTGAGAAAACTGCTATAGAGAGATGAGATCGAAAGCATAATTCATTTTCTATGACAATTCAGAAACGTCTAAAATGAGTAACTTGTCGATTCTTTAGCAAGTTATTTGAACGCCTTTCTATGATAGGAAATGATGTCGTTTAATGTGCGAAATATTTGTTAATCAGTAGGAATTTATCAAAAACGACGATCAACTGGACAATTAGCATTTCACAAAAATATGCGAATTTGTTTGTTAACTAAGGTTTAGTCACTGATCACCGAATAAGTTACTATTAAATATGCAAATGCAATTGTTTAAGAAAATTCGATCGGTTTCATGTGCATATGGGTGGATAGGCTGACAGAAAGATGCACAAACAGATGGACATTCGTATTATGAGATAGACTACTGTGTTACTATATCTAGTTTATGAAATTCATTCGCTCATTTTTGAAGCTCTTTTTCACAGTTCTTGCAATGCTAAAATCTTGTTTCTGCGCATATATTCAGTTGAAGCTCTATGCGACTGATCAATGAATACATTGCAGAGAAATTATTATTTGTTTCATTATAAAAATTTCTGCTGTTGGATGGGCTAGCGAACTGAAATGCAAAAGTCACATATCACACCATCTCACCCCACTCTCTCTCTCCTCCAATCGAATGTCCTTCCCTTATCATGCTTGCCGCTTCTTCTCCTCCAGGTGCCCCGGATCTCCTCCGGAAATCCTTTCCGGAATTCGTTCTGCAATGTCTTCTGTGTCTGCTCAAATTTGCTTTTGCGAAGCGTGCTGTGACAGGATTGTCTGTGCCTATGTATGTGAGCGCTCTTTGTGTTCGAAATTTTCAATTCAGAAATCAGTCAGATTGCAATTAGAAAACTAGCCAAGGCAAATGTACTCCTGAATGATCGCCCTTGCCATAGTTCAGCTCGATCTATAAAATTCGAGAAAAAAAAATTGGAATTCAAGAACGCTAAAGAATTTGCATGCATCTTGCACCGACTGCCACGAAAAAACGCGAATATTTTATTGGCAATCTATATGAGTAATCGCCTTAATTTACGCATGAAGGCAAAATACACCTTTTATTTTCTTAATTATTGTTAGGTGATGAAGGCAATACACTAGGTATATGCGAACTGCAAAAGCGCATATCATGCCAGCCGGTCGGGTGTACGCAAAATGCAAGAGCACATATCGTGCTAGCTTCTTTGATACGCTTTCCACTTGCATTAATTTATCGGTAAAATAGCGCTGTGTGCGTTATTTGTGCCCTTAAGTGTTAGTTCCGATGTGCGATTTAAGAAGGAAGGTGTCGTCTGTACGCTGAGATAGAAGATCACTTAAAGGTCGTAATGAATTCAATAAGGCATCAGAGACGACGTTTTTATCTATTGTATGATGGTCGACTTCTAAGAAACTCAGTCGAGCTAGCGATTTTGCTCTTCAATAAGAGGAGACATTTTGAAGCATTCATGTGTTGCCATTGATGTTTCCTACTCTAAAAGCGTTTAAATCAACATCCTTTAATAGAATTATGAATCTGAAATCGCTCAAACGGCTTAAATCAATCAATCAGTCAATGAGATAGTCAGTGAACCAATCAATCAATCAAGCAATCAATCAATTCAACCCTGAAAGGAACTGGTTTAAAATATTAGAATATATAAATGTGTTGAGCTTAATTTAAACCTTTGCTATCAAAGTATTTATGAATTTTCTAATCAAAAGGTTCAATCAATCAATAATGATAGTCGAAATGTGGTGCTGATCTTCTTGCCGCCATGATTTTCCTACGAATCAAAAAGTTTATATTATTTTTATAGAGTATATCACATTCTCATCTAGCCTGTAATTCGCATTTGCAATCTTCTAATATCTAGTGCGGTCTCCGACAAAAATTCTTCATTCTTATGCGATTATGAAACTTTGATTTTATATTTGTCAGGCAGTTCGATTGCCGATGCCATTGCAAATATTTCCTCTTTCTTTTTTTAATATCTATATATATATATATATATATATATATATATATATATATATATATATATATATATATATATATATATATATATATATATATATATATATATATATATATATATATATATATATATATATATATATATATATATATATATTCTTTATTGCACCGTGTTATGGCTATTCTAGCACTTTCATTCGTCGCTTTCATTTTATTTCTTTTTTAAGTGCATGTTTCCTCTTAATTCGATATATAAGAAATATTTCATAGAAAAATATGCTGCAGTTTGAAGTCCTCCTTTTCAATTTCATATTTTGGAGTCTGGCACATGCTTATAGCCTATATTGATGTGTTGCAAAGAGGCCAACCGCTAATATTTGACTTCACCACCTCAGCTAATATTTGCCGCTCTACCTTAATAGATTTTTGTTATAATATGAGAGCTTATATTTCGTGAACCATCTGATATGTGATATAAACTATAACATTTTTTGCTTTCTTTATACAAAATGATGATGCATTTCCTTTGAATGATAAAATTCAATAGTTTCATATGACAAACGAATTTGCGAACGAATTCCTCGAAGGTATGATGTGCTGAGCAACATTTCTCATTGCTCAACACTAAATATCACTACTATGCTGAAAATAAACAATTAATCAAAGCTGTTGTGCTGTGGCATCGAAGCGCAATATTCATCGCAAAGTTTAATTGTGCTACAAAAATTGCAATTTTTCATAAAATTTTTACAGTGTTTTACTTTCTTTTTTCTCGTGTTGTTCATCGTTTCAGTCGCCGCAAAATTTACTTCAGCAAATGTGTTTTATGCGTATTCCTTGCAAATTTGCACACGCAAAGCCATGACAATAATCTCGCATCTTCTCGTATTTATGTGTTGTCCATGTAATCCCGGTATATAGTGAAAACAGATTTCGGAAATTTAGTTGCTGATATGCATCATAGTCTCCTCTAATAATTTTCGAGTTGGTTCACATCGAAGAAAAATATCGTCATATAAATATCACTAAAGTTTGCGTACATCCCGCAAACTGGTCGGATGTTCATTGCACATTTGCATAATTACTGAATAATTGAAGACAACTGCAACAGCAGCTGTATCATCTGCATTTTCGTAATTCCGCTCATCAAATCGATCGCTTTTTGAATTTCAATAAATGAAAAACGCGCAAAAATAGATAAATTTTTTAAATGAACCGAATGCTTATACAAATTAACCATGCGAGTTTTTTCCTTGTGATCCAAGCGGTGCAAAGTGCAAATCTGACCGAGTGCAAATTGTGTGCAAACTTTTGATAGCCTTAATAATTGCAATTTCTTTCAAAGTGAATAAGTTAATGCGAAAGTGAACTAAAATATAATCGAGTGGTGCAAATTATACCAATCAGATTTCTTAACATTATCTTCATTGGTTCCCGACCTGAAACAATCGAATAGAGAGGCAGGCAGACAAACAC
Organism: Ascaris suum; assembly: GCA_013433145.1. Lineage (NCBI taxonomy): Eukaryota > Metazoa > Nematoda > Chromadorea > Rhabditida > Ascarididae > Ascaris > Ascaris suum. The sequence goes on along the minus strand of CM024170.1, from coordinate 9,902,727 downwards.
ACAAATAGAAACACATAGAATCGACGCCTCCGTAATATTCTTTGAAAGTTTAAAATTACGACGAACACCTGAAGTGGGATCTCTGAGATTTATTGCGCACACTTTATCATTTTTTGGCATACTAAGCGGAAATGAAATGCACACCGCTGCGTATTTATGAACGTATTCCTGCATTTGACCTCGAAGCATGCATGCATTTAGGGAGCAATAAATAGAAGCATGGTTTTATAATCTAGTTACTATTTTCGGCGACTAATCAATGCATGCAAGAGTTTATATTGAGCAAAATCCGCGTGTTATCAACTTTATTAATTTTTAACTAAAATGCAACAATTTTCTGAAATGCAATGATGAGTGTTGTTCTTAGATCGCTGTGGTGAATTATTGAATAAGTATATGAGCTAATCTTTCTTAATTTACTGAGGTATAAGTGAGACATTTGAAAGAGTGGAGCTAGTGTTACAATCCATTATCGTTTCGTTCAATAATGCATGGAGAATATCCAAAGAACTGATTGTGATGAGTCAAATGCTTTATCGCAACGAATGTTGCAACATTTTTTGCAATTTCCCTTTTGCAAAATGCATCACTGATCAGACTTAATGCAAAATAATCTTACATTTGCAAATTTTATAGTGCATTTAAGAGTTGGTGAATTTTATGATTATAAATGTAAATGAATTAGATGAAAAAAGATTCGATAGCTAACATTTAGATAAGGAAGATTTCTTCCACATTGCACGATTTTCTCCTCCACATCAAAAGGCTGCAAGATAAATACATTTCCACATAGATATAAAAGAATATGCACAATCATAACGTCATCATAATGCGTTCGTTGGAAAAATTTGCCAACAATTCACGAAAAGTTAGACAGATGTGAGGCTTGAAATAATCCACAATGCAATGAGAGATGGAATTTGCCTAAAAATACAGACTAGATAGATTGCAGGATAAATTTGTGTACCAAGTTTCATTTCAGGGATTGAGAAAAAATATTTCATAGAGTTAGTGAATGTAGAAAACATTGGAATTTCTAATAAGTAGTCCAGACTGAGGTGCACCCTGAAAACTTGAAGGGAATAAAATAATAAAAAAGTCGGGTAAAATAATGTTTATTGCAGATATTTCAGTTGTCCAAATAGTTAGACGTTATAGGACAAATTAGAACAGAATGTTTTTCGTTCTTATAAACTGTGAAGGTTCAGTTGTTTCTAAGAAAAATTGAAGATTAAGCAATAAGAGAGAAAAGAATCTGCACCCACCGAAAAAACGTTAAAGATTTTCTTAGCTATCTAAAGGAATGTCGCAGCATTCGAGGTGTAACAGCACTGAATAGAATAAGAGGAGTTGTGAGATGAGGAACGGTGTTCTAAAGGTGAGTCCCCCCGAAATGAACTCAAATAAATGCATGAAGCAATTTGGATCAAGGATGAGCGCTGTGTAAATAAATAGCCATACATTGCGCGTCGTGAGCAATCTTCCAATATATACAAATGTTTAAACTTTGCCTCACCTTTATTCATTCACCCCAAACGACCTCCCTACATTTGCTCGATAATACTCGAACTCGACTGCGCTCGAATTTGTGCCTTTCTTTGACCGATAAAAATGCCTTAAGCAAACTTATCCCATATGCACAAATCTCAGCATGAATAAATATTTTTAAAAAATACTTATAAACTGTGTTTTAATGATATTGAATGCATTTAAAAAGCTCCCAGAAATTATGGCACATCACAAATGTCACTCGACTTAGACTTTAGAAAATTTATTGGTTCAAATATAACTTATAAACGACGAAAATCCTTCTCGAGAACTTCATCTGTTCTGCTGATTTTCCTAAAACTCATCAAATGATAGTTTGAGCAATTAGAAACCTCAAATATGCTATTGTTCAAAGAGCGCAAATATTTAGCCATCATGACATATATTCATCAACTTTATAAGACATGTATATGCGCTTTTCTAGCCTGTATAAGCACTGATGATAACGATCACAAAATCTTAGGTGGAGTGAAAACACATAAAAACTCGTAAATTCAAATGCAAAATTATGCCTGAAGAGTTTACATGACATACGTTCTATATTCCACTCAATTGGCAAGCGGCTTCATAAGTTGCCAGTAAATAATTAAGTATGCACAATGATGCCTTCATATCCCAGATGATTTGATTATCCATGCAAATATTCTATGAAAGAATCGCTTTGTTGTATAAATTCACCATCAAAAAATGAATCCGGTTTTTTGGCACTTTTAAATGTCATGATGAGTCCGTTGAAAGTTGACGAACAAAGTAAAGTATAATATAGAAGGAAGTCAATTTATGATGTAGGTTTTATCCACCGAATCTACCTTCACTGATTCTCGAGTTGAAATTATCAGACACAGAAACAGATAGGCAGACGCAAGTGCAGACAAGCTGTCACCATAAATATTTAGGAAAGCAAATTTGCAAAAGCGCATAAAAAAGAACGCCGATTAAATTCTCCTGGCTATTTTATTTTATTTATGGACAACGATTTTGTTCACTAGGTAACTGACAAGCACATCAAATTTGGTATTCGTTAACAACAATTTCATTACCTTTTCGAATATTTGTACGGTTATTCATGAAAGTTATATAACGTAAACTCGTTTGAGATGTATACATATTTGTGTGTTTTTGTGAATCTGTACTTGCAAAGCTCGCCATAGTTGTAAGCGCCTAGGCAGCTACATGTGTGTATATTTGCTGCTTGTCCACTAGTATCCACTTGGAAGCCATTGACGCTTGCGCTAGAAAACTCGAAGGTCTAAACTATACAACGACAACTTATACGAACTTTCTGACAAATTTCGAAAGAGTTATGCAAAAAATTAAATTCATTACTGGATATGTTTTATCATTCACGAACAGTTAATGAACCAAGCTGTTCTGATGAGCGGAAGTGCAAAGTTGTATATTGCGCTGGCTCATTTCATATGTTTTTTTTTACTTGTTTCGTTATTACTAACATTGCCGTTAATCAGATATTTCTTTCAGTTTGAGGCATTTCCTGCAACTTCTTTTCGTTAAAAAAGCTTCATAAGGAAGTTAGTTCTATGGACATACTACATATGTGTCTGTCTGCTTTTCCAACCGTTCCATCCTTCGTCCATTGAACATTTTGGATATCTATTCGAGCGGGGAAATTTGCAATTCTTGGCTGTTTTCGAGAGGGTTTTATGTGGAGCCGAAAACGATTTTCTTTTTGATCGAAGATTTGTAAGGTTGGTTGATTTTGCAGGAAAATGCATTATGAATAATGATTTGTTGTTCTTTTAAACCTTTACGCAGAACCTTATTCTTTTGAGTAGATTCTAAAAAGCGCATGTCGTGCCAGCCTGTCCAGAATATTTCCCACAAATTTCTCTTAATGTGCAAGCTTTATCAAACGATTTCAAGAATATTTGATTATCTCTAGACTGTGGTACTAAAAGTTCAAGTGCAGATTTGAGTTTTAAAGAATAAATATTATAATGCTAAAATATTGCTCGTCACGTACATTTCAGTCGTCTTTGTGAATAAGGCAACGATTCGGGTGGTGGCTTTGCCATTTCAAAAAAAAAACAATGAATAGTCGTTGTTTCGAAAGAAATGCGAAGGGCAGGAGCAATACAGGGAGGTAGGTTAACAGCTGCGCAAGCTGTTATCCGTCGTCAATTGCAGAATCGCCTCTTCACATAAAGTCCACAGAGTCATTTATGAACCAGTCATCAATCGTTATCAAACCGAAATAAAACCTGCACAACTTGAATTGAATAGAAACAAAATTTCCAATCGGCTCGAATAGTACTGCATAAATGACTTCACGCTGCCAGTTGCAACTAAAATGAAAGGAATAGGAAAGTACATTAAAAGAGCTAGCACGATATGTGCTTTCGCAATTCTCTCCATCAAATCTATCAATTCCATGAAATATCAGCAGATGATATAGTATGTTCAGTAATGTGTTCACGATTTAAATGATTCAACACTTTTTATAGTTCGTTCATAAAAGGCCATTTTTTTTACAACGCAACCTTTGCGAAATGAAAATCCGATTGCTCATAGAATATATGAGCTTTATTTCCTTTTAAGTCATTCGCTTAGGTCATCTTCTTATCTATACAATAAATCCATCGGAATTTTCTAACTTTGGCTTCCATGGTTTGGAAGTTGAAATATCAAAACTAAATAGAAAAACTGACATGCATAGCTGCATTCTCACTATGACGAAATTACTGTAATGCGTTTACCGATGAAATTCTAAGAAGGCTAAGGTTTTAAAAGACATAAAACTGGAATTTAGAAATTCAGCAAAAAAAGTTGAAATTTGCTTCTTGAGAAAACAAGATGCTGGTTTTTATTTAATCTTTTTGAAAGCTGAAAGAATCGAAATATTTGCAGAAAAGAAAACATTTCTGCAAAAATGAGCATATAAATAAAGAAGAAAACGTCCGAGCTCGTTAATATGCCAAATCTTGCACGAAGAGGAGTTTCTAATGAGAGAATTTTTCCTCCTTCAAAGTGTTATTATTTACAGAGGCATTGATTCGAAATGTCATTATAAAAGATATTCATTCATTTTTACAGTGAATGAGGAAAGATTGTTTGGGAATGCGATTCATTGATGGAGAGTTGAGGATGTGGGATTTACTGATGGGGAGGGCATGGGATTCACTAATGGAGCTGGGTTGGTAGGATTTGCTGATAGCAGGGTTCGATGTGGGGTTCGCTGGTGGATGGAAGTGGAGGATCGGGTTGGGGAGTATTTTTTGCTCCAATATAATTCCAGAATCAATTTTTTCAAATACAGAGGTTATGTACGATATTTCTTTTTATAATATAAAACTTTAAGCTATTCACATTTCAATCATAAATGTTTAGAAAAAGAGTAACTCACAAGATGGTAAAATATAGGTATAGTTGGTTGAAAATGGAATACGAAGGAGGTATGGATAACAAAAAGTGCGTAATGGGGTGGGAAATGGCATTACGAGTGACATGTTTATGCAATAGGAAAAGGCTGTTTAGCGAATTGGACATCTTCGACGAGACGCTTCTTCGTTGGCTCCTTATTCAATTTACACAATTTAACGATGCACATGAACATCGCATCACAAATCATCCACCGAATTGCAAAAACAATTGCAAACCGCTTATCCTTATGACTTCAATTGTAATTCGTTTCTCATTTCGATTATTCATTTAATCACTGATGTGATGTGAATACCTCACAGATAAAACTACTCTCTATAAATTATACAGTTATATTTACTTAAAAAAAAAGAAATTATAATTCATCGAATCAGGATCACTGCATTAGTTTACTTTGAACAAGTAACGCTATCGTATATCATAAAAATACGAATATCGCTTCGAGACACAAGTTGGCCGATTTGCTTTTGAGTGCAGCTGAATGAAACAAAAGAAACGAAGCGTGTCACAGCAACGAAAAAACAATAGCAGTGCGATCATTAAGCAAGCATCCACCACAGTGCGATGCTCTAGTTTTACGGTCAGTAAACATAACGACACTTTTCACGTCAAAACTTAGCACATTAAACTTTAACATACGCTTCAAAGAATCCTTATAAGAACACAACACGTGCTGCTATGTGATCATATATTATTTCCGGTCATCACTGTACAAGGACAAGGCGATGTTCCTTTGAATAGATGGCTAAAGATGCAATGCTCGATCGGCACAAAAAAGGATGCTCAACTGGAGGGGTGGTGGAGGGGTGGACAAGATGATTCCTAAAATGAATTAAGGTGTTTTGAAAAAGTGGTGTCATTCGAACACAATGGCATCAACTTGCAAATTCCATACAAATAATAAATATTACTGCATGGAAGAGTAATTAATAAAATTAGAGCCTTTCTCATTTCAGAACCCTTCCCTCCCTCTCGTTTCGTCCCCCTCACCTCCATTCATAAATTACAAAACACCTTTGCATGCTTTAATAAATTTTTTGAGCAAAAGTTTTGAACTTTGAAATGATAAAGAGATGAATTTTTTCTTATGCAATATCGGAAATTTTTGCGAGAGGATTTTATTTTAACTCGAAAAATTCTGCTGTCAATCAAGTTCGAAACATGAACGATACAAATTCTGTCAATGCTCTCCTCTCGTACACAAATTTATATGATTCACAACGAAGTGAACTTTGTAAGTGAAATTTTCGGGAAGATAATCCGAAGAATGCAGCATATCCCTCATCCCGCTTTCTTTCAATGAATATTTTCCTACTTACAAGAAATTTGCAGAAGAAATATTCCAACTGATTAGTGCCTCATTAATATGACGTAAAAATAATTGAAACGACTTTTTGAAAATCTGTTGAAATTTGTTATTGAAATAAAGTTGACTTCGTCTTCGAATTGCATTTATTAGTGACTTAGGATATTGAATGAAATTTAATGAGCATATAAAATGTGATGTTCATGATAACTTATCAATAGGCTGAATATTTTTGAACGACGTATTTAAATTTGGTCCATATTTGAGAAATTTTTTGAATTTTATAAAATTTTTCAATACAGTCTCTAAATTTAGAATACATTCGTCGAGTGCAATTATAGATTCAGATGGAAGCAAAGAAAATTTTGGGCGATTTTGTTTAGCGCGAAAAATTGAAATGTAGAGAGGAAGTACGCTCGGCAGATTGAGAGAATAAAACTCATATAGTTTAATGATTCTCGACGAAGAAACACATTTTAAAAATATTTTCGTAGAAAATATTTCGATGAGAGGGTAAATGAAATGAGAGAATCATTGCGAACTCATCCAAGTAAGCAAATGCCTCATTGTTGGCAATTTAACGCCACATTATTATCGAAATGTGTTGACAAT